>OY728156.1:1498124621-1500624621 GCA_963277665.1 Viscum album | reverse complement strand
AGTCACTGATGTGGGGTATCAAGAAGAAATGATATTTAGTGAAAAGTAAAAGGGCACCACCTAATCATATTAATGAGTTGTATTTAATGAATACTGTAGATTCAACTATCTTTGTTCACCCCAGTCACACACACTATACTCATCAGTCTAAGAAATATTTCCCGAAATAGGTGTATGTTCACTCAACTAGGTACAATGTAGGTTGTAACTAAATAAGAATCGGCCTATATTCCATAGTGGAAATAGATGGTTTTTAATTAGGCTGGGAATGAAATTTTATGTGTGGCTATAAAATATTTTTATTTGTGTGAGAGAACCTGAGTACAAACATAAGGACAAGATAATCTAGATGAAAACACATACTTTAGGAACGTTTCTCCCATTAATTATCACACCTTTATTAATACTTTCAATATTTCATGCCTCTTCAATTATTTTTTTAAAAAAAAAATTAAACTTCATCAATTCATTCATAGTAAATTACTATATCTTTTAACACAATTCCTTTGAATGTTGTGAAAGCATACATTGAACAGTTGGTGGAGTAAATTGATCTAGGAAAATTTAAATGGTTCCAAATATATATTTTAACTCTTCTATAAATCCTACCATGAAGTCAATAAAAATTTCCAAGGTTATTTTTTATACCAATATATGATCGTGATCTTATTCATGATTCCAATATCCCATAGCCAAATCACAACTTTTAAAAATCACGGATTTCTCATTATTCAATCACGAAATGATTAAAAATTTCATTGAGGGGGTCATATAAGATTCTAGAAATCCAATATACATCATGTGGTGCATTATAAGCACCTCAGCCAACCAGAATCATCCGTCGAGCCCGAGACACACTATCTAAATTTGATATATCATCAAAAACACTTTTACAAAATTCAAGGGTGGAACACAATATTATATTTATGACTTAGAATTGGATATAATCTTGAGTGTATTTAGGCATATTTGTCCATGTAGATATGTGTTGAATATAAACACACGCTCATATTTTTATCAATATATGATGTCGTTTGGATGTTACAAATGTATGTATACAATAATTTCGATATTATTTATGATATTTGAAACTGATAAATCCCTTAAATTAATTCTATCCACTTTGATCATGGTGGGGTAGGAATCGATTTTTGGGATTTGTAAAAAATTTCTAGGTCACTAATCCTTAGGGTGATTATGATGAATTTCTCCCACCCAAATCCTCCTGGGGGTTTTCCAAAGGAACACCAACACTGACAGAATATTTTATTATAAAATATGATGTGTTTATGAGGAAGTAACAATATCTATCTATTCATATTTATTTCAAGTCATTAATGGAGACCTAATAAGTAAAAAAATGTGATGGTTTATCCTCCCAATAGCCAATAGTGTGTCCGACCATATAGAATTGGGGGAACCTGCTCACTTACTATCATAAACTAGATTAATAATTCCATATAAAATGGCAATATATATTCAATCATTACATAGATCCCTAAGTACACCTCACTAGTTTTTTAGTCATGTCACTTAGTAGATATAATTTTTTTGTCCATGATTCACACACATGTGTATTTTCAAGAATATTTTTAATATTATAGATTTTAGTGTAAGTTAATACCATTATTTTAGGTGCCAGTGATCAAAAATATTTATTGATATATATATAGTTTTTATAACTAGGGATATGTCCATTTTAATATCTAGTAAATTTCAAGTGAAATGGTTATGGGTAGAATAAATCATTAATATGTTTGAATTCCACAAAATTTTATGGATCCTATGATGTTGGATTAGGTTATATATTCATGCTATCTGTAACACCCCAAGATTTCATAGTGTGTTATTTCTTCAAAATAATTCAATAACTTGCACTACACGCAACACCGAGTTCAATCACACCATGACTTACAAAAAAAAAAGACATTCAAAAGAGGTTATGAATAGTATTATCTAAATTTTAAACTTTATATAATCCTTATAATTTTAGAATCCATATTATGAGTTTCTTAGATATAATGCAAGAACAAATTCATTTTCAGTATTGCACTTTTATCAACTTTTAATAGTGAACCCTTTTTAAAATACAATATTTTAAACTTTTTGACTAAATGGGGACATAAAAAATTTAAAATGTAACACCCCAAGCTTCTACGGTACGTTTCCCTTCGAATAATGCGATAGCGTGTGTTGTACGCAACCTCGAGTTCTAACACACACCACAACTAATTAAACTAGCCGTTGTGAATAGTAATACCTAATTTTTGAAATTATATATATTTTATATTTGAAAATGGACTTCGTTTTTGGACTCGGAATATCGAATTTAGCCTAAGGTGAAATTTTGGTACTTTTCGGATAACTTTCATATTTTGATGAATAGTGAAAATTACTAAATTTTAATTAAAAACAACTTTTTTAATCAAAATAATTAATAGTGATAAATTATGAATTTGATTGGTTTTAAATTATATTTAGAATATATTTTTACCGTTTAATATAAAGTTGGTCATTGGACATAATTTTACAATTAAACCGAACATAAACAAGTGTCAATCTTTTGATAGTTATTACCTCTTAAAAATACGCTTTTTGTTTTGACAGCGGGGATTAATTTTAAATTAATTTCTGCCACTTCTGTGTTTTGAATTTAGAAAAATGGATTCCATATTTGGAATCAGGATGTTTAAATTGTGTAAATAGGTAACTTTTATTTTTAGACATTTTGAATAATTACTGCGGTAAATATTTTATTTACCATGGTTAAGGGTAAATCCGGTAAATAAGGGTAAAAAAATAATATTATAATAATACTAAATTACCCTAAAACGTGTCTTAACCCTATTGGTTGATACATGGTCGACCATGGGCATCTTTGGGTCTATTTTGGGACCCCATGGATCCACTTGTGAGTGATAATGACACTTTATTTTAATTAAGTTAAAATGAATACAAAAATGGCATAAGCTTACATCTTTTAAAAGAACAATTTTTACATAGGGTTATACATGTTGGATTTTTGATTATAAATATTCATTAGAAATCTAAAAAGATTTCCTACATGATAATATTTTATGTATAATTTTTAGACATCAAATAAGTTAAATTATTAATGACACAATGATGATGCAGTAATTACTATAATAGTAAAAAATTAAAATAAGTGATATTATAAATACCCAAATAAATATAATATGAAACTTTTAATGAATTAAACTAATTTTATAGGATAATATGATATATTAGGATTGCTTTAATTGACTTTTTTCGAAGTAATAAATCTGTTATGAGTTTCACAAAAATCAACTAATGAATAGTGTCAAAATTGACATAAAAGAGTTCTTAAAAAAATATTATATTATTAATTGATATTAAATTCCTAAAAATCTAAGGTTCGGCCAAGAGACTTATATCATGATAGGTTAATCATTAATGGACCACTTGGGGGTCGCTTGGATGTATATGGTAAGTTTATTAACCATATAATATAAAAATACAAAGAGACATTGTAAAAGTGAAACTAATTAACTTAGAGTTAATACTTAAAGATAAGGTTAATATAAGTACCCAAACCTGTCTAAATTCTATTGGATGAGTTGTTTTCGACCTATCCCCACCTCATACTTTGAATAGTCAACTTTGGAGCCTTTGGAAACCGAATATGAATTTATTATAAATTAATATTTCTAACTTTTCCAAAAGTGACCCTCACCCCTCTTATAAAAGGGCACTCCTCCTTCTCTTTTCCTCACACCTCTCAAGCCACTTGGCTCGTCCAAACTCTGCCCAACTAAGCTCCCCACATCCCTCTCCTCCTCCTTGAAGCATCCCCTTAGGCAGAAAGCATTTCAAGAAGTCCTTTGGTTCCAACCAAAGTGAGTTACCTAAATTAAAGGTAACGATTTCTCTTAAATTATTTTCATTTATTTTGCTTCTTCAACCCCCAAAATCTTTTTATTTCCTTTCTTTTGTAACAACACCAGCATCCAAAATATACTAGGATGTTGTTATAAGAAGGATTCAAACTACACATACACACAACTCCATCTAATGGATGATGAACATAATGTTTCTGTGGATGGCAAACTAACACCTCACGAAACGATGATTGTTCAAAAACATCTTACCGCCTCTCATGGTGGCCATTATGATGGCACTGTAATTAAATATGATATTAATGATATATATTTTATATATAAGCTTATGT
This sequence comes from Viscum album, assembly GCA_963277665.1. Taxonomy (NCBI): domain Eukaryota; kingdom Viridiplantae; phylum Streptophyta; class Magnoliopsida; order Santalales; family Viscaceae; genus Viscum; species Viscum album. The sequence continues at coordinate 1,500,620,411 of OY728156.1, read as the reverse complement.
AATTCCATTTTATTTCATACCATTATTCGTTTCATGTTGTATATACATACGATAATTTCATTTGAGGAAGTGCGGACTACCGCCCCCTTAAAATGATATGACTCGTTCATACCACACATGGAACGTATAAAGGATGGTGTTAATGAACATAAGTAACATATATAAAATATTATATTATACTGGAATAGTAATATACCTATGTATCATTTGGATTCGATTCTTTTAAAATAAAAATTAAATGGAAGTAGCGTTCGTGCGTACGTACGGACTACCGTCTCCACGAACGCGATGAGATTCATTCTCCATCGTATCCATTCAAGTATAATTATCATTTAATGATTTAAAAATTATGTTTAAGGACTTGATATCATTCTGGATATGAATAAGATACAACAAACATGACTTATGTAACAAAACATATAAAAGAAAATGAGTAAGTTAACACCTGAAACGACGATAATTCTAAGATATTATTAACAAATCAATGTTAAAAGATCATATATGATATCATATTAATATATATGATTCTTGTATAATTTAATAACAATTATTTCACCATTATACAGGAGGTTAACCTACCCCAACCAAGGAAAAGTACAAGGTAAGGGTTATTTCACAATCTCTTCATTATCCGAGGTTGTATTATACGTAATAATCTACTGGGATCTCTTTATCATCCACATCCATGTTTCTTCGAAATGTATTTCAAAACATTTTTACTATTTACAAGAATATGGGTTAAAGTCATTTATACCCTTGTTTGACTTTTTATAAGAGGTTTATAAAGGAATCTTTCCGTCGTTTTCAAAACAAGGTCCTTTTTAACCTTTTCGACAGAATTGAGGTAAGAATGTTTTTTTTAACTTATACGGCGGGTGCGGTTATTTTCCGCCGTTATAAAATCGTCGAAGCTTTCCTTACAAGCTTATAAGAATATTTTCAAAGAAAATGTTTTATTTTATATGGATCTTAAATGATTTCAAAATAAAAGGAGATACTTCTTTTAAAAGAATTTTGATTTCATCTATGTCAACATCCTTTGATGGATTTTAAGATTATTTGAAGTTGATTTATTATAATACAAAACTTCAATATTGTATTGAAGGTTTTGTGATATGTTTTAATGTGGATGTGCTATTTTATACCATTCATAGTTTATGGTGAAACTATTGACATTTCGTATGCTAGTTTTAACCCGAATGTTTATGTTATATTTCAAACTTTTCTTCAGATGAATGTGCTAAACAAGTATGTTCCGGGTTGGGGACCGGTAAAAGTAAGCCCTCCAGGTTGGGGACTGGTTAAAGTAAGCCCTCCAGGTTAGGGACTGGTAAAAGTATGCCCTCCGGGTTGGTGTCCGGTTATTAGAGGCACTCCGGGTTGGTGTCCGGTTATTAGAGGCACTCCGGGTTGGTGTCCGGTTATTAGAGGCACTCCGGGTTGGTGTCCGGTTATTAGAGGCACTCCGGGTTGGTGTCCGGTTATTAGAGGCACTCCGGGTTGGTGTCCGGTTATTAGAGGCACTCCGGGTTGGGTTCCGGTTAGAAGTAACCCCTAGGTCTTGGGATGAGGCCTAGACAAAGAAATTAACGTTTAGCATTATGCATTCCAACATTATGAAAGTGGTTATTGATATTGCATGTGATTATTCAATTAGTAGAATATCCATGTGAACAAGTAAATGGCATTATTTCATTTTACTTTTGCCATACTATGTTGAAGTTCAAGTTTAAAAGGCTTTTGTTTTAGTAATTCATTGCCTTAAATGTTTACGCTTATTTTGAATGTTCCGCTATATTGTTATCCTTACTGGGCATTTGAGCTCACCCCTTTTCTATGTTTTATTTTTCCCAGGTAGTGAAGAAGTAAATTATGATTGACTTGCAGGGATATTATGAGGGGTTAATAGTGTGGATATGAAGACTTTGTTGTTGTAGTATTTTTTCGTTTAATGATGTAATGTAAAACTTATGAATATATCTAGTGTTTCCAAGGCTACTAAACCAATCGGTCTTTCGAGATTTGATCTTTATTGTGATCAAGCCAATGTTACGAAGTAATGCACCGACTCTGGGTAGCTGGGGTCGGGGCGTTACAGTTGGTATCAGAGGAAGTTTAGTACAAACCTTGGAAGCTAGATTTAGATAAACTCTGATTAGAACACGTAGACCTAAGATGAACTTTGAGGATTAGTATAGAAGAACTTCCTAGAATTTTGGTATTGTAAAGATTTTGTGAGTTTTCCGAGCAATACATCCCTGTCTGGATACGAGCAGGTAGAGGCGGCTCTGGCACAGATGTACCTAGGGGTAAAAACCGAAAACACCGCTTTGAGCTAGACTCGAACGGGAACTGGTGCACGACAACGGGCCTTGCTGCACTCTTGGTTACGACACTCCCGGGGGATATGCTTAGGATAATTCTCATTTTCTTTACAAACCATTATGAAGGGTTTATGAGTATATACATCCTCAAAGGAGACATTTTTATGATTATGGATTATATCCATAAATAGTTCAATTTATGTTAAGTGTTTTATAAGTATGGGATTATGTATTTTTATTCATAAACTGATCTAGTGTATGCCATTGTTTAGAAATGGCGCCCAGTAGAAGGAATGAGAACTCCAGAAATGCACATGATCCAAAGAGAAGGAAGGATCATATCTTTCATGGTCTTAAGCTAGAATTTATAAGAGAAATAGTCTCCCATGTATTATCATCATATGAAGAAATAATATCATGTGTTGATAAGATAAGTAAAGAGTTTACCGAGTCCTATGGCTTTGAAGGGAAGCAAGAGAAGCAAAGGATGGAAGAGAGAAAGATGGATAAAAGTAAGAGGGAAAAGAAGAATTTTCCCATATGTGGTAACTGTGGAATGAAACACCCTGGAACTTGCCTGAAAGGAATGGGAGTTTGTTATAAGTGTGGAGGAAAAGGGCACAAAGTACGTGACTGCAAGGGTAAGAAAATGGTTTTAAATGTACAATGCTTCATTTGCAAGGAGTTTGGACACTACGCGAACCTATGTCCCAGTCATCAGACTATGCCGCAAATGATGCTATTGGATAATAATCAAGTTATGATACTACCACAGATGAAGAGGAATGATTAGAGTTCTTATGTTGATTATGTCAATTGAGTGTTGTATCAATAATTATGGAGTATATAAGGATTGTACTGCAGTACTATTTCATTAAGGACTTGAGATTGTGTGGAACAAAGAAAAGTGACTCAATAGAAGGTTAAATTTTTGGAAAATATATGGTTGAGAGAATGATAAATCATAATATAGTTCTGATACTGAGGTAGTGATTTTGGAATAATATGTGATTATTTTGGATAAATTATATTGGATATTCTTGACTACCTTGGAACTGATTAATGATTTGTATATTCCATCATTGTTGGGTTTTAAAACATTTTTGGATTAATGAAGTATATCCAGCATTCTATATGGAATAAGGGAGCATGAATGTAATCAATAAGGAATATGGTAATACATGATGAAGGTATTCATATTCTATTACGGGGTAAAAAGGACCTATATTATGTTTACCTTCCTTATAAATGTTGGACTGTGAGTTTAGACAGAAGTATTTTGGATAGTTCTAGTTTGGATTATTTTGGATTGCCATAAAAGGACAACCCGGAGGTCGGGCGGCAACCCGTCGCGTCCGACAAGGCTGCGAGACTTGAACCCGCAACCGAAGGGCGACAAGGGTGTATCACCTACCACTGTCCCACGAGATGTCCTGAATTAAATAATGTAGTTTTTTTAAAAGATCTGGTAGATGAATTATAAATTCATTTATTTTGGAACCCTGTGCGAATAGTATAAATAGAAAAAAAAAATTTACGTTCTATTATCTTTTAGAGTGAAAGATGAGTTTGTGGTAGAAATTTATTAATGGGTGAAATTCTAATTATAAAGTAAGTATATCAACTTATGATCTTAGCCAATCTCATAAATAAATTCCTCAGCATTAATAAAAGGAACTTAGAACAAAAATGTTTCCCTAGATGGTACCTTAAATCATCACTAATTTATGGCTTTGGTATTGTTGGCCTTTTCATAGCCATGTTCTCTACCACTCTCCATCAGATAATTGATGGTTAGATTTCTCCTCCATATCCATATTTTCCTACATGGAACCCTAGTATGTGTTATTTTCGGTAATCTTCATCCTTTCCACTCTTTATTTTAAATAGAGGCCTCATTAATTCATTTTTCGATGTGGGATTTCAACTAAGATATTTTGAAACGTCAAAAATGTGTTATCCCAATACCCTATGTTTTGTTGAACCGATGGTATTTCAAATCATCATAGATTGATGATTTTAAGGACCTCAATTTTATACTTTTTGTGATTGATGAACTCAATCACTACCTATAAATATTTACGTTTTTCCTCCAATTATATGTCTCTAATTGCCACCAATGTTCTTCTAATCGAGATCATAATTTGGTGGTGCCCCTTTCATTTCTCTTTTCCTCATATTAAGACTAAATTTTAGTAACCCAATTTCCGATGTGGGTTTTCCCACAAATATATTTTCTATTTTCAACCTTTTATTTTCGAAGAACAATTTCAAATTGCGAGGACGCAATTTATTGAAGGAGGGGAGAATGTAACACCCCAAGATTTCATAGTGTGTTATTTCTTCAAAATAATTCAATAACTTGCACTACACGCAACACCGAGTTCAATCACACCATGACTTACAAAAAAAAAGACATTCAAAAGAGGTTATGAATAGTATTATCTAAATTTTAAACTTTATATAATCCTTATAATTTTAGAATCCATATTATGAGTTTCTTAGATATAATGCAAGAACAAATTCATTTTCAGTATTGCACTTTTATCAACTTTTAATAGTGAACCCTTTTTAAAATACAATATTTTAAACTTTTTGACTAAATGGGGACATCAAAAATTTAAAATGTAACACCCCAAGCTTCTACGGTACGTTTCCCTTCGAATAATGCGATAGCGTGTGTTGTACGCAACCTCGAGTTCTAACACACACCACAACTAATTAAACTAGCCGTTGTGAATAGTAATACCTAATTTTTGAAATTATATATATTTTATATTTGAAAATGGACTTCGTTTTTGGACTCGGAATATCGAATTTAGCCTAAGGTGAAATTTTGGTACTTTTCGGATAACTTTCATATTTTGATGAATAGTGAAAATTACTAAATTTTAATTAAAAACAACTTTTTTAATCAAAATAATTAATAGTGATAAATTATGAATTTGATTGGTTTTAAATTATATTTAGAATATATTTTTACCGTTTAATATAATGTTGGTCATTGGACATAATTTTACAATTAAACCGAACATAAACAAGTGTCAATCTTTTGATAGTTATTACCTCTTAAAAATACGCTTTTTGTTTTGACAGCGGGAATTAATTTTAAATTAATTTCTGCCACTTATGTGTTTTGAATTTAGAAAAATGGATTCCATATTTGGAATCAGGATGTTCAAATTGTGTAAATAGGTAACTTTTATTTTTAGACATTTTGAATAATTACTGCGGTAAATATTTTATTTACCATGGTTAAGGGTAAATCCGGTAAATAAGGGTAAAAAAATAATATTATAATAATACTAAATTACCCTAAAACGTGTCTTAACCCTATTGGTTGATACATGGTCGACCATGGGCATCTTTGGGTCTATTTTGGGACCCCATGGATCCACTTGTGAGTGATAATGACACTTTATTTTAATTAAGTTAAAATGAATACAAAAATGGCATAAGCTTACATCTTTTAAAAGAACAATTTTTACATAGGGTTATACATGTTGGATTTTTGATTATAAATATTCATTAGAAATATAAAAAGATTTCCTACATGATAATATTTTATGTATAATTTTTAGACATCAAATAAGTTAAATTATTAATGACACAATGATGATGCAGTAATTACTATAATAGTAAAAAATTAAAATAAGTGATATTATAAATACCCAAATAAATATAATATGAAACTTTTAATGAATTAAACTAATTTTATAGGATAATATGATATATTAGGATTGCTTTAATTGACTTTTTTCGAAGTAATCAATCTGTTATGAGTTTCACAAAAATCAACTAATGAATAGTGTCAAAATTGACATAAAAGAGTTCTTAAAAAAATATTATATTATTAATTGATATTAAATTCCTAAAAATCTAAGGTTCGGCCAAGAGACTTATATCATGATAGGTTAATCATTAATGGACCACTTGGGGGTCGCTTGGATGTATATGGTAAGTTTATTAACCATATAATATAAAAATACAAAGAGACATTGTAAAAGTGAAACTAATTAACTTAGAGTTAATACTTAAAGATAAGGTTAATATAAGTACCCAAACCTGTCTAAATTCTATTGGATGAGTTGTTTTCGACCTATCCCCACCTCATACTTTGAATAGTCAACTTTGGAGCCTTTGGAAACCGAATATGAATTTATTATAAATTAATATTTCTAACTTTTCCAAAAGTGACCCTCACCCCTCTTATAAAAGGGCACTCCTCCTTCTCTTTTCCTCACACCTCTCAAGCCACTTGGCTCGTCCAAACTCTGCCCAACTAAGCTCCCCACATCCCTCTCCTCCTCCTTGAAGCTTCCCTTTAGGCAGAAAGCATTTCAAGAAGTCCTTTGGTTCCAACCAAAGTGAGTTACCTAAATTAAAGGTAACGATTTCTCTTAAATTATTTTCATTTATTTTGCTTCTTCAACCCCCAAAATCTTTTTATTTCCATTCTTTTGTAACAACACCAGTATCCAAAATATACTAGGATGTTGTTATAAGAAGGATTCAAACTACACATACACACAACTCCATCTAATGGATGATGAACATAATGTTTCTGTGGATGGCAAACTAACACCTCACGAAACGATGATTGTTCAAAAACATCTTACCGCCTCTCATGGTGGCCATTATGATGGCACTGTAATTAAATATGATATTAATGATATATATTTTATATATAAGCTTCTGTAATTCCATTTTATTTCATACCATTATTCGTTTCATGTTGTATATACATACGATAATTTCATTTGAGGAAGTGCGGACTACCGCCCCCTTAAAATGATATGACTCGTTCATACCACACATGGAACGTATAAAGGATGGTGTTAATGAACATAAGTAACATATATAAAATATTATATTATACTGGAATAGTAATATACCTATGTATCATTTGGATTCGATTCTTTTAAAATAAAAATTAAATGGAAGTAGCGTTCGTGCGTACGTACGGACTACCGTCTCCACGAACGCGATGAGATTCATTCTCCATCGTATCCATTCAAGTATAATTATCATTTAATGATTTAAAAATTATGTTTAAGGACTTGATATCATTCTGGATATGAATAAGATACAACAAACATGACTTATGTAACAAAACATATAAAAGAAAATGAGTAAGTTAACACCTGAAACGACGATAATTCTAAGATATTATTAACAAATCAATGTTAAAAGATCATATATGATATCATATTAATATATATGATTCTTGTATAATTTAATAACAATTATTTCACCATTATACAGGAGGTTAACCTACCCCAACCAAGGAAAAGTACAAGGTAAGGGTTATTTCACAATCTCTTCATTATCCGAGGTTGTATTATACGTAATAATCTACTGGGATCTCTTTATCATCCACATCCATGTTTCTTCGAAATGTATTTCAAAACATTTTTACTATTTACAAGAATATGGGTTAAAGTCATTTATACCCTTGTTTGACTTTTTATAAGAGGTTTATAAAGGAATCTTTCCGTCGTTTTCAAAACAAGGTCCTTTTTAACCTTTTCGACAGAATTGAGGTAAGAATGTTTTTTTTAACTTATACGGCGGGTGCGGTTATTTTCCGCCGTTATAAAATTGTCGAAGCTTTCCTTACAAGCTTATAAGAATATTTTCAAAGAAAATGTTTTATTTTATATGGATCTTAAATGATTTCAAAATAAAAGGAGATACTTCTTTTAAAAGAATTTTGATTTCATCTATGTCAACATCCTTTGATGGATTTTAAGATTATTTGAAGTTGATTTATTATAATACAAAACTTCAATATTGTATTGAAGGTTTTGTGATATGTTTTAATGTGGATGTGCTATTTTATACCATTCATAGTTTATGGTGAAACTATTGACATTTCGTATGCTAGTTTTAACCCGAATGTTTATGTTATATTTCAAACTTTTCTTCAGATGAATGTGCTAAACAAGTATGTTCCGGGTTGGGGACCGGTAAAAGTAAGCCCTCCAGGTTGGGGACTGGTTAAAGTAAGCCCTCCAGGTTAGGGACTGGTAAAAGTATGCCCTCCGGGTTGGTGTCCGGTTATTAGAGGCACTCCGGGTTGGTGTCCGGTTATTAGAGGCACTCCGGGTTGGTGTCCGGTTATTAGAGGCACTCCGGGTTGGTGTCCGGTTATTAGAGGCACTCCGGGTTGGTGTCCGGTTATTAGGGGCACTCCGGGTTGGTGTCCGGTTATTAGAGGCACTCCGGGTTGGGTTCCGGTTAGAAGTAACCCCTAGGTCTTGGGATGAGGCCTAGACAAAGAAATTAACGTTTAGCATTATGCATTCCAACATTATGAAAGTGGTTATTGATATTGCATGTGATTATTCAATTAGTAGAATATCCATGTGAACAAGTAAATGGCATTATTTCATTTTACTTTTGCCATACTATGTTGAAGTTCAAGTTTAAAAGGCTTTTGTTTTAGTAATTCATTGCCTTAAATGTTTACGCTTATTTTGAATGTTCCGCTATATTGTTATCCTTACTGGGCATTTGAGCTCACCCCTTTTCTATGTTTTATTTTTCCCAGGTAGTGAAGAAGTAAATTATGATTGACTTGCAGGGATATTATGAGGGGTTAATAGTGTGGATATGAAGACTTTGTTGTTGTAGTATTTTTTCGTTTAATGATGTAATGTAAAACTTATGAATATATCTAGTGTTTCCAAGGCTACTAAACCAATCGGTCTTTCGAGATTTGATCTTTATTGTGATCATGCCAATGTTACGAAGTAATGCACCGACTCTGGGTAGCTGGGGTCGGGGCGTTACACTATCTATGGTATTTAGGAACTTATAATGAATAATTTAATTATCACCGATACTCTAAGGATACATTCAGAGTTCGAAATAATCCAATATTGTGAGGTCCTTACTAGGAAAAGTAAAAAAATATTTTTATAGAGTGTATGAGGTGTGTTATTTTGGGATGGATCTAGTGGATTTCATTCTAACTGCATGAATTGATTACAAATTACTTTGTGAGATCTATACACTATATAAATTAAATTTCTTTTCTATATGTTTGAATTGATAGGTCTTAAATCCATTTGTAGATTCTAGGATAGAGCATATTGGTCCTAGGGACTAAGTCAAGAGTGGTTTAATTGAGTTCTGAAAAACAATTCTCTTAAAAAACATTAAAAAATCCCCCAAGATAATTAGAAATTCTTAGTTTATGAAAATACTATAAAAATGTATGTTTGGTATTTACAAATATTTCTAGAAAAAGATTAGGGTTTCTAAAAAATACTATTTGAAATCACTTTACCTTTTGAAACCAATTTACATAATATAATCTATTATATAAACACATGTTAAGACTAACTATAAATGCATAAGTTATGTTTGTTGATTTAAAAATAAAGACATTTTTAGCTTTGAATGAAATAATATTGAAAATAAACTAAACACACGCAATTGAGTAAACAAGGGGTCCATTTTCATGATTAGACTTAATTCCCTCCACTTGTAAATCACCTACAATGAAAAATATTAAAAAATCATTTATTATGTCCAAAACCTGGATCGGTTATACAAACAATAGAACACAATATTTCAAATATCAAAGCCTCTTCCAAAATTATATATGGGAATAAATAAAACAGTGGCCCCATTTTACCTCTTCTATAGTATCCATGAGAATAAACAATAGAGAATGTTTGAGGGAGAGTTTATAAAACAGTCTAGTTAAAGCATTGGAGACAGTGTGTGTATATATATAGAAAAAGATACCACATATCTCAAATGTATGAAAAAATAAATATATAAATTAAGAAGATATGGAAGATATAGTTCTTCTAGGTTAGTTATTATTTAGAGGATCTATCGTCCTCATAATTTCCTTGGTGAGAATCTCGAATAAATTTCTCTGAAATTACAAACACAATGAGTGTCGTTGATTTATCTTTTTTGTATGATGATTCTATGATAATATTATACATGGAACTATTTACTTGGTGTAGTAAAGTAATATTATCTTCTATTTATTACATATTATAATAGTCACAAGTATTCAACATGTAATTCCTCATTTTTTCATACATGTGTGTGGGATAAATTCATAAATATAGAGATATACAACTAAAAATTATCTATTGTATAAAAATAATAAATATATCATCAATCCTCATACAATGTAGAAAAACTCGAAACCTTGTAATTTTTCTTTAATATATCCATGGAGTGGTTTAAAAATAATCATTAAAAGATCCACATGAGGTTTTCAACAATAAATCTCATAAAAAAAGATGTTTGAAGCATTAAATTCAAAAGATGTTGAACAACAATGGTATCAAGATGATTATGGAACAGCTTAGTAGTAGCACATTTTGGGGTAGCATGGGCCAATGGTAGAACACCTAATGGTAGTTAGGTTGGACTAATGGTACAACTTGTCTAAAGGTAGCATATTTTGAAGTAGCATGACTAACAGTGGCATGTTTGATGATATCACATCTAAAGGTATATTGTTTCTTGAAATAACACTCCTAGGGGTGGAATATCTGAACCAACGGTAGTGTATATGGAGGTAATAGGAATGTACTAACAGTTAAAAAATCCTGAAAATATCACATTTGTGAACTAATGGTGGAACCACTCTCGAAGAAGCAAAAGGATAATAGTTTCATAGCTGAACTACTGGTAGATCGTTTCTATAAATAGATAATTTTATTCAAATATAACTTACAAAATATTATATTATCATAAAACATTATATCCATTAGAAACATAACAATCAAGATTTGTGAGCACTAAAATAAAGATTTACCAATAATATCTAACAATTTTATGATAAAAAAAATGGAATTTAATAAACTATGTATAAAACAAAGATAGAAATAAGTAGACAAGTCCTAAGTAATGATATTTGTTTAACATTTCAAATTTCTAATCGGAGATACATCATTAATATTTAGAAATTAAATTTTAGTAAAATTAAAGGTAGACTCCATAGAATATTTGTCCCCCTTTTGGGATTTTTAAAAATATAATAAAAGAGAATGTATTTAAATATAGGAAGGAGTAAAAGATGAACATTAATAAATAGATCATTCAAAATATTACATCACTAAAAAGTAATACATAGAGAATACAACATAACCACAATCAAAAACTAATCATATTCTAAGTCAGTATCAACTTTTTTGGATGTTAGATCAATAGGTCATTTTCCATTTTGAGAGGTAGTATAATTACTCACTTCTTACCATACATATACATTACATAAAGTTTGTGTAATACTTAAAAAATAATAAATAGACACCCAATGACAATATTAGATTAGTTACTTTGGAAACATGGAAACATAAACACCAGAACATAAGCGATCAAAATTATTTCCCAATAGGTTCTTCATATCGAGAACCCTTCATAAAAGCATCATAATTAATAAAAATCTTTATAACCTGGTAAGGAAACCTAAAAATGGGTGAGTTCATATGCTCGGTAAGGGTAAAAAAGAAAGACATGTAAGCACAAACATGAGCATGGGAGTATATGAATGTGATAAAAATATTATAAGATCATAACATTCCTATTAAAGATCAAAAAAATGAATAATGGAATAATCATTGGTAGTTAAAAAGACATTAATCATAAGTAAATAAAAAACAAAAGCCATGAAATCATAACATCGGAATAAAACATGGAATTGTGGAAAACACATTATAATATAATATGGTTTCCAATGTATAAGCCCCCGGCCTTAAACCTTACTTAATATTGAATTAAAAGAATAATTCACATTGAGGATGTTTTCAGGTTTAGATTTTTATAGAATTAGGACATAACTATTACATCTCAAAAGATTACAAAGTAGACACTTCTACTAAGTTTCCATAGAATAACAAAAACTCTTAAAAAGAAACATGCCTAGTTCCATGTTTTATATAGCATGACTTTCCCTTGATCGCATCCTTGACCCTATTCCACATTAGGTCCTATGAAAAACATTTCAAAAAAACTTGGGGGGAGCATAAAGAGCTCAGTAAGGGATACACAAACAATGAAAACTGTTAGTTTTTCAAACATCAAGTAAACCATGTATACTTTATCAAAGTAATACCTTCACCTTCATGAAGTAGTAAAAATTATTCACTGAATAAAATATCATTACTTACCCTTTTGTAACCAAAATATTACCATAAAACCCATATAAATAACACAAAACATATAAAGATAACTTGGGACATAAACATACTTAAGTCGAATAACCATACGGTCGACTTCCACACATATCACTTAATGGAATAGCCATACAGCTAACTTCCATACATACTTAATGGAATAGCCATACGGCCGACTTCCATACCCAATGCTTTAGAGGTTATAACGTAACCACCCGTCCTGGTATTCACGGCACCACCCGTCATATGGTTTATCACGTAACCACCCGTCAAATGTCTAAGTACCAACATAAAATCATGAAACATAAAACCAATATAAAGGAATGATAATATTTCCACATTTCAATCACAATATATCATTTAAATATATTGACATAATAAAATCCTTTATCAAAACCATTTTCAATACCAAAATACAAAAAAGAGTATATGGTATTTATTTTATTTTAAAAACATTACAGCTTGTTGAGGAAGCCAAAGACCAAATAATACTCGCGGCAGTGGAAAAGTTCGTTGTCACCGCGTACGTTAAAAGAAACATTCCTTTTTGTCATTTAGTAAAATGATTCATATAAAAAGATTCCTTTTGTATAAAAGTTAATGTCAAAGGGGTTTATACACTGTATAAAAGATAGTTGTGTATAAAACGAAATATGCCTCAATGAAAGGAGATTGAGACATAGTCCCTTACCTCGGGTCCGACTTGACTCAATCATTATTTAACGTCCTAAATAACAAACCTGAGTTAATTTCTATTTTCATAAGAACATTTTTCGAGTTCATTACTCCTTTTATATAACTTATTTCCATGTTATAAACATTATGTAATCATTTAGGTTAATAATGTTTGTTTTGTCGATATTTGGTCCTTAAGTCGAAAGTGGACTTCTTACAATTACATGTTGTTCATGTAGTCAAAGGTTCTTTATATCCAGAATGACATTACTGATTTGGATATCATATATATCATATATATCCAGCATATAAATGTATTTATAATATAACATAATCATTTAGAGGTAAGAAATGAAATGCACCGTTCATGTAGACAGTAAGCCGTACGTATGCATGAACGCTACTTTCATTTCTATGTCATATTAATGGTATTAAAACTAAATGAGAGGTATGTATATTTTAATACCAGAATTATATTAATCATTTAGATGTAACATAAATCATATATATCCATTATATATATGTACTTATAATAGTACATTACATTTGGGGATAAGAAATGAAATGCACCGTTCATGGAGACGGTAAGCCGTACGTACGCATGAATGCTACTTTCATTTCTATCTCATACATTAATGAAAGAAATAATAATGATATAGAGGTAAATTATAATTCCAGTATAAAATAATATATAATAACTTTAAATCCATCCTTTATACATCCCACATATGGAATTAACGAATCAAATCACTTTGAGGGGGCGGTAGTCCGCACTTCCTTAAATAAAGATATCACATTTACCCATAATGGAAACCATAAAGGTGTGCCCAAAATGAAAAATTCAGAAGATTAGGGAAAACATAAACATATTATATATCATATATAAATATAGTGACATAATAATGGCCACCTTTGAAGGTGTTAGAAGAATATCGAACAATCATCATTTCGTGAGGCAGAAATTCGCCATCCATGGAAACAGTATGTTCTTTAACCATTAGACGTAGGTGTGTGTAAGTGTAGCTCGAATCCTTCTTATAAAAATATCCTAGTATATGGAAGATACTGGATTTGTTACAAAATAAATGAATAAAAAGATTTTAGGGGGTTGGAGAAGCTAAATAAAACAAAAGGACTCAAGTGAAGACATTACCTTATAATCGGGTAACTCCCTTTGGTTTGAGCTCAAAGGCTTCCTTGGGAAGACCTATACCCAATGTGAGGCTTCAAGGAGTTATAGAGGGATGTGTAGAGGCAAAATGAGTAGGGGTTGGTCGAGCCAAAGGCTTTGTAAGTGTGGGTAATGAGGTAGATGTGGGGGCCTTTTATAAGAGGAGAGGAGGGGCACTCTTGGAAAGTAAAGAAATGTTCAATTATTTTAAAATGAGTTTCAGATTTAAAAGGTCCCACATTGATATAATTCGAGCATAAGGTGATAAGGGTTTGAAATATACCCATACAATAGGTTTTGGACATGTTTAGGTCATATATTTTACATTATCTTTTCATTTTATTTAAATCCTTTATTAATGAGGTAATCGCTGCATCATCATGATGTCATACATAATTTAATATATTTAATTTCTAAAAATTATAAAAAAACTATCATGATGTAGGAAATCTTTTTATCTTTATAATTAATATTTATAGTAAAAAATATGACTTGTATAACCCCATGTAAAAATTGATTTAGTAAAACATCTCATGTTTGTGTCATTTTTACTTTAACTTTAAATAAAAGGCATAAATGTATTATCATAACCAAGTGGCTCCATGGGGTACCAAAAATAGACCCATGGGTTGTATTGGTCGGAAATAACTCAACCAATAGGGTTAGGACAAATTTCAAGATATTTTCATTTTATTATAATATAATTTTTACCTCAAATTACACTAATTACCTTTAATCGCGATTAATAAAACATAAAAGTTACTATTCACAAAAATTTATTTTAATCCCATTGAACCACATTTTACTTAATAATGAAAATAATTTAAATTGGATTTTTGAGATTCAAAACACAGAAGTGGTAAAGTCCCATTTAAACGAAAAATCAAATTTTGTAACCACCACTTTGCGGTTTCACTATTCATCGAAAATTGAAGTTTTTCAGAAAAAAACCAAAAATTCTCCTTAAGCTATATTTGATATTCTGAATTCAAAAATGATTTCTATATTAAAAAATTCAAAACATATAAGTTGCATTAATTAATTTAATAATTAATTCCTGCTGTCAAAACAAATAGCGTGTTTTTATGAAACAATAAGTATCAAAAGATTGACACTAGTTTAAGTCCAATTTCAAAGTGAAATTGATTGCAATGACAACCATTGGATTAAATGGTAAAAATATATTCTAATTTAACTTTAAAACCAATTCAAAAGATAATATAATAATATAAATAAATTAGATTAAAAATAGTTTTTCAATTAAAATACAAAATTTTTTCACTATTCATTAAAAATTGAACTTTATCGGAAAAATACCAAAAATTCACACAAAGTAAATTTTGATGTCCCAATCATAAATAATAAGTTTATTTTGAAAAACTTATCTTATAAAATTGTCAAATGATATATTTAAAAATGGTTTGCCATAAAAAGACAGTAAAACAATCTTTTAAAAATATTAGTGTATTTCATGCTTAAGATTGGATTTATTTTCATTTTAAGCCTCTAAAACACTGTCTAATTCATTAATTGGCATAGATAAAAATATATATTATTCATAACTTACTTGGGATGTTACAAAAAGTATCCAATTAATCTCTTACAAGACCATCTTAGTAGTTTTGGTTCACTCCCCATACCATCTATATAGTCATAGTTCACTCTCATGGCCAACTCCATGGCATGAGTTCCCTCCTAATACTATCTTGGTAGTTATGGATCACTTTTATGACCATCTTAGTAGTCAAGTTTCACACCCAAGACCATAATAGTCTATCTCATGAGATATAAATATTTACCCAATGAATTGGAGGGATATATTGGTCCCACCCATCTCATATTGATATCATACATACCTGTGACACAATAATATAAACAATTGTATCATACCCGAGGAAAAGAAAGGGGTTTCATAAATATGTAATAATATCTGAACTTGTGGAAAAAGAGACAAGATTCGAAATCATTTCATTAAATCATAACCTGTTAAATAAAGAATGTATCATAAAAATATAACCCATGAAAAAATAAATTGGATTCATAAAAAAATAACATGTAATGCATAAACTGGTTTCAAAAATATCATCCTGTCAAAACATAAACAATTCAAGAAAATAATATGAATGGAACCATTGAATTATATCCCCATAAGGCCATGAGTTACACCAACTGATGTCATCTAATATAGAAATTAATTTTGAAATATATTTTTAAAACATTTCTAGATGAAAATATCCTTTCTTCATGGAAATATAATTTATAAAATTTAAAACCAATGAAAAAAAATTCCCAAAAAATAAACGTGAAAAATTATGAATAAATATTGAAATCATTTTGAAAACCGTTTTCCATGAAAATTTATGAAAGAATCTTGAAAACTTTTTTAGAACCATATTCTTTGAAAACATATAAAATAATCATAAAAACATTTTGAAACCTATTTTCCTTGAAAACATTTAAAATTAGATGGATAACATTTTTAGAAACATTTTCCTTGAAAACTTATAAAAGAAGCTTGAAATCATTTTGAAAATCATTTTCTATAAAAATTGTAAAAGAATCATGAAAATAGTTTGAAAATAATTTTCCTTTAAAACATATAAAGAAATATTAGAAATAGTTTGAGAACGATTTTCCTTGAAAATACATTGAAAACATATAAATAAATCTAAATAAAGTTTGAAAATATTATTATTTGAAAATTCATTGAATTAATGAATTTATAGAATATTTGGAAAAATTATATTTTTAAAAAATTATCTTTTTAATCTTATAAAAAATATTCAAGGGAATTTCGGTCATGATGGAAAGAAATATGTACACGATGAACATTCATTTTTCACTGTAAAAACATTAGAAAGTTTCCTTGACTGAACAATGAAAAAAAGATTACTTTCTAAAAACACTTTTTAATGTAAAATATGGGTAAAACATTATTCTAATATTCATAGGATAATAATAGAATATTTTTTGAGACCTTTTATAATACATGGTTTTGAATGAACACATATTTTAGACTATAGGGAGGGTAAAGTTGGGCTTTCTTAAAAACACTTTCTTTACTATATTATGTACAAAAGAATAGAAAAATGCTACAAATGAATTAATATATATTAAATATACATTGTATTATAAAATTCATGGGAGTTTTTAAGATATGGATCATAATATTTCATCAATGTAAGTATAATCATAAATAATCTCGAAAGTTGATAATATGGTTTCAATAAACTCTTACCCCTTAGAAACTTTGAACCATAATACCCATGTAATAAAATGAAATTAAATGAAACATAAAATATTAGTAAAATAATTATATTCATTATATAACATTTCTAAGGTTTTATATACACCTCATGGAAAAATATGGGTTCATAACAGATCATGTGTCTCAAAGAAGGAAATTTAAGGGAAAACAGTTTATAGATTTGGTAACATTTGAATCATAATCCAACTGAATTATATATCATCAAACCGATATGTAAGTATATATAAATTTAAATATATTAACCATATAATGCATCCATAGAGATTATATTCACCGCACAAAGGAAATGAGTAGTGATTAAGGAATGTATCTCACATAAATAAAAAGGTGAGATGGAATCCCCTTACCACCTTTCTTGAATCTCTTCGTACTCCTGAAATTTTCTTGTAAAACAATTATATGTTTATTGTAAATCTATCACATAACCATATTATTATATATAATACCATATATTGTTTTTTATAACTTTATATTACCTTTTTATTAACAATTCTATGATAAGGCTTCACTTCGGGTAATATAATCTTTGTTTTTCAAATGTATCTTAATTTATAGTATCTCTAGACTGAGTAATTATATCCTAATTTTAAGAATATAAACCATGATAAGGATATAATTTATATTAATTATATTTTGATTATAATAATATGTATAATATATAATTATGAAATGGAAAACATCGTTCATTGATATGATAAGACGTACGTACGCATGAATGTTGTTTCCATTTTTTTTATTTTTTGTAAGTATTAAATAACATGAAATATATATATATATATGTATATAATATCATTAAATTATTATTATCATGACATATATATCTTATTATTTCACTAAACCCATCCTTAATACATTCCATTTTGTGTGTGAACGAATTACATTTCTTTGAGGGGGCGGTAGTCCAGACTTTTGGAAAACAATTTATTGTATTTACACAAAATGGAATTTAAAAGGATATGTGTTATAAAAAATTATATTAGATTAAATATATTATAAATATAATAAATATTATATATAAATTTATTTCCAATCATAATTCCCAATATGAGATGCGGTAAAGGGAGAACGATCAACCATCATTTTTTGAGGCGGTTGTTCTCTACTCACATAAATAGTATGTTCATAACCCATTAGATAGAGGTAAGTGTAATATTAGGTCAAAAAAATCATAAAAACATTATAGTATATTTATTATACTCTTTTTATTAAATTGTGGAATAATAATTGTTTAGTGGGTGTATAATGTAAATAACATAAAATAACTTGAGGAATAATGTTACCTCTTATTCAAGTAACTCTTTTAGTTTGCACCAAAGGGCTTCCATGGATTCATTTTATACCAAAGGAAGGATTCAAAGAGGAATTTAAGGATTTTTGGAAGTTTATTTCTCAGATCATGGCCTATCCTAAGAGTTTTTAGAGTTGTGATAAAGTGGGGGAGGTGGTGGCAATTTATAGGAGAGGAAAAGGAATTACTTTTTATTTTTGAAAACAAGTTTGATGTACCCACGATTTTACCATAAAAAAGTCCATAAAAACCAAAAATAATAATAATTGATGGATAATTACCAAAAAAATTCTATTTTATTGGTTTTTGATAGATTTCTTGGTTATTTTGTCTCTTATGATTAAGGTTTGTTCCCTTAATATGCTTAATTTTATCTTATTCGCTAAAATTAATTTTAATTACCCTACCTGATATTTTTGATACAAAATAATGTTTAACTTATTAGAAATTATAAATTATTATTATTATAAATATTTATTCCATTTTTCAAAATTTAAATAATATAATTGAAAGGAAATAATATAAATTTAATCTTGTAAATGGGACGACATTGTGGGTTTTGAAAGTAAAAAAGTTCATAAGATTGCTGGGTTTTTATATTAAATTTAATTGTGAAATTGATACCAATGACCAAAATTTGATTAATTTATAAAAATTTAATATAATTAAACTTATAAACGAATTAAAAAATTTATTTAACCATATAAATAAATTATATTACAAGGCGGTTTTTATTGAAATTTTGTATTCTTGAATATTCCTCGAAATATGTAATATCACATAAAAATACCTAAAAAACACCCTAAACTAATTTCTATGTTCCTATATCAATTATTATGCACATTTTTACATATAAGGTTTATAAAAATGACCAAAATTGTATTTGAAATTGGTTCTCCATCAAAATGCGGTAAAAGTGACTTAATAAAAAATATATGTTATTATGTGTAAATCTTGGTTTTTTATTATATTATGTATATAAAATATATTATATGAATATTAAAAAATATATAGGATATATAATATATATATATATATATTACATTAATATCACTCACAAACATTAATCCATTTAATTTATTAGGACAAAATCAATTTGTTCCTATATTATGTTTGTGAAATATATTAGATGAATATGAAAAATATTTGATTGGATATATATGATATATATTTATATATTACATTAATATCACTCACAAACTATAATCCATTTAATTTATTAGGATGAAAGATATTTGTGAGCATAAAAATAGTTTTCTTTAAAAACATTCCCTTTGTATTCATTTGGTTCTTATATTTATTTATAATTAAATTCTAACTAAATAATTTCACCAAGTATTTTAATAATTTATCTAATCATATTCATAACGATAAGTTTAATGGGTAGGTTATATATTTTAAATTAAATAATAATATTTTTAATATTATATTATATTTTGGTAACACTCAAACATTATTGTTACACAAGTCATCATGAAAAGTTAATATTCAATGTAATGTATGCTAACCATGATGTTACATGTAAAGTAAGTTAAAAATTATGTTTTGTGTAGTTCAATACATCATGGTGTTTTATATAATGCAATACAAACATAGATCTTTAATAAAAAAATATGTTTAGTTTTATGTGAAATACCAAATACCAAAAAAATAAAATTAATTTGAAAAAAACCATTACACAAAATCACAGGTTTTTACATTCTACCCCCTTAAAATAAATTTCTCCCTTAAAATTAGACTAGTTTATCAATTTTTTAATAATTTTATGTTCCATTAATAGAAATCCATATTGTAAAAATGAACAATAAAATGTTATTTAAAATAGAAAGTTAGAACTATAACAGCTACCCATAGTAACACATATTTGGGATTCCACATAAGAGAACATAGATGGAATGTGAAAATGTAGACGTGGAAGTGAAATATAGCTATCAAATTCTCGAACATGGTGATATAAAACTTGTTCCAAAGATTGTTAACAATAATGAATCCTTAAATTTGTGATTATATAAGGGAAAATTTAATTCATCAGAAAAGATATGATAATATTTTGGGTTTTAATATTGTTTTTCATAATGTTTTGTAACTTTAAAAATAATATATACTAACCTAATTTTATTCATTTACATATTCCCAATTCACCCATTTGTGGTGTCTTGATATTTTTCCACATTATATCTTACCCTAAGAAATAAAGGACAATTTTTTATTCTTGAATACTAAAAGAACATGAGATTCATGATAATTCATACCATCTATCTTAAAATACCATCAACATTAGTTTGTTAAATAAGGTTATCAAATTTTGCTGAATCCTCATGTGGTGAGATAATAATTTATTTTCACAAACTTCATCCAAAGGTTAAATATAGCATCCAATAAATGTTTAACCTTATAACCCTTTTGAATTATGAAAATCCAAAACATTAGAAACAATTCCAGTAAATAAACATAACAGTGATCCCCCATATATCAAAAGGTATCTATTGGTTGTCACATTCCAAATATGTAAATACCCTCATATTATATTCTCTTAAAACCTGGTAATAACCTGAATTAATATAAATAATTTTGGAAAAAATGCATGTTTCCTTATTTCAAAAGTAGATGGATATATTCCTTAAATAAAAGAAGTTTTAAACTTCCTCTATGGTGACAAAATACAAATTTTTCAACAAATTATTAATTAGATCTAGGATAATCAATGATATATGGTTTAGTTTATCCATGTAAATCATCTCTCTATCCATTCTAAACACAATATTCTCAATATGTTGAACACATTAAGGGTTACCTTTCCATAATTAAAATATAACTTTCCTAAATCTTCACCACCATTCAAATTAACCTTTTCAATACTTCATGAAAACTAATACTATAAATACCTATATATTTCAGGATTCATAATCTTTGAATTTCAAAACATAAACACATCTTTCATCCAAATTTATTCTTAATGAATTACTATAGATTCATCGACTCATTCTTTAATACCTCTTTCTTATGATCTAAAATTTGAATCTTTTCTTAAGGATCCTCAACCAAAATCTAATCATGATTATTATGTTTAATATAAACAATACTGGAAGAACATAACATACCTTTAAAATGTTTTTTTGTCTCTTTATCTTTATAATTATAACCAATACACAAACCACCTTCCTGATTCTCTTTATGATATTTCCACTTGGTAAATAAATTTGAATTATTATCATACTGTACATGTCTAAAACATTCAATGTTAACCATGTTCCTTATATTCCTCTCCATTGACTAAAATAAGAATGAATAGGGTTAGAAACACATATCATTGAATAAAACCTCTAAATCATGAAGAATTATATTTAGGATGTCTAAATCATGACTACTACTTTTTAATACATGTAACCTTGGGTTGATCATGGGTTAGTAATATTCATATCCCATTTACATCCTTAATGATGTTTTGAGAATAGTTTGTGAGTTTTAATAGCATATCCCCTATGAGTGTTATATTTGGTGCATAAAAAGGCATGTTATCGTGTACCAGGTTACACCTAGTCTTGCCTGATACCCCTTTCTAGAGTTGTTACTCATATGTGCATCTATTGAAAAACCACTTATACATTTATTATATAGATATGGATTTAATTCTAGTGTATAAATAACCATATACTTTAACAAAATTATAGTATATTTTCTTAAATGTTAACTGATCCTTATATTTGTCCTTATAAAAAAACCTAGACATATCCTTAGAAATATACCTGTGGATCTCACTAATGTTTTCTCATCCTATTTTACAATGGTTTACTAAACCATTTCTCTGATACCAACTATAACAACCCACATCTTAATGTACATATACAATATATAGCTTTTTTGAAATAATGAAAAAATTATACCAATATAGGCTCAAATACTGTATTTCTTTAGGGCCTTTAGACACATAAAAACATGTACATAAGGTAGGTACATTACCTCCAAATTTGTTCCTCATAAATATCACCGTTATTAGACACATCATACATAAAACATATCTTCATAACCTAGGGAAGGAAACATAAAAAGGGGTGATCTCAAATGATCAGTAAAGGTAAAAAAAGAGACATGTAAGCATAAATATGAGAATAGGGGTATGTGAATGTGATAAAAATATTATAAGATCATACCATACATATAAAATCATAAAAATGAACCATAGCTTAAAACATTGTTTTTTATAAGACATGAATCAAATGGAAACAAACAACATAATCCATGAATGCATAATATAGGAATAAATAAAATAATTATAGAAAACACAAAATCATAAAATATGATTTCCATAGTATCCAAGGAAAAAACATGGAAGACCATATTAGTAGTATAGGTTCACTCCCCATACCATCTTGTTAGTCATGGTTCACTCCTATGTCTATATTAGTACATTATTTTACTTTTCATATGATATTGGTAGTCATTATTCACTCTCATCGCCACCTTAGTGGTCAAGGTTCACTCCCAAGGCAATATTGTTATATTTCAGGAGATATAAGTCATTACTGAATGCATTGGAGAGAGATATAGGTCACAAACAACTCATAATGACGTCATACATACATGATCCACAAGATCATAAACAATCATATCATAACCCATGAAATGAAACGGGTTTCATAAACCTGTAATCATATCGTAACCTATGGAAAACAATATATGTTTCACAATCATTTCATAAAATCATAACTTGTGAAAGGAAGAGGGTTACATAATCATATAACCCATGATAAAATAAACGTGCTTCATAAACATATAAGCTAATAAAGAAAAATTGGATTCATAAACATCATTCCATCAAAACATAAATCATTTTGGGAAGTAATATGAGTGGATCCATTGAATTATTTCTCAAAAAGGGAATGAGTAACATCAAGACATTAAAAATTAGAATGAAAATATTTTTTAAATTTATTTTAAAAACATTTCTTGATATAAATATAATTTATTCTTTGAAAAAAAAACTAAAACATTAATCCTTTTAAAAACCATTTTCATAAAAATAAAAATGAAAAATTATAAAGAAAGCTTGAAAATTTTTTGAAAAAAAAATTCCATTAACACTTATAAAATAATCTATAATAAAATTTTAAACCCATTTTCCTTGAAAACTTATAAAAGAATCTTGAAAACATTTTGACAACCATTTTCCTTAAAAAATTATAAAATAATATTGAAAAAAATTTTGAAAATCATTTTCCATGAAAAATTATAAAATAATATCGAAAATTTTTTGAAATATATTTTCTTTAGAAACCAATAAAATATTATTTAAAAGTATTTGAAAACTATTTTCCTTGAATATACAATGAAAACATATAAATAATTCTTGGAATCATTTGGAAAACCATTTTATTTGAAAATAATTTGAAATAAAATATTTCCAAAATATTAGGAAAACAATTTATTTACATATTGTTAAAATAAATTTTTAATCATGTAAATGAAGCATCAAGGGATTGTCGATCATGACATTCGATAAATCTTTATAGGCTGAACATTCCTTTTTAACTGTAAAAATTTTAAAAATTTGCCTTCACTGTAAAATGAAAAAATAGATTCCTTGTTAAAATCAATTTTTTTAAAGGTAAAACATGGGTAAAAAATTATTTTAGTGATCATTATAGAATAATATAATAATTTTGGAACCCTATTATAGGGCATGGTTTCAATGGAACTAGATTTGAAACTAAATAGCGGGTAAAGTCTGGCTTTCATGAAAAAACATTCTTAACTATATTCTGTATCAATGAGTGATAAAATGATAAAAATGTATGAATATATAGTCAATAACCATAGGAGAATAAAATTATTGAGATTTAATAATATATAAATAATAATATTTCATCAAAGGAATCATAATCATAAATAGTCTCAAAAGTGATGAGATTGTTTCAATAAACTCTTACCAAATGGTAACGATGAACCATACACCCCCTGTAATAAAATTAAATTAAATTGAGATTAAAATATTATTAAATTAATTATATTCATAATTTAACATTTCTAAGCCATTATATACACCTCATTGGAAAATATCGGTGTACAACATGGAATTTGTCTCAATGAATGAAAAATTGAGGAGAAATTACTTTATCCATTTGGTTACTTTTGAAACATAATCCCAATGAAATTAAAATAATAAAAGACATATGAAAATTCCAATAAATTTAATTATAATAATAATAGAATAATTCTATGGGTATTATAAACACCACGTAGTCAAAACTATTAGTTATTATGGTATGTATCTCACAAAAATAAAAAGCTGAGATGAAATCCCTTTACCATGTGTCTTGGCTCTCGTCGTACTCTTACAGACATCATGTATAATAAATATAGAATTAAAATAAATATATAACATATAAATATTATTATATATAATACCATATATGGCTTCTTTATGACATTATATTACCCACTTATTAACAATTCTATGTTAAGGCTTGACTTTGGGTAATATTCGCTTTATATTTCACATGGGTATTAATTTGTTGTATCTTTTTCCCTTATAGTTAAATCATGATTTCTAGAATGTAAAAGATAATATAAATATTATTTATATTCATTATATATTTATTATAATAATAATTAGATTATAGAAGTATGAAATTGAATACACCATTCATGGAGATGGTATTCAGTACATATGCTTGAATGTTAATTCTCTTATTATTATCAAATTATAAGAAAGAATCAAAATGAAATATATGTATATATATAATATAAATTGATTATTACTATCATGTTATATATATAATATTAATTCACTAAAACTTCACTTCATACATTTCATGTAGTGTGTGAAATAATCACATCACTTTGATGGGGCAGTTCTCCACACTTCTTCAAACGAAATTATGGTATTTACAAAAAATTGAAATTATAATGATATGTATTGTAAAATAACTAAATAAGCATAAATAGATTATAAATATCATATATATTATATATAAAAAAATTCCTTCATAATTCAGACCAAGATATGTGGTAAACGATGAACGAACAATCATCATATTGTGAGGCAGTAGTTCTCTATACACATAAAAGTATGTTTGTGACCCATTAGATGGGGGTGTCTGTAAGTGTGGGTTTAAAAATTAGAATAAATAATAATTCTATGTTTATGATAATTTTACTTTATAAAATAATGTTATATAAATAGTTTAAGGGGTATAGAATGGAAATTAATTAAAATAACTTGAGGGATACTGTTACCTCTTATTCGGGTAACTCATTTTGGTTTGCACAAAAGGGATTCCATGGATTGATTAATTCAAAAAGTGAGGCTTCAATGAATACGGTAGGGATGTTTTTATGTGTATTAGTTAGATCTTGTCTAAACCAATGTTGTTTGAGAGTTGTGAGGAAGTGGGAGAGGTGGTGGTCTTTTATAGGGGTGGAAAAGGATATACTTAGTATTTCTGAAAACAAGTAGTGTGTACCCATATTTTTACATAAAAGGTCATCAGAAACCAAAAAAATAAAAAATGAAAGTATAATTGCCTAATAATTGATTGAAAATTTCTATTTTATAAGTGCATAATTTATTTGGGTCTTATGATTAAGGATTATTCTCTTATTAAGCTTAATTTTATCTTAATCGGTGTGATTAATTTTTATTACATTCAAAAATATTTTTTTGAGAACAAATAATTTTACAATATTATACAGTATAAATTATTCTGATTAAAAGTTCTAAATATATTTTTTCGAACTCTAATAATATATATAGCATAAATTAATTTAAATTTAATTCTATAGTAGAGCAAGTATTATGGTTTTTTAATGTAAAAATATTGAAATGTTTGCTATGTTTTTATGTTCAATTTAAATGTGAAATTGATTCCAATGACATAAATTGGATTAGTTGATAAAAATTTATTAAAATTAAATATTTAAAAAAATTAATAATATAATTTCACCTTATAAATAAATTGGATTAGAATGAAATATTGAATTAAAATTCAGTATTTGCACTATTCATCAAAATGTGAAACTTCATAGGAAAATACCAAAAATCCACCCAAACCTAATTTTTAACTTCCTATTTCAAGTATTATATATATTTTTAACATCTAATATTTTTAAAAATTTCAATAATTGTATTTAAAAGAGGTTCTCTATTAAATGGCAGTAAAAGTGCATTAATAAAAATATTGATTTTATGGAGGAAGTTGGGTTTGTTACTATCATATGATTATCAAAAATACTAGATGAATATAAAAAATATTTTATTTGATATTATATATATATATTACATTAATATCACTTAATTAGTTTAATTAATTTAATTTATTAATGTAAAATATATTTTTGAGTATAAATTTTTTTTCTATAAATATATTTTCTCTATATTCAGTTCGTTTCGATATTCATTTATAATTTATTTGTAACAAATGAATTGAACCTTGTATTTTTATAAATTTTTATATCTTATTTATAATTTTCAACATAATAGAAAGTTTATATCTTATTACATTAAATAATAATACTTTTAATAATATATTATAATTTGGTAACACTTGTTCTTGCGTATTACGCAAACCATCATGGATTGTCAATATTGCATGTAATATAATATAACCTAGGAGTTCTGTGTAGAGAACATTAAAATTTATGTTTCATGTAGTACACAATAAATAGGGGTAGCGTATAACACAATCCAAATGAGAAATGACTTGATATTCTTCTGATAGTATAACTTGAATAGCTAATAGAAATGTCAAAATCTCACCAACACTATCAATTTACTCCACTAAATATCTCATTAGATATATCTAAATCAAAACTAAGCTAGTATTTCCACCATGATCTGGTAGAAAATTGTGATCATCATCATTATAACCATCCTCTCCATCTGAATCTAGATATTACATACCAAGTAACTTGGATGTAGGTGTGGGATCCCCTTTGGATATATCTCCATTCTCAGCTGAAACAAAAGGCGAATCCCAAGGAACTGACTTCTGGCTAGAAGAACCAAGGGATCCCCCCACCCTCATTATATACCCTTCGATCACCATTAATAGAGGCAGTATCACCAATATACTGAGTTCAACAATTTATATCCACATACCTATCCAAAACTAAAACAACTCGAGAAGGATATTGTGTATAATTCATCACAACATTGACATCATCATCAACATAATTATCTTGAGAATAATCATAATTACCATTTAGGTCATGAGGTTCATTACCATTTCCATTATCACAATTTCCATCATCCCCATTTGCATTATCATCATCTGACACATCCAAATCTTCTTTAGAGGGATCATAAGAACATTAAATCGGTTCTTACATAGAGACATTGGTATCTTCATATTCTCCTTAAGTATAGAGGATTTGTTTATAATTGAGATAAGATGGTGGAATTTATCTCCATATTATATAAAAGTAATTTTAGCATTTCCAGAATCACTGACTTCTTCAACAGAATCAGGAACTGCCACTTCTTCAACCACAACAACATCAACTTCTTCATTGTAATTAACAACAATATTATCTCTATCTAATCTAGCATACACTATATTATTGGGTCTAGTATGGTTTACGATTTATTTAAGAACCTAGTATATGTTCTTTTTATCCTTAAACCTCTTCATTATCTTGAAATTATAGTTCAATTTTATTATTTTACATGTATTTTTACTCAATCAAAAATAACCACAACATACCTTTTCTTCTTTATCATCATCAACGAATCACTTTTCTTGTAATATAGCTGATATTTTCTTAGGATAAATCATATAATTTTTCATGGACGATTACTTTAACATCTTCATCATGTACACCATAAGATATCAAAAATATTAATGTATCCTATCATCCCATAAGGAATAAAAGATAATCATCCTGATACCTCATTTTTATAAAATCCCCCTTCTTGGGACATAGAATATGATGAAAAAACATGAATGGTAGTATACTCACACTATTGAGTTTGATAGAAGCAACCTTTATCATAAAACCATTCCATGTTAACTCCAAGAATGCATATTCATACACAAACAACTCACTATCACCTTTTATTGAACATTGGTAGTCATGAGAGACTCTTTAAAGAGGTATATTTATATAACGATCCTATTATCATGAAGATAAGGTAACTACTTTTCCATGTATTATTATTTGAATAAAATCATTCCTTTTACCAAAACTATACATTATTTATTTGTAGAAATATTGATCCACTTTTGGGTAAAAAATACTATCATTTTCGAAGAATAAATCTATCTATCCCCGGTCCAACATCACATTGAGTAACAAATATTTCAAAAATAACATCCATTACACATCTAATACTTTCTATGCAACTACCACATGGTTTAAAAGTTGAGGGTTTCTGAACATTACTATAAGATAGCTTGATTCTATATGAGATTTACTTGCATACCACAATCCTTCTAGAGACAACACTATGGGGCATATAACTCTCACCATTTTAGTGAATCTGATGGTGAAGGAATCGAATGAGATGATTGAATTTAAAGAGAGAAGTAAAGTTGAAATAGTTTGAGGTGTAAGTGAGAGCGAGAGACTGAACCAAAATCAGATTGATGTTTGAATTTTATCATTTATATATTTTAAACAGAAAATATAATATAAATAACAAATAAATAAAATAATTATTTAACATTTAAAATTTAGCAATAATAGAAAAAATAGGTTCGACAGATAGATTCCAACGGAGGATCATTCCCATGGTGGATCATTCAAATGGAATATCTCCCAATGGTAGCTTCCAAAGGTGGATCACTGATGGTGGATCACCAATGGTTTCTTTCCAGTGTTTGATCACCAATAGTGGATCACCTAATGGAGTCTTACCAATGGTGGATCATCAATTGTCATTATTCCACAATTAAGGATTAACAAAAATTTATCATTCCTAATTCATGTTTGATATAGTTGAATTTATCATAATTTAAGGGACATGAAGAAATAATATTAAGCATATGTTAAGCTATAATGAATTCAATAGTTATATCACCCTCTTGGAAGTGATCTCTCAAAAAGTGTTATCTTATTTTAATATACTTTTCCCAAGATTTATACACATGATTCTTATAAATATTTATAACATTTGTTTTTTCAAAATATATAGCGATATAACTAAATTGTTATCCATAATCTAGAAGTTTGTGTTTCATCCTAAAACTTTTCTCACGTCAACCCCTACTAGTTTATATTCATCCATAATAATAAACAACATAGCATAATTTTCTTTTTTACTATACCAAGATACTAGGTACTTTTCAAAAAGGTGACATTTGTTGAGGGGATTTTTCTATCTAACATCCAACCACTGAAACGTTTATCTGAATTACTATTTAAAACAAAATTTTATCCTCTATGATAGAACAATACTAAATTGGTTTTAGATTTTATGAGTATGATAATTATTTTAAAATAATTTAAATGAGACTCTTCAGGATATTCTTGAAAATGAGAACACATACACAAACTAAACATAATGTCTGTTTGGCTAGAATTTAAGTATAGAAATATTTTGATCACACCTCTATAACTATTTTGATCTACTGTATTTTTAATTTTTTCAACATCCAAATAATATGCAGAACTCGTTGGTTTATCACTACATTTAGTGATATCCAAACCAAAACATTTTAGAAGGTCTTTAGTGTACATTGATTTAAAATAACCCCATATCTTTTTGAAACATTAGAAAATCAAGAATGAATTTAATTTCACAAATTAAACTCATTTAAAATTCATTTTAAATATTTTTTAAAAAATCCATACATATATAATTTTTTGAATAACCAAAAAAATGTCACAACATAAATTTGAATAACTAAAACAAATATCTAAATTCTTTTTATAAAATTATCAGGATCATGCATTTTAAAAAAACATTGAAAATTTATTAAAGAGATGGGACTTTCATACCATGCTATAGGATCACGGTTTTAACCATATTAAGGTATTGTAAATTTAAAAGAATTACTTTTGAATGTGGAGATTTTTAAATCAATGTTTTTGTTCCACAAAAACATCCCCAACTATATAAGAATTAAAAATGAAATATTAACATCTATTTGATAAAGTTTGAATTCCAAATGTACTTCATAGTAAATAGTATTATTATAGATTATTGTCTAGTCAGAGGTGAAAAAGGGTTATTCAAATTTAGTACCTTATTCCCAACTATATCCTTGTGAAACCAATCTAAATTTATTTTTGAATATAGTGCTTGAATTAGAAGCTTTGTTTCCAAACACCCACTTAGTAACAATAGACAGAGTGTCTTCAGTTCAAACTATAAGTCCCAAAAATCTATTTATTTCATGTTGGTTATGTTTTGTATGCCTTACCATCACCAAGAATACATCATTAATTGCATCATTGGTGCTATTAGGTTCATGCTATTATAATAATGCTTATTTTTCAACCTAATTTCTAATTGAATCTATTGTTCTTCACCTCAATCAAGATCTCCAACTACAAAATATAAAGGATCTTGTGTATGTTTCCTAATATATCTAGGAAAATAAAGATTATAAATATCATTTAATCCTATAGTATTAGTTTTAGGTTATTCCTCAAAACTGGAAATTGTTTTGTTTGTTTCAAAAAAATGGAAGAATTTTTGGAATTGATATTCATATTTGAAAAATCATCATCAATGTTTTATAAATGGGTATTAGGTTCATGTGGATATTTTTCATAAAAATTGATATGAACATATTATTTCACAATCATGGTTCTTTTACTAAACATATTATATAATTTAATTAATTTGAATAACAAAGGAAAATTGATTCATAACTCATCGAGGAGAATTTTTCAATATTATCTAGAGTATTAATAATAAAAACTTTTCAACCACAAACTCTATCGTAATTAAATTTTGTATTTCTACCATTCCAAAAGTCATTAGTATTTTTATTTCAGATAGGTCAAATTAATAATCTATTGATTATATAATGATATTTATACACATCCTATACCAAAAAATAAACAGGTAAGTCATGCTTATTAATAATAGCCTAAGAAATTTCTTGTAGTGTTACAATTCTCCATTCTACAACCCCATCCTATTGTGGGATCCTAGGAGTAGAAAATTTTTGATTATAGCCATTTTTCATTTCAAATAATACAAAATGTTGATTTTAAACCTCATGACCCTGATCACTTCTTATATTCTTATTTCTAGGTACACTGTTATATTCTATATATTTTTCATACATTGTAAGATATGAAAATGCTCTAGTTTTGTGATCTAAAAATAATAACCAAGTATACGAAGAATAATAATATATAATAACATAGAAATAGTGCTTATCATTTAATAAAAAACATCTACATGGTCCAAATATAACATTGTTAACAAACTCTAGCGGTTGAAAATTTGAAACGTTTTTTTTATTTTCATGTGATCTTTGGTTGTTTCCTTTTTTATCAAGGGTTACAAAATTTTTTATTTGGGAATTATAATATAGGTATATATTTTAATAACCATTTCATATTAAGATTCATAAGTTAATGAATGAAAAAAAAATCCCATTCTAATCCCATTCTTCTTTATGAAAGGCACTTAGACTAGAAATATTTAGACAAAATAATAAATCAAAATTAATAGCATATATAATTTTATTTCTTAAATAAGTAAAGACTAAATATTTTTTTCAATAAAAAAATTATAAGAATAATTTTCATTCTTAACATTAAATTAATCATTACATATATATTTTATTATCAGAATATTATACTATAAATAATCTATAAATATTACTTTAGAAATTAAAATAGTGTTAGAATTACAAATTTGTACAACGCTAATAACTTTAACTTTGGAATTCTAAATAAAAGTGACATTCCAACAATCTCATTTTATAAAATTCATGAAATCTGAAAAATATATAGTAATGTTATTAGAATGAAAAATTTCTATGTAAAATAAGTTATAATGTCATCTTTTTAAGAACGTTCCATAAAAACAAATTTTACAGCAAAAATGAATTTGGTACCAAAATTTTCCTATGTAAAAATATTTTAGTTATAAAAGCTTTAGGAACCCATAATTTTTAATAGGTTTCCTATAAGTAGAATTTAAACATTTATAAATTAATAATCTGTTAGGTCTACAAGACTAAAAACTAGTAAAAGAACTATAACTATGACTCAATTTATTTTTAACAATACTCCTATGTTCAGTTTGATAACTTACAAAGTTATATATTTAGTTGTTGTTTTTTTTCAAGAATTTTGGTAAGAGTATTTCTCCCATATTTAAATCTCTATAGATATTTCTTTAATTTCACATTTGAAAATTTTAACTCATTGTTCTCTTTTAAAATTTGTCAATTTTTAACTTTCTCAATAACAAGACATGTTTTTAAACTACAATTGAAATCATGTTACTTCTTTAAAACCTTATATTTTTATTTATGTTAATTTAAAGTATCTTCTAGTATATTATATTATTTAAATATTTCATCATTATAAATGATCTAATAATTTTTTTCATCTTCATTGTTATTATAAATATTAACAATAGAAGTAGGAAAGACATTGTATACATTATATACATTTTCCTAAAACACATGTTAGCTCAATCATTCTTATCCTCTTGGGTCGATTTGGAATCACTTGAACTGTCTTCAAAATAACTCCACGTTTATTTCAAGTATTTCTTGGATATTTTATCATTATCACCATACTAATTATTTAATTTTATCTTTGCACTATCAGATTTGAGATAATCTTCCATTTTACATTCATAACAAACTATCCCATAAGTTCCATGATCCTTCTTCCAATCTTTTCTCCAGTTACCTCTATTTTCATATTTTTCTTTATAATTGGGATTTTTTAAGAATTTATTCATCTTTTAAAACTTTTTTAATCATCAATAAACTAGTCCTTCTATTCATCACGGTCAGCGGGTGACTCTTTATCACATTAACTACTAGCATTAATTTTTTTCTTTTAATTCTGAAGTAGTAGATTTGAGGGATACATTTTTTTTGTTGGTTCATCCTGTTATTATTTGTAAACATTAATTTCTTCCTCATACATCATCTATTTTCCTACCAACTAATTATTATATAACATTTTTATATCACATGAATCTTTTCTTGACATTGAGGTTCCTCTCCATTTGTCTAGTAGACACCTTAATAGGCACATCATGTAATCTTTATTAGAAATGGGTTTCCCCATTGAATTAAATGTATTCACAATCTCATTGAACCAAAGATTAATTTCAAAAGTAGTTTCATCAGGTTCTATTTTAAAAGTTTCATATTTAATTTTATATGTATTTTTGTGTATTTAATTAACATAACATGTTCCCTCATGGTAGACAGCTAAAGTGTCCCAAATTTCAAAAGTAATTGTATAGGAATAAATTATATTAAATTTCTCATAACCCAAATCACAATATAGAAAATTCATGGATTTAAATCATTATTATAAGCTGTATTAGTGGAATCACTCCAAGTAAATCTATTACTTTTGGGTCATTCATTTTTTTCTACAATGACAGTCAATATTTCAAAACCCATGCTCTCAATATGTATTTTATTTTTAATTTTCCATTTATCATAATTTGTTCCCTTAAAATATGGTGGTATGTTGATAGAAGATCCCTCTTTTCTATTATACATAAATAACTAAATTTAGAAATAATAGAAATTTAATATAATTAAAAGAAAACTAAATTACAATTGAAAATGATATTTCAATACCCATAGATACAAAAAATTTAGTTGGAGTGAGTAACTTTGTATGGGGGTGAATTGAGTTCCCATTAAAATTTCTATTATACAAATTATAAAAAAATATCTATAGTTAATTCAAAATTACCAATTATTCAAAATAGTAGAATAATATAAGTCTGATATTTTAAAATATTTTTCAAATCGGGATTAGGGCGTAGTTAAAATAATATTTGAAATCACATTAACTTTTTAAACTGACGTACTTAATAAAATAATTTATATAAACATAGGTTAAGACTAACTATCAAAGTATAATTTTTGTTTAAAAATTTAAATACAATGTAATTTTTATCTTTAAATTAGATAATATATAATAATAAAAAATTCCAATAATGGAGTGAATAAGTGGTTCAGTCTCAAGGGAAATACTTAATCCCCTCCACTTTGAAATCACCTACTGCCAAGAAGATTATTAAATCAATAATAAGATCTAAAACCCATATTAGGTGAAAAAACACATAGTTTTTCTAGTCTCAAATGATCTTCCATAGTTATGCATCAGATGAAATAGAACATAATTCATACATGACCTCTTCCATAAATGTCATGGGAATAAAAAAATAGATAAATCTTGTGATAGTGTTTCTAGAACATTCTAGTTAAATCATAAGAGTTTGTGTGAAAATTTATATATATAAACAACACAATACTAAAATGTAATAAAAAATAGAGTGAGAGAAAGAGAATATATGGATGATCTAGTGCTTCTCATTCTGTGATGCTTCATATGCTCAAGGGCCCTCATATTTGCCTTGGTGAGGAGCTCAAACAAATTTATGAGAAATTATAAAAAAATAGAGTGTTATAGAGTTCTCTTTTTTGTAGAATGATTCTTATAGAATCTTCCACACATAAATCTTGATTCATCATAAGAAATTAACTTTATGTTCTATGTATTACACAAATTTACATTATCATGTATTCATTATTTAATTTCCCTTTACTTCATACAGGCGTGAGGAAGATCTCTAAAAATATAAATCTCTATAGTTAAAAATTAACTATTGTAGAATAATAATAAATATATCCAAAATTATTTTACTGTGCATCAAATTAAGAAACCTATATCTTTTTATATAATACATCTATGGATTTGTTTAAGAAGAATCATTTACAAAACCATGTGAGAATGTCTATATTAATTCCAATAAACTAGTTGTTGGAAGCATTAAATTCAA
This sequence comes from Viscum album, assembly GCA_963277665.1. Taxonomy (NCBI): domain Eukaryota; kingdom Viridiplantae; phylum Streptophyta; class Magnoliopsida; order Santalales; family Viscaceae; genus Viscum; species Viscum album. Next base: position 1,500,584,583 of record OY728156.1, on the reverse strand, counting down.
ATGAGGCAAAATATATATGCAAGAAAGAATATGGTGGTACGGTCCAATGATAGAAAATTTTGAGGTAGAATGAGCCAATGGTAGCACACATGGTGTTAGAAAGGTTGAACTAATAGTAGCACATGCCTTGATGTGGCTTGTCTGGTGGTGTAATGACTTGTGGTGCCATGTATAGTAGTGGAACATTTGATTATAGTATATTTGACGGTATCTTGTCTTTGGTAGTAAAATAAAAATATGTGGTAGAACTGAAATAATGGTAGCACATATAGTTTTGGATAGGATGAACTAATGGTGACAGAAACCTAACGATAGCACATGGATGGACTAACAGTGGCATCACTCTAGCGGTAGCACGGAGCTGGCGATATCATAGTAGAACTAATGGTATATTTTTCCTATACTAAACCAATTTTCATCTAATATGACTTATAAAATAATAGTCTATCCTAATAAATTAATGTCATTATAAACATAATATTATTGTGTTTTGTAAATTGAAATGAATTTCTAATAGGGCAATACCCCATAGTGGATAATAAGTAGTCATCCATTATGATCTAATGAAATACTCACGCTAAGATTAGATTACCCTCCTCGGATGATAGTATTTGGTGGAAACGAGATTATTACAATAATTAGATCCCATATTATCCTCATGAAATGTTAAAAATTAATGTATCTATGGTTTGCAATTTAATTGCTTCTAACAATGGAAAGAGGTACACCAAAAAATACCAAAGGGATTGGTTTATAAATAATGTATCAAAATGTTTAGTTCAACAACATATATATCCAATAGATATGTCACAATTTAATACCTAACACAATGTGATTACAAACTGAGGTGATCTGGTAATAGGTAGTTTGATAATGCAGTTGTCAAAAGTGAAAGGTTTGCGAAGAGGTAAAAATTAAAAGAATTTGTGTCATATTATTACATTGAGGAAGAGGTTCTTTCTATATCTTAATATTTTATATATGTTAAGGACTTTTACTTTGGGTATTGGTGGATATAAGTATACAAACTTTATGATTTGTTGTTTCTCAACAAGATGGTGTGTGTATCCCTTAGGTAAATAATTTCAAGGTGCCTAATTACATAAACCATGAAAACAATCTAACTAGGGTTTCCATGCACTCAAGGAGTTGGATATGATATTTTATGGTAATGATGACAATGTACCAATAAAAAAACTCATGTGGGAGATTTTAGACTGTGTAAACATCAAAGGGTTGATTAAAATATCAATTAATGGGGAATGTCATGATTCCATTGATCCTAAAGATGTAAGAAAAAAAATATTTTAGGATTTTCAAATTTATACACTTAGTTTTAGATAACATGTAATATATTTCTTGTTATATAGAGGATATATTTGTTATGGACACTGCTAAAATCTTCCAAATATATGAATATCATTACCCTTTTAATTACTGTGGTAGATTTAAAGAGCATAGTAGATGAACAGCTATCATCTGGCCAAAGAACGATGGGATATATGGAGGGTCAGAATCCATTTTATTTTTCCAATCTTTAACAAAATATGATTTTTTGATGAGGCCAAATATCCTACTAATTGATATTAATTCTAGGTGAAATGTAGATATATTGGGCACACAAATCCAGATGGGAAAAGGGGGTTACTCTTTTAACTCAATTCTCAAATTCTTATTTAGATACTAATATCATTTATCTTTATTATTATGGTTTCATACTTCTTAGATATATTAGCCTATGAGGGAAGAATAGAGGATAAATATGTGATTGAATGGGATCTGCTAGGTAATGAACCCATCTCTGGGTAAATAATTTATTGATCACAAGATAAATCCAATATATAATTGTTTTTTAAGGCATTAACAATAGATATTTATTTAATCATGGTTGCTTCCACATCAATCATATAGGAAGAATAAGAGGAATCTTATGATGTCATTCACATACCTAGAATTGATGTTGTTGCCTCAATTATTGTAATTGAGATCCCATTACACCAGGATAAATGTTCAACTATTTTTAACTAGGTTTTAGTACCATGAGTAAACACCTAATTTGATGGTAATGATTCCCAAGTAGATGAAGTTAAATACTAAATATCAATTATTGAGTATAAGGACCCATCCTTAAGAATTACATAATCATGATCTAAATCAGGAATTCACATTGAGTATATTTTTAGGTTTAGATTTTTAAATAAATAGGCCATTACTATTACAAAACAACTCAAATATTACAAAGTAAACACTTCTACTCACAATCCATTTTTCACAAAATGAAACTCATTAAAATAAAACATGATATATTTTTCTTGGTAAAAATATTGATAACATTCATCTTTACTTATTTTTTTATTTTTATCATCCTTATACCTTTTGAATAATATTTCAAAAACTATGGATTATCATAAAAATTCAGTAAGGGAATATATAATCAGATAAGAAAACATTATTCCATGAATAATTATAAACCCATGAAATCATACTTTTCACCTGTAAAACATTATTTCTTTAATATACCTCATGAAATCATAGGATTCCCCAAATACTAATAGAAATAATAAATCTTAAAGAAAAATTATGGCATCAGTATCATACATACATTGTAGCCATCCCAATTACATAGGGAGTAACCTTAATGGTTATGTTTGGAATACCCATCATATTATATTGCCTAAATATCTTAGTAGAAACATTATTATTTAACTCCATCTAATTACCCAATGCATTTGAGATCTATCATTTTCTCACCGACCCTCTATTTATCCTGGAACTACACATATATTTGAACAATTCCCAAGAACTATAACATAAAAACAACATATCAACTAGAATAAAGGAAAAATAAAATTTCCACATTACAATCACAAGATATCATTTCAATATTTTGACATAATCAATCTCTTATCAAAACTATTTTGAATACCAAAATTCATGATAATTAAATGTGGTAATTATTTTTCTTTTAAAAACACTAAATCTTGTAGAGGAATCAAGATATCAACTAATGGTCACAGTACTAGAAATGTCATTGTCACAGCATTTGTTAAAAATAAACATTTGTTTTGTCATTTAGTAAAACTATTCATCGAAAAATATTCTTTTTCAAATCCTTTTAATGAAATTTAAATTAAAATTGGATTATTATACACTATATAAAAAATTAGTGTATATTATCAAAATAGGCCTCAATGGAAAGAGATTGAAACATTAGTCCCATATAAAGATCATATCATTAGAGTGAGGATAAATCAATGAAATTATTATGTGGAAAAAATATAAATACACCCAATATCAATGGATATTTATTATAAACAAATTAGTGGCTATTCACACATTCTTAGGGAAGAACATAACTATTGACCTAGATGTTTAACTCAATGAATAGAAATTGAGTTAATATTTCTCTTGTCACGAACAGAATCAGGTAACCGCCAAAACCGGCACCCGACCTGACCAATGGAAAGTCCCGATGGGTGTTCCCGATCCCCATGGGCTGGCACAAGTGCCTGGGTATCAAAAACGTAAAATAGGGAATGATTTACCCGAGTTTTTATACTTAAAACAAAAAATGAATCCAAGAAATCAAATATGGAATTTTCAAACCAAAACATCTTTTACTAAAATTCCGAACTGAATTAAAAATTTTAAACAATGTTTGAAGACCATCGAAAAGGTACAAACTCATGAAATGACTGCCCAAGAACCTCCACATGGAAAGATCCACCACCCTCAAGCCATCTCCACGACACTGCATCACGATGGACCGCTAAAAACCCAAACCAATGGAATAAAACCTGTACCCAAACCTGTGACAGAAAATAAGAAAGTCTACTTACACCCAATGGGGTAAGTAGGGTGTGAGCCAAAGCACAGTAGGATATCACCACTAAGATATTCCATATGATAAACATTTAATGACAAAAATCATGCAAGTTTTCAAAAACATGAAAATCTAGTTACAATTTCTAAAAGATACAACTTTGAATAAGAACAGTTTTCAAGTTGGCTATTTTAAAGGATTAACACTATTAAAATAAACACCAAATCTATTGAATTTTTCATCCAAATGTACCATTTTCCAGCGGTAAGTATAAAGTAACTAATGAGCACAACCAATAAAAAATAACCCTTAGGCACTACCTAGTTGTCGGTCCCAGGTACCTCGTATCTCAGTGAGAGTAACCTTCACAAATATCCATTCTCGTTCATGATCCACTAGTAGAGAACATACCAATAACCTAGTGGTCCCCAATCATCGTAATCATAGTTTAGTTAGAGTTGTAAGCGTCAATCTTTCTAAGTGAAACTGAGGCCAACCCCCACGGATTAACTAGCATACTAGTACACGTCCACCCACCTAGATACCGAGGTTTTCCCCTTGTACTCAAACAAGTTCAACAAGTCAAGAAATGTACATTGATCATGAAAATATCATTTCCACATCACAAATTCACCCAACAGCCCATATGTATACCACACAGGTAACAAAAGGTCATTTTTCATTCAAAATGATTTTGAAATCTGACTCACGCCAAAATAACCCACAACACATTTTTCATTTCATCAAAACATCCACAAAACAATTAAATAATTTTACAAAACAATTATAAGATATTTCATCTCATATAACAGCCCACACAGATGGAACATGACACTCTTTTAATAATAAAATTTTAATTTTTCACATCACACTCACACAAAACAGTCCACATCACATTCATATCACTTTAACACCTCAATATCTCCTAAAAACAATTTAATAAAATATTTCCAAGATGATACATATGACATAACAGCCATTTAAAAAATGAAATAGACTTTTTAAAAATATACTCCTACCAAAATATTTTGCTGATATAGTTTCACCACTTACACAACTCAATAAACCATTCAAAACATTCATTAAACAATTATATGGAGTATACCGAAGATTTGCACATAAAACCCATTTCAAAAACCTCTTTTTAAGACAAAAGCACAATAACACCTACCAAAACAGAATTTTCAGCCCAATCAACATGTAATAATCTAATTTCAATTGTTATATAGTCACCTTGAACAATATCACAAAAGATACCCATGAGAACACACAAATCCATAAAACACGTTCAAGGAGTATAAAAAGGTTATAAACATAAAACTCATTCAAAGACCCCCCCTTTTTATGCCCACATGACCCTATATCATTACCCAACCAAAATTGGAATCCTCTTTCAACAACTAATAAATCCATTCCATATTTTACAAAACTATTACAAGAGATAACACGTGAAATACATTTGAAAATTACACACTTCAAACAAACATGTTACTTTAATACCAAATTCTTTAATATTGCTACCAAAAATGGTTTTCACATAATTTAAAACATATAATGAACATGAAAAATTATTTAATCAAGCAAAACAACTCATCATTAAATGTTTACCCATGTAATCACCTACTGAAATTGTCAAATCCTGCAGAACATGGTGCGAAACATCAACCGCACCAACCCGGCACCACAAGGATGATAAATCCAGACCTAGACCACAAATGTTCACCAAAAGGACTCATGGTTAAACCCTAGGTACTAAACCTAGGTTCTGGACACTTTGGAACATCAAGAAAGAGGGATGAAACCCTAAGAAAAGAGGAGGAATCAAATAGAGAAATACTTACTTGCAGAAATATTGAAAAGATCACCCTAAATATAGTAAAATATGAATCTCCAAGTACCCAAAACTAGTATGAAGGTTCTAAGGAGTAATATTAGGTCATGTGGGGACTGAAATGGGGGGAAAATGATGAAAATTTAATGAGTTATGAAAGCTTCATTTTACCTCGTCAAATCTGGTCGATTTGAGAAAGAGTATGAAAGAGCTCCCTAATTCTCGGTTCACCTGAGCTCCAAAATTGCGAAAAGCATAATGGGTGTGATCCATGGGATATTTTGTTTGAGAGAGAGGTGTAATAATAGGATAAAAGTAAAAAATTAATGAGATATGGAAAATTTAAAAAAATAACTTAAAGCAGGAAATGGGCTTACGGGCAGGCCCATTACCTTAATCAAAAACCCAAATCCATCATGATTTTGGATTTCTATGTGGTCCAAATTGATATGGTAATTTTAATATATCAGGTTATGACAATTGGGAAGTGTAATGGGTATAAAATACTAAAAATTGAGGGACTTATAGAAGAAATGAAATTTGTTTTTAAATCTGGAATTGCGCACACGGTTTGGACCAAATTTTCAAAACCCACCATTTCACCAAAATGAGTGGTAAACCACCAAAAAAAATTAAGAATGGAAATTAAATGAATAATTAATTTAAAAAAAATTTCATGGGTGTGACAATTATCCCCACCATAAAACTTTCCTCCCTCAGAAATCCACATCAAGGACAAAGCAAAAACAAATCCCAACTGAAAGGTAGAAATGGACTCCATTGCTAAAGTTCACCCCCAAAGGCCAAAACACCTCTAGTGATCAAATAAGGAATGAACACTTCAAAACCAAAACAAAAACTCTTTACTGAAATGTTGAATAACATTCAGGATTTATCCTAAATGATAACTCCTCAAACACTATCTGAAAAATGCTCAAGCAATTTACCCAAACAAACAAGAACATCGAACATGGTTACACTTACCTTGATATAACTAACCCATTTGGAACTCTCCAATCCCAATGTTTACCCAAGGAAGATGTAGGTGGTTATATATCTCTTAAAGAGACTACCCACTTCCAAGCCAAGACCAAGTAAAAAAAGTGAGTTACTGGTACATGGATGCACAAATGTGCTCCCCAACCATAAGAGACAACTTAATTTTTTTTTCCGAGACAGAATCAAGACACTAACAGGGGAGCCCCAAAAAAACTCCCTGGTACAAGGGGTATAATCCCATTAGTCATTTTCAAAATAATATACATGAGAATCATATTGGGTCTCCCCACCATAAGAACCAACCACTTTGACTGACCAATATGGGTCGGCACAGAAAGACCCCAAAACTTGGGATGGCCGCACAGCTAGCCCGTACAGTTTAAGAAACTGTGCGCTAACCATGTGGATCCTTATACCTACATGGTTTTTTGGGGAATGGTTACTAATAAATGTTCACTCAACATGTCTAGACAAATCTAAAACCTTTCCCCCATACCTAAAGGAATCCAAAGAGGAAAAGAAATTCATTGGGAGATAACATGGGGATGAGGCCCTCCACCTCTTTCCACCGAACGAGATCAAAAGAAGCAAGATGACAACAAAAAAAAATTAAATTATTCTCATCTATCATACTGAGAACAATTCTTTGTATAAGGTTAAAAACTACACTGGGATTTCCTCTCACTACGTTCCAGCTTCTCTCCGAGACCTATGGTTGGATCTGGAATGTTTGAAGCATCTTCGGCCTCGCAGTTAGGATTTGGAAACCCCCGAATAGAATTTCATCTTTTGATGCTACAAAAAACTACATGCACTCCCAGATGGGTTCACCAAAACAAAACACACTCCAGAACGCACTTTACCCTAACATGGAATTTCACTGAAATAAGGGTTTATTGGATGCACTCACATCACACCTTGTTTCTTCAGGTGAGAAACAATAGAAATAAAGGACACAAATGAACACCTTCATCTAAAACAGAGGATGTCGAGATCTCCCGAAAGGAGAAACACTACTAAAAAAAGACTCACGAAATATTGTACAATTTCACCTTTAAAATAAAATGAGCACGAAACATCACAACGCATCACCGAACATGACCAAAGTGACTCATAGAAAGAATACAAGGAGGGGCCTTATACAACATCCCCAAATATCACAACATTCTAGAAACTCTCCACAAAGCCTCTTGTGGCCAGATTTCCCACATGGGTGGTATAACATAAACCCCTTCTTTGAAGAGACTACAAAGGTCTTAGAGGCCCTCTTAGACACTATCCATACTGAAAACCCCAGACAACTTCCACCTTTGATGAATCAGGTAGGTTAAGAAACTATGGTCTCTTTCAACCATCCATGAGCACTCTTCCGCAACAAGAGGATCCGAAAATAACCAATAATGTAAATGGTGTAGACTCATTCTAAAAATCTCAAGAAAATATTCCTTACATTTATCAACTGGTTGATTTTCCAACTGAGAAGCAATTCGGGTTGCACGTCAGTTGTGCACCAACCCTTAATGGGGGCATACCCTGTCCAACGGGAGAACCGAAGGACCCAACCAAGCTGTTACATTGGTAAAAATATTCCAAAAAACAGATCCAAACACATTAATGGAAGCACTATAAAGGTGTTCGGAAACAGATCTCATAGGAGACTACTTATCGGTCCTTATACCCAGCTTGCCGACCAAACACAAACCCAAAACACAGTTCGAACAGTAGGGGTTCTTGGACTAAAAACATCCTCCAACATCAAAATTTTCCAAAAACACACAATATACACCATCCCAAACAATTCATCAAGACATCATGTTTTTCTTTAAAAAAATTTCTTTGAAAACCAACGGTTTAGTGGTTAGCGTATCCAGCAATGGTACCCCATGGGCCTTACACATGCATGTTTTTGTGCCACACCGGGCACCCTCCTCATATTCGTCCCGTCACTCATCCAGTCATGCCATAAACCATCCATAATCCCATATAACCCCATTCATATGGTATCTTATTGAAATAACAAACAATAAAACAAAAATTCTTTCCACTTTTCAAGAATAATATGGTCAACCAACCCATACTTTTTCTCAAAACTCCAAAAAATGAGATCAAAATCCCAATTCACATCTTAAATAACTTTTCATAATGAAATAACCATTTATAAAAGAACTTACTTTCAAGTTATTTACATCAATTTGAAAACATCTCATACCATTAATACACCCTTTAATTATTTAGAAAACTATGTTGGAAACACTTTTGAAAACCAACTTCAATATGGTTCCTGATTTCAAAAGAGGTTTAAGCACACTATTTTCCATTTCAAAACTATTCTGAAAATTTAGTTCCACCATTTCATAAAACAAACCATTCTCTCTCTATTTGAAAATAATTTCACAAAAACATTAGGCTTCGTAAAACCAAGTATCTTTAAAACCAAATTTCCATGATTTCAAAACTAAAGCACAAAACAATGTAAGAGGAAACTAGTTTCAGTGGGTGACTTGGACATATGGTTGGAAACCATATTCCATTCACTTCACCATCATAGAGAGCATTATAGGGAATATCTTCAGCTCCACATGGCTGTCCAAACCCTGTGAGCTCACTAAGACCATTAACCCAACTCTCATTTCATTTCCCCTAATCATTATCAGACCAAGAAAACCAAAAGACATAGATAAATCCCAACTTCCCCTGGCGACTTGAATCCCGACATGAGGTGTGGTGGTCAAGCACACTACCCATATCCGGAATTTCATGTCCGGACAATCTTAACTCCAGAATATCCCAAATATTTCCTGAATTACATGACTCAAATAGAGCGAACCTCTTCTAATACCATTTTGTCGTGAATCGAATCTGGTCGCTGCCAAAATCGGCACCGGACCCAACCTGTCGAAAGTCTCGAAGGGAATTCCTGGTCTCTATGGGCTGGCACAAGTTCTTGGGTATCAAAATATGAAAATTGGGAACTATTTACCCAATTTTGTATACTTAAAACAAAAAATGAATCCAAGAAATCAAATCTGGATTTTTCAAACCAAAACATCTTTAACTAAAATTCAGAACTGAATTACACAATTTTAAAAAATGTTTGAAGAACATTACAAAGGTAAAAACTCATGAAATGACATCCCAGGAACCTCCACATGTAAATAGGCACCAACCTCAAGCCATCTCCATGACACTACATCAGGATGGATAGCTAAAAACCCGAACCAATGGCATAATTCTTGTACCCAAACCTGTGACACAAAATAAGAAAGTCTACTTACACCCAATGGTGTAAGTAGGTTGTGATCCAAAGCCTAGTAGGATACAACCACTAAGAGATTCTATGTGAGAAACATTTAAAGATGAAAATAATGCATGTTTTCGAAAATATGAAAAGCTAGTTACAAGTTCTAAAAGAGGCAACTTTGAATAAGAACAGTTTCCAAGTTGGCTATTTTAAAGGATTAACACTTTTAAAATAAACACCAATGCTACTGAATTTTCTAGCCAAATTTACCATATGAGGATGGTAAGTATAAAGTAACTAATGAGTATAAGCATTAGTAAATAACCCCTAGTCACTATCTAGTTGTGGGTCCTAGGTACCTCGTATCTCAGTGAGAGTAACTATCACAAATATCCATTCCAATGCACTATCCACTTATAGGGTACATACCTGTAACAAACTGATATTTTATTAGAATTATTCTTTTTAATTTCATTGATTTCTTCTTTTGTATGCTACACCATTGTTATCTTGCTCTATACACAACACCGTATTAGCTTGCAGTATACGCAACACTATTCTTGGCTCATGTTACACATAATTTCAAGTTCGTTTTGTAGAAATTATTCTACAAAAAATTATGTATAGATTTTGATTAATGTATAACCAAAATATGGTTGTATTTTTTTTATATGCACCAACAAAGGAGTCTTGTACTTCACGTCACCCTGACATGGCTTGCATTACACACAATCACAGCCTTCCTTTATAGCGTGTGTTGTACGCAGTATCGAGTTTCACTAAACAATGATATATTATTATAATATTATTTTGAACTAGCCGTTATGAATATTATTAACTAAAATTTTAATTTTATAACATTATTATTCATCTTACTCATTTTCTAGAACATGGTATGAGAATAAAATAAATTTTTCGGGTAAAATAATTATTTTTAAAAAAATGCAGTTTTGCCACCTTTTGATGGCGCACCCACATTAAATCTTGTTTTTGACATCTCTATAAGTTCAATTTTACAAAATATAATTATTATTTTGAATCAGGATATAAAATTTTACCTTGGATAAAATTTTCAAATTATTATGATAACTTTCATATTTTAATATTAAAAAAACACGCTATATTTTAATTAAAAACAACTTTTTTCATCGTAATAATTTATGTGGTTGAATTATAATATTTAATGGTTTTAAAGTATAAATAGAATATATTTTTACCATTTAATAAAATTTATTTCATTATCATTGATTTTACATTGAATTCGTAGGTTAAATCAATTTAATATTTTGCAATGTTTTAAACAAAAACACATTTTCTTTCGACAACGAGATTAATTTTAATTTAATTTCTACAAATTCTGTGTATTTAATTTGGAAAAATGGATTCCATATTTGGAATTAGTGGGTCCAAATTATATTAATAGACTACTTTTTATTTTTGGACATTGTGAATAGTAACTACGGTAAATTTTATTTACCATAGTAAAAGGTAAATCGGTTGATTAAGGGTAAATATAATATTATAAAATTACCCTAACACTTGACTTAATAAAAATGGATGATTATATTTCCTCAAAAGTCATATTTGGGTCTAAATGGAATCCATTAGAACCCACTTGTAGGTGATTAAGACCTTTAGTTTATTTAATTTAAAGGAAAGTGAAATATGTCTCACTCAAACTTTAATAATTAAAGTATTTATAATATAAGGTTATACAGAATATAAATTCGGTTATAAATAATCATTTGAAATCTAAAATGTTTTTATTTACCATGGTAATTTATTTGTAATTTTTAAGAGTTATTTAATTACCTTATTATCTTATACATTAATGATGAAGAAATTATTTATTTAGTAAAAAATCAATAATATTGTTTTTATTGAAATAGTAATACATATTAAAGGGATCAAAAACCTGAAAAACATATTGGAAGTGTATATATACACCATAATCATCCAATAACCTAATATAGGACCGTTTGGAGCCTTATAAAACTGATTATGACACATATATTATTTTATTTTATATGATGTCATGTTTGTCACGTTCATAATTTAATAAATATAACATTTTAAAATTTGGGTGTTTTAGATTATAAATCATAATAAATGTAATCATATCAAATATATAAGATTTATCTTCATCCTATTATTTTATTTTTAATTTTTATGCCAAAATAAGTATTTTTAATAATTATACAAATATGTTTTAGTAATTATTTTATTAAGAGAAGTATCAAATAAATGGTTTTAAAAATCTTAAAATAAATCTTATATGAACTATTTAATATCTTCCACTATTTTTCTAGATTAATATGACATGTTATGAATCTAGTAAATATTTTATTTCGAATATATCCTCTGTGTGGATTTTATTTAAATTCAAATAAGTGAATAGTGTCAAAATTTACACTATTGTTATTTTATAAAAATTACAAATTATTAAATTGTTTAAAAATCAAAAAAAATATTTAAAAATTATAAATTGAAATTTATATAGTCTAAAATTTCATAAATTATATAATTATGAATAATTCACAGCACATAAGTAATTATTTATAACAATTTAAAATTTAGAATCTTATTACAACTAATAAAATTTAATAGAATAAATAATGATAAATCAAGATGATAATGTTTAAAATAAAATCCCTACATGTATAAATTTTATTTATTGATGATATTCCAACCCTATCTCATCTAAGCTTTTAATATGAGTCATTTTTTGAGGTTTTTATGTGGGGTTACATTTATTATAAATTAATATTTTTAAGATTTCCAAAGGTGCCTCTCTCCTCCCTTATAAAAAGGGAACTCGTTCCCACTTCTCTCCACACCCTTTTGATCCTTGAATCTCGGAGAACCCGTAACCATTTCTCTTGTCCTCTTCCCTAGAAACATTCTGGAGGTTCTGGTCTTCTCAAAAGACCAACTCTACTTCCTTAAGATGAAGCTTAAAGGATGTGCGTCGAAGAAGAGGTAATCTCTTCTTCCAATTTTCTCATGTTTCTTTCTTCTTCTACTTCTTCTTATTTAGTTGTCTCATTATAAAGTAATAACATCAGTATTACATATATAATGATATGTTATTATAAATATGAAACAACCTTATTTCACCTTCTATCCATCCTATGGAAAATGAAATCACCGCGCGTGCGTACGTACGGAATATCGTCTCCACGTCGTGGTGTAATCTGTTTTCCACCACCAGATTACTTGTATGGGTATAATAGTGTAGAGAATAACTATATATATATAATTATTGTAAAGTGATATTGATTCCGAAATAGTATACATACACTTAAATACAATTCCCTGATCATGGGAATGATATCACCGCTCGTGCGTACGTACGGACTACCGTCTCCACAACGCGATGAGATTCATTCTCCATGTTAACCATTCATGAATAATTATAAAGTATATATAATGAATAATAATGAAATATATGAAATATTAATGATATTGAATTTATGTATATATATATATGTATTACATCTACTTAATTCCATTCAATTCAATAAGGAAACGAAAACAGCGTTCATGCGTACATACGGCCTACCGTCTCCATTAACGGTGTATTTCATTCCATTTATCGGTCTATCATATATATTCATTTGCCGAATATATATTATATATAAATCATGTTTTACATTATGGAATTATGTAAATCAGGATACAAGCAATAATATCAAGAACAACAAGTCGAAACTCGTACGATAAATGAAATGATTTTACCCAAAACGGTACTTTACCATGGAATTTAAAAAAGAACGGGTAATATAAAGTCATAAGTGAACCATATATCATATCATAACAGTGCATATGATTTGTTAATATGTCAATGACATTATTTAAATCATTATATAGGAGGTTCAAAAACATATGAAGCATATCAGACATAGGGTAAGGGATAACTTTTCCAATCTCGTTTTTATCTGGGATTGTTTATTCGTAAGTATTCACTAGTGTTATATTTATCATCCATGTTTCTTCTTTCTAAAAATGGTTTCATGAACTTTTAAATTCCATTTTACCCATTTTTGACATCTACTACATGGTATGGAAGGAATCTTTCTTTTGATTACCATACGAAGTACTTTTTGACTTTTCCAAAAAAAGTATGAGAAGAATGTTATTTTTAACTTATATGGCGTGAACGGATTTTAACGGTTGTATAACACCTTATTTTAATGAAGCTTAATCTATAATAATACATTAATATTTTCAACAAAATCCTTTTCTATTAAAATTTCAGGGCATTTTTTGAAAATAATATGATTATGAATAAGAAAGGATATTTTCCTCAAGATTTCATTTAGAGTGTTTTATCAAAACCATTTTCCATCTAAGATGACATAATTTCATATTGGTATGTTTCAAGTATAATTTCCCTATGATTTACATGGTTTCACTTTTCTTATGATGAAATGATATCCATTTTTTGTATGGATTATGTTATGATGGGATGAGTTTTATGAAACCCATTTTATACTTTGGGTAATGATGAATGATTTATGATCATGTTGTGGCACAAGTAAGACTGATTTCATTATGAGATGGGTGGGAACTATATCTCCCTCCAATTCATTGCGTAATGATTTATATCTCATGAGATAGACATGGCTGGAACGATAAGTTAATCTGGTTCAGTGATACAGGACTGGAACGAGGAGTGAACTCGATTCAGAAAGGGACTTTGTCCACTAAGATGGTCTTGGAAGCAATGCCTTAGATACTATGGAAATCATATCATGTGGTTAATGGTTGCAAAAATTACATGTTTTGTTCCTTTTCTATTTTATCATGATTGATGTTCTCTTATGATATATTCCTCACGTACTTCCATGATTTATGTCTTTGCTCAAGATTTTTGATATTTAGATTTTATGATCAAGTTTTTGTATTCATGTGTTTATGGATTGTTTTATGTTCTCTATGATTACCCTTACCGATCATTTTAGCTCACCCTTTATATGTTTTCTATTCCCCAGGATATAAATAAAGGTTTGTAGGTATGAAAACAAAAGGGGATGATCTTTATGGGAGATGTTGAAGATCTTTCACCACGATTAGAAAATTATATTCCATGTTTCCAAAGACACTAAACTATTACAGTCCTTGTGTGTCTGTTTTTCTTATGTATTAAGTATTCCAAAAAATTAATGTAATTTCCATGTGTGTCAAGCTTTCGGTATCTACAGTTGGTATGAGTGGAAAGGTTTAGTCAACCTTTGGAAACTAGGATGTGAGAAATTTAGTGAGATCCCTGGATATATTTATAAGGTATTTCTAGGGATGTCCCTAAGGATAAGTATAAGTATAGGTTATAGTCCTATAATTATGGTAATAATATTATAATTAAACCTAGGATGTTAGATATGGAAGGTGCTCCTCCTTTATTATGTTGTTTTCCCTATCGTGATGTTTGCCTCACGCTATTATTTTTGGGTTTTAGACAATGGCTGGAACCCGAAGGAACCATGTAGATCAATGTAATGGACGATGCAATAATTGTCCTCCTGAACAAACCAATGTTATGGGAGATGGAGTGCACAATCTTATTTCTATACTTACACAAGGTATGAATCTTTTTGGACTTCCAAATGAGCAATGAAAGGAGAAACATTCTGTTTAATCCTTCATGAGGCAACGTCCACCTTCATTCAGCGGGTCTTCTGATCCATTAGTGGCTGAACAATGGACTAGTACCAATGATAATATATTTTCAGTTCTACAATGTTTTGAGCATGAAAAAGTCATCTTAGCAGTATATCATTAAGAAGGTGATGCTGATCAATAGTGGAATCTTATCAAGAATACGAGGCAAAGAGAATAAATTGAGTCCATGGAATGGGATGAGTTCAAGAACAAATTTTTCAGTAAGTAATTCCCTCGTATTCTTCAAACAAATATGGAAAAGGATTTCATTGAGCTTAAGAAAAATGATGATGAATCTGTTCGTATATATAAAGCGAATTTTACAAGGCTTTCAAGGTATGCATCCAGCTTTATTATCCAACATGAAAGTAAAGTTGACCGATTCTTCAGTGTCTTAAAACCAAGTCTTCGAAGAGAATTATCTATAAGAAAATTCAGTAGCTATGAAGAAATTGTGCGTTGTTCTATCAAGGTAGAAATGGAAGTTGGTGTTACATATCCATCCCATGGTTTGGACAAGAAACAGAAGATGGAGTTCAAGGAAATCTCAGAATAATGGTGAAAAGAAGATAATTGTTTCTTCATGCTCAAAGTGTGGAAAAGCAGCATGGTAGAGATTGTCTAACAGGTACTAGAAAATGTTTCAGGTGTCGAAAATAATGTCATCAATCAGTGGAGTGTTGAAGTAATGGAAAAGGGTTTCTAATGATATGAATAAAGAAAAGACTACAGAGAACGCACCACCTACACTTCAATGCTTCAAGTGCAAGGAAATAGGGCATTTGCTATTAAATGCCATAATCCAAGGGTTAATGATGTGCAACGTGAGCAACCACATAAGGAAAAGGATAAAGGGAAGTCACATGCGATCACTATTGGAAATGTTGAGTATAAAAATGATGTACTGGAATGATTATGTGTTTATGTCTAGAGATTCCAAAATAATGGTGTGGAATATAATTTATAGTACTGTGGAATATTGGAATATCTATGTATTGGTTTATTATGGTTTTCAATAATTATATGGTACCGATAACCATGAAAAGTGATTCAAATAATTTTGTAAAGTAGATGATATTAGCATAATAAAGGGATAAGGAGAAAATAAATTGTTTGATAGTCTTCATGAGCTCATGATTGATATATTGACTAAGTGATATCATGGTTTGAGTATATAGAATTTTTGGGATTTTGGTATGTGTAAAGATTTAACTTTTGATAGCACTCATGTTTTCACTAAGGTTCTATGGTAATTCATGTGGCAATAGAATACATGATTAAGGAATTCACATGTTTGGAATGTGACCAACAAGATATATCGTATGATAAATGATGTTATTCACGTTCTTGATATGTGACCTTCCCAGTAATAATTTTCTTTATACTGTGAGCTTGGACAGAAGTATTTTGGATAAGCCTAATGATTTAAATGGATTATGTTGGACATTCGTCAGTATTGTTTAAGGCTAGAACTTTTTTTCGATATTATAATGTAGTTTTAGAAAAAGGACAACCTTCAGGAGGGGCGACAACCCGTCGTGTCAGACAAGGCTGTGGGAATCGAACCCACAACTGATATGCGACATGCCTTTATCGCCTGCCACTAGCCCACATGAAGTCCCTCTTTAGTAGAAACTAGTTTAATATATTAAGAGGTATGATAGACGAAGTATAAGTCCATTTTTGGAACCATATACGAATAATATCACTATAGATGGACTTATGTATATAAATTTTTCTAACCTTAAGTTTGAGACAGATGGAATGACCTATCTTTCAATCACAAGATCCGCTAACACTTCACGCAAAACAAATTCAACTTCATTTCTTTAAGAGATGAAGTGGAAATTGTTCAAGACATGAACAAAAATGAGATTGTACCAAAATCAAGTAAGAATTTCTTTTAATTCAAAAATTCTTTAACATTAGGGAAATTATCTTGAAAGCCAAAAATGTTGTCCTAGTACTCTTATATCTAATGAATCAGATGGTACCTTAGATCATCACAAATCTATGGATTTGTGATTGATGGATTTTTCATAGCCATGTTCTCTACCCCTCACCATCAGAACATGATGGTTAGATTTCATTTCCATATCCATATTTTCACCTATTTTTTCCTATGTGGAAACCCAGTGATTTGTTAATATGGGTAACCGTTATGTTTCATACTTTAGTTTTTGAAGCTAGGTTTTGGTATTCCTTATTACGATGTGGGTTTCTATTAAAGAAAATTTCGAGTAGTAAACCAATTATAACCCTGACAAATTTTGAGGACGAAATTCATTTTAAGGGGGGTAGAATGTAAGAACCCGAGATTTTATTAGAATTAATCTTTTTAATTTCATTTATGTTTTCTGTTGTATGCTACACTAAGATTATCTTCCGCTATATGCAACACTATATTAGCTTGCAGTATACGCAACACTATTCTTGGCTTGTCTTACACACAATTTCAAGTTCATTTTGTAGAAATTATTCTACGCACAATTAAGTATAACTTTGTTTAATGTATAAATGAAATATTCTTGTATTTATTTATGCGCAATAACAAAGGAGTCTTGCACTACACATCACCCTGACTTGGCTTGCATTACATGCAATCACGACCTTCCTCGATAGTGTGTGTTGTATGCAATACCGGGTTATACTAAACAATGATATATTATTATAATATTATTATGAACTAGCATTTATGAATAGTATTAACTAAATTTGGAATTTTATAACATTATTATTCATCTTACTCATTTTCTAGAACATGGTATGAGAATAAAATATATTTTTCAGGTAAAATAAGTATTTTTAAAAAAATGCAGTTTTGATGCCTTTTGATAGCGCACTAACATTAAATCTAGTTTTTAACATGTTTATAAGTTCAATTTTACAAAATAACATTATTTTTGGAATTAGTTTATAAAATTTTATCTTTCATATTATTCTGATGACATTCATATTTTAATAGTAAAAAAACCTGCTATATTTTAATTAAAAACAACTTTTTTCATCGTAATAATTTATATGGTTAAATTATAATATTGAATGGTTTTAAGTTAAAAATAGAATATATTTTTACCATTAAATATAATTTATGACATTTTCATTGATTTTACATTGAATTATTAGGTTAAATCAATTCAATCTTTTTGCAATTTTTTAAACAAAAACCTGTTTTCTTTCGACAACGAGATTAATTTTAATTTAATTTCTGAAACTTCTGTGTATTGAATTTGGAAAAATGGATTCCATATTTGGAATCAGTCGGTCCAAATTATATTAATAGAATACTTTTTATTTTTGGGAATTATGAATACTAACTACGGTAAATTTTATTTATCATATTGAAAGTTAAATCAGGTGATTAAGGGTAAATATAATATTAAAAAGTTACCCTAACACTTTTATTAATACAATTGGATAATTATATTTCGTCTTAAGACATAATTGTGTCTAAATGGAATCCATTAGAACCCACTTGGAGGTGATTAAGACCTTCAGTTTATTTTAATTAAAGGAAAGTGAAATATGTCTCACTCAAACTTTAATAATTAAAGTATTTTTAATATAAGGTTATACAGAATATAAATTAGGTTATAAATACCCATTTGAAAGATAATTTTTGTATTTACCATGGTAAATTATTTTTAATTTTTAAGAGTTATTTAATTACCTTATTAGCTTATTCATTAATCATGATGAAATTATTTATTTAGTAAAAAATCAATAATATTGTTTTTATTGAAATAGTAATACATATTAAAGGGCTCACAGACTAAACCAGAACTTATTGGTAGTGTATATATACACCATAATCATCCAATGACCGAATATATTACCGTTTTGAGTCTTATAAAAGTGATTATGACAGGTATATTATTTTATTTTATATGATATCAAAGTTGTCACCTTCATAATATAATAAATATATCATTTTACAATTTGGGTTTCTTAGAAGATAAATCCGAATAAATGTATTCTTATGAAATATATATGATTTATCTTCATCATAGTATTATATTTTTAATTTTTATGAAAAAATAAGTATATTTAATAATTATACAAAAATGTTGTTGTAATTATTTTATTAAGAGAAATATCAAATAAATGGTTTTACAAATCATAAAATAAATATTATATGAACTATTTAATGTGCTCCAATAATTTTATAGATTATTATGTCATGTTAGGAACCTATTAAATATTTTAGTTTGAATATATCTTCTGTGTGTATTTTATTTAAATTCAAATAAATGAATACTATCAAAATTGACACTATTGTTCTTTTATAAAAATAACATATTATTAAATTGTTTAAAAATCAAAAAAAAAATTAAGAATTATAAATGATAATTTATATAGTCTATAATGTCATAAATTATCTAATTATGAATAATTCACAGCACATAAGTAATTATTTATAACATTTTAAAATTTAGAATTTTATTACCCAAATAAAATTTAATAGATTAAATAAGGATAAATCAAGTTGATAATGTTTAAAATAAATTACCTACATGTCTAAATTTTATTGTTTGATGCGATTAAAACCCTATATCATCTAATATTTAAATATGAGTCATTTTATGGAGGTTTTTAAGTGGGGTTAGATTTATTATAAATTAATATTTTCAAGATTTCCAAAGGTGCCCCTCTCCTCCCGTATAAAAAGGGAACCCCTTCCCACTTCACTCCACACCCTTTAGAGCCTTTATGCTCGGAAAAAACCCGAACATTTCTCTTCTCCACTTCCCTAGAAATATTCTGGTGTTTCTGGTAATCTCAAATGACCAACTCTACTTCCTTAAGAGGAATCTTAAAGAGGTTCGTCGAAGAAGAGGTAATCTCTTCTTCCGATTTTCTCAAGTTTCTTTCTTCTTCTACTTATTAATCATTAGTTGTATCATTATAAAGTAATAACATAAGTATTAATAATATACTTATATGTTATTATAAATATTAAACAACCCTATTTCACCTTCTATCCATCCTACGGAAAAAGAAATCACCGCGCATGCGTACTTACGGAATACCGTCTCCACGCCGTGGTGTAATCTGTTTTCCACCAGCACCTTACTTGGATGGGTATAATAGTGTAGAGAATAACTATATATATGATTATTTTAAAGTGATACTGATTCTGAAATAGTATACATACACTTCAATACAATTCCATGATCATGGGAATGATATCATCGCTCGTGCGTACGTAGGGACTACTGTCTCCACAACGCGATCAGATTCATTCTCCATGTTAACCATTCAGAAATGATTATAATGAATATATAATGCATAATAATAAAATATATGACATAATTATGATAATTGATTTATGTATATTTATATTTATGACATCTACTTAATTCCATTCAATTCAATAAGGAAACCAAAACAGCGTTCCTGCATACGTACGGCCTACCGTCTCCATGAACAGTGTATTTCATTCTATTTATCGATCTATAATATATATTCATATGCTGAATATATATTATATATAAATCATGTTTTACATTCTAGAATTATGTAAATCAGGATTCAAGTAATAATATCAATAACAACAATTCGAAACTCGTACAATAAATGAAATGATATTACCCAAAACGGTGCTTTAACATGGAATGTACAAAAGAACAGGTAATATAAAATCATAAGTGAACCATATATGATATCATAACAATGCATATGATTCTGTAATAATTCAATGACATTATTTAAATCATTATACAAGAGGTTCGGAAACATGCGAATCATATCAGACATAAGGTAAGCGATAACTTTTCGAATCTCATTTTTATCTAAGATTTTTATTCATAAGTATTCACTAGGGTTATATTTATCATCCATGTTCCTACATTCAAAAAAGGTTTCATGGCTGTTTAAAGTCTTTTTTACCCATTTTTTACTTTTACTGTGTAGTATGGACGGAATTTTTCTTTTGTTGACCATACGAAGTACTTTTTGACTTTTCCGACAACAGTTTGAGAAGAATGTTACTTTTAACTTATACGGTGTGGACGGATTTTAACAGTTTTATAACACCTTATTTTAATGAAGATTAATCTATAATATTTCATTAATATTTTTAAAAAAATTCATTTCTTTTAAAATTTCATGGCATTTTTTGAAAAGAAGATTCTTTTGAATAAGAAAGGATATTTTCCCCAAGAATTCATTTCAAGTGTTTTATCAAAACCATTTTCCATCTAAGATGACATTATTTCATATGTGTATGTATCAAGTATAATGTATCTATGATTTAAATGGTTTAAAATTTCTTATAATGAAATGATATCCATTTTATTTATGGATTATGTTATGATGGGATGATTTTTATGAAACCCATTTTATACTTTGGGTAATGATGAATGATTTATGATCATGTTGT
The DNA here is from genome assembly GCA_963277665.1 of Viscum album. NCBI lineage: Eukaryota > Viridiplantae > Streptophyta > Magnoliopsida > Santalales > Viscaceae > Viscum > Viscum album. The sequence continues at coordinate 1,500,562,646 of OY728156.1, read as the reverse complement.
GGCACAAGTAAGAATGATTTCATTATGAGATGGATGGGACCTATATCTCCCTCCAATTAATTGGGTAAAGATTTATATCTCATGTGATAGACATGGCTGGAATGGTATGTTAATCCGGTTCGGTGATATAGGACTGGAATGAGGAGTGAACTCGATTCAGAAAGGGAGTTTGTCCACTATGATGGTCTTGGCAGCAATGCCTTGGCTATTATGGAAATCATATCATGTGCATAATGGTTTCCACAATTCTATGTTTTGTTACCATGATATTTTATCATGATTGATGTTCTCTTATGATATATTCCTCATGTACTTCCATGATTTATGTCTTTGCTCATGATTTTTGATGTTTAGATTTTATGTTCAAGTTTTTGCATTAAAGTTTTTATGGATTGTTTTATGTTCTCTATGTTTACCCTTACCGAGCATTTGATCTCACCCTTTATATGTTTTATTTTCCCCAGGATATAAATAAAGGTTTTTAGGTATGAAAAAAAGGGTAATATCTTTGTGGGAGATGTTGAAGATCTTTCACCACGATTGGAAGATTATATTCCAAGTTTCCAAAGACACTAAACAATTACGGTCCTTGTGTGTCTATTTTTGTAATGTATTAAGTATTCCACAAAAGTAATGTAATTTCCATGTATGTCATGCTTTGGGTCTCTACAATACCCATAACTTAGTCATCCCCAATCATCATCATCATAGTTTAGTTAGAGTTGTAAGCATCAATCTTGCTAAGTGAAACTGAGGCCAAACCCCATGGATTCTTTAGCATACTAGTACACGTCCACCCATATAAATACCCAGTTTTTCCCCTTGTGATCAAACAAGTTCAACAAGTCAAGAAATGTACATTGATCATGAAAATGTCATTTACACGTCACAAATTCACCCAACATCCCATATGTATACCAAACAAGTCACAAAAGTCCATTTCCATTCAAAATGATTTTCAAATCTGACTCACACCAAAATAACCCACAACACATTTCACATTTCATCAAAACATCCACAAAACAATTAAATAATTTAATAATATAATTATACAATATTAAAACTCATATAACATCCCACACACATGGCACATAACACTCATTTCATAATAAAAATTTCAATTTTTCACATCACACTCACACAAAACAGTCTACATCACATTCACATCACTTTAACACCTCAATATCTCCTTTAAACAATTTAATAAAATATTTCCAAGATGATACATATTACATAACAGCCTTTTCAAAAATGAAATGATCCTTTTAAAAATATACTCCTATCAAAATATTTTGCTGATATGGTTTCACCACTTACAGAACTCAATAAACCATTCAAAACATTCATAAATAAATTATAAGGGGTATACCCAAGCTTTGCACATAAAACCCATTTCAAAAACCTCTTTTTAAGCCAAAACCACACCAGGCCCCTACCAAAATAGAAATGGAATCCCAATAAACATGTAATAATCTACTTTATATTTTATATAGTCACCTTGAACAATATCACAAAAGATACACATGAGAACACACAATTCCATAAATCACTTTCAAAGAATATAACAAGGTTATACACATAAAACCCATTCGAATACCCCCCCCCCCCTTAGTCCCAAATGACACTATATTGTTACCAAAAAAAATTGGCAGCCCCTTTCAACAACTAATAAATAAATTCTACATTTTACAAAACTACCACAAGAGATAACACATGAAATACATTTGAAAAATACACACTTCAAACAAAAATGTTACATTAATACCAAATACTTTACTATTGCTACCAAAAAATGGTTTTCACATAATTCACAGCATATAAGGAGCATAGAAAATTATTTAATCAAGAGAACTAACTCATTATTAATTGGTTACCCATCGGAATCACCAACCGAAATTGTCGAATCTTGCAAAACATGGTGTGAAACATCAACTGCACCAACCTGTCACCACAAGGATGATAAATCCAGGCCTAGACCACAAATGTTCACCAAAAGACTCATGGTTAAACTCTAGTTTCAAACTCTAGGTTCTGGACACTTTGGAACATCAAGAAAAAAGGATGAAACCCTAAGAAAATAGGGAAAATCAAATAGATAAATACTTAGTTGTAGAAATATTGAAGAGATCGCCCTAAATCCACCAAAATATGAAACTCCAAGTACCCAAAACTGGTATGAAGGTTTGAAGGAGTCATATTAGGTAATATGGGGACTAAAATGGGGAAAAAGGTATGAAAATTGAAGGATTTATGAAAGATTCATTTTACCTCGTTAAATCTAGTATATTTGAGAAAGAGTTTGAATGATCACCCTAATTTGTGGTTCACCTGAGCTCCAAAACTTCAAAAACGAAAATGGGGGTGATCCATGGGATATTGTCTTTGATAGGGAGGAGGAATCACTTGAAACAGTAAAAAATGAATGAGAGTTGGAAAATTTAAAAAAAATAATTTAAATAAGGAAATGGGATTATGGGAACGCCCATTACTTTAATCAAAAACTCAAATCCATCATTATTTTGGATTTCTATATGTGCCAAAGGGATATTGTGATTTTAATATATCAGGGTATTCCAATTGAGAAGTGGAATGGTTATAAAATAGTAAAAATTGATGGAGTTATAGAAGAAACGAAATTTGTTTTTAAATCTGGAATTGGGCTCACAGTTTGGCCCAAATTTTCAATACCCACCATTTTCAACAAAATGAGTTGTAAACCCCCAAAACAAATCAGGAATGGATATTAAATGATTAATGAATTTAAAAAAAGTTCATGGGTGTGACCTCTCTTACCTTGAGTCTGAGTCATCATATACAATAATTATATTCATGAATAATAATTTTTTGTTATTTATACTTGGTTGAGAAAAATTTTCAAGTTTATTATTCCTTTTATATCACTTGTTACCATATTATAAAAATTACATAATTATTTTAGTTCATATGATGTATTTTTTGACATTCATCACTTGAGTCGAATGTAAATTTGTTATGATATAAATAGTCCATATGATCATAAGTTCATCATCTTCATAACAGTATTCATGACATAATAATAACTTTTATACATTAATCATACTTTATAAATAAAAACATTAATTATTTTTATGAAAAATGAACAACGTTATATTCAGGGAGATGGTAGGTCATACAAACACATGAGTAAGATATCTTATTTTTCATTGATCATTATAAAAATAAGGTAATTATTATTTTAACTTTCAAAAATGGTCATAATATTTTAAAAAACATAATACTCATTTATATATACTTATATATATAATACATGTGATCTGGTGAAAAAAATGATTCAAATCACTTTGTGAAGGTGATAGTTCACACGTACGAACGAACAATGTTATAATTTTTATGTGCACGGAAGGTAAGAAAAAAATTTAAATATTATTATTTTAAAATGATAAATATTTACTAAATATCATATATAGACATTTATTCCTTCATTGTAACCAGTCTTTTTGATGGTAATCAAAAAACAAACTATATGAGTTCGCAAGGCGGTATTCAACCATACACACGAACAAAATGTTCATTTCCAATTTGATGAAATTGGAGATGAATTTAAGAGATGATATAAAATTATTAGAATATCAATATATTTAGAATAATTTATTTATTATTTAATTTTATTTTAAGAATATTGAAAGGAACTAGAAGAAGAATGAAAACATAAACACTTAAAAATGATACCTCTTTTTTCGGTTCATCGCCTTTGATGAACAAATTAACACCACTAATAAGGGTTTTCTTCAAAAACTAACACCTTAATAAGGTGTTTAGGGATTCTAGTAATGGTTTTCAGTAGAACATGGTTGTGACCAATAGTTATTTAGGTTTGATTATAAGAGATTAGAGGTGCACTCTTGGAAACTCATAAAATATTAAATTAAAATAAATTTCTTTTTTAATAAAAATGTGTCCAACCTAATTTTTGTCAAATATAAGATGAGGATAGTTTTAAATACTCTCATACAAAAAAAAAATTCATGTATTGATTTTATTTTAAACCATATCTTTTTAATTTACCATTAATTATTCTCTTTTAATTTTAATTATAGTAACAATATTTTAAATATTAAGAGGATATAAATTTTAATTATATGTGGTAAATTTCCCATAATTGTACACTTAATGACCTTTTAGACCTTATCATGTCAAATTTGTATTTTTAGAACTTTTTTATTATTTTAAACTAATTTAATAATTTTTTTTATAAAATATAAATTATGTCAATTTTACAATATTCATTACATTGAATTTATATAAAATCGAAAAAGAGAGGTGAACTTGAGAAAACCATTTAATAGGATTCTAACATTCCATAAACCCTATAAAATATTTAGATGACATAAATTATTTCAAATAATGTTTATTTTAATATTAATAATATCTCTTATTTATTCTTTCATTAATAAAAAATCACAACATCATCATTTTGTCTTAGTTAAAATTAGTTATTTAATGTCTAAAAATTATAAATAAAATAACATGATTTTAATAATATTATTATATTTTTAAATACCATTAATAGTCAAATAGATCCCTTAAATTACCAATTATTAAAATTGTTTTATTAATAAGAGACATGTCTATGATATGTGTTTCTTTACTTCAAAATAATTGTTATAAATGTCATAATCAAACCCATGTGGCTTTTAATGGACATCCTTTCTACCCAAATATTTTCCTCTTTGTACAAAACTCGTCCAAAAAGGTTATGATAAATTTTAGGGTAGTTTTGTATTATTATAATATTTTTTAACCCTTATTTACCCGATTTACCCTTTAATGGTGGTAAATAAAATAATAAAGTTACTATTCACCAACAATTATTTTGATCCTATTAGATAACATTTTTCATACTATTTACAACCATGTATATCCATTTTTGAAAATTCAATTCAAAAAAGTGACTGAAATTAATTTACTATTAATCCTTTTGACGGATTTAGGAAACATGTTATTAAAAAGTAAAAACCATCAAAATATTTACATGTGTTTATATCCAATTTAAATGTAAAATTTCATGTAATGAAAGAAATTGGATTAAATGATAAAAACGTCACCTAATTATACCATAAAAACGTGTAAATAATAATAAAAAAATATAATTAAATTATACAGAAACTTACTTTTAAAATACAGTATTTTTTCACAATCATTAAAAAATAAATTTTATCTGAAAAAATACCAAAAGATCCACCAAATGGAATTATGATGTCCTGAATCTAAAAAAGAGGTTTATTTTTTCAAATAGAAAATATAAAAGTTACAAAAACTAGATTTAAATAGGTTTCTCCATAAAAGGCATTAAAGTTACCTATTAAAAATTTTATAGTGTTTTATTCATAAAATGGGATTTATTCTCGTTTTAATCCCCTAAAATTTATTAAAAGAAAGTAAAAAAAATTATTAAACATGTTTAAATGTAATATAGGTAGTTCTACTAATTCATTCCAAATCCACAGCTTGGCATTAACTTCCATTTAAAATAATAATATTAATATTGTATTATTTTTTGATATTTCTCATTCTTGTGTACAACATAAGATTTTGGAGAAACCCATTGTTGCCTCTCAAGTACTCTATCTGACATAGAATTCCCATTATATTAAAATTAATATCTATTTCATAAATATTAATATATATGAAAATCTATTATTCTATAATTACCTAGGATGTTACATACTTCCCCGTTTTTGAAATTGTGTCAAATTATTTTTAAATTTGGTCTTAGTAACTAAGGTTTCACCTTTCATGATTACTTCATTGAAATCCCATAACAGAAAAAGAGTCAATAAAAGTTACTCATTAAAATAATGAAAGTGAAGTACAAAGGACAAAAAAGAAAACACATACTATGATTCCATGTAGGAAAACATGGACATGGAAGAGAAACTAGCCATATTATTCTGATGGAGAGTGATAGAAAACATGATTAGTAGAAAGTTAAAAATCCAAAAACCGCAAACTTGTGATGTGTTACATAGTCTTTGATTTCATCATAGGAAAAGTAAAAGGATAATAGTTTTGTTCTAAAATTTTTTTCATCAAGTTATAAAATTATTTTACTACCTGGAATAATATCATAAAGAAATATACTTACTTGAAAAATAGAGTTTCATCAACTAATCAAATTCCAACAAAAAACACATCCTTTCCTCTAACTAAAGTGAATTCAAGTTAAATTTTTTACACCGCAATCACTAAAATCAACTTTTAAAGAATCACATAATCCACGAAAGATTAAATATTTAATCATCCTTTCTTAAAACATTAAACAAAACCAAAAATTTATCATAATATAATATAATTCCCTAAAATATAATAAATAGTAAAACATGAAAGAATATTTTTAATCTCCAACATTCAATTTTAATACCCAAATTTTAATATTGACCATTCATAAAAATTTTGTCCATAAATTTTTTTAAAATAATGAAAACTAAGATTTCATGCCAAAATTACAAAGTATTTGATCACATAGTCTTCTAGGAAAATTTTAATATTTATCTGCAAATAACATCAACCACTCTTAATGTATTATAGAAAAAAGTAATTAACCGAATCACATATTCTCTACTATAGAATAATGATTTCAATAAATACCCCAAATCTCCATAAGTCCCCAATAAAAATAATACATTCTTCCAAAATATAAATAAACCACTACTCCTCAATTAAAATCCCATAGTATTCTATTTACCATAATTATATAAAGTTCCCAAAATAGTTAACGTCTTCCAAAATAACATTTATCACTTAATTCCAAAATCATTTCCAAATACTGAGGATATCAATTTAATAAAACATAAGTTACAAAAATTATTATTTTTTATTACATCAAATTGTTTAACAAAAAATAATAGTCTTAATAACTAGAAATTCCACATAGGCCAATGGTAGTCTATAAAGCCTTGTTGCACTTTTGTTGTGGGTTCAATTTAGAAATCCATGTATGATGTGATAGTTAGTCACTCTTCCTATGGGATTTAATTTTCCAAAAATTATTTAATTTTAAAAAAATACCTAAATGAGAAAAAATTATAAAAAAATATCCATAACATTTTTTATCCTCAATGGTGTTCTCATAACATTCATTTTGAATCCAAAAATTTAATAACCCATAAATACCACAAAATACAAGATCATATAAAGCCTAAATGTTTTTCATATGTTTTTAATTACATTCACACAAGAAAAGGTAATTATTACTCAAATAAATTTTCACATAAAAATACTCAATGTTACACATAATATAAAAATTCTTCCAAAGTAATCCCATCATCAAAATACAATTACTACTTATAAACATTTCATCATCATATTTTCTATCATAACTCTTAAATCCTTTATATGTAGAAATTTTAAAACATTCACCCTTTTCATTGTCCTTTAACCCTGCTTTTCCATATTATTCTTTAATAATTCATTACTGCAAAAAAATTAATCATGTCCTAAGATTCAATAATGTCAAAACATGGGACAATAAAATAATGTGTACCATTAATATGTCATTTTCAGTTTCCTCATCGTCAATTGGAATTCAATTAGGTATTTTTAAAAAATATATTAGTATGTTCCTATTGATACAATTCTAGATAATTTTTCATAGGAATTTTATATTCATAATTAACATACTCCCCACATTTAAAACATTCAATTGATAACTCAAAATTAACTTCAATCCCTTTCCTGGAGTCAATTTAATGCTTCCTTTTTTCTTGGAATGTTTCTGCTTTATGACCATCATTACCACATCTATAACACCTTCATATCCCTTTCAAATATTTTCTTAGGTGTTTAATTCCACATCCTTGACCCATATGTTGATGAATATGCTTACAATTATGATCATTATTACCTAAAGTTCCATAGGGATTTGTTTCTCTCATACATGATGCACCAGAGATATCACCAAGGTTCAAGTTGTTAATCATTACTCTTAATAGATGGTTTTTAATAACCAAGATATTCCATCTTGTATCTTCCATTTCATTTGTATTCTTATTCATAGAACCACCAAATTTTACTTCACATCCATTGTTACATTGTTTTTTTTTTTGAGATTCATCGATTTACTAAAACCATAACCGTTAGTGTGAGTATATTAATAAAATCATCATATACCCTCTCATGATGAAGATAATTAGTAATATATACCAATTAATTTTATCTTAAACTCATTTAATTTATATAAAGTGTCTATAACTCTTCTTATCAAGATAAACATTGGGGATATATATAACATGAAACTTATTCTTAAATAATACCATAACTCCAAAACATATCTAAAATGGCCTTTGATAGAAACTATATGGACTTAGCCTTAAACATTACATAATATTGTGTTAAGTCAGTAATTTGAATTTATTTAACATTGAGGATCTTTTCATGTTTATATCTCTAGAAAATTAGGTCATAACTATTACATAACAACTCAAATATTTCAAAGTAGAAAATTCTACTCACTATCCATTATTATAAAAAATGAAACTCGTTAAAATAAAACATTGTTAAAAGAAAATGTGGTTTCATTTCATGTTTAATCATAAATTTTCCTTTATCCCCTACATGACTCTATTCTTCTTGAATAATTTAAAAAAAATTCAAAAACTTGGGATGATCACAAAAATCTCAATAATAAAATATAAAATCAGGAAAGAAAACATTATTTAATGAATATTTATAAACCCATGAAATCATAAATTTCACCCATAAACATAATATCTTTAAAATACCTCTTGAAATCATAGGATTCCTAAAAAACACAATGAAATCATTAATCATAAATGTAACTTGTGGCATCTATATCATATATACATTGTAGCTTTCACAGCTACATAGAGAGTAACCTTCATGGTTACGTTCGGAATACCCATCATAGTATATTCCCTAAATCTCTTAGGAGAAACCTTATCATTTAAATCTGTCTCATTAACCAATGCATTGGAGAGATATCATGAGATAACCATCCCTCACTTTATTGTAGAACCAACTATATATTTAAATAATTCCCAATATCCATAAAATAATCATAACACACTAACAAGAAGAATGTAACAATAACATTTTTACATTATAATCATAGGATATCTTTCTATAATTTCAAATAATATGTACCTTATACAAACCATTTTCGATACCAAAATACATGAAAATGTAATATGGTGTTTAATTTTCTTTTAAAAACATTATGACTTATAGAGGAATGTAATTATTAAATAATGGTCCCCATGGTGGAAATTTCATTATCACATCGTATGTTAAAAATAAATATTCCTTTTTTCATTCAATAAAATAATTCATAGAAAAAGATTAATTCTGAAATCCATTGAATAAAATTAAATTTCAAAGGGGTTTATTATAAACTATATAAAATAAGGTGGTGTATATTATCAAAATACGCCTCAACAAAAGAGATTGAGATGAAGTTCTTTACAAAGATCATATCATTAGAGTGAGGGTAAATAAAATAAACAATTATGTGTGAAAAATATAAATCCACAAAATATATGTGGATATTTATTATATAACAAAAATTATTCATTCACAAATATTCTGCGTGAACATAACCAATGACAAGATGTTTAACTCAATGAATTGAAATTGAGGTAATATTTCCCATACCTTGAGTCTGAATTGTCACGTACAATTGTTATATTCTATTATAATAAATTTTGGTTAATTTGTACTTTATTGAGATCCTTTTTAGAGTTTAATATTCTTTTTATATCTCATATTACCATGTCATTAAAATTACATAATTATTTAAGTTCATATTTGACATTTTTTTCGATATTCAGTACTTGAGTCAAAATTGAACTTGTTATGATGTAAATTGTCTGTGTGGTCATAATAACATAATCTAAATAATAGAATTGGTGAAATAATAATCACTTTTATATAGTAATAATACTTTTTAAATCTAACCATTATGTATGGTTTTGAAAAAGTAATAATGTTATATTCATTGAGACGGTAGGTCGTACGTACACATGACTAACGTTTTCCATTTATCCATGATCATTATAGAAAAAAAGGTAATTATTATTTTATCTTTACATAGTTATCATAATATTATTAAATTTTTTATTCTAATTTAAATATACTTATATATATCATATAAGTGATGTGGTGAATAAAAATGAATCCCATCGCTTCGTGGAGGTTCTTGTTCACACGTACGCACGAACGATGTTATCGTTTTTATGTACTTGGAATATAAGAATATAATTTAAATATTATTCATTAAAAATGATTAATATTTCAACAATATAATATATACACATTTATTCAATCATTATAACCTGTATTTATAAACGGTAATGAAAAACGAACAATATCAGTTTTTGAGGCGATAGTCTGCCTTACACACGAACGAAATGTTCATTTCCCATTTGGTGAAATTGGATATGGTTTTAGGTGATGATATTAAAATAATAACATATAAGTATGTTTAGGTTACTTAGGTTATTATTTCATCTTATAAAAAAATATTTAACGGGGTTCAAAGAAGTAATAAAACAGAAACCTATAAAAAACGATACCTCTTCTTTGGTTGATCACCTTTGAAAAACTGCTTAACACCTCTAAGAAGGGTCTTATACCTGAAATAAGTACACAATAAAGTGAATAGGAATTTTAGGAATTGTTTTTTTCAAATATTATCCAAACCAAGTGGCTCTTTATGTGTTATTATTAAAGAAGAGTGGGTACCTTTTTATAGGTGAGGGGAGGTGCACCTGCGGAAACTCCTAAAATATTAAATTAATATAACTTATTTTTTTAATAAAAATGAGTCCAACATGAGTTATGTCGAATATGATATGAGTATAGTTTGAAATACTCTCATAAAAAAAATTTAAACATGTATTAATTTTATTTTAATCCTTATATTTTCAGTTTAACTTTAATTAATCTCTTTTAATTCTAATTGTGGTAACAACATTCATAATATTACGAGTTTATAATTTTTACTTATATGTGGTAAATTTTCTAAAATTGGACACTTAATGAAATTTTAGACCATATAATCTCCAATTTTTAATATTAATTTTTTTTATTATTTCTAAATAATTTAATAAAATATTATTTTTATAAAATATCGATTATGTCAATTTTTACACTATTAATTTCATTGTATCTAATTAAAATCCAAATAGAGGTATAACTTCAAAAAATCATTTAATAGACTTAGAACATGTCATAGTCACCTATAAATTTCATGTATGATATAAATTACGTCAATTACTATTTATTTTAATATTTTAAATATCATTTATTTTATGTTTTTTATTAATAAAACAGTCACTACATCATCATTGTGTCATAATTAAATTTAATTATTTAATGTCTAAAAATTATAAATAAAATATGATAATGTAGGTAATTTTTTTAAAATTATGATGACTGTTTTTGGTAGAAGATATCTCTTACATAACTACATATTAAAATTGTTTATTAGGATGATACATATTTATGATATTTTCCCTTTAAATTAAATTTTATAAATGACTTAATCACACCCGAGTGGGTTAAAAAGGTCAAAGGATTGGCCCAAGTATTGTCTTGTTCATCCATAACTCATAAAATAAATTTAGGATGGGTTTTAGGGAATTTTGTTGTTATTTTTTATTTTTTATCCCTTATTTACCAGATTTACCATTAAGTTGTGGAAAATAAAATAATAAAGATACTATTCACCAAAAATTATTTTGATCCGATTTGTTCATATTTTTCATACTAATTACAAACATGTATTTACATTTTTAAATTTTAATTAAAAAATGTTAAAAAAATTATTTAATTTTAATCCTGTTGACGGATTGAGGAAATGAGTTTTTAAAAGGTAAAAACAATCAAAGGATGGACATATATTTATATCCAATATAAATGTGAAATTACACCTAACAGACAAAATTGGATTAAATGATAACAACTTCTTTTAATTATACCTCATGTCTATGAAAATTTATAATCTAACAATATAATTAAATTTAACTAATAGGTAGTTTTGATTTAAAATGTAGTAATTTTTTATTATTCATTACAAAATGAACTTTATCAGAAAAATACCTAAAATTAAAGCAATGTGAATTTTGAAGTCCCGATTCTAAAGAAGAGGTTTATTTTGTCAATTAGAACATATTAATATAACAAAACCATATTTAATAAGTGTTCTCTATGAGAAGGAGGTAAAACTACATCTTAAAAATATAATAGTGTTTGATGGTTAAAATTGGATATATAATAATTTTAAGCCTCAAAAAATATTATATGAAATTAAAAACATTTAATACACTTTTTTAAACAAAATATAGGTAGTTATTTTCATTCCCACCAAAACAATTACTATGAATTAACTTCCATTGCAAATAATAATATTAAAAATGTATTATTTTTTTGTATATCTCAGTCTTGTGTGTAACATAAAATTTCATAGAAACCCACTGTTGCATGTGAAATACGCTATCGGATATACCATACCCTTTAAATTAAAATTAAAATCTAATTTATAAATATTACTAGATATGAAAAAGTATTATTCTATATTTACCTAGGATGTTATATTGTGTAACCAATTATAAGGGAGGACATATAAGACACTCAATTGGAAAATCCAAATACAGTATAAAATAAGTTGGTATTGTCTTCTACATACACCTTCAGTTATTGGAAGGAATTCCTTCTAGGTATATTTTTAAATATATTAATAAAACATATGTTGTTTCAACTAATTTTTCAATAATAAGTCTTACAAAAAATGATTGGTTTTTGAATCTAAATAAATAATTGAAATAATTCCTAGAAGTTTCCACTAAATATCACACATCATCACTCAAAGATACTAGTGATTTTATTACAGACTTTATCTGACAAAAGCACTCTATCATCAATTATTCTTGTATGAATTTATTGTATTTAATTTCTACTTATATCTTGATCATATATATATCTATATATTGAAATTGTTCACAAATATTTTCCTAAAGAAGAATTTTTAGCTCTTATTTTCATATAAGTTTACTTTCACATCTCCCCTGATGTAGGGTCCTAAGCAGACCTGCTAGGGTCACTGTGAATGTTTTCTGAAAATTCTAAGAGGTATTTTCATTGGTAGGATACCTTTATCTTTAAAACTATGGAAATAACAATGGAAATATAAATTATATCTCTCTTATGAATATATTAGTAGTTGGTGAAATTTTCGCACAAATATAATTTCAATTTTCATTTTCTTGAAAAAAAATAGTGAAAATAAAAGTGGAATTATTTATGTTGTTTTTTTCTATTGTCAAAAAAATAAATCAGAAAGTTATAATACAAATATATCAATGAACTTATGTGAAATTAATGAATTTGACGATGAGTAATAATGATTTCCTATGAGTAATGATGATCAACCACATGATGTCTTTTGTGATTTTGCGTTCTATGCCTTCATGATTCAAGTTTCAGTGTGATGTGATTCTATGAGAAGAATCATATACCTTCACTAGTTTTTATTCTTCCATGAGAAGCATCACAAATATTTTTTATGTTATATTGTTCATTGTGAAACAATATCTTATGTTGGATGGATTAAATCAAAACAATATTTTGTGATTTTAGTAAATACATGATAACGTCACAGAACATTTATGAGTTTCATTGATTCCATGATAAGTAAAAATAATTCATTGGGAGAATTAATATTCCATGAGGATAGCATATATTACATAACATTTTTTCTTCCATGAGTATGATTAAATACCTTCTATGATATAATAATGAGGGATCATGAGTCACTAGATAGAATGAACTATAATGTGGGTCATAGAGAAGGTGGCTTAGAGGTCAATTTAATATTTGGGGCTGAAAATCATGTAATGAAAATTATGTTGATATTATAAATTTTAAATATAATTATAATGAATATCATTCTTTTTTCCAATGTATTTAGATAAATGAATATATAAGGAATAAAAATGAAGATATATCGAGTGTAACAATTTATTTTCACTGATGAAAATATGAAGAGAAATATGTTTTATCCATATGAACTAACACATAAAAATAAAAAATATTGGATGATATGGATATGAATTTCATCTTTAAAAAGGGTTTTTTGGAAAAAAATATTGGGAAATGGATGAAGGTATCATCTTAATCATAATTCAATGAAATAAGGATGAGATATAATATTTGATGAATGAATTTATGCAAGCTAACTAAAAAATGTAATTTGTACAGTTATTTTTGAAACAAGAAGGTACAATTTAGATGGTATTTATGATGAAGAATACTTATATTGAAGTTATAACGATAATTCACTATAAAATTTATTTATTTATGAATAAAAAAATATTTACTGTGGAATAAATTTAGTTTTAATGTATGATGAAGATATCATGATATTTCAACATGTTTACATGCAGTTACAAATATTTATGGAAGTAGTTTATTATTGATATTATTATGATTACCATTCCTGGGATTTCTATAGATTTTAATTTAAAAGTATTTTTTTGGTTTCAAAAATATTTTAATATAGTTAAAATCAAATAAGTAACTAATGTTGTAGGATATATAATTTTTTGTTTTTTCATGTCATATGGAATGAACATGTTTTGAGGATGAAAATAATATAGAGAAAAATAAGTGGAAGAGTTTCATACTCACTGTTATGTATGATTTTAATAAGAAGACGATTTGAATTACATAATGGGAAGTGAAAAGAATTACATTAGAATGATGATGATGTGATAACTCCTACAAGTGAAGGTTCATTTCATTTTTGAGAAAAACTATTTTTGTAAAATCTTATTAGTGAGGTGCACATGTACTTTCAAAGGAAAATTGTGAAATTAATGTGATGGGTATACCCTACTTACTATAAACTATAAAGCTTTTTTTCTAGTGGAACATGGGATCTTGGATTGTTTCAATATCATTCAAAGGACAATATACTCTTATTAAATAGTAATCTGCGAAAATTCTTGAGTTCTGTGGGTGTGGTTGTGTATTCAATTTCAGTAGATTCATTTCCCTAAAACTAGATGAAAACGTTGTTTTAAATGAATATGTCGTGAAAAAAGAAAAACATTTATTCAATCCCAATCCTTAGTGGTCTCACATATCCAGATTATTCTATACAATAATATCAAATGCAGGTTCCTTTTTTACTCTATGTAGATTGAAGGAGGAAAAAAATATAATATTCTCATGGATTTTTAGAACAAAGTTAATTGTGATGGGATTAATATATTTTACAATAAGATTTATCTTATCTAGAAGGATATAATTCCACTCTATCTATTATCCATTGGTTATGAAATTTTGGAAGCTACTATATATAGTTTCACTCCTCCAGTAGAGGGTTACCCTTTATCATCTATAAACAAGAAGAATGTTTAGAATTATTGATGATCCAAAATTTATATTGTTAAATATATATTATAAAGGGAATTCTTTTGGGTTAAAATAATTGGAGAAATTAATGAAATTTCGGATAAGATGAAGAATATTTATGAAGGGAATGAGAAATTTAGGAAAATTAAACTAAAAATTTTGAGATTGAAAAATAATGATTTGAAAATGAGAGATGAAGAATATTTTGGTGGGATAGTTACAATTTATAATTATATTATTATCACCTTAAAAATATTAGGGAAACATTTGAAGACTCAATAGTTGTTGAAAATATATTGAGAATTATTGTTGATATATTTGATTCTATAGTTTGACCATTAGAATATTTAGATCCCAAATCAATCTCTTTTTATGATTGAATTAGTATTTTCATTACATATTAGATGATAAAATGGAATGTTTTTATAATAAATGAAAATTATGATCATGAAAAATTCTTTAATGAAACTATGAAAGAAATATCATTTAATGTTTTTATTGAGAAAGAATTATGTTACTCTTATTTATAAGATGATGTAGATAAAATATTTAAGGAATTTATGTCTTCATTTTCAAGAAATTTTAAGTCACAAGAAATTATAAAGTAGAGTTACCACAAATGCTTTATAATTTTAGTTCCATTGGAAATTTTTCTAAAAATTATCTGATACTAATGGAATATGAATATTTAGATGATGATATGGAAGTATAAAACGACCTTTAACAAGAAATCATAAAAATAAAATTCATATTAAAAAGTAAGGAATAATAAGATCTCAAAATTAAAAAATGAACCTTTTAATCTAAATGTGATGAAGATAATCATAGTGAAGAAGAAATGGAAGTTAACAGTTCTAGTGATAAATTTGATAAGAATTTACTCATTGTAAAGGTTAATGGTGATATTTTCTCCAATGGTAAAATTAACGTATATTAATAAGAAAAAAATAGAAAAATCATCTAGATTTATAGCTAAAATGGTAACTGAATGAATTTCACTTGAAAAATGAAAAGGTGTATAAGGAGAATAATAAGTCAATGAAAGATGGATAACCTATTAACAATCAATAAATAGTGGATGAGGGTGAAAAATATATATTTTTAGAAGATATTTACAACTAGATTAACATAATTGATAAAGATGTTTATATATAAATAAATATTTAATGAAAAAATGGGGGGAAGGAGACAGAATTTGTTCTTGTCCAACAAAAACGGGTTAAA
This sequence comes from Viscum album, assembly GCA_963277665.1. NCBI lineage: Eukaryota > Viridiplantae > Streptophyta > Magnoliopsida > Santalales > Viscaceae > Viscum > Viscum album. Next base: position 1,500,546,011 of record OY728156.1, on the reverse strand, counting down.
GCTAAACAAACAATTTCTTATATCTGAAATTAAAATTCGAAAGTTGGTGAAATCTATAATTTTTTTAAACTTAGAAATATTGGTAAAAATAATACTCAAAGTTTACTAATAAGTCTAATGGATTTGCTAAAGGATCTCAAATGAAAAAACAAGCCATGATAGACATTCATATTGCTAATATAGGAAAATTGCAAAATTCTAGAATTTCTGTGAAATTAAAATTCAAAGTAAACTACTAGTAAAAATTAAAATTATATTAAATTCGAGAATAATTCAAACATGAAGAATAAAATTTCAGGATATTAAAAAAATTGGCTAATAAAAAGGATCTCAGATTGATGGTCAACAAATGTTTGAATATAGATGCACAACTCTAGATAGTGTGTCGGTAGTAATGAATATATATATTTTATGGATATTCCAAGTATTGAGGAATATTTGGGAATATAGTAAGGATTTTTTTGGTTAAATAATCTATAACAAAATGGATCTATGAGTTATTACAGATATATTTTTAGGTGGATTCATCCCACTTAATGAAGACAGACTCAAATACAATATGAAAAATCTAATTTAAAGATCGAATAGAGATTCCAACATCTAAATACTCTATATGAGAGGTGGGATTAGCTTTGAAGTCTTGTAAAATGTTCTCTTATGATGGTACAATGTTAATAATATTTTGATAAAAAAAATTAAAAGTGTCAGGTGAAGGAAAATGGCAATGGATAAATCTTATAGTTGAAACTACACTCAAGGATACAAAAGGTGAACAACCATATAGCTTTGATAGTGGGTTTTATCTATACATGGCCATAGAATTGAAGCTATTTAAGAATGTGAAATAACAAAAAAATTTAAAAATGAAATTTTTAAATAATGATTCTATATGAATTAAAGGCATTCATACTTCTATTATTAGACAATAAAAGTTGAAATATAGAAGTGATATAATTATTAATATACCGAAACATAAGATATTGATTTTTACACCGATCTGTGATGAAGGATATCAGTTTATAATAATAATTGATGGTTTTAATTTAAATTGGCTTAAATATGGGGTAATTTTGACCAGAGGATAGTGAACAAAAGAGAACCTATTCTCGGTTACTAATCCACAAAATTCATGTTAATTTAGAATGATGAAGGAAAATAAATTATGGAATGGGATAATTTTAAACTTATGAAAAATAAATATTAACATGTTAAAATATATATGAAGTGTTAATTGTTCCCCTGATATGATAATAATTAAGATTGGTGATTTTTAATAAACTAGATTGATATGTTTTTAAATTATATTTTCAAGAATGCTATGATTCATACATTTAATCCTTTGGAGATGATTCATTCTGAAATACATGGGGCCATGAAAAATTAATAAAAAATAGATATACTTATATTATTTGAATTATTGTTCATTTGAATAATATTAAATTTATTATTATGATTTGAAAAAAAATAAGAGGCACTCAAGATGTTCAAGAGTTTCTAGAGATGTGTTGACAGGGAATGTGGCATCCCAAAAAAGAATATCTAAATTGATAAGGTTGGTGGATAAAAAAAATGGATATTTTCAATACAATCTTTTTTAGCATGGTATTCATCCTTAACTTATTACACTATACACACCATGATAAAATGGTTTCGTTTAATGACGGAAAGAAATTTTGGTTTAGATAGCTCAAACTATGTGGATTAAACACAATACATATTTCTTATCTTGGAGAAAATATATTTGTAAAATAGTCCACATTAAAAATATATTCTTATAAAAAGAAAATATATAATATTCACCATATTATATGTATTATAATAAGACCCCAGGTTTGAATTTCTTAAGTGTAATTGGTGTCCCCTCTATTATTAAAATCAACGGTGAAAATTATAGGAAGTATTACTGAAGAGGTTTTGATTTTTTTTATGGATAATCATAAAATGATATGAGATACATATATTATAACCTATAAACTGTATGGTATTGTAATTATATTAAAGTATAATTATTGGAACATTCTAATACAAAGGTAATATATTAAGTTTCATATATAATTGTAATTGAAGATGAAGTTTCTTCTATTAAATATAATGATAAAACCTTTTATAGAAGTAATGATCTAAGAATATGTATATAATGAAGATGTACATTCATCAACGTCAAATGATGACAGACAATTGAATTCATCTCATCCAAGGATGAGGAAGCAAGTTTTGCTCCAAAATATCATTACAAATTAAATAAAATAGTTTCTAATATTAAAAACATTGAGGAAAACTCATAAAGAATCATTTTTATAGGTTAATACATGATAATTTGAATAATCATTGAAGAATAATGTGTGGATTTAATCTATTAATAATTAATTGGATCATATTGAGAAACATAGTATATGGGAGTTCGTACCTGATCATAAAGGTAAAAATGTGATTGGAATAATGTTGTTTTTCAAGAACAAGTTGAATGAAAGATATAAAATGCTAAGAAATAAGGAAAGAAGGGTTTGTAACAGATACTCACAGGTTGAAGGTATTGATTTTCATAGGATTTTTTATATAGTTTGAAGACATTAATCCATAAGAATTTTTCTTTTTATTTTTAAAAAAATAAATTATGAATTTTTTTAATGGATTTAAAATATTTATTTCTCAACTAATAGCTAGATAAAGAATGATATATTGAGAAAATTAGTGTTTTATTTCAAGGAAATGAAGATAACTATATGTGCAAACTGAATAAGGATTTATATGGGTTAAATTAATCCCCATGTTCCTAGATTTACAAGTTTCATTAATGTTTAAACAAGCTTAACATCAAGAAGAGAAGAGTGGAAACCAACCTCTACATAAAATAAAATCAATATATTTCTCTCATCACGATTGTTTATATTGATGATATTAAATTTTCACGTAATAATTATGAAGACATTTAATTATATTCCAAACATATGAATATATTTTACAAAAATTATATGCTATAAGAAATTAGGCACTTTCTTGTCTTGCTTATTTCTCAAGAAAAGGATCACATTTTCTTATCAAAAAATAATATGCCAAGTAACTACATAAAATATTTGAAAAAAGAGATTAATAATCTCCTTCCACATCTATATAAATTGTAACATAGTTATTTATGTATGTAGTTGGATGGTATGTTTATCATAAATAATTTATAAAATTTATTAGAATCATGTTTCATTTATTAACACTATACCAAATTGGGTTTATATTGTTACCTTATGTACCATATTTCCATGTGCACCAAAAATGTCACATTTTTTATTATAAAAATAATTCTATGATCTATTAAGTGAACTATATATTATTGAATAAATCATTATAGTGAGGGTATGTTGAATATGTTTGGATATATAGTTGTAGACTAGGTAGGTTATTTCAATGACAGAAGATATAAATCTAGTTGTGTTTTCTTTCTGGGAAAATGATTAGTGAGTTCAATAAAATGAAGATAATTTCAGTGACTCTAACCACTGAAAAAGTATAGAATTTATCATGCACTAAATAAAAAACAAAATTGATGTGTATGAAGACAAAACTTGAAGATTTTTTTGTTTATATAAATATTCCCCTTCTCTTGGGTAGTGATAAGGAAAGTGATATTCAACATACAAAGAATCTTCAACAATATACAAGATCAATTAAAATTGATATTAATTATCACTTCATCAATGATCTTGAAAAAAATAGACTAAAACTAAATATTATCACTATAGATGAGCAAGTGGAAGATATTTTCTCTAAACCACTTCCAAAGGATATATTTGTGAAATTATGTTCTATTTGGGTTGTTCAATGTTACCATCATCAAAGATAATCTTTTCAATTTTTTGTCGCTTTTATCATATTTTCATTGCATATTGTTGTAGGGTTATAAATATATCAAAAAATATCTATCCAATTATATGTGAATTACATATTTAGATAGAGAATATATTTAGGGGTTCTCATAATGGGTAAGTTATGATGTCACAATGTGTGAACTATTTTAACAGTTTTTTGAAGTTGGTGTGGAAACTATTTCATATAAGTTAAATTCAATTTTCGGCGTCAGAATGTGATGATGAAATAACTTTGGAATTATTTTTTATTATCTTTTTATTGAAAACTTTCTTTTATTATTTATTGATTCTTGTTTCCAACCTTGATATTTCTTGTGTATGCTTAAAATTTTTATATAGTAACCCATTACTTATGTTTCATTACATTGGGGAATTGTGTTCCTTGGTTGAAAAAAATTCTAATATGGGTGATTATTGACACTAATAGATTTCAAATATGTTTGGGTAAAGAAGTTGAAAAAAAAGAATGTGGATTTATTTCTGGTATTTTTTTATTTTCAATATAAAATTAGTGTGTAATAAGAGGAATATGTCCCTGACTTTACAAGAGATTCATGCATCTTGACATGAGTAATAATGAGATTCTATGAGTAATGTTGATTGGTTATATGATGTCTTCTATGCTTCTATGGATTATGCTTCTGTGATTCAATCTTCCATGAAATGTACTATCATGAGAAGATTCATAGGACTTCCATGATTTTATATGATTCTATTATAAATATCACAGATCTTCTATAAGTTTTAGTAATATTGTTGGAATAGAAGGGATAATTCAAGGGAATAAATAAATTGACTGGATAATACATGATATCAGTGCTTTCATGAGAATAGTATAGACCTTCCATGAGTTTCAGTTCTTTCATGAGGAGAACAGATATTTTTTGAGGTGTATACATCTCCTATGATAAGGGAAAATAACTAAAAAATTAGCATGTACCTTCCATTAGTGAAGAAATAGGGACATTAAGTTGTATGATAAGTGGAGCTACTAAGTGTGTCACATGGAATATGTCCTAGAGATCAACTCAATAACATGGGTTGAAAAGTCAAGAAATTCAAAGTAAGATGATATAATAAGGTATAAATATGATTATAATGAATATTAGTTTTCGTGAAGAGGATTCTTTTGTATGAAGACATAATGTAGGAAAAAAAAGAGGGATCATGTGGAACTATTCAATGAAACAAAAGAAATGGGAATGAAAATATGTTTTTCACATATATCATTATATTATCAGATGAAAAAATATTAGTTGGGTTTTCCATGTAGTTAATATTTAGGAAATTGTATTTGAAACTCTCTAAATGAAAAATTGATGAATTTATTTTGGAAATCATTATGACATGAGTGATGTATGACACATCTGATTGCATGCATTCATTTATGTTTGTTTACTATAAACGATGGCTTGTGAAATTATCATGGAATGGTTGAGGAACAGTTTTGATGGTATTTATGTGGAAGAATGAAAAAATTTAAGTTATTAGGATCACATCACAATAAAATGAATGTATTAACATGTACATAAGTATTTTTTTTGAATAAATACCAGTTTATAGGATAATTAAGAGTCGGTGATATTCCTCTAATTTAACATGTAGTTAAAAATAGTTATGGAAGTAGTTTCTTGTTAATGTTATTATTAAAACCAAATATGAGTTTTCTTTAGAATTTAATTTTAAGTTATTTACATGAATTCATAAATATTTCAGTAAAAAGATAATAATTAATTGATGTTTCTTGATATATATTTAACATTTGTTGTGGATCATGTGGAATGTGTTGATTTTTTGGAAGAACAATAGAGGGATAAAAATAATATAAAGAGGTTCTTGGTCACTACTATGAAACAAATATAACAATAAGAATATTTGAATTATATAATGAAAAGTGTGAAGAATTATAGATTTATAGTGATGACATGATAAATATTTTTAGTGAAGGTTCATTACAATTTTGAATAATCAGTTTTTATCATATTGTATATGTGAAGATCACAGTCACTATAAAAAACTATTGTGCAATGCATGTTGTAAGATGCCAAATTTATTTTTAAGGTATGTTTTACTTCTGCTTCAATTTACACTCTTTATTTTAATTAATTATGTTCTTTCCAAAGTCCTTAAGGTGGCTCGAAGGTGTTATGGGGGTTTGAGACCTAAAAAGGTTGAAAAATGAGTTTTCTTGGATAGCTGCACGGTTTGTGTACTATTTGTTCTATCCGTGTGGGAAGCCCAGGTAAACCATGCAAGGGGAATATTTTCAGATAGTAGCCTTTGCATGGTTTTCCCATGGTTTGGAAAACTGTGTGAGTAAAATCTGCAAGGGGGCTCTTTGGGATAAATGAATCGGCATGGTTTTCACACGGTTTGGAAAACTGTGCGGGTAAAACATGCAGCCCCGAAACATTTAAAAAATTATAAATATTCCACTCTGAGATTTTATAACCAACACGGGATTTCCGTCCACCTCCTCTCTTGCAACCCTAAAAAAACAAAGGGACCAAGTTCTCCCAAGGATCAATCTTATTCGATTCTAAGCAGATTAGAGTGTCATCAGTTACGGATTGAAGATCCAGGTGAGGTTAATCTCCCTATTGCCTTTCGTTTTTGGTTTAGGGTTTCTATTTATTTTCCATCTCCATCCAAGGCTCTCAAACCCTACTTTTTTTGTGATTTTTATTGTAATGCTTAAATCATTGGGTGAATCATGATCTATGGATTCGATTGGGAGTGTGTTCACCAAGAGATTCATTGTAGGTGGTCTATAAGTTATATCCCTTGGGTTTTCTATAGATTTGTGCATATAGGGTTTGTGTTCACATCCTCTTATGATGAGTTCTTGGTGCCTTTGACATGATGTGATGTAGTGCTGTCTAAATGGTTAGTTTAACCCCTTTAGATCCTCATGGAATGAAAAGAGGATGACACGGCCAAATTAGGGCCACTGAGGGGCATGCCGATATTTCGCTAGAACTAAAGTTTTCTATGTAAATCTTGGTCATTGTGAAAGAACATAGAGCCCTTGATGATTATGTAATATGCTTAAATGAAATTAAATTAGTGTCTAGTAATATAATTAGGTTGGGTAATTACCCAATAGATTGTTTGGTTGAATGAAAAATGGTTAAATGGATAAATAAAAAAATTCTTAGGGATTAGCATTATACTTGAATATGCTTAGTGAGATAGGCATGAAAAATGGGAATGGGATAAAGGGGTTAAGTAATATGAACAATGAATGTGGTAATGGATTTAGGAAAAAATAAATTCCCCATTTATTGAGATTATTGTGTTGATTGTAAATGATGTTGTCTTTGTTGTTGTGATATGATGGTGTATGGTGAATGATAAATAAGGATGTGCACATGGATTGGCAGAGTGGGGTACTGACTTGAGATTCTACGTCATTGGGTCGAGTTGGATGGAGGTTCTATATCCTCCCCCAAATGCACAGGTTAGGTATGTGGATGGAGTTCTATTCCCCTAATGGTTTCATTCCACTCGGAATGAGGCTTTGTGCTGAGGATATTGGTAATTGTTATATTGCGATGCCTAGTGAGATATATCTTGATTATATTTCTATATTATTGAGAACACTGCATATTACTAATCCATTGAACACATAAAAATGGGAGATTGAATAATTAATTTCCTAAATAGTGAACCTAGATTCATTGTTTGTATAAATAAAATGAACATATTTTAGAATGACCAATTGAATATTTTTCCTTAACATTCCTTTATTTATCATTTTCATAAACTATCTTCCTTGCTATATATTTTTTAGACAAAGTTGGTGGTGGCCTACTGAGTTATACTCACACACTGCTCGGGGCGCCGTTGTGTACCTGAGAAGACTTCCAGCATGCAGGTCCGGACAAGGTCAAGGGCCCTATTCTAGGGAGATGAGTTGGACCTGGGACATGTTTGGGAGAGGTTATAGACTTAGAGCTTAAACCATTTTCTGGATTCTTCCATTTTCATACTTTGGAGTATTTTTACTTGACATTATAGTACGACATGGAATATTTATTGTTGTTTATGATTGTACCCAGTTTATGGATTTTGTTATTATGCATGTTATGGATTGTTCTCTTATGCTTAAGAAATTTCAATTATTATCTATTGTGGCTCAGTCTGGTATTTTGGGTATAGTCTCCCCACATGACCTATTGGACCCTCGCTGCAGGTCGGAAACCTTTGGAGTATGGGTTGGTGCACTTGAGGTCTTGTAACTACCCTGCTCAAGGCACTGGTTTAGTGGATACTGGGTTGGGGATATTACAAAGTGGTATCAGAGGAGTTATTTTCTCTTTATTATGATTTGGGGATATTATACAAGAGATTAGGAATGTGTCAGGCCATGGTAATGAGCTCTTTCTTGGGAGTATCTAACCCATGTACGGGGCAAAACCTGAGTCACCCTGGGAGGGGATTGTTGTCCTAGTTGTGTGTTGTTACGTTTGATGATATTTTACCATTGGGTGATGCACTTGTTTTTTGATTTGATGGTTTTTTGATATTCTCTCATGGATGAAAAGGTACGAGGTTTTTCATTAATTCATCATTCCAGGAACCTATGTAGGAAAGTGACATGAATCATGATAGGAACCCTCATGGGATGGGTGTGCGAGATATAAAGGTCAATGTGCATATGTTTTCTTAAAAGTAATGAATAATGCTTAATAAGATTGTATGAATGAGTAAAAAGGGGAAGTGAAAATGTCATGTTGTAATTAGAATATGGTTCTTGATAATGATGTAAAAGTGGAATAATTTATTGTAAGGGTAAATTGGAATATGAAAATTGTTTTAATGGGAGTAAAAGATAAGGCTTGTGACCATGATAATTAGATACTGTGTTGACCATGGGCATAGGGAGATGGCTGAGTGTAGTTACCCGGTTGAGAGTGGTCTCTTTTGGGTAGTGTATGTGAACTAGTTTGGTTATTACATGTTAATATCCAATCTATATCTCTTCTATCCCATTAAATATGTATGGTTGGATTCTAAAGTTCATGTTTGGCATTGTAGAGAAATTCCACCCCGAAGACGTTCTCTGGTTAGAAGACATGAGGATGTTTCCGAGAACTCTCATCCAATAGTGCAGAAGGAATACGTGGTGGTATAAAGAGATATGGAAGAGTAGTTCTACAAGATCCTTTCTCATTTTATGCATATGATGTAATGATTCCCACGGTGGGTTGCACCGAGTATGCTTGAGATGAACAGGGAGTTTCAGCTGCAGAACCCTCCAAACATTATCGGAGAGGGTGTGATAGAAGCAGTAGAGTTCTGTATTGAGTCCATCCAAACTATTATAAACCATCTAGAGACTCCTCTCGAGATTGGAGTCAAGTGATCTGCCTATATCTTGAGGGGGAAAGAAAAATGTTGTTGGGGAATTACGGTTCAGAAAGAGCAAGCTGAGGGGACGATGTGGAAATATTTTCAGGAAATGTTTCTTTAGCACTTATATCCAAAATACATGAGGCTAGAGAAGGTTACATAATTTATGGGGTTGACTCAAGAGACAATTTCGGTGATGGATTATGCGAGACATTTCACTGATTTGAGACGCCTCATTCCGACATTGGCGGGAGATGAGGATGTTGTGGAGAAACGCTTCCTGGATGGGATGAGGCATGAGATCAGATCATAGGTGAATATTTTTCATATAAATTTTTTTGATAAAGTGGTGGATCAAGTCCTTACCTTTGAAAGAAACTGGAAGGGATCTTTAGGTAGTGAACTTGTGGTGCCAACTGGGCAAGTAAGTGGTGTGGCTTCTGATAGTAGGAAGTGCCACTTTGGAGCATTCCAACAAGGGGGGAGCATGTAGAGTAGTCAGAATTGGGGTTCTGTTTCCCATGGTGGTGACCCGGTCTTCTATTTTTAGTGTGGTAGGATGACGTACAAGTGTGACCATTGTCCCAAACCACCAGTTGAGTGTCTATTGTGTGGCAAGATAAGCCACGTGCAGAGATTATGCATGAACCTACAGTAGTTGGGTAATGAGGGGGGTTAGAGGCAGAAGCCGAGTGTAGGTAGGGGTTTGGTTACCCCATATCCGGAAGGCAGTTGGAGCTCCATGGGTTGTACTTGTAGGGGCAGTTGATGTGGGACTCCTAGGAGAGATCAACCTTACCAACAGAGCAGTACAGTGCATGGTACTCAGGATGGGGCCCAGGGTAAAGGGGTAGGTCATCTCCATGTTGTTCAAGATACACCTGAGGGTGGTGAGGAAGGACTATCTACTGTTCAAGGTACAATTCTTGTAGTCTTCCACGTTTTTTAGTGATTTATTCAATAGAGGTTCTACACATTACTTTATTTCTACTTAGTTTGTAGTTGTTTCATGATTAACCATGGAGGCCTCATGTGGGGTAATTTCACTTGATACTCCGCTAGGGGTGCGAGTCAAGGACATCAGGCAGTGTAAGGGATGTGCTTTGGAGGTTGGTGGTTATCTTTTTCTATGGGATATGTTTGTCCTAGAGATGTCAGGTTTTGACCTAATCATGGGAATAGATTGATTGGTGTTATATAAAGACCAAATCGACTGTTACCGATGCCAGGTAACATTCACATCTCTGGATAGGAGCACTCATGTCCTTCGTGGTGAGTGGGATAATCCAATGGGCCACCCATGGCCACTAATCCATCAGATGTGGGAACTCACAGCCCATGTGGCATAGCTTATGATAGACGATGGGGAGATGCGGAAACCAGTATTTCCTTTTTTTTTTGTGGTCCTGTTTCAGGATGTGTTTCCTGAAGACTTCTCTGGGTTTCCACCTGATAGAGATGTTGACTTTATGATAGAATTTTTTCCAAGAGAAGAGCCAGTATCCATTCCACCTTAACAAATAGCACCAGTAGAGCTCCTACAACTATAAGTTCAGTTAGAGGAATTGGATCATAAGGGGTTTATACGCCCTAGTATATCTCCTTGGGGATCTCCTGTGTTGTTTTCAAAGAAGGATGACAGATCACTGAGGTTGTGCATCGATTATAGAAAGTTGAATGAGATATAAGTTAATAATTGATACCCTCTTCCTAGAATTGATGACCTGTTTGATTAGCTCTGAGGTTCTTTAGTGTTTTCCATGATCAATTTGAGATCGAGATACCATCAGTTGATGGTGAGACCTTCTGACATACCTCAGATGGCTTTCTCAAGCAGGTACAGGTTTATGAATTCATGGTAATGGCACTTGGGATGACAAATGCATGATAAAACACTATTTTGATGAATATTTGTTTATAATAAATGACATAATTTCCACAAATTGTGCTATATATATTCATTTATGAAATATTTGGGATTAGATCATTCATTTGAAAATTTGATGAAAATTCCAGTTTTACCCTTTTAAAATGTACTATAGTATTTTGAAGCTAAATATTTTAATATTTATTATATGAACTCAATATTTTTTAAAAGTGTTAACAACAAAATTTTATAAAACTTTTATTTAGGACACTAGATCTAAAGAGTGCATTTTTATGGAGTAAATGGGAAATTAATTCAATGGTGGGCTGGACTCGGCAGAATGGACATGGGTTCTGTATTTGGGTCATAACATCATCATTAACGCTCGGACCAGGCTCAAATTTTGAGAGGAGCTATATGACTCATTTTCTCACGAATAATCCTTCTGTATAGACAGATTATTCACATGTTTTGGGGGTCAAATGGGCGGTTTAATTTGGAATAAAATATTTTTCCGATATTCCCCATTCACACTTGAAACCACTTTGAACCTCGACTCCCAACCACTCTATAAATTGGTGTTTTTCTCATTTTGTTGGGTTTCTACGTGTATTGGGAAGTTTAGGGAATAGTAGAAGTTGATGAAATCCAATTATCCAACCATTTAAATAAGGTTATCTCTTGAAGCAAGGATCTCTTCGACGAAGCCTTCTTCTTCTCCTTCGTGTTGTAATGGGTTTTCTTGTGTAATAAATTTCATTGTACTTATTTTATTTCTTATATTTTCTTATGTTTAATTCAAATTTCTTCTTCCCTTAATCTTAATCTTTGGGATGGAATTCTTTAGTAGAAACATGATTGGGTTCTACCCTTTCTAAACCATTGCACATGTTAAACATTTCTACGATGACTACACCGCCCATGGTAGAGTAGTTTTTATTAGTAATAGATCAACCTCCATCCTTATTCATTAATTTATTTTGAATAAATGAGATACTTTAATTCCCATATTATGACATATTAATTTATTTTTTAATTTAAATGAATCTAAGAAATCAATTGAATAGTTTACATAAAACACGCGATGTCGGGAATTGTGTGACCTGTGAGAGCGCAACCTTAACCTGTAATTTAAAACCACATGGGATTAATTTTTAGAGTTCAAACATAATCCCTATACTAAATTAGTCTTCATTTCTATAATGGATATGTGCCTTAATTTACCACTGACCATAATCTATCCTTAGAACATCAATCAAAGAAGGGTGTTGCGATCACATGTTCGGAGATAACCACGGGTTTAATTCACTTGATCATTATGGTAAGGTTAATTCTCGTAGGGTTTAGGGGTTAACAAGTTAAGGGATCATAATTAAGTGGATGTTAATTTAAAGTGTAATGATAAATAATTTTTTGAATAGGTAGAGTTATATTGATTACATCTTTTAAATATTTTCTAAAAAACATCTTCTTGTTGTGTCATTTTAATCGAAATTCATTTCAAAACTAAAAACAGAAAAAATACAAATTTATTCCAGAAAACTAATTCTAGATTTATAAACTATAACAAACACCCATATTTTTAAGTAGTGTTTTTATTCTCTTATATTTTATTTTTAGAATAACACTAAAAAGTTGTTTTAATTCACTTTCTTCTTTGATAGACGACCTTGGTCAGCCACTCTGCTGCACCAAAGTACCCCAAAATCACTCTAATAATTTGAGGGTTCTCAGGACAGTGCTCTTCCAAATTGGATCAGTTTCTGGGGAGGAAAGTAATTATTTCAACCAGTTAGAGGTATTTATTTTATTTTAAATTTTATTCTCTTTCTCTCTTCTTTCTTTTTTCTTTAACCAATCTAATTTTTTTCTCTTCTTCTTTTATTTTGTTCTACTTATTTTTGGACCATCAACTCAAACTTATTATTTTTATTTTAATATGGTCAAATTTATTTATTTTCATTCTTTTTTGATTTATGACCTGAATTAATCCCAAAGATCTCGTAGATATTTACCCTGAGATTGAATGCTGCCTTAGGGAATGAATCATACATTCTCAGTCTATGGGACGTTTCAATATTCAACTGGTTGGATAATTCCTCCACTTTTGAACATTGAAATTGGATGCAATTAAAATTCAACCATAAAAAAAGAAAACATTTCTTAAATTAATGGAAATTAACATAATAGTACCATTTGAGAATTGTTTTCACCAGATATTAACTATCAACAAAATTGCATTGCATATCCAAATCTCGAATCGGACATTGAACTGAAATCTGGGTTAATTCACCTACTTCCAAAATTTCACGGCCTCTCTAGTGAGGATCCCAATAAACACCTGAAAGAATTTAATGTGTTTTTATCAACCCTAAAACCTATAAATTTCTATCAATATCAAATCAAATTAAGAGAATTCCCATTTTCACTTGATGGAGCTGAAAAAGATTCGATGTATTATTTACAACCTGAAGATGTAACATGTTGGAACGATTTGAAATGTCTTTTCTTGCAGAGATTTTTTCCTACATAGAGGACCACTTCCATTAGTAATGAGATCTCTGGTATCAAGAAATCACAAGGGGATTCAATGTATGAGTACTGGGAGCGATTCAAGATGTTGTGTGCAAGCTTTCCACATCACCAAATTAGTGAGCAACTCCACATCCAATACATTTATAAAGGAATCACTCCTATAGAGAGGAGCATGGTGTATTATATAGCTGGAGGATCATTTCTGTACAAGACACCAGTATCTGCACGTGCGTTGATTGAAAAAATGGCCCAAAACTCCCAACAATTTTGTGATCGAGGTAGACCACATGTCAGGGGAGTACATCAGGTAAGTTCATCTTCTCTTGAAAGTCATTTTATTGATACCAAGTTTGAATAATTTACAACTATGGTGAGATAGATTTATTTGGCTCAAAAGACATCCCAACCCCCTCCTTCAAGGCCTTGAGGTATTTTCACTAAGACAAGCCACCCAACTTACTATTGCCCACAACTCTAAAAAAAAAAGATTGTGCAGCAGTGTTCCCTGGGAGACCATATCAGCAACAACAACAACAACCATATCCCCAAAAGAAGTTTGATACAACATAAAACCAAGCTTGGAAGGATCAACCGGACATGAGGTATGGCTCTGGACAACAACAAAGTCCCTCTTTTAAACAAAACCTCTAGTAGCCTCCACATTACTAGATTGGTTTCCAACAACCCCAAAGGAGATTTGAATCTTAAGCATCAACAAGCCAACAACAAGGGAATCCCACATCGAAGGTAGATTCTAACACTGATGAACTTTTGAAACAAGTTATTCTCAATCAACAGAATGAGTTGAAGAGTCAAGGTTTAGAGCTGAGGGAGTTGAAGAATCAAATGAACCATATTTCCACTACCCTCCATGAACTGGTAAGTAAGAATTATGGAAATCTACCATCCCGACCTACTCCAAATTCCAAGGGGAATGTTAGTGACATCACATTGAGAATTGGGAAGGAAAAAAATGATACATCTGCAACTATTGTTCCACCTGGATTCACCTCAAATCTTGAGAATCCCAATTCCACATCAACTGATGAGAAACCCAAGTAGAAATATAAAAGAAATCAAAATATTAATTATTTTCCCACTAAACCTCTTACCTTTCCAAATAAGTTTGTTCAATCCAAGAAGATGGATGATGAGCTGATGAAAAAAGAGATTTTGTACACATTCAAGCATGTTGAGATCAACAACCTTCTACTTGAATCCATCACACAACTCCCAAGGTATGGCAAATTCTTAAAAGAACTCTACACCAATCGAAGAGGGCTCAAGGGAAATGAGAGGATCAGTCTTGGAAGGAATGTTTCAGCACTCATTACACCAACTCTAGCAATGCCAACAAAGTACAAGGATCCTGGGACATTCACCATCCCATGTACCATAGGGGAGTTGCACTACCTTGAAGCTCTTTGTGATTTAGGATCTTCAATAAATGTGATGTATCACTCTGTATTCTCTTCTTTACAGGTTGGTGAGTTGAAGCAGATGAGAGTAGTGGTGCAGTTGGTGAATAGAGCTATGGCATATCTAGTTGGAGTCCTTGAGGATTTACTTGTTCGGGTAAGATACATGATCTTTCCAGTAGAATTCTATGTGCTCAAAATGGAGGATGATCAGGAAAGTTCTCGTGCTCCCATTATCTTAGGTATAACCATCCTAAAAACTACAAAAACAATCATAAATGTTCATGAGGGTACACTTTCCATGGAGTTTTGACATGAAGTTGTAAGTTTTAATTTTATATACTTCATGAAGTTCCCCTCTGAGGATTATTCTGCTTTTTTTATCTCCTATTTTGAACCACCAAGTAAAAACTCCATGGATTTTGATTTTCCTATGCTTAAGGATATTATTAGTATTGGTTCTAGTTTTATGTCTAAGAGTACTTCCACACCTGTTTTTAATGGGAAAACCTCTCTTGGATTTGATTTTGATGTGGATTAAAATTATGATCATATAAACTCTGATTATGACATGGTCGTTGAGTATGCTGATGGATTTGATGAATTATTTTCTAATTTTGATAATTTTTATTCTAATACTAATTTTCATTGTGTGGATATGTCTGTTGCATCAATTTCTCCATCCATACATCACCCCCTACATTGGAACTCAATCCATTTCCGCCAAATCATAAATATGCATACTTACTGAGTGGTGATAGATTACCTGTTATCATTGCTAACAGTCTCTCTTTTGAACATGAAGAAACACTTTTGAATATTTTGAGAGATAACATTAGAGAAATTGGTTGGACCTTGGCTGACATATAAGGTATTATCCCCTCCATTTACAGTTATAGGATTATTTAGGAGGATGGGGCTAAACCGGTGAGGTAACCACAAAGGAGACTCAATCCAACCCTTCTAAAGGTTGTTAAAAAAGAAGTTGTAAAATTGCTTGAGTCAGGTATAATCTATACCATTTCAGATTCTCAGTGGGTAAGACCTATTCAGGTTGTGCCTAAGAAAAGTGGTGTTAATTTTGTTAAAAATGAAAAAGATGAGTTAGTTCCAATTAGGGTACAAAACAGTTGGCGTGTGTGTATTGATTATAGGAAACTAAATCATTCCACTCGCAAAGACCATTTCCCCATCCCATTTATTGATCAAATGCTTGAGAACTAGCTGGGAAGACACACAATTATTTCTTGGATGGATTTTCAGGATATTTTCAGGTTCCTATTGCTCTGGAGGATCAGGAGAAGACAACATTCACTTGTCCTTCCAATATGTTTGCCTACCGAAGGATGCCATTTGGACTTTGCAATTCCCCAGGTACCTTCCAAGGATGCATAGTGAGTATTTTTTATGATTTTATTGAAACCTGCATGGAGGTATTTATGGGAAATTTTACAGTTTATGGGTCTTCATTTGATGAATTTCTATGTATTTTGGGAAAGGTGTTGAATCGCTGTATTGAGAAGAATCTGGTCCTAAACTTTGAAAAGTGTCATTTCATGGTAGATCATCGCATTGTCTTAGAGAATTTAGTGTCAAAACCTGGGATTGAGGTTGATAGATCTAAGGTAGATATTATTTCATCCTTACCATTCCTTCATGTGTCTGTGATGTTAGATCTTTCCTATGGTAAGCAGGATTTTATCAGTGCTTCATCAAAGATTTTAGTAAGTTTTCTCTTCCTATGTCATAATTACTCCAAAAGGATTCTAATTTTCTATTTGATGATACTTGCAGGACATTCATTGATGAGCTAAAGAAGTTTCTGACCACTCCACTGATCATACAGCCCCCACAGTGGGAGATTCCTTTTGAGAATATGTGTGACGCCTCCAACTTCGCAGATGGATCCGTCTTATCTCAATGGGTGGAGGGACGTTCACATGTGATCTTCTATGCATCAAGACGTTGCATTTATCCCAATAAAATTACACAACAACAGAAAATGAGTTTCTTGCTATCATATTTTTTCTTCAAATAAATTCCGTTCATATTTATTGGGATCTAAAGTAGTAGTTTTTTTGACTATACAGCTCTGAGGTACCTCTTGAAGAAGCCAGATGCAAAGCCCAGGCTGATCCGATGGATGTTCCATCTTCAAGAATTTGATATTGAGATAAAGGGAAAAAAGGGTCAGAAAACTTTGTGGTGGACCACATGAGTAGGCTTACTCAGACACTAGAGGATGACACATTGGACCAGGTACCACTTTGGGACACGTTCCCCGATAGTCATCTTTATATAATCTCAGGTACACATCATTGGTTTGAGGATTTAGTTAACTACCTTTTTGCCTCTGAAATCCCTGCAAATTTAAAGAAACATCAAGTCCAAAAATTAAAAAGTGAGTCTCGATATTTTGTTTGGGGTGATCCATACCTCTGGCGTATGTATAGTGATCAAGTTATTAGGATGTGTGTTCCTGATCATGATTTGGAGTCTATTTTACATTTTTTGTCATAAACTCACTTGTGGTGGACACTTTGGACCCTAACGGATATCTAGGAAGGTTTTGGAATCTAGATTATATTGGCATAGCTTATTCCATGATTCCCATGTGTTTTTTAAGTCATTCTCTCGTTTCTAGGAAACTAGGAACATTTCTAGGAGACAAGAGACACCCCAACAACCCATACTATTATGTGAGATTTTTGATTTATCAGGCATCGATTTAATGGGTCCTTTCTATAGTTCCTTTGATTTTTTACATTTTGGTGTCTGTTGATTATGTGAGTAAATGGGTGGAGGTTAAGGCCACCGCGACTGATGATTCTCATGTTGTTGTGGACTTTGTCAAAGGGAAAAAAATTTGCATGTTTGGAGTACCGAAGGCCATTATCATGGACCAAGAGACACACTTCTACAATCAGAATTTATCTTCCCTCCTTCAGAAGTATGGGGTGACACACAAAACATCGACACCATACCACCACCAAAAAAATGGCCAGGCTAAGGTTTCAAATCGTGAGTTGAAATAGATTATACAGAAAACTGTGCAGCCAAATAAGAAATATTGGATCAAACGCTTGGATGATGAATTATGGGCTTATAGGATATCATACAAGACACCCATTGGTATGTCCCCATTTTGGATTGTTTTTGGGAAAGTGTTTCATCTCCCCGTGGAAGTTGAGCATCGGGCTAATCGGACTATAAAGAAATGCAACATGGATTTGGCCCAAGCTAGAATTCAAAGGAAGTTGAAAATTCATGATCTTGAGGATATTTGAGTGTCATAATATGAGAACTCAAGGCTCTATAAGCAATTATCAAAATCAGTTCATGATAAAATGATCTAGAAATGGGAGTTTAATTTTGGAGAGAAAGTCCTACTCTAGAGTTCACGACTGAAGTTGATGCCTGGTAAGTTGAATTTCAGATGGTTAGGTCCTTATGTTGTGTCTCATGTTTTTCATTATGGTGCAGTGGAGATCAAACAAGAGGAAACTAGAAAGAGCATTACATTCAATGGGAAACATTTGAAGAAATACCTCGAGGTACTTCCTATCGATGCAGTTGATATCATCAAACTGCATGACCCCATCATCACTTGAGAAAATCAGGCTGTTCTTAACCCTTTCCCTTTTATATGACTTGTCCTAAATAAAATTTTTCATTTCATGTGCACATATCATCTCAGGGGTTCACCTTGAGGACAATGCAATATTTTAAATGTGGGGGAGGGAACCTTTATAGTTTAGGATTTTCATTTGTTGTTTGTTTAAAAAAATTGTATGTTTTCAAAAAAAAATTGTTTATTTACCATTTTTTGTCTGTTTTGTTAAAATAAAATTGATCTGAAATGATTTTAATTTCTATTTTTGAAACATGTATCAATGAGTAAACCAATTTATTCCATTAAACTAAGCTTAAATGAATGCTGAAAATGACTTCGTTTCAAGTTAAATTCTTTGGTAATTTCATGAAAAGAACTCTGATTTATGAATCCCTTGCCACATCTCACTATCTATATCATTGAAATTACATTCCTTTGAGGCTTATGGACCAATTTTTTTCATATTATTTTCATTCACCTCACTTCTTGAGAGAACCACACTATGATTTATTTAACCAGAATTTGATTTATTCCTGTCAAAACATGAGGGTTTGAGATACACGTGTTTTTAAATTATTGAGGAATTTCTTTGGTTTTAAAGCGCACTTTTCATGATAATCCTTTTTATTCTGGCCTACCTTGAACATTTCATCCTTTTATCCCTTATAATCCATGCACATCCTTTTTTGTTAGCCACATTACAAGCCAATTTTGCATATCCAACCAACTCTTGAAGTGAAATTTCATAATCTAGTTGAGCTTAAGTGTGGGGGAAGTTATCTTGTGGTGTGCTACCAAATTTTGCGATACATTGGGTGAAAAATTAAATTCTAAAGAGATGCGTTTACTACTGAAGAAAAATATTATATTGAATGTTGTGTCTTTCTGGAGCTTTCGTGATAAAAGAAGTTGCGCCTTTCTGAAGCTTCTAATAGAGGGGGAAGTTGTGCCTATTTGGAGCTTTTAAGAAAATCATGTTCGAGAATATTGGCATTTTTACTGCTGAAATGTTGAATGGTGTGAAAATTCCTTTATTATTCATGATAATGTACATGAATCAATGCTATTTCAATTGATGAGGAGACCATATTTAAGTGAAAATTAGATTAATGCAATTTTTCTTCAAAAAGAGTCAAGCCCTCCTCATTCAGCCTCAGAATTTTTCACATCTAAATCCAACCAACCTAAATCTACAAAACAACCTTGAAAAGTCCTCATGATAAAAATATGACCTTGACTCACATCGGGTAGCGATTTAGGAATTTATCAAGCCTATGGTGACCCTTGTATGATATGGGATGAGAAAGACATTCCAAAAAAAATTACATTTGTTTGATAAGAGAGAATTCAAGTGATGTAAGTGTTCTATGCATGGGAGGATAAATAAAGTGGAAATATATTGAATTATATAAATGAAGAACATTAAATAATGGTTTTTTATGAGTCATGATATCTTTTTTTTCTTGGTGTCTAATTTTTTGATCTCAAGGATATGTGTTTTAAAATCGGTTTTGATTTGATATTGATGTTTACTTGATATGTGGTTTTGCCAAAGAGTGCAAAAGGGTAAGTGTGGGGGAGTTGATAAAACACTATTTTTTTGAATAATTTATTGATAATAAATGATATAATTTCCTCACTTTATGATAAATATATTTATTTATGAAATATTTAGGATTAGATCATTCATTTGAAAATTTGATAAAAATTCCAGTTTTACCCTTTTAAAATGTACTTTAGTATTTTGAAGATAAATATTTTAATATTTATTATTTGAACATAATATTTTTCTAACATTGAACCTAACATAACTTTCTATAACTTTTTTTCAGGACACTGGATCTAAAGAGTGCATTTGGATGGAGTAAATGGGTCATTAAGTCAATGGTGGGCTGGAGACATGGGTACTGTATTGGGGGAATAACATCTACATCAGTGCTTGAATCAGGCACAAATATTAAGAGGAGATACAAGACTCATTTTCGCGTGAATAATTATTCTGTAAGGATAGCTGATTCATGCATTTTTGTGGGAAATGGGCAGTGCAAGTTGGTATAAAATATTTGGCCGAGATTCCCCATTCACACTTGAAACTACTTTGATCCTAGACTCCACACCACTATATAAATTGTTGTTTTTCTCATTTGGTGGGGTTGGGGCATGCATTGGGAAGTTGAGGGAAGAGGAGAATTGGATCCACTCTAATTATCCAAACATTTCAATAAGGGTAGATCTTGAAGCAAGGATCCCTTCGATGAAGCCTTCTTCTTCTCATTCCTGTTGTAATGTTTTGGTTTGTGAAATAAATATCTTTGTACTTCTTTTATTTCTTCTATTTTATTCTTATTTATTAAAATTTCTTCTTCTATTAATCTTCCTCTTTGGGCGGGAATTCTTGATTAGTAACGTGATGGGGGTCAACCCTTTCTAATCCTTTTCACATGAAAAATGTTTCTACAATGACTACACTACCCATTGAAGAGTAGTTATTTTTAGTAATCGATCAACCTCTATTCTTCCTAATTCATTTATTTTGAATCAATGAGCTACATCAATTAACATATTATAATCAATTAATTGAGTTTTTAATTTAAATGAAACTAAGCAAGCAATTGAATAGTTAACACAAAACACGTGAGGTCGGGAATTGTGTTAACTGTGAGAGCACAACCTTAACTGATAATTCAAAACCACATGGGATTAATTTGTTGAGTTCAAACATAATCCATAAACTCAATTAGTCCCCATTTCCAGAATGGATATGTGCCTTAATTTACCACTAACCATAAGTTATCTTTATAACATCAATCAAATCAGGGTGATGCAATTACATGTTCTGAAGATAACCTAGGGTTTAATTCACTTGATCTTTGTGATAAGGTTAATTCTCAAAGGGTTCAGGGGTTAACAAGTTAAGGGATAATAAATAAGTGGATATTAATTTAAATTATAACGATAAATAATTGATTGAAGCGGTAGAGTTAGATTGATTATCTCTTTTAAATATTGTCTAAAAAACATCTTCTTGTTGTTTAATTTTAATCGAAATTCATTTCAAAACTAAAAACAAAAAAAAATTCTTCCAGCTAACTTCTTCTAGATTTATAAACTATGACTAACCCTCATCCTTTCAAGTAATGTTTCTATTCTCTTTTATTTTATTTTTATAATACCACTTAAAAGATGGTTTAATTCACTTCCTCCATTGAGAGATGACCTTGGTCAGCCACTCTGCTGCACCTAAGTACCCTAGAATCACACTAGTAATTTGAGGGTGCCCACGACAGTGCTCCTACAATGAACAAGCTATGTTCATGGCCTTGATGAATCAGATATTACACCTGTATCTATATCAGTTTTTATTTGTTTTCATTGATGACATCTTGGTTTACTTTAAAACACATAACGATCATGCCAAATATAATAACATTGTCTTGAGTACATTAAGAGAGCATAGGATTTATGCCAAGATATCAAAATGGCAGTTTTGGATTGATGAGGTGATCTTTTTGGGACATATTATATCTGAGTCAGGCATATCGATGGATCCAGAAAAGGTGCAGGTTGGGGTGTCATGGGTACATCCCAAGAATGTCTCTAATAATCATATTTTTCTAGGTTTGGCCTATTATTAATCAAGGTTTACTAGAGATTTCTCTCGTTTGGAAGTGCCTCTCACAGGCCTAACCAAGAAGAGGTTTAAGTTCAATTGTTCAAGGTCTTGTGAGGATTCTTTCTTAGACCTGAAGAAATGGTTGACCACCGCACCAATTTTGATCTTTCCTGAACTAGGTAAGAGGTATACCTTGTTTTGCGATGCATCTGGTGTTGGAAATGGGGCAGTGTTGTGGCAGGATGAACGGGTCGAAGCATACGAGTCGAGGTAGTTGGGGACACATGAAAAACATTATCCTACTCTTGACATGGAACTAGATACTGTGGTTCATGCCGTAATGTTTTGGAGGCATTATTTTTGGGTGGACTCTTTATGATTTTTACCGACCAGAAATGTCTCAAATAATTCTTCTCTTAGTGGTATTCGAATATTTGACAGAGATGGTGGGTAAAGTGCATACAATATTTTTATTTTGAATTTGTTTACACATCAAGAAAATGGAAAAGTGATGTTGATGCTCTGATCCTGAGGACTCAGAATCAAGTAGTTCACGAATCCAGTTTAGAGTAGGTGATGATGGCCTTGTTTGAAGAGATGCATTTGGAGGTATAGGAGGGCCACGAGGAGATGAAACTTGCATCTATAGTAGTTTAGTCTATTCATTTTATATTAGTTACAGAGAGTTAGTTGGTATATCCAGAGTGTTTTGATATGAAGAAAATTCTTAAAGGTGAGGAGTTACCTATTGGTTGGACCTTCGACACTGATGGTGTTGCTTATGTTCATGGTCATGTTAGGGTGATGGAAAATGTACATTATGGGTTTATGCACGAGTTCCACGCATCAAAGTGGGAAGTGAATCCAGGATTGACTAAGATGTATCATGGTGTTTGTAGGTAGTTTTGGTGGCCGGAAATGTAGAGAGAAGTTGTAGGTTTTGTGGCGTGATTCCTTACATGTCAGCGGGTGAAGGTCGAACATCAGTATCCATGTGGGTTTTTTCATTCATTGACAATTCTATAGTGGAAATGGAATTGCATCATGATGGGATTATTATTGGGTCTTTCATGGATGCCTCAGAATAATTATTCCATTTGGGTGGTGGTAGATCAGCTGACCAAAGTGGCCCATTTTTTGTCAACCGAGGAAACCTATACAGTCAACCAGTTGGAGAAGTTGTATGTTTAGGAAATAGTATGTTTTCATGGCATGCAGAGAACCATATTTTTAGATCATGATCCGTGTTTCACCTCATTCTTCTAGAAGGGATTACAGAAGGAACTTGCTACCCAGATATTTCTGAGTATGGCTTACCACCCACAGACTGATGGGAAGTCAGAGTGTACAATTCAGGTATTAGAAGACTTTTTGAGAGCATGTGCTCTACATTTCAGTGGTTGGAGGGAAAAGAGCATGTCTCTTTTTCAGTTTTTTTATAACAACAATATTTAGACTATAACTCAGATGGGACCTTTTGAGGAACTTTATGGGAGACCTTGTAGATCACCATTGTCTTGGTTATAGGTTAGAGAGTTTGAGTTGTTAGGGATGAGTCTTGTTCGGGAGATGTCATAGAAGGTTTGTTTGATTCAAAAGTGCGTGGAAACATCTCAGAGTAGGAATAATTCATAATAATATAATCATTGTAGACCTCATGAGTTCATGGTGGGTGATAGTGTGTTTCTTTGGGTGTTGCCAAGGTTGGGTCACCGTAGAATTCATAAACCGGGAAAGTTGGAACCTATATATGTGGGGCCATTTGATATTGTGGAGAGGATTGAATCAGTGGTTTACTGATTGTCTCTTCCACAGTGGTAAAGTGGTATGTATGATTTTCTCCAAGTTTCAAAACTCTTACAGTATCACCTAGACCCATCTCATGTGATAAATGCTGAGGATGTTGAGCTTGAGGCTGATGCGTCCTTTGAGGAGCACCCAGTTCGTATTCTAGATCATATTAAGAATGTTTTGTGGGGTAAGTTTGTGCCACAAGTTCATTTTCTATAAAAATATGGAACATTTTAGGAGGAAAATTGGGAGTGAGAGACATATATGTGGTCCCAGTGGCCTGATCTCTTTTCATTGGGAACTCAATGATGCTCGTGAGAGTGGCTTGAGGAAGAGTCCTTATAAGGTGGGGAGGTTGTAAGATCCCATATTTCTATTTAAGGTTTGTTTTACATCTGTTTCTATTTAGGACATTTATTTTAGTTAATTAAGTGCTTTCCAAAGACCGTAAGGAGGATCTGGGGTGTTATGGGGATTTGGGAAACGAAAAGGGGGAAAATGAGTTTTCTGGACGAGCTGTACGGTCTGCGCATGGTTAGTACTAACCATGTAGGTATCCCAGGTAAACCTTTCAAGGGGAATATTTTTAGATAGTAGCCTCCGCACAGTTTTCACACCTTTTGGAAATCTGTATGGGTAAACCAAGTGAGGGGGCTCTTTGGGATAGAAGCATCCGCCCAGTTTATGTACAGTTTGGAAAACCATGCAGTTAAACCATGTGACCCATAAACATTTAAAAAAATTTCAAAAAGGCCACTCCATAATTTTATAAACCACTCGAGATTTTCATCCTAG
Organism: Viscum album; assembly: GCA_963277665.1. Taxonomy (NCBI): domain Eukaryota; kingdom Viridiplantae; phylum Streptophyta; class Magnoliopsida; order Santalales; family Viscaceae; genus Viscum; species Viscum album. The sequence goes on along the minus strand of OY728156.1, from coordinate 1,500,521,164 downwards.
TCCTCTCATGAAACCCTAGGAATGAACCAAAGGGTCCAAGATCTCCCAAGGATCAATCTTCTTAGATTATATGCTATTTGGAGCATCATGAGTTTTGGATTGAAGATCCAGGTTAAGCTAATCTCTCACATTCTTTCCTTTTCAGTTTAGGGTTTCTATTTCCGTAACCTCTCCATACGAAACTATCAAAACCTACTTTTTAGGTGACTTTTAGGGTAAAGCTTTAGGGGATGGTTGAATCGATATCTAACTCTTTGATTGGGAGTGTGTTCGCCAACTGATTCAAGGTAGGTGGTCTACAAGATATATCCATGGGGTTTTGTTTAGATTTGTGCATGTAGGGTTTTTGTTATTCCCCTCTTTTGAAGTGTTATTAGTGCCTTTGACATGATGTGATGTAGTGGTGTCTAAATGGTTAATTTATCCCCCTATTGATTTCCATGGGATGTAAGTAGGATGACCCAACCAAATTAGGTTCATAGAGGGGCGTTCTGATATTTCCTCGGACCTAGATTTAGCTAAGTAAGTGTAGGCCATTGTGTAAGAATGTAGATCCCATAATAATTATGTAATATGCATAAAGGAAATTAAATAGGTGACTAGTAATACACTTAGGTTGGGTAATTACCCAATAGGTTGTTTGGTTGGCACAAAAAAGGGTCAAATGGATAAATGTCGAACTTCTAGGGATTATTTTTATACATGAATCTGATTTGGGGGATAGGAATTGAAAATGGGAATGGGGCTAAATGGCTAAAGTAATAAGAATAGTGGAAGTGTTAATGGTTTTAGGAAAAATGAAATTTCCCATTTATTGAGATTATTTGGATGTTTGTAAAAGATGTTTACTATGTTTTTGTGACATGAAGTTTTGTGCTGAATGATAAATAAGCATGTGTGCATTGCTTGGCTGAGTGGGGTATTGACTCAAGGTTCTATGCCCATGGGTCGGGTTGGACCCAGTTCTAGCTCCTCCCATTAATTCATGGGTTAGGGAAGGGGGTGGAGTTACATTCCCCTAACAGTTGCATTCCACCCTGACTGAGGCCTCGAGGTGAGGATATTGGGAATTGTTATATTGTGATGCCTATTGAAATAAGTCTTGATTGTATTTCCATATTCTTGAGAACACTGAATATTCCTAATCCATTGAACACATAAAATGGGATATTGAATAATGAAATACCTATGTAGTGGAACCCAATTCAATGGTAGTATAAATTAAATTAACGTGGTTTAGAATGACCTATTGAACAATTTACCTTAACTTGCCTTTATTTATCATTTGCATGCACTATATGCCTTACTAGATATTTTTTCGACACCATTGGTGGTGGCCTACAGAGTTATACTCACACCCTGCTTGGGCCACTGTTGGGGACCCAAGAAGACATCATGCTTGCAGGTCAGGACAAGGGAAAGGGCCCTCTGCTATAGAGATGAGTTGGACCTAGGACATGTTTGGGTGAGGTTCCAGACTAGAGTCCAGACCATTTTTGGGAATCTGCAATTTTCATTCTTTTAGGTTTTTTTCACTTGACACTATAGCACGACATGTCATGTTGATTTTTGTTTATGATTGTACCCGATTTTGGGATTTGGTTATTATGCATGTTATAGAATGTTCTCTTATGTTTCCATTATTTCAATTATTATCTATTTTGTCTCACTTCTGTATTGAGGGTATTGTATCCCCACATGACCTATTATACCCTCCTTGCTAGTCAACATCCTTTGGCATATGGGGATGTGCACTAGTGGTTATGTAACTACCCAGGTCGGGGCACCGGTTTAGTGGCTCCCGGATCGGGTATGTGACACAAGTGATGGATATACCCTGCTTTTTGAAAACTACAAGCATTTATTTCTAGTGGATTATGTGATCGATAAAAATTTCTAGACCAAGACAAGAACGAGATCCTATTATTGACTAGTGAACCTTGTTAATTTATATTTTCCAATGGGTAGTCTTGTGTAATATTTTTTAAGAGTTATTTCTAATTTACCTAAGCTGAAAGTTATTTTAAAATAGGAAAACATAAAAAGATCAAACCACTGATTCAACCCCTCCAATGGTCAGAAATATCCTAACGAGTCCTTACAAGAGTCAATAATGATAGTGGTAAGTAATCACATTAGACCATTTAGAAAGTAAATAGAAACATAAGTTATTAACACCCCTGACGAAGGAGGTAAACATCGATGTAGTTCCCTCATATTTATTCCATTTATTAATTTATATATATATATTGTTATAGTATTAGTGGTTTTGACATAGTCAATAAATTTATAATCAAAGGAGGCTACCGCTTTGATGTCCTAATGATTAAATATTTTGAAAACCTCATAATATATTGGGTTCATGTTTACCGAGAGTGGTCTGGTACTAGTCAACATCTTGATATCTCTAGTGAACTCAGATTCAAATTCAGATCCCTTTACATTTCAACAGACTATGATACAACTATTGTGGTTGGACATCTGAAATATAATATATGAACCCATATAGGAGGGCTATTCTCAAAGATATAAAAACTATATCACATGTTCATATCACTAGGGCATGGTGGGTTTGGCGTCCTTTGAATCCAGGTGGCTATAAAGAAAATATCTGATAAGAGAGCGAATGTATAAAATTTCCAATTGAATCTATTTAAGGATTAATTTTCCATCCATATCATAGATATCATAGTTTTGGAATTTTGATAATGTTATCAATAAGTTTAAGAAGTGGATTAACATCAAAAATTATGTAATGAAGTGATGACCCCTGAATCAAACCTTCATTAGAACACATCCAAGGTTGAGAAGAAAGTGGTGGAGCATTGTTAGATTATTGAACATTCTAAGGTGGAAGAAATGGATGTATCTTATTGGGATAAAATACTATAATATAAATAAGAATGTAAGATTGTAAGGCCAGTCAAACTCTTCCACGTATTAAGGAATCAAAAGTAGTCAATGTCTCATCTTTAGGAATCAATTGAACAAGCCCTTTTACACTTCCTTTATTAATTTTCATGGATACATTTCCAAATATATATATCTATCCATTTCTATTACATTAACAAAAACACTTTTTTCTTAAAAATAATATTAATTTAATTAATCTAACATGAAACTTATATCACTATGAATATTGAATTTTGATAAAATATGAAATTACACAATGTGTAATATCAAAGTAATTGAATCTATCTGAAAATTATATGTGACTAAATTATTTTAAATAATAATATAAAATATTTTAGTTGGGGATGAAAATGTTTGATCAATCAACCATGATCTAGGAATTAATCTCTTTGATCGGTGTTAGTGTGATGGATATGTACTTAATGTTTCATAAATGTAATCCAAATTTAACCTATTAGATAAAAGATATAAGTGTTATGTTTTACACCTTGAATTTTGCTCATATATAGATATCGGTAGGGTAGATACATGGTGAACTTGACAATTCTATATTCCATTGTTAGTTCATTCAGGAAAAAGAAAGAGAATAAATTGATTTAGTCAATGTCATGAAGGTATTTCATGGGAATCTATTAATGTTCATGAAGGGTTCAAATACTCTGAAATTATGTCATCATTTTCTTTAATCAATTCATATGAATCAATATGTGTGAGGAATAGATAAATTATCTTACTATTTCCTAAATCTATGCATCTAAACCATGAAATGGAAAGTGTTAATAAGAAAAAAATAGATTTATATTAGGCATCCCCGTACATGTTTTCAAACAGAAAAGTGAAATGAATCATATCTTTTATTTTTTAAGGTATTGCAAATTAGGTTATCGCACTACAATTCACTGTATCATTTTCACCCTAACACCATTGTGATAAGCTATTTTTGTATTAAAAATTATAAAAATAATAACAAATTTCACTTCATGTTTGATTAAATTATTTTGTATTTATTACTATTAAAAGGGGAAATGATACTTGTTATAAAAATATCTTTAAAGGTGGAGGTTATTTGGAGGTCCCATGATGATGTCCAAGAAAAATGGGCCAAACTGCGCTGGATCCACGCACACCAATGGACTCAACCGCATATTGCTACTAAACCGTGTTTCCAAATGGGATTCAATTTTGTGGTCTAGTCCAAAGTATAATGGGATACATTAAATATGAAGGAATCAAGGTATCATTTGGCCTCTACGATTCCAATCCGAACTGATCTATCCAAAGAATCAATTCTGCACAAAGTCAAATGTGATGTTCAGTTCTTTATCAATATATCAAGATCTATTTTCCCAAATGGTGCCAAAAGTATTTTGGAGTCATTCCATTGGTGGGTAAACATCTTTCTAATTTTTTCCAAAGCTATATTCTACTATCATGTGGTTGAAAACAATGGTCCAATTTGTTTTACACAATTTGTGTGCCCAAAACCACCTTCCACATTGCCTATAAAATGGATGCTTGGGCTCCTCATTTAGAAGTTCGAACCAGAAGTGAAGCTATGCCATTTTGGAGTTTTGTAAGAGTCTCCCCATCATCCTTGAAGTTATGGAGGCCCCTATCCTCATTGGGGGGGGGCAATAATTAATAAGGAGTTCAACCTGATCTTCCTCTCCCTTTCGATGTCGATCTAAATGGTGGGTGATCATTGAGAGGGAGATACACACATGAAGAGGAAGTTCCAGAACCTAATATTCTACTGGTTTTGGGAAATTTTTGTTTGAATTATTTCACTTATGTTAAATCTTTATATTCCTCTTCTTTTAGTGCATTTATTTGGTTTAATTAAGTGAAACATTTCTCATTTCAATAACTCGTTGGGTGAGATTCAAGTGGGAATCTTGAGTTGTTCTGATTAGACAACAGATTAATCCTCTATATCTCACACATACATGATATTTTATTATGATTCGGTAGACCTCACTCTTTTATTTAGGTACAATCCTTGACAAAACAATTATTGTGTCAAGGGGTGTTTCTTTGTGCATTATTTTAAGAGGAAAGAGGGGAACCAAGAACATGGTCATCCCTTAACCAAAGTATTACAACAAAACCTAATAACCAATTGAGAACAAGGAACTCTTCAAGTGATATAGTAACTTACCATTGATCACTTATTTATCTCATATTTTTTAAAATCCACTTTTTCATTCAACTTTTCAACACTTTAGGTTAAGTTACTTCCTTAAAATTGTTTACACTATCACCCTCATATTTTGTTCTTATTATAAAAAATACACACTCAATACCTATCAATGCTCCTTGATAAATGACCTAGGGTCTTCCCTAGACTATAAATCAGCCTTAAAAACATAATCAATTTGACATGTCATGACATCACATTCAAATTTTTACATTATTTCTAGGGAGTGCTTAGGTTTTCAGTGTGTTTTTTATAAGATATTTGTAAATTTCATGAATATTTATTTACATTGTCAATAATTTTGTGTTCTGGTTTATTTTTTGTGTACATTTAGTGCACGGTGTGTTCTAATTAGGGATATTTGCATCCTTTTAAACCCAAAACTGAGAGGATCATATGTCAGCGGAACCGCGACACAGAAGAGAACCCTTCAAAGGAGGAAACACAAAAAATAGACACTCTTCCTGATCCTTCCTCTTCTTCTTCGAGAACCAACATCAAAACTAAAAAAAAATTGTATAAAAGGGCTGAAAATAACATGACATTAAAAAAAACTAATGTATCCTAATGTTGATATCCAACCCACTTACATTCAAATGCAAGGCGATGAACACAATTTTGAACTAATATCTGGTCTAATTCATTTATTATCAATATTCCATAGACTTCTTGGAGAAGATACACATAAATACATAAAAGAATATCATATTGTGTGTTCTACAGTAAAACCTACAAATGTGGATGAAGAAAAAGTAAATCTCAGAGCATTCCCTTTTTCATTAGAAGACATTTAAAAAGACTGGCTTTACTATGTTAATTCACCAATTAGAGGTCGGGAGGACATGAAATGCCTTTTTCATGAAACATATTTCTCATCCTATCGAACTGAAACTATAAGGAAAGAAATATGCGGTATAAGTCAATCATAAGGGGAAACATTACATTAATGTTGGGAATGCTTTAAAATGTTATGTTTAAGTTGTCTGCCCCACCAAATAAGTGATCAACCTTTAATAAAATATTTTTATAAATGTTTAATTCCAATTGATCGTAACAATATTGATGCAGCTACAGGTGGTTCACTAGTATATAAAACCCCAAATACTGCAAGAACACTGATTGAAAACATGGCTCAAAACACACAACAATTCGTTACAAGGACAAGTGTACCCATTCAAGGTGTCCGTGAGGTGAAAAGTACTTAATTTGATAAGAAGGTGGACACAATGTTTGAAGAGGTAACTACCCTTTTAAGAAACCTCTATCTGTCTCCCAAGGGAAATGCAAATCTCTACCTCCCATTCATTGTGGAATATGGTCTTATGACACCCATTATTTTGACTAATTCTCCCAAAGGAGAGAAACTTCTGAGAGTTGTGAGGAAATCTTTTGTGGACGCTCATATAACTATCCATTTAGAACAGAACCAAACTATCCATCCAACCATGGGTGGAAAGAAAAACAATATTATAGGAAAGGGGGTATTCAAACCAGCCTCATAAACCATGGAACTAACAAGGGCAGAGTAGTCATCTACCGCCACCACCCAGAAATCCTCAACCACCCCAAAGGCCTATGCAACAACCCCTCCCAAACGTGATCCTATCCTATAAGATATAATAAAAAAATGGGTGACAAAAATCTATAATATCAACAAACCACCCAAGCTTCCAAAAAAGACCTAAAAACCTAATTAGGTCAAGTAGATATCATGGTGTGGGAAATTCAATGTCATGGGTTGGGTAAACTACCATCTCAACAAGTAGTTATCCATTGGGATAAATGAATTTTTAGTTCCATCAACCTTATGGGTGGGAAAAACATAACGCCCAAATGTACCCTCCATTAGATTCATCGACTCCTCAGGAAACCAACATCCCAACTGCTTCAAATGATCCAAGAGAAGAAAATACTTATCCTGAGAGAATCTTATCAAAGGGAAAGAGTATGTATGTCGATGAGTCTCTTATCCCAACCATTCCTCCTCCATTTACCAAAAGGGACACTCAAACAAGAAGAATAAATGAAACTAAACTTGATAATGAAATATAGAAAACTTTTAAAAAAGTGTAGGTTAACATTTCATTGATTGATATCATGATGAAAATTACAAGATACACCAAGATTCTGAAGGAAATGTGTACACGTCGAAGGCGAGTTCATGGAGATAAAAAGCTGAGACTGGGGAGGAATTTATCATAATTAATAGATCCATCACTTTCCACCTAGAGGAACGATCCTAGTACATTCTCGATTCTACTCACCATAGGGGATTATTCATTTTCCAATGTTATTTTTGATTTAGGTGCTTCTATAAATGTGATACCTCACTCCATTTAATTATCATTACTGGTCGGGGAACTAAATCCCTCTAGAATTTTAGTACAACTGGCCAACCAGAGCACCACACACCCTTCTAGTGTGTTAGAGGATGTTCTTGTGAGGGTGAAAATTTTAATTTTTCTAGCTGATTTTTATGTTCTAAAAATGGAAGATAATCGGATGAATGGTCATTCCCCAATTATATTGTTGATAACCTTCTTGAAAACAGCCAAAAACATATTTAATGTCCACAATGGTACATAATCAATGGAATTTGGTGGTGACATAGTCCATTTCAACATCCTTGATTCCCTGAATCACCCCTAAGAAGAACACTCCTCTCTCGTTGTTAATTCAATTGATGTACTCCCTACCCCTAAAAACAACTTTTATTTCCCCAGTTCTCCTTTCTGAGTTTTCTTCATTGATTGAAATTCTAGGAATTGATCCATTCAATGATTGTGGTAGTGTATTAGAATAATGTCATGCATGTTTATTAATGGATAATTTCTTAAACACTGAGGATCCAATGACCATTGATGATGCTGCTAAGCTTATAAAATCTCATTCTACATCTTAGGATGATACCATTAAGCAGTTAGATGAGATTAGTAACCTCTCACTTTCACACACACTCCCATAAATCCCAAATCCACCTAAATTAGAACTAAAAAACTCCATAAAGATTTAAAATATTCATATCATGAGAATGAAAACATGTTTTCCATATTCATTTCTAGTTCACTCCCTCCGGAGCATGAATTTATACTACTTGAACTTTTGAGGAAGTATAAACATAAACTAGGATGGACACTTGCTGACATTCATGTTATTAGCCTAACAATTTTACACATCATCTATTATTAAATTTTGAGGCTAAACTAGTGAGGAAGGCACAACATTGACTGAACCCAAACATTCTAGAAGTTGTGAAATATGATGTAACAATGTTATTGGTTGCTGGAATGATTTACCCCATCTCTCAAAGCCAATGGGTTAGTCACGTTCATGTATTTACCAAAACAACTGTCCTTATAGTAATAAAAATTGAAAATAATGAATTGGTTCTAACTCATGTGTAGGATAGTTGGCATATCTACATAGACTTTCACCGAATAAACTAATACACTAGTAATAACCATTTATTTTTTCCATTCATTGAAAAAATGCTATAGAGGCTAGCAGGGAAGTCCCATTATTGTTTTCTTGATGTGTATTCTAGATAATTTCAGATCCATATTTCCCCCAAGGATTAGGAAAAGACAACCTTCACTTTCCCCTTTGACACATTTTCATATAATAGGACTCCATTTGGTCTGTCCAATGCTCAAGGTACTTTCCAACGATGCATGGTTAGTATTTTCTTGGATTACCTAGAGAATTTCATGGAAGTATTCATGGATGATTTCACTGTTTATGTTTTATCTTTCAATGAATGTTTGAGTAGTCTTTATTTACTCCTATGTTTCTGTATTTAAAAGAATATCGTATTAAATTATGAGAAATCATATTTCATGGTGTGACAACATATTCTTCGGGACATGTAATTTCTGCGGATGTTGTTCAAGTTGATAAATCAAAAGTGGATGTCATTTCTTCCATAAAATTCCACAAAAATGTATGGGATGTGAAGCCTTTCTTATGTCATGTTGTTTTTTACCATCGTTTCATTCATGAAATTAGTAAAATTTCACTCCCCATCTCTCGATTACTTCAAAAAGAAAAAGAATTTTTTTGATAAAGAATGCGAGGAAGCTTTTAATAAGTTAAAATGGAGTCTCACATCACCCCCAATAATCCAACCACCTTTGTGGGATTTACTATTTGAGCTAATCTATGATGTCTCTAACTATGTAGTTGGGGAAGTCTTGTCACAAATGTTCAACTAATCTCTACATGTCATAACCTATGCCTCACATACTTTGGACAATGACCAATAAAACTAAACCAAAACTGAAAATTAATTTTGTGCCATTGTGTTGTCCTTGGAAAAATTCAGGTCATACCTTTTAGGGTATAATTTCAATGTATTATTAGACCATGCATCCCTCGGGTATCTCTTTATGAAACCAGAATCCAAACCACGTCTCATTCGCTGGATGCTCCTCCTTTGAGAATTCAATTTAGAAATTAGAGGTAAAAAAGTTGCAGAGAATGCGGTGGTTGGCCATATCAGTTGGATTCCCCCATCATTGAATATTTACTCATCCCCGTATATTTCTATAAATGATATGTTTTCCAATGGGAAATTGTACCGAGTACAAGATGTTATTCCTTGGTATACTAAAATAGTAAACTATTTGGTAGCATCTTGCATTCCTACTAATTTCAACAAAAACCAAGCCAGACATCAAAAACATGAGTCTTGTTGGTACATTTTGGATGACCCCTACCTTTGGCACACATATAATGATCATGTCCTTAGGAATTTTGTTCTTGATAGTGAGTTTCAATCTATCCTTAGGTTCTTCCACACTCTTTCTTTTGGGGGACACTTTGGTCCCCCATGGACTGGTCACAAAATCCATGATTCTGGTCTCTTTTGGCCAAAACGTTTTTGGGACATCCATGATTTTTGTAAATTTTGTCCTCATTGTCAAAAACTGGGAAATTTATCTAGAAAAAAATAAAATTCCACAACAAACATTTCCCTTTCATGGCATTTTTTATGTTTGGGTTATTGACTTAATGGGGATATTTCCCAATTACTTTGGAAACATGTACATTCTTATGGTAATAGATTACATGTCAAAATCGGTAGAGGCATGAGCTATAAGGACTGATGATTCTGCTGTAGTTGTGGAATTTTTGATATCCCAATTTTTTTTTAGTTTGGTCTTAGCTAGGTTCTACATAAGTTACTAGGGTTCTCATTTCCACAACTAAACAATGCAATCTATTTTGCATCAGTATGGGGTCGGGAATCGAGTGTCTACTTATTACAACCCACAGAAAAATGGTCAAGGTGAGGTGTCAAATAGAAATGTAAAACAAATTCTTGAAAAAAAAGTTCAACCTAATAGAAAATATTGGAGTCTTAGACTTGATGATTTATTATGGGATTATCGTACAGAATTGAAATCCCCCATTAGCATGTCACCATATCTGCTAGTTTGTGTAAAGATTTGTCACCTCCCTATTGAGATTGAGAACCGATCCTACTGGGCCATCAAACAAAGCAATTATAATCTTTCTCATGCAGGTGCTCAACGGAAGTTGCAGATTCAAGAGATGGAGGAACTGAGAAGAGAGGCATATGATAACTCTAGGATTTATAAAGAGTGATCAAAGGCTGCCCACAACCGTATCATCCTTCATCATCAGTTCCACATTTGGAAGAAGGTCCTCGTCTACATTGGAAGGCTGAAGTTGCATCCAGGTAATCTTTTTTCCCGCTAGTTTGGACCATACACTGTTACTAATGTTTGTCTATTGGGTTTTTTCCAGGTTCAAAATGAAGAAACCAAGAAAACCTTCAATATCAAAGGGCAGGGGCTGAAGCACTTCCATGAATCCATTCCAGAGTCCCTAATGGAGGATCTCTATGTTCAATAATCAATCTATGAAATAAACTCACCAGGTTTTATCCTTCCTTCCCACTTTCTCTTTTATTTTAGTAAGGCCACTACAAACCTTAGGTGTGGGGAGGATGGGTTTATTCCAGGGTTAGTTAAGAATTATCATTATCTTTCTTCGTTTTCTCTTTTTAACTTGTTGAATTGTATTTTTACATTCCCACATTCCCTCCCACTAACCTTTTTTCCAGAATATCAATTTTTCTTCCCACTTTATCATAGAAAATGATGCTCGTTTAATCATGGATGTAATTGAGAATTCATGTCGAATTCCCATATTTGATATTGTTTTATCTTTCAAAAAATGGATGAAATGTGAATTTCTGCAAGAATTCGATATTTTGGTGTTCTTTCATTTGATATTTTATTTGATGTCGATGATATAATTGTTTGTATCATTTTTAAACCTTTGAGAAAATTGGTTCACTTTTGTGAACAGTTAAAGGGAAAATTACATCACTTAATATCTCCACACATTTTTTCACCCTACCGTGATGTGTGAAAAAATTCTTAATTAGTGGAAGGTAAATATATTTTAGGTTAATTTTTCTCTACTTTCCAAAATAAATTTTCCATACATTTGTTTCTTATCCGATCTATTTCATTACTATACCAGATTGACCTATGTGTGTGTACCTATTATTCGACTTTTGTATGCCCTGAAAAAAGGGTTGTATATTGGGAAGGTCAAAAACCACCCTTCCTTGACTTTTACTCTTTGTATAACTATTACAATTAGTGTTTTAAGGATATCAAACAAGGTTTAGGAGCAGAGTGTGAGATTTTTTCCTAGTGAAACTTTCGAAAAAATAATAATAAATGAGGGGAGTGATGAAATGTATAGAATATGGGGATATATAGGTTGGTAGATTATGGTTTGATTTATGGGAATGATTATGTGAGTGGGTTTTTAAATTTGATTGCAAATGATGTGGGGCATGTACGATTGAAAGGATCTTTTAAGTATATAATTATTAAAATAACTTATATTTACTTAATAGAAAGTTGAAAGAATTGAATTAAATGGATTTCACACACACACGTGGAGAATTAGTGGAATGATTAACATCTAAATTATTTTATTTGATTGGTATCAATAATCCCTTGGAATTTAATTTGGATACAATTTTTGAGACATCTTTTTCAACGATCATTGAGAATAACAACTTGGTGGGTTTTTTTTCTTTGATCACATTTCTATCAAGAATTTAATTTTAATTTAATGCTAAATCTTTATGAAGTTGGAAATATCTACATTCATAATTTTTGAAAATGTAACTTTTCCCATGAGTGAAAATGTGTTGGTGTGGGGGTGTGATCGCACTATGATTCACTGTTTCATTTTCACCCTTACATGACGGTGCTGAACTAGTTTTGTATAGATAATTATAAAAATAATAACTAATTTCACTTATTGTTTTATTCAAATGTTTTTTTATTTATTAATGTTAAAAAGGTCAATGATACTTGTTTTGATAATCTCATTGAATGTGGAGGTGATTTGGAGGGCCCATGGTGATGTCCAAGAAAAATGGGCCAAACTGCACAGGATCCATGCACACCAGTGGATTAAACCGAATATTTCTAATAAAACGTGCATCCAAATGGGATGGAATTTGGTGTTCTGGTCAAAATTTTAATTGACTTCATTTAATATGAAGTAATAAAAGCCTCATTCCGCCTTTACAATTCCAATCAGAACTAATCTGTCCAAAGAATATAATCTACACAAAGTCCAATGCGGTGTTCAGTATTTTATCAATATCTAGAGATATATTTGTCCAAATGGTTCTAAATGTTCATTGGAGATAGTCAAGAGGTGGGGAAACATGTTTATAGTTTTTATAAAAGAAATATTCAACTATCAAGTGGTCAAAAACCATGGTCCAAGTTGTTATACACAATCTATGTGCCCAAAACAACCTTCCACTTTGCCTATAAAATGGAAGCTTGGGATCCTCATTTAGAAGTTGGAACCAGAAGTTAATCTCTGCCATTTTGGAGTCCTAGAGGAGTCTCATTCTCATCCTGGAAGTTATGGAGTCCCCAATCCCTATAGGGGTATAAATAATGAAAAAGGAGTTCCACCTGAGCTTCCTCCTCATCCCGATTTCGAGCTAATCGGTGGGTGATAATTGCAAGGGAGATACACACATAAAGGGGGAGTTCTGAAACCTTATATTCTACTAGATTTTTTCAATTTTTATGTGAATTATTTCACTTATTTATAATCATTATATGAAACTTCTTGGAATGGATTTATTTGGTTTAATTATGTGAAACATTTCTCATTTCAATACCGACTGGGTTGAGATTAAAGTGGGAATATTGAGTTGTACCAATTGGAAAAAACAAGCATCCTCTTTCTCTCACACATACATTATATTTAAATATTCTTTGGTAGACCTCACTCTATGCCTGAGGTCAAAACCATGACAACATGATTTTTGTGTCAAGGGGTGGTTCTTTGGGTATTATTTTAAGAGGATAGAGGGGAACCAAGATCTTGGTCATCCCTCAACCCTAGGATTACAACAACATCTAATAACCAATTGAGAACAAGGAACTATTCAAGTGTTGTAGTAACTTAGCAATGATCATTTATTTTTCTCATATTCTTCAAAATCCTCTTTCTCTTCCAACTTTACAACTCTTTACATTAAGTTACTTTTTAAAAAAAATTACAAAATCACCCTCCTCTTTTGTTGTTCTTATTAAAAATAAACACTCCAAGACTATCAATCCTCTTTGAGAGATGGACTAGGGTCTTACCTATACTATAAATCAGCCTTAGAAACATAATCAATTTGACATGTCATGACTGTGCGGTCAAATTTTTATGGCATTGTTGAAGAATGAATCGGTTTTTTGTCTGTTTTTTTATAAGATATTTGTAAATTTTGAGAATATTTAATTACCATGTCAAAATTTTTGTGTTCTAATTTATTTTATGTTTTGGTTTGGTGCATGATGCATTAAAATCATGTAGATTTACCTCCTTTCAAACCCAAATTGGAGAGGATCCTACGTCAGCGACACCAGGACACAGAAAAGAACCCGTCGAAGGAGGACACAAAAAACATCGACACTCTTCTTGATCTTTCCTCTTCTACTTCTATAACCAACATCAAATCAAAAATAAACTTGCATAACATGGATGAAAATAACCAGACCTTAAAATAACTATGCTCCTTATATGTTGATATCCAACCCACTAATAATCAAATGTATGGTGTGACACCCAATTTTAAACTAAAATCCATTCTAATTCATTTATTACCATGATTCCATTAACTTCCTGTTGAAGATCCACATAAACACTTACAAGAATTTCATATGCTCTGTTCTAAATTAAAACCAGCAAATATGGATGAAGAACATGTAAATCTCAGAGCATTCCCATTTTCATTAGAACAAACTGCAAAAGACCGGCTTTACTATGTTAATTCATCAATTAGAGGTTGGGCGGACATGAAATGCATTTTTCTTGAAAAATATTTCCCATCCTATCGAACTGAAACTATAAGAAAATAAATATGTGGTATAAGGAAGTCTCAAGGGGAAACATTAAATGAGTATTGGGAATTCATTAAAAGGTTATGATTAATTTGTCTATACCACCAAATAAGAGATCATATTTTAATATAGTATTTTTATGAAAGATTAATTACAATTGATTGTAACATGATTGATGCAGCTGCAGGTGGAGAACTAGTAGATAAAACCCCAAATGCTGCAAGAACACTAATTGAGGACATGGCTCAAAACACTCAATAATTCGATACAATGTTCAGTGTACCCATTCGAGGTGTCCAAGAGGTGAAAAGTATTGAATTTGAGAAGAAGGTGGACCCAAATTTTAAAGAGGTAACTACCTTTTTACGACAACTCGCTCTCTCAAAATGGAAATCTCAATCTCCTCCTCCTATCCATTGTAGAATATGCTATTCTAACACCCATTATTTTGACCAATTCCCCCAATTGAGAGGCACTCTTGAGAGTTATGAGGCAATCTTCCCAGGACGGCCTTATAAACAACCCTTTAGGGAAGAACCATACAATCCATCCAACCCTAGGTGGAAGGAAACCCAATATTATAGGAAAGGGGGTATTAAAACTGGCCTCATCCACCATGTAACCAACAAGGGTATAGTATTCATCTACCACCACCTCCCAAAAATCCTCAACCACCCCAAAGGCCATTCCAACTGCCCCTACCAAACTCGATTCTAGCCTAGAATATATAATAAAACAAATGGATACAAACAATATACTATTTCAAAAAACCACCCAAGCTACCATAAAAACCTAAAAACCTAATTAGGTCACCTAGTTAACTTAGTGGGGGAAATTCAAAGTCTTGTGTTACGTAAACTACAATCTCAACCAATAGTTAAACCTAGGGATAAAAGAAATTTTAGTGCCATCAGACTTAGGAGTGGGAAAAAAACTTAAAACCCAATTAAACCCTTAATTATATTATTGAAATCCTCATGAAACCCCCATCCCAACTTTTTAAAATGGTCTAAGAGAAGAAAATCATTATCCTGAGAGAATCCCTTCCAAAGGAAATAGTGTGTATGTCGATGATTCTCATATCCCAACCATTCATCTTCAATTTCCCCAAAGGTCCACCCAACCAAGAAAACAAAAGTAAATTGTACTTGATAAGGAAATATTGGAAACATTTAAAAAATTGTAGGTTAACATTTCTTTGATTGATGTCTTGAAGAAAATACAACAATAACCCAATATTCTAAAGGAGATGTGTACACACCAAAGAGGACTTCATGGAGATGAAAATTTGAGCATAGGTAGGAACATATCATCATTAATAAAGTCATTACTTCCCACCAAGTGAAATGATCCTGTGAAATTCTTGATTCCATGCACCATAGGGGAGTATTCATTTTCAAAAGCTATGATTGATTTAGGTTCTTCTATAAATGTGATGTCTCACTTCATGTACTCTTAATTGCAGGTTGGGGAACAAAATTCCACTAGAATTGTTATTCTACTGGCCAACTGGAGTACCACATGCCCTTCTGGTGTATTAGGTGATGTTCTAGTGAGTGTGAAAATTTAAATTTTTCCATCTGATTTTTATGTGCTAAAAATGGACGATGATAGGATGAATGGAAATTCCCCAATTATATTGGGGAGACCATTCTCGAAATCTTCCAAAAACATAATTAATCTAAATAATGGTATATAATCTATAGAATTTGGTAGTGAAATAGTCTATTTCAACATCATTCATTCCATGTGGCACCCCTCAGAGAAACATTCCTCTCTCTGTGTTAATTTAATTGATGTACTCCCTACCCTAGAAAAAAACAACTTTTATTTCCCTCGATCCCCTTTCTGAGTTATCTTTATCGATTGAAATTATAGGAAATTAGTCATACAATGGTTGTTGTAGTGGATTAGAATAATTTCATTCATGTTTATTAATGTATAATCTCTTGAACACTAAGGATGCAATGACGATTGATGACGCTTCTAAGCTTGTAAAATCTCATTACACATCTGAGGATTATACCATTAAGCAGTTTGATGAGATTAGTGACCTCTCACTTTCACACACTCCAATAAATCCAAAATCCATCGGAATTGGAACTAAAAAAACTGCCTCAGGATTTAAAATATTCATATCATGTGAATGGAAACAAGTTCCTCGTCATTAATGCTAGTTCACTCCCTACTGAGCATGAATTGTGACTGCTTGAAATTTTTAGGGAGTATAAAAAATCGTTGGGATGGAAACCTTCTCACATTCCTAGTATTATCCCATCAATTTGTACACATCATATATTATTAAATGATGAGGCTAAATTAGTCAGGCCGGCACAATTTCGACTGAACCCAAACCTTGTATAGGTTGTGACAAAGGAGGTTACAAAATTATGGGTTGCTGGAATCATTTACCCCATCTCTAACATCCAATGGGTTAGTCCCATTCTACTAGTTCCTAAAAAATTGGCCTTACAGTAATCAAAAATGAAATAATGAATTGGTTCCAACTTGTGTGAAGAATAGTTGGTGTGTCTTTATAGATTACCACCGACTAAACTAACACACTAGGAAGGACCATTTCCCTTTACCATTCAATGACCAAATTCTAGATAAGCTAGCAGGTAAGTACCATTATTATTTTCTTGAGGGGTATTCTGGATACTTTCATAACCAATTTTCCCCCGAGGATCAGGAAAAAACCTTCACATGACCCTTTGGCACATTTACATATATAAGGACGCCATTGGGTCTTTGCAATGTTGCAGGTACATTCTAGTGATACATGGTTAGTATGTTTTTAGATTACCAAGAGAATTTCATTGAAGTATTCATGAATTATTTCACTTTTTATGGCTCCTATTTGGATGAATGTTTGATTAGTCTTGATTTAGTCCTATATCGCTGTATTGAAAAGAATATATTATTAAATTATGAGAAATTCCATTTCATGGTGCGACATGGTATTTTTTTGGGACATGTAATTTCAGGGTATGGTATCCATGTTGATAAATCAATAGTGGATATCATTTCTTCCCCACTATTCCCCAAAAATGTACGGCATGTGCATTCTTTCTTAGGTCATGCTAGATTTTACGGTCCTTTCACTTGTGACATTGGTAAAATTGCACACCCCCTCTTCTGATTACTCCAAAGAGAAAATGAATTTTTTTTATAAAGAATGTGAGGAAGCTTTTAGTATATTAAAATAGAGTCTCATGTCACCCCCAGTAATGCAACCACCTTTGTGCAATACACCATTTGAGATCATGTGTGATCCCTCTAACTATGCAGTTGGGGAAGTCTTATTACAACGGGCCGACTGGGATCCACATGTCATTGTCTATGCCTCATGTACTTTAGACCCAACCCAATAAAACTACACCACAATTGAAAAATAATTCCTTACCATTATGTTTTCCTTGTAAAAATCCTGGTCATACATTTTAGGGTACAAAGTCATTGTGTTCTCATACCATGCAGCCCTAAGGTATCTCCTTAAGAAACTGAAAGCCAAACCACGTCTCATTCTCTGGATTCACCTCTTTCAGGAATTCAATTTAAAAATTAGATATAAAATAAGAGAACATAATATGGTGGCTGATAGTATCAGTATGATTCCCCCATCCTTAAACATTGACCCACCCCCTATATTCTTATAAATAGTATGTTTTCTGATGAGTAACTGTACCGAGTACAAGATATTATTCCTTGGTATGCTGAAATTGTATATTATTTGGTAGCATCTTGCATCTCTACTAATTTCAACATAAACCAAGCCATGAGTCTCTTTGGTACATTTGGGATGACCACTACCTCTGGCGCACTTGCAGTGATCATGTCCTTAGGAGTTGTGTTCCCGATAGCGAGTTTTAGTCCTTCTTTAGGTTCTGCCTCACTCTTGCTTGTGGGAGCCACTTTGGTCCCCAACAAACTGCTCCTAAAATCCTTGATTCTGGTCTCTTTTGGACAACACGTTTTCTGGAGGCACAAGATTTTTTTAATTCGTGTCCTCATTGTCAAATAATGGGTAATGTCTCTAAAAGAAATGAAATTCCACAATAACCATTTATCATTCATGAAATTTTTTGATGCTAGGGGTATTGACATTATGGTTATATTTCATTATTCCTTTGGAAATTAGTACATTCTTCTGGTAGAAGATTACATGTCAAAATGGGTAGAGTCATGAGCTACAAGGACTGATGATTCTAATGCAGTTGTGGAATTTTTGAGAACCCAAATTTTTTATAGTTTTGGCTTACCAAGTTTCATCATCAGTGACCAGGGTTCTCATTTCTTCAACCGAAAAATGCAATCTATTTTGTGTCGGTATGCGGTCAGGCATCAAGTTTCTACTGCTTATCACCCACAGACCAATATTCATGATGAGGTGTCAAATAGGGAAGTAAAACAAATTCTTGAAAAAACGGTTCAACCCAATAGAAAATATTTTTGTCTTAAACTTGATGATTTATTATGGGATTACTATACTGCTTTCAAATCCCCAATTGGTATGTCACCATATCAGCTAGTGTTTGGAAAGAGTTGTCACCTCCATTTTGAGATTGAGAACTGGGTCTACTGGGCCATAAAACAATGAAATTATAATCAATCTAGTGCAGGTGCTCAAAATAAGTCGCAGATTCAGGAGATGGAAGAAATGATAAGAGATGCATATTATAACTCCGGGATTTATAAGGAGTTATCCAAGGCTGCCCATGACCATATCATCCTTCATCGTCAGTTCCACATTGAGAATAAGGTCCTCCTCTAAAATGTAAGGATAAATTTGCATCCTGGTAAGATTCATTCCCACTAGATTGGACCATACACTATTATTAACATCTCTCTGTTTGGTGTTGTCTAGGTTCAAACTGAAGATACCAAGCAAACATACAATGTCAATGGGAATCAGTTGAAGCACTTCCATTAATCCATTCTGGAGTCCCCAATGGAGTGACTCCTTGTTCAATAAGCAATCTATTAATGAAACTCTCCATGTTTCATCATTCCTTCCCACATTCTATTTCATTACAGTGAGGAATCTACACACTTTAGGTGTGGGGGGATGGGTATATTCATGGGTTAGTTAGGATTTTTCATCATATTTCTTCGTTTTCTCTTTTCATATTTCTTAATTGTATTATTCATTCTCCCCTTCCCTCCCCCTCACCTTTGTTCCAGAATATCACTATTTTTTATGCCTACATTTTTATAGAAAAATGGTTCTCATTTAATTGTGGAAGTAATTTAGAATGCATGTGTAATTCCCATATTTCATATTGTTTTAACTTTCAAAAAAAATTGTAATGAAATGTAAATTTCTACAAGAATTCAATACTGTGGTGTGAATTTCTTTTGAAATTTGGTTTGTAGTCGATGATATAAATGGTTATACCATTTTTAATCCTTTGATAAGACTGGTTCCCTTTTTAGTAGAAGAGTTTCAGATTTTTTCCAAGTAAAACTTTTGAAAAAAATATTAATAAATGAGGGGAGTGATGAAATGTATATCATATGGGGATATCTATGTTGGGAGATTATGGTTTGACTTCTAGGAATTCTTAAGTGAATGGGTTTTAAAATTTTATTGCAATGGATGTGGGGAAAGTTCGGTGGAAAGGATCATGTAAGTAAAAATTTATTAAAATAACTAATTTTTACTCAGTAGGAAGTTGAAAGAATAACATTAAATGGTTTTCACACACACACACATGGAGAATTAGTGAAATGATTACCTTTTAAATTACATTACTTGATTGGTATCATGTATCTATTGGAATTTCATATGGACACAATTTTGGAGACGCCTTTTTCAATGATCATTTAGAATAACTCCTCGATGGGTTTTTTTTACTTTGATCACATTTATATCAATAATTAAATGTTCATAGAATGATAAATATTTATAAATTTGTATATATAAACATGCATAATTTATGAAAATGTAACTTTTCCCACAGGTGAAACTGTTTAAGTGTGGGGGTGTGATCGCACTAAAATTCATTATTTCATTTTCACCCTTACACCACTGTCCTATACTAGTTTTTTATTGAAAATTATAAAAATAATAAAAAAATTCACTTCTTTTTTGATTCAATTATTTTGTATTTATTACTATTAAAAGGGTAAATGAAACATGTTTTGATAATATCATTGAAGGTGGAGGTGATTTGGATGGCCCATGATGATGTCCATGAAAAATGTGCCAAACTACGCCGGATCCATGCACACCAGTGGATTCAACTGCCTATTTCTACTATACCGTGCATCTAAATTGGATGAAATTTTGTGTTCTAGTCCAAATTTTAATTGGATAAATTTAATATGAAGGAACCAAATCCACATTTGGCCTCTATGATTCCAATCTGAAATAATTTGTCCAAAGAATCAAATCATTAAAAAGACAAATGTGGTGTTCAGTATCATATCAATATCTCAAGATCTATTTGTCCAAATGGTGCCAAAAGTTCATTGGAGACAATCAAGAGGTGGGGAAAAATGTTTCTAGTTTTTTACAAAGAAATATTTTACTAGGAAGTGGTTGAAATCCATGGGCCAAGTGGTTTTACACAATCTGTGTGCCCAAAACCACCTTCCACTTGGACTATAAAATTTAATCCTTGGATCTTCATTTTAAAGTTGGAAGTAGAAGTCAATATCTTCCATTATGGAGTCCTAGAATAGTTTTCTCTTCATCCTTTATGTTCTGGAGGCCCCTATCTTCATAAGAAGATCAATAATGAAGAAGGATTTCCAAACGAGCTTCCTCCCCCTCCCGATGTTGAGCTAAATAATGGGTGATCACTGTGGGGGATCTAGACACTTATAGAGGGACTTCTGACACCATATATTCTACTGGTTTTGTGTAATTTGTGTGTGAATTATTTCACTTACATTTAATCTTTATATTATTCTTCTCATAATGCATTTATTTGGTTTAATTAAGTGAAGCATTTCTCATTTCAATGCTGATTGGGTTGATATTCATGTGGCAATCTTGAGTTGTTCTGATTGGACAACACATGCATCCTCTTTCTCTCACACATACTGAGATTTCAGTATGCTTTGGTATAAATCACTATATTCTTGAGGACCAAACCTTGAAAACATGATTTTTGTGTCAAGGGGTTATTCTTTGTGCATTATTTTAAGAGGAAAGTGGGGAACCAAGATCTTGGTCATCCCTCAACAAAAGGATTAAAACAAAATATAGTAACCAATTGAGAAAAAGGAACTCTTCAAGTGTTGTTGTAACTTATAAATGATCACTTATTTATCTAATATTTTTTAATATCCAATTTTTATTTCAACTTTAAAACTCTTTACATTAAGTTACTTTCTTAAAATTATTTAAAAAATCACCCTCCTCTTTTGTTCTTCTTATTAAAAATACACATTCAAATCCTATCAAAACTGCTAGAGTGATGAACAAGGGTATGACCTAGACAATAAATAATCCTTAAGAACATAATCAATTTCATGTGTCACAACAGCACAATCATCAGGCCAAAGAGGACTAGTGTTGAAATTCATATAGATTTAACTAAAGGGGTGGTGTTTAAGTTCAAATTTATTTGAAAAAAAAATGATTTCCCTTTTCCAGTGATAGAGGAAAAAATAACCCATCATTAATGAATAACCTAATATTAGAATAAAACCCCTACAGGGAATCACAATTTGGTTAAGGTCAGAGTGCCCATACTAAAATGAGGTCAACGTTCTAGGTTACTTAGTTTTGACATAAATTGGGTTTGCATATCCAGTGATGAAGGCACAGTAAACATGACAGGAATAAAATTGATACTAGTGTATAAATCCTACAGGAATTCTTACACTTAGTGTCTGTTCATAATGCTTATACTGAAATATGAATCATAGTTTAATCTCACATAGTTTGTAAAAAAAGTGAGGTCATACATATGGCATGAAGGAAAATACTATTTAGACTTGAATGATGAGCTTATTACAGGTATAATAAACATTAAATGAGGTCATATGACAAGGAAAAAGTAGTTTTGGAAAAATAATAATTATAATTTCATTGAGTAAGGATGAAGAGTGATGTACATTTGAGGATTAGTCATTTGTTTCAAGAAATCATTAGGTGAAAACAGTTAGGAATGTCCAACCTCTAGACATATCTAAATAAATGATTTGTTATCATAATATTAAATAGTTATTCTAAGGATATACATTGACCAAATTTGAATAAAATGTTCCATTATTTTGTTGTTGAAGGTGTTTGGGTTCAAATGATCTTCTACCTGGGACAACGACATGCCTTTTTTTGGTTATAGGAAGGTCATATATGTAGAACATTTGTTAACCCCGCAAAAATGAGTCCTTTGGGATTATATGCACTTATTACCAGAACACTCTATTTTAAAGGAAATTAAAAGACTCTATTTCTGAGATGAATAAAATTTTATTTTCAAAATCATTGAAGGGGAATGGGAGTTGGTGAATTGTTTTAGTTGGGCCTAGCAGTGGTGGCCCAGACATAGTTATGTATCCTGTAATTCTAGGAACAAAGACATACATAGTTATAGGAAAGGGGGAAACATGTAATCCCCATGTTGGTTTTATATAAATAATAATGTTATAAAAGTATGAAGTATTATACACTATGACAGTAGGAATGATGAATGAAGAATATATTACAAGTTCTAATATATTCTTTGCAGATATTACTACATATCCTATAATAATATGTATTGATTCGCACATAGGTCTAGTATATGTGGACTTTTTATAGATATAACTTATTAATATGATAAAGTGGAATAGGATTGTTCTATTATATGTTTATTTTATAAATTCCTATATTAACTGTTAACAACCCAAATTATAGTATGTAGTATATATTTTCAAATATGATAAGGGATATGAGTGCCATCATATGGTTCCATTATGAAATGTTAACAAAATAGAGGATATTGTTACACTATGAGGGTTTGTAAAGCAGTTAAATTCAAAATTGGTTCCCAAATATAATATCTTAATGCTTCTATATATCTTCTTATAACCTGAATTAATGCATACATAGTTTTTGTATTTTATTTATCCTCTAAAAATATTTCTCATTTGTAATAGGGAAGGGGATTGCATAAACAAATTCCTTAGTAATTGGAGAAAGAATGAACCCTTCTGTGAATTGCTAAAGGTATCATTAACATTCTAAAATAAGGGACATGTTATTCCTGAGGGTTTGAGGATGGAATAAGGATAAGTTGTTTGTGTGAAATTACCATGAAGATCATGGATTTGGAAAAAATTAGTGTTAAAATTTATCAAAAAATAAATAAGAAAATTCAAGTGTTATAATGGTTTTTACATATATAAAATTAGATAACTCATTTCATGTCTCCACCAATCAAAGGTGTACAATAATATGGGGTCATAAAATCATATATTGTACTAGTTTCCATGATTGTGTTCTTTGATAAATCATCCACTGCTTTATTTGATTCTCTATAGAAATGTCAAAACTATAAATTAATATGATTTATAGGATAAATATACTCATTCAAATAATGAAATATTTTCCAAGAATCATTCATGGTTTCTTCTTCAGAGCCATAATAGTAATTTCAGAGTGCGACTCAATCCAAAGTGAAGTCCAATTATATCATACAACATATTTGATTGCATATATCATAACTCATAACTCTAATTTATATATAGTTTTGACTCCAATATAATGAAAAAAGTAACCATTAACAGAACCATGATGGGTTTGGAATATAACTCCAAAACCCAAAGGTATAGGAATGCCATGTGCTACTCTGTTGACATTTTCCATTATCTATGAGTTAATTAGAAGAATCCATTGTACGTACTTGAGAACAAAAAGTTTATTTTTCTTGCCTGATACCCCCATCCTTTTCTTTAATTTCTATATAATTTGTATAATTATTCATGGATCTCAGCTACACCTTTGAAGTTGCATGCACCTCCCAACATAAATAATGTACAAATTCATGAATAAATGGTGTTTGGTTGTCAAATACCCTTTCATTCATCAAAATCTAGATAGAAGAAATAAAAAATTCCACTACTTTTAGGAGAAGATTTTGTATCTGATCACTCACCCTAGCTTAAATGATGGAAGATTGAAAATGCTCTAGCTTCATGTGAATGTTAAATTTGATACCAAACATATTACATAAATAATTTTTGAGGTCCCTAGAAAACACACAGCCCATAAAAAGGTGTTTCAAATTCTCCTTTCCCTGTAAAAAAATATAAAATGATGAAACAATGTGTTTTCAAGTTCTATTTAATAGGCCATTCATAGGTAGACTATTTTTCAATATTGTCTATAGAACTAGGAACCCTGAGGGTTGTATGTAGTGTACCTTAAATTTATGAAAAAAATATTTTTTAATAATAGAACATTCACATTTCAACCTATATTATTCAATAACATTGAAATTCCTAATATTGTTAGGCCTCTATTCTGATGTTTCATTTTCCATGACGGTATAGTTTTGGATCTCTAGTACAGGTAAAGATTTGATAAAATCATGATTATTAGACTCAATAATCATTTCTAACATATTTTGAGGAACATTCACATTGTATTTAAAAGGACTTCCAAACAAAAAGGTGCTCTAGAAATTAATATTAAAATTAATTCTAACCATCCACATTTAATTGTGAATTATGAAATTAAAATTATTCTTAATTGATGACCAACATGATGATGAAAGATAATATGAGTACCCATCCAGGAATTTCATTCTGAACCTTCATGATAAAAAATCACAGGAAGAGCCATTTTATGTCAAAAGATTCCAATTGAATTCCACATTGAGAACATAATTAAAGATTCATAGTTCTTTAAAACCAATACCCCATCTCAATATTCATGATACATTCCCTAATTCAATAGTAACAAAAATCTTTTATGCGCAATCCCAGTCCAAATGAAATTCATGATCATGGATTTAAGGTCATTGATGAGGCTTACTGGACACCTATAAAGTGAAAAGGAATAAACAAATTTAGAAGGGATCACTGAGTTAACAAGGGACTTCCATCCTACATGGGACATGGATTTTCCTTTCCAGCTAGCCATTTTATTTATGATTTTTAATCATATTCCTTGAAGATAATGTCTTCTCACTTTTCCTAGGAACAAGGGGGAGCAATGATAATTTAAATGAATATTTAACTTTTTCACTCCATTTTCTTCTCGTGATTCAATTCAATTTTCCAAAATATATTCCATCAACAAAAATAATAGAGGACTTACCCAATATTATGGATTTTGCAGACAACTCCTTGTAGTAGGAAAATATGCATTTGATAGAAGATATGTTTTTCTTTGAGGATTTTTCGAGGAGGAGGATATCATTATCATAAAAGAGATGTGATGAGGTGAAATTACGCCTCATAAATTAAATTTTCATATAATGATAATTTTGGGAAGATAAATGATACATCACCTTATATAATCACCAGTAATGGGAAAAATGCCCTGAGAGTGAGCATCATTTCTTGACACCCTTCGTACATTCAAATACCCATCATAAGATTGATTACCATATAATATAATATCTTAATTTGATCGAACTCATGTTTAATAAAATCAAGTCATATTAAATAGAAGACTCTAATAAATTTATGTCTCATGTGGTATGGACCATATAATGTACAATTTTAAGGTCACATGGTAAGTACCTTATATCTTTTTGTTTAACATATTCTCTAAATTAATTTGGTGTCATGCATTTTAGGTTCATGTGACGATGAAAATTTTAAACCCACATTAAGTTATAAAATGTATTTATTCAAGAAAATGGATTTGGTAATATGTATGATGTGATCTATAGACATTGAAATTATAGAGTATTATCTATTAGAATAGACCTTGTGTATAAAATAAGTAATTTCACATTTTTCTTCAATGTTTTGGGTATTATTCCTTGGTATCATTGGAATTATGAATATCAATAATTATTTCCCTAGGATAAATGAGAGGTGGAAAACCTTATTGTTGAATTATAACATGAAAAAATATTGGTGTTCTTCATTTTTATAAATGGTAGTTAAACTTTTCTCATCAATTCACTCTAACAGATCAAGTTAGGATTTAAATTTTTGAACATCGATCTTTTGTTTTTAAAAATCCATATGATGTAATGGAAACTAAATTTAAATAGTATATACCAATTACAGCCAAAAAACTAGTTAATACAATATTGTTTGTATAGAAGTACGGGTGGTAGTATGATATGACCATAAAGAATAAAAGTGAATCTCATGCTAACAAATTTAATCCTTTTTCACTATTTCCTAAAGTGTATTTGATATATTATTATTAAATACATCTATTTTTTATTTTTTATTGAATAATAGTGGTATGAATGATTGTACAATTTGTTTTACTCTAAAAATATCCTCTTAAACTCAAATTCCTAGAACAGTTTTCCCTTTTGCATCATAATAATGTAAGGAACATCAAATTTAAAGATGATATTAGGCTTAAAAAATTTGATCAAGGTTTTTTATCCAACCTATTTTAAGGGTATAACTCTATCCAACTTGGAATTGAAGTTAGTAGTAGTAAAAATGAACTTAAACATCTAGACAGTGGAATGAGGGCATAGACCTATGACAATTATCCCAAAAATAAAAAATGGTCTTGATAAAATCATTGTGTATTACAACTCTACCATTTTATATTTGAATTTATAATATATTAGAAATTTGTAAAAACATTTTGTTGAATTTCATAAAATCATATATCATCGATGGATAGAAATACCCATGTATTTTAATTTGGTGTAAGATTGTAATCTAATTTTGATGTATGCCAAATAAACCAACATGGAATTCTTATATAATTATGATAATATCATTTTTAAGCTTATAAGGAGGAAAGAGTAAAATCCTACTTTTTTCAAGATATTTTAAGAATTTGTGTCATTATAAAGGAAAAAATATTTCTACTCATTTTTGGATTTTCTCCACTATGGATCAATCTTTTGTAAGAGAGCAATTATGAATATATTCCACAATAGGAGACATCAAGGTATTTTTTTCTTTTTATAATCAAGATGAGATCTCACCGTAATCTAAGGGTGAATGAGGATTATTGATTTATTACATGTCTTTATTGGAAAATGAAAAGGCCAATCATAATTTTGAGGTAAAGAAAACAATATCATCTTGATTAATATCCACAATGATAATGGATAGACTTTCCAATGAATTCACTCGAGAATTTTGAATGTTTAAAATGTTAGTCTATACCAATTTTGAAGTAATATGTGACATAAACTCCAAAACATAATCAATTAAGGGTATAAACTCCTTTTTATTTATTATATAGTCCCCATTTATTTTCATGATTAATAGTAACAAATCACATTTAAAATTTAATCATGTAATAGAAATATTCAAATTTAACTCAAAAAATGAAATTAAATCCTTGAACTATATATAATTGTAGGTGAACTCCCCTAAGAGGAGGGAGGAGTAGGTAAAAAAGTTTATTTTTTGAGATATTAATTAAATCCTCAAGATATCATGATTTAGTTTCAGGACTTCCATCATTTTTCATGTTATACTTTGAGAAGAATCGTGAAAGTATATTTCTAATGTGTGAAAATTTTCATTTACGCGGAAGAACTCTTCATTGGGGAGTTATACGTCTAATTGAGAATCTTTCGAGGAAGGATTTTTTACCAATAAATATACTAATTATTCTCCCTTAATCACCTTCTGAGATAAAAAATGGATGCGTAATTATTATATAATGGAAACCGATATTTCAAATCACCCATTTAACATAAGATAACTGATGATTTATTTGAGATGAAACACATGATCAATCAAATTCATATCATGATGTTGTAAATAGTAGTGAAACTTTTACACCATAAAGAATATTGTGAATCTATTCTTATTAATATTAGTGTATCAAATTTCAACTTCCACCACCATTTTTAGAGGTAATATATACTACTTTTCTTACTTGTATTATTTTTCTTGACAATGTGGAATGTAAGTGATTTCTCTATAGCTTCCACATAGAGGATTAGGGGATTACAATCCTTTAGAGAAATAAAAACTAGAGGGAGTAAGAGATATTTATTGAAATAATAAAAAACCTTCTAAAAATCCTCATACTACTATTATGTTTCTACTTTCATCATAAATGTTTTGAATGGAAAACGTTTTCTAAGAACATTTTAAATGAAATGTATAATGTTTGTGAAGCTACCTTAAATCCCTATCAACTCTTGAAGTTTTTATGGTGGAAGAATTTATTGTATTTCCCTATTTTTCAAAATTTCAAATTCATTCCCATGATGATAGACTATGAAACTAATGAAATTTTATAATGTTTCCACAAAATCACATTAGTAGGTTTTTCTTCATGTTGTGCTTCAAAAATTTAGAAAACACTACCTCATTGTTGGTAAGATAATTGATGTTCTTCTGATATTTAAATAATAGATCATTTACATGATATTTTTTGTTTTCCCAAGGAAATATCTAAACATTTATTACATGGCGCAATTGTTTGTATCTCAAACATTCCTTAATCTAAATAGAATAAACAAATACAAATATACCCCTTGGGGATCACTAAATTTAGTATATTCTTCATTCATAGTATTTACATAGATCTTATTCTATCTAGAATATTTTTCAATTAATAAGGGGCGTGGAACCCTACTACTGTATCTATAATTAGTTCTAGAATTGGGATTATAAAATTATACAATGAATAGTGGAAGTTAAAATTTCTAAAACTAATATATATCATGATTTTTACATTCTTATTCATAATATGAATTATACAAGTGATCCACATAAGATATTAGACCTCCTAAATAAAATTCCACTTGATTATATTTTTATTCTCAATTTCCACCTTTGCACTATGAGTAGAATACATTCTCCTAACCACATATTTATAACTGTAGTGGTTATCTAGTAAACCAAAATCCTTAAAATCTGTCTACGGATTAAACCTATTAATTTTGATATAATTACATTTGAACAAGTCTCTGTATTTTTATATAAAAGTGATGTATTCCTCTTACTCTTTGGGGTAATGGTGGTACTAGTCAATGTGGGTCATGGGTATTCCTATGTACTGAAATTGACTTGTTTGAGTTTATTGATAGTGGTTTAAATACCTTCCTCAAAATTTGGTGGAGTATCTCTAAGATATTCTTCCCCAACATTACCAAGTATGGAAGTTTGACTCACTAATATAGATTCATGAAATGATAGAGGGGTGTCATCATCATCATTGAATTCTCACTCATTTTAAGAGTGTGAGGGTTTTATAGGCTCCATGTGATTAGAGGAAAAGGTTATTAATTAACATGTTTCTATCAGGTGGTAGATATCTAGATAATCAAAGATCCTAAATTACATTAAACACATATAATTAAATCCAGCATCCATGTAAATATTCTCAATGGAAATATCAATACATATAGACTTTATAGAAATATATTATTTTATTTATTGAGGAAGACCAACTGGGAATTCACATTGATATGATTAATAATGAGTAAAAAATATTTATCTATACCATTCCTTGGATTAATAAATGCTTCTAATATTCCTTTAAGGAAAATTACTTGTGTTATATCATTCACCAATAGTTACATATAGTATTTTTTGTTTTACATTGAGTTGATATATGAATATACACAAGATTAAAACATAATGTTTTCACCATAAAGTATTATAAATTATCCATCACTAGAATATTTGAAACATTGATGATATGAAGAGGGTATTACTATATAAATTTCAATCCATGTTCCATATAATAATGAATTGAATATTATATCTTGGAAACCCACTATAAACTCCGAATCAAATATAATAACTTCAAATTTACTTTTTAGTCTAATCCTTTTAAGAGACTTCTATTCACTATTTTTATACTCTTAAATTAACAATATTTAAGTGGGTAGGTATCTTTATTTACCCTAATGGTGGAATGTCTAGGCTTGAATGAGATCGATCAATGAACTATCCTCTACTAGGGATCAATAAATGCCAACATAAAGAAACTTCTAGAATAAAACATGAGTCTAATGTGATCATATATAGAAACTTACTAATATTTTATCATAAATAAGATAAACATACAAATTTCAATGGAACCCATTTCTACATGACGTGTTGCATCATAAGAAGCTTCAGTCTCCGTCTCTTGAGGGACAAATAATATAATCTATAAGGGACTCGTTGTGTTCTTATAAGTGGTGAAGAGTAAAAAAAAATTTAAATACAAGATAGAATGATGAATATATACTTTAATAAAACATGAAATTGATATAATTTCATATAAATAATTTATATCATAATTTCATGGCCTAAATTCTTGAACACTAGACCAAATATGGTGTTGATTTCCCCCTTGGTTAGAATTGGAGTGGGGCATTTTGGTTGTTTGTGAGTAATGTTTTATTTGAATTAATATATCCCATGACTATAAAGGTATTTATATATTCATTATTAAATGAACAATATTGACTGGGGGAGTGATTCTAAGAAGATTTAGGATTAAATCAATTTTTTTCATGGGATCATTGAAGCTCATAACTCTTAGTTTCAACTATATGTATAACTTTCTTCATGAAGACTCCTAAAATCTTGGTTTTACCTTGGGAATACCATAACCTATATCAATTACATCCTCCACATCTATTGATAGACAAACCCCATTTTATATGATTCTTCTTTACTAGTGAATGAACCTATCTGGAAACTATTGAAAAACCCACATTGTGACTCCTTGTTAAAGAAAAATCTCATTTCAAAGGGAGGTCATCATCTTGAAAATGATGTGATTAAAAATTATTGGAGGTTATAAACCTAATTTGGTACTCATGGGGGTTAATATTTTTATAAATTTAATTATTAACACTGATTAATATAAATTTTTATTGTTTTCAGAGGATAAAATGTTTTTTAAGATTTAAATATGGAATTGAAGTCATGAATGGTAGATCCAATCATTCACTGATGATCAAATGAGTAAATTGGACTTAAATTTAATCCCTCTAGTCATATAAATTTTGTGAATTCCTATAAGGGACTTCATCTCACTATCCCACACCCTCTCATTTAGAAAGAGATGTATAATTCACATGATTCATGGGATTTCCCTTGGTTGAATAATTTTTACCTACCTCCCTATAAAGTAATTCTTCAAAGGAATACTAGTATTTGATGTTGTGTGCTATAATCAGATTGTAGGGAATACAATTGGTATGATCATTCAACCCTACATTATCAAATATTCCAATCTCTAGAAATTTTAATAGGTTCTTATCTAGATTAAAAATAAAATACCATGGGGACAATTCATTTCAAAAGGCGAAAGCTTTGTTATTCCTATTTTAAAAGTTTAAATGGTTTTACTCCTTATTCACTTATTACAAAGTATAATTAATATTTCTTCATTATTGATGAAGCTTGAACTGTGTAACCATGTTATATTTGATTATTTTAGGGGTGGAGACAACACTAGTGTTTTTTTAGATAAACATGTGTAATTTCCAATTTTCCAAACATTTATGCTTATGTTGAAGATGTTGACTGAGATTTGGTTTTGGATCATAGAAGGGAATATTATATCAGTTTTTCTCATATAAAAAACTCTGAAAACCTTCTAGGACTCTTTAAAGGAATGATAATTGTTTATTTCTCATCTTAGAGGTTTTATATACATTTTTTAGTATTTCATCCTATAGTAGTTTCAAGTCCTTGAATAGGTTGAAACCTTTCTTCGGAAAATAAAGTCCTTAAACCCTTTCATTTACATGATTATTTTGTTTTGATATGTCATTCATGTTATTGTTGTTCAATATTGACTTGAATTAATAGTACAATATCCATTTTTTATCTTATTAATTATTAATGGTTCTATATTCTCTATTGTTATACAAGATAATTATAAGAGAAATTAATGTATCCAAAAAATATATATGATTATCTAATTATTTATTCTCTAATTTCCAGGATATTATACATTCCTATAATGGAAAGTTCACATGATACTTCTCTAGATCTCACATACCATTGACTTTTTAGATACTATGATTTCCATAGTAGTGTGATGGAGTACTCAAATCCACTAACATATGTTATGGTTTCTTCTCTAGCTACACTAGTGCACATCATCCTTCAATATAATTTTTTCTTTTTTTTAATAACCTCAACATAATAAAGTTGGGGGGGGATATGGATGAATCCACACTATTCCTTTTTTTCTAAATAATAGCTCGCTATGTTGGTGGTGGTTTTATATTAGGAGGATCTCCAATATTGTAGGTTTGATTCCTGATATATTCACCTTTTTCTCACACTATATTGTGGATAAAACTTTAAATATATTATTCCTATTTCTCAAGAACCTATATATAAAGATCCAATGTTTTATAAATTAAAATATCTTTTTCAAACGGATAAATTCCTTTATAAGTAATGATGTTATAGAAAACATATGCACTATTTTAGATATTTTCGACCATTATAAGTTATATCTTATCAAATTAAAAATTTCATAAAAAATCATAACCATTGATAACATAGTCATTGTATAATTACCTTTAATATTAGTATATATTAAGGGATATGATAAAGTCTAGTTGAAACATATGAAAAAGTGATGAGCTCGACCAAAAGGATCATACCATATAAAGCTCATTTATCAGAGATTTTAAGGGAGATGAAATCCCAAGGATTTACATTGATGAATACCAATTTGATATTAAAAAAATTAATGCTTGAGAAAAACGTTATATGGGAGAAGTTTAATCATGTAGATATCATGGACCAAACCATGTTAACTAAATAACCGCAAGAAATTGTCATTATTGCACAACTTACCCTTAGGGATTACTCAAAGGTAATAAGGGCTTATGTGTCTGGACCATAATTGTATGAAATTTTATATTTTTATTTCTTATATAATAATTATAATAATTATATTTTTTATTATAAATTTATATTTATTACATAATATGTTTTAGAAAATATTTTTTTTATATGATAAGACAGAAATTGTTTTTTTCATGAAATATATAGTTTCAGTCAAGATACATTTTTTTAAGAGTTCAAGAAGTTTTGAAATAAATTTTAGTTTTATAAAATATTATTATCAAATAATATTTATTTAAATATAGATAATGATATAATTTTATAAAGAAACATGTAATTTCAATAAAGGACATAAACTCTTATCATAATAAAACACCATAATTTTATATAAATGGGGATTTTTTAATTAAAAGTGTCAATTTTCATATTTGAAGATTTTTTTTATAAAATAAATACTATTTTTTAATTCATCACATCAATATTATCCAATGGTAAATTTATCACAGTTATCAGGGATGGTTGATTTTTTGGGTAAAAATTAATTTCTAGATAAATATATGATAAGTATTATGACATCATAAAATCATAAATTTTTGTAATAAATAATATAATAAATATACATGAAAAAAATAATTTCAATAAATTAGAATTGTTTTTTTAATTTATTTTATATGTTTTATTTCCCCATAATGAATCCACCAAAACTGGTATTATATTTTAAGGTTTTAAAATTAATTCTTTATAGACATGAATTGCATCTGAATAAAAAGGTAAATTACTTTAATGATTCATATTCTTTAACTTTTAAATTAATTAAACATACTTTACTTAAGTAGAAACCATGGGAAACTACAAGGGATGGGTTGTGGTTTGGATTAAATTATTATATAGATTTCAGAACCTAAGTTTAAGAAATAAATAAATAATTCTCTAGTCCATTTCCATAAACCCCCACCCAACATCACATTAATCATCACTAAAACCCATTTTAGAATAAATTTAATCTAAATATCACACTATATACCCCTTACAAGTCTCCGATAGTCTCTTAATAATATCCTCCCAGGCTTTTATTATCACCCTATCTATGTAAGGGATCTTCTCCTCCTCCCTCGATTCCATTACCATCTTTATATTATACTATTTTATTTATAATATTTATTGTTCGTATATGTTATTTAAAATAATTATAACTATCATTATTATGTTAAATTTATGATAGATCTATTTTAGTCTCATTAATCCCTTCATTTATTCTTTATATTCCCCCATTATACTATAGAAATTATCCTGTTATTTTCCATGAAAACATTTTTGTGGTGAATACCCATTACCATTTTAACTCAGGGGTATTCACCAATATGAAAATATCCTTAATTTATTTAGAAAATCCATTTATTTAACCCAAACCCCTTAATCATAGTATTAAAATTTATAAACTACATCTTTATGTTGTATGATCTATGTGGCACACATGCATGTACATGATATGAATGAGATGGGTAGGCCTGAAATTATATAGAATACCAATGCATTGGATAATGTTTTTATCTCATTAGATGATATATATGTTTAATGGGAGGTTATCCTAAGAACATTATGTTATTATTTCTTTGTTTTCAGTCTTGAATATTATTATGATTTCTTATTTTAGGTTGTTTCCCTATTCCCAAGTTGTCTTTATGTTATCATCTTATATCATTATTCAATGATAATGTTTATGATTTTCCCCAGTATTATGTTAACTTTGTATTCATATTTAGTCACATGTACTAATTTACCTTATGATATTCTTTTATTATCACCTTACTGGTATTTATGACTCACTCCTTTCTTATGTACATCACAAGACATTGACAAGCAGTTTTAGAAGAGCAATGGAATTTAAGGGCATGTTATGGGGTTTTAGTTTATGGGTTTGTATTTATATTACATGTTGTTAAAATATGTACTTCTTTACCAAAATTCACTAGGACAATTTATCTTATAGGTTTGTATTAAGTGTATCCTTATATAATCTAACATGAAATAAGGGGTATTAATGATATTGGTTGTCATAGTTGGTATCAAAAAAAATCTAGTTATTTTTTGTGATTAGATTTACAAAAACATAGTGAAATACTTAAGAATAATATTAAACATAGGAAAAATCCTTAAATTTTTCTAAGCTATAGAGTGAGTGGTTTCCAAGAAACCAAATTCTTTCCTAGATACTAAAAGTTGATATGAATCAGGCACAATTGAACCAAGAAGAAATAACCCCAAAAGGAGTGAATTGGGCTTGACTCAATGATCACCTAGTTCAGGATAGATAGGCCTTTTTCAGATCTATTTTGAATCTCCTAGGGAATATGATTTGGTAAATTTAAAATATTCTTATGAACCATTTTTCAGGAGAATAAAAATTCCCAAATTATTTTATGTCTGGAAAATTTTTGTGGATGACTTATATTGAAACCTTGAAATTTATATGTTAGTGAATATATGTTACATATGAGTTATACATTCAATGAACAAAGTTTATCATTTATTTTTTAGTGGTTTCAAAATTCTCATCCTTAATTTTCTATTTATTTTATTCAATGATCAGGGATATGGGGAACTAAGTCAACAAAAAATGTGATGATCAATGTAATAATTACCCAAATAAGATGTTTAACATAATGGTGGAAAGAATCAGGAACATCATGAAAATAATATCTCATCTAACTCATTTTTTGAATAGAAACAAGAATCAGAGGGAAAAATATATACCCTTAAGAAATAAAAAGTGTTAATTAATACCATTATGTGAAAAAGCCCTATGAATTTCATTGGATATTCCAATCTGTTAATTATAAAACTTTCTATAAACTATATTTAAATGATTTTCTCTATCCTATAATGATATAAAGAAGAGATGGTTGTGTTGGAAGCTTGTTGTATAGATGGAGAATATAATAATTTTTGGAAATTGATAAAAAATATGGAGCCCATGGAAGAAATAAAACTGATTGAGGTGAAATAATTGTAGAAATGTTTTTTGATAAATATTGTTTTCAAAAAATCCAACTGAAAATTGAAAGGGATTTTATTATAATAATGAAAAGGATAAAGAATCTATCAGTGGGTATAATGATAAATTAGAAATACATCCATGATATACCTAAAACTTTTTCATTTACAAATTAATTAAATATGACTACATCTTTGGTGGGATAGACAAAGTCTAGGAAAATATTTGTTGATTTAAGAGATTAAAAACTACAGAGATATTTTCTAATGTGACATCGTAGTCAAATTGGAGATCATTGAATAGAAAGTATATCATGGGTCTAGAGATAGGAAGTGAAGAATAGAGTTTAGATTTGGTGTTGTGAGGGAGAAATTGTAGCGGTGAAAGAAATTTCAATATCCCACTTGTAAAAAGTGTGGCTAGTAGAATCATAGAAATTAGGGCAATGGTAATGGAAAATACTTCATGTGTGGGAAGAAAGAATTCATAGAGAGTGATTATTATCAGGAGAAACCCATGAATGTGATAGAAAAAAAAAGAAATGATACTCTCTACCCATATTTCTTTTTCCAAAGTTTCAAAAATTTGGAATAATGAAACTATGGAATCCAATACACTAAGCCAAGGGTTGTCAATGACAACTATTAATAACAAACTCCAAGGCGTAGAGTTCATGTGAGGGATTATGTAATCACAATAGATGAGGTGGATCCTAACAATGACATAGTGATAGGTTCACTAGTTATTCATTCAATGATAGTGAATGTGCTATTTGATTCTGGTTATTTTAATTCTTTCTTATCACACAAGTTTAGTAAAACTATTCAAACACCACCACAAAACATTTTAGTATATTTGTCAATAAAAATGGAAAATGGGGAATTTATGGAATCGCAAGTATATAACTCCTCACCTAAAAATTTTTTTGGGACAAACATCCTATTAAACCTTGTGATACATCCTTGAGCATAATTTTATGTTATTATGGAAATTGATTGGATTTCCTTATATAGATCCAACATAAATTGTCAAGAGATGAAAATCACCATCTGTATCACAAATCACCCTCTAATTCTATACATGTTTATGGAAGAGGATTAATTGTCTTTTTTTATCATCTCAATCATGGATATTATTTCTTTCTGATATATAATGTCTAGTTGAAATTATTAATACTAAGTAATATATCAACCTTGGATACATGGCCATTGTAAATGAATTCACTACCATGCCTCCCAAATAATTTTCTATTCTTCATCCTAGTTGAGATTTAGAGGTCCCAATAAAACTTATACCATTTTTTTTAATATCCATGAATCATTAAAGAATTTAAAATTTCCAACTTGAGAATATGAAATAAATATGATAGAAACTGTATAAAGGGTTTATATGCCAAGTGCATAACTATGGGGTGAAACATTCCTATTCGTCATGAAAAAGGATGGTTAAATGAACCTTTACATTGATTATCATGATCTCTTATATATAATGATAAATAAAAAGTATCCACTACCATAGACTGATGACTTGTTAGATCAGCTATGTGGAGTCCAATACTTCACCAAGATGGATCTTTAGGAAAGATATTATCATGTAACAGTGAATAAGTAGGATATCCCCAAGACTAATATTCCGAAAATTTACGAGAACTATGAGTTTCTCTAAGACAATGGGCCTTGTAAGGGTTCCCCATCATCCCTTTAATATGGGGTTATCAATAATCAATAAAAATTAAGGCCTTCTGGCTATGAGAACTAAAAGTCAATAGTGGTTTCATTTGTACTCAATAATTCTCCAATTATATTCATTGACTTGATAAATAATCTATTTAGGAATTAAATTGATAAATTTTTTTATTCATTGATGATATAATTATCTACTCGAAAATAAATGAGGAGTTTGAGAATAATTTATATTATACACTGAAAACCCATAGAAAGGAAAATTTATATCTGAAGTATAGAAAATTTGAGATTAGGATAGAGAAAGTGACATTCCTAGGGCATTTCATGACCATTAAATCGATATATATGGATACTTTAAAACTAGTTGGAATAAAAGGATGGCCTAAACCAATATTAGTGGTAGAAATCCATAGTTTCCTTTTATTATTTGGTTATTATATGTGATTTTTTGGAAACATATTATGATTGTTAATCCCACAATCCAAGCTAACTCAAAAATGATTCAGGTTTCTATAGACTGATAAATGTAAGAGATGTTTATTTATTTAAATAAGATTTTAATCACTATGAATTTTATCAAATTTCCCACCAATGGAAAACAATTTTTGATATACTTTGATGTTTTAAAAAGGGATTGGGTTGTGTAATCATGCAAGATAATAAAAATAAAAGTTATGCCTCCTTCCTATTAATGATCCATGAGTAGAACTACCCAATAAATGATCTATAATTGGTTCTAGTGATCTTTGTGTTTATGATTTGTAAAAATTATCACTATTTTGGGAGGTGTGGCATATATACTGATTATAAAAGCCATAATTATATATTCACCCAATAGAAGCTCAATATTTTCCAACCAAGGTAGTTAAATATGTTCAAGGAATTTGATTATTCAATCCATGACGATCCAATGAAGGCAAATAAAGTGGATGATACTCTTTTTATAGAGGGTCTTAAAACCCTATCCATGATGAGGATTGAAAGTTGTCTAATATTCTTGGAAATGCACAGGATGGAAATTGGAATAATAAAAGGATTTGAATCCTTCCTCTCTCAAATAACTACTCAACCATCCATTCTTATGAGAATCATGGAGGCCCAAAAAGATGATTAGGTGCTACCTAAAATGGTAGAGAATATTTTGGAGTTTTACGTTATAAAATAAGGATTTATGAGGTTTGGAACCTTGATATGTGTCCCATTAAAACCTGAACCAAAGTGGGAACTTCTAGATTATGTTCATAACTCGTCCATCTCTATTCATTAAGTAAGAACCAAGATGTATAGGGATCTAATGAAAAACGTTTAGTGAGATAACATGATGATGGAAATTGTATAATTTGAATCTCGATTCATGGTAAGACAATAGGTTACAATAAAATGATATAAGTATAACGATATGATCCAACAATTTCCCATTACAATATGGAAATGTCAAACTATATCCATGTATATCATCCTAGGACACCCGAAGACATGTAAAGGTAATAAGTCCCTCTAGATGGTAGTCGATCACCGTATATAGTAAATGAATTTAATTGTTATCAAGGAACATTTATCACTCATCCACCTCACTAGTATGTACATAAGGGTAGTGGTAACACTACATGGAGTACCACTTCCCATTTTTTCTGATGAATATATGAAGTTTACCTAGAGCTTCTGGAGGAGGCTTCTGAAAGTGTTGCATACAAAATGGGGTTTTAGTACTACTTATCACCCAAATAAGAATAGTCTTTCCAAGATAACCATTAATACTATAGAGGATATGATGAGGTCATATTCGTTGGGTTTACAAGGATTTTGGGATCAACACCTTTCCCTAGAAAAGTCCTCATATACCAAGAGTTTCCATTCTATAATTTAAATGTCACATTATATGGATCTTAATGGGAAGAGGTTTTGAACTCCAGCGTTCTTTGATATAGTTTTTTAAACTCTAATTTGTTATAATATATTTATTTTAGCATAAATTTAATTTCATCGATAACTGGTAATGCAAGTAACACAATGTTAAAACACAACATGGTTTATTCATGATTTGGAACATAATTTAGATTTAATTATTAACACATTTATAAAACAGATTTCTTAAAATAAACTATATTTTTTAAATTTTAAT
This sequence comes from Viscum album, assembly GCA_963277665.1. Taxonomy (NCBI): domain Eukaryota; kingdom Viridiplantae; phylum Streptophyta; class Magnoliopsida; order Santalales; family Viscaceae; genus Viscum; species Viscum album. Next base: position 1,500,480,966 of record OY728156.1, on the reverse strand, counting down.
ATAAAAATAATCTAGGGGTGAATTTTTTGGATTTGCTTAATTTTCTGGTATTAATGAATAGTTAAATTTACAAAATTTTAAATGAAAACTGTCTTTTTATTAATATAATATATATTATTAAACTATATTTTAAATTTTTTAAAAAATTAAAATTAGTTAAAATTTTCATCTATTAAGACATTTTGGCCATTGGGGTCAATTTCATGTTGAATTTTTATATAAATTCATTTCAATCATTTGAACATTTTTACATTAAAAACCCATTTATTATCATGCCTTCAAGATTAATTTTAAATAAAATATTTACAAATATTTCCATTGAATTAAAAAAATAGAGTCAATATATTGAATAATGATAATTTATAATTTATAATTTTTTAAAATTTTTTTTTTACAAAAAATAATAGTGAACATATTAAAAATTAATTTTTGTGGTTATGGAATAAATGTGTTTACCGAGGGATAAACATCAAGGAAAATGATTAAAATGACCTAAAAATTTTTCTATAACCAATTTAATGGAAATATTTCTAACCTTATAACCTTAAGCTATATTTTCATTGGTTTTTGGGACACTATTTTATGAAATTCACCTAGAAAATAAGTTAGGTAAAGAACAAGACAAAAAATACCATTTCTTCTTTTTAATGCCTATAAATCATTGGGGGAAAATATAATATAGGTTATGTTTAAAATTGTCACAACTCTTCCCTTGGGGATCGTTCCATGACTACCCTAAGCCCGCCTTCAATATGTCTGGGGTTCGAGACTAGCACCAAAGGCGTAATTCCTTAAAAATGGGAAGGAATCACCTTTATATTATGTATATGCACACAATAGAGCAAACAGATAGATAAAAACACAAAGTAATCTGTATAACAAAAGAGTGCTGAAAAGTAAAAGGGGCTAGAAATACAAGACCAACTGTAAAGTACAAGGAACTGGAAGTACAAGTACAATTGAAGAAAATAAAAATAGCTATTGGTTTGTCCTTTAGGATTCTTAACTGAAGGGTAGGTACAGATATCCTCCTCAGCACTCCACGTCTGCCATTCTCCTCCATGTACCGGCTCTTTGTAATGTCCACCTTCGGGTACCATCCAATCCTGGTACTCTTAGCCTTAGTCAGCGCTGTCTGTCATCTACAACCAACACAACAAGTTGCGGGCATTGCCCGTGAAAGGGTGAGTATAACAATACTCAGTTGGGACCTCGAGACCCTCAAGGTCTCACAAAAATCCAATAATGATAAACCACAAAGCTTGAAATCAACAGATAACCTTACTTATGTATATGCTCATACATATACCTAAGTTATCAAGTGATTAATCTCAATCATGAGGGAAACACAAAAGTACTGACTCAGCTCAACTATGATTTTATTCACATTATAGGAACCACAGCTAATAGAGAACTCCTCTTCTGTCGAGTATAGTGGGCCTGCCATGACACCAAGAGCTCTTCCTTTTAACGTTGGACAGCTGAGGTCCTCCTTCTTTCAAGTATTGTGGGTCTGCTGCGTCACATAGAGGCGCTTCCCACTGTGGTTCTGCTGCAACAACCAGGATCTCCCCCTCATAGCCTATAGAGGTACTCCTCTTATCGAGTACCGTGGGTCTGCCTCCACAACTAGGAACTCCTCTGCCGTGGTTCTGTCACCACAACCAAGCACTCCCCACTAGGATAGTCGAGTCACTCCTTATCAATTGGTCAGTAGTCATCACGTCTCTACCAGCTACTAGGTTCCTACAGAAAAGCTCACTCGTCTTTGGAATATCCACTCCATAAGCTACAGGTTGATGCCCCAACTACCACGAATTCCCACGAAGAAATATTCAAAGGTTCTTCCACGTTATAGGGGTCTCAACTCAAATGACGGCGCGCCAATCGGATGCCCGGTCCATGAGTTATTATCCTTTTAGTCCTATAGGGCCTGGTTGATTTCGTACATGATCCAACCAGACCGTATCTCAACAATACCCCAAACTCTAGTGGGGTATACTCAAAGGGACTGTCATGCTAATATATTAACAGCGCTGGTGATGGTTCATCAAACGGACACCTGATGCCAATGATATGGCCAAAAAATGTAAAGGGTCATAGTGGGCCCGGGTCCAGTCCGACCCAATCTAGGTTGACCTAGCCAGACCTGTTGGATCTGGCCTAGCCCGTTGGGTGGGCCAGCCCATTTAGTTCATCCCAACAGGCTGCGAGGGGTCACAGAGGGCCGCGAGATCGCGGACCTGCCGCGTGTCGGCACGAGGGCGTTTCAGCCCATAGGGTGTCGTGAGGGCAGTTCAGCCTGGAGGGTGCCAAGAGGGCACGGCTCGGCCCGAAGGGCCACACGAGGGTCCGGCTCGGGGCGGATCAGCCCGGGGTCGGGGTGGCGTGGCGAGGGCCGGGAGGCCGGCATAGGTGGGGGGTCGCGAGGGGCGCCGGAGGCAGGCTAGGCCAAGGCGCCAGGAGGGGCGCGGGAGGCCGGCTCGGCCGGGGTGGCTCGAGGGCGCAGGAGGCCAGCTCGGCTGGGGCGTCATGAGTGCGCAAGAGGCCAGCTTGGCAGGGACGCCGTGAGGGTGCGGGAGGTCGGTGGGCCTGTTCGGCCAGCGGCTGCGCGGGGCGCGTGAACAACGGAGCCGCGGGGTACGCGGGGCATTTGGGGTGCATGGGGTACGCGGATGGAGGAGCTGTGGGATGTGCGGGGTGCTCGTATGTCTTGGTTTTCATGGCTGGGGGCTGTCATGAGGGCACAGCGGGGTGGCGGTGCCACGGAGCGGTGTCGTGCATCGTTGCCTTTGTCGCGGCCGGTGGTGGTTTCTGCGGCCATTCTTATGCTCCTCAAAAAATAGTTGTTGTCCTTCTCCATCACGATGAACACCAAAGGAGATCGTCAGAGGGGTGGGACCATATTATTTTGGCATGCACCATCCACATTTAGAGTTGTAGCAAGCAGATCTACATTAATCTTGAACCAAGAACTAGAATAATAATAATAAAGATTCAAGATTTCAATAATAACCACTACCTTGTTTGTTTTTCATCGACGTTGGCATAAGAAAGTGGACATCCTTTCACTATAGATGAACACGTCCCATGTCGAAGGAGGTTCGGATGAAGAAAGTCAATGTCGAGGTCGTTCTTCATTGGTGGAGCATTCTTCTTCGGGAGAGAATTCTTTTCTGGGAGATGAAGATCTTCATTGGAGGGGTTTATTTCACCCAAGCTCTCCTCTCCCAAATCCTTCTTTGCCAACCAAATGAAATGTTAGCCAAAGATAATAGATAAAAAAATTATTAAGACATTGGTACGAATTTCAAATTATCCTAATTAAACCCCTGGGTTTTCATGATTAATTAGGGTGGATTGGTATAATTAAATGACATGTTCTTTGGAACAATAAAGGTGGAGGAGGTCAAGAGTCCCTCCCTCATTTATGAGGGAGTTGAGTGATTTTCCTAAATTAAATGGGTGTTTAGTCCCAGGTGGTCCCCACATCGTAACCTCTCATGGGAGTTTAAGTTCGGTGGGCCCCACCACCATAACCTCTCATGGGAGGTTAAGGTGGGGTGGTCCCCACCTCCAACTTCCACATGGGTGGTTATAATAGATAAAATAAAATAAAACATGCATTTATTTTATTTTATTATTTCCATGAAAAACCCAATAACTATCTTCCACCCTTGACCAACTACTGTCGACGTGAAAGTCTTCTTAAGCGAATACTGGTGCTACGAGTTCAATGGTGTCCAAAGATTGTATTTCCGTGATCCTATTCAAAAGTAATAAAAACCCACCCATACGTTTACTGAACGAACCCGAATAAAACTTCAAAAATTGATTTCGGGCACACCGGGCCTCGGAATCATGTGCCGTCAATTTTTGGGGATACGTAAAATTCCCATTTATTTAAAAAAAAATTACATGGGAATTCCGGGTCTTTACATAAATATTATTTTTAAAGGGGATTTTTTTATATTTAATTATAATTTATTTGATTTTTTTGGTATGAACTAATTACTTTATTTTCTTTGGAAATTCTAATTGGGTGATTATTTTGTTAATAAGTCACTATAATAAATGATACTAAAAATATTAAAAGTGAAGTAAATTTAATGAATTATTGAATTACATTAATTTTTTAAGATTAATTTATCACGTGTAATGGTTTTTTGAAAAATATATTCTAATTCCATAATTTTATTGATATTTTTAAATTCAAATTAAATAAATAATTTTAAAATGGACATCAGTTTTGTTTTATAATAAATGATGATTTATTAAATGATGAAAATTTACTAAAAATAATATACTCTTCTTAGTTATTTTTAAATGTCATTAAATAGCCAATATTTTCTATTAATAGACAAATTTTCATTTTATAATGACTCCATTGACCACTAAATAGTAAGAAACAATGATAGCATGGTTAAGGTTAAAATGGTGTTTCTGAACATTTCATGCGCTTGTGTTAAAATTAATTTACAAAACACATTGGCTATATATTTTTTTAAAATTATATATTATATTTAAATATATTGAGTTCAAATTATATAATAAGGCTCACATTAATTTAAACATAAAGGATAAAGGACCTAGGTTAGAAAAGTAGTTTCTATAGTGAAAACAAAAAAACTAAAAAAACAAGGAAACATATATGTTAATGAATAATATGTTTAAAAATTTGTTTTATAATGTGTTGGATTTATTTCTTAACCACATAATCCATAAAATCCATTAATTGCTAATATTGGAGCTACTTGAGTAAATATTGACCTCCAAATAGTGAATACTTTTGGGTATTTACAAAAATGCTACTCCTCATCAACTATAAAAGAACCCTTACTCTAATCCCTTCTTCACACCGTAAAACATGTTTTTTATCCAAAACATAAAGAAATAACTTCCAAATATCACACTCCTCATTATATAAGGCTTAGTTTTTGCATAAATCCAACATAGGAATGCTTTAGTACCAACCTAAGGAGGATATCCAAAGAAGATGTAATTTTCTTCAATAAGGGTCTTTATTTTACATCTTTATACACCTATTTAAATTTTATTAAACCATGATGATATAATATCCTTGGTATCTTTCATATACTATATTATTGTTATAATAAGGTAGTAACCTAAAACCATCTCCATTCTCATGAAATGGGTTATGAAATCATCATTTGTGTGTTTGGTGGACAACCGCCTCACAAACTGATGTCATTTGTCTTTCCATTTCAACCTATCAAGGTTGGTTATGATTATGGTTATAAAGTATATTATATATATATATATAATATTTATCATTTTTATTCCATATATCATATATATATTTTTACATTAAATTTCATAGGAGATACAATAATGTCTTTCATGTATACGGCGGACTACGGCCTCGTGAAGCGATGTGATTCTTCTTTCACTAATGCAACACCTAAAAGGTGATAAAGATAAAATTAATGATAATATATGATATTAATGAAATTAATATGATATTAAAGTCATATTTACAATTCTTTAAATATAATACATGTCATTTTTTTCCATCTTAGTCACTAATGTGAATACGATAAATTCATACGTGTACGTGTGGACTATCACCTTCACGAACTGATGTGACTCTCTTTTCATCACCACAACACATAGATGATATATATAATATATAAAATATGGTATATACAATATTATGATAATTTTGGAAACTTAAAAAACTACTTATCTCATTTCCATAATGATCATTGAAAATTGGAAATGTTAATCATGTGTATGTACGGCCTACTATTTCCATGAGCATAACGTAATTCATTTTTCAAAACCATCATTCATGGTTGCTTTTAAAAAATATAATTTATTTAAAATATGATAATTATGTCATGGATGTTATTTTTTAGATGATAAAAATATATAATATTCTCAAGAACCAAATATTTCATGATAAAAAATTCATGAGAAAATAAGGCAATTAAAACCTCAAATAATGAAAAGAATTAAATATTATAAATGAAAGGGTAATATGATTTTATAAAAGGTTAATATATGATATTATATATATTATAATGTTTATGTTAAAAATTAATAACATGATTAAATCCATTATATATAAGTATTAATAATGTTAAAATAATGGAAAGCATGGGGTAACCGATTTCATCTCAATTTACATTATTTTAAGACATATTTGATATTATGAATCAATTCAGTTTTATATCGGGTATACACATCCCCTTTGAAATTTGATAACATAATTCATTATTAATTCATGGTATTTTATTTTTCACTTATAATCATTTCAACCATGAATATTGGAATTTATAATTACCAAGTAGTAAAAGTTATTGTTCACCCTTTCTTTATTTTCGGATTGTTAACATTCTCTGAAATAATCATTGTATTGTCACCATTTTTTTCATTAAATATCATTTAAATATTTTTTTATTATGGATATTATTATTACCTAAAATATACTACAATTTTTAGAAAAATCGTTTACATTAAATATTATTTGAGTAATTGGGGATTTATTGACAAATTTGTATCCTTTACTAAATATAAATATTTGATGATAAATAATATTGATTTAAGAATTAAATAGATTATTTGATATATGAATAATTATTAGGAACTATATAGATGGGTGGGTCCTGGTATATTATATCACCTTGATGTGTCAGTATGTTTCATGAGACAAATTAGTTAGAAAAATTAAACAGGTTTTTACCTATTGTTTAAACAGTCTTGTAAAAGGTCTAGATAGAAGAGGTATCATGTGCCTGAGACATGATTTCCAAAAAATTATGAATTGACTTAATTAATAATTTATTTATTATTAAATATGATATTTTCATAATTATATTATCTATGGATTCATTTCATTTTTTTAATTATTTAAATGGCATGAGTTTCCATTTATTTACCTTTCCATATAGATTATGCTTTATCTATTCATATTGTCAAGCTATATAAATGGATTCTGTGTTTATTAATTTACATTTATATTTTGATTATTATTATTGATTCGTGATATATTCTTTTGTACTTAACCCTTACTGGGCATTTTATCTCACCCTTATTTTGTTTCATTTCCCAAGGATATAAGTAATATATATTTGAATGAGATTTTGAAGATGAATTTCATTTTTATTTGGCATGAATTTCGTTTTATTTTCTATTAAAAATGTAAAATTTTAAATATTTATGTCTCTTGTTCTCAAAAATAGATAAAATGATCATTCATTCATGATTATACCCATTTTATATATACTAATGTAATAAAGTAAGGCACTGTATTTGAGATATTGGTGTCAGAGTCGTTATAGTTAGTATCAGATAATGTTTAATAGAAACATTGAAAAATAGATTTATAAAAACATAGATTATAGAGCATAACAATATGATACAATTTTAAGATAATTAGGAAGAACATACAAAATTTTTGTAAGGATGAGATTATGTGGTTTCTCTAAGAAACACATCTCTATCTGGACACTACAAGTGGATGTGGTTCAAGCGTAGAGTTATTAAGGGGTAATAACTCTAAAAAATTATGTTTAGGAATTTACTCAAGAATTACCTCATACCTGAAAATGGGGATTACTTGACACTTAGTTCGACAGTCTTGGGGGATATTCTTATGATAATTCACATTTTATTTACAAACCATTATGAGGGATTTGAAATGGAGATATCCCCAAGGAACTAGAATTTATGATTATGAGATTAACAATGCTTATATTTTAACTTATGATAAGTGTTACAAAATATTTATAATTATTGTTTAGATTTTTATTTCATAATTGTATGATCTAATATAGTATATATCATCAGTTAGGATTGCTTCAAGGAAGGAAGAATATTATCAATACTCATGGACAACATAGTGTTTTCCTAATTAGGAAGCTAATATAACTGGTATTAGAACTAAGAAAATTATGGATATATTGAGTCTTATTAATCAAATAATGATAAATAACCATACCCTAATGGAGTAACCTATCCCTTAGTGAGATTCTCCAATTTTGGGTCACATTATCTGATAGAAGCCCACATCATTTTGTGTGACTACTAATCCAATTGTAGTTGAACAATAGATTAAATCTATAGAAATTATATTTATTTATTCGGATGTGGTGAAAAGGAAAATTTTACACTTTATATGTATTGTCTCAATGGAAATTCTGGTCAATTGTGGTCATTGATCCAGAATACTAGGGAGGAAATGGAAATAAAACTCATAGAATAGAAGAAATTTAGGAAACAATTATTTGAAAAATATTTCCCTCAAGATAAAAAACTAAGATAATGAGAAAAGTCTTTATCATAAAAAATAGAGAAAAAGGTTTTTTATAGTATAAAGCTACCATTATATGGTTAGATAGTTATGCTAACAATTATATAAACAATACAGAGTGCAATATTGATTGTTTTACTGAAGTTCTTAAGAAATTTTATTGAAGGGTGTTGTTCTATAAAACGGTTTCATCATATAATAAAATAGTTTTATATTCTATAAAAATAGAGAAATATTTATCCATGTCTTATGGATTTAAAGTGATGTGGTAGAAGAAGAGTATATATGATAAAATTTGATAAATATAGAAAGGGAAAAATTATTTTCCAACATGTGGTAATTGTGGGAAGAACCATTCTGGTGCTTTCTTAAAGGTAATGGAATTTTTCTATATGCTTGGATAGAAATTAAACCACTATCATGATTTAATGTGAAATAAAAAAAGTCAAATATTAAATGCCTCTACTGTTAATAGATAGGGTACTACATAAATTAATTTTACAATAATCAATGGAATTGACCTCAAAAGATGTTAAGGTATCGTGGTCGAGATTATGTTATTAATTCAAGCAAAGTGGATTAACTAATGTTCTTGTCTTCGAATTCAATAATTTTTTAATTTTATTATTTTATAAATGATATCATAGTTATAAGAATTATGAAATTAATACGGATTGTACTCCAATACTCTTTCTTCATTGATTTTAATATGTATGTTGAACAGTACCGATGACCAAGGAAAATGATTCAGTTTCATGTTTAAATTCTTTTAAAATACATGATTTATGGAAATATAATGCTTAATAGTTTCTTAGTGTTGAGATAATGATGTTGGGACAAAGAGATAACTGATATGTATAAATTAAATTGGATATTACTAACTACCTTAGGACTGATGAACAATGTGTTACCAATGTGGTTTATACTATCATTAATGAAGTTTATATCATCCGTAGATATAAGTAATATATTTAATAATATATTTTTTCATAAGGAATGTTGAATAATGAAATTTTTCAATAAGTCTTTATGGTAATTTAGGTTATTTCTGTGTTTTAAGAGAATACATGATGAATTTATTCACTAGTTTAGTATGTGATGATTAAGAGACGCTTTATGTTATTTAATGGGTTGATGATAAGATCATTTTTTATTCAGTTGCCTTATTTCTATTATTATAATAATAATATTTTGGAAGGATTCCAAGGTTTAACATTTATTAAATGGGTTATGTTTAACTTTGTATGAGGTTTTATATATTAATGTATTACATCACCATATGAGTATTTATGCATATTGGATAACTTTTTCTAACCATATTAGTTTTGGAAAATAGCATAAGATATAAAGAAATAATGTTCACTCTTTTGTGGGTCATACAATCCATTAAAAGTGAATTTCAGTGCTTTAGGCATAAAAAAATCATTTTTTGACATTCTCTTCTTAGAGTGAGCCTTGAATTAATAATTATTCAAGGCACAACCTGTCACAAACCGAATTTGGTCACCATCAAAAAAAACACCAAACCTGGCCCGTGGCAAGTCCCGAAGGGTATTCCCGATCCCCAGAGGTTGTAACAAATGCACGGGTAACATAAAATGAAATTTGGGAATGATTTACCCGAGTTTATAAACATAAAACAACAAACAAATCAAATAAAACAAATCTTGAATTTTTAAACAAAACCATATTTTACAAAATTTCAGAACTGAATTACATAATTTAAAAAAAAATTAGAAGACTATAACAACTGAAGAAACCCACAATGGATAGCCCAAGAACCTAATCATAGTGAGAGGCATGGCCCTCAAGCCATATCCACAAAAACGTATCATGATGGACCGCTAAAAACACAAACTGTTGGCACAAAAGTGATAACCAAACCTGTGAGAACAAAAATAACCAAATCTACTTACACCCATGTGTGTAAGTAGGGTGTGATCTAATTCCCAGTAGGATACCACCACTAAGAGATTCCATGTGATAAATATTCAAAGATGAAAAGCATCCAAGATTTCAAAAACATGTAATTTCTAGTTACAATTTATAAAAGATGCAACTAAAAAATCATTTTTCAAGTGGGATAATTTAAAGAATCAACACTTTTAAAATAAATTCAAAATATACTTAATTTTTTCATCCAAATATATTGTATGCTGACGGTAAGTATAAAGGATCTAATGAGAAAAAATCAATAGAAAACAACCCTATAGGCACTAGCTAGTTGTGGGTCCCAGGTACCTCGTATCTCAGTGAAAGTAACCACAAAAAAATATATGTTCTCGTGCACGAGCCACTAGTAGGGAACATAACCATAACCTAGTGGTCTCTAATCATCATCATCATAGTTTATTTAGAGTTTTAAGCGTCAATCTTTCTATGTGAAACTGAGGCCAAACCCCACGGATTCACTAGAATACTAGTACACGTCCACCAACCTAGATACTCAGGTTTTCCCTTTATTCTCAAACAAGTTCAAAAAGCCAAGAAATATAGGTTTCATTTTCAAATATCACTTCCAAATCACACATTAACAAAAAAAATCCCCATGTACATCACAAAAGATACAAATTCCACTTTTCATTCAAATGCGTTTTGAAATTAAACTCACACCAAAATAGCCCACAACAATTTCTACATAACATTCACAATCCAAAACCTCCATTAATAAATTTATAAAGACACTAAAAATATTATAATGATCACATAACATCCCACTCACATGTTTCATAAAACTCTTTTTATAAACAAAATCCATTTTTCACATCGCACTCACACAAACATCCCACATCACGATCACACATCTTTGGAATTTCAGTAAATCCATTAAACATTTTTATAAAACATTTCCAAGAGGATACACATAACATGACAGACCTATTAACATTTAAAATGGTCCATTTGAAACTATAAACAATCCAAAACAGTTTTCCAATAAGGTTTCACCACTTACATTAATCATTAAACCATTCAAAACATTCATAAAAGAATTCTAAACAGTGTACCAAAGCTTTTCACATAATACCTATTTCAAAACCATATTTCAATGAAAAAATCACAACAATACAAATTAAAAATAGAATTGGAAGCCCCAAGAACATTTATTAAACTACTCCAAAGTTTTATACAGAAACCTCAAACAATACCACAAAAGATCCACAGAAAAGCACACCTTTTCAAAATCATTTTCAAGAAGTGAAATAAGGTTTTACACCTTAAACCCATAAAAAATAACTTTAAAACCAAATGTCACCCCAATACCCTACCAAATCAGAATTTTCCGCCCAAATAATATTTATTAAACCAATTTCATATGTTATAAAACACACCCAAACAATACCCAAAGGGTTACATGTGAAAAACACACAATTATAAGCTAAAATGAAACTATAAAAATAAATTCATAACCAAATACAACATAAAAAATTTCCACACCACACACAGCATATTAGGAACATTCATAATAAGTAATTCAAGCAAACTAACTCATCTAGAAATTATTACACATATGATCACCTACCTTTAATGTCGAAACCCTCAAAACATGATGTGAAACATCATCTGCACTGCTGCCACACCTCAAGGAAGATAAATATGTACTTTGTCCCCCATATCTGACCAAAAAGACACCAAATCAAACCCTAGGTTCCAACCCCAACTTATGGACATAAGGAACATCAAGAAAGGGTGAAAGAAACCCTAGGGAAGGGGAAGAAATCAAGGAAAGAAACACTTACTTGAAACATATTGAATAAAACGAACCAAATACACAAATATTTGAATCTCCACGCAATCAAACCTACTATGTAGTCTCTAATGGAGATGAGAAGGTCATGTGGGGACTGAAATGGGGAAAAATAACTGAAATTTAAGGAGTAATGAAAGAAACAATTTACCTCTCCAAATCTGGACGATTTGAGAAATTTAGAGACTTTTCTCCCAAATTGGAGAAACAAATGAGCTGATAGTGGCTAAATATATAATTGGGATTATCCATAGGTTCCTAGATTCTAGTGGGAGGTGGAATCACTGAAAAATAGTAAATATTGAATGAGATATAAAAATATTAAAAATCAAACTTAAATCAGGAAATGAGCTTTCAGGCTAGCCCAAAACCTTAATTAAAATCCCAAATCCATCATGATTATGGATTTTTATGAGGCCCAAATGGATATGGTATTTTTTATATATTATGGTATGAAAATTGAGAAGTATAATTTTTTTAGAATCTTAAAAAATGAATGAGTTATAAAATAAACAAAATTGGGTTTTAAATTTGGAAATGGGCTCATTGTTTGGCCCAAATTTGGAAAACCCACCATTTCCAGAAAAATGCATTCGAAACCCCCACAAAAAATAAATAATGTAAATTAAATGGCAATATTACTTTAAAATAAGTCATGTATGTGAAAATTCATGCCACCATAAAACTTTTTGCCCTCGAAAAGCCATAGTATGACCAAATATGAAAACCAAACCCAACTAATAAGCCAAGAAGTAATTCTTTGCCAAGATTCTCTCCCAAAGGCCCAAACACCTCCAGTTATCATTTATGGATGGATTACTCTCACAAAAAAAAATTACACCACTTTCCTGAAACAATCAAGCACATTTAGGCTTTATCCCAAATGAAAACTCCTCAAACACAATCTGAACAATACTCAATCAATTTACCGAAACAAACAACAACATCAAACAAAGTTACACTTACTCTACTATAACTAAACCATTGGGAACTCTCCAATCTCAATGTTTACCCAAGAAAGATTTAAGTAGTTAGATATCTCTGAATTATAATACCTACATCCAAGACAAGACCAAGGAAAAAAATCTGAGTTACTCGTATGAAGAGACACAAATTGGCTCCCCACCGTAAGAGACATCTTAATTTTTTTCCCGACACAGAATCAGGACACTAATAGGGGAGGCCCGAACAGACTCCCTGGTACATGAAAGATACATCCATTAGAAATTTCACAAAGAATATGAATGATACCCATGGTGGGTCTCCCCACCAAAAAACCAACCATCTTAACCGATCGGCGTGGGCTGACACAAAAAGACCCCAAATATATAATGATTTGGGAAGGCTTCACAGTTAGTCCACACGGTTTGGGAACCCATGAACTAACTATGCAGGTCATTCTTTCCACATGGCTTTTTGGCACATGGTCAATACTAATCATTCACAGACCTCGTCCTCATCCTATCTAGCCAAATTTCAATCCATTCTCTAAAGACTTAATGGAAACCAAAGGGGGGAGATATTGGGTGATGACATGAGTACAAGGCCCCAACCTATTTCCACCGAACGAGAACAATAGAAGAAAGATGATGACACCATAGGTTTAAATTCTTCTTATCTTTCATACTAAGGATATGACATTTTACAAGGTTTTAAATGAAACTGAGGATTCCCCCTGACTACACACCAACTTCTCTCTAGGACCTATGGCTGGAGATCGAAATATTGAAGCATCTTCGGTATCGCAGTTAGGCTGTGGAAACCCCTCTGTGTAACTTCTTCTTTCGGTACCACAAAAAACTACACTGCATACCCCGATGGGTTCACCAAGACATAACACACTCTATAACTCACTTTACCGAAACCTGACATTAAACTAAAACAAGGTATTAGAAGACGCACAAACATAACACCTTGTTTATTTTGGTGAGAAACAATATAAAGGAAGGACACGCATAAACACCTTCCTCTAAGATAGAGAATTTGATGTTTTTTCCAAGGGATACATACTCCCAACATAATAGAGAACCTCAGGGGATTGAACAACCTTCACCTTTACATTCAAATTATCACACAACATCACAATGCATCACCAAACACGACCTTTACAATTGATAGAAACAATACATGGAATGGGACCTTATGACAAGTCCCTAATTAACAGAAAAGTCCAAAAAGTGGACACAATAGCCTCTCATGACCAAAATCCCAAAATTGGTGGTTTAACAGAAACTCTTGCTTCAAAGAAACTATGAAGAACCCAGAGGCCCTTTTAGACACCATTGAGACACTCATCCACACTAACAACCCCAGAACACTTCCACCTTTGATGAATCAGGCAACTTAAGAAACTAAGGTCTCTTTCAAATCTCTACAATAACTATCCTACTACACGAGGATCTATAAATCAACAAAATGAATGGGTGTAGACTCAATCAACAAATATCAATAAAATATTCCTTATATTGATCAACTGGAGTATTTTCCAATGGAAAAACAATACGGGTTGCACTTCAGTTGTGCATTGACTCTTAATGGGGGCGTGCCTTATCCAATGAGATAACCCAAAGACCCAACCAAGATGGTCCATTGGTCAAAACATGACACAAACCAGATCAGAACACAATAAGGGAACCACCATAAAGTTGTCCCAAAACATATCTCAGAAGAGACTACTAACCGATCCTTCAACCCAACTTGTCGTCCAAATACAAACCCAAAACACGGTTTGAACAAGAGGGGTTCCTGAACTTAAAACATCCCACAACATCAACATTTAAAAAAATCACTTAATTCAGACCATCCCAAACCAGTCATCATGACATCATGTTTTCCTATAAAAACATTTCTTTGAAAACAAACAGTTCAGCGACTAGCGTATCCACCAATGGTACCCCATGGGCCTTACACATCCACGTTTTTTACCACACTAGGAACCCTCCTAATATCCATCCAGGAACTCATCTAGTCATTCCATTATCCATCCATCATCCCCTACAACCCCATTCATGTGGTCTCTCATAGAAATACCAAAGGATAAAACAGAAATCATTTCCTCTTTTCAAAACCAAAACAATCTACCAATACTTCCTTTTTCTCAAGACCACTAACCATGGAATAAAAATCCCAATCATTCAAATGAATACTCACTTTAAATTCATATACATAAATTTCAAAACATCTCATCCCATTAAAACACCCTTTGAATGTTTATAAAACTCTATTGGAAACAATTTTTCAAAACCAAATTCAATATAGTTCCTTCTTTCAAAATAGGTGTAAGAACACCATTTTCCATTTCAAAAAAATTCTTAAAATTCATTTCCATCATCTCATAAATCAATCCATTCCTTCATTATTTGAAAATAATTTCAAAAAAATGTTATGATTCTTAAAACCAAGTCATTTTAAAAACAAAGTTCCATGATTTCAAAACTAAAGCACAAAACAATGCGAGAGGAAACTAGTTTCAGTGGGTGACTTAGACATATAGTTGGCGGCCATATCACAATCACATCACTATCACAGAGAGTGTTCCAGGGAATATCCTTGACTCCACATGGCTTTCCAGGCCATGTGAGCTCATTGAGACAATTAACCCAACTCTCTTTTCATTTCCTCTAATCATCATCAAACCAAGAAAACGAAAGGACTTAGATAAATCCCATCTTCCCCTGGAAAATTGAATCCCATCAGGAGGTGTGGTGATCCAGAACACTACCCATAACTGAAATATCAAGTCCCGACAATCCTAAATCTATATTATCGCAATGCTTCCCCAAATAACATGACCCAAAGAGTTAACAAGAACCTCCTTTGATACAATTTTGTCACGAACTGAATTTGGTCACCATGAAAAACGACAACAATCTCGGACCGTGGCAAGGCCCAAAGGGCATTCCCAATCCTCAAGAGCTGGAAAAAGTTCTCGGGTAATAGAAAATGAATTTTGGTAATGACTTACCTGAGTTAATAAACATAAAACAATGAATGAATCTAATAAAACAAATCTGGATTTTTCAAACAAAACCATCTTTTACAAAATTTCAGAACTGAATTATATAATTTAAAACAATTTTATAAGACTATAACAACTGAAGAAACCCAAAATTGATATCCAAAGAACCTCCACATGGTGAGAGGCATCACCCTTAAGCCATATCTACAACATCGTATCATGATGGACCACTAAAAACCCGAACTGTTGGCACAAAAGTTGTACCCAAACCTGCAACAACAACAAATAACCAAGTCTACTTTCACCCAAGGTTGTAAGTTGGGTGTGATATAATTCCCAGTAAGATACCACAACTAAGATATTCCATGTGATAAACATTTAAAGAATAAAAGCATGTAAGTTTTCAAAAACATGTAATTTCTAGTTACAATTTCTAATAGATGAAACTAAAAAATCAGTTTTCAAGAGGGAAAATTTAAAGAATAAAAACTTTTAAAATAAATTCAAAATATACTGAATTTTTCCATCCAAATATACATTATGATGATGGTAAGTATAAAGGAACTAATGATCACAAGAAATAGTAAATAACCCCTAGGAACTAGCTAGTTGTGGGTCCTAGGTACCTTGTATCTCAGTGAGAGTAACCACAAAAAAATATATGCTCTCGTGCACGAGCCACTAGTAGGGAACATACCCATAACCTAGTGGTCACAAATCATAATCATCATAGTTTATTTTGAGTTCTAAGCGACAATCTTTATAAGTGAAACTGAGGCCAAACCCCACGGATTCACTAGAATACTAGTACACTTCCACCCACCTAGATACCCGAGTTTTCTCTTTGTGCTTAAACAAGTTCAACAAGACAATAAATATAGGTTTCATATGAAAATATAAATTTCACATCACACATTAACAAATAAATTCCCATGTACATCACACAAGACACAAATTACACTTTTCATTCAAATGCGTTTTGAAATCAAACTCACACCAAAATAGCCCACAACACTTTTTGCATAACTTTCACAATACAACACATCCTTTAACAATTTTATAAAGTCCCTAAAAATATGATAAAGATCACATAACATCCCACTCACATGTTTCGTAAAGTAATTTTTATAAATAAAATCCATTTTTCAAATCACACTCACACAAACAGCCCACATCACATTCACACCTCTTTCAAATTTCAGTAAATCCGTTAAACATTTTTATAAAAAATTTCCAATAGGATACACATCACATGACAGAACTATTCAAATTTAAAATGGTCCATTTTATAGTATAAATAATCAAAAACATTTTTCCAATATGTTTTCACCCCTTACATAAATCATTAAACCATTCAAAACTTTCCTAAAACAATTCTAAAACGTGTACCAATGATTTTGACATAAAACCCATATTAAAACCATATTTCAAGGACAAAATCACACCAATACAAATTCAAAACAGAATTTGAAACCCCAAAAAAATTTATTAAACTACCCCCAAGTGTTATACAAACACCTCAAAAAATTCCAGAAAAGATCCACATGAAAAGCACACGTTTTCAAAATCACTTTCAAAAAGTACAATAAAGTTCTAGACCTTAAACCCATATAATCCTCTTTAAAACATAATGGAACACCAATACCCTACCAAATAAGAATTGGCAGCCCAAAAAATATTTATTAAACCAATTTCATATGTTATAAAACACACCCAAACAATACCCAATGGGTTACACATGAAAAACACCCAATTTTAAACTAAAATGAAACTATAAAAATAAATGCTTAACCAAATCCAACATAAAAAATCTACACAACACACAGAGCACATTAGGAACATGCATAATAACTAATTCAAGCAGACTAACTCATCTATAAATTATTACACATAGAATCACCTACCTTTTATGTCGAAACCCTCAAAACATGGTGCGAAACCTAAAATGCACCACCTCTACACCACGAGGAAGATAAATCCAGCCCTAGACCACCATATTTGACCAAAAAGACACCAAATCAAACCCTAGGTTCGAACCTCAACTTTTGGACATGAGGAACATCAAGAAAGGGTGAAAGAAACCCTAATGAAGGGGAAGAAATCAAGGAAAGAAACACTTACTTGAAACATCTTGAATCAAATGGACCCAATACACCAAAATTTGAATCTCCAATAAACCAAACCTAATATTGAGGATCTAATGGTGATGATAAGGTCATGTGGGGATTTAAATGGGGGGAAAGGATCACAAATTGAAGGATTTATGAATGAAAAAATTTACCTCTCCAAATCTGGACGATTTGAGAAATCTAGAGAAGTTTCTCCCAAATTCGTGACATAAATGAGGTCAAAATCGGCATAATAGATAATGGGAGGGGTAATCATTAGGTTTTTTTCTTCTAGTGGGAGGTCAAATTACTGAAAAATAGTACATATTGAATGAGATATTAAAATATTGAAAATAAAACTTATATTAGGAAATGGGCTTTCGGGCTTTCCCAAAACCTTAATAAAAAACCAAAATCCATCATGATTATGGATTTATATGAGGCCCAAATGGATATGGTAGTTTTTATATATTAGTTTATGACAATTGAGAAGTGGAATTATTTTATAATATTGAAAAATTAATGAGTTATAAAATAAACTAAATTGGTTTTAAAATCTAGAAATGGGCTCACCGTTTGGCCCAAATTTTGAAAACCCACCATTTCCACCAAAATGCATTTGAAACCCCCCAAAAAAAGAAATAATGTAAATTAAATGACAAAATAACTTTAAAATAAGACATGTATGTGACATAAATAAAGGTTGAGATTGTTCTTATAAAATGGAATGAAATCAAGTAAGCACATATTCTCATCAAAATTCATCAAATTTAGTAAAAATGATCTTCAAATAAAATGTTAACATATTACCATCATTTTTATGATATTAATGACCCTTTTAAAACCTATATGGTTTGGGTTTTTTTGGTGGTAAACATTCTCTATGTCACCTGTATTATTGTGATCAATAACCTCTATTACTCAACATTAACCCTTGGGAGTTAGTATTATTTTCCATGTCCATGTTTTCATTTTCCACCTATTTTATCCTCATTGTAAACCTAGTTATGTGTTATTCTATATGACCTCGGTACTTCCTTTTCTATCTTATTAATAAAATGTTATATTAACCCTTTTACAATGTGGGGTTTTTTAAAATGGTATTTTATAATTTCAAACCCTTGATTACCAAGATTAGAGTTAAATTGTGAAGATGTAATTTATTTATGGTTGGTATAATGTAACACCTAAATAATTTACAATATAATTATTTTTAAATAAATTTAATTTTCTCAATAACTTGTAATGCGTGAAATGCAAGATTTAAAGAAAACACAGTTAAACAATGATTTGTGCAATTAATTTAGAATTGATTTTTAAAAATAGAAGAAATTTTATTATAAAAAATAAAATTAATTGTGGAAATTTTAATATTTAAATTATTTTATGCTAAATTTTTCAAATTTTTATGGAAAGTTTCATTTTTTGATGAATAGTAAACCGTTGTGAATTTTACTTCAAAGCTATCTTTTTGGGTAAAAAAATTATAATATTAAATTATATTTTGAAATGGTTTTAAATTAAAATTAGTTCAATTTTAAATCCACTAATCCATTTTAGTTCATTGGGATCAGTTTTATATTGAATTTGGATATAAATTCATTTCAAACTGTTGAACATTTTCACTTTAAAAACAAGCTTTCTCATCATGTGTGTGAGATTAATTTTAAATTAAAATTTTCAACTTCAATGAATTGAATTTGAAAAATGGATTTCATATTATGAATAATAATTATTTATAACTTCAAATAATATTGAATTAATTTTTTACCAAAATGAATAGTAAAAATTGAAAAAAAGTATTTTCATGGTAAGTTAAAAATGGGTTTATAGAGGGTTAAACTAAGAGGAAAAGTGTTTAAATTACCTAAAAATTTGACCAGCACCCATTGTATGGAAATATTTCTACCCTCATTACCTTATTCTATATTTTTATGGAATTTTGGGAGACTTATCTGTGAAATTAACATATATATTAATGTAAGAAAAGAGCAGGACAAAAATGAATCATTTCTTCTTTTTAATTTCATAAAAGACTTTGGATAGGGAAAAATAGTATAGGATCGGTTATAAATATGATTTTGGAATATATATCACTTTTTTATAACATGATAAATTGTTTTAATTTTTTAAACATGAATTTTGTACTTCAAATTATAAGGAAAATTCAATGGAGTAATTATTTTGTTAATAATTAACTAAAATAAATGACTGTAAAAATATTAAAAGTGAAGTAAATTGAATGAATTTTTGTCTTTCATTAATGTTTTATAATAATATATCATATTAAACTAGATTTAGAATAATATATTCTAATTTCATCATTTTATTTTTATTTTATAATTAAAATTATACGAAAAATGTCAAAATTATCATTAATGTTATTTTATAATTAATGATATTTTATTATATGATTGAAAATTACTAAAAAACTATATTCAAACAAGGTATTTTTAATTCTTAATAAATATTCAATATTTTCCATTTGTGGACCATGTTTTATTTTATAATTATAATATAGACTATTAAATAGTAAAAAATCTATGTTAGAGTGGTTAAGATTAAAATGGTGTTTTTGCACGTTATATGCGCCTGGGTTAAAATTAATTTACAAAACATATTGGATTAATATTTTTTAATAAATATATATTATATTTATAATAACGGATTACAAATTATCTAATAAGGATCAATTTAATTTATTCATAGATGATAAATTACCTAGGTTAGAAAAATAGTTACCATAGTGAAAACCCAAAATGCTAAAAATAAGAAAACATAGAAGTTAAGGAACAAATGTTTAAAAAATATATTTTATTATGTTTCAATGGTTTTTATAGACCACATAATCCCTAAAACTCTTTAATTACCAATATTGGAGCCACATTAGGTAATATTGAAAACCAAATAGTCAATACTTTTAGGTATTTAAATGAATTATACTTCTCCTCTACTATAAAAGGGAATTCACTATCCTCCCTTCTTAAAACCATAAAACCACATTGGTTCATCCAATACATGAAAAACATATATCCAAAATTCCATACCCTTATCCTAGAATCCTTAGTTTTTTCATAAAGTTAACCGAGGAATGATTTTGTGAAAACCTAAGGAGGATACCCAAAGAAGTGGTAATGTTATTCAACAAGCATCTTCATTTTACTTATTTCTCCTCCTTCATAAATTTTTAATTAAAACATTATGATATAACAACCTCAGTATATTTCATACAATTTTATGGTTTCATAGTAATTTAATTCCCTAAAACTGTCTCCACATACATCAAATGGGTAATGAAATCATTATTCGTGTGTATGGAGGACTACTGCCTCACGAACTGATGTCTTTCGTTTTTCAATTACCACCAAGCAAGGTTGGGTATGATGACAGATCTAAAGTATATATATTATATTTAAAAAATATCTATACCTATTTTTCACTATATTATACTATATATATATATATATATATTTACCGTCCATTCCTTAAAAAATACAATAGTGTCACTCATGTCTACAGTAGACTACCGTCTCACGAATACATGTGATTCGTCTTTCACTAATGCTTAAAATGGATGGTGATAAAGATACTGTTAATTATTATATGTGATATAAATTAAATTATCATTATATTAATGACATATTTATTATTTTATGAAGTTAATATATATCATTTTATTTGTCTCCTTTTCACTAACTTAATGATGATAACATTGTTCTTGTATGTTTGTACTACCGCCTTCACGAAGTGATGTGACTCTCTTTTCAGCACCACATCACATGGATGATATATGTAAGTATATAATATGGTATATATTATTTTATAATCATTTTATAAATGTAAAATATTATGTACTACCTTTCTATAATGATCATTGAACAATGGAAACGTTACTCATTCATACTTGAAGTCAACCGTCTCCATGATTGTAACGTACTTCATTTTTCAAAACCATAATTCATGAATGGTTTTAAAAGATAATATGATGTAAAAATATGATTAATAGGTCATTATTTTTAATTTTTAGATTATATAAATATATAATATTTTTAATAAACTGAACCTTCATGATGAAATATTCATGTGAAAACAAGGAAATCTGCACCATAAACAAAGAAAATAATGAAATATTATTAATAAATAAGAGATAAGATGTTATAGAAAGAGAATCTATGATATTTTAAATATTTTTATGGTGCTATTATAAATTAATAACATTCATAAAACCATTATATAAGAGAATACATAACATTCAACTAATGTAAATCATAATGTAAGAGATTTTGTCTTAATTTAAATTCCATTGTTACTTATTTGATATTATACACTAATTTAATTTTATGTGATCTATAAACATCACATTTGACATGTAATTTAATTATTCAATCATACATCATGGTATTTTATGTTTCACATTAAATCATTTCATCCAGGGAGAATTGACTTATAAATTAGCCTGTGGAAAATGTTATTGTGCAATCTTACTTTGTTTTTCATTGTTAACTTTACCATGAAACAATCACTTAATTATGATAATATTTCATTGGTAATTACATTTATTTTAAATATAAATATTATTTTATTATAGATATTATTATTTCCAATACCATATACTAATTTTTATATGTGGTGTTTACATTGAATATTATTTGAGTAACTAGGGAAATATTGATAAATTTGTATGCTTTACTCAATACAAATATTTAAGGATAATTAATATTAAATCGTAAATTAAAAATATTATTTTATATTTGAGTAATGATTTGTACCTTTAGTAATGGTTTGATCTTATCATTATATAGCCCCACGAAGCATTGCTATATCTCATGATACAAATCAGTTGTCCAAATTAAACTTCTTCTTACCTGCAGTTTAAAATATCTTTTCAAAGGACTTGATGGTGGAGGGTTCATGTTATAGAGACATTATGTACAAAAATTAATAATTGACTTCATTAAGAGCTCATTTATTATTATCCATGTAATTTTCATTATGATATTAACTATGTATTCATTTCATTATATGTTTATTGTTTAAATGTCATGATTTTTTAGTTATTTATCATTCTATATTAACAATGACTTATCTTTATATGTAATCAAGTTATTTAAATGGAATTTGTGTTTAGTTATTTACCTTTCAATTTTTGGTATTCATATTGATTAATAATATATTACACTATACTAATCCCTTACTGAGCATTTGAGTTCACCCTTATTTTGTTTTTTTCCACAAGATATGAAAAAATATATTTGAATGATATTTCCAGTATGCATTTCATTTTTGGTTGTTATGTATTATGTTTTATTTTCTATTATAGATGTAAAATGTGAATGTAGTATGTTTTTGGTTCTCCAAAACATATAAACTAATCGGTCATTTGGGATTCAATCAAGTATATCTATTATAACATTATAAAGTAATTCATTGGATCTAGGATACTACGATCGAGGTTCTTATAATGTCAGACAGAAAAAGCATATGGGACATGAAATTTTCTAAGAGATGATATAAAATAATTTCAAACCATTCAACATCATAAGAAAAACATAAAACACTAATAGAAAATATATGTATGAAATCATCAACAAGACCTGGAGTTTGAGGACTATGATTAGGCGTTCCTTAATATATCACTATGGAAGAAATTCATGAGGTTTGGGAATAAGGGAAATCTTAGTCCAAGATACCTCAACCTCTTTGATATCCTTTATAAAATTAGAGTTTTGTCCTATCAATAAACTCACCCACCTAACCTATCTTGAGTACATGTTGTGTTCCTTATATCCCACTTTAGTATGTGAATTCCTAACTCCTCACATGTACTAAATCCAGTGCTAGTTCCATTGGAAAATGGTCCTTCATATAAGGATAAGATGATGATGATCATATATTTGATAGGCAAATCTCTCCAAAATAAGACAACTCATCAGGTACTGTGTTTTGGATGAACCAAATGTTTGAGTAATGGACACGGAATCTAGAAGTGGTGATGAAATATAAGTACCATTACCAATTTTAGCATAATAAAAAATCTATGGAAAAATTTAAGACGGGGATGAAATTAATGACACTAATTTTTATGTATGAAATTTTATATTTCAATCAAATAAATTAATTTATAAGTAATGATGTTATATAAAATATGTGTATTAGTTTTATTATTATGTACCACTATAAGTTATATACTATTTGATTTAAAATAACACTAAACATCATAACCATTGATATTATAGTCATTTTATAGTTACCACTAAGATTCGTAAATAATAAGGTTTATTAAAAAGACTAATTGAAATAGATAGAAGAACTGACATCCTCAGCTAGTCGGATCTGACCCTATGAAGCTCATTTATTAGAGCTTCAAAGGGAGATAGAATCACTGGAAATTTCCCTTGACAAATCCCAAACCAATATTCAGTAAAAAAAAGTCAGAGAAATCATTTAAGGGAGAATTTAAAGCTTATCAAGATCATGGCCCCATCCATGTTCACTAAATCATCTAAATAATGTGTCACGACCGCTCATCTTACGTTTAAAGTATACGATGGTGTAATAACGGGATTATGTATCTATACTCTAATAGTTTGGATTTTTTTTTTAATAAAATAATGATTATATTCATAATTTTTAATTATTAAATAATAATTAATAAAAATTTGTTTGATTAAAATTATATTTTTATACGATGAAACACAATTTGTATTTTTAGGAAATAAATAATTTCAATCAAGACACTCTTTTTGAGAAATTCAAAAAAAAATGAAATTAATATTATTTAAATTAAATGTTATTATTAACTAATATTTATTTAAATATAAATAATAAAATAATTTTATGATTTAAAATGTAATTTCTATAACGTTCAGAAAATATCATTATCCAAAAAACTCATATTTTTCAATAAATGGGGATTTTTATTTAAAAGTGAAAATTTTCTTATTCAAAGAATTATTTTTGATAAAATAATAATTATATTCAATATTATAATGTAAAAATTATCTAATGGTGACTTTGTCATAATTTTCAGAGAGAGTTGAAATTTTTTGTAAAAATTAAATATGGTATAGATATATAGTATGTATTATGACATCATAAAATTCCAAAATTGACATAGTGAATTATATTAATAGTATCCAAAACTAAAATTATGTTTCCCCTTTAAAAGAATATTTTTTTTAAATTTTTTCCTTAATTTTATTGACACTTAATGAATCCTCCAGAATCTATATTATATTTTAAGGTTTTATAATCAATTATTTATAAACAATACACACTTCCACATTACCAAAGGTATTATTTTAATGATTTTATTTTTTAAACGAATAAATTATTGAAAACCACTAAAATTTGGCCAAAACCATGGGATATATTTTGGTATTGATTAATTTATCATATAGAGTTCAAAACCTATGTTTAAAAAATTAGTAATGCATTTCCCTCTATTTTCTATAAAACCCCACCTAATTACCCATTACTCTTCACTAAAACCCCATGGATCATGAATATACTCTACCTTATTCTTGTTATATCCCTCACATGGTTCCCCAACGATCTTAATAATATCCTCTCAATCTTTTCAAATAACACTTTCAAGGTAATGGGTCCTCTTCTTATCCACTTTATTCAATCACCTTCTTTATATTATGCATTTCAATTTCAAATTTTTCATGTTGGTATATTTGTTACACATTTATATCACTAAATTTATGATTTAATGGTGATTATATACACATTTAACTATTATTGAACTCTTACATGAATCATTAGGTTCCTATGTTTTCTTGTAGAAATTATTCTATGATTTTCCAAGCCAAACGTTCATCTAATTAATACTATTCCCCTTTCCACTCAAGGTTATTTGAAAAGATATACCTATCATTATTTTATTTATTAATTACATATATATATAATCAACTCCTAAATCATGGTACTAAAAGTGATTAAATTCATCCTTATATTATATCATCTTTGTGGAACAGTTGTATATGTACATGATAGGAATGTGATACGTGGTGTCAAAATTATATAGACACCCAATGAATTTGGTAATGTTTTTATCTCATGAGATTTGATTCATGGTGTATGATAATTTATCCTATGAACACTATTTTATGATGATGCATTAGTTATATGTCACGACCCGCCTTCACCAAAAGGAGGAAAGGGTCAGTAGAATTGTCAGGCCCTTCCTTCTTTAAGTTGAAGGAGAGATAATGACCCCCGAAACCCGCATTCAATAGGTCCCGGAGTGGCGACCAGTACCAAGGGTATGGAATCACACACTAAATGGAAGGAATTACCCTTTTTCTTTTAACATGATTGGGAGATAAGATAGTGAATCCCCCAACACCAAAACTGATAGTGAAAGTATGGCTGGAAGTAAATCATTCCCATATGCATATTCAAATGTAAAAGATACAAGTCACAAAACTCCAGAGGTAAAGAGAAACCAAGAAAAGGAAAACAAAAATAGTAATTTCCCCAAAGGTCCAAGCTAGTACGGCTCCGAACGATCCCTGAAGTCCTCCTGGAAACCTGAAAGCAATTTTGTATACGTAGGGTGAGCATACAAGTACACTCAGTAGGGAAAACCAAAGACTCTCGTGCACAGGTGAGGAGACATTCTAAGGCCCCGTGGAAAAAGAGATAACCAAACGCCTAACAAGATAAACTATCCACCCAAGCCTCACCAAGGCACACTCCCGAAATAACACTAGTCACGTAATGTATAGTAATAGAACATAGATGTTTGGGTACCCCACGCCGCTTTCCCACTGGTTATTGAAGACATCCTATGCATCGAACCAATCCCTCCATTCTCACAGTAGTCCCACTGCCACACCCACCCACACACACCTAGGCCACAACCACACATCCCCCCACAAACACCTGGGCCACAATCGCTATCCCTCCTGCAGACACATGGGCCACAACAATCTCACGTAACCATGCCCTCAAATACCTAGCCCAGAACAACCACTACCATGCCCGAAGACACCTCGGCCAGAAAGCTACCATCACGCCCGAGGACACCTGGGCCTCATCCCGAAGATACTTGGGAAACAACCTACCTGTAAACACCTGGGCCAACAACCGTAACAACCTCTCCCAAAAATTCTTGGGCTAAAAATGGACATCAGGCCACCACAACCTTCTCAAAGATACTTGGGCTATCCGGGAAAGGGAGAAGATAGGAGCTAATAACTATCCAATAATAGAAGTTTTGGGGAAAACACCCTCCCCTATGAAATGGGGGTGTTCGGCACTAAGTGATCAACTTGGGTGGGGCACGAATAAGAAACTTAAGAACTAAAAAATATATGTATAATTAACAAACACTCAACCCAACCTAGGGTTTCTAAAGGCAATCCAAGCACAATCACACTCTTCCCTATTCATAGGAAGCACACTGCTCAAGCCGAGTCACAACTCACCCCCCCCCCCCAGAACCAATTCCCATTTAAGATATTCTTGCTTCCATGTTCAAGTAATCTCGTTTAAATAAGGTTATGCACTATTGGTAAACTAACAAAATAAGCACAAACCAAGGGAAGAAGTTACAGCCAATAGAAATTTAATCATTCACACCCAGTTCTCTTGCAAAGTCACAACAACAAATGGATAAGGGAGATCCCTCGAAGTACTGGAACCAAAGAAAACCCCAAGATACAGCCCCATGTTCAAAAAATCCAGGAGCCAATGGTTTCTCAAAAATAGAGGATGCCACCCCAATTTGTGATATAAGTAGAGTATTCACACAGCCTCAAATTCACAACTAGAGAAAGTATAACAACAGGGGATCCCATCCCCCCCCCCCCCCGCATCGCCCCAACAATCGGCGTGTGAATGAAACAACCAATCCACTACCACCAACACGAAGAAGGACCATGCAGGTATTTTCAGATCTAATAGATTTAACACACTCCATGGATTCAATTCCACTATGCTTTAACCTGGGTTATCACAGAAAAGGGGTTGATCATGGTGCTTTCAATTTATTTAACCGAGTATACGTAATTAACTAATTCCATGTTATGGTTATTTAAATATCCAAAAACATCGAGGTTCATTAGTGCACAGAGAAATACCACCAACAGCCATGATTTTTAGTAAGCATAGGCCCGTATAAATCACAACATATATCAATAATAAAATAGCACAACAGGTCATCGATCACACCCCCCGTTCATTCTTTAAAGGTCGGTTCATTATCTTCGTTAAGTTTGGTTTCATCAATTTCCACAGGGGAAAAAGCATACCCACCCTGTATGATAGACAGAAAGGAGAGGCGATGGAGAAAAAATTCACTACCTCAAGGATCGATGTTAAGTCCTCACGTGGAAACTGTAAAACAAGAGTGGTAGGAACTCCACGGAACGCGATCAAGGAAAACTTCGCAATAGGGGTATGGCTCATCGCGAGAAAAGGTAATCCGAGTAGGATGATCGAGAAGAGAAACCTAGGGATAAGACTTTGGTTATAAAGGCTGAGATACAGCATTCCTGGGATGGTTAAGATACGGAAATAAAAACTTGAACCCGGGTAAGAAGCGGGATCATGGGTTGACCACGTGACTGAGACACCCCACACACTAATTAAACGTACCAGCCTTTCAGGGAATTTTAAACTGATGCACACCTCATGTTTTTTCATTTAAGGGGGTACCTCACCAATAATTTAATTTAAACGGGCACTAATGGGCTTTAAAACTGGCTAAAAGGGGTCAAAACATGGTTTAAAAACCAATTTGCGCAAAAAAGAGGTGCTACTGGAAAACCTGTGGGGGTAGGAGAGAGCTACTAGTAGCCAAGAGATACCGATTGGCGACAGCTACTGGTAGTTGAGAGCTACAAGTTGGGGACAGCTACCGGTAGGGGAGAGCTACTGGTTGGCGACAACTACTGGTAGTCGAGAGCTACCAGTTGGTGACAGCTACCGGTAGCGGAGAGCTACTAGTAGACTATAGTTATCGGTAGTCGAGAGGTACAGGTTGGCGACAACTGCGGGTAGACGAGATCTACCGGTTGGCGAGAGCGACCGGTAGTCGAGAGCTACCAGTTGTTGATAGCTACCTGTAGCTGAGAGCTACCGGTAGCCTATAGTTACCGGTAGCTGAGAGGTACCGGTAGCCAAGAGCGACCGGTAGCCGAGAGGTATCGGTAGCCTAGAGCTACCGGTGGCCGAGAGCCACCGGTAGCGGAGAGCCACCGGTAGCTAAGAGCCACTAGTGGCTGAGGACCACCGGTACCCCAAGGTCACCGGTAGGCTAGGTCTACCGGTAGGCCGAGGCTACTGGTAGGCCAAGGTTATAACTAGAAGTCACTGAGAAGCTGGGATGGCCTTCCAAGCTACTCAGAACACCTCAAATATCATATTTTTACCAAATAAAGGACCCCCAAAACCTGTTCCATTACATCAGATACATCTCAAACTATTCTCATCCCCGAGAATATAAGAACAACCCAGAAAGGGGAAAAGTGGGGTCCAAACTACCACCCTCTAAAGATACTTCTCAAGGGAAAACCCCGGAGTAGTTCGAAAGCTGAAATAGAACCCTCCCCCTACATCCATGAATACTCTCCCAAGAGTTATCAACCACAAACATTCACAACAAGAACAAGGATCACATTTCCAACACATGGGTTATGGAGTCCCCTCTTACATGTCAGGATATTATCCGCTTTGGGCGGCACTGACTTGCCCGCACGGGTTTAATCGCATCCATATTAATGCGTCCTGATTAGCAGTCAAGTTTTCCCTATCATCAAATATTCATACACAGACACAGATAGAACATGGAACATATCATCAAATAGTTAAGAAAGACAATCATTTAATATATTAAAGCACAAGGTACAGTATCTCAAGGATCGGAACAAAAACAACTAGGAAGTCAAAATAGCTCTGGGTACTGAATGCGTAACTGGGCCTCCCGCTCCCATGTGCTCTCTTCCAGGCCACCATTCCTCCACAACACACAAACCAAGGGGATGGTGTGTCCATGAAGCACTTTCTCCTTACGATCCTCGATCTTTATTAGTTGTTCTATAAAGGTATCCTCATCTTCGACATCAAACACTCTCCAATCGATGACGTGGGAGTCATCGTGTAGATATCGATGAAGCTAGGACACATGAAAAACATCATGTATCCTCAGTAGTTGCAGTGGTAGAGCTAGCTGATAAGCCACTTCATTGACCCACTGCAACACTTCAAAGTGTCTGATGTACCTGGGAGAAAGCTTACTTCCCCTGTCAAACCTCCGCTGTCAACGCCAAGGGGAGACCTTCAAGAACACGTGGTCCCTGACCTCGAACTCCAAGGGTCTCCTCCTATCATCGTCATAAGACTTATGCCAGTCTTGAGCCACCTCCATCCTTTCTTGTATAAGATGAACCTTCTCATTCGTGATCTGCACCACATCCGGGCCAAGAACACCTGCTTCCCCAACCTCAGTCCAGAAAACGGGTGACCGACACGGCCTTCCATATCGGGCTTCGAATGGAGCCATGTCAATGGCGGGGTGATGGATATTATTGTAGGTGAACTCTACCAGAGGAAAGTGTCGCACCCATGATCCCATGAAGTCCAGAATGCGTGCTCGGAGCATATCTTCCAGGGTCTGGATGGTACGCTCTGTCTGCCCATCTCTCTGGTGGTGGAAGGCAGTGCTAAGGAACAGCTGGGTTCTGAAAGCATACTCCAAACCCCTCCAGACTCGTGAGGTAAAACGTGCATCCCTGTCTGAGACTATGGAACTCAGAACTCCATGAAACCGCACTACCTCATCCACATACTTTTGTGCTACAGCGTCCACTGCACTCAGCTCCTTAATCTCCAGAAAGTTAGCCGACTTCGTCAAGTAGTCCACTACTACCCAGATGGCGTCACATCCCCCCTTTCACCATGGGTAGTCCCATTAAAAAATCCAATGAGATGTCATCCCACTTCCACTCGGGGACATCTAAAGGTTGCAACAACCCGTTTAGAACACGGTGTTCAGCCTTTATCTGCTGACACACTAGGCACTTGGCCGCAAACTCTTCCACTGCTCGCTTTACTCCGGGCCACCAAAGCTATCTCCTCAGACCTTGGAACATCTTGGAAACTCTTGGGTGTACTGCTAGGGGTGATTTATGGAACTCACTAAGAACCTTTCCATGCATCGCCTCTAGAAAAAACATCTTCCCCTGGAAGATCATTCAATTTTGACCATCCTCCATCCACCCTTCTGGAGCATCACCCTGGTCAACTCGGTCGCACATCACTCCGCACTCTGGGTCTCCCCACTGAGACTTCTCCACTTTCCCCAACAGAGAAGACTGCATTGTCATATGATACAAGCAACCTCTACCACCATCCATCCTCGCATCTAGGTGCAAGGGAGCCAACTCCTCCATCGCCTTTCAAGCATCTGCCGACTCCCGGACAGCATCCTTCTACGACCTCCTGCCCAAAACATCGGCCTCTAAATTCCCTTTTCCTGAATTGTAGGAAATATCGAAGTCGTAATCTTGGAGGAACTCCATCCACCTTCGCTACTGTAAGTTTAGGTCATGCTGGGAGAATATATACCTCAAGCTTTTGTGATCCATAAAGACCAAAAAGTGTTCTCTGATGAGGTAATTCCACCATAAATTTAGTGAAAAAACAACCACTAAAAGATCTAGATCGTGGGTGGCATAATTACGCTCATGAGGGTGTAGCTTCCTAGACCCATAAGAGATCACCCCTTGTTGTTGAATCAACACACATCTGAGGCCTTTCCTTGAAGAATCACAAAACACCCCATACACTGCCCCTTCTTCTCGTAGTCTCAGCACTGGGGTACTGACCAACTTCTCCTTCAGATAGCTGAAGGCTGCCTCGCACTACTCACTCCACACGAAAACATGGTCCTTCTTAGTCAAGGCCATCAAAGGTGCCGCAACTCGAGAGATGTTGGGTACGAACCTCCAGTAGAAACCTTCCAGCCCGAGGAAACTACGAACCTCTGCCTCATTCTAGGGTGATTCCAAAGAAACAACCACCCCAACCTTTGATGGGTCCACTGCTACCCCTTTCTCAGATACTACGCCCCCATGGAAGTGCACTTATCGCATCCAGAACATGAATTTTGACATATTCCTATAGAGTTGGTGTTGTCGGAGGACCTCCAAAATTGTCCTCCGGTGCTCAGTGTGGTCCTCCTCTAATCTTGACTATATCAGGATGTCATCAATGAACACGACTACGAACCGATCCAGATACTCTCAGAAGACTGAGTTCATAAGCCCCATGAACATAGCCGCAGAATTCATAATGCCGAAATGCATTACTACAAACTCAAAGTTCCCATATCCGCAGTTGAAGGCCATCTTCAAGATTTCACCCTCCTTTACCCTCAACTGGTGATACCCAGATTGCAGGTCGATCTTCGAGAACCATCCTTCCCCATTCAGCTAGTCAAAGAGATCGTCTATCCTTGGAAGAGGGTATCGATTCTTGACCATTACATGATTCAGCCTCAAGTAGTCTATGCATAGTATTAGACCGCCAACCGCCTTCTTTGCAAACAACATAGGAGCACCCCACGGTGACGCACTCGGTCAAACAAAACCCTTCTTCATCAGATCATCAATATTAATCTGCAACTCTCGTAGCCCCAAAGACGCCATCTGGTAGGGATCCATTGAAATCAGATGAGCACCAGGCTGTAAGTCTATCCTAAACTCGATATTACGTCGAGGGGGTAGAGTCGTCACCTCATCAGGGAAGACATCCATAAACTCACTAATGATCCCTGGTACCTCCCCCATCTCAGCATCCACTAACTCTACTGAAAGCTCAGCTAACAAGGAGAGGAGGGGTTCCTCTCGCTTGCTGCCCTTCTGGCCACTCCGCTCGCCGGTGAAAGTAACACATCGGCTGCCCAAGTCTGAGAACACAACCCTTCCTCAGAAGCAGTAGATGATGGAACACATAGAGAATAGCCATTCAATGCCAAGGATGACATTGTATGGTTGTATCTGTAGCAGTAGTAGATCCCCGACCGACTGATGTGGCCCTATCATCAGTCGGTATCCTCTACAAACATATAACAAGTCGGTATGACCTCCGACTAGTGTGCTCCACTCCAGGGGCACTGGAAATCTCTCGGCATCTAGAACCAGAGCACGAGCCAGACCGGGTACAACAAAGGAGAGCGAAGCTCCGGTATCGAACAAGGCGTAAGCAAGGGTACTGAACAAACTGATCGTACCTCAAACAACCTCTGGTCCCGCTGGAACTGATTCCTCTATAGCGTGCAACTGTCCACGCCCATCTCGTCTGCCCCTTGGCTATTGAACACCTCCCCGACCACGCCCTAGTTGAGGTACCTAAGGAGAGCCCTGAGGTCATCCTCCCCCTACAACATCTTCTCTCGAATGAGTGGGAGTTTTCTGCCCCTACTGCTGCTGCTGGAAGGGCCTAGATGGAAGTTGTTGCTGAGGTGAGTGTTGTGCTTGTCCACCACTGCCGTATAGTACTCGGTCCGAGCACTGATTCTGGATATTTCCATGGCTACCACAGAAGAATCACCTCGGTTCTCGGCCCGATGGGAATGGGCGAGGACCAGGGGACCGGAACTGGAACTATTGTGGCCTACTCCCTACTGGATGTAACCTAGAGGGTCCCGATGCTGGAGGAATGGTGTTGATGGCCTGTCCCATTACTGGGCCTAGCTGAATCCCCTCTCGTGACACACCACCCAGCATGTGCATCCTCTCCACCACCTATACCTTTTTCTGGACCTCCAAGTATGTCGGCTAGGTGAAGGGGGTAATAGCGTACTGGAGGGAAGGTCAGAGCGCCTCCTCTAAACATCTCGCATGAGACTCCTCATTAGGAAAGAGGTCTAGAGAAAAGTAGAGGAGATCCTTGAACTTGATCCCCAGATCCCTTACTGACATACTCCCTTGATGGAGGGAGAGTAGCACCTACCTCTTCTCAGCTTTCATGGTAGAAGAGAGGAATTTCTCCCAGAACTCCTTCTCGATATCATCACATGCCACCTCAGACTCTCTCCTCTCCCCCAGGTAGAGCATCCACCACTGACACGCTGCTCCCCACATTTGGCTCACGGCCAGAGGAACCCAGTACTCAGTTGGAGCCCGAATCAAGCTGAAAGCTATCACTAGCTCTTCTATCCAACCTTCTGTCTTCATGGCTGAGGTGCTTCCCTCATACTTCTTGAGGGTATGCCGCTGGAAAACACGAAGCGTCTTCTTCCACTGATCATCCTCCTCCTCTCGATCAGCCCTCTGCTGATCTGCCACATCATCCTCCTGGGCCTCGATCGGCCGCACCACTCGTGGTCGTCTCCCAAGTTCCATAGCTACAAGGAAAACAGGGAACGCTTAAGCCCAAGTAGTGCAGAATATTGTTCTTACATTTTATTTGACTTCTTTATTTATTTTTAATCCCCAAGAAACCCATGAAACACAAGAACACAAGTCATTTTGATGCATGCACCTTTCATAGGGTCTCTACCCTGCAATCAGTGTGGCCTCACTTGGTTGTTC
The DNA here is from genome assembly GCA_963277665.1 of Viscum album. Taxonomy (NCBI): domain Eukaryota; kingdom Viridiplantae; phylum Streptophyta; class Magnoliopsida; order Santalales; family Viscaceae; genus Viscum; species Viscum album. The sequence goes on along the minus strand of OY728156.1, from coordinate 1,500,446,333 downwards.
GGTAGGACCAGAGTCCTTCATCGGATCATTGGGGGCCCTAAAATCCCATGTCCTAACCAGTCCTCCCTGGCCTAATTCACGCACCAAGGTCACCCAAAATTGTTTCCCTACCATCCCATGCAATCCTCACTATGCCTAACTCCAGACTCCATCCTATCTCTCAACCATCCTTTGATATCATTCTTTCACGACCCACCTTCACCAAAAGGAGGGAAGGGTCAAGAGATTTCTAGGCCTTTCCATTTTTAAGTTGAAGGAGAGATAATGACCCATGAATCCCGCCTTCAATACGTCCTGGAGTGATGACTATCACCAAGGGTATGGAATCAAACACTAAATGTAAGGCATTACCATTTTTCATTTAATGGGATCGGGAGAAAAGATAGTGAATCCCAAAACACCAAAACTGAATGTGCAATTACACCTGAAAGTAAACCATTCCCATAATCATGTTCAAAGGTAAAAGATACAGGTCACAAAACTCCAAAGGTGAAAAGATACCATGAAACGGAAAACAACAGCTGCAACTTCCCCATAGGTCCAAGCTAGTACGGCTCCGCACGATCCCTAAAGTCCTCCTTGAAACCTGAAAGCAGTTTTGTATACATAGGGTGACCATACAAGTACACTAATTAGGGAAACCCAAATACTCTCGTGCAAAAGTGAGAAGGCATTCTAATTCCCCGTGGAAAAAGGGATAACCAAACACCTAACAAGGTAAACTATTACCCAAGCCTCACCAAGCCACACTCCCCAAATAATGAAATTCAAGTAAAGTATAGTAATAGCACATCGATGTTTGGGCACCCCCCGCTTCTTTCCCACTGGTTATTGAAGACATCCTACGCATCAAACCAATCCTGCCATTCTCACCACAATCTCACTACCACACCCGCCCACACACACTTGGGCCACAACCACACATCCCGCCTGTAAACACCTGGGCAACAACCGCTATCAAGCCCGCAGACACCTGGGCCACAACAATCTCATGTAACCATGCCCACAAACACCTAGTCTAGAACAACCCCTGCCACGCCCGAAGACAACTGGGCCAGAAAGCTACGGTCATGCTCGAAGACACCTGGGCCTCATCCCAAAGATACTTGGGAAACAACATGCCCGTAAACACCTGGGCCAACCACAGTAACCACCCCGCTCAAAAATTCTTGGGCTAATAATGGACTTCAGGCCATCACATCCTACCCGAAGATACATGGGCTATTTGGGAAAGGGATTAGAAAGGAGCTAATAACCATCCACTAATAGAAGTGTTGGACAAAACACCCTCCCCCATGAAATGGGGGTATTTGGAAATAAGTGTCAACTTGGGTGGGGCGCGAATAAGAAACATAAGAACTACAAAATATATATATAAGTAACAAACTCTCAACCCAACCTAGGGTCTCCAAAGCCAATCAAGCACAAGCACACTCGTCCCTATTCCTAGGAAGAACACTACTCATGCCGAGTCACAACTCACCCCACCCCCAGAACCAATTCCCATTTAAGATATTCTTGCTTCCATGTTCAATTAATTTAATTAAAAAAGGTTCTGCACTACTGGGAAACTAACAGCATAAGAAAAAACCAAGGTAAAAAGTTACATCCAATAGCAATTTAAGAATTCACACCCATTTCTCTTGCAAAGTCACAACAACAAATGGATAAGGGAGATCCCTTGAAGTACTAGAACCAAAGAAAACCCCAAGATATAGCCCCATGTTCCCAAAATCTAGGAGCCAACGGTTTCTCAACAATAGAGGATCCCACACCAATTCATGATATAAGAAGAGTAATCACACAACCTCAAATTCACAACTAGCGAATGTATATTAATAGGGGATCCCATCCCCACCCGCATCGCCCCAGCACTCGTCTTGTGAAAGAAACAACCAGACCGCTACCACCAACACGAATCAGGCCCATACAGGTATTTTTTAGATTTAACATATTTAACACCCTCCATGGTTTCAATTCCATTGTGCTTTAACCGGGGTTATCATAGAAAAGGGTTGATCCTGGTGCTTTCAATTTATTTAACCGAGTATACGTAATTAGCCAATTCCATGTTATGGTTATTTAAATATCCAAAAACACCATGGTTCATTAGTGCACAGAGAAAGACCAACAACGACCATGATTTTTAGTGAGCATTGGCCCGTATAATTCACAAAATATATCAACAATAAAAGAGAACAGCAGGTCATCCATCACATCCCCCCCCCCGCATTCTTTAAAGGTTGGTTCATTATATTCGTTAAGTTCATTTTCATCAATTTCCACAGAAGAAAAATCATACCCACCCTTCATAATACACAGAATGTAGAGGCGAAGGAGAAACAAAATCCCAACCTAAAGGATCGACATTAAGTGCTCGTGTGGAAACTATAAAATATGAGTGGCAAGAACTCCACGGACTGCGATCAAGGAAAAATTCACAATAGGGGTAAGGATCTTCGAGAGGAAGGGTACTCCAAGTAGGATGATCGAGAAAAGAAACATAGGGAGAAGCCTTTGGTTATAATGGCTGACATACAACATTCTCAGGATGGTTAAGATACAGAAAGAAAAACTCGAAACCAAGTAAGAAGCTGGATCGTTGGTTGACCACGTGGCTGAGACACCCCACACGCTACTTAATGGTCCCTGCATTTCGGGGCAGTTTAAACCAACGCACACCTCATGGTTTTTCATTTATGGGGGTAACTCACCATGAATTTAATTTAAATGGGCATTAATGGGCTTTAAAACCAGCTAAAAGGGGTCAAAACAAGGTTTAAAAACCAATTTGCGCAAAGAGGAGGCACTACTGGAAAACCCGTTGGGGTAGGCGAGAGATACCCATAGCTGAGAGCTACTAGTTGGGGATAGATACCGGTAGATGAGAGCTACCGATTAGCAATAGCTACCAGTAGCCGAGAGCTACCGGTTGGTGACAGCTACCAGTAGCCGAGAGCTATCGGTTGGCGACAGCTTCCGGTAGCCGAGAGCTACTGGTGGGCGACAACGACCGGTAGCTGAGAGCTACTGGTAGCCTATAGGTACCGGTAACCGAGAGCTACCGATGGCCTAGAGCTACCGGTATATGAGATCCACGGGTAGCCGAGAGCCACCGGTAACCATGAGCCACCGGTCGCTGAGAGCCACCGGTCGCCAAGAGCTACCCTTGGCCGAGGCCCACTGGCACCCCAAGGTCATCGGTAGGCTAGGTCTACCGGTAGGCTGAGGCTACCGGTAGGCCAAGGCTACCACTAGGAGTCACCGAGAAGCTGGGATGGCCTTCCAGGCCACCCAGAACACCTCAAATATTATATTTTTACCATGTAATGGACCCCAAAAACCCGGGCCATTACATTATACATGACTTATGTTTTTAATGTATTGTTTTATATTATTACTACATTCCAAGACTGCCTTCATGTTATCATCTTATATCGTGCATCAATGGTCATGTTTATGGTTCTCACCCCTCTTATGTTGCCTTTATATTCCTATTTAATCACATGTACTATTCTACCATATCATATACATTTATTACTCCCTTACTATTATTTATATATCACCCCATTCTTCTATATGTCCCTAGGTTATTCCATGCCGTTATAGAAGAGAAATGTAATTTAATGTCTTGTTATGAAGTTTTTGTTTATGTATTTGTATTTCTTTTAAATTTATTATGATATTTACCAAATTTAAATAAATACAATAGGCCCCACAATTTACTAGGGGTTTATTAATTTTATCCTTATGTGATAAATCATGAAATAAATATTATATATATATATGGGTTTTTATACTCTATGTTACATTCATGCTCTAAACTATTTTTAGGGTTTGTATGGAAACTATTTACTAACATTAATCTCATGGTAGAAATTTTATCTTCACTTACATAAAAGGAATACTAGGAATTATTAGTTTTTTAATCCACCTCAATTTATCAATAATAATCCCCCTTTTCACTTTAGCAGGAAATCTCTAGGGATTTTGAACCCTATATGGTAGAAATTCTATTTTCTGTTATCCTATTAAGTTTAAAAAGTACACTATTAATGAATTGTGTTTTTTAGTGAATCTAATCTAAATTCCACAAAATGTGATCCTAATGGAGGGGTTTTTTCCTAAACTATCAATGGAATATACCATGGGGGAACTTCTTATGGATTTTCCCATAGTTTGGAAAACTCTAACATCCTTAGTGGAGCTGGTAAAAATTCCTTCTACCTAGTAAGTTGAGTTTTCTTCTATTTTATTACTACAACTATACATCCCATTGTATAACTACTGATTTAAATGGTGTTGTATTGGTTAAAAACACCTCCAACACTATGTTTTGGGGTTTCCCAAGTATGGTTGTTGCAAATGTTGCTGGATTAATTATAAACATTCATGTTGTTATTCTAAAATTTTCTAGTTGAAACATATTCTATGGTTAATATGTTTTATAGATATCATCCATTTTATTGGATCTACATTTTTAATTTTTCATATCATATTTTTCACATGATTTAATTTTTTAGTAGCTTGATCTAGGATCCTTTCGATCAATCTCCCGCTTTGAGTGCACCACTTATGAACCCTCATTGTAGAATGGTTTTGTTGCATCGATTGATTCACATACCAAAATCATATGTTTTTTAGTATTATTTTAGTAAATAACATTATAGATTTTCTTACTTAAATTACCTTTTTTATTAGCGTGTAATGTGAAATAAAAGGACACATATTCACTACATCCTCTAATACATGTGTGGATATGAATATTTTGGATCATTTAAAAAATATTTCTAATGTCATTTTAGAATTATTTTCAGAGGTTCTCACATTTATTAATCTATTTGGGGTTTAAGGATACCGAAAGTAAATATATATTGATTTGGCTACACCCTTCATCCAATAACTCAAGGTGACTATCATATCCTATATAGGGTAGGATTTTGGGCTTGAAATAATAAAATATCACCCATAGAATATAGTGAAGGTGGGAATGTGTTCCTCTTTGATGATGTTTGGAATTATATATTAGAAACTACTTATGGGGTAAAACCTAGATACTAATTTATATTCAGCCAAATCATTCTATATAATTCATGAATCTTCTAGAACATTATTGATTAGTCCTTAAAACTATTCTAACCAAAATTTATCTTCCCTAATGTATTATCAAGTGAATCATGATCATTTTTAATGTATTTTACTACATCTATACTATCACCATTTGGTGTACGAATTAATTGTGGTCATCACGTGGCTCGTCTAGTGGATTGGATAAGACGCGTCTGATTGAATATGGATTATCAGGTGTAGTCTGATTTGGTATCATGAGTACCACTCAGTATGAGGGTAACATCGAGATGGTCATTTCATAGGAGGAACCTTCATGATTTACACTCTATTTAGGACCTCTATATACATTCTATGATCACTACAAGTCAGATATTTATGATTTCTTGGTGCTTGATTACTATAGGTTAGACCCCCTTAGTTTTTGGTTGCTTGATTTTTAGTATAGAAAGGGCCTTTTCTTCATAGAAAATGGGGTGGACACCTATATTTATAACATTATTTAACTCCATCATGAGTTATACTTCTATCATGGTCATATTTTCTATCATGGGGAGACCTCCATGAAAAATACCCTAAGTAAGGCCTCTATAGTTTCTACTTATTGATTTATTAATAAGGGGAGGTCATCCTAAATGATTAGTTATTTAATTATAGGGATGAACTATATGACTAGTATTTTTGGGAGGACCCCTATTATTTTATTATATCACTTCAACATGGGGAGGACCTTTAAGGCTAATATTCTATAGTGTCATAGGAGGACCTCTATAACAAGGTCTCTATAGATAACCTCCTAATCTTCTAGTTTTTATTGAACTATGGGGAGAATCTATGTTTCTAATAAATTATTAATTTACATCATAGGGAGGTCCTACAATTCAATTGATTCTTATGCTATATGGAGGATCTATATAATGAGTACTGTGAGGAGAATTTATGTAACGAGTGCTACTAGGAGGACCAAAATCTTTCTATTAGAGTTGAACCATGAGGAGTACCTATGTAGTTGGAATTTGTGTTTTCATAGGGAAGAAACCTATAATTAATTAACTAGGTAGGACCTCTAGATCCATTAATTATGTTACAGTGGGGAGTAAATTCATAGTGGTTACTACACTCCCTCATCAGTGAGGGGTTGATAGAAGCAGTCACCAGTTCATTCCTCAATGGTGTCAAAGGATTCCTCCTAATGGTGACTTGGAATCATACATAGTATAATATGATGATATACTGAGGATTATTAAGGATATTGGTTTTATTAATATGGAAGAGCCATTATCTTGATATTTTTTGGTAGAATACCCCTAGAAAGTTCTCCGAATGGGTTCCCTGACCTACATGATCGGGGTTGGGACTAATTATTATGAGGAGTATTAGGGTACTAGGGTCATATGTTGGTTAATTTGGTTGGGGATTTTATGTCTTATGGTATATTAATTAGTTATTCAATTTATATTTTACATGAAATCTTAGGGGAAAACACTAAAATTTGAACCCATCGATACATATTCTCACTCTGTGTATAATACCAATCGATTATTTCATAACAAGGGTAACTAGTATTATTACTAGGAAAAATTTGATGAAAATTTATTAAAACTATAAGATAATTTTTTACCATGTAACAATTTAATGGTTTACTGGGATCCTAATAATGATTTTCTATGAATGTAGTCACTAGTTCACACCATGATAATGTTTGAGGCTCCCCACAAATAATTACTAGAAACCATCATTTGGATACTATTTGGATATACCTATGACTCCCAAGGATATTATTAGAAGTAGTAGGGATTTGTACCTTATCATGACATTTTTTGGTCGACTATCCTTGAGTATTTTTCCTCTTGGGTTCACTATCTCAGTTCATTAGGGATCTCACCACTTCTTCATAAGATTCCTCTTTAAATAGGGTTATATATTAGTGATAATGAAAAATATTGGTAGGATCTCTCTTAAGTATCTCTTAGATATATTTCTTAAAAAGGGGTATTTTCTCCTCTACCTCATTAATAGAATAAAGATTTAATTTTTCCCACTCCAATAAATGGCTCCAAAAGTTGTTGGATGTGGTGATAAGGGTCGCATGTTCCCTACTAACCCATTACTGATAGGATGATCAGTATGGCTTTAGCTACTCCAAGATATGACAAGCTATTTAGATCATTTTTGTGATTTTATTGTGGTATTACTCATGTATAGTGGCATAATATAGATTTGTATGAAGACACTTAATTAGATAAAAAATTCCCCAAGGATAAGCTGTTGATACAGTCATTACCCTGAAAACATTTATTCAAGAAACTACTAGGTGGAGACCTGTAGTAACTCGAGTTATCCTAGTTTTTTTCCAAACTATATGGTGAATTTTATTACTTGTTTTATATTTATTTATGATTTAATTCTATGGTTTTTTTCAAAGGGAATGGTAGAAAACACACACAGGTAATCCCATTAATGTGGTATCACAAATTTGAGTTAATGGTTTTAATAAATCTCTTTCACAAGTAAAGGATTCATATTACGTTCACCATTTTTACTTCCAACATTATATTTTCAAGGTACCATTTAGGTTATTCAAATATCACGTGAATTTCTAATTTCCTATGGTGGGAAACCTATTGATAATTTGGGGTGGTGTCAATGGCTCCATTTATCATAGGATAGTATATGAAGTTGTCTCATGAATTTAGGGGATTTATTTCTTATAAAGTAACTATCTTATAGATTTAATATATATTTATGAAATGCTTATCCTTAATAATTATTCTTTTATTTGTTTTTAATGTGATTTATTTAAAGTATTCTTTCATTGAGAATAAGTATTGGAGATTATCCATATGTATATATATGAATTTATCCATATTTACCATTATTATTTGATTATTCTATGGTTAAATTTATATAGTTGGTGAATCTATAATTTATTTATATATAGTGAGGTAAGAGTTTTTTTAAAGTTGGGATTGGACCCATGAAAGGAGAATCTTATTTATCCCTATGAATGGAATCATAACCCATATATTATGATTCCATTTAATAATATATGTTATAAATTTTAAGGTCATGTGAAGAGGACCAATATGGTTCCTTTTAAGTCCATATAACTATGACCAATGATTTCCCTTTTCATGTTAGGTATCAAAGAACAATGGTTTGGTGTATTTTAAATACATATGACTATGAACTATTTTAAGTTGTTTACAGTCATATAGAATATACAACTAAGTGTTGGTCCATATATATAGTCTGGTGTAGGACTTATACATAAGTGTACATTTCAAGTTGGTGATTAAAATACATTGGAGGCCCATCAGTATTTATCTTCTAGCTATTGGAAACTATCCATTATCAGAGAATTATTGTGAAAATGGGTTGTATGAAATAGTTGGAAGAGATTTGGGACTTATTTAAGATCAATATTCCACTATATCTATAGACCATTTATTGCAAAAAAATGAGGTATAATGGTATGACTTAGAGAAATAGAAACTAGTATAGAGTGATAGTAATTAGTTTATTAAGATAGGATAAACTCCATTGGTTATTTAAGAAGATGTATCCTCATTATTAAGTTGGTACATGAATGTTTATACCTCAAGAACTATATCAGTTGGTCATTAAAAATAGTGGGATGCCCAGTATCAAAGTAATACATTATTGAAATGGGGTAACCATGTATTCCTAATAACCCATTATTATATTTTTTTGGACATAGAATAGGTCTAAGTAAAAATTATCTAAATGGATTTAACCTGGGTGAAATGGTTCCAAAAAGGTATTTTTAATAATTTTGGAAATTTGGGAAATTTGGAATCGGTAGGTTACCATGGTGAATGAGGTTCCTAGATATAGCATTTAAGGTTTCGAAAAAAAATACATTCTATTATAACTTGGGATCCATTTTTAGAATAAATTAGAGATTAATGTGTCATAGAGTGTGACACTAAGGTGAATGGGTACTCTATTAAGGGTTAAAAAATTTGTAATACATTAAAGGAAAATCTATGTACTATGAGGTCACACACTGAATACTTGTGAACTCTTCCTAGAAGGGATCCCTCTCCCTTCTTTAGTTCTTGTCCACAGAGATTTTTTCTCTTGAAATGATTATAAATTAAGGACCATTTAATGACACAAGTATTCTTCATATTTATTAATATCTCAATTTTTGGATTTGAATATAACCTGAGGGGGAACATGGAGGGTTTAAGAATATAGGCATTGTATTTTGTACTCTTAGGTATTGTGGTTGTGTCCTTATCTCAGAGTAGGATTCTAATGGAAATTTATAAGAAATGGTATCTTGGGAACCTATTTAACAATACATAAACATCTCAAACACCTATATTCCTTGAATAGGTCATGAGACTGTGTATTTCGATTATGGTTCCAGACTGGGTGCCTAGAGACAGGCCAAAGGCATGACTTCTGGAGAAGAGTATGAAGATGGGAACCTAGAAAAGGGAATGAATTTGGGTGGGTTATATAAAGACCCATACTTTACATACATTGTTAATACTTCAAAATTGAAGCATACTTATTACAACATATAACAAAACCACGAAAGGACCATATAGGTATAGTTCCTTTAGAAACTGGGAAACATAAACAACTGGTTCATAAAGCGTCTACAATGTCTCCCATTTATTTCATCATATCTATAGTCCCTTTTGGCATATCTTACTTAATAACCTTCTTCATGACATGGGGAAAGAAAACATACAAAAGGGTGAGCTCAAATGCCCAGTAAGGCTAAACAAAATAAATACCAATCACATCATATTCATAAGAACATAACTTTTGGAAATCTTAACCTGCAAAAGAGAGCATAATTTCATAACATGGGATAAATCATATTAGTGAAATGGAATCCCAATAATCATAACATAAAACATGAAACTTTGTGGAATACACACATAATCATAGAGAATAATTTCTTATTACTCAAGACTCATTTCCAAGACTATCCTAGTGGACAAAGTCCATTTCTGAACTGAGTTCACTCCTCATTTCAGTCCTGTTTCACTGAACCGGTATAACCTACCATTCCAGCCATGTCTATCTCATGAGATATAAAATCTTTACCCTATGCATTGGAGGGAGATATAGGTCCCACCCATCTCATAATGATACCACTCTTATGTGTGCCACAAAATCATAAATCATACATCATTGCATAACCCATGTAAAAAAAATGGTATTCTTAAACATCATGACATCATAAAACAATTCATATAAGATAAAGGAATTCATAAAAATAATTCTATCACAACATAGTAAAATCAATGTAATAATAGGGATAGAAACAGAACCCTTTATTATCTTTGATGGAAAATAATTTCGATAAAACACTTGAACTCCATTCTTGAGGAAAATATCCTTTCTTCTTCAAAAACACTTTTCCTTTCATAACATGTCATACAATTCTAAAATAAAAGAAGTTGATTAAAAATAAACTTGAAAACTTGTAAAGTAAGCTTCTTGGAAATAATGTTTTAAAAATCCATTCATGCCGTATAAGTTAAAAAACATTCTTCTCATACTTTTTTCAGAAAAGTCAAAAAGTACCTCGTACGAAAAACGATAAAAGATTCCTTTCATATCTTTTACTAAAAACTCACCGAAGGGTAAAATTGAATATAAAATATTGTAGAAGGATATAAATATTAAATATAGAGGAAACATTGATGTGGATGATAAAATACACCCCAATAAATACCAATGTATAAACAATATCGGATAAAAATGAGATTGTGATATTTCCCTTACCTTAGGTCTCATTTGCTTCATAAGTGTCCGAACCTCCTCTTCTTTGAAGTGATTCTTTGAGACCTCCTTTTAGGGCACTAAAATAGGTCTTTGAATAAGACCAGAACCTCAAGGTTGTTTCTAGGGAAGTGGAGAGAAGAAATTGGCAGGGGTTGGCCGAGCTTGAAATCTCAAAGTGGTGTGAGGAAGAGGGGGAGGAGGTGCCCTTTTATAAGGGAGGAGAGGGGCACCTTTGGAATAACTAAAAATATTAATTTATTATAAAATCAAATTCGGTTTTTAATAGATTCAAATTGATATATTTTGAAGCTAAGGTGGGTATAGGTAGAACTCCTCTCATACAATAGAATTTAGACAAGTTTAGGTATCAATTTTAACCTTATCATTTAGATTTAACTTTAAGTTAGATAATTTAACTTTTACCGTGTCTTCTTGTTTTCTTACACTATAAGGTTAATAAACTTACTATAACAATCCAAAAGAACACCAAGTTGTTTATTATTAATATATATAACCTTATCTAAATTGTTTTTCCTAACATTAGATTTTTAGGAATAAAATAACAATTAATAATATAATATTTGTTTTAAAAACTATTTTATGTCAATTTTGACACTATTTTGTAATTGATTTTTTTGAAAATCATAACAGAATGATTAGTTCGAACCAAGTTAATTAAATCCATACTAACATGTCATATTAACCTGTAAAATTAGTGGAATTTATAAAAAGTCCCAAATTACAATTATTTGGGTGTTTATTACATCTATTATGTCAATATTTCATTAATAAGATAATTACTGCATCATTGTTGTGTCATAAATAAAATAAATTATTTAATGTCTAAAAATTACAAATAAAATATCATTATGTAGGAAATTTCTTTATCTTTCTAATGAATATTTATAGTCGAATTTATCTTATGTATAACCCCATATTAAAAATGATTTACTTATTAAACTTTGATTTTAACTATTTTAACCCTTATTTAAGTAAATTAATAATAAGTGTCCTAATCTAATCCAAGTGGGCCTAAATAGTCATATTTTATTCCTAAAGTTGTTTTTGGTCGAATTACACTTATCCAATAGAATTAGAACATGTGTTAGGGTAATAATAATAACACTTTTACCCTTAATTACCCCATTTACTTTTAACCGTGGTAAAAAAAAGTAAAAAGTTACTATTCACCAAAAATTATTTTCATCTCATTGAACCACATTTTAGTCCTTGATATTAACCGTGTCTCTCGGATTTTCGAAATTCCACTCAAAGAAGTGGTAAAATTAAGTTTTATGAAAAATTCAGTTTTTTTAACTACCACTTAGTGGTTTCACTATTCATCAAAAATTGAAAGTTTTCAGAAAAATACCAAAATTTTACCCTAGGCTAATTTCGATATTCCGAATCCAAAAATGATGTCCATTTTGAAAGGTAAAATTTATAAAATTTCAAAAAGTGGTTATTACTCTTCATAACGGCTAATTTAATAATATTTCAATTACATATCGTTGTTTAGTGAAACTCGGTGTTGCGTACGACGCAAGCTATTGAGGAAGGTCGAGATTGCGTGTAAAGCAAGCCAAGCTAGTGTTGTGTGTAGTGAAAGATTTTGTTGATAAAAACAAAATATATTTTTATAAAAGTCTTGGGCATTACATTCTACCCACCTTAAAATGAATTTCGCCCTCGAAATTCGTCACTTTGTAACAAAAATATGAGGATACCTATCCCTCATCATATCCTCAAGCTCCCATGTAGCTTCTTCTAATTGGTGGTTCCTCCATAAAACATTCACCAAGAGAGTGGTCTTGTTCCGAAGGACTTTTTCACTACGATCCAGAATCTCTATTGGCTGTTCTTCATAAGAAAGATCTTGCTCCAGCGGTACAACTTCTGAGCTGAGTACATGTGAAGGATCAGGTATGTACTTTCTCAGGAGAGATACATGGAACACATCGTGAACTTGGGAGAGATTCGGTGGAAGTTCCAATCGGTAAGCTACCTTCCCAACACGATCCAGTATTTTGAAAGAAACGATATATCTAGGGCTCAACTTCCCCTTCTTTCCAAATATCATGACCCTCTTCCAGGGAGATATTCGTAAGAATACTTTATCACCCACTTCAAACTATAGGTCTTTTCTTTGGTTGTTGGCATAACTTTTCTGTCGACTCTGAGCTGCTCTTATGTGTTGTTGAATAGATCGGACCTTTTCTGCCATCTCATCAACAAGATCAGGTCCTAATAGCTTTCTTTCCCCAACTTCATCCCAGCAAGTTGGAGTCCTGCATTTTTTTCCATAGAGAGCTTTAGAAGGATCCATCTGAATACTGGAGTGAAAGCTATTATTATAAGAAAATTCCACCAATGGTAGGTGTTGATCCCAACCACCTTTGAAATCCAAAGAGCAAGCTCTCAACATATCTTCTAGAGTTTGAGTTGTTCTCTCAGACTGACCATCTGTCTGAGGATGATAAGCAGTGCTGAAACTCAACTCTGTATCCAGAGTATGTTGAAGACTTCGCCAGAACATCGAGGTAAATCTCGGATCCTGATCAGATATAATAGAAAGTGGTACTCCATGAAATCTTACCACTTCCTTTACATATATCCTGGAAAACTGATCCAGAGAGAAACCCTCTCTAATAGCAATGAAGTGTGAAGACTTGGTAAGACGATCAACTATGACCCAGATAGCATTATTGCCTTTGGATGTTTTAGGAAGTCCTATGACAAAGTCCATAGTGATGTTTTCCCATTTCCATTCGGGTATGGGTAATGGTTGTAACATCCCCTTAGACTTATGTCTCTCAGATTTAACTTGCTGAAAAACCAAGCATCGAGAGACATATTCAGCAACATCTCTTTCCATGCCATCCAACCAGAAGTACTCTTTCAGGTCCCTATACATCTTCGTGCTTCCAGGATGAATAGAGAATGAAGAACTATGAGCCTCATCCAGCAGCTCCTTCTTTAATTCTGGGATGGGAGGAACACAAACCTGATTCCTGAACATTATTATCCCATCACAATCAAGGTTTAATTCAGGAATATTTCTCACCTTCTTTTGTAACTCTATATCTTCATTCAGCGCCTCTTTAATCTTCACATGTATAGATGGTTGAACATTCATTTGAGAAAGATATGATTTTCCCCCTTCCATTATAATTCCAAGATCCATCCTTTGTAAATCCATAAATATTGGATCTTTTGTGATCCTCATCATGGATAAAATGGCATAGTCTTGTAGACTTAATGAATCTGCCACCTTGTTTGCTTTCCCAGGGTGGTAATGGACTGAGCAGCCATAATCCTTAATCAGCTCCAACCATCTTCTTTGACGCATATTCAGCTCCTTCTGTGTGAAAATATACTTTAAACTTTTATGATCAGTATAAATATCACACCTTTCACCATAAAGGTAATGCCTCCAAATCTTTAATGCAAAAATTACCGCAGCTAACTCCAAATCATGAGTTGGGTAATTTTGCTCATGGATTTTCAACTGTCATGAGGCATAAGCTATCACCATATCATTTTGCATAAGAACACACCCCAATACCTTATTGGATGTATAACTATAGATCACAAACCTTTCTCCACTACAAGGCAGTGTGAGCACAGGTGCACTTGATAACCTTCTTTTCAACTCCTTGAAATTCTCTTCACATTATTCCGTCCAAACAAACTTAACTCCTTTCCGAGTCAACTTGGTGAGTGGATTAGATAATCATGAAAAATCTTTCACAAAACGTCGATAATATCCAGCCAAACCAAGAAAACTTCGGATATCAGTGACTGTTGTTGGTCTCAACCATCTTTCGATAACCACTGTTTTTTCTAGATCCACAGATATCCCATCTTTTGAGATTATGTGACCCAAAAATGAAACTTTTTGAAGCCAAAATTCACAGTTGGTAAATTTGGAATAAAGCTTCTCCTTTCTTGGGGTCTTCAATATAATTCTCAAGTGATCTTCATGTTCTTCCTTGCTCATTGAATAGACAAGAATATCGTCTATAAAGACTACCAAAAATTGATCAAGATAGTCTCTAAAGACTCTATTCATTAGATCCATGAAGATAGCAGGGGCATTAGTAAGACCAAATGGCATCACTATAAATTCATAGTGTCCATACCTTGTACGGAAAGACATCTTTGGTATATCCTCCCTTTTGACCCTTAATTGATGATACCCTGAACGAAGATCAATCTTGGAAAAGTATTGAGTTCCGTGTAGTTGGTCAAATAAGTCATCAATGCGTGGGAGAGGATATTTGTTCTTGATAATGATCTTGTTAAGTTCTCTATAATCAATGCAGAGTCTCATTGATCCATCTTTCTTCTTAACAAATAGAACAGGTGCTCCCCAAGGTGACGCACTAGGGCGTATGAATCCCTTATCAAGATTCTCTTGGAGTTGCTTCTTCAATTCCTGCAACTCAATTGGGGCCATTCTATAAGGTGTCTTTGAAATAAGCAAATCACCCGGTACGAGTTCTATTGAAAACTCAACTTCACGATTTGGTGGGAGACTCAACAATTCCTCCGGAAAGACATCATCAAACTTCCGTACAATGGGAATATTCTTAATCATGAGTTTCTCACCAACCATTTGAGATAAATAAACTTCATTTAGTGGAATCAAGACCCATAAAGTAGAATGAATTTCCACTGGAAGGTTATGTTCATCCTTGCATTCATAGATGATCATAGATTGATCTCGAATATGAAATGTGACTTCCCTTCTTTGGAAATTTATATGAGCTCCATATAAAGAAAGCCAATCCATGCCAAGAATCACATCAAATTCCACTATAGGAAGGATCACAAGATTTGCAGGAAGCACTTTCCCACAAACTTCGATCGGAGAAGAATTATAAACTTTTGATGCGACTGTTGTGCCATTAGGTGTTGTCACAGCTAACTCAACATCTAATTGTTGAGGTAATACGGTGATAGCCTTAGAAAAATATTCAGAAATAAAAGAGTGGGTGGATCCAGAATCAAATAAAACATTTTCTACTTTAGAGTGGATCGTAAGTGTACCTTTCACCACATCGTTATCTTACTCCACATCGCTGAAAGAAATTGCATGTGACTTTCCTTTTTCTTTAGCCTTAAGAGTTTGTTGACCTCAACCATCATCATCAACCCTTGGATTAGGGCATTTATTGGCATAATGTCTCATCTCCTTGCACTTGAAACATTGAAGTGTAGTAGGTTCATTCTGTGTATCCCTTCATTTTTTGCATCATTAGACATATTCTTCCCATCATCGCGGCATTCAAATGCCCGATGACCTTCCTTTCCACATTTGAAACATTTACTTGACCCTTTAAGACAACTCCCTCCATGTTTCTTTCCACACTTTGAGCATAAGGGAAACCTCATATTATTTTCAGTGTGCTCTTTATATTTTCCTTTGAATTCCATTTTCCTCTTCTTATCAAACCCATATGACTGATGGGTTACTCCAATCTCTATCTCAACTTTGAGAGCACATCGAACGACTTCCTCGTAGCTATTGAAGTCCCTTATGGCTAAGGCCCTTCTAAGACTTGGTTTTAAGCCACTAAAGAATTGATAGATCTTACTCTCAGGTTGGATAATAATACCAGAAGCGTACCTTTCAAGTCTTGTAAAATTTGCTTCATAGGTACCAACAGATTCATCATCCTTTTGCTTCAGTTCAAGAAACTCTTTCTCCATCTTTGTTTGGAGAATACGAGGGAAGTACTTATTGAAAAATAAGTTCTTGAACTCATCCCATTCCATGGACTCAATTTCATCCCTTTGCCTCGTATTCTTAATAAGATTCCACCATTGATCAGCATCACCTTCCAAACGATACACTGCTAAGATGACTTTATCATGCTCAGAACATTGAAGAACTGAAAATATCTTTTTAGTAGTACTAATCCATTGTTCAACAACTAATGGATCAGTAGACCCGTTTAATGAAGGAGGACGCTGTCTCATGAAGGATTCAATAGAATGTTGCTCCTTCTTTTGCTCGTTTGGAAGTCCTGCATGATTCATAGCTTGAGAAATTTGTGTGAGCATGGCTACAAGATTTTGCATTCTAGCTCCCATAACGTTTGGTTGCTCAGGGGGACAATCATTGCATTTCCCGTCGCATTCCGCATTAACACGGTTCCTTCGGGTTCCAGCCATTGACTAAAATCAAGAAGAATAGTGTGAGCAACACTAATTATAATAGGAAAACCACATAATCAAGAATAAAATTTCACAGTTAAGGTCTTATCCTAGGTTATTCATGGCCATTTCTAAAACAATAAGATTGTGTTCTATGCTTAGAATTATCCTTAGGGTTCTTACTAAGGCTTTCACATCCTAGTTTCCAAAGGTTGACTATACCTTTCCTCTGATACCAACTATAACGACCCATACTTTACATACACTGTTAATACTTAAAAATTGAAGCATACTTATTACAACATATAACAAAACCACGAAAGGACCGTATAGGTATAGTGTCTTTAGAAACTGGGAAACATAAACAACTGGTTTATAAATCGTCTACACTGTCTCCCATTTATTTCACCATATCTATAGTCCCTTTTGGCATATCTTACTTAATAACCTTGTTCATGACCTGGGGAAAGAAAAAATACAAAAGGGTGAGCTCAAATGCTTAATAAGGGTAAACAAAAGAAATATCAATCACATCATATTCATAAGAACATAACTTTTGGAAATCTTAACCTGCAAAAGAGAGCATAATTTCATAACATGGGATAAATCATAGCAGCGAAATGGAATCCCAATAATCATAACATAAAACATGAAACATTGTGGAATACACACATAATTATAGAGAATCATTTCTTATTAGTCAAGCCTCATTTCTAAGACTATCTTAGTGGACAAAGTCCATTTCTGAACCAAGTTCACTACTCGTTTCAGTCCTGTTTCACTGAACCGGTATAACCTACCGTTCCAGTCATGTCTATCTCATGAGATATAAAATCATTACCCAATGAATTGGAGGGAGATATAGGTCCCACCCATCTCATAATGATACCATTCTTATGTGTGCCACAAAATCATAAATCATACATCATTGCATAACCCATGTAATAAAAATGGGATTCTTAAACATCATGACATCATAAAACAATTCATATAAGATAAAGGAATTCATAAAAATAACTCCATCACAACATAGTAAAATCAATGTAATAATAGAGATAGAAACAGAACCCTTTAATATCTTAGATGGAAAATAATTTTGATAAAACACTTGAACTCCATTCTTAAGGAAAATATCCTTTCTTCTTCAAAAACACTTTTCCTTTCATAACATGTCATACAATTCTAAACTAAAAGAAGTTGATTAAAAATAAACTTGAAAACTTGTAAAGGAAGCTTCTTGGAAATAATTTTTTAAAAATCCATTCATTCCGTATAAGTTAAAAAAACATTCTTCTCATACTTTTGTCGGAAAAGTCAAAAAGTACCTCGTACAAAAAACGATAAAAGAATCCTTTCATATCTTTTACTAAAAACTCACCGAAGGGTAAAATTGAATATAAACTATTGTAGAAGGATATAAATATTACATATCAAGGAAAAATTGATGTGGATGATAAAATAAACCCCAGTAAATACCAAAGTATAAACAATCTCGGATAAAAATGAGATTGTGATATTTCCCTTACCTTAGGTCTGATTTGCTTCGTAAGTGTCTGAACCTCCTCTTCTTTGAAGTGGTTCTTTGAGACCTCCTTTTAGGGCACTAAAATAGGTCTTTGAAGAAGACCAGAACCTCTAGGATGTTTCTAGGGAAGTGGAGAGAAGAAATTGGCAGGGGTTGGCCGAGCTTGAAGGCTCAAAGTGGTGTGAGGAAGAGGGGGAGGAGGTTCCCTTTTATAAGGGAGGAGAGGGGAACCTTTGGAATAACTAAAAATATTATTTTATTATAAAATCAAATTCGGTTTTTAATAGCTCCAAATTGATATATTTCAAATATAAGGTGGGTATAGATCGAAATCCTCTCATCCAACAGAATTTAGACATGTTTAGGTATCAATTTTAACCTTATCATTTAGATTTAACTTTAAGTTAGATAATTTAACTTTTACCGTGTCTTCTTGTTTTCTTACACTATAAGGTTACTATAACAATCCAAACGAACCCCAAGTTGTTTATTATTAATATATATAACCTTCTATAAGTCATTTGGCCAAACCTTATATTTTTAAGAATAAAATAACAATTAATAATATAATATTTGTTTTAAAAACTATTTTATGTCAATTTTGACACTATTTAGTAATTGATTTTATTGAAAATAATAACAGAATGATTAGTTCGAACCAAGTAAATTAAATCCATTCTAACATGTCATATTAACCTGGAAAATTAGTGGAATTCATAAAAAGTCTCAAATTACAATTATTTGGGTATTTATAACATCAATTATGTCAATATTTCATTAATAAGATAATTACCGCATCATCGTTGTGTAATAAATAAATTAAATTATTTAATGTCTAAAAATTACAAATAAAATACCATTATGTAGGAAATTTCTTTAGCTTTCTAATTAATATTTATAGTCGAATTTATCTTATGTATAACCCCATATTAAAAATGATTTACTTATTAAACTTTGATTTTAACTATTTTAACCCTTCTTTATGTAAATTAATAATAAATGTCCTAATCTAATCCATGTGGGCCTAAATAGCCATATTTTATTTCTAAGGTTTTTTTTGGTCGAATTAAACTTATCCAATAGAATTATGACATGTGTTAGGGTAATAATAATAACACTTTTACCCATAATTACCCCATTTACTTTTAACCGTGGTAAAAAAAAGTAAAAAGTTACTATTCACCAAAAATTATTTTCATCTCATTGAACCACATTTTAGTCCTTGATATTAACCGTGTCTCTCAGAGTTTCGAAATTCCACTCACAGAAGCCGTAAAATTAAGTTTTATGAAAAAATCAGTTTTTCTAACTACCACTTAGTGGTTTCACTATTCATCAAAAATTGAAAGTTTTCAGAAAAATACCAAAATTTCACCCTAGGCTAATTTCGATATTCCGAATCCAAAAAAGAATCCCATTTTGAAAAATAAAATTTATAAAATTTCAAAATGTGGTTATTACTATTCATAATGGCTAGTTTTAATAATATTTCAATAGCATATCATTGTTTAGTGAAACTCGATGTTGCGTACGACGCAAGCTATTGAGGAAGGTCGTGGTTGCGTTTAAAGCAATCCAAGCTAGTGTTGTGTGTAGTGAAAGATTCCTTTGATAAAAACAAAATATTTTTTTATAAAAGTCTTGGGTGTTACAGGTTAGGAGGGCCCTAAATTGCACACTCGAAGGAGGGAATGAATATGGGAACCTAGAAGAGGTCACAACATTAGCCACCTAGATGAGGGTTGAAGATGGGTGTCTTTGAATTCCTCATTCGATTAAAATTATCTGATTTTTCTTCAAGTATTATGGGGTTTGCCTTTAATCAAATATTTCCACCAACACACTTTGATTCAAAAAAAAAATAATCACTCCCTATGTATCATATCCATAAAATCATATAATATAAATTTCTTTAGAAAACCCCAAATCACATCAACATTATTTCTAAGTAAAAAACCCAAATATCTAGATGTGAACCAACATTTTAATAATTTTTTTCTTCCTTTAGTTATATTTTTACACCCCTAATATTGATAATATCTAGGTAAATCATTTATTTTTGTTACATTACAAATATATGGTGTTTAATAATACATGGATTTAATCCTGAATTTTCAGGGTATTAATCATTTTTGTGTTTAATGGACAACCCCTACATTTATTTGGAGAACTATTATTCCACTTTTTAATCTATTGTAATTATTTTCTTATGTTTTTTCATTCATTTTTTAATAATTGTAAGAAATAATCTCTTTAATCCAATTTTCAATCTTGGTAGGATAAAATTTGAAAAAAATAGAAAAATCATAACTAACTATTCCTCTAAACAAACTGTATCGGGATCGACCATGCCTAAAAACATTGTAAAGTACTTAAGAGACCACACATTGATCATAGATAAAACATACATTGATGTTATTATAAGGTTTGAAGCTACCACAAGTGAATTTTGATCTATCATATGATAAATTTGATTAACCAAATGACCAATCTTGGTGAATGTTCTACAAATCACTAAAGTGACCAAAAATAAATAAATCTAATCGATCATGTGGTAGACAATAAAAAATAAAATGAAACAAAGTGACCAAAAATATTGAAGCTAATGCATATAAAGACTAATAATACCCTTTGATAGACTGCACATTCACTTTGATCAACAATGACCATCCTCTATGTGGTCAATCCAAAATGTAACCAAAATTTGATAGGGAGAATTATAATCAAAATTCAAAAAATACAAATCCCACAAAAAACCAAATTAAACTGATTCACCCTAGTTTGGGAGAGCTAAAATGGAAAAAACACATGGAAATTATCAATAATAAGAATAGGAAAGGGACTATGGGATAATTTAGAAAAAGGAAAGAATATTATAAACTCATTCCTCTATCAATTATAGAACTCAACACAGCACACATTTCATTCATCCTAGTAAGAGAATAAGAAAATAAAACTAAATCTTTTGATACTAAAACTCAGGGAGGAATATGGTTTGATTACTATAAATATATTTCACCTCACACACTATTGAAGGATGTAGTCCTCAATCTTTATCATCAACATGATTAGAATAGGGTTTTAAATTTTTTACATTTCTTTGTTCAAAGTAAATTTTTGTTCATTTTATCCCCAATTTAACCTCTCTTCTTCTTTAATCACTCAATATGTGTTATCATTCAGAGTGAAATCAATGGATTATTCCTTGTAGAGATCACATGGTAATTCTAAGTACTCATTCTTAATTTCTCCATTTCTATTTATCATCCTATAATTTCAGTGAGGGGAAGAGATCCGGATTGATGGTCATCATATTCTTTATTTACATTGTTATTCTATTCTCTAATATATCAAAATTTCTCCCCCCATCCCATTCTCATGGTCTTGACTCCACACAATTGGAGTTTTGTGGATTAAAGGATAACAAAATATGACCAGAGCTTGGTTTTTATGTAGTGGATTCCTTGATTGAGTGTGTTTACTGCATTTTTTTTATGGATTATGTGGGGTTGGATATGTATAATGAGGTTTATCCTACATGTTATGTACCAAAATTATGATAGTAAAGAGAAATTGAGGATTTATCATTTCCTGATTTTTGGATGAGAATTATTTTGGATAATGTTTAACCCTTGTAATAAATCCCATATCCAAACCCTTTCACCCAATCTTATGTTTAGATTTCATAAAATTAGAAAACTAAACATCATAGAGATTTTAGTTTACTTTTATTAAATATAACATAAAACAATGAACAAATTTTTTTAGGATAATTAATTCTACAAGGCTTTACTCCTTATGATATTTCCCAAGTTAATCACTAGTCCCTATTCCATGTTCTCATAAATGATTTTCAATGAGTCTCCATAACACTCCTTCCATCAACATGGTTGTTTTTGTAGGGATTTTGGTTTAGTGTTTCACTATTTGAGCATAACATTAATTAGTGTTTTCAATTTTTAAATTTCAAATAAAAAATGATGAAATATTTTTTACCCATCCAAGGAAGGTGTTTTTTATTCATGTATTATATAGGAATGGAGATCCAAAAATATTATAGTTATAGAGGAAATTTAGATCTCATTCAGAACTATGAGATGATACTCGAGCCATCATTTCTAAAAGCCTTGTCCAATATTCTTAATAAGATCCAAAAATTATTCTCTGAGTTTTAACAACATTTAGTTTAGGAACAAAAAGAGACCACCCCTTTAACCTATGAAGAATATATCATGGATGTGGAATTCAAATTATAAACTTCTCTCTCAAACATTTCTATAAACCTCTTAGTTTTCCTTAATCAGGAACAATATCCTCATTCCAAGATAATTAAGGGAGTTGATCTTTCCTTGAACTCAAATTCTTATAATATTTATTCACATGAATTAAAATCTCAGTTACCTTATAACTATGATGTAGTCTTTTTCAAGCCACATTTTCCATGTAAAATGTTGAATAAGCTAACTCAGCCACCATTTAAGAGATATTGGTTCTATAGTTTGAAGACAAGGTTTCCTATCAATAAGAGGAGAGGAAAAAATCTAACATCCCAAACCTGGATACCCCCGAAATGGTGCCCTGATCTCAGTTGGTCGTAAGGCCTCAAGCACATCTCCCCAAACTTCAGAGGTTATGGAATAGCAGTGAGGGCCAAGGTGAGTCAATGGGGAGACTACGCCCTCATTATTATAGTATCATAGTGGAAGTCAAAAATAAGCAATATAATAAATGAATAAATAAGTAGTCAACTGAAGATAAAGAATGAAAAAATACATATCACTAATAAGAAGTGTCTCATATTGAAAATGATGCATATGGTAGAAGTATTTAGAAAATATCCAACAAGTACATGTCAATAAATTTCATTACATGTTTCCCAAAGAGATCAAATAACTAAAAAGGTTTCCCACCATCCCAAGCCCCTGCTTGGTCCGATGCTCTCTTACTCAAAAGTCGCAATAAACAACCTATGCTAGAGATATTCCCCTATCATAACCTACAACCATATACTATATTTAGGTCCCCAAATATTCTGAAAAAGGGTGTGAGATAAACATCCTTGTAGGAAACCACCCAGGTGTATAGAATTCTAAAAAAAATTCTACAAAGGTGATAGAAATTTTAAACAACCAGTAAGTAACTGTGTATTCCAATGGCCTAAGTCTACTATAATAGGTAAAACAAAATAGCCCTCAAGGCTTCCTGTAAAAGAGAGTCAACTCCTACCAGGGTAGCTCTAAAAAGTAAACTAGCTAGTCTTACAACCACACTATACATCCATCTGTATCCTCTAACCCACAACCACGTTGTATAGAGAAATCAATTGTCTTGCAGCCTTGCCATATAATGAAGTGTAGACTGTAAGGGCTAGATCCAAGGCGTCAGTAGACCAAAGAATCTAGGTAATAATTCAAGACCACAGAGGGTCGGATCCAAGGAGCATGTTCAAGGTATCTTATCAAGTTACATGAGAATCCCTAGTGGAAACTCAGTTAGGCACTAGTTGGGGTCCTGGGATCATGAAAATATCATGTCCTATGAGAACCCAAGAAAGCCGGATCCACAGGGTAGAAATTATCATGGAATCCCATAGAATCAAGACCCAAGGGGCAGAGTCAACCCATGGCATCCAATACTGCATTCCAGATCAATGGAGAGCAATCCATGGCATCTATCAAACCACTCATTCCAGCATTCAAGCATTCAAAATTAACATTGATGGACATGTGAGTATACCCACTCACATCAACAAGAACAATCCATGAGTATACCCACTTGTGTAAGCCATTTACCATTCACCATTTATATGGGCCTACCATCCCTGATTATCCATTTAAAATGACAAAATATCAAAATAGTTAAGTCATAACACCATATTAATTAATAAAGGTTGCAGTACCTCTATTAAACAGACTATTCAAGATATCAAGGCATTTAAGGACTTACTCTTACTAGGATAGCATGTGTACACACCCCATGGGTGGTTTAAACAGGAATAAACAAGGTATTTACATAAGGTACACCCCTTGGGTGACCTCAAAAACAAGAAACTGGTGCCAACACACCTAAATGGGACCTATGGTTAACCTTACTTTGTCTAACTAGAGATACTGAAATCAACCCACTCAAAAATGAGACCTCGCTGGAAAGTCTGATGAATGGAATAATTTCCAAACACTAGAAAAACACCAAGAAAAGCCGAAAAAGAGTATAGACCACCAACCTTGCCTCGGTAGTAGTCAGATCTTCAAGTATAGATTCTTGATTCATCCTGGTTTGGAAGAAATTTGAAGAACGAATGAAGAATGCAATATTAAGGAATATGATACAAAATCAAAATAGTGAAACCATAATTTCTATGAATCAAGAATGACTAAAAAGGAAAAGAGGACTTACCTATGAAAATCCATAGAGACGATCAACGATCAAAATAGAGACCAGATGGATGAACAAGATCAAAGCCTACTTTATCTACCAAAGGGGAAAGATACAAGAGCTCCTCTATGTGTGGGAGAAGAAAAACCAATTTGGTTTTTAAAAAGAAAATTTACTTTGGATTTAAAATTTTAAAAAAACATTGTAGGGGCGCATGTTTTACTGGTATGGTTTCCCAAACCATGCTAAAACGGTGTGAACCTCTCTACTTAGGAAGTCCACTTTGCACGGTTACCCCGCACATTTTTATTGACCGTCAGAAAACTGTGCAGAAGTTCTCTACCCAAAAAACTATGATTTTCATACCTCTCCCACCGTTTATAATAATCATGCACAGGTCATACACAAACTATGTGCCATGTCATTTTTAGCCCAAAACATGGTTCCAGCCCCAAAACAAGCTGTTAAAACCTCTAAAATACATGTGATCAAGCTAAAAATTAAAATAATACAATAATAGGGCTTTCAAATGGAAAATAAAAAGATTCATACCTCGTACAAAAACCCGAGTTCTTATAACATTTTCCCTTTATAGAAATTTGTCCCTGAATTGCTCTCTAAAGGGTAACCAAGATTCATCTGAGAAAAACTCTGGCCAATGAGCACGTACATCAGGATCCCTCTCCCAAGACACATCATATAAGTAGCCATGTTTCCACAACACCCATACTAGAGAAAATGAACAGCCTCGAAGAACCTTCGTTCTCCTGTCAACTATATGAATCAGATGGTCGTTAAAGGAAGCATCAACCAAAAGCTCAACCTCTTCAGGATGAAAATTGAGACGGGTCTAAGTGATAGCAGCATAGCTAAGATACATGGAAGGCGTCATGCATGGCTCTGTACCTCTGAGTTAACTAAAACTGATAGGAAACCGACCTAACTCTCTCTAGAATCTTGAACAACTCGACATATCTTTGTGAAATTTTACCATGTCTCCTGATCCTCCTGTATCCCAACCTCGCTGAAACATGCAAGAAAACCAGATCCCCGACCTCAAACTCGAGATGTCTTCTGCAGAAATTAGTTTATGATTTCTGATGAGACTCCGCAGTATCCTTCTGCTTCTGAATCATCGGTACCTACACAGAAGTCTTCTGCACGAGACGAGGTCCCAGTAAAGCTTACTCTCCTGCCTCTAGCTAGCACAGGGCATAATGAAATGGCCTACCGTATAAGTCTCATAAGTTTCCATCTGTATTGTCTCCTAATAATTGTTATTATAATACAGCTATTCTAGGGTAATGTATCTCTCCTAAGAGCCCCAAATGTCTAGGATGCATGCTCACAGTATATCCTCTAGAACCTGTATCGTATACTCTAATTGGACATCAGTCTGAGGGTGGAATGATGTGATCAAAAGAACCTGTATACCCATTACCCTCAGAAAATGCTTCCTGAAACAATATTTAAATTGATTGTCCCTATCTGAAATGAAAGTGTGGGGATCCTCATGAATTTGTACCACCTCTCGGATATACAACTTTCCAAAACATAAACACTAAAGGTCTCATTGATCGGAAAGAAGTGTGGGACCCTCGCAAGCCTATCAACAAAAACCCACACATAATTATTACCTCAATGAGATATCAGAACACCCATCATGAAATATAACATGAAATCATCTCATTTCCACTATGGAATAGGTAACTACTGTAAAAGCCCAGTTGGTCACTGATTTTTTTCCATCACTTGCTGACAGGTGGAACACCTAGTAACAAAACTAGATACCTCTCTCTTCATTCTAGGACACCAGTACTGATGTATCGAGTGACGTTACATATTGGTAACTCTGAGATGCACTACCCATGATGAACTGTGAAACTCCTGCATCAACCCCTCACGTATATCCACTGGAACCCGAACATTTCCATGGATACGCAGGATCTCATCATCACCTACTATCCAACCAGATGGAGGGTCCTCACCTGAAACACATTTCTATATAACT
Source organism: Viscum album (assembly GCA_963277665.1). Lineage (NCBI taxonomy): Eukaryota > Viridiplantae > Streptophyta > Magnoliopsida > Santalales > Viscaceae > Viscum > Viscum album. The sequence goes on along the minus strand of OY728156.1, from coordinate 1,500,419,418 downwards.
AGGTCTTCCGAATGTGATATTTCCCTCATCTTAACTCTTTCCAGTAGGGTAGTGGTAACCTCTAAGGATAAAATAAAATTCTACCCCTATATGTCATGCACCTCAATATGCATCTCATAAAACAATGCCAGAAGCTGCCACTCACTACTGGCCTATTTCACTACATGTATCTGAGTCCTCATGCTCAGTGCATAGGCTACTACATTTCCATTACCAGACATATGGGAACACTTGATATTAAATGACTATAGGTCCTATACCCACCTTCGGTGCCTCAAATTTAGATCACGCTACATAAAGATATATTTGAGGATTTGTGGTCCATGTACACCACGAAATACTCTCCAAGTAAATACTACCTCCTATAGCATAACGAATGAAAAACTATAGCTAACTCGAGATCCTTTGTAGGGTAGTTCATCTCGTGAGGCCTTATCTTCCGAGACCCATATTCCATGACTCGATATCCCTACATCAGTACTTCCCCCATCTCAAAACCTGATGCATCTCAGTACACTATATACCTCTTGTCCTACTCTCGCAGTACCAGGATTGGTGTTGATGTCAACCTCCCTTTCAAATCCAAAAATTCTGTCTCACAGGATTCTGACCACAAAAAACACCACACTTTTCTTTGTCAAGCCCATTAATGGTGGTGCTATGAGTGAAAATTCCAGTATAAAATTCATTTTTTAACCAGCTAGCCCCAAAAAGATTCTTATGTCAAAAACATTCTTGGCATATTCCCAAGAAACAATAGATCACACCTTTTCAAGGTCCTATGACACTCATGTTTCTTAGATGATGTGACCCAACAAGTGAATCTGATCCATCCAAAAGTAAAACTTTGTAATCTTATCAAATAACTGATGTTCTATCAATTTATTCAAAACTATCTCAAGATTGTTGTCATGGTCGTTTCAATTGTGAGAATACACCAAGATATCATCCATGAAAACCACCACAAAAGAATCCAAGTAAGGATGGAACACTCAGTTAAACAGTGCCATGAAAATTGCTGGTATGTTCATGAAACCAAATGGAATAACCAGATACTCGTATAACCTATACCTACTATGAAAGGTTGTATGATGTATGGATGTAGGTCTAACAGACACCTAGTGATAACCCGACCTCAAGTCAATATTTGAGAACATTCAAGATCCTTGAAGATGATTAAATAGTTAATCTATCTGTGGTAAATGATATCGGTTTTTAAACATTAGCGAGTTCACCTTCCAATAATCCATGAATACCCGAAGAGTTTCATCCACCTTTTTGAGAAAAGGACTGGAAAACCCCATAGGGATGTACTGTTTTTTTTAAACCCCTTTTACTCCAAATCCTCTAGCTACCTCTTGAGCTCTAGAAACTCCATCGTAGTAATCCTGTAGGAGGAATGGATACCAATGCAGGACATGGCACTAGTTCAATGGAGAAATCAACCTCTCTCATGAGAGGTAAACTAGAGAAATCATTGGGAAAGATGTCCCTGAAGTGCTCAACCATGGGAGGAAAGTCTTCCTGACCAACTACCTAATCATCCATAAATAGACTAGTAATCTAGGTTTTCATCTCACCCAACACATTATACTCAGGTACAGAGCTTCCCACATGTACATCCCATTCACCGTTCAGTAATAAACATTGTACCCTCTGGTGATGTGAATGTCACCCTCTATTGATAGAAGTCAGTGTATGCTTGATAATCCACCAGCCAGTCCATTTCAAGAACTTCATCAAACCTTGTTATCATGAGAAAATAAAGATCACAAATTAAGTGGCACCATCCAACCTCAAGGGGACACTCCATACACTATATCACATCAACCATTCTAACTCCCAATGGTGTTTCTAGCATCAAAAAGCCCTCAAAAAGAAAAACCACAAGACCAAGGCTTTTCACCACTCGTGCAGAGATAAAACTATGAGAGGAATATATATATATCAAAAAGAGTAGAAGAAATATTAGAAGTTTATAAGATCATACCTCTCACTATAGACGTCCCATGGTCCTTCATCTATTTGGTTTATTGAATTGCATAAGTTTGGCATGTACTATGGCACTATGACCCTGCCTTCCTACCCTGAACTGATCGATCCTGATATTTTTTAGAACTCAGTGTCTATCTACCATGTCCATGACCACCACTACCATGGCCTAACTAGCCTGCACTTCTCTATCTCCTAGAATAATGCAGATCAGAAGAAATTTCTCCTGAAACCAACGTCGAAGCTGGCCTCCTACCACATGAAGTTGGAGGGAAGGTCCTAAAAACCTGTTCTATGTGTCCCATCCTACCGTAAGTTTGGAACTCACCTATTTCACGGTCACACTAATTTTTTATGTGGAATCGCCTACCACACTGATGTCAAAACACAAAGCTTCTTGCACCCATAGCATGACTAACACTCACATTTTAGTAATCCTTAAAACGGCGCTTCCTGTCTGAAGAGGTAGACCCACTAGGGGGAGAAACAACACTCCATTTTTTAGTACCTATATATTCCTTCAGTTTCCACTCTGTAATAAAAACTTGATTCACAATCTCAGTGATTAAAGTAAAACTAAACACGTTGACCTGAGATTTGATAGCTTGATTGGTACCTTCTTCGAAGTTCCTCACCCTTAACATCTCATTAGTATGATACATCGGCACAAAGTATCGCAACTCTTTAAAGTGTGTCGAGTATTCCATAACTGTCATTTCACCCTAATCCAAACACAAGAACTCACTATCCCTCTCTTCTCATGGGGTTTCGGTGTAAAAGTATTCATAGAAGCGGGTTTCAAATTCATTCCAACCCACATCACATAGCCCGTCCTCTTGGTTCAATACATTGCACCAATTCTTTTCCACTCCACGTAGCATTTAAGTCGCGAGATAGACCATCCACTCCAGATGTGTCTCTAGAAGCTCAAAAATTCATAATGTGGTCTCTAGACATAGCTCTGCAACCTATGGTCCACCATACCCAAAAATCACAGGAGGTTACTATTACTGGAACACTTGTGTAAACTCATCCATAGTCAAGGATGGGTATAGTGCTCCCTCTATCATCTACATAAAGTGAATGAAACCCTCACAAAACTGTTCCTTGAAAACTATGACCAGAACAGCCTCAGGTTCCGTAGCTAGCACTACAAGAGGATCAACCAGTAGCCTATATCCCACCATTTCTGAATTATTGTGATCGCCTCTATCACAGCATACCATAGGAGGTAGTTGTGGTGGCATGTATCTACAATTCCAAATGTACGCCTCAGGAAAGAACAAAATCTAGCACAATGTTCAAAAGCATATGATAGGTCAAAGCCCTCTAAGAAACTAATTCCACCCAGATCCTTCCCTCAAATCCAAGATTGTATAAAGACCATCCAACGAACCATTAGAAACTATGCCTCTTTTCCACTCAAAATTTAGGTCTTGGTCAAGTCTATGTCTATTAGTCCAGGATTCCATTTCCATTTCACATTAAATTATTCAAAAAATACCACCAAGGGTTTACCAATTCCAGAATCCATGAGGGCCTATAACACCTCATGAACCCAAAACATGGTTCCCATTAAAACTATACATGTAACAAGTTCATTTAACATTTACATTTTACTGGTGAATCATATCCCAATTCATAAGGGCCGATACACCTTATGGATTGAAAGACGTTGTCTTACCATTATCTAATGCACCCAACTAACACAATAGCAGGCGCAACTGTTACTTTAACTGTCACAATAGCATAAAATATCTAATGCATCCTAGATGGCATGGCATAATGCATGGAATTTAATACTTACAAGTGTCTATATGATGAATGATATTGAACACCCTCATCTCATTAGGTTTCAACTGAAATGGAACCAAAAATTCCATCAATAGTAATATCAAAAATCAAGTGCATCACCCAATCGTGAAATCCAATCAATTGTAATATTCCAAATCCAGAAAATCAGAACTCAATTTGGGGAAATTCGGCTTTTCCCTGTATGTGGGGTAGCTACTCTTAGGCACATTTTATTACCAAATTCCATTTCCATCCTATCTCTATATAACATCACCAAATAGTAATTCAAACTATAATAATCCTTTTATACCACTTTGTAACATCATGAAACTGACTACAACCCGAAATGGTGCCCCAACCCAGTTGTTAATAAGGCCTCAACCGCATCTCCCCAAATGCCAGAGGCTTCCGACTAGCAGCAAGGGCATAGGTGAGTAAATGGGGTGACTATACCAACATTACCAGAGTATCACAGTAGAATTTGAAAACATTAAATAGCAGAAACAAATAAATAATCATTCAATTAAAGACAAGGAAATTAGGGATACATATCCATAACAAGAAGTGTCTCGTATACAAAATCATGAAGATGGAAAAATATCAAGATAGCATCCAATAGGTACATGAAAATACAGTATTGTCCAAGTATCCCAAAAATAACAAAAGTCCACAATGTTATCCTAGTATTGAAAGATACATCTTGGTCTTATTTTCCCCTTATCCGAAGCCACAATCAACAAACTATACTAGGTAGGTTTCCCCTATCATCACATGCAACGATATAATCTGTTTGGGTCCCCAAGGAGGCCCAAACAAGGTGTGAGATAAATATACCAGTAGGGAACCACCCAGGTCTATATTGTTCTAATAGAAATTCTAAAAAGGTTCTATAAAGTTTAAACAACTAGTCAGTAAGTTTGTATGCCCATGGCATAAGTCTACTGTAACAAGTAAAACCAAACGGCCCTCAAGTCTTCCTACAAAAGACAGTCATCTCCTACCATGGAATCAATAAAAAATAAACAAGCTAGTCTCATAGCCATGCCGTAAATCCATCTATATCTTGTAACACATATACACTTTGTATAGAGAAATCAAGTGTCCAAAAGCCCTGCTGTATAGTGAAGTGAAGACTGCCAGGGCCGGATCCAAGTTGTCAATAGACCAAGGAATCTAAGTAATAATTCTAGACCACAGAGGTCCAGATCCAAGGATAATGTCCAAGGCCTCCCATCAAGTCCCATGGGCATCCCTAGTGGAAGCTTGGTTAGGCACTGGTTGGGGGGCCTAGGATCATGGAAATAGTAAGTCCTACGCGAGCAAAAGCAATCCGGATCCACTTGGTTGAAAGGATCGAGGAATCCCATGAAATCAAGACCCAAGGGGTAGAGTCAACTGAAGGAATCCACTACCGCATTACAGATACATAGAGAGAAGTCCATGGCATCTATCAAACCATTCAATAAATCATTCATCCATTCAAAATTGATAATCATAAACATGTGAGTATACCCACTCACATCAACAAACACAATCCATGAGTATACCCCCTCATGCAAACCATTTACCATTCACCATTTATATGGGCCTACCCTCCCATATTATTCATTTAACATGAAAATCTATCAAAATAGTTAAGGCATAATATGATATTCATTAATCAAGGAGGTAGTATATCTCCTAAACAAGCTATTAAATCTATCAAGTAATCTAAGGTCTTCATATAACTAGGAAAGAACAAGAACACACCCCTTGGGTTGTTTGAAAAGGCATAAACAAGGAATTTTCATAAGGTGCACCCCTCAGGGACCTTGAAATGAGAAATAGGTTCCAACCCACATAAATGGAACATATGGAAAACCTAAATAGGTCTATCTATAGCTACTAAAAGAAACATTCTCAAAAACATGACCTCATTGGAAAGTCATATGGATGGTGTATTGGTCGGACGCCTAAAAAACACCATGAAATGCTGAAAGATAGTATATACCACCTACCTCACCTTGGTAGTAGACCATTCATCCAGTATCGAGTCTTGATTCATCGATGTTTGGAAGGAATCAGATGAATGGATGATGAATAGAATATTAGGGAATGTGATCCTAAATCGAAATAGCTCAAGAGTCATTACAAAGAATCAAGAATGAAAAAAATGGAATGTAGCCTTACCGATGTGGATCTGTAGATGCGATCAACAATCAAAATAGAGACTAGATGAATGCATAGGCTCAAATCCTACTTTAGGAACCAAAGGGGAGATATAGGGGAGGTCCGCTGTGCATGAGAGTAGAAAACCCAATTTTGGTTTTAAAAAGAAAATTATTTTTTATTTTAAAATTTAAAAAAACACATAGTAGGGTCGAATGGTTTAGCTGCATGGTTTCCCAAACCATGTAGAAACTATGCACACCTCCCATCCAAGAATGTCCACTTTGCACGGTTACCCCGCATGGTTTGAATAACCGTGCACAAATCTTGCTAAAGTCCCATGCCCAAAAACCATCACTTTTAAATCTTGTCTCACAATTTAGGCTAATCTTGTGCAGGCCTTGTGGAAACTATGCACCAGGTCATTTTCAGCCCAAAACATGGTTTCGGCCTCTAAACAAGCCCGAACACCTCCAAAACACCCATGATCAAGTTAATATTTCATGTAAGTATATAAAAGGCATTTAAACTAAAAGATGAAGATATGTACCTCATTCAAAAACCTGGATTATTACACAAAATAAGGATTAAATTTATAATTTTTTTAAGGATTATCAAGAGGAATTGGAAGGATATGTTTTTTATTTGGATATGGAAGACTAGGAAAGAATTGGTGAAATAACCCATTAAGAACACCCAAAAAATACTAAGAATCCTATATAGATCAAGGAAAGTAGTAATAATGCTATTTATTCTTTATATAGGTTTCCTAAAGTGGAAATCCCATTTGATATTAGCTCATATTGTTTACAAACCAACCAAAGAAAAGGATAGTCAAATTTCTATATAAATAAAAACTAGTTGGTTTACAGACCTTCAAATATACATATTCATTTTTATTTTTGTGCATATATATTGGAAATGAAAGTTTAATTATTATATATGATAGTAGGGAATCTAAAATGGTTTATGATAATTTTTTTAAAAATATTAGTTTCAAAAATTAATACTTTTAAATATTTTTTCTTATTACTTTTATTTTATATTTTTATGTTTTAGTGTGAATTTTTATAATATAATTCAATCTTCGTATTTTCCTACCAATTAATTGTTTAATAATAGTTTTTAATGATCCAATAAATCTAAATTTAATGAAATTACATGATAGTTGAGATAATTTTACTTCTATTTATTTGGAAATTTTATTGGGAACTAGGAAAATAAGTGTGATATGAAAGATATTTATTTAATTGGAATTATAATATGAGGAAAATAAATCTTTGAACGTAAAACTAGATAGATTATAATTTTTGAAATAGAAAACCTCATGGAGGCAACTCATAAGATAATCATATATGTCCTTTTAAACTGGATTAAAATATGCAATTTGGATCCCACAATAAAATTATAATATAGTTAGGTAATGGGTGTGTGAGTAATTAAATCCATTTCTAAATCCAATAAATTCATTTCATATAAATGTCTATGAAAAATACAATAATGTTGTTAATTATCATAAATTAATTCATTATGGTGAGGGGAATATTGAGCCCAAATAAAGAATGTGGAAATTAACTTAGATTTATATCATTTAATTTTTATCAAGGAATTGAAAAATTGATATTTCATTTGAGGACCCTAAGTGAGAGTGATTTAAAAAAAGTTCCCCTTGTAAAAAAATTAATTCCACTTAGTTATAATCTTTACGCACTATTAGAATTGAAATTTTTACTACATTTAAGGGAAGATTGTGGATCAGATTCATATAGAGAGTAAGAAAATTTAAATAATGGATGGATCTTTTATTTTTTTCATTTTTTGTATGTGTTTGATCCTAGGAAGGAAAAATATTTCTTATTTAATAAAATTTATTGTATTATTAATGAGTGTAACAGTATAATACTGAGGGAGGGATGTGATCCAATATTTTAATATTTTTCCATATTTTAATTTTATTTTGAACTTCTAATCATTATAAAACTTGAGTAAATAATTCATTTTTTGTACATTTGTAAGATTTTATGTTAAATTATAAATGGATTTAATCTTTATTTTTATTGGTCTTGATCATTTTTTAGATTAAATGGACAAGCCAAAAATTTATTTGGTGAATTTTTATATCACTGTTTGAAGGTTTATAATTCTATTCATAAGTATTTTCATTCATTTTTATTATAAAATTACAAAATATTACATTAAGTTATATTTTAATTATGTGTATATTGAAGATGGAAAAATTAGAAAAGGTTCAATAGAAAGTGGACATACCATTTGAGGATTGACTTCCCCTAGATTGTTTATGTGTGTAAATTTTTAAAAGTCCTCAAGAAACCTCATATTAAATGGGACTAACTGAACATTAAATCTTATAAAAGGGTTGATGTTGTTGAGTGTGAAGGTTTATTGACTATATAATGAATCTTATTGATTACATCATTGATAGTAATAGAAATTATACATAATACGGATGTGACGATACAAATAAATCCAAACAACCATGTGAAGGACAATCACCAATATATTGAACCCAAGAGACCTAGATTATTGAATCTAACATGGTTAGATATCAACCGTAACCCTGGATTGAACACACATTTAATCTGAAAAACTCGTACATTCTTTCATGTATTTTATCCAATACTGAACCAAAATTTTATTGAGGGAATTAAAATAAAAATTTCCAAAATTTAAAATATAACACAATGAGTTTTTTTGAAATTTTTTTCGAAGAAATAAATTTTCATTATTGTACTATATTTCACAAAATCAAACATTCCATTTACACAGCACCAACTTGGCTTGAACTATACACAACAACAGCATGGTGTACATTACAAGAAACATTTATTTTTCATGAAACATTACTTTATTCTTTTAATTATTTAAATAATATGGTTAAGACCTAACCGTTATACATACTAATATTAATAGTAATAAACCAATTTCAAATATTAATTATAATAGTTTTATATAAATAAAAATTATTGATAGTGAAATAATAATAATTTTTTTTAAAGTATTTATATATTTAAAACTACTATTTTCTCAAATGAACTTATTTTCATGTCCTTTTATGAAAAATAAAAAAATTAATTTTTGGAACTATTAAAAATTTATTTTATAAAATAAAATTCGTTTTTGAATATTTAATGCCGAAATTATCTTAGGTTGAATTTTTAGTATTTTTTAGAGAAGATTCTTTTTTTATGATTAGTGAAAATACTATATTATAGTTAAAAACTACCTTTTTCATTTAAAAAATGATTTTATGTTAAATTTATTTTTAACATAACAATATATAAAAATATATATATTAATCAAATTTAGTTCATTTGAATATTATTAAATGGAAATTAGAACTTATTGAACTTTTCAATGTTCTTTTTACCCGCCTTCTCGCCAGGTCTACAGGATTAGCGTTAAACCTAATTTTTAGGCTTATATGAATTGAATTTAGATAAAATTAAATACACGAATTTAATTTTTATGATATTTAGAGTCTAATGTGATTAACATAGTTTTTTGTGAATTGTAACTTTAGTATTCTTTTACCATGGTTAAGGGTAAATCAGGTAATTAAAGGTGAAAATAATATTATAATTTTATAACATTACCCTAACACTTGTCATAATATCATTGTATGTTTGTTTTTAGACCATAATGAACCTTATGATGATTTTATACACTTTTTAATCCACTTGGGTTAGAATATAAACTTTATTATATTTTATTTAAAGATATGCTAAAAATGTCATACTCATATTTTTAAAAAGTAAATAAATTTTAATAAATGTTTATAAAGAATATAAATTATATTATAAGTATTAATATTAAATATAATAAATCTATATTCCTCGTGATAATTTATTTTTAATTTTTAGAGTGTAAATAAATTAATTAAACTCTTCCATATTGATAATGCAGTAATTGTTTAATTAATTGGAAATATCAAATAAATAATATTCTAAATAATAAAATAAATAAAAATTAAACTAATTAATGAAATAAAATATTTTTATGGATAACTTTGATTTTTTTTTGATATATTAGAAGTGTTGGTTTGGAGTTATAATATTGTTAGGATATTTTTAAAAAGACAAATAATTAATTGTATTAAAATGGACATAAATGATACTTAAATATAAATAATATATTATTAAAGGAAATAAATTTAATAAAAATATATTATTCATCCTAATTAAAATAATAAGGTTATAAATTTTATCAATTATCCATTTGGGGTTCTTTTTTCATTTTATAGTAACTATATTAACCCTAATGAATAAACAATCCAAGTTGTCATGGTAAAAGTTAAAGGGTTTAACTAAGTGTTAAAGCCCAAAGATAAGGTTAATATTGTGACATAAACATGTATAAAGATCATTGGATGAGATCATTTCGACCAATCCTCATATTATCATTAAAATAACTCACTTTTGAGCTATTTTAAATCTAAAATAAATTTATATTAATTTAATATTTTAAGAGTTACCTAAAGTTCCATGTACATCAATTATAAAATGGAACCTCCTCCCTCACTTCTTCACATCAATTTGAACCTTCAGTATAATCCATCCCCTTTCCATTTCCCTTTCTAATTTACCTAGTATCATTATATAGGTTCTATTCTTCTCAAAATATCAAATCTAGTATCACTAATAGAAGATCTAGAGGGAGCTCACCGAAGAGGAGGTAATCTTCTTTACTGACTCTCTCAAGAATATGTCTTCTTTTAATTTATATTCATTTGTTGTTTCCATTATTAATTAATAAACCCATTATCACCTATATTCTGAGATTTTATTATGATTACTACAAGACCATATTCCACTGTTTTTCAATCCTATGAAAAAAATCATCAAGTGTGTGCATGTATGCCCTAAAGTCTCCACACCGTGGTGTAATCTATTATTCATCACCACCTTATATGGATTTTTATAATGACGGAAATAATGAATGTATATTATAATTATAATATGTTATTAATTTTTGAACAAAATATATACCACTCACTCTCATACCATTTCACAATTAATGGAATGGTATCATCGCTTGTGTTTACGTACGACCTACCATCTCTATGACGTGATTCGATTCATTATCCATGATCCCCAATAAATAATGATTGTATAAATGTATATAATGAAAAAATATGTTATGTATTACCTTAATATTATTCTATAAATGACATAAATATATCATATCCACTTGAACTACGACTTATACGACAAAACATGAATAAGAAAAGGAAGTAGTTAACCCCCCGAAAGAAGAGTAATAATGAAATATTATTAACAAACATATGATAATATGATCATTTGTGATATCGTATGAATATGGTTTTGGAATAATATAATTACATTTTGAAGCCATTATACGTGAGTTTCAAATATGGATGAAGTAAACCATACCAAAGGTAATCATTAATTCTATAATCTCATTATTATCAGTATTGTTTATATATTAGTATCTGTAAGGAAATATTAATATTCCATGTCCATGTTTCTTAAAAATGTATTCTAGAATAATTTTACTATTATTATAAAGTTTTTTAAGGTCATTTTTACCCATGTATGAATTTTTATTAATCGTTTTGAGAAGAATATTTTTTCATTTTCTTGAATTAATTAGTTTTGACATTTTTAAGAAATGTACGAGAACAATATTTTATTAAATTTGATGGCGTGAATGGATTTTTTTTCATTCATTAAACCTTATTTATTTGTATCTTACCATTAAATCATTGAAGGATATTTTAAAATTAAAATTTTTCTTTGAAAATTTTGGATTATTTCAATTAAATAAAAAAATTTTAAAAGGGAAAGGATATTTTCCTCAAGATATTTTTTTTAGAGTTCTTTCAAAATTATTTTTCATCTAAGATATCATTGATTGATATTACTTATGTTTTACAGGGGGGTGATTAAATGATTCCATTGTTATTATTTAAATAAATGATTATATTTATTATTGAATGGTATTCATGACACTAATGACTTTTTAATCGGTTATGTTGTGGTTGCATGATATTTAAGAAACCAATTTCATTCCATGTGTTCTGATATGATACATGATTTAGGATCTTATGGGTCATGTATGTATGATTTCTTTATGAAATGTGTGTGACCTATATCATCATCCAATGAATTGGATAAATATTTATATCTAATGAGATATACATAATGGTTTTTTTCCAATAACATGGTCATGGGAGTGAACTACAACTACCAATATGGTATAGGAAGTGAACCCATAATACAATGATAGCCTTAGTAGTGATGTCTTTACTACAATGGAAATCATTATTATATGGTTATGTGAATTTCAAAGTTCCATGTTTTATTCCTATGATATGATTTCATGGATCATGTTATTTAATTCCTTATGATTCAAGTATTAAGAACTACTAATCTTTATGCATTAATTTCTATTTATGATTTTTGATATGAAGGGTACAATCATCTATTTCCATGATCATGTTCTCATACCCTTATCCTCATGATTTTGTTTACATATATCTCTTTTTACCCTTACTAATCATCTAATATCACCCCTTTTATGTTTCATGTCACCCATGTTATGAAGGTATGTATTATGTTTGATGTGTCTAAGAAGTTTTCTAGTCAAGAAGAAACTATTGGGGGATAATGTGGCTCAATTATGTTCCATTGTGTATGTTTCCTTGTTTCCAAAGACAGATGACTAATACAAACATTGGGTGTTTTTTTTTGTAATGTATTAATTATTTCTAAAAAGTAATGTAATGTTATTGTATTAAATTTGTGGGTCGCTATAGTTGATATCACAGAAAAATTTTAGTTATCCTATGGAAGCAAGGATGAGAAAAACATAGTGAGAACCCCAAGGACAAGTCCAAGGATAAGTCTATGGATAAGGAAAAGTATAGGAAATAGTTTTGGAATTTCGGTAAAGTATAGAGAATGTGGCTTCACATATATACAGCCTTATCTAGATACTACACATGGATATGTCTTGGGCACAGCTGTATCAAGGCGTAACAACTCTGATAAGGTGTGTTGGGCCTAACTTGAACATCACACGGTACATGATAATGAGCCTTACTACACAGCTAGTCTGACAGTCCTGGGGGATATTCTTTGCAAATTAAAAAACTCTTCGTGAACCATTATAAAGTGTTTAAATATAATTTGGATTTTAATAACCCATAATGAACCTGAGATGTGATAAATTAAGGAAGGTGTCATAATTTAGACATCCCATAAGTGAATTTTCCATGATATTATGGTTCTCATTATGATAATTGTTTCTAACTCTTTATTTTGGTTTTTTTAAAGGCTAGAACCCAAAGAAACTATGTTAACTATGATTATTATATTCAATGGAGTGAGTTTCATCCTTATTCAAAAAATTCCATGGGATCTAGAATGAAAAATATTATTTCTTTACTCACATAGCTTTCTCAAGCTATGAATCATGGTGGAATTCCAAATAACTAATAGAGGTAAGAACATTCTATTGAGTCTTTCATGAGGTAACGTCTATCTTATTTTAGTGGGCCTTCTAATCCACTTTTTAATGAATAATGGATCGGTACTACTGAAAAGATATTCACAATTCTCGTGTTTTTGAAGTATGAAAAAGTTATTCTGATTATTTAGTGTTAAGAATTTGAGGTTGACTAGTGGTGGACTTTAATTAAGAATATGAGATAGAAAGATGAAATTGAATCCATGTATTGGGATGAGTACAAGATCATGTTTTTTCAAAAGAATATTCCCCATATTCTTCATACCAATATAGAGAAATAATTCCTAGAGTTGAAGCAAAGGGATTTTGAATTTGATGGTACCGAAAAGGATAATATCTTGAGACTTTTGTGGTACACATCAGGAATTATCATCCCAACTAAATTTAATTCTGATAGGTTCTTTAGTGGATTAAAGAAAAGACTCATAAGGGCGTTTTCCATAAGATACTTTAGTAGCTATGAATAGATTGTGCATTGGGTTATCAAGGAAGAAATGGACAATAGAGTCACGTACCAGTATCATGGTTTTGACAAGAAGAGGAAGGTGATGTTTTACAGGAAACATAAAAACCATAAAGAGAAAAATAGGATCTTTCCTTTATGCTCTATGTGTGGGAAGAATCATGGATGAAATTTTCTTAAGGGGACTAATAATTTTTTTAAGTGTGGAAAGCAATGTAATTGGTCTTTTGATTGCCGATGTGAGGGGAAAAAGTTTTCTAATACTGTGAATAAACATAAATAGTTACAAAATTCACCACCCATACTCCAGTTATACAAGTGTATAGAGAATGGGAATTATATAAACTATTGACCAATCCCAAGGGACAGTGATGTTGATCGATTCCAGCAACCTCTTAAGCTGAGGGATATGGGGGAAAATCATGTGATCTCTATTTTTTATGGGAGATGTGATAATGATGTGGTGAAAGGTACACCTACCATATACTCTAGAACTGGTAATTACTTATTTAATTTTTGGATCTACCCACTCTTTCATATCTAAATAAAATTACAATGGTGTTAGGATTCCACAAAAATAATTTGATGTGGAGTTAGCAGTGTAAACATCTAATGGTATGATGATTTCATACCAAGTCTATGATTCCTATCCAGTATAAGTTTGTTGGAATATGTTTCCTACAAATCTAATCATTCTTCTTATGGTTGAATTTGATGTCATCATAGGTATGGATTATGTTTTCTCAATAAATCACACAACAAATTTCAAGAAAGGGAATTTATTTTTGATGTTTCAAACCAACCTGTGATTGTCTATCAGTGTGATGACAAGTATTAACTTCTTATGAAGACTATATCCAGTGTATGGGTATCAATTTGTAATCATAATTGATTTTATATCAAATGGTTGGGGACAAAATTTACATCGATGATATACATGTTGTTCATTAATTATTGGATGTCTTTCCAAAACATTTTCCTAGATGTCCACCAAAATGTGAAGTTGACTTTTCTATAGATCTCATACCTAGTTCTATAATAATTTCATACACTCCCTATATAATAGCCCCTATTGGTTTTAATTGATACAAGAATTGAATTCAGTAAAACCATGATAATGGATTCATTCATCCAAGTGTTTCACATTAAGGTGCGCTGATTCTTTTTCTAAAGAAGAAAGTTGGATCAATGAAAATCTGCATTGATTATCAAGAGATGAACAAGATCATAATCAAGAACAAGTATCCTCTTCCCCATATTAATAACTTGTTTGATCAACTGTGAAAATACCATTACATTTACAAGATTGAACTTTGTTCTGGATATCGTCAATTAAAGGTCCTAAAGAAGGATATACCCAAAACAACATTCCAAACAAGGTATGAACACTATAAGTTTATTTTGATATCTATCAGTCTTACTAATTCCCCTGATATCTTATTTTATTTGATTAATAGAGTATTTAAAGATTACCACAATCATTTTGTGGTATTATTTATAGTTGATTTTGTTATCTATTCAAATAGAAAGGATGATCCTGAATACCACTTTAGAATTGTACTAAATACCCAATGGAAGGAGAAACTATATGAAAAATCTATCGTGTGTAAATTTTAGATGCAAACTAGTTCATTTTTTGCTCATATAATCTTAGGAGAATGTATAGTATCATATCCATCAAATATGAAGGCTATTGAATACTATCCAAGACAAACCATGGTGACTGAGATTCATATATTTATTGGTTTAGATGGATATTATTGATGGTTTATGAAGAATTTATTGTGATTATCAAATCCTCCTACCAAGTGCACTCAGAAGGGTGCCAAGTTCTTTTTGATAGATGAATATGAGGAAAATTTCAAGGAACTGAAAATAAGGTTAATCATCAAACCTATGCCTAAATTACCGTATAGTGGTGAAGGGTTTATAATATATAGTGATTCATCAAAGAAAGGATTGAGATGTTTTCGTAAGAAGGATAATAAGGTTGTCTCCTATTCTATGCGATAGTTGAATATTCATAATAAAAATTACCCAACTCATGATTTGGAGTTAGCTGCATTAATATTTCCAATAATGACATGGAGGAATTATATTTGTGGTCAAATGTGTTCTATATATACTAATAATAAAAATATGAAATGTTTATTCATATATCAGTTGAACATGCACCAATGAATATGGTTATTGATGATAATGGATAATGACTACTCAATAAATTTCCACCCTAGGAGATAAAACAAGGAGGAAGATGCTATGAGTTGAAGGAATCATGCTATATTTTCAATGATGAGGATAATAAGAGACCCAATATTTCTAGATTTGCAATGGATGGAACTAGAAATCCTGAAGGATGGGGAAAACTTTTTCTAGCTTAATTGAATGTTCAACACTCAATCCTTGTAAAAATTAAAGAGGCTCAAAAAGAAGATGAGGAGATACAAAATAATGTCAAAACATTCACATGTTTAACCTTGATTAGGATGGAATTACATGTTTCAAATACCATGAATGTATTCCTTCTATATATGTTTTGAAGATGGGGATATTAGAGTAAGCTCATAGCTCTTCATTATCTCTTCATCCTAGAAGTACTAAGCTGTATAAAGACGTGAACGAATACTTCTAGTGGAACCAAATGATGAGATATATTGGAGATTTTATATCTCAATTCATAGTATTCCAGCAAGTTCAGGTGTTAATACAAAAATATTAGGAGATGTTTCATCCATTACCCATCTACAATGGAAATGGGAGAACGTCGCCATTGATTTTTTTATAGGACTCCCCAAAACCTCTATAGGTTTTAATTCTATGTGGGTGGTATTCAATCACCTTACTATGTCATCACACATCATTTCTATCATATAAGACTTATCTATGGATCAACATGATAGAATATACATTAAGGAAGTGAAAAGATTCCATGGAGTACCAAATTATATTATATCTTATCGGTACCTACGGTTTACCTTAAAATTCTGGAAAAGTCTTCGACAAGAACTTGATGTATAATTAAGTTTCGTCAATTCTTATCATCCTTGAATAGATGGTCTGTCTAAAAGAACAATTAAAACCCCAGAGGATATGTTGAGATCTTATTCTTTGGGTTTCAAAGGTGGTTTGTATCAACACCTTCCTCTAGTTTAGTTTTCTTACAACAATTCATTTTAATCAAGAAATCATATGGATCCTTATGAATCCCTAAATGGAATGAAATGTAGAGCTCTAATGTGCTGGGATGAAGTTGGAGAAACAAATCTATTGGGACATGAGATCATTGAAGAGATGCATGAGAAGGTTATAACCATTCAACAACATATCATGGAATCACAAAGTTGGTAAAAAATTGTTGCTGATAACAAATGTAATGATCTAGAATTTGAATTTGGTCAGAAGGTGTCTATAAATTTCTTCATTGAAGAAGGTTATGAGATTCGGGGAGAAATAAAATAGATGCCCTAGATATATAGATCTCTTTGAAATTATGGATCATATCTGGATAGTAACCTATATCTTGGCACTCCCTTCGAATATCTCTCAAGGCCCTGATGTGTTCTATTTATCTCTCTTGAGGTCGTACATACCTAACCCTTGATATATACTGATCTCATAGGTCTTACCGTTGGAGAAGGATCTCGCATACGAAGAGGAACAAGTTGAAATTCTGGATCATATAGAGAAATTCCTCCTAGTTAAGACCCCTCACCTAGTCAGAATTTATTTGATAAATTGTAAATTGTACGAAGCTACATTGGAACTTTAGGATATGATGAGGCATAATTATCCTCATTTTTTATATTAGAATGACAAATTTCATGGGAGAAATTGTTTTTAAGGGGGGTATAATGTAACTTCCTGAGATTTAGTGAACTATTTTTCAAATAATTTCATTTTAATTTTTTCCTTATATTGTACTAAATTAAACACTCATTTCATACGACACCCACTTGGCTTGTGCTATACGCAATGCTGACTTGGCGTATGTTACACGCATCATCGAGTTTCCATGAAACATCATTTTTATTATTATAATTATCTAAATAATATGGTTATGTCCTAGACGTTAAACATAATAATGTTAATAGTAATAAATAATTTTCAAATATTATTTATAATGGTTTTATATAAATAAAACATATTGATAATGGAAAAAAATAATTTTTTTCTAGTCTTTAACTATTTTAAAATACTATTTTCTCAAATGAACTTATTTTCATTTCCTTCTATGAAATAAAAAATATACACTTTATAATAAATTTAATTTTATATAATAAACATAATTTTTTAATTTATAATTTCAAAATTTACTTAGAGTGAATTTTTATTGTTTTTCTGAGAAGTTTCATTTTTTTAGGAATACTGAAAAACAATCGATTATAGTTAAAAACTACCTTTTTGTTTAAATAATTAGTATACTTTTAATTTATTTTTAAAGTCACAATAGATCAATTATACATATATTAATCTAATTTATGTCATTTTAATCTTTTTATATTTAAATCAGAACATAAATAACTTTTGAACATTTTTTTTACCTGTCTTCTCATCACGTCTACGAGATTAGTGTTAAACATAATTTTTTCACTTCTATGAATTGAATTTAAAAAATAGATATATATTGTCGTAATAAGTATTATATTTAGAGTCTAAAAAGATCAAATTAATTTTTTTTAATAGTAACTTTAATATTTTTTACCATGGTTAAGCTTAAATTGGGTAATTTAAGGTAAAAATAATTTTATAAAATTATAAAATTACCCTAACAGTTGTCCTAATTACATTGGATGAATTAGTTTTGACCTAAATCAACCTTATATTGAAATTATTACTATTTTCTGGCACTTGGATAAGAATCTTCCATTTATAATATTTAATTTAAAGATAATTTAGAAATGTCATACTCATATTTTTAATAAGTATATCAGTTTTAATATAGGGTTATACAGAAGATAAATTCAAAAATAAATTGTTATTTTAAATATAATAAATTTATCTTCATAATGAAAATTTAATTTTAAATTTTAGATAAAAAATAATTTAATTAATTACTTTCATATTGATGATGTTTTAATTGTTTAATTAATCTAAATATCAAACCAATGATACTAAAATATTAAAATAAATATAATTTAACATAATTAATGACATCTGCTAATTTTATAAATAAATTTGATATGTTAGTGATGTATTATTAGTGTTGGTTCTATGTTATAATGTTTTGAGGCTATTTTTATAAAGACATACATTGAATTGTATCAAAATTGGTATAAATAATACCTTAAAATAAATAATATTTTATTAAATAATATAAAAAAATTAATATTCAGAAAAATAACTATAATAAGGTTAAAATTTAATCAATTATCAATTTGGGATTCTATTTCATTTTATCGAAACTATATTACCCCTAAAATTTAAAAAATCCATGTTTTCATAGTAAATGTTAAAGGGTTTAACACAGGGTTAAATCCAAAAGATAAGGTTAATATTATGACCTAAACATGTCTAAAAATCATTGGTTTAGAGGCTTTCCACCCATACATATATTATCATATAAATAAATAACTTTTTTACATATATTAAATTGAAAATAAATATATATTAGTTTAATATTTTAAGAGTTACGTAAAGTGCCCCTTACCTCAATTATAAAAGCACACCTCCTAGACCACATATTTACATCAATTTGAGCCTTCAATATCAATAATACCATGCTCGTGTATCTTCTTAATTTTCATAGTAACATTCTATAGGATATTTTATTCTCAAAATACAAACTATAGTGTCCCTTAGAGAAGATCTAGAGGGACCTCGCCGAAGAAGTGGTGATCTCCTTTACCGACTCTCTCAAGACTATTTCTTCTTATACATCCTATTCATGTGTTGTTTCCCTTGTAAATTATTAACTAAATTATCAAATATATTATTATATTTTATTGTTATTATGGAAAAATAATATTCCCAATTTTATTCATCATGCGAAAAATGAAATCACTATGTGAGTGTTTGTACGGTCTACCATCTCCACGTCATGGTGTAAACATTTTTCATAACAAATTTACTTAGATGGGTATAATAATGTAAATAATGAATATATAATCTAATTATAACATGCTATTTATTTTGGAACAAAATACATACCATCCACTCTCATACCATTTCACAATTAAGGAAATTATATCGTTAGCCAAGCATATGTATGGCATACCGTCTCCATGACGTGATGCGATTCATTCTCCATGATCACCAAAAAATAATCATTATATAAATGTATATAATACATAAATATGTAATTTACTACCTTAATATTATTCTATATCTGACATGACTATATCATGTCCACATAAATTGGGACTTATATGAAAAAATGTTAACAAGAAAATGAAGTAGTTAACGCCCAAAAGAAGAGTAATAATGAAATATTGTTAACAAATAAGTGATAATATGATCATATGTGATATCATATGAATATGGTTCTAGAATAAGATAATAACAATATTATTCCATTATATAGGATTTTTAGATATGTACAAAGGAAATCATACCTAATTTTAGGGTTAATTTAACAGTCTCATTATTATAGGGATTGTTTATATGTATGTATATACCAGGGAAATATTTATTTTCCATGTCCATGATTCTTAAAAAAATATTCTAGAATATTTTTTCTGTTTTTCAATAGTTATTTAATATCAATTTTTCCCATCTATGAATTTTTATTAAATTTGTTGAATGTGATATTTTTTTCATTTTCCTAAATCAGATAATTTCAACTTTTCCATCCTAAGTATTATAAGAATGCTTTTTTAACTTATATAGCAAGAACAAGTTTTTATAATTTCATAATGCCTTATTTTATTGAATCTTACCTTAAAATATACAAGTTAATTTAAAAAAAATGTTTTTTTTAATATTGAAAAGAATTTCATGTGAATGTTTTTTCAAATAAGAAAGGATATTTCCATCAAGAATTTTTTTCAAGAGTTCTTTCAAAATTATTTTCCATCTAATATACATTATTTGATGTTACATGTGTTTTACGAGGGATGTGATTAAATGTTTCCATTTTTATTATTTATATGAACGTTTATTTTAATTATGGAATGGTATTCATAAATCCCATTTCTTTTCCATGGGTTATGTAATTATTTCATGATATTTATGAAACCCATTTCATTTCATGGTCTCCAATATGATACATGATTTATGATATTCTGGAACATGTATGTATGATTTCATTATAAGATGGATGGTCCCTATATCTCCATCTAATGAATTGTGTAAATATTTATGTCTCTTGAGATAGAAATAAATGCCTTTATCTATAATATGGTCATCAGAGTGAACTATGACTACCATGATGGTATGGGAAATGAACCCATACTACCAAGATGGCCTTGGAAGGGATGAATTGACTTCTATAGAAATCATTACTATATGCTTATGTGACTTTTATAGTTCCATGTTTTATTCATATGATATGATTTCATGGCTGATGATGTTTTTTTCTTATGATTCATGTCTTATGAACTATAAATATTCATTCCATGATTCCTTTTAATGATCTTTGATATGTAGGGTATGATCTTATATTTTCATGATCATGTTCTCATAATGTTATTTTCATGATAATGTTTACAAATCTCCTTGTTTACCTTTACTCAGCATATGATCTCTCCCCTTTTTATGTTTTCTCTCTACCAGATTATTAAGATATGTACTATATTTTATGTGTTTAAGAAGGGTTCTAGTTAAGAAGAACCTATTGGGAGATAATATAGCTGAATAATGTACTAGTTTTTATGTTTCAATTTTTCAAAATGTACTGAACTAAAATGGTATTTGGGAGTTTTTTTGGGTAATGTATTATGTATTCTATAAAATTAATGTCATGTTAATGTACTAAAAGAATGGGTCTTTATATAAAACCCATAAAATTATAATTGTAGTAGTTTTCTCAAATCTGAGAGAGCTAAAAAACACATAGAAATCATTTAAATGTATAAGAGGAAGAATACTGTGACACAATGTCAAGAAATTCTTGAAATATTTTAGTTTCAGAACATCACCAATCATGAAACTCAATGATATAAATGTTCCATTCATCTAGGGAAGAGAAAAGGAACTGTAAATACAATCTTGTTTCACTGAAAATTAAGAAGGAGGATGTTGTGATGGCTATAAAAATATTTCCCCTCTCATGTTATTGAAGGATTTGGTCCTCAACCATTAGCCTTGACTCTATGATCTTAGTGCTTTCGATTTTTCAAATTATTTTATTTTTAATTCATTTTTTGGTAATCATATTACCCATTTCTTCTATTTACCACTATGATCTCCCAATTCCATGATTACAATGTTCTTACTCATGGTATTTCTCTCTTGGGGAGATCTTTTAAGAATTATGAGTCCCTTTTCTTCATTTATGCTTTTTTATTTACTATACTTTATGTGAAATTAATTGGAAGAGAGCTATATTTATGGTCACCATCATCTACATTCAAATTATTATTATATTCACTAATATATCAATATTTATCCCTCACTAATCTCAGTCAAAAGATCATAACATTGGAATTGTATATATTAAGGGATGAATAATATATGATTAAAGCAGGGTGTTGAGACAGTGGATACCTTACTTCATTGTTTTCACTATATTTTCACAATGGAGGAGGTGGGATTAGAGATGTCAAGGGAGGTTTCTCCTTTAAGTTCATTACTATAATTATTATTGTGATGAAAAATTTGTGATTGATCATAACATGATTGTTGGATGAGATAAATTTTGTATAAATTTTAACCCTTATAATAAATCCTAAATCCAACCCCTTTCTCCTGACTGATATTTAAATTTCATAAAATCATAAAACCAAAAATCTAGTCCATTTTTTCTTCTTTCAGAAGATATAAGATAAATTAAATAAATATAATTTTCTATGATAGTGAATTCTCTTAGACCTGACTCTTTAGGAGATAACCTTATTTAGCTATTATGATACATTCTAGGTTTTCATAAATTTTTTCTAGTGAAGAAACTTGAAAATACTTCCATTATTTATCTTAAACCCTAGAATACTTTATACATAATGACTTCTAAATCAATAAATCACATAAAAATTTAAATTTAACTCACACTGGTCTTCGGAATCACACTTTATAAATATCACCAATATTCAGGTGTGTTTGTCCAACCTCTGGTGAAACACTTGTTATAAAATCTTAATTAAATGAGAATCCTTAAATATAAAAGTATATATTAATGGAAAATAGAAGATAAATGAGAAGATATGTAGACCCATAACTTTTATTTAGAAGTAAAATTTCCAAAAAAACCTAAAGCATATACATAAAATAGAGGGGGAATTTCTTGGGTATATGTGTTTTATGAGAGGAAATAAAGATAGATAAAATGATTATAGATTAAGAGAAATCATAAAATAAGGTATATATTATTGATAAAACGGTTAATTTAAAATAACTTCCTATGTGTGTACCAAATGAGGCATATACATCATCTACTCTACGATAATGTGCATGGATTTCGAAAATATTCTAAGCCATGTTGTCTTACTAGGGAATCAAAAAACCATAATTATTTTATGGTCTTACATCTAAAATTTTCAATTTAATCCCCTATATTTAAAAAAATCATTTCTTAATATAATTATATCATGTATATGACAAAAATTCCATGCACTGTTGATTTATTCTCTACCTAAATGAAAATTTTCAAATTTATTTTTATGATATCAATATTTTTTTTTCTACTTTATACATCCTTACTTTATATTTAATAAATATAAAATCAATTAATTAATTTTTTAAAACATGGGATGTTATGACGGGGAAGCGTATTAGACAAATAATTCTAGGGATTATTAGAGAAATAGGTTTTTTTTAAAATTTGCTGTCAAATATTTTCAATCTAATAAAAATGCATTGAAAGAACAATACCAATATTTTTTTTAAAAAAGAATAGTATGATGACATTAGTGGTGTGTATTAGCATAAAATGGGAAAATATTTCAATATGTTTAAACCCTTTATGTTAAACATCCTGAAACATTGTATATATATGTTGACTCTCTTTTTTCCTTGAATTTAAGGTTTTATAACCACCTAAAAAACTTATAAATATGTGTAGAGTATTGATGAAATGATTTTCTTCACTTTTAATGATGAATCTATGAATAAATAAAAACCATTTCATAATCAATTTTCGATTTTATATTCTAGTTTTAAGGATAGGGAAAATTGTAACAAAGTTAAGTCTTATTTCAACAAAAGTAAATGTGGAATGACAGATACAAAAAGGGTCAAAGAATAATTTTTCAAGGAAATATACAAATACTCTACATGGTATGGTCACAAACTAAATTATTGTTATGTCCCCAAAATAAATAATTAAAATAAAGATACACTCTTTGTTTTTTCTAGTTTTAAATCATGTGAAACTAATTTGACACCCAATACTTAGTGGCTAGAATTAGGTTAACCTATTTATATTATGAATTATCTATTGGGGAATATATGAAATAGAAAACTAAGTGATGTTAAACCAAAAATAACAATATGGGATGAGTCAAGAAATCATGTATTCAATATAGGAGTAGTATATTTTAATTTACCTTTCAAAAATATTCTTTTTAAAATTTTATTTTAGTAAATTTCAGGGGAAGGAATTTGATCTTAGTTTTGAATTTAGGTAGTTTTTGTAATTGGTTTGATTTTATAAATGGGAAAAATTATATCTATTTTAATTTAATTATTATTCATTATTTGATCATACATAAATATATATATATAGTTAATCTAGATGAAGTGAATATTATTTATGTTTTAATAATTAAACATGATATAATTGATTATACATTATCTTTGTTTTGTTATAGCAGTTTTTAAAAGATAAATAAACCTTTTATTAAATGTTTAATGAAAAATATAATTATTTTGGACTTGAATTTTTAATAAATTAATAATCATATTGAATATAAAAATTGTAAGTTCACTAATAAAGTTATAAATAAAATATTGGGTAGATGTGATGTTGTTTTTTATTTTATTTATAATGATATGTGTATACCCATATAGTTTCATTTGTCGGTGGATATAATTTTTTTGTTTGGGCTAGTATAGAAAATACCCTAAGAGTGTGTTAATAATTGTTTGGTAATATTAATAACAGTAGATGTTATTCCAAATTTTGGGTCTTATCCTTATGATTATTTAGGACATGTTTTCAATTGATCTTATAATATCATATAAGTAATATAAAGATTGTAAAAAACATTAAAAAAATATTAAGTTTACCTCTAATAGAAATTAATCCTATAATAAAGAAAAAATTACTTTCTACCTCACCATAATTATTTATCACACTTGATTATAACTATTTTAATATTATTCATTGAATTTGATGGTTCTTAAGTTTTACTCATATTTTATGACCACTACTCACATAAAAATCTGGTACATGATATTTAAAAATATTTCTTAATAGTGAATAAAATAATAATCCTTAATAATATATCTATCAATTACATTCACTTTATCATTTTTATGTGGGGTAACATCATAATTTTAGTCAAGTACACATTTATCATATTTTCTAAATGTTTTACTTTTCCTCTGATTTATATTTTATATAAATACTCTATTATTCCATGTTCATTCCATACCATGTCTCAATACAATAATCTGTTCGTTATATAGAATATGTTTCACACCTTCAAAAAATTTTAGATCTTTTACACATATCTCTTTGTTAATTCTAAGTCAAATACTAATTAAATCCTCTATAAGTTTCAAATGGTATGGACCTCTTAGATTCTTAAAGTTTCTATAACTTGAAAATCATGAAAATAGATTTGAAATATAATTATTACCAACCATATTATCATCACCCTTTTCATATAATAGTATTTTTTTTGGTAAATTATGATTCTAGAAATAATTTTGTGAATCAATACTTTCAAAATATTGTAGTTATGATTTCTTCATTAGAATATTTAATAACATTGACTTTTATATGTTTACATGATATGGTTTCATCTATATAATATCTTATAGATCATCTGGGAAAACAACAACAAAAACATGAATTTTACGTTTCTAATGGAATTTAATTTCCTTATATTAAAATGAACACTATGTCACAACATGGTTTTCTTATCCTAAGTATTTAGTATAAGAAAAAAATCTCTATAATCCTCTGTAACGAACACCACCAAAAATTATTTCAATCATTTTAATTTTTTTATATAGGGATTGATTTTATAATTATCTCAAACATGTCAATAACAATGGTTTATTCAACGCATAATTCATGTTTTATATAGTCAATTATTTTTAGGGTCTCTATAAAAAACTTTTACTCCACAGAAAACACTATGAAATAGAACTAAAATTTCTACTTTCTATGTAGGTTTAAAATAAATATGACATGGTTTTATTTTACATTATATTGTATTAAATTATTATATAAGATTCATGAACTAGAAAATTCCATTTTAAAATATTACATGGTTTTTATGTCTTTAACAAGTCAGCTTCTATATTTCATTAGTTTCCACAAATCACTTCCTAAGATTCTCTATGACTTAAAATATTTCCACATTAATTAGTTTTCCATATGATGAAAATTGGAGAAAAACTCCAATGTTGGGATCAATAATTCACCATTTATGTTGGTTGATATCACTATAAATTAAAATTATAAATATATGACATCCACTTCATTGAATTTTTAATTAAAACATTAATTAAAACTAAAATTACTAAGAAATCATAATTATCTACTACAAGACTACAAGAGTATAAATTTATGTTTGAAATAAAAAGATCAATCTAGAATTCCTGGATATATAGTCAATTATCTTAAAATATATTATATGATTTGTTATAATTTTCTTTCATTTCTCTATCATTTATCTCTTTTATATTCTTTAAGAAAAAAAACTTCTTATGTACAAATGATTATACATTAAAAATCATCCATATAAATAAAATGTACCTCTAATAGGCCCAAAGGGTGTTATTATTCTCATATAGCAAAATAAAAAATAATTTTATGTTATCCTGAATAACACTAACTAAAAAGGCATAGTAAAGTGGAAGTACAGGGTCAAACCCACTGAAATCGGGGAGTACAATAGAAAATTCTTAACCAAGGGTATGTTTGCTCAAATTTCAGTTCACTTTTATTAAAATAATGACACAAATTTCATAAAAAATGTAGGAAAAATAATATAATGGATAAATGTCAATTTTAGTGTATAGGAAAATTGTAATCCTAAATCAATCTTGGGATGGTCTTTTGGCTTAGGCTGTGAAATGGTGCAAGAGTCACCAATTGGTTTTGGTCAAACCAACTATATCACTCTATGATGAAACCATCCTATGTTCAGGGTATATCTAACAACCTAGGCTCATTACTCTTAGCTTCTATACAGAAAGTGTCACTGGATAATGTTCTTAGTCCTTATCTTTTCCAATTAGGTTATGTTAGTTCAATTGCACTTCCCATGGTCAAGGGTGTGCAAAATAATGTGTTGAAAATTATTATCCACCTAATTTCTATATATAGGGTTACCAAGGTTAAATTTTTGATTCATTGTGATTAATTGAGCCCCTACTCTCAACTACTAACACAAAGGGGATTAGACGTTCATGATATAATTGAATGAATATAGGGAAATGAATTCCATGCTTGATATAATGATTAAACAATTAAAAATAAGGAAATTCATATTTTAGAAAATGAACAATAAATTAATAAATAGTTTGAGCAAATGAAGAAAACATTATTGGATGAATGATTGGGAAGTATAATTAATAAAATAAATAGTTTGTAACTAAACTAGAAAGAATTAAACATTACATTAATGAAAGAAAGCAAAAAACAGAAACTTATCCATGAAAAATGGTGGGTCAGAACCCTAGAGTAGCATTCTAAAATTCAATAATATTTATGAATGGAATTTAATGTTAAATAACTTGGAAAATACACACATATATATAATTTTGAATTAATCCCAAAGTTCCATGAGTCAAATATAGCCTTTAATTGATGATTCTGTGAAAAGATATGGGTCCTCCATCAAAGATACCCTAAAAATCCATGTTTTACTATTGTGTCTGACACTTAAATGTCATGTAAGTATTAGATGATGTGTAATCATAAAGAGTCATAATTTTTATGAAATTTTTCATGTCATACAAAGTTCACTATCCAAATATGGAATATATCACAGTAAGACACTGACTATCTTTCCTTGACATAGGTACACTTCACTCTGGGCATATTTTCTTCATCTCATGAAATATAAATGGTTCATCGATTGTACATTTACATGTTGTATTTTAATTACACGATGTGTATCTTCTACTTATGGAATCATAATATTTGTTTCATCCTGATTTTTCATTTTTTTGCCTCATGAATCCCTTGTTCCACCTCACATTTTACTTTTTATTGCTTCAATTGTTAGTCCTATATAGTAATACAAAATACATCAATATTTTCAATGAAACTCAATTTAATCAATTAATATTCAATGAATTATCATATAAAAACATATATATATATATATATATATATATAATAGAGTAATAAAATACCCCCACACTTAAATCATTTTTTATCCTCAAGAAAAACCTCGAAATGGAAACACCAAGGATCCATACATCAACAAGAGACTTTTCAAATTATAATGATCATAAAAACAATTTAAATATATAGATTATAAAATCACAATACATATCTAATAAAAAATACAAAAAACATGAATCATTTATAAATTTCTATTCAATTCATTTTATTTTTCTTTTTGCATGCATTTTTTAACCTTTCATCAACTCCCATACCATTTAGGTTTTACCTCACCTTTTATTTTTTCACTCATAACTCAAGGTAAAAATTTAATGGAGTTATTCTCATAACTCAAGTACATTCTCTTAAACATTGGCTTTCATTGAATCTAATTTATCTTCCCCTTAAAGGAAAACATCACAATTCATCATGAGGGATTTGAGAAAAGGATAAAATGACTATGTGGTCGAGTAAATGTATGTATTAATATTGAAAATCAAGACAATATCAAGGATTAGGCTAAGATATAATGTATAATACATGATATTAAAAATAAAATCTCAATGAAATTATCCTCACCAAAGTTATTCTATTGCATACATCCCCCAAAAATAATATAAAGGCTCGCATATGATAAAATCATAATGGAAAATAAACCTCTCTTGTTATTTTTCCCCTGAATATATGATTTGGAATGAACCACAAATCAACCAACTAGACACATATGATATAAATCATCATTTCAATAATGGATATTTAATATTCCACCAATTCATACCCCATTTTTATTTTATCATAATCTTCCCTAGGATAAGTCACCCATCATCCACCTAACCACATATTATTATGAGATTATTTTCCTGATAATAGTTATTATTAACCTACTAGAGAAACAAACCATTATTTTTATTTATATACATATTTTTAAAAAAACAAGATGGGTAAAATGGAACGTAGTAAATTTAAATATAAACCTTCCCCAAAATGACATGGAAAAACCATACATTATCCTCTCAAGATGCAATATCCCATATCAACAATGAAAAATCCCTCCCCGACACTCATTCAATTTAAAATCTTACAGTATAGAAATAGCTATGTTGGAAAGGAATATAATGGATTGTAATATTCATTAATCATAAAAAGTTTATCCATGTAGTATATGGGATAAAGAACAATATATGTGAAGGTGGGTATTAGGATAAAAGTTACCATAAATAAATTAATCAATTTCAAATGTCAATTTTTTTTATCATAGATTCGACAATATATTAATGCATGTTCTAGTAGGTGTTCATACCCCATGTTTATCTCAATAAATATACTAAAAAGATAAAAAATATTTATCCTAGAATCCTCTTAGAAATTGGAATATAATTTGATTCAATCAGGTCATGGAATAAAAATAAATAATCAGTTTACTCAATGCTTGATTCCTGGAATCAACATCAATAAATGCAATCTTATTTGCAATCATTTTCATGAAATTCAAAATTTAATTAAGAAAGTTTATTTTAAATTTTAAATTTATATATTTTATGTTTATGTTAATTATATTTCAAATTATACAACATTTCAAAATAATTCTCTTAGGTTTTGCATTCTTTAAGATCAGTGAGTAAAAGAAAAAAATCAATCATTTTTGTGGGTAAATCTAATTTAATTTTGTTAAAAAAATAAATTCATTTTCCCCTCTATTTTTTCAAATCATGTGGAAAAAATTGGGATACACAAATATGAACAAGTAAAAACTGTACATCCCTTCTCTTTGATGCTTTTGAATAAGTTTCTCATGTCCTATTAGAGAAATCTGATAATGTGAACTATGATCTCATGATGTGAATTTGACTCTAGAGGTGAATTATTTATGTTTGTATCACCAAATTTCCTTTACAATTATTGTTTCCATGGGCCTGAAAAATAAGAATATATAGTTAATGTATATTCCCTTTGTTACACCCTAATATTTTAATCAAAATTTCTCTGTAATAATTTTAATTTATCAATAGATTTCATTGCACGCAGCTGTGTGTTTAAAAAAACCGTGGGACACTATTAGTATTAAATGACCAATATATAATATCCATTAAATTATAGGGAATAAAAAATCACAACTAGTTTAGTAAATAAAAATAAATTTCCAGCTCAATATGAATGTATTGGTGAGTACATAGAAAATAATCGCATAAATTTAGTAAACCCACTTTATTCATTAAATGTATGTTTTATTCATAACTGAGTTTTTATTTTCATAATTAATTTTTAAAAAATATATTTGGAAAAATGAATTTATTTTTTTAATTCGTCATTTAAAAATTATCATAATTTTTTTTCTATGAAAACATTTATTTTTAATGAATAGTGAAAATATTTATTTTTATCGAAAACTGTATTTTCTTTTAGAGTCATAAAATTGTCACATTATGTTTTGGATTAATTATAAATTTGAATTATTTATTATTTTTAAATAAACCTATTATTTATTTCAAATATATTTTTATACATGAATTAATTATAAAAATATTTTATGTTTTAAAAAGAGATTTTTTTTGAAAAACTATTTCCATAGAGAATTACAGGTTTTATTTTAAAATAAATTCTGAAACCTATATGTTTTGAATTTTATAAAATGGATGAAAATATAAGATTTATAAGGTCAAAGTGTGGTAAATGTTTCTATTTTATTTTTGTCTAATATGAATAGTAATCATGGTAAATTATGTTACCACGGTAAAGGGTAAATTAGGTAGTTTATGTTAAAAATAAAATTATCAAGACTATAAAATGACCCTAACATATGCTGAAATATTATTGAATGAATAAATTTATAAAATTAACAACAAATTCTCTAATTTATGTCATTTAATGAACACTAGTCCATGAAAATATCTTATATAATACTTAAATCAAAGAAAGACACAAAATGTCATTTTATTTGTCTTTAATCTCCCTTATGTGTCCACAAAAGACAAAAATGAATGATATGAACGAATATCAATGTTAATTTTTAACTCAGTTAGAATATTTTCATGATATAAATTTATTTTTGATGTTTTGGGCTACTTGGAGGAAATTATACTATTTATAATATTTTATTTAATAAAAATTTAATGATTCACATTCATGTTTTAAATAATATGTTATTTTTAATATAGGTTTTTACGGTAGATAAATTAAACTTTAAATATTATTATGAAATATAGAATAATTATATTCATCAGTGTATTTTTTTTAATGATATTATTATAAATATAAATTAGTAATTATTTTATTAGTGGAAATTCAAATATAGGTTATTCAAAATATTAAAATAAATATAATTTCAGATAATTAATAAATAAAAATAATTTGATATATTACCCCGGCCTATTAGGGATATAATAATTTTTTTCAAGGTTAACTTTTTATCTAGTTACTGTAAAAAAACCAATAAACGAATAGTGTCAAAATTGACAAGAATAATATGTTATCAATGCAATTTTTTATTAAATTATTTAAAAAAAACCATTTTTAAAAATACCAATTAATTATTATATGGTCAAAAATATTTCTTATTGTTCATTTATGGTAAAAATTACTTCAAAAAATTAAAAAATAAAATCATTAAATATTGAAAAATTTGTTACCTTAGCCAAAATTAAAACCGATTAACTAAGGGTCAATTAAAATGATAATGTTTAAATGAATAAAAAAATGAGCCTAAAATCTATTGGTTGATGAGAATAAAAATTTATCTCATATAATATTATAATATTTTACATTTTTCCTATTTTAAATGAGATTTAATTTAACCTAAATTAATATTTTTCGAAATTCCAAAGGTACCATCCACCTTAGTTATAAAAGGAAATGTCATCCCTCATTTTTTCACAACTCAAAGATCCTTAAAGATCATTAATACTCTGAAATTGTACCATATAAACATACCTAAACACATTATATATTTTTTGGTATTCTAAACAAGCCAACTCTAGTGACCCAAAGAGGATATCTAGAGGGAGCTCGCCAAAGAAGACGTAATCTCCTTTATTGACCCTCTCATGATCATTTCTTCTTCTACTTACTCTTTTGTTGTTGTTTCAAATATAAATTAATAAATATAGTATCACATATATTATTAGATTTTATAATTATTATGGAACAACCATATTTCATCATCTATCCATCCTATGAAAAATGAAATCACCACACGTTCGTATGTACAGCATACCATCTCTACACTGCAGTGTAATATTTTTTTCATCACCACTTTACTTGGATTAGTGTAATGATAAAAATAATAACATTTTATGATAATTAAAAAATGATATTTATTCAAAAAATGTATATACACCATCCACTTCAATACCATTTCACAATTAATTGAATGATATCATTGCTCGTGCGTATGTACGACATGTCGTCTCCACGTCGCGATGTGATTCATTCTCCATGATCACCATTAGAGAATTATTAAATAAATGTATATAATTATTAAAAAGATATATATTACCTTAATATCGTTCCATAAATGGCATTATTATATTCTATGTGCAAGAACCAAATCATATATGACAAAACATGCATAATAAAATGAAGTTGTTAACACCCAAAAGAAACATAATAATAAAATATGATTAAATAGGGGATAATATGATCATATATGATATCATAAATATAAATATGGTTCTGGAATAGGTTAATAAAATTCACTAATCCATTATAAAATACTTCCTGATATGTAAAAATGATATTATTCCTAAGTTAAGGGATAATTTTTCAATCTCATCATAATCAGATATTGATTATATGTAAGTATTTATTGAGGTATATTTATCATTAATGTTCATGCTACCTAAAAATTTATTAAAAAAATTCCTACCATTCTTATATAATTTTTCAAAGTCATTTTTACCCATTCCTAATTTTTAATAAGCATTATGTAATGAATCTTTTGTTTTTTTCCCAAATGGGGTACTTATTTTACTTATCTGAAAAAAGATGAAAAGAATTTTTTTCTTTTAACTTATATGACATGAACGAGTTTTCACGCTTTTATGTATCCTTATTTCATTGAATATTACCTCAAAATATTACAAGTTTAGTTTCAAAGAAATTTTTTTCTTTTAAAATTTTGTGTCATTTTATGTAAAGAAAATGTTTTCGAAGAAAAAAGTATATTTTTCTCAATAATTACTTTTGAATTGATATCTCAAATGTTACTTGTGATTTAATGGGGATATTTTTCAAGGATTTTTTCCCTATTATTCAAATGGTTGGTTTATATAAACCCATTTATTTCCATGGGTTATGTTAGGATTTAATTCTTTTTTACAAACCCATTTCTTTACATGGGTTATTATATTATGAATGATTTATGTTCTTATGGAACACACATGTATGGTTTTAATTATGTGATGGGTGGGACCTATATATCCCTAAAATTAATTGGTTAAAGAATTATATCTCATGATATAGATTTTAGTAGACTGGGAAATGATCTTGGTTTAGTAATACATGTATAGAATGGGACGTAAACTCAGTTCAGCAACACAGGGTTGGAACGAGGAGTGGACTTGGTTTAGTAAAGGGATTTTTCCACTATGATGGTCTTGGAAATGAGCCTTGAAAATATGGAAATTATTTAATATGTTTATTTGTATTCCAAAATTCCACGTATTTTGTTATGATCTCATGAAGTATTTTCTTTATGAACTTCTATGATTTATCTCATGACATGAAATCATGATATTTGATATGCAGGATAAAATTTTCAAATACATGTCTTGTGTTATTATATCTGATGATTATGATAGATTGATATCTCCCTTATGGAGAATCTAATCTCACCCCATTTTTTGTTTCCTTTCATAAGATATGAAGATGGTTATTATGTAAGATGTGTCAAAATGGGGTTCTAGATATGAAGGAATAAGCATGAGATAACATAGATGTTTTATAAACCAGTTGTTTGGGTTTCGTAGTTCCCAAATATACTAAACATATATGGACCTAGTGTGGATTTATTAAGTTGTAAAATCAATATTCTTCTACTTATAAGTAATATCTATGTATTCAATGTTTGGGATGTTATACCCTTATTTTGAAAATTAGTTATCTCAAGTATTAAAAGTGGTCGACTAAAGAGTGATATCTTTAACTAATAAAATAAAATATATCTAAGTCTAAGAAATAAATTTAAAAATCTAGGCTACCTCCGGTTATTTGAACTTTTTTATGGTCATTCATCTTGAAATTTATCTGTTTTATCTAACTATAACATGATATATAGCTAACCATATTGGATATTTTTTTCTTATGATATTGTTGTGTATCTAGGATAGTATTTTGCTTCCTCCTCTATCGATTATTCTTTGTTTTTAATTGTGGTGGGATATGTATTGAGGATAATTTTCATGTAAATACCGTGAAATCAAAATCTGACCATAGTTTTTAGTTTTCTTACTCCACCACAACTTCATCCTTTTCTTTAAAATGTTCACTTTTTATTAAATTAATTCTTGAGTGTGAGCCTATTGGTTATCCTCTTATTCTTGAAATTGTAGGAGGGTGTCCCATTCTTCTATAGTATTGAAAAAGCTAGGGAGATTGATGCATGACTGATAATAATTCACAACCTGCAATATTTCTTCTTCTTATAATTCTATGGATTGTTTTATTTTAACCTCTATTGGTTCATCTTCCATTACCTTTTCTTATTCCTCTTCAACTATACAATCATAAATTTCCATCATATTAATTTCCTATTCTTATTAAAGTTTAAAAAGGTAATCTAATTTTTCTTCTTGATCATTTTGTATTCATAGAATGGATTCATCATCTTCAAATACTTCTTCTAAATCTAGAGGTTCATCTTTTTCATTTTTATCAAAATTCTCCCAATATTTTGATTTATTTATACCTTATTAATTTATTCCTTTATTGTTTATACAGTATTTAATTACTCTTCCTCTTATTCTTATTCATCATCAAACCAATCTATAACTGTATTCGATATTAATAGTGAGTTTCATACTAGGGAAATTAAAATTGAAATAACATGAGAAATGTGAGTAATCAATTCTCCTTGTTCGCTGATTTGGGATTCATGATCATATGTCCACTTACTTAGAACTATAATTTATTTTGTGTTCAAGGTGGATAGACTTTCATATTAATTATGTTCCTGAGGTTTCTGGAAAGAATGATCTTAATTAATGTACTTATCTTGAGTTTATTTTATATCAATAGTATGGACTTCCTCCACCTCTTTAATTGTGTTATCTTCAAACCAAATGAGTACAGCCTTGTTGTAATTCATTTTATTATCCTTAACATCAATGTACTTTGTTAGTAGCATGGCCAGTCTATCTTCTAATTATTTCTCAACCAAGTATTCACCTTGGTAGTCTTAAAAATATGGGTCCCCTCCATATACTCCATGATTGGTTTTTTCAGAAAATTGAGGATTAAATCATTTTATCTTAAATAATATGATTTATCTGACCTTGTTACTTGATGTGAACACCCTTTGGAATTCAATACATCCCATGTGGTCGGATACTCTAGGTATCCAATATAATCTGATGGTGATGTGGAATAACATTGATGAGGTGTGTATTCCATCTTTCCCAAAACCAAATATTATCACAAGAAAAAATAATTATAAAAATAAAATAAAATACAAATAAATAAAATCAAATATATAAATATAAATAGGATAATAAAAGTGTTTGACCACATAAATTAGTCTCAAGTTATATGAAATACTTCACTACTCCCCGATAATGGTGATACTTTTGATAATCCCAAAGGGAGTAATTTTTCCATTCATGTTTAGTCAAAAATAATTTTATTTTATCTGGAAAAAAATAACTACAATGGAATAGTAAATTGGAATTATGGGATTGAACCTATAGAGAGAGGGGAACATGGAAGATAATTCTCAACCAAAGGTAATATCTCTCCAATTTTAGTTTGATATTATAAAATTAATAATGAAAATTAAATTAAAAATGAATGAGAAATCATAATGAGGGATCAATGTCAATATCAAGACTTAGTAAAAGGATAATCTTAAATTATACTTCGGATAGTCCTACAGCTTAGGCTGTGAAATAGTGCAAGAGTCACCAATTGGTTTTGTTTAAACCAATTGGATCTCCCTATGTTGAAACTATCTCATGGTCAGGTTGTAACTAAACTCCTAGGTCCATTAAAATTAGATTATATGAGAATGAATCATAGTCTGATGGTCATTGTCCTTATCTACTCCAATTAGGTTAGGTTTTTCAATTTCACTTCTCGTGGTCAAGAATGTGCAAAATAATGTGATGAACAATAATTATTATCTTAATTACTAGACATAGGGAAGCTAATGTTTGATTTATAGATTCATTATGATTAATAAGACCCATAATATTGACCCCTAGCTCTAAGGGGATTATACATTCATGAAAAAATAAAAAATTTAGGGAAATGAATTACATGCTCTATATAATGATTAAATAATGAAAAATTGGGAAATATATAATTGAAACAATGAAAAATTGATGAAAAATAATTTTAAAAAAGAAATAATGAAGAACACAAATATATATGAATGATTAAGTATGATAGTAAATAAAATAAATAGATTGGAATTAAATTATAATGTATTCAACATTACATTAATGAAATAAAGGAAAATAAAAAAAACTATCTATGAAGAACGGAGGGTTCAAACCCTACAGAAACCTCAAGGAAGTCAATCCTCTCCATGCCTATAATGAAATATTGAATAACAATTCTAGGACACATATATATATGCCTATAAATTCATCTCATTTTACCTTGGGTCAATTATTTCCTTTAATGGATGATTCGGTCAAAATATATGGGGCCTTCATCAAACATATGCATAAAATCATTGTTTTTTATAATATTTCTGATACTTACACATCATGTAAGGATTACACGATGTGTTTTAATCAGGCCTCATAAGATTCATGACATTATGCAAGTTATGAAAAGTGCTCTGGAAAAACATGGCATAAATTATGGTGTGACAATATATGTCACACTATGTCATAGGTAGACGTCACTTTGGGCATGTTTTCATTATCTTATGACATTTAAATGGTTCACGGCTTGTACATTTACATATTTTGTTTTATGTACACAATGTGTATCTTCAACTTCCAGTATCGAAATATCAATTTCATAGTCTTGTGTATCTATAACCGCTATTGTTCCATTTGGATTTAATCATCAACCTCGTCTTATTTTTAATTTTTCATTGTTGTGTCATGCTTCTTCATGAAATAGCATGAAGTACTTTACATTCTTCAAATTTTCATATTTTCCTTCTTATTTCACCAAATATTGGTCATACATAAGAATACATAATACATTAGCATTTTCTATGAATCTCAACATATTTGATTAATATTTAATGAGTTCACATATAATAAAATATCAATATATAGATATAAAATAGAGGAATCTCCCTCACTATTTGAAACATTTCTCTACCTAAATCTATTTTCTATCTTTTCCCCATTTTATTTTTCTATCCCCGAGTTTCTTTTGTTTACTTTATATCCCTTTAAAAATAAACCCAATTATTTTTTTATAACTAATTTCAGTACAAAATTCATAAAAATAGTTAATTATTAAATTATTTTGCAATTAGGGTTTATTTTATCCATTCAATTAGTTATGAAGAGATTCTTGAACTCTAATAATCAATTTATACCTTTTAAAATATTATCTTGGGAGGTCAATTGTCTTAAAATTATCCACTTGAAAGATAGTATGTAATCACTCTAACTTCACACCACAATGATCCTAATTTTATTATGATAAAATGATGTGTTATATTAATTTAATTGATCTCAGATTATTGTGTGATAATCCTAATATGATTAATTACATTTTTTAGTCATAAAAAAATTAAAATCTTTTAGAAAAAAATTTCACCGAATCCTCTAGGTGCCTATTCATCCAAATCAATTAGATACATATTCATGTTCTGTCAATATACTTGGGACCTTTTATGATAATTCATATGAAATAAATAATTTTTAACCATGAAATGCACTTAATTTAAATAAAAAAGTACCGTTGAATATTTAGTTTCGATTATCCACTGAACTAACTCAATTTATATCTATAAAGTACATATAATTTTACTTATTTTTTCAATATAATATAATCCATTATTTCTTAAATCATTTATATAATAATGTTTCTACATCACCACTTAAGTCAAATTATGTGTTTCTATAATTACATTATATCCAACATAATATCATGTCATTTTATTGTCAAATAGAAAATACTTTCAATGATTTTTCAATATTATGTAATGTTCATTGAATTTAAAACATCATCCTTCATTAG
Organism: Viscum album; assembly: GCA_963277665.1. Taxonomy (NCBI): domain Eukaryota; kingdom Viridiplantae; phylum Streptophyta; class Magnoliopsida; order Santalales; family Viscaceae; genus Viscum; species Viscum album. The sequence continues at coordinate 1,500,380,551 of OY728156.1, read as the reverse complement.
ATTCATATATTTTTTAAAATGTGTTGAAACTTGTTTTTAATAAATAATATAAATAATGTAACAACACCTTATCATATATGTTTGAAAAAATAAAACAACCAGAAAACATTTTCATATCCTATACATGAAGAAAAATGTGAGTTTTTCAATAAATAACATTTCAAAATACTGTTTATTACCTCAAACAAAATCTTAAAAATATATTCTTTTAAACTATAAAATATGATTTCATCAACATATAATAACACTATCAATATTTATATTTATCTTTTTATCACATAAAGTTTATGGTAAACTCCTCTTGAATGTATTTAAGATTGATTAAAATAAATACATTAAAGATAACTATTAAATTATAACATTACTCTACCAATAAAATCCCTTCCTACACTTGTATATATTTTTTAATTCTATCAAGAACAAATCCAACCAATTGTTTTATGTAACCATCTTCTTCCAAAACCCCATTAATAAATGTTTACTTTATACCATAAATTTCATAATATCCCTATCAAAATAGTTATAATTTTTTATCAATTACCTTTATATATTATTTTTTTAAATAACACTGGATTATAGGGGTTCTTTTACCATTAAAATTGAACTAAGCTATATTTTTTTATTCTTATGAATTTGGTTTATTTATTCATTCATTTTTTTACACAAAATCTCTTCATTCATTACTTCATTAAAAATTTCGTTTTTAATAATAAATAAATATTTATAATTATATATATTTTATTTAACTCATTATTACTATAGTGTATTTATCACCAAAAATACATTAATCATCAATTTTAGATTTTTTATTTTGTTTTCCAATGGTTTTTGTTGTCAAAACATCATCATATTTAACCTGACATTTTGAATCAAATTTTCATTTTCATTCCTTCAGCTCAAAATCATTTCAAAAATATCTTTCTTAGTATTATTTTTTATAATTTTGTTAATTTTTTGAATGATTACTCTCTTAATCATAAATATTGGTGATATAATATCTTTAAACCACCACATTAATAATTTTTTCAAAACATAAATAGGATTTTCTTTGTTAAGAGTACTCCAAAAATATACCTCCATCACCCTGACTAAAAAAGTTATTTTTCTTCCCTTCCCTGTTTAAGATGAAAACATTTTTTTAATTAGGCTTTTAATTTACATACACCACATCTCATATGGATTTTTCTCTATATCAGGGATCAATAATGATATATTAGTTCTATATATTTCTTTATCACCACATATTTCTATAAGATCATTAAAAGAAACATTACAACCAATATTTTCCTTTAAATATTATTGATGGTTTTATTTATTTTTGAACCATACCTATTTAGTTGGGTTTTCCAAATGAATAATACATTATTCATAATCTCATTCTTCTCAAGATACTTCTTCACTATTTGATTTGAGAATTTTATGTTACCATCAAATCTCAATAGGATAATTTTTCAATCACATATATTCTTATCCACTATTTGATATCCCTTTATGAAATCTATAATTTTTTATTTAAAACATATTGGAATTAAACATTTATTACTTTATGGATTATTATAAAAAAATATTGTACATTATACAAATATAATCTTTTTGGTCGATTATCGTTCAAAAATTAACATATTCCTGCTCTAAAAAATCTTTCAACATATTTTTCATAAAAAAATAGGTATTATTCAATATTTTTCCTTAAAAGAAAAAATTATTTTTTGTTCTATCTTAAATATTGTTATATAATCAATAGCATATTACTTTTCAAAATACTCAATTGAGTAATATATAATGTGTCCAAGTATTTTATTTGTTTTATTCTCTTTTGAGAGGAAAAAATAATTTTCTTATATATTTTATCTAATTTATGTTTCCAATTTCTCATATTACCTTCATCTCCAAACAACCATATCTCATTAGGATTGTGAAGGAATTTTAATTATATTGAATTTGATTATTATAGTGACATATATAACTTACACTCAAAATGATTACACCACATTCATTACATGTATATCTGGTAATCAATTTTAAAATCCTTTACATAAAACTTTTTACACTATAAATACTTATATTTGTATTTATCAATCCTTTTTAAAAAATTTATTATATCCTAATTTTTATTTATGTTTTTTATAAATTATTATTTCCCATTATATGAGTAGTGAATTCATTTCTGAGTATCCAAACTCAACCACAATCTCACTACTTGATAGAAACCTAAAGGATGTTTATATTATCATTATTTATCATCATTACCCAAATAATTATATTTTTACTAAAACATTTCTGTTCACATATTATACCATCATACGATGGTTAATCTACAATTTCCTTAAAAATAGAAAACTAATTTTCAATTGTTAATTTCATTACAAGTTCAATCTAGAGAAATCACTTTTAAGCTTGATTATTCCTCCTCAGGGGTAAAATTGTAGTCGTGGTTTAAGGGAAATATATTTATTTTTGTATGAACCCATCACACACACAAAAACATCCCAAAAAATAAATTATCATAATGAAAAAGAAATTTCATTATAAAATATTGTTATTTATTTTAATTGATCATAACTACACTGATCTATTTTTTTAAAGAGAAAAATCCATCAAATTCCCATAGTAGTAGAAAATTATTATTTATGTTTTTGTTTGAGTTTAACATTATAAAACAAATATCTTTCTATATAAACCAAATTAAATTTGTTCTTCGGGATAGAAACTTATTTCTTCACTTGAGGATTCACTTTATCATAATTTTTATTACACCCTAATACATTTTCCTTAAAAATGATCATTATTTTTATTTGAATTCATTTATGTTATTTGAATATTACATGGTCTTCTCCATGTATTTATCATCAGGTGTAATCCAAAATTTTAGTAAATTATATCTTCTATAAATTTTATTACGTTCATTTCTGAATCATCCATATTTATCTATTATTTATACCACCTTATATTTAGGTTATTTAATAAATTTTATAAAATCCATCTCCTTAGAGGTAAATTATTCTGTAATTCTTATTTATTACCCAATTATTATATTTATCTTAACATAATTTTATGGATTTTTTGATTTTCTATATTGATAGGCATCAGAATTTTTCTTTAAGATATCAATTTATTATTTTAGTTATTTGAATTAAACATTTAAATCTTCAATTATAAAATTTTATTTAATTTTTTGTTTATATTGTACAATGATTGAAACTAGGGAACTGTATTATTTTATTTTAAAGTCTAATGCACTCTCATGCTCTTTCCTTTCATTTTCATTTCATTTTTCATGATTTATATTGACTGAAAAAAGTAACTATATCATCTATATATTTTTTGAAATTATTTGGAATTTTTGTATTAATATGTGCCACTTTTATAAATGAAAATCATAAATATTAGGGATTATATTTAAATTTTTATTTTTCAGTTTTGATAGTATAGGAATGGAAATACATAATATATTATAAATTATTATCATTCACGTTTTATTCTTCAACTAAGAGATTCTTCATAGCCATTAATACCACAATGTTTTCCTTATTTTCTACTATGGGAATATATTTTTTATTTTTACCTCATAATCCACAATGATGTTTATATATCATAAATATGTTCATTTTAATATATCATAATTTATTAATGATAATCATCATATTAAAATATTCATAGTGTCTCTTTAGGATATGTTTAATAATTTTAACATCATTAAAAACTCACATAGTCTATAAATTTTACAGAAAACATTAATCATAAGAATAAATAATATATCAAAACATACATGGTTTTTAACATAATATATTAAAATTAATTCCTAAAAACATGAATTTTCACTTATATGATAAATTATTCACCTTTTTAGATGTTAATTGTTTTCTCTGACATAACCTTAGAAAATTGAAAATCTTGTGATTTTTACACCCTTCATATTAGATGCCACTCCCCCTAAGGAATTCATTCCTTTTGAATCTGTATTTAACTCTATATGATCTTTATTTTATAGTTATATCCTTTTCATAATATTAATATTCATTTCATGTAACACATCAATATAGGAATCTACAATAATATATTTATGTAATGTACTGTCCAACACTTCCATAATTGGACTATTTTATATTGAATATTGGAAACTCTTTATTCTTACCAAATTAAATATAATATGATATACAATATGACCAAAAACCATTTAAAAAACCCCTCCCTACAATACTAATTTTTATGCCAAATTAAGAAAATACCCAAAGAGGCAGTGAATCGGGGTATGGAAGGATAGATAACTATAAATTGTTTTCCCAATTTTATACTTTTTTTATAAAATTAGTTAGAGCATATTTAATCTCAATCTCACTTCCAAAAGAATTTAATGTAATTGACACAAAGAAAAATTAATTTCTCATTTCACCTTGGATGTGGAGTTAATTTTGAGGATCAACAATGAATCACATTTTGAGATGGATTACAATTGCTCATGGTTTAATTTTTTTATATTCAATTATAACAATAATGTGAGTCACAAGTCCATTCCAAATATTTATCTACAAAATAAGAAATGACATAAATAAATAATTTGTTTTATCTAAAATAACATTATATTTTATGTGTTGGTTGACTCTGAAATTACAAAAAGGTGTCCATACATTGTCTCTTAACAAAATTTCCCTTTTCCACCAGTTTAATTTTTTTAGAATTAAAATTTTTGTAACATTGATTTTCAAGATACATATTCCACTTATTTATAAGTTATGGTTAATATTTATATCTTCCACCTTAACATATTCCAATATAATCTACTTATTTATATTTATTATTTATTGGTCAAATAACTATTAAAATATTTTATATATTTAAAATGGTATAAAATATAAAAACAATAAAATTACTAAATAATTAAAATATAAGAAAAATAAATTTACAAACTAATATTTACCAACCATGGTGTGGCGCTGTTTACATGGTGTGGGATTCAATTTTTTCAATTAAAATAATCAAAAATATAGTGTAAATAATCAATTACTAAAAAATCCAATAGATATTTTTACTTATAATTTTGAATTCTAATCTTTTTCAAAAATCTCCATGGAATGATTTCATCTCTATATTTTCAACAATATTATATACGAAAAAAGGATATAAAAATAGATTTTTCTTATTCTTTATGTGAATTTATTTTCTTTCTAAGTGAAATGGAATCATGACATGAACTTGTTTTATATTTATGAAGGATTTATATTGAAAAAAAATTTATGATCTTCTATTCATTGAAAACCTAAATGTATTTTTTTCTTTCTCTTCCCCATTTCTGAAAATATAATATCTCATTTTGATATCATCCATGAATACAACCATAATATGTTCTTCTCATGTTTCCCATTTCATATACGCACTACTTCTCAAAGACTCGTAAAAATTTTCCCTGCTCAGTTCCATACATTGAATTATTAAATTCTAATTTACACTTACCATATAGTTTTTTAATCAGTTTTATGTGGATTGTTTCATATTATATTCATATTGAATTATTCTTTGTTGAAAACATAAATTATAGAGTTTACTATTACACTATAGAGTTCTTTTCAGGTAAATATCATGTATACTTATATATTTCTTCAAATATATTCAAAATACTCTGATATTCATTGATGACATAAATTTTTTTCACTATAATTGGTTTTTATAAAAAATAAAACCTATACATAAACTCCCAATTTAGTATTAAAAATATCCCCATTTCGGTTTATTGAAAACACTAAATATCAATATTGGAAAGACCTCAATATAATTTCAATATTTTTTAGAGAAAATATAACTTAAAAACAAAAAGACTAGGAAATAATACATACCAATACTAAGACTATATCAATTAAACTTGATATATAAAATAAGAGTAAATAAAATTAACCAAATATCTTCCATAAATACTTTCTCTATTAAAAAAAATTCTCTGATACCAGCTATTAATTATTTTTTTAATGAAACTCTTCATGTTATCCACTAATTATTTCCTTCAACTGATTTAAATAAAAAAAATATCTTTTTTGGAGCCATTTTTTATAAATACACTACAAAACATTCGTATAAATTCCCCCTTACTCCTTAAACACTTTCATCTCATAAATAAAATATCCAACATATCACCCCTTCACTATACTATTTTTTACCAAAAGTATTGATTTCAAATTTTTTCCATTAACAATGAAATCAATGGTTTGTGTTTCACTAAATTTTATGTACAAATGTAAAGTATAGTTAGTTTATAAAGTATTTATAAAATATGTGGTTTATATATTTCTGAAAGTGAAATGATATGGTTAAGCTCTATGTTCAAACATATGTCTTTAAAAATAATCTCTCGATGGTGTATCTACTACTACACCACCCACTTGATCCCTAGTTAGAATCTACTCAAACATCATAATAATTTAATATATTTATTTCATAATAAATTATATTCTATCACAATTTTATTTATCTTTTAGTGTTTTGTATATAATTTTATTATATTATTTACCATTCCATTATAACAAGAAAATGATATGGATGAGAAACCAACTTTACCAAAATCCTTAAGTAGTTTCATCATCCAAATATACATGTTATATTCCTATGTTTTATATATATGCCAACATTACATTGTTCTAAGTAATATGAAATCTTTTTTCTTACTAAGACATAAAACTCTATTTGTTCAAGATAATGAAAATTACTATGGGTATAAATTTTTTATTATATATTAAACAATCTTAATCCACATTGTTAATGGTTATCATATATTTATTAGTATTTATAGTATAATATAATCCATTATAAACCATACATTTTATATAATTATGTGTATATATAACTATTAACAAGTGCATTAATATTTAACCACATCGGTACATTTTATTTTTGGAATGTGGTAAACATAATATCATGTAGTCTTTTATAAATATAATTTGGTTTAAAAAAAATTATACTCTATAATTTTAAACAATTTTTCACATTCAAACTATGTGAATTTTATCATTTTTGTTCTTATTGTTGGAATAAGTTTAGAAAAATTAAAATGAAATCCTTTTTAGAAATTTTTTTTATATATATTTTTATAAATAAATGTTCCATAATTACTCTCATAATCTAAATACCCATAAAATAAATTAGTTTATTATACAAAGATATTTTAAACCCAATTTATATTTCCCTAGTGAACTCTTGGATAATCTCTTAGTTGTAACTACTAAATATGATTTCATCAGCATAGACCAACACTATCAATCTATCCTCTCAAATTTTATTTAAAAATATTTATTGATAATTTCCTCTATGTTTGATATTTAACTACTTAAAAAATAAATACATACAAGAGTATTATGATCTCGGAACATTATTTATCCTATAGAATGACTTTTTAAACATGAAAACCTTTCTTTCATCATTTAAAAACTATATTACAATGGGTTATATCATGTATAAATTTTATATAGATGTACATTGAGAAATATTGATTATGTATCCATTTAAAATATATTAATCTATTTGGAATATAATTTCCAAGAATATCTTAATCACCACTAATTTTTTATATGAGGAAAAATAATTCATCAAATTCTATTCCATTAATTTTATGAACTCCATATACACTTGAGTTAATATTTTTTCTATGATATATTTAAATCTATAGTTAATTTTTTTCAAACCCCAACTTAATATTTTGAATTTATTTACCTATTTTCCAAGAGAGGGGATTTTGTATATGATTCTTATTAATTTAAATAAGATCTTCACTTATTGTTTTAACCCAAATCTACTCCTTTTATATTTATTCAAAAACATGGGTCTAATGAGTTGAAATAATATTTTTTTATATTTCCCTCATTTAAAAAATTTATACTAGATTTAATTTATAACAAAATATTTTTATAATTTTATGTGTTGGGTGTTGAAACAAAATATTATTAATCCTCATCTTCATAATCAACTTTTAGTTATCATATTTATCTTATGAGTCATTTATATAACAGTTATATGAATAATCGTCAATGGTAATTTCATCCTTTTTAAATGATTACTTTTTTCATATTAAAAAAATTTGAATCTCAAATTTCAATCATATTACTAAGCCATTTATTTAATCAATTATAGGATTTACTTTAAAATCAGTACAACAAAAATATACCTTAATTTCCTCGACTTCAAAATTTTCATTTTCCCATCCTAGTTTTGGATATATAACATTTAAAATTTTGAAACTATTTGAGGACTAGAACATATTTAAATCATATATATTATAGAATATTCTATTTATTGAGTATTAATTACACTTTATGAGTTGTTTATATTTCTTCCATCACCAAATATTTTAAAATTTTATTTAATTACACTTTGACATAAATTTCATATTTTCCATGTTATTAATGATTTATTTTTTTAAAATAACCCCTTTTGGGTTAACTCTTGGGTGATACTTGTTTAATTATCTTATTTAAAGAGATATTCCTCTCATGAGTGGTCTAAAAATAATTTAGCATCATTAGTTTTCAATGGAATAATTTTTCTATCACATTTCTTTTGATATAATTTTTAATATATCATGTTGTGATCTAAAACATATGGTTTAGAAATATTAGTATCAACTAATACATTATTTTGTAATCATAAATAAAAATAATATAGTACCCTTTAACCACATAATCCTTATGGTTTATTGGATTGCACACAAAAAATGGACCATCTCCATCAAATCCTTTAACTTATTCTTCTTATAATTTAATAACTTCCTAATGATATATCCATCATTAAACATAGAACAAGTATGTTCTTGTTCTTTTTTTTATTTGGAGTATATCCTTTACAATATAATTATTCAACAAATCCCCCATTTAATACTAGTAAATTTTTCCAAGCTATTGATTCTATATTTTTTTCATCTTCTGTTAATAGAAAATGAGAAGTTAAAAATTATTATTATTACCTTTTTCATTAAACCACCATATTTTCCTATTATTGTGAATGTTTTCATATTGTATTAAATAAAGTGATCATTGTCATAAAGTGTACTTTCTCTAAGTGGGTTGTGTTTTTGTAATTTGGTAAATATAATATGATACCATTATGTATCCTTGACACCAATAATTTACTTTGTAGATCCTCAGATTTTGAGAGATAAATTATTTCTTAAATTCATGGGTTTATCCTCTATGTGATTTGTGTTTTTTAGTGAATTTTTTATTTTTTATCATATGAGAAGTGAACCCACTATAAAATATTCATACTCTATATTCTTCCCTTTTATTGACAGAAACATTAATGATATTAACTTATCATGATTGATCCTATTCGAATAAATAAATTTATTAAAATATGTAGGTACCATTTAATTTAGTCCTTTTTAATTAAATAGGCGGTCTTATTCATACTTCAAGATAATAAATGGATTTCAAATTTTTGCATGTTTTTTATCAATTTAGTTTGATGAAGTCTCTTTGGGGTTGGATCATTTATCCTCATGGGTATTAGTTTAAGAAATACTAATGTGAACTAAATTTAATTGTTTTTTCACTAAAAAATAAAAACAATAACCCAAAAAATAATATTACATTGTAAAAAAATAATCCCAGAAGAGAACCTATTTTTTTATTTTTGAGTGATCTTAAAAACTACCTATTTTTTAATTGATACAAAAATATCGAATGGACAGTATTAAAATTGAAGTGGTAAATTATTTATTGTTTTTTTAGTGTTATTTAATGTGATATACATATTTTTAGATTCACCCTAATAAACTTTACTCTTTAGACTAGTAACCAGTTCTTCACATGAGGAATCACCTTCCAATAATGTACATGACCATATTCATTATTTTCCATGAGTAATTGATTAATTGTTTTCTTTGAAATTTCTATTTATTACATAAATATTATCAATCCCTATCATTGGATCTATCAAAAACTATATTAATTTTCAAATCTCCAAACTAATTTATGTGATTCACACCTTATTTTTCACCTTTTGACGTACTTTCACCACCTTAATTATAATTTTGTTTTCTCATACACCCATAAATAATAATCAAGGTAAATATTTCAATTATTATTTCATATTACTTTAAATTCATCTTTATTTCAACCATAGTTTCTTGATTTTGAAATTTTTTAAATTTAGGAACATAAAATTATTCTTCAATATATCATTTTCTTCCTATTTTTATTAGATGAAAACATTTTTATATTAATGAAAAAAATTATACCTTTTCCCATTCACTATATTAATTAATTTCATATAAGTTAGGATAAAATTTTAATTTTATTTTGATAAAACCATCTTGTACATTATCATCTTCTTTATTTATTTATTTTATATTTATATTTATTGAAAACAAAAGCCATAAAATCATTATCTTTTTTTATAAAAAATATTTATTCTCCAAAAAAAATAGACTCATTAAAAGATTTATACTATTTATATAAAAGATAATAAAATTATATCCTTTATAAAAACAATTACTTTGGTTTTCTACATTCTTGTAAGGTTTTCAAGGAGCTTTATATTCTTTTTTATCATCTTTTAACTAATTTGAACATATATTTTCTAAATGTACAATATTTTCTCATCAAAATCAAGAATTAGGGAGTTTAAAATTACATTTTATCTTTATTATTTTAACATTATAATAGATTAACATCATAATATCATCTAATTTATAATCATACATGTAGTATTTTTCTACCAAGAACATCTAAACAGACCTTAACTCTATCTCATTCCCTTATTTTACACTATCAGAACATCTTATTTCTTCTACATTTCATATAATATGAGTATGAATTTGATGTCATCATGAGATATAATTTTGAGATATATTTCTCCAATAATAAAAATATTTATATATAAATATAATGGGAGTCTCTATAGGATTTGATTAAAATTGCTAATAACATAAATAACCTTACCTAGGTAACACATGTCATCAATAACATTGACCTTTGTATTTAATAATATGTCAATTTATCCCATGGGATTAATTTTAATAGGTTTAAATTTATTTCATAGAGATTTAAACATTTCATCCCCAACATTTGATCTATATTTTATGTTCTTCAACATTTTTTCCAATATGAACTTCTTAAATTTTCAATTCTTCATTTTTATATACATTTTATCAAATAGTGATCCCCTTTATGTGATCATTAATTTTATAAAAATATGTAATTTTTTTTAATAATTATCCATGATTAATCCTCTTATCATAAAAAATATATTTATTCAATGTGAAACAGTTATAAAGATATACATTCCAAGATATAAAACATAGTGCAGCATCGAACTCTTCCAGAATTTGAAATTTTTATCATCAAATATCAATTAACCTTTTATGATTTGGTATAAAACTCCACTAAAAACTCTAAAAACCCCCCATGAAAATATCAATTGTTTCTATTATTAATAAAAATAACTTGAGGGTGGGTTGAATAAAGATAAATTATGATTTATCACTCAAAAAATTTCTATTATTTTGAATCTCTTTCATAAGGTTAGTGAAAACATTTTTTCCCTTAACTTTATATTCATGGGAACCTAAAGTAAAAAAAAATGCCGGTAATTACTTGGCCCATGTCCATATTGGAGGATAATTTGTTAAGAATAAATAAATCACTTATTGTCTCAACAAAATTACTAATAACACTTTATTATAATGATTTTGAGTTGGCTCATTATCACCCAAGATTTAGTACATTCAATTTAATTTTATGATCACTCACATAAATATTAGGAAAATAACATTACAAATTTTACTTTATAAAATAATAAATAATGTATATTCATACATTTTTGTTCTACTATAGCACCCCAGCCCAGTGACATGATCGTCGGCTAGATTTCGGGGTTCTACAAGAACCCTCAGCATGCCTCCCCATATGTCAGAGGATTTTAATTTGTGGATAGGGTATATAAAAAATATTTTGGGAGACTATACTCTCAGTGTGATCATATAAATAACAAATATATAACAATAATATCATATAATATCAGTGTAATAATGTGGAATCATACATAATTTATAACATAAAATATAAATAAATAAAATGACATAATTAATTTTATACTATGTCCGATACGAATAAATACATCAAGTACCTCATACATAGATAATAAAATAAACACATAAAACATCCTTGCCACAAATCACTATTAATAGTTGTTGAACCAGGTAATTGTTGGACCTCGTGTGTGCATCCCTATATGCCAAAGGCTACCAACTAGTAGTGGGGCTCATGGATGGTAAAGTGGCTACACTATACCCCTATATCAGAGTGTCCAATAATAAATAATCAACCCAACCTTATCCAACAAATAATAAATAAATCACATGGAATCCACACTAACAACCATAAATAATAAAATTATATAGAAGAAAACATTCATACCACCACAATTATCGACCACCGGGCCGATCACAAATAAAAATAAAATCCAAAAAAATCAATAATATTACAATATGGTTCAATACATCCCTAATCCTCACCTTATATCGATATCTAATATCATCTAAACTTTCTTACTAAATAATCCAATCTCAGACCTCTTCCCATCCTGAATCTCCAATCAATAATGGTTTCACATGTACTCAAGTTTCATAGACACCTGAGCAAGGTATGAGTACAACTTAGTTGGGAACCAAAAACACAGTTTCATACATAAATGGTAAATATAGTGTACATACATGTTACATTCTGTGATAAATATGTAAAATATAACTATATAAGTGTAAATAAATAACCACTTCTGATTGTAGGGTTCTTTGTAACAATTAAAATTTTCCTAAAACTACTTCATCTAGTGTCAAAGTGTCTTTGACGACATCTCTTAATTGTACCAACCATATATAAGCATCCATGATCTAACTCACTATGATATAATTGAGATAAAAACTCATGGGGCCTCGCCTACCCCGTTATATTGGAGATGAGTACCTTAGGGGTTATCCAACTTGTATACATGAGACAAACACCCAGGTGCGGATCCCCCTAGATCATAGAAGATAAAAACCTAGGTGATGACCCGTTTGGTTTATAGAATATAGACACTTGATGTTTTAGACCACTCAGTATGTAGAAGATAAACAACTGTGGGATGACCTACCCAATATATCAGCATAATAACCAACTCCCAATTAAGGTAGTCCATTGTATCCAAATATATTTAGGGGGTGTATCCTCTACCTGTGATTCCATTATACATACTGAGGTTCATTTCCCCTATAAAAAACCTTAGGTATGAATCAATGTACACACCCATGAAAATCCCCCATCCCTCAAACATAAAGTAATATGTTTATCATTTCAATTAAATTGTGACTACTTTGGAAGCATTTACCATTACATTTATCATTTAATTTTATTTTTTCCCATTTTATAAATATAGGGTTCAAGCATAGAACTGATAGAATAGATCCCCTTCACTACCCCTTTTTAGGGTCTATATCACTAGTCACCTACCAAGGTTCCCTAGGTCATATAAAAATCTTGATAACCCACATGGGTTTCATATTCCATCCTTATCTCTAAGGTGAAAAAATTACACTTAGGGGAAATACACACTGTAATGCCAATATGATCATATCATGATTTTACTAGCCTCGTAAAGAAATCCAAACTATAATTACTCTCTTGAGATGTAAAAAATCCCATCCCAAATCCCAATTCACCACTAAGTCATCAGAAAATCTTAGGTTTTGGTCAAGATACCCAAGCCTCATCTACTCGATGACCATGCGATAGTGGGGAATAATGATCACCCCACACCTATCTCAACTATATTAAAGGTTATAAGGTATCCCTTGTGTTTCACATGCCCAAACCTTAGTCCATACATCTTATCTTTTCACTAACCTCTACATATGGGCCTCCAAGGGCTTCTACTACTAAGTCCACCACATTATATTCATCAAATTTAATAAAAACCCATGATGTGGTATCAATGTCTTAAAGAATACATAATCATAATAAATACATCAAATAATGGTGGAAAGGTAAGAAAGATAGTGAAACAGTTCTTGCCTAGGCTTGAAACACTGTTCAAATAACATGTAGGTATTTATTTAAAATAAACAGTTTTTCTAAATTTAAAATAATCAATTCCAAAAAGCAATGAGACTAAGAGTCGCATGTGAAAAACAAGGTACATAATACCATAGGTCATGTTCATAGACAACATACATTTTTTTAAATCCAAAACATCTTTTTCCCAGAGCTTGGAATCACTGTGAATTCTCATCAATAACTTGCATCACACCCCATTCACCTAACTCATACCATGTGGCTAAAAAATTTATTATAATCAATTATAAATAATTATATAACTCAATTATAAAAAAATATAATTTATTTGAAATTTAATTAAAAAGGAATATCACCAAAAACACACTAAGAATTTCTTTCATAATCAAACAACAGCCAATACCATGTGGAGGTATGTGTTATACTCACAGAATCATCCCAGACCAAGATCCTCAAACAAAACATTAATTAAATAATTAATTTATTTTTATTTGAACAAAAAATCATATAAAACTAATAAGGGAAATTATCTTAAAGAACATTTCAATAACTAATGTAATGATTCCATCATGGTACCTCCTCTACATGAACCAGGAAAAATCCCCCATCATATCTGGATTATTTCACTATTATATTGCTGGAATAATCTATAAACAATACTCTAGAGAAACCCTAAATCAAGATAAACCAAAGGTAAAATAGGAATTCAAGATAACATAGGATGAATTTCAACATAACTCTCTAAATAACAGACTGAAAATATTCTAAATTTTAGGGGAATTGAAGGATTAATGAGGCATAATCATCTTGGTTATTCATGAGGATGAGAAAAAGAATGAGTAGTCTCACCTCTTAAAATTCAAAATGGAAAACCCCTAAAAATACACTCTTAATGAGTTGTACAATTTTTGTGAATGGTTTTTACAAAAATTACACTAACCATTCAGTAGGAACTATCCAAGTGCACACCTATGGCACAATTGGTCCACATGGTTTACCAAACTATGCACTAACTGTGAAAATTGGCACTTTCTTGGTCTGTAATATTTCACGTGGTTTCATTACAATCGGGTAAAAACTATTCCCCACAACTAGATTAAAAACCATGTCACATGATTTTCTTTTGAATCTATATTATTTCCTTAAAAATTTTCACTAACTATTCTAGACAAGAATACTCATTAAAAAAATAACAAGAAACCTCCCCACACTCAAGGTGTTTCATGGTTTTTCAGAAACTTTTACACCAAAATATGTGCCTAATAAAAAATACATTAAAACCAATTTAAACTTAAATAAAATCTTCTAAGGATCTTCCAAGCACCTGAGGATCCTTTGAAGCCTCAAACCATATCCAAAAACATCATCTCATAATTCTAGAACTCTCATATTCTAAATTTGAATCTCTATTTTGAAAATAGACTATCCAATAGATTTCCAAAAATTTAAATTTCCTCTATAATTTTAACACCTATATAGAAATGGGGTATTAAAAATTTCCCACTATATCACTTCTCAGATTGAATAATTCTCATAAACTATTTTACCATCAATTCTAACCCACTCGGTTCATCCATATGTCCATGTCTACCATCTCCTCAAATAGTAATAAAAAACAAAACTATGATACATTAATTTATTTTAGTCACATAAAATCTCAGATAAAACATTGAAACATCCCATCATCATCTAATTATGAAAGATAACCAGGCCAAGTTATTATTGGACATCATGTGCACCTCTCCATACACTAGAGGTTACGGACTAGTAGCAAGGATCTAGGGTGATGTTTGGGGGAGAATATAACCCCATATCAGAGTGTGAAATGACAAATAAATAAACCAACCTCATACACATCAATAATAATTATAGGTCATGGAATCTATAATCACAACAATCACAACTAAAATAATACATAATCATATAGTCATACAACCACAATGATCACCTACCAATATGATCACATATAAAAATAAAAGAAAAAAAATTAAAATATGAGTAGTGGAGGCTCCAATATATCCTTGAACCTGACCTCATCCGAATATTCAATATAATCTAATATATCTCACAGAATGATCCAATCTCAATCATGTTTCCATCTTGAACCTCCAATTAGTGAAGTTTGATCGAGCACCCAAGTGTCATGGCCACCCCAGAAATGTGTGAGTACAACTCATTAGGGAACCAAATACTTTTTTCTATATATAACCTATAAATTATGTGTATGTACATGTGAAATTATCAAATAAATAAATAAAATATTACTATGAAATATAGTATAAACAACCATTTTTTATCCCTGGATCATTTATAACACCCTGGATCAACCCAACCCGATTACAGTCAGTGTCAGAGTGTCTCTGAGTATGTCTCATAATCATGATAACCATATGTAACAACCCATTTTCTAACTCACCTTACAATACTTGAGATTAAAAACTACCGGTCTAACCTACCCTAGTATACATGAGATAAATACCTAGGGGATAACCCACCAATTATACATGAGATAAATACCTAGGGGATAGACCACCTATTATACAAAATATAATAACTCATGGGCTTTCCAACTATATGTACAAAAGATAAAAACCTTGGGGCCTATCCCACCTAGTGTAAAAAAGATAAACACCCATGGAATAACCCACATCGTATATAGGCTCAACATATAACTCTTAATCAGGGTAGTCTATAGCATCCAAATATATATATGGGACACAACCCATAGCCTCAAATCCTTCATACACGTAGAGGTTTTATCCCTTGCATATGGACATGGTATAAATAAATTTACATACCAAATGGCATCACCTTTCCCTAAAATATCATATAACATGTTTACCATTTCAATTTAATTATGATCACATCACAAGTTTTTACTATTCTATTTATCATTTAATTTTCTAATTTACCATTTAACCAATTCATGGGTTGAGTCTAGAACTGATATCCTAGCTCCACTACACTATCAATCTTAGTATTCTACATAATTGGGAACTTACTAAGGTTCCCTGGGTCACATCAAAAGATGGATAACCCACAAGGGTTTCATTATCTCATTCTCATCTAGAGGGTAAACATCTATCACTAAGGAGGAACACAATCCATAATCTCATCATGATCATCACATTGCCACATTATCCTCATATGTTATGATTCATTGGTAGTTCTATCAAGATATGAAAAAATATCCATCCTAAAACCCAAGTTATCCCTAGATTAGTCTTAACACTCAGACTATCATCAATCTATCCAAGGGTTATTTGCCTAGTTATCAGGCACAACAAAGGAATAACTCTCACCCCACACTCACCTCAAATAGTTGTAAAGTTATAATTTGTTACATAGGTTTCACATGGACAAACATTCATCCAACCATCTCATCTTATCACTAATATCTACATTGGGGTCTCTAAAGTATCCTACTATAAAGGCCCCTACATTATGAGCACTAAATTAAATATAAACACTTAATGGGGTCTCAATGACCCAGATCATACATAATCATAATCCATTCTTCATACATTATCGATTGAGGCAGTCAAACCATTTCCCAAGGTCCCTTGTGGCCTTGAAATTTTGTTTAATTCACTCATGTGAATTCATTTAAACAAAAAAATCAATACAAATTGATAGATCCCTAAAAAGTGATGATATCAATAATAATATTCCACATAAAAATTTCATAAAGCCATAAGTCTCATATAGGGACCACCTACCATTTACCAAATCAAAAACCTATTTAAGCCCATAGCCTAGAAGATCTAGCAGTTCTCATCAATGCTTCACATCACACTCTAGGAGATTGGATCATAGAAAAACGCCTAATAATTAATTATAATAAAATATAACTAATTATAAAAGTCAATTATGAAAAATTAATATATTAAGAATTTAATTAAAAATTTATAATCATAAAAAACTAATCAAGAATTTCAATTTCACTCAAACTATAACCAACCCCAAGTGTGGGTCTATAACACAATCCCAGCATCATCTTAGTTCAAGAATCTAACCTACATAATAAACTTAATAACTAATTTAATTTAATTTGAACCAAAATAAATAGAAAAACAAAAAATGGTGACATGACTTATTCAAATCGTCAAGCAGTAGTGTGCATATGAAGTCATGAGACCTATTCTGCATGATTTGATAAAAACACCCATCAAATCGGGATGATTCCACCATGATACAGTGAAACCTTCCATAAATCCTGATATGTATAACCCAAAAATCAAGAGAAACATATGGTAAAGAAACAATAAAAGATAACTGGGAATGAATACCACCTTAAATCACTAAAGAATTCACCCAAAATCAGTCAAATCATAGGGGGGAAATATTGAATATGGGGGTGTTGGTAGGGATGTGTACAAGGAGGAGGAAGAGAAATAGCATTCCCCCCTCTTAAAATCTAAAAGGTAAAACCCATAAAATCCTCTTTTAAATAGCCACACATTTTATCCACATGATTTTCCAAACGTTCTCTAGTCGTGCAATAAGCACTGTCTAAGTACCTTACTCTCACATAGTTGGTCCACATGGTTTACCAAACCATGTGTCGACCATAAAAACAACACTATATACATTTGAAATATTTCACATAGTTTTTTTACAATCATGAAAACCCCATGAACCAGTCCCAAAAACCAAAACAATCTAAAAATATCACCCTAAAATTAAAAACGGTTTCCTCAAAACCATGTCCTAACCATGCTAGATGAGTATTCTCCATAGATAAAGAACATGAACCTTCCTCACACTCAGGTTGTTACATGTTTTCTCCTAAAATATGCACACCATACCATGAACATAGGATAAAAATCTTAAAAAACCCCAAAACATAAATTAAATATCCAATGAATCTATTGAGAACCTAAATAACCTCTTGGGCCTTAAACCTTATCAGAAAAATAATCATGGGATTATTGAATCCTCTAATTCACAATATGAATCTCAATTCTCAAAATAGAGTGCCCACTAGATTTTTAAAAAAAACTTTACTCTATAATTTTAACACCTATATGAATATATGATTTTAAAATATGAAATAAAAAAGAAGAAACAAATTTAAAAATCCTTCAGTCCTTCCACAATATTTCATCTCAACATCCACCAAACTACTCGATAGGAACTCTCATTCAACCTATCACTTGAAATTGAAACATAAATTATATATCCACAAGTTATTTCCTTTATAGGGTGTGAGAAAAACACTCATAAGGTCCACACTAATGATGATTAGTATCATATAAATAATATATAGTGTATGTATATATATTAAACTAAATGAGAAGTAATATATAGCATGAAAGAAATCAGGTCAAATCATTGGGTGATAATCAGGCTACCCCAAAACTCAACACCCCCTATTTCAGCCTATGTGGGTAAAGTACTATTGTAATAACATATCATAGAAAACCCATAATGGTAAAAAATATTGTATCCATAACTAGAAACATTAAAATTTCATCAAGGGAAAGGTAAAAACTAAGATAAAACTAGGCACACCAAGTATCTAGGGATCCTCTCACATAATGATGATCTGCCAACAAATTGGGAATAATGATCTCCTGGGTGGTGTAATATCCACACACTAATTCATACATCTGACACTAAATTTAACTCCAAATACATGATCATTTTCAACATGATGTATGGTAAATACATCTTGGAAATGTGGATCACTACTAAACCCACCTAGTAGAGAAACCGAGGATCATCTTACTCTTCCTATAATTCCCCCATATGTTGGGAGTCATGAGAACCTAGATGGAGTATCATTTCATGTTTTTAACAGGGTCTTAATTTCTTAAAATCATCATAAATTACATTAACATGGTAAATATAAACAAGTATATATAGAAAAAATATCCCATCTCCTAGACCTCTGCTAGTTAGAGACCCATACGTAGCACTTTACTAGAAAGAAACACATATACATCACCTTTCTAAACCATTTTCATTGTATACAATTTTCTCATTCACATATTATATCTAAGAACCAATCCATTATAATATCAAATATATTTGGCCATAACTAAACACTCAAGTCCAACTCCTCGATCTGCTTTTTCATACTAATCTATAAACCTCAATCTCCAATAAAAATTGGAAATTCTAACTAAATATTACTCTCTTGGGGTATAGAACATCCCATGGGTTTTCAAGAAACATTAAATATTACTATTCACATTATGTATATGATACTAGTACTCAACAGTACCCATTAATTATTTACATGATTCCCAATCCCTTCCTAACATTCCATCATGCCCTAATTCTACCAATTGTCCAAGGAAGACAACCTGTACTTTTTCAACTCACCCTAAGGGTGCCATGTTTGATAAAATAGAAAACAAAATCCGTAATATCCCTCATGAAATAGATAAAAACACAATTTAAATAATCATTTTATGATTTTAAGTCTATTTCAATTAACTAAAAGTTCATCCGTCTAAATTACATTTACAAGGTGATGGGATTGATATGAAGTATAGAAAATGGTATCATGACTTATCCAATAGAATTAATACCATTGGATGTTTACATATACTAATTTTACTATGGAGGAATGTTGTAGTTACAAAAGTTCAGTAAGTTAGAAGGGACACCAATTTAGTAATCAAGCTCATGTGGTCATGCTTAGTGATCCATGATTTTAGGGGAGTAGGTATTGTAGGTTTTCAAGATGATACATAGTATTTAAATGGGTGGGACCTTTAGTAAAAACCACTATTCATATAATAATGTCTGTTTATAAAGAAGATCTTCAGTAATTACTTAATAATTTTTAACTCTTGTAATCTCTTTTTTTTTCAAGTAGTAATGGAAATGGTTGTATTGTAGTTTCTCTTAGGCACATAAGACACATAATCTAAATTACATTAAACACTTATCTCATTTACTATCTTGTATACTATAATTATATGTTTTACTCTTTCATGTGTTTCTATTAGTTTTGAATGTTTTTTTTCTAGTGTTATAAAATGATGACCTGGTATAGTAATTAGGTGGATAAGTTGACTTAATTCTAGTGTAATTAGTTTTAGGAAAATTCTATAGGGTTGGGATTTTTACTATACTACTACATATGAGCTTTAGGTGGATCAATGTGTGATTTTCTAGTGGTTTTATCATAATCATGTATAATCATAGTTTTAAAGGTCCCTCCAATAATTAATATTAGATATTTTGGTTTAGTGATTAATGTTAATAGACTGGTAACAACTCAGGTATGGGGACATATTAAGAAAACATGTAGATTAGTAAAGTTAATGGAATGGATTTTTTATTCTGGATGATGTAGATAAAATATTATCTATCCATAAAGATTTATAAATACCATTAAAATGTATTATTCCTAAAACAATAGATAATTTAAAATGGTAAAAAAGATAGGGAAAATTATTGTATGTTAGAAAGTATTTGGAATAAAATATTGATTTCAAAATTCATGAAAATAAAACTTTAGAAGGTAATATAAATGATTTGGTTGATATATATGTGAATCCAATAACACTTAAACAAATTTCATTCTTTAATATCTATTTGGATTAATGTATTCATAAAAAATAGAAACATTAGATCATTTGAATGATTTTAATATGATTTATGAGCAGATTAAATTAGTAAAATATATATTTAAAGATGATGTTTGGGAGATACTTTTTTGGGATTCTAAATATCTAGGATGTTATGGTGATTGTAATTTGTAACTATAGTGGAAAAATAGATTTAGTGTTTTATGATATACTATATTTGGTTTGAAATTTAGATCTAATGTGAAGGATAGATTAGGAATTGTCCATTAGTTCCCTTAATTCTAAAATAAAGTGATGATCACCTAATTTAAAATACAAAAAGAAACCAAAATAAGATAATACTTTATAAAGGATTTAAATAAAGTTAGTTGGAGTTGTTCTTGTGTCAAGGATTTGTGGGAAGAAATTTTATACAGAGAAGATTTGAAAAATTAACATGTGAAACACTTGAAAAATATCATCCTCTAGTAGTTAAAATTCTAATATTTTGTTGTAAGTGAATAAAAATTACTTTCTAAGGGTAAATGCATTGGTAGAATCTTCGGTGATTGACTCTAGAAAATATCTCAGTTCAACTTCAGATAAAAATAATCATATTCAATTGTGTATCATGTAAATTTGGGAATATTTATATCATGAATGATGAATATTTTTAATTTATTGGAAAAAAGAGAACACAGTATCCTGATAAAGAGTAGTGGGATTATTGAAACTAATTGAAGCTCAACACATCATCAGTTTGTTGAAAAATATTATTTTCATTGGGAAAATCGATGAATCGTTCTATGGGAATAGTTTTTATAATGGGGTATTGAAGGTTACCCAAGGGTCTATGACAGTTTCACAAGGAATAAATTATTAAACTATTTACATGACTAGAAATTCATATGATATTATAGTTTTCAAAAGTTTAACTTATAAAAAACTAGTTGTTTTAAAAAATGGGTTTGATCATATAAGTGATAAAAACATAAAAGTTATAAAGGCTAAGGGAATATTAATTATTTATCATATGGAAATTGTAATGTGTTAATTTTTTTCTATAAAAGAAAAGAAGAGTGTCCTCTAACTTATATTGATAGAATCCCATGAATTGGGAATTACAAATTTTCCACTCAAATGTTTAGTAACCTACCTCTATACAGTACAATGGTGGTTTTCTAAACATTGTAACTTTCATTGGTGATACTATAATAAATTTATTGATTTAATTTTTGAAACATTAATCTAATGTATTTATAGAGTTTATTCAGTGGAAATACATAGTTAAAAGGAAAACGATTAAGAAGTTGAAGTGAATCTAAACAAATAGCTGGGGTGAGTACACTGGACTCAAATCCTGAAAAATATTACAAAAAAAAGTAATAAGGTATGATAAAAAGGATCATATAAATACATTGAATAATGAAGTAGTTAAAAGAAAAATAGTAATTTTATAGATAATTCTTAATGAATGATGTTTTACTCATGAGTAAATAAGTAGATTTGGGAAAAGTCACTCAACACGGTTGTGTATCACAACAATAGAAGTCCAGCATCGGCAGTTGGGTAAGAAATTATAGAGGAATTATAGTTTATAAAATGAAAAAATTTCAAAATCATAGAAAATTTGGTAGTTTATTATATATATTTTTAAATGATAAAGATAGTGATAATCTTGATATAAATTTCAAAATGTGTTTTTTTATTAGATATGGAGATGAATGATTTTGATATCAACTTTGGGGTGGTGAAAAGTAATAGATCAAAAAATATATATATTTCTATTTAATGCGAAAATTATGGTTAAATAAAAGAACTTGGAGATTGAATAATTGAAGAAAAATAAACTTTTGAAGTCATGGTTGATCATAGTAAGGTTACTGGATGTTTAGAACATCTGAAAAAATCAAATATAAGTACTAAAAGAAACAGTAGTTCTAGAGAAAGTCCAATGGATGATCATCCATAAATATATAATGTGGATAATACTCAAGTGGGAGTATCGTAAGTATGTGTACTACTAGATTCAGTTGATCCAATTAGTTCATAGTAGTTGATATATTTGTTTAGATCAAAGAGAATCATTAGACCAGTACCATGTGTTTTCAGTAATTTGTATTCTTTAATTTTAATAGATTTAGGAAAACATAAATTACCAGAAGAATCAATATCAATTAATGAATCAAAATATTAGGAATCATCTATGTATATATAGTTATGTTCTTTAATATCCAATTGAACTTAAGATATAAATGAACTTCTAGATGACAAAAAAGTAACTAGGGAATAAATGGGTTTACTGAATTAAGTGGTTCATGGAAAAAAATGTACCAAGCATGGATAGTAGTAAAGATTTTTTAATATAAATAAGTATTTTATTTCTCATAAATATACTCCGCAGTAGTTAAACATTAAACCATCAATATAGTGAAAAGTATGGTGGTATCAGAAGTTCCATACATAGAATAGAAGGATGTGATAACCACATTCTTTCATGGTGATTTAGAGGAGAAGATATATTTGGAAAAATTGATAGGTTTACCAGTATAAGGAAATCATAGGTTATTTTGTAAGCTTAAGAAAAAAATATATCAAATCAAGAAAGCCCCTTGATAATGGAATCATAAATTTAATTCATTCATGTTAGATAGAGACATTAACAGGATAAATGAAAATCATTGTTGTTATAAGAAACAATGGAAAGATGTGACATTCATCATACTGATTTTATATATAGATAAAATACTGATAGAAGGATTAGATGATAGAAAATATTCAATTTTATTTATGGATTTTTTAGAATATTCAAGATGAAAAATCTTAGACTTGCATAAAAATTTTTACGAATAAAGATCGAGAGATACAAGAAATTTGGAATGTCAGTGCTATCTCAGAGGGACTATATCTGAAAAAACACTAAAATATTTTCTATGGATGAAATTAATCCAGTATCTACCTCTCTTTATTATCAATTCAAATTTTCTAATTCAAATAAACTGGTAATGTAAGTTGGGTTCAAGTACATGGTGAAGTACCATATACATCAATGGTATGACGTATGACATGTGAAATGGATTAAATGATTGAAGATATTTCCCATATAGTGAGAGTTATTAGTATGTTCATGGTAAATTCAGGGTTAGTACATGGGGAGTCTATAAATCAGATCCTTTATTATTTTAATTGAATGGTATATACTTCTCTATGATATTTAATTAATGATTATTTATAAGTAGTTTTTGACATAGACATTTCTATGATGAAGATATAAGGAAAATTATAATTGGTTTTGTATTTACTTTTAGAGGAACAACTATCATCTAGTCATTGGAGTAATAATGAATTGTTACTATATGTTATATGTAACCAAAGTCTATGGCTCCAATGAAATATATGGAAGAAACGATATTGTTGAAATAATTACTAAATGATCTAGTAAGAGTTTAGTATGGGGATATTCTTTTCAATGATAGAAAAAATGTAATCCACTTGGATAAAAATATGGTGTTACATACTCAGATAAAGCATATAAACATTAAGTATAATTTCATTATAAGTTTTATAGTGGGGAAGGTGATGTAAAAATGTTATGAATTTATTATAAATATAAAATTCATTGATTCTAGAATTAAAATGGTTTATATTGAACTCCTCATAATTATATTTTTGTGGATGGTTACATGTGTAATACATTTAAAGGGGAAATTAACAATAGGAAATGGAATTTATGATGAAATTGGATTTTTCACAATGTTGGAGAAGTCAAGACTCGATTTCATGTCTGGGAATTGACGATTTAAGAAAAAAAGTAGAATACATTTAAAAATCAATATTCACATCATCAAAAAACTATTCATGATATGGAAATAATTGGGAATTCATGAAGTGAGACAATACATAAGAAAATTGAGCTTGGGTGAAAATCATGAGAAATCATGGCATGGCACCATTAGTCATTCCTTGAAAGATGGTGTTGGGATTTTTATATTCTAATTTTTGGGAATGTAGGGTTGGGATATACATTCATTTCACTTAGGACTCCTAGTATTTACATTGATACATAAAATGGATGAATTCGTAGAATTCAATCCACTTATGAACTCATTTTTTCCTATAAATATAAGCCTAGGGTGTTGTTGTAAAGGTATAATAGAACAATGAATATACCTAATTATAATGTATTATTATTCTATAGAGCCTTCAGTTAGTCTACTCCACCATTTATTTCAAATTTATTTTATCTATTTTTCACCCTCTCATGAATAGCATGAGGTGGTAACTCTCTATTGTTCCCAGTAATGTAAATAATGGGGGAGTGTGGAGGTGGATTATTTTTCTATATTATTTTCATATTTGGGTTATTAATTTCATGTTTTATTCTTATAATATTTCACTTTTTCATTGCATGTACATTGATAACATGAATAATAAGGTGTAATTTAATTCATCAATTGATCTCCATGTATTCTATATGACCATTGTATAATTTAGGATGATCATGTTTAAAAAGGAATCGAGGAAACTATTTCATTAATAAAACTAGTTTATTGACCATTTGAAAAGTGTAATGTCTTCATTAAGGAGATGATACTAAGACCAATTATTTCATTAGTCTATTCTATTATATAAAACAAGATAAATCAATTTTACTTCTAAGATTAAATTGCTCATGAATAAAGAATTCACAAAACTAGTCTCATTTACTAAAACAGAATTTAAAAAAATATTCTCTCTCACTAAATCTAAATCAATCAGTTTAAAAATTTTAAAACCTACATGTATCATCCCATTATTTAAACCCTAAACATACTGTTTACTACATTAAATTAATCAATACTAGTTTTTTTGAGTTTTTATAAATTAATAAATTTAATTATAATTGAAGTAATGAATAATTCTATATGGCTAAAAAACAATTCTTGCGCCATTTTCAGGGAATGTGACTAATGATATTTAGTATTTTTTTTAAAATGTTTTTTATTTCCCCTTTTACTCTAGAACTATAAATTCATATTAAATAATTTATGAATAACAATAGTTCCCAAGAAAAAGATAAATAAATTATCAAGTATAACCTCAAACCTGAAAGAAGTCTAATGAAACAAAATAATGATGAAAAATGGTGGGAAAAGGAAAAGACTTATAAGATCATAGAGGTGCACAAGAAAGACATCCATGTTTATGAATCCTCATATATTTTAGGAGGCCCTCTAACATAGAACTACAACCAAGCATCCCATTCCACCCTATCACAGCTATTCATTTCAAAAGAAAATCAGATATCATTTAGATGATCTCTAATACTATGCAATTCCATAAACTACCACATGAGGATCTAAATGCACACATAGAGAAATTTTTTGAACTCTATAATTAATTTTAATTTAAATAACTTCAAATGATGTGGTAATACTTTATCTTGTCAGGTGTTTTTTGAAATAATAAGCACAGGATTGGATTCAAAGGCTGCTATCAAATTCCATCACCACATGGGATGAGTT
This sequence comes from Viscum album, assembly GCA_963277665.1. Taxonomy (NCBI): domain Eukaryota; kingdom Viridiplantae; phylum Streptophyta; class Magnoliopsida; order Santalales; family Viscaceae; genus Viscum; species Viscum album. Next base: position 1,500,353,494 of record OY728156.1, on the reverse strand, counting down.
AGAAATAAACATTCTCATCTAATTCATTCGTCCATTAAAATAAATGTATATTTAGGTCATTATCTTATTGTTTAATCAATTTGAAGATGAATCACTTTATAACTCATGGTATCCCTTAAAATAATTAATTATAAAATGTATGTATCATAAAATTGATAAATTGTTATTAATTAAAACATTTTATAGTGGTATATCATGTGGAAATAGGTCAATAGTGGGTGTCTCATCAGGTGGATTTATATTTAAGAAATTATAAAATGAAATAGAAAATTTACTTAATGAGATATAAATAAATAGATTTAAATTTTAAGTTAAAGGAATACTATGAATAATAATGCACAGGTTTAACAAAAATGAATGGATGGCAGCTTAGATGGAAGCACTGATGAAAAAAATAAACATCGTGATGGGCCAACAATAACCCCAAGGTATGTACACTAAACATACCAGTTATTATAATTATAATTATGGTAATAAAGTTTTGGTTTGGAATCTTTAACAACAACATGGCTAGGGATATTAGCAATTATTAATGGGTTTTCAAGTAGAGTAAGGACTATCACATTAGATCAATATTCACACACTAATGGAGACCTAGTCTATATTTATGATGACCACTGGGGATACAATCAATGAACTAAATATTTATTAAAAATTTCAAGGGTTAGAAATTAAGTAGTATAAGGTTGACTCAATAGACTTAAATTGTGAACTGTGCAAATTGTAATTTCTAGTTAGTAAAATTTCTAAACAACTTTAAGACAGATTATGAGGAGTACTCCCAGGGAACCCATATGTAAACCCCTATAGAGATTTTAAGCACATTATCCTATGAATTTTGAAAATAATAGAGTAAGAGAACCAAATAATGAATATGTAGAAGTATATTTGAATGAAATAAATAAAAAAGGTAATAGAATAAGGAAGAGAAGAACCCCCACTATTCAAGCCTGGACTTCTGTATCCATAAAGGCTACAAAAAGTGAAACATGAAGCACATAAAGATAAATTTATTTAATAATTTTAAAAGATTCATATTAACATCAATTTTATTGAATCCCTCTCCAATATATTGATATAAAAAAATTCATGAAAGAACTGGAATCCAATAAGTGTAAACTATAGGAAATAGGCATCAATTTTCTCACAAGGGAGTGTTTAGTGGTGGTATAAATAGACATGCCAAAAAATTAGAAATTACAAGAATGTTTTTAAATTCCTACAAGTATTGGCTCTTAAAGAAATTAGGAAATAATTTTGTCAGCTAAGTCAATGATCAAAACCATTTCCTACAATCCATTCAAGAGATTCTTTCTAAAAATGACGAAGAATAATAGAATTTCACTCTTGTTGTTATATTTTGTAGTGAAATTCCTATGAGGGTTAATTTAAGAAATCATAGAAAAAAATGATAAATTATACATCTTAGTGAACTTCTTAGTGCTAGAAAAGGAAGAATATAGTACTCCTCTGATCATGGGGAGGACATTTCTAGCTATATGAAGAGAATTGATTGATTTGATAAGTAAATAACTATGCATGAAATTTTTTAGAATGAAATTAAGATTCAACATTCACTAGGCAGTGTAGAATTCTAATGTAAAAGATGATGATCTAAGGTAAGACAAGATACCTCAAGCTAAAGATGTAATTGTGGTTGAAAATAAGTAAGAGGTATCTATTTTTTCAATATAGAATACAAAGTGAATATTATGAAATGAATAAAAGAAATATTTGAGATAAAAATGAAGACACTGGAGGGTTAGTTGATCCCAAAAATTTTTATGTCCAATAGTTATTAATGGTGCATGATATAAAACTTTTTCATTATTAAAAAATAAATCATGTATTGGACTGATGGAGGTTGAGGATATGTTGTCCATAGTAAGATTAAATAAATATTTAGAGGATTAAAGTAGGTCTAACTATGTAGAGAGGTTATAGCTAAATATGTCTTTGGATAAAGATTAAGTACAATATTTTTATCCCCCATATCACATAATTTTAACAAAGGTAGGTTAAATCCAATAATGTTAAATAAATATTATTCCAATATGAAGGATGATTTTTTTTAATATTTTTTATTTTTTTAGGTATTTGAAATCTCCCGCAAAATGTTTTCAAATTTTCTACAAAAAATGTGTACACCTTTGCATGTGTATTTTTTTTAGTCCAAATGATGGTATAATAATGTAAAGAAAGGAAATAAAAAAGTTTTATAGAATATGAGCCACATCAAGTAAAAATACGAGTATGATATTAAATTTTAGTTTCTCTAGTTACTCCCCTACATTTATCAATGAGAACAGTTAATTTAAAATGGATTCCTTACACTTGTATTTTTTATAAGTTTTATGATATAATAGAAACAAAATTCTTAGTATAACCATCATTAAATATTTTTAAATTTCTTTATCGATAAATTGAATGAGAAAATGGATGAATTAATTAGTAAATATAAACATGGGGATATATATTTTATAAATCATGATTTGTGGGAACAAGAAATCTTGGGTAAATGAATTTCCAATGATATTTTCCAGGCTTTGAAAATATAAATTTTATAAATATAAATTTATTTTTATTATAAATTTCCAGGACTGACTATCCCAATTTCATATTCAGATTTCATAGAAATTTTTTAATCCTTCTTTTTCTCATTCTTTTCTTGAGAATGTTTCTAGAGTGAAACTCGGACATGATTTCTTCTAAAACTTGTTTTTCTTATTTTTAATGTTTTGATAGTGTAAATTAAAATTTAATATGATTTATCCATATTTTTAAGAGACATTATCTAAAGTATTCCTTTACATGAATCCATCTTAAAGCCCATATAATCCATGGATATCCTTGTTAGGGAAGAGCTGAATTACAATCATATGTTATCCTTTCCCATCCTACTCTATTTATTTTTCATGATAATTAAGAAAATTGGTATGAGGAATATGATTTCGTGGTGAAAGGTATGTGAATATAAAAATTGATAAGTGTGGGGACATTTTTATGGGTTCTTAGGAAAGTTCATAATTATTCATTAATTGTAATTTTTTCACACCTTCTTGAAGAAAATAAATATTAAAATTAAGAAATTGGTTCAATTTTGGATAGTCAAATTTCACAATTTACATGAAAATTATTTTTATCATTTGGGATTGGGTGGTGATTGTGGGTCTTGTCCAAAATCCACATTCAAATAAATAATGTTGGTTTATCATTTATTATACTTCATTGATTCATTACCTATCTTTGATTTTTGGAAAAGAAGATATGTCATTTCTAAAGGAAAATTTTTCATTGAAACTCTATCGATTAACATGAAAAATGATTTCGATATTAGACTCATTTTGAGATTTAATTTCTTTCACATAATTTACCAAAAAAATTAAATCATCAAAGATGTTTAATCTTAATGGTAAATACCCCATAATTATTTGTGATTTTTCCACTATTGAGTAGAGAAAGTAGATACATTGCAAGACTATGGTAAGGATCACGACTCAATGTATGAGAAAAAATCTATCTATATTTTATAAATTGAGTAATGAGGGATAAAATCTAGAACAAGGTAAATTAAAATTGGAATATTAATTGATTATGAATGAAAAAATCGATTGAAAAAATAAAAAGGTGTGGTTATTTCAAAAGGGACTAAGTAAAATACATTGCCAATTGTTTCCTTGAAAAATAAGGATTTGATTAAATTTTTCAATGTTAATATTGAATATTTAATTCCCCATTAAATAGTTTTTTTAAATGATATTTTAATCATGTTATGGTGAGCATCCCTTGTAATTTTTTGTGATTTCATCTTTAAGGGAAACTATGAGTTCAAGTGTGGGGGAATTGTTGTCTATATTTCATGTATATATCTTAAATATAAAAAACATTGATTTTGGAATTAAAATTATTAATATCACCCTAATATTTATTATTTTATTCATTTTTGGTAAGTTACATGTGAAATAAATTCAAAGTGAAAAATGAAAAAAAAAATGAGATAGAATTTATGATGTAAAATATAGTTTCAAGATGTGGGATAATTAAATGCTTGATTTCACATCTCTGAATTTATGATTTATAGAAATCGAATAGACTACAGTAGAAAATAACTAGTCATTTCATGAATCAAGTATTCATGATGTGAAAATATTCTGGAATTCAGGATGTGAGACAAGTGGTGAGAAAAGGAATCTTGAGTGTAGAGAATTAAAAATCATGGTGTGATTTCATGTGTCCCACCCTAAAATAGGGTGATAGGATTTTACTATTCTAATTTTTTGGGAATTTATATATGTAATTAACATTAATTTCACTAGGGACCTTTGGTATTTACTTGTTCACATAAAATGGATGGATTCATGGAATTTAGGATTCCCCAGACAACATTTTTCCTAAAAATATAAGGCTAATGTGGTGTTTCAAAGGTATGTTAGAACAAATCCTAGATCAGATTATAAATTATTGTGATTTTAAATATTATTCTATCAGGATACTGGGATATTTATTTAGAATTTTTTTTCTATGTTTTTTCACCCTCTCATGACTATAATGAGGAGCTGACTCTCCCTTGTGTCAGGTAATGTTAATAAAGGGGGAGTGTGTTGGTAAATTATTTATATATTTTTTGTTCATTTTTTGGGTTATTGGATTCACTTTTTATTCTTATAATCCTTATCTTCTTCATGAAATGATCATTCATAAAGAAAATTAAAACTGAGAATTTATTGCATCAACTAATCACCCATAGTTGTGCATGACCATTGAATAAGTTAGGCTGGTCAAATTTTAAAAAGGTATTTCAATAATTAAAAATTTAAAGACCCTAAAAAATGAGCAAATTTTTTGGGTTTCTTTTATTAAATATAAGACACTAAGACCAAGGATTTTCTTTATGTCAACTTTGACAGAAAATAAGGCAAATCAATTTAACTTCTTAAATTCACTAGAACATGAACATGGAATTTAAAAAACCTAAAAGATTCTATCATATTTAATTAAAATAAATATTTTTTTCACTCCCATTCTTACTTAATCCAAATAAATAATTTAAATATTTATAAACTCTACTTGCATCATCTCATGGTTTCAACCTCTAATATACCATTTACTACATTTAAGTAATCATCATTATTTTTTTAATGTTTTTATATATTAATAAATTTGATCAGTTCCAATGGAATTAATTATTACCTCTTAGATACCATTAGGATTTGGGGATAAAATATATATCACTAATCCTAACTCTATATGATATGTTTACCAAAGTGATTGCTCAAGAATGTTTGAGGCAACATTGGACCTCAATTGGAATTAGGATAATAGAATAATGAAAGGATTTGGAGCACATTTCTATATATTAAATGTATAGAGAGTTTCCAAGGGTACATGGAAGAAACTTTATGTGGGATATTATTGGTATGTGAAGTCTGTTTGAGTGCACTAGAAGTCCATATATTGGAATTACATTCACCAGATGATCAGTTGGATGTGAGAGGTTGATAGTTGTAGAAGGAGTCTTACAACAGTAGCTAAACAATATAATTTTTGAATCTATTGATGGTTCTACAATGGGGAACTAGATGTATGGAAGTTGGGAAGGGATATAGGGTCGCTAGTTTAGTAACTATTCTTAGTAATCCATTCTCAGTGAATCGTGATATCAATATATCAAGTATTATAGTTTAACCAGTTGGCATGTATTATATAAGTGGGGGTTTCCTTCATTGAAAACTGAGATTTGTGGAATGAATGAAGTGAAAATATGAGGTTTTTATTAATTACTTGAACATAAAAAATTTTAAACCTTGTCATCAATTTTCAGTATAAATTAAAATGAATGTAGTGGTGTTTCTCTCAAGCATATAGGAAACATAATCTATAACATTATAAACTCTTTTCCCATTTCGAATTTTCTATACTGGTGTTGAATATTTTAATATCTCATGTGTTCTTAGTGATTTTGAATGTTTTTTATTTTGATAGTGTCTAAAAAGGATGACATTGTGTTGAGATAAGTGTGTAAAGACATCTTACTTATAATCTTCAAAGTTAGAGGGAACTTTTAGAGGTACCTGTTTATAATATAACACTACATATGATATTCTAGTGGATTGAAGTGTGATGTTCTGGTGGTTGTATCATAATCATAGAGGTTCAAAATTCTAGGGGGCTTCCCAACACATCTATCAGTATAACTGTAGGTCACCCCTATTAGCACCAACAAATTCATTCATCAATAATTCGCGTAGTAATGTCTGTAATGAAAAGTTGACACTACCCAAAAATATTTGAATCAAGGCTCAATCACTTCCAAATCAAGATGAACTAATAAGACAAATCTTATAATTCTTGTCTTAGGGAAACTACTCCGACAGGAAACCCAAGGCTTCCCATCTACTAAATCAAACTCTTTTGATTCTAACTACTCATAAATATTTAATCAAACACTTTAAGTCATAATCGTAACCTTTTATAATTTATTACATATTCCAAAACAATTTTTAGGTTGAGTACACTCAATCTTATGTCATAAAACTTAGTGGAATAATCATTAAGAATTTCAGAAACCACCAACCATAAACATAGGGTACACTCTGCCTCATAGTGGCTCTAATGTAGTCTAAAATTCAATCTAGATTCTATTCAACCTATTTAAAAATTTCATGAACTCATAACCCCAATAACATGTATACAAGATACATGAATAAATGCATCATATAGTGAGATATCAAAATAACTACATACCTTAATTTCATAGAGTTATCATATACAATTTCATGACATGATTCAACCCCATTTTTTTACATTGATAAATATAGAAAAATAATTCCCAAAACATATATTATGAAAAAGAAATAGTGAAACATGAGAATACTAATTCAAAACCTATGGATAAACAAAACCTCTTAGAGATAGATATCATGCCTCAGATAGTACTGCGATATAGAATGAGATAGAGATCCAAAAGCTAAAAATGAGAAGAAGGAGAGGGGTGTCATGAGAGAGAGGAGGAAAGGTTATTTGGTTGAGTGGTACATAATTAGTGAGGGAATAATTCCTTAAAAATATTTAATAAAATCCTTTTCTTGAATAGGGGTTCATTGTAGTGTGGCCTAGGGGTCACTTTATAACACCCCCTGTGAGGATTCATTGCTGCATAACCAAAAGGATCAAGTTACAATCCTCCTCTCTGAGGATGAATTTGGAAATAATAATTGGACATTACATGGTGAAACCATTATGGGATAATTCATGACACCAACCCATGGTTAGCCTTCAGAGTCTAACCACTATGGCATGTGCTATGACACTATATCCCCAAGCATCCCTCATGATGCAATACCTTAGGATACAATATGATCTTAAACCTACAATAGAATTTCTATTCTAAACTAAATTTATAATCATATAATTTTTTAATGAACATTAAAACCATTTGAAAACTATAATTTATGTAAAAACATCCCCTAGGGATGACTTAAATCCTGTAATCCAAATATAAAAAACCAATCTTGTTACACCCACCTCCATGACTCAAAATTCAATTTTCTTTTGAATTCCACTACAATTTAATGATGTGGATAATTTAAAACTCCCAAACATAGGTATTATAATCCTAAATAGGCATATATTATTATCCCCTGATCCTCAATACATACAATGAAACTCAATGCCACTACTCATTCTCAATTCCATTCAAGATACAATGTCATTACACATGTGCTCAGACAATCCCCACTATATTTGAAGATTTTTTTTTTGCTCCAACCACTCATATACACCTGAATTTTACAAAATTGAATGTCAAACAAAACAATTATCTCACCAAAACTATTCAAATTCATACACATTAGTCAACTCTCTCAGGGGATAAGTTTCCTCAAAAAAACAACGATTATTTGTTATATCAATTCATAATTAAAACTCGGTTCCTTAGTCCAAATCACTTTTTTTTAATATGGATCCATCCAACTTATTATTTTAACCATCCTTATCATCAGTTACTGAACACACTGATGGTGCCAACCATAAGTTATGAACAATCAAATCTTGGTTGTTCTTGGGACTAGATATTATTTTTTGTCTTCTAAATCTAGAAAAAAAACATCTAAACCATACAATTAGTGGTTAATAACATCATTTATAAAATTATATTATTGATCACTAATCTTATATGTTCATATTTCCCATAATTATAAAGTAGGTCACTCTCCACTATGTTATTATCCATACCATCACCGTCGTTATAAATATACAAATGATCCTCAACACCACATAGGAATTTCTATACATTACCCCAGCCCAAATCACCTGAGTAGCCCAGCTTACCTAGATGTCCAAGAATATATCACATCCAATAGAATAAAAATATAAATAGAATGTATAGGGTTGAGAAATATCATAATAGTAGATTCACTTTGGTCATACCTCAAAAGTATGATTCTATAATCTCATCCGTCTAGTTATGCTTTGCCTAATTGAAAATATCTATAGATTCCCTATCCTTCCATATGATTAGAACTCTTTTAATTCATCAGAAAACTAAGATAATATATATCTACTCCTTCCATACTGGAATCATACCATGTAATTTTTCATTTTTAGTGGTGGAGGTGACGGACTATCCTCCATAAAAAATATTTCACCCTCATGTCTTGGATCATCATCCAAAATCCATTCATATCAAGATTCTACTCTAATCCATGCATGAGTCTGATTAATAGAATCATGTTCCTTTATTCCCAAATATTTATTGGCTACCTATGAGTGGGAATTCAATAAAAAAGTTCTCAATCATACACATAATTGGTACTTGAGTCCTTTTTTAAAATATCACACATTTATAAATTAATTTCCTCTCAAATATAACATGAAATTAAATATCCTTTTGATTTTAGAAGTATTTGATACTACTCACTTCTTGGAATATTGGAGTTCCATGAATTCCCAAAACATATATTGATTCTATAACTCTATCAAAAACCCACTCATATAAGAGTTAGTAGAACTCAATCTAATACATTCACTAATTCCTACCTTTGAGATCTTGGGAACTCCGCCATTAAAATGCCTCACCTTTGATTTTTTTAATTACCAACAAACCCCAAATAAACTTCAAATTTATAATCTATTCAAACAAAAAATAAACATTCTCCTATCATTTATCAGAATACAAATATCCTAATTCACTACTAAAAATATTATATTTCTTCTTTCAAGACTCATGGATAGATTATACATCCTTAAACTATACTCTTACAAGACCTTGGTCAATTGACCCCAACACATGCAACATTCTTGTTGTGAAAAACACATTCACCTAGGTATTATCTTCATAAGAACACGCTTTTATCATTGGTTGTTTCTTAATTTATGAATATCAATTTGATATCATTCTGTGAGAAAAAACCTTCAATCATAATTTAATGATTACAAACCATCACAAAAAATTCTCAAGAAAATATTAACACCACGAATGAATCATTTACACAAAATAATAAAATCTACCTTCAACTGAAATTTACATGGATATTCCACAACTACCACCACTATACCACTAAGGATCATTAAAATTAGATATGATATATAGTCTAATGTGATTATATTGAAACAAAAAAACCATACACCATCCAAAACGGTAATAGATAATTATTTTTCACCAAAACTAAACTCACAAGAAAGAACCCATTGGCATACATGATCACATCACCCCTCTATTCTATCCTAATATAGTGTATACAACTATCACTAGTATCCCTATACAAGATCACACTAAGAATCTTGATATAAAACCAAACTAAACCGATCATACCCTTATCCCTAGGGCTTCAAATACCTGGACCTACCTAATGATGGGTAGTTGTGTACTCTAGGATCATTTTGATAATATCAAAAAATATAAAAAAACATAACACATTAAAAACACCATATTTGTTATAATTAATTAATGCACCACTAATAATCTATTTAAGAAAATATCAAGTTATTGTTGAAATTTTTATTAAAAATACCTTTTTTCAAGCTACCGCTAAAACGTATATTTAATAATATATTTCCAAATAATTTTCATATTTTGAAAACCATTTAACATAGATAAGTATCCATGAAAATATCTAAATAAACCTATGTTCCTGATATGATTCAATAATGCACACACACACTTACACCTCAAGTTAAGAGTAAAATAATAAATAAAACTCATTCCATAATATCATATTTTCATAAAAAAAAAATTAAAATAATAAAAATTAACAAACAATAATCACATGAATCTTACATCATGGGATTCCACTATATAGGTGTTCATGATGCACAAGGTTGGTGTACATCCAAAGTCCTCAAACATCCTCGATCTAACTATAATTTCTCAAATAGTAATACAAAAAAAAAATGATTTTATTACATTTATTAATTCCTTATTTTGGAGGTAAAACTAATTTCCTAAGCTGGGGGTTTGAAATACCCTTAGGAATGCCTCCCTGTACACCAGAGGCAACCGACTAGAAGAAATATTCTAAAACCAATGGATGGGGAAATTATAATCTCAGTGTCACTGAATAAATAGAAAATAGATAAACATGATATAATATAATATCAAATTAATTTTTCAGAATATAAATATAGTAATAACTAAAAAAATTAAGCAATAATATGGTATTGAAAAATAGGACACTTGTTAGGCATAAATACGTACATAAAGGACTACACCATGAGCTGAAAAATATTCAATTAAACATGAAAATATGCAAGATGATACATCTCTATAAAACCATGAGTCCCTCTTCATAAATATGTCCCAATATCCACCTAGATAATCAGATAAAACTCATATATAACCTATCACCTAAAACTGAAACATAATAACTACATGTGGACCAAGGTTCGCAAATAGGATGTGATCATAAAACTCAGTGGGGTCCCACAAATTTGGGTGTTAATAAATGACACAATATGTAGTGTATGCATGTACATTCAATTGAACAATTGGAAATATATAGTTTTAAGGAAATCACATCAAGTCGTCTTGTTCTTATCAGGAAACTCTAACACATAGAACCAACCACTTTGTCTACTGATGGTAATGTATTGTTTTAAGTTCATATCATAGGAATATTTTCTAGGGGAAAAATTGAGCTAGGTTTAAGAATAATGGAAACCCATAAAGATGAAGTCACAAACGTATCTAGAATTATGCATAATGGAATCCCATTAATAGAAAACAAAAAAACAGAGCACTTCCCTAGAACCCAGAGTTGTAAGGGATCCTCTCTCATGATGGTGATCCTCCCATCACTCAAGTATTATGCACACATGGGTGGTGTAATATTCACACACAAATTCCCAAGCCCAAAATAAACCCCACCATAAATTACCTCATCATTATCAATATAATGAATAGAAAATATATTTGGGAAATGAAAATCACTATGAGACTCATGTATCAAAGAAACTAGTGGTCATATAACTGTACTCATGGTCATCCTAGAACTTAAAAGCGTGAGAACCTATGTGGTGTAGCTATAAACCGCATTCCCTATGTATCAAGGCCTTAGCCTCATCAACTACTATATAAACATTTTCAGGATAAATAATTATGCATGTTAGAAAAATTCTATCTCCTAGACCTTGGCTAGCTATATACCTACAGTTAGAACTCTTCTAGAAGGTAACACATATACATCACCTTATCTTACTTATATAGCTATATATAGTATTCTAAAGCACATATTGTAATTAAAAAACAACCCATAATGATCTTGAATCCCTTATTTCATATCCATACATCCATACCCAACTCCCTAGTTACACTTGGTCATACCAGTCTACAATTCCCACTAACCAATCACTCTCGGTCATGAAAAATCATTATTCCTCTATCAAATAATAAGACATCCTATAAGTTCCCAGGATATACACACTTATAATAATCACACAACTAGTATGATATTAGTACCTAAATATTCCTTTTGGTGCTTCAAATGATTCTCAAGCCCTCCCTAACCTTCTAAAGTGAATGAGTTCCACCCATATTCTAGGAACTTTAACCTACATTATCTCAGTGCACCCCAAGGGTGTAATATTCAAAAAAATAGAAAATCCAAGACCAAAAATCACTCAATACATAGAGGAAACAATAATATATATCACTCATTAACCTACTAATAGGTCACACCTATATCAGTATCCATCAATCCTTACATTAAAAATTCTTTTCATTAACGTCAGAAAGAAAATCAAAATCCACCCACAATTTTAATCCCATGGCTAAAGAACTTATGAATATATAATAACCAATAAGAAAAATTCAAAATGTCTTTACCTTAGTAAAACTACTCTTGATTGATCTCTTTGACATTAAGTCTAGTAAATATTCTTCCCAATACGTTAACCACTCAAAAGACATCAAAATAACACACAATGTTTCATACCTAGCCTTATGAGATTTAATACATAGTAAAAGACCCTTGTTGGAACCAAAACACATAATCCAATTTCATGAAACCTGGCATCATAGCCTTGGGACACTTGAAAACCACCAACCAAGCATATAGGGTTCACTCCACATTAAGAAATATCTAAAATATTCTAATGTTTAATATAAAATCTATTTGGAATATTTTAAAAATTCTAAAACTTAGACCCTAAGTAAATTCCAACACAAAATGTGGGTATATTAAAAATATATTAAAATATCAAATTATATTACAATTTTTAGATTATAGAAGTTAGAAATTATCATATATTGACTTAATACAAACCATTTCTAATAAAATAAGAGAATAAAAAAATAGTCACTATTGTGGAAATTATACCAATAATATAGGTAAAACATGATAAAATAAAAGAAATGTAGGTCTTACCTTAGCCTCAATAATAGATAGATCCCACTTCAAATGGTTCAGTAAGAGATCATGATTTGGGATCTCAAACTGTGAAGAAAGAGAGGGAAAAACATGAGGTATCAGTGGACAAGTGTTAGGGTTGAGAGGTCAATAGGGAAGGAGATAAGATTCTCCTAAAAGATTTAATAAAATCATTATTTTATTCATGTAAGGATGAATTCAAAAATGGATGTTTTATGGTGAAATTATCTTTGTGGGGAAACATTATGGAGTTACCATACGGTTCAACTCACAATACTCTTCTCTAAAGAAAATCCAAGAAATCCCAATCAAGAACTTCATGGCATAACACCCTTGGGATGTAAGGTGAATCCTCTTCTAGGGAACCCAACTACTATAAGTTGTGATGTAATGCTCCACCATCAGGAAGCCATCACTACATAGAACCTTAAGCTATGACATGATATATCACATGCAATAGAATTTATATTCTATAGAGGTATTGTTTCACACCCAAAGGGTTGGGAATTATTCACATGTGGGGCACTAACGAGACTCTTCATAAGGTTTCCACTAGGGGTTATTTGTGGAACTAGAAATGCCTAATGGTTCCCATATCCATGATAGCCTATGAACCTACACTTCAAAAGAGGGTTTCCATTGCTCTACTTTTTCAATGATTCTTAGAAACTAACTTGGGTCAATAGGATGGGAGTTTAGCCTCATCATACCCTTTTGGGTGAATTATTTTCTACTCCCATACTCTCTTATATATTTAAGTCATGTTCATTAATCCTTCCCAGATTCTCATAAGGTAATGGTCACCCCATATAAGCAATTAGTTATTAACATATGATAATTTCAACATATGTATGTATATGATGTTCTTCATCAATGGTACCATATTTATGTATTATAGGTTCTCCATCAGTGGCATCATCTATATGTATAAGCGGTTCTGCTTCAATGGAACCATATTTATGTATAAGAGGTTCTCAATATTATTATTTTATTATTTTTTTATGTCCAACATTAAGTAACTATGGTTTAAATTAATGTAGTTGGGTGCTCAAAAAGTTATCATATTTCAAGGAGAATATTATTCTTTTGACTCTAGGATCAAGACCTTGATGGGGTTTCTTACGTATCCTCGTGAAAAGAATGAGAAACCACATAGTTTGGGGCCACATAATGGGACATGTCATACCTTTTAAGGTCATGTAAAAAAGTTTATTCCATTTATCTTAACATAATGTGGTAAGGTAATGTAGAAAAAATTTTCCTAGAGATGTCTGACATGAGGCTTGTGCATTAACAGACCTTTATAATTGAATGGACCTAGAATTAATTTAGTGCTCTAGGTGGGAAATTATATCATGGGGAATATGGCCAAATAAGTATGATGATGGGTTTAAGACTTTGTGATTGAACCTTAGGGAGTCATTCTACATATACCATGGGCATGGGAATCAAAGCCATGCAGTTAAGGATTGATAGGTATTATAACTAAGGATGATCAATATGGAATTCTTATTGTGATAGTGGCACGATCAAATCATGTCTCTAATACCACATGAATAATGCTCAGTGCGATAAATAAGGAACACTTATAGGTTGGTCACATTGCATAATTGGTTTCAAATGGGAATTACACCTAAATTGAAAGCCCATGGTTAATTTCCATCCTCATTTTTTTATGGAAAGGGAGGGATATAGAAGGAAGGATGGGTATGGAATCTTATAAGAACGGATATGGGATTACTCCAAGAGGTATGGCCTAAAGAATTGGCTCATTTTCCCCTAATGAATGTGGATGAGGCTACAAGGGGTATTAAGGAACAAAGACTAGGGGCTTAATCCATTATATATGCATAATTCCATCATACTATATTTTTATCAACCTAGTATTATGGATTACACATTCATTGATTGGAAAATATAGGGAATGAATGATTCCTAGTTCACTTTATATTTCAGGTAGCATGTGGCTGGTGAGTTCCTCTTCCTTAATCAGTAAATTTTTTACCTATTCCTTCAGGATTGGGTTCCTCATTACTATGCGGATGAATCATTAAAAAACCCAAAAAATCTACCTATTATGAAAATTAAGTGGGTGAAATATTTTACAAATAGAAATCATGATAATAAAGATCATGTTGGTGTGACTAATATAAAAATCAAATTGGTATCATTTCTTGAAGGGAATTATTACTTTAGACTTCTTTATGATTTTGATTTCACATGAGAGAACCATTTAGATACCACATTAAGGGGTTAAGATGAATCAAAATTCTATGAGAAAGAAGAGTATTAATAAGAGATAACTAAATACCCTAAGCATACCCCATTTTAGATACTATTATCATAATGTGAGATAAGGGATATCTGAAAGGGATCTCTTTTATAAAGTATTTTCCAACGGGAAAGGATTTCTTGAAAATGAAGAGTTTCTAATTTTCATAAGACCACGTGAGTTCCCCATTTTAAAAAAATGAACTTTTGGTTAAGGCCCTTTTATGAAGGAATCCTTTGTATGGAGTTTTATCATCCTTTGTGGTGATCAAGTTGCCCATGGTTTGTGGTGACCTTCCCAAAATAGAAATTATCACATTCATTATTTCTCATTCTATACTATTTATCTCAATGTATCCATATGTGTTGATTTAGGGGATAATCATGTATTTGTAGGTGGTTTAAGAAGAAACCAGTTTCATGAAATAGTCAGTCATATAGCATGTAAAACACTATGTGGTGGGAGAAAATATAATTCATCATACCATAAATGAATTTCATTTTCAGGGAGTACAGATCCACCTCCTCACTCTAAAAATGTGTTTTGTTTTTGGGGGGCACAAATCCAAGACCTCACTAGAAAAATGAATTTCGGTTTTTGGGGGAATTGAGGAAATTCCTTTTTCCAAAAATGAATTCCATTTGTTGGGGGGAGGATATGAACTACCTCACTCCAAAAATGAATTTCATTTGTAAGGGGTATGAGAAAAGCAGGTTGTGCATAGAATGTTGATGAACTATGTGGAAAAATTCAATTTCTATGAGGTTCTAAGTAATTTTTCAAATATACCTAGATTTTTATTTTGTCGAACTTGTTTTCGGCTACTAGAATATTTTCAAATAACTTTCTTGTATTCCTTACAAAAATGTGAGTCTCAATAAATTACCCCATCAAAATGGGGTCACATAGGCCTGAAAAGGACTTGATTTCAAGGAGAAAACTTTTCCCTCATATATAATTTTTATGGTGTATTGACATACCTGGATGAGGGTCCACCCTTATATAAATGTGTTAGTCAAACTCAATTCACACATAATAAGAACATGTGCATTTTTTGGCTTTGATATCATATTCTATAACCTAATTCACATAAACATTTCCCTTTGTGGTTGATCATTTCCACATACTTAGTAATAGGAATTCAAAAACTAGTGTTTCTATAAACCAGGTTCCATGCTTTGTGATCAAATTATTCCCACATAGAAATTATATAACTCGCATAGTGATTTACATTCTATATAGTCCGCTTGGCATTTTATTTGGTTTGTATAGTTTCTAAGCTATTGTGAATAATATTTAAGTTTACCAAATTTATTCCCAGATTTGTTGGAATATAACACTTTTTCCTCTTATAATAAAACAAAATGGATCTTATATAAGTTTTCCCCATTAGTTATGAGATGAGGAAGGTTATAATTGAGAGTGTTGATGATTGTGAAAAGAAAAGTATTTGTCAAAACCACCTCTTTTTATCAAATATCATGGTTACCATCTTCTAGGATTATCATATCTATGATAGGGTGTCTATTTATAGATTTTAACTACTATCTGATGTTCTTATTCCTACACCCCTCTATGAAAATCAACTCCTTGCCTAGATAAACAGTTTAAATCACTAACCTCGGACAAAAATTTCAACAAAGGGTACATTTATTAAATATTACCAATTAGATAGATTTGTCTTGGGTTATGATCCTCCATTATTAAATGAATAATTTCAAGAAATAGAGTTAAAAAAATACTATTATCAATTCATTAGCAGACAATTAATGGATAATGAGAAGTTAGAGTGGTTACAAAAATTTGATATCCATCTCATAGGATTATTCCCCTTTTATTAGGGATAACCATTCTGGTTTTTTCCAAGGTGTGATGAATTTTAAAATTGTTTATAGTTATTGGGAATTATGAGGCTATCTGGATGTCACAAAATATTTCTCATCGGAATAGGATTATTCTTCCAAATTTACTAACCATGTAAATCCTGGATAGGAACACATTCCATTTGGTAGATATAAAATTTTGGATAACACTTTGGGATGTCCTAATGATCATAGGAGTGCCAATAATGGGGGACATGTATTATGAGTTCCTCCCTACATCTTCGATATGGGATGATGTGGAGAGGATTACTACATTAATGAAAGAGTTAATTTCCATTGCATAGAATCTCTTAGAGGTGGAACCATGTCATAGGCTCAACATTCTTTCTTTGTCTAGATCCAAGTATTTTATACATTGAACAAACATGATACACATCTAAGGAGACCAAGAAATTGTATAACCTATATGACTCCAAGTATCACTATTGTATATTGGACAATATTAGATAAAGAAAACATCACTTGATGGTTTTGGGATGTTTCACCTGGGGTTGAATGGCAGGTATGATTGACATTATTATTGGAAATGTTCTTAAGTGGAAGATTATTACCAGTATGAGAGACAAGTACTACTATTAGGGTCATGATTTTTTATTATGGAAACCCAATTGGTAACATAGATATGTATTAATATGATAGTCCCAATATTGGTTAAACTGTATCACCTCATGGGATGAATTAGAAAGGGGAATTCCCCTTATAGACTTGTTAGACCATTTCAGGTGATTTGGGGTTGGTTAGACGCCCACATAGGGGATTATAAATTCCAAAATTATCAACCAATCTCAGAGGATAGATTTAGTCCATTTTTTTAATGCATTACCTTTATAAACCTTTCTATGTAGGAACTGATTGGTGTAATATATATTATCAACTATTATGATTGTTTTATTTATTCTCCATTCACACCTCTAACTAGTGTCCTAGTGAACGATTTGTCTATTGTTTATGAAAGGTAGGAATGTCTTATATATTTAAGGGAAGATTTTTAGCTAAATTATTGAGTGGAAACTAATATATAAAGGATATTCTCCATACATATTTGGGAGGAAATTCCTCTGTATCTATAAAAGGTTCCTCATATATCTGAAAAATACATGAAAGGAAACGAATTTTATGATTTTCCATCATTTTTGGTTGATGTTTATATGGGATGATACAACTCTTCATACTAATCTATTATCCTTTGACTCCATCCTTCGGCTTGCAAATAATTATATTGAGGGTTGGATCTTTTTGTAACCCAATGTATAGTTAGCAATATTAGAACCCATTATTGAGGGTGGGTCGGTGAATATAAATGAGGATAAAGGGAGCTAAAAAACTGAGGCGGTAAGGCCTAGAAGGGAAGTTTCACAAAAAAAGCCTCTAATTTTTTTGTTGTTAAAAAGATATTAAGGGTCCATGGTTCCACTCCCCAAACTATTTTTTCAACTCCCTAGGCTTGTAAAGACTCTGATTTTCCATGTAATTTTTTTAATTATATTGAATTATTACAAGTCTATGAAAATTAACGGCACGTGATTCTGAGGCCCGGAGTGCCCGGAATGAATTTCTTAACATTTTCGGGTACATTATGTAAATGTTTGAGCAGTGTTTTCTAAAATTTGAACTGTTTCTCGGATTAAAAATATGAGGGAACCATTTAATTCATAGCATTGGGATTCGATTAAGGGAGGCTTTACTTTGACCACAGTAGGTTCGGAGAAAAATTTTTGTTTTAGGACTTTTTAAAAGAAATGAAATAAAATAATTTGATTATTTTATTTCATATCCACCAACGGACAAGCAATGGGGTAGGTCTAGCGATGTGTCAATCCAATAAATGGCTTGACCAGCCAACCCTAAGTAATGACGTCGTTGGGGAATTAGGAAGCTTCCTAATTGATGAGCCCCATTAAACTCCAAAGTCATTACTTACCATCCCCCTCTCCCATATATATGGAGCTTGGGAGGGGTATCGGCATAGCTTCTCCAAGCAACGAAGTACTGAAGGAGCATTGTGATGCTGGACCCTTAGAGGACAGAGCTGAACCCAGCAAGAGGTGATGGACAACACCGAACAACGAACTGTAGGATGATGATTGAGCAGCATCATTGGGAACCTGTTTTGGGAATGAATGACACCAACCCACCTTTAAGACACGGACACTCTCCAACAGGTTACAATGTAGGGGTTTTTTGGAATTTTAAATGATTTCCTCTTCCCTGTTCTTGAATAATTCAGAGAACTTGGACCAACCGACCAATAGGTTGATCCGCGATTCATTCTTTCTTGCAGGAGGTTATTGCAGGGTAACTTTTTAGGGTTTTTTATTTGTGTTTAATTAAATTTATTATTAAAAGCTTAACCCCCTCATGTTTGCAAGCTAAATCGGAGGGTGTGGGCCTAATAAACCCAGTCTAAACACTCCTCTAATTTTCTAATCTTACACCTCCAAGGAACCATGATAGTGATGCAATATTGACCAGCTACGTTGTGGATAGTGCATCGATGCACGCCGTAGGAGGAGGTGGCAACACAAAGTCACAGTGGTCATTGGAGCGGCCGGAATCCGCAGACCATGGGGAAGGTGCGGCACACCATTGTGTGCCACCGATAAAAAAAGAAGGTTTCGGCTCATCAGCCGTGGTGACCGGAGGAAGGAATCCTTCACACCAGTTGTCCATGGGTGATGGTGGGGTGCGTCATCACGTGCCGCTGGAGAGGTCAGCCGGCACACCGGCCAGCCACGATGGAATTTGCAGGACCCGCTCTAGGGGGTCCCATGGACCATCTGGCGGCGCCACGTGGCGCCCCCGCTGTGAAGAAAATAGAATTTTCTTTGGGTATTTGGGAAAACTGGAGTGGGTCGCTCCCCTGGTGGTGGCTAGGGCAGACCCCCTTACGGGTCGTTCCTCGAGTGGTCGGTCCACCCCTTTGTGGATCACCCCTTGTGAACCACCCCTTTGCGGGTCGTCATCTTTCTTGATGGGCCATACCTTGGCCTAGTGGGCCGAGTCCGCCGTGGCCTGGCCCAGACTGGGTTGGGCCTGGTCGGACTGGACCTGGGCCCAATTGGGGCCAAAAACACTTAGAGGGAACTATCTCGAGAACCAGACCTATGTTTCACAAACCATCTATGGCATTGGGAACCTTTATGTGAGACTATTTTTTTGACTTAATTTATTAGAGTTTTGGAGAAACTTGAAGTATGACCGGGTTGGACTGCACCTAAATCTAATCGGGCCATCAACAATGAAATGTCAATAATGCACAGAGTGGGAATCTGATTGATGTGTCGTCAATTGCATTGGAACCATTATGACAAGACAGATCATTGGGTTATTTCTTTTTTAGACTTCGTGCTGGTTGAAATATGACCGATGGCTTGGGGAGAAGTTCTCCCAAGCGCACTACGTATGGAACCATACAACTGGCCGGTACATGACGATCGGTGACCTTTCGACTCGGAGTGACTCGATGTCCCGGTGGGGAGCTCCACGGTGTGATGCAGTAGACCCATGGTGGGTAGAACCTCTATGTAAAATGACATAATTGTGGTAATTGATAGGAGGAGTACCTCAGCAGGACATGAAGGGGAGCGCCTCTGTGTGACATGACAGACCCATGGTGGGGAGCGCCTCTATGTGACATGGTAGACCCACAGTGGGGAGTGCCTCTGTGTGACACGTCAGACCCACGATACTCAATTGGAGGAGTACCTCAATAGTCCAAGATTAGTGGGAAGTGCGTCTGTGTGACGCGGAAGGCCCATTGTACTCTTTAGAGGAGGAGTTCTCCAACAGCCGAGCTGTTCGACATTGTGAATGGGAATGTTACTTGTTCATAGGCCTAGAGAATCTGTGGCTGGCTATCAGCATTCATAGAGATCCTGTGTGGGTCAGTATCATAATCTTCTTTCTATAATTCGTATACTTGGTTTGAGCTGAGACCTTAATTCATCTGTGTCTATTACTTTGTGCTTTGTGATAGGGATCATTCTTTGTAGTTTTCCTTGTGGAATTATAGGAGGCTTTCAGGGGTATCGGGGTCCCTACTAAGTATCATTATATTCACCCCTGCATAGGCTACGCCCGCACCTTGTTGTGTCTTGTGCAGACGACGAGCAGCTAGGATGAGCTTTTTGGGTTCCAGGACAAGGTGGTACGCAGAACAGACAAGAGAGTGTGGAGTGCTGAGGGGCGATCTGTACCTACCCTTCAGGTAGGATCCTTGGAGGACGACATAGTAGCTATTTTCCATTTTCCGTTTTAGTGTTCCCTTCAGTTGTAATTTTACTTTTCAGTATTACTCGTACTTTTATTTGGGCTTGTATTCTGGCCCCTTTTACTTACAGCACTCCTTTTTCAATATCAGTTTACATCACAGTTTCTTCTTATTGTGTTCTCATATGGTGTTCTTATACAGGTTTTAAGGCAATGCCTTCATATTTTAGGTAATATTCCTTTCAGTGCTCGTATCTAGCCCCTAGCCTATTGAAGGCGTTCTTGGGGTAGTCATGGCACAGCCCCCGGGGGACGGGTCGTGAAAAAGTGGTATCAGAGGAGTTCACTTATACTGAAGAACTAGGACTCTGGTCTTTCCTATTTGGAAATAGTGTTAGGTGGTATGAGTGTGTATTTTAGTTTGGGGATTCCAGTGTTGGTGCGGTGGCCGACGTATCCATACACTAGGACCCTGAATTCTGATTTCTGACTCAGTGCACGAAAACAGCGATTCTGTGTGTTTTGAAATGTTGTTTTTTCTCTTGAGTCAGCTCACCAGGTATAACTTATTGACCATGGAACTCCTGTCTTCTTTCAAGATTCCACCATGTAGACAGCCATCCTGGATTCCTGAGAGAGTATTCTATGACAGCCCACTGAGTGATGAGGCCTCGGTGTAGGGCCCTCTTAAAGTGTAATCCCCTTTAGGTTGTGAACCAGCAGTACCACTACTCATTCTGCAGCAGATTCCACCATCCCCACCAGTAGAGGATGAAATCTAACTAAGCAAGTTGCATGAGTTCCAGTAGCAGAGGCCTCTGAGGTTCTGATCCAAGATGGGTTTTAGGTAGCTTAGGACTAGCTGGAGGTTGTGGCCTGAGTTTTTTCTTAGTTAGGACACCAGGTGATTTTATGGTGATCCTAGAACCCATCCTTTTTCAGGAATAAGTAGGGAGATGGTGGAGCCTAATACTCCATAATCACGACACGGCAACCCTCATTTGGGAGGACTTCTAGGGCCTTTTCAGGGAAGACTTCATCCTAGAGACCTTACGCTCTATGTGTATACAGGAGCTGTTGGACTTACAGCAGGGCAGCATGATAGTGGACTAGTACTCGACGAGGTTCACTAATCTCTCTCGCTACTCCACCGACATGGTACAAAACCCTTTCTTTAGGGATCAGACCTTTGAGAAATGTCTCCAATGGGAGATCAGAGCATCGATGGTATCTCTCAGCATACCGAATTAGTTTGGGGTGCTAGAGAGGGAACTTTTAGTAGAGAGCTTCCTAGCTGAGCATGAATAGATAGCGAGACCCACCACCGGGCAACACGTGGTAGAGTTATCTATGCCTGGTATTAGGCAGACGACACAGCGGTCCAATTAGTCAAGACATTCTAGGGGATGGGCTTCAGATGCAGGGTCGGAGGTGTGGAGCTCACGAGGTAGAGGAGGTTAGGTGAGGGACAAGTGGTGATACACGTGTGGCGGGAAGGGTCACATGGCTCATTATTGCTCGACCCGCCATACTGATGACTACCAGATGGTCGAGGGACCATCGTGGTAGAGGTTCGAGCAAGGAGGTCCACAGGAAGCAGACAGACATGGAAGAGGATCTGGCCATGCAGCAGGTGGTGGATGGCATTTCGAGATTCTACCTCCACCACTGCTAGGTGGTCCACCCTAGCCATAGGGAGGAGGAGGAGAGGGACGAGATCAACTCTAGGCAGTTGAGGCCTATGAAAATGGCGCTATAGAGATGATTAGAGATACGATCATTTTCTACTCCAGCTTAGTTGTAGTACTTATAGACACAAGTGTCCATCACTCTTTTATTTCCATGGCCCTCATTCAGAGCTTGGAGATTCTGGTGGAATCATTGGTTTGATCCTTATGGCTAGAGACTCTTACTAGAGTGGATTATATAATTACACACTTGTTCCAGTAGTGTGAGCTTACTCTATGAGGTGAGATCTTTGGCTAGGATCTTCTAGTAGCTGCATTGAGGCCTTACAACATCATTTTTGGTATGGGCTAGTTATCTACTATCCACACTCAGATTGACTGTATTAGGTGCAATGTGTGATGTGTCCGCATGGATGGGACCAGGTTTGCTGTTACCAGCAAGAAGGGAACCGTTGCATCACGGGATGGGCATACCCAGAGGAGGGTGCAGCCGATTACTCATCAGTTGGGTAGCCTTGGCCTCGAAGCAGTTGATGTCGAGAGTCTGATCTATCCTATAGTGGTGGACCATTATGTCGATGTATTTCTTAATGATGTTCTGGGACTACCTCCATGCAAAGAGGTAGACTTTTACATCAACTTGTACCCTGGGATGGCACCGATATTTACACCAGCATATCAGATGGCCCTCGCAGAACTTTGTGAGTTATGGGTATAGTTGGAGGATTTCCAGGGAAAGGGTTCATAAATCCCAAGGTTTCTCCATGGGCAACCCTGATTTTTTTCTCCAAGAAGGTAGATAGAAGTTTGAGACTCTGTGTGGACTATCGGATCTTGAACCAGGTGATCGTTAAGAACAAGTATCCACTTATGATGATTGATGATATTTTAGATAAGCTGAAGAGAGCCTGTTGGTTTTCGAAGATAGACCTCAGATGAAGCTATCATCAGCTCAAGATATAATATGAGGATGTGCAGAAGACGGCTTTCAGATGTCTGTATGGGCATTATGAGTTCTTGGTTATGCCTTTTGGTGTGACCAATTCCCCATCAGTGTTCATGGGACTCATCAAAATGATCTTTCATCCACACCTTGATCGCTTTGTGGTGGTGTTCATCGATGACATATTGATTTACTCAGCGATAGAGGAGGATCATGCCTATCAACTATAGATAGTTCTGGATACACTCCTAGAGAACCAGCTATATGGTAAGCACTCATAGTGCCAGTTATGGATATGAGAGGTCTACTTTCTAGGTCACGTTATCTTAGAGGCTGGATTGGTAGTCAATCCAGTGAAGATATAGGTTGTTCTTTCTTGGGAGACACCCAGGAGTGTGACTGAGGTGCAGAGTTTTCTTGGGTTGGATGGATACTACTGGAAATTTGTACCTAACTTTTCCAATGTTGAGGCACCCTTTTCAGTGTTGATGAAGAAGGGGCAGCACTTCATATAGATGGAGAGATACCACCAGAGTTTCCAGAAGCTAAGGAAGAGACTCATGAGTGCCACCATCTTGAGGCTACCAAAAGAGGGTGTTGGGTATGTAGTCTATTGTGACGCATCAGGGACCGAACTTGGGTGTGTCCTAATTTATGAGTGAGTAGTGATCTCTTATGGCTTCAGACAACTGAGAAAGTATGAGCAAAACTACACTACCCACGACCTGGAGTTAGCACCAGTGGTATTCTCCTTGAAGATGTGGCAACATTACTTCATGGTCAATTTTTTTACTATCTACTCTGATCACTTGATTCTTAGGTACATATTCTCTCAAAAGGACCTGAACCTAAGATAGTGGTGATGGATGGAGTTCCTCCAAGACTATGACTTTGAGATTGTCTATACTCTTGTGATGGGGAACATCGTATCTTATGAACTCTGTAGGAGGTATGGTCTATAGTTATTGAGTGAGGTGACAGAGAAGCTAGCCGCATTGCAGATATCCTTTATGGATAGAGATGGAGAAGCATACCTCTAGTCTATGATAGTCACTCCCCCACTCCTTCAGTGATTTAGGGAGTCGTATCTTTGGTACATTGACTGTGAGGCTCAACGTGATCAGATATCCTCAGGGAAGGCACCTTATTGGATTTATGAAGGTGGGGAGTACTTCATCCTCTTCAGAGAATGTACCATGGTATCAGTGGTGCTACGGGAGGATTTGTTGAGTGAGTTTCATACATCCCCTATGATAGTACATCCTGGTGTGGAAAAGATGTATCAGGACCTCTGGCATCAGCACTGGTTGTCAGGGATGAAGTGGGAAGTGGCAGAGTTTGTTTCACGATGCCTCACTTTTCAGTAGGTGAAGGTCAACCATTAGGTTCCAGCAGTCTTAGATCGGCCACAAAAGGTGCCTGAGTGGAAGTGGGATGGGATATCCATGGACATTGTGATAGGTCTTCCAAGTACGTCCAGGGGAAATGACCCCATTTGGGTATTTATTGACCGACTCACCAAGTCGACCCACTTCCTACCATTCCGAGAGCATGGATCATTAGAGGTCTTGGGATGCCTCTAGGTTCAGGGGATTGTGCGACACCATGGGGTAGAATCGACAATCATCTCTGACTTTAAAGCACTTTTTACATCACGGATGTGGAAGGGATTACAGGAGGCATTCGGGACTCAGCTACATTTGAGCACCGCCATTCATCCTCAGACATATGGTCATACAGAGCAGACCATACAGGCACTAGAGGAAATGCTTTGTGCATGTGTCCTAGATTTTGGCCGAAGTTGGGAGGATCACCTTCCCTTGGTAGAGTTTTCATACAACAACAGTTATCACTCCACCAATGGTATGGAACCATTCAAGGCCCTTTACAGTCAACCTTGTAGATCACCTCTATGCTGGACAGACCCAGGGGATTCAGCACTTATGGGTCCAGATTTGGTACAAGCCACCACTGAGAAGGTGCAGACCATCCAGGAGGGGATAAAGACTACACAGAGCAGACAGAAGTCATATGCCAATAGAAGATGGAGACCTATGTAGTTCCAAGAGCGGGACCATGTTTTTTTGTGAGTCTCTCCTCGACGGGGACTATGGAGATTTGGCCGAGGTAGCAAGTTATCACCGAGGTTTATCATGCCATTTCTGATACTTCAGAGGATAGGTGAGGTGGAATACCACTTGGCACTTACAACGCCATTCGAGAAGGTGCACGATGTGTCCCACGTATCCCATTTGAGGAGATGCTTGCATGACCCATCTCACATCATCGGCCATGGAAAGATGGACTTAGAAAATTGGGTGATGATTACATAGGTTCTTGTAAAGATTGAGGATTGATAGGAGCGGGTCCTTCATGGGTGGTCAAAACCTCCTGTGCGCGTTTATGGGCAGCATAGGAACCTCCAGGAGAGCACATGGGAGAAGGAGGCTCAGATTCGTGCTCAATACCCCCATTTTTTCATATTCTATGTTGCGAATTTTGAGGATTAAAATCCCTAAGGTTGGGAGAATGTAAAGACCCATATTTTCCATGTAATTGTTTTTTAATTATATGGAATTATTATGAGTCTGCAAAAATTGACGGTGCGTGATTCTGAGGCCCGGAGTGCCTGGAATGAATTTCTGAACATTTTTTCGAGTAAATTCAATAAATGTGTGATCTGCATTTTCTATCATTAGAACCTTTTCTAGGATTAAAAATCTGGGGGCACCATTGAATCCATAGGGCCAGGATTAACTTAGGAGACGATTTACTTTGACCGAATTTGATCTAGATAAAAATTTAAGTTTTTTGAATTTTTAAAAGAAAATAAATAATAGAATTTTATTATTTTATTTCATATCCTCCAACAGACATGAAAAGGGGTGGGGCCAACAATTTGTCCAGCCACTAAATGGATTGACCTGCCAACCCTTAGTAACAACGTCGTTGGGGAATTATGAAACTTCCTAATTGGTGAGCCCCATTAAACTCCAAATTCGTTACTTACCCTCCCCCTCTCCCATATATATGGATTTTGGGGAGGGGTATCGACACAGCTTCACCAAGTAACGAAGTACTGAAAGAGCACCGGGAAGCTGGACCCTTAGAGGATGGAGCTGAACTCAGCGGGAGGTAATGGACGACACTGAACCACGAACCAGAGGACGATGTAAGAGCAGTGTCATTGGGAACCTATTGCGGGAATGAAGGAAAACAACCCACCATTAATCCATGGACACTCTTCAATGGGTTATGTGGTAGGGGGTTTTTTTGTTTATTCATTTTAAATGATTTCATCTACCATGTTCTTGAATAATATGAAGAACACGGACCAACTGACCAACGGGTTGATCCGCGATTCATTCGTTCTTCTGGGAGGTTAATGCGGGGTAACTTTGTATGATTTTTGATTGGTTTTTAATTCAATTTATTATTAAACCATTAACCCCCTAATGTTTGTGACCTAACACGGAGGGTGCAGGCCTAATGAACCCGTCCCGAACCCTCTGCAAGTTTTCTAATCTTGTGCCTCAATGGAACACTGATAGTGAGGCGATACTAACCATCAACATTGGGGATATCACGTCGACGCACATTGCAGGAGGAGGTCGCGGCACAAAGTCATAGCAGTCGTCAGAGCGGCTAGCACTGAACAGTCACATAGGAGATGTGGCGCGCCCTCACGCACCGCCGAAGTGTAGGATCGAAATTGTGATGTAGATGCTCAATTTACAAGAGGGGGGTGAATTGTAAACTTTAAAAATTCCTTTGGAACCTTTAAAGTTAGTTACGAATAACTATGTTTTCCTTAAGCAAAGGAAAGGGATAAGTTTAACAAAGTTAAACTAAGCAAATTCACAACACCTCTAACACAGAATACAAACTTGGAAAGAGATTCCAAAAGTAGGTTCCGGAAATATGGTTCCGGAAATTGAAACTTAACGAAAGTTACAATATGAGATTCTATCTTAAAGCGTATAGAATCTTAATGGAACAGAGTACAAGTAAGGAAGTATAAGAAAGTTATACTTTCCTTATAATATAAAATGCAGCGGAAATTAAACAAGTAGTTAAACTACAAGTAACAATATAATAGTCTTTTAACCCAATGAGAAGGGTATCCAACAACCTTGGATAAAAGTCCCTTGATTTATACTTTCAAGAAAGTCTGTCTTACCCACACCAGGGTAAGCCCTCGATACGAAGATCGGAGTGTATCTGTATTGCTATCCCCGCAAGCCCTCAACTTCAAGGTAGTTGGCAACCTCTGCCTTCCTCACCAAGGAAGCCCTCGAACTTCAAGGTAGTCGGCACCTCTGTCTTCCGATCCCCGGAAGTCCTCAAATGTAATCACCAACATTAGGAGTCGCACGAAGCTTTGAGAGTTAATAAGAGCCTCTCTCTCTCTAGAAATCACATCAAGAATGTAATCACATGAGCTGAAGATCAGTCAGCCTTTTTACAGCTTTTTTCAGCTACGAGCTCTTTCAAATGAGCTCCTATTTATAGGTAAGGTCGGCTCCTTCTCCAACGGTCATATTTTCCTTAAAGATCGGAGGGACCTGTACATGTGTCACTTAGACAACGGTTAGTTTATAACAAAATAGATGACATCATTTTATAACAAACTTTGTATAACTGAATGTACGACATCGTTTTAGAATGAAGCATACGTAAGTAAAGGCTAATTAATAATTCGGAGTGTAAGCAAGTCAAGAGTTTGGAGTCTAATCAAAGTGAAGTTCGGAGTCTATGTTAAGAAATATTCAGATTCTATTATATAAGAAATCAGAGTCTGGATTCATCAGAAATCGGATTCTAAATCTGTAGAGTTCGGAGTCGAACTGCTTAAAAGTTCTGAGTCAAACTTCTTAAGAGTTCGGAGTCGAACTTCTTAAGAGTTCTGAGTCAAACTTCTTAAGAGTTTGGAGTCGAACTTTTAAGAGTTCGGAGTCGAACTTCTTAAGAGTTCGGAGTCAAACTTCTTAAGAGTTCAGAGTTGAACTTCTTAAGAGTTCGGAGTCAAACTTCTTAAGAGTTCGGATTCGAACTTCTTAAGAGTTCGAAGTCAAACTTCTTAAGAGTTCGGAGTCGAACTTCTTAAGAGTTCGGAGTCGAACTTCTTAAGAGTTCAGAGTCGAACTTCTTAAGTGTTCGAATTAGATCTGCTACATAGTTTGGAGCCCAGAATTCAGTTTAAAAACTATATTACAGATCACATCCAAGATTCGGATCCTAAAAACAGAATGCTCCAATTTTTTTTATAAGACTCTGAAAATTTGGTTGCAATTCCGATTTTTGATTTTAAGGGAAACAAATAGCTATGTATAAGAAAAAATATATGTTAAGGTAAATTTACTTAAGGAAGTAAATTTTCCTTATTTGAGTAATAATAATATTTTCTTAAGTATAAGGTGTTTCTGATTTTCAAAACAAGAAGGAATGGAAAAGTCATAAGGAAAACCTTATTGACTCAACAATCTCCCCCTTTTTGGAAAGCACAAACATTCTTTTGAAAAAGTATAAGGGAAAAAATTCATTAGACTATTTAAAACTTATCTCCCTTCGTTCATGGATAGAAGGGAATACAACTAACTCCCCCTTAGTCATTGAAACACTAAGGATTGTATTCTTGGTTTCCGGAGTAGAGTTTTCATAATTGTAAGAATGAAACAAAACGTAATGGGAAACACCCCCTTTCCTTAAGGTTATTTCTCTCATAAATTTTTTCTTTTCTCCTCCTCAGGAACAGTTTTTTTTCCTTCTCCCCCTTTGTGGTTTTCAAAAAAGAATTGAAGGGAATGGAAAACAAATTATGCTACCTGAAACATTAGTATACAACAAGAGACAAACCGAACAGATAATCTTTCATTAGAGTTTTGGGCAAAACAAATACAAGGAAAGACAACTACAACAAAAGATCAGAGTGGGTTCATTTGTCTTCCTTTTCCTTTGGAATAAGCTGCTTCAACAAGGCTTTGAGTTTCTTCAGGTCTCTTTGGTATTCCTCTCGTTGCCTCTCCAAGACTTTTACCTTTTCTTCTTGGGCTTTTAACAGCTGTGCTTGAGCCTCTAATGCTTCTTTTTGCAAATTCAACAACTCATCCTGTTTCTCCATCCTTTGCTGAAACTCAATCCGAAAATCTCCTTCAAATTTCCAATTCTGAGATACTGAGTTAAGATTGCCATTTAGATCCCTGACCTGTTGATTCTGGACATTTTGTTCCTGGGTCAACTTCTCAGAAATTTCAGTAACATTTTTGTCCTCCATTCCAAAGGCACTTTGAACATTAGCCTGAAAATTTTAAAAATGTACTAAATCTTCGTCTACTCTCTTAGACCACTTGGTTACTTTACTACAAGATTTCCTATGTACATCGTAATCGATCAGAAAACTTTTCTGTTCAGCTTCCAACTTCACAAACTTATCCATTACCATGGAAAATGATTCCTATTTTTGATTCATAGATTGTTGCAACAACTGGCATCTAGAATCTATAGTTGGAAGAATCGGTATTGTGTCCACCAGCTTTCTCAGAGATTGAACCACAAAATCATGCCCGTGGGATGATGATTCTGAATCCTAGACTTCTTTTTGAGATTCCTCTTCTTCAACTGGAATCAGCTTCCTTCTAGAGGTACCACAAACCTCTTTCTTTCTAATTATATCCTTAATAGGTGTCTCCATTAAAGATTGCTTTCCTTTATCAGATTTCGGAATGGATTGCACATTTGGAGAAACTTCCTCAGATTCAGAAACAAGAACAATCTGATCTTCATCTGGTTGTTGTCTTTCTTGTTGTTCTTCAAGATAGTTCCTTTGATATGATTCTTCTTCATCAAACAACTCATTCTCTTCTTCTTCCTGTTGGTGTTGCTTGCTGGCTTCCTCATCTCCCTTCCCTGGAGATACTATTTTTTCGGATTCAGCCTTATAATCCCGAAATTGTTTTATCAAGGTATCTAGATCTTCACTCTCCTCCTCTTCTTCTTCTTCCTCTACTTATTCTACTTCTTCCTCAACTGCTTCAGCACCTTATTTCTCAGCTTCTACTGCAGGTTCTTTACCCTTGTTCTTTTCCGGAGTGACAAAAGTTTTTTCTGGTGTTTCTGGTAAATAAGGTTCGACTCCGAATGTTTCCGGAACTGGAAGCCTTTCAGAAGCCAACTTTGTGCCTTTTAGCAACGATTGAACTAGTTCAGCTTCAGACATCTTCTTCCTCAACTTATTTTCCTTCGTTTGTCTTTCCAGCTCCTCAGCAGCCTTTTCTTTTAAAGCCTTAGCCTCAGCAAGGTTGATTCCGAATTGAGGATCCCCTTCCTTCCTCATTTCCTTATCTTTCCTCCATTTTGCTACTACTTCATCTGTATAGATTTTCTGCTTCTTCGGTTTGGGTGGTGAAGATTCAGTTTCCTTCAGCTGAGGAACATCTTCATCAGAAACTACTTTCTTAGACTTTCTCTTTTTCCTTTGCTTTTTTAAAGGTTCCGGAGATTGTGTTTCTTTTTCAGCTGCTTCAAATTCTTCCACAGATAGGGGGTAAAATTCTCCGGATTCACTATAAAATCCCATCTTCATTCTCTTAAGCGTATCATCACTGACAAGCATGAGCTTGTAATTCCGGATCTTTGATTTGCAGGCAACTTTGAAAGATTCTAAGCACCGAACAATCAACTTTGATAATAAGGCTGGATACATAATAATCTGAGCTCTCAGATTTCCTTCTTTGATATTCTTGATCGTAACCAAGACATGCCTTATCAGATTTATCTTTCTTAGATTTATCAAAAAATCTAAGACATAGATATCACTCTTCTTCAGATTGTCTTTATCTCCTCTTCTCGGAACCCGAAAACCTTGCACCCATAGTTGCAGTATTCTATTATTCGGAGCGAGCCGAGCAATCTTTGTAGTTGAATCATCCTTGAGCCCAAGACACTGTAGTGCTTTTTCCTTGACGAAACTTCCTTGCACATCTGGAAGTTTGTGAGAGAAAAATTCAACTTCTCCCTCATATGCTATACCCACCAGGCTTGCTGCCTTAGTGTAAGAGAGTTTATAAGTCTTTCCATAAGACTTAAAAGAAAATTTTTCTCTGTCATCTTCTACTAGGAAGAAACAGACTCATAAAATTTTATCAATAGATCAGTGTAAACCAGATCCTGTTTTTCTGACTTGGCTATGCAGACATCTTCCCATCCATTTAGTCTAATATTTTTCGAAATGATAGAATCAAGCTTATAAAAATCTGGATGAACTAACCTTTCTCTGTAAACTAACCACTTTGAAATCGGTTTCGTAGTCGACATATCTTGTGAAGTTGCTTCAATAGACATTCGGAGTGAAGTAAACTGTAGGATTCGGATCAGCTTCACAAGGTTCGGAACCGGCCTTAAGAGGAGCAGCAGGGCTTCGAGACGCAAAATCTTGGAAACCGATCTGGGATGAGTCTCGGGACCCCCTTTTTATAGGCAAAGAGAATGATCGTTGGTATTCCAATGATCAACCAATGGTCAAAAATACTTTGATCTGATCTGACGGTTGAGAATAATCCTGGTGGAAAAAAAATGACTCTGATCTTTTGAGGGTTTTTTTAAAAAAAAATCGGAATTGAGGAAAAACTAGAATCCTAACTAATCAATGAAGATACCAGTAAGCAAAATTTGATTATAAAACTAGATAGGGAAATCATAACTTACAGATTAATAAGAAATATTATTTGAAATTGGTAATATTAAAAAAAACTTATTATGAAAAGTCAAAAAAAAAACCGTTACGAAAAGCCTAGTCCGAAAATCTTCATTCTGATAATTTTCATTACGAGAATTCCATTCCGGAAGTTTTTGAAGAAGAAAAAAAAACAATCAGGAAAATTTCAATTCCGGAAATTTCCATTCCGGAAATCTTAGTTCCGAAAAGTTTGAAAACAATCCCAAAAAAAATTGTTATTCTAACAAACAAATGTACTCTCCATATGAAGAGGAGTTTATTACTGTAAGGAGACTTTTTCAATAGAAGAATAATTAAGAAGTATTACCTTACGGTTATCATCCCTAACTTCTATTTAATGTATTGAAATCTATCAGAAGGCAAGGATTTTGTGAAAATATCAGCAAGTTGATCTTGTGTTCCAATAAATTGAAGAATTATATCTCCTTTGAGTGTGTGATCTCTAAGAAAGTGATGCCTAATATCTATGTGTTTTTCACGGGAGTGATGTGCAGGGTTCTTACTGAGGGCAATGGCACTTGTGTTATCACACAAAATTTGAGTTTTAGTAAAACTCAAGCCATAGTCTGTGAGTGTGTGTTGCATCCACAACACTTGAGCACAACAACTTCCAGCTGCTACATATTCAGCTTTAGCAGTGGAGAGTGCTACAGAATGTTGCTTCATGCAGGACCAAGAAACTAGTGAATCTCCTTAAAAATGACAAGTTCTGGATGTACTTTTTATATCCATTCTACATCCACCAAAGTCAGCATCAGAAAATCTTTTTAGAATAAAATCATTTCCAGAAGTATAAAATAATCCTAGATCCATGGTTCCCTTAAGGTAGTGAAAAATTCTTTTTACTGCCTTGAAGTGAGATTCCTTAGGATTGGATTGATATCTTGCACATAAGCATACTAAAAACATTAAGTTTGGTCAACTAGCTGTTAAGTAAAGTAAACTTCCTATCATACCTCTAAAAGATGTTTGATCTACTGGTTTCCCAGCTTCATCAAGATCTAGAGAATTTGAGGTACTAATGGGAGTACTTATACTCTAAGTATTGTCATAACCATACTTTTTAAGAAGATCTTTAATATACTTATGTTGAGATATGTAGGTTCCTTCTGGTTTTTGAGAAATTTGAAAACCAAGGAAAAAAGTTAACTCACCCATCATACTCATTTCAAACTCAGATTTCATTAGACTTGCAAAAGAGTCAGTCAAAGATTGCTGAGTTGAACCAAATATGATGTCATCAACATAAATTTGAACAATCAAAACATTTATCTTATCTTTCTTTATAAAATGATTTCGATCTGTATTTCCCTTAACATAGTTATTTTGATGCAAAAATCTAGTGAGTCTATCATACCATGCTCGTGGGGATTGTTTAAGGCCATACAAAGCTTTGGTAAGTCTAAAAACATGATCAGGATGTTTTATATCTTCAAAGCCAGGAGGTTGTTCAAAAAAAACTTCTTCTTGAACATAACCGTTAAGAAAAGAACATTTCACATCCATTTGGAAAAGTTTGAAATTAAAGAATGCTGCAAAGGCAAGTAGAATACAGATAGACTCAAGTCTAGCTACTGGAGCATAGGTTTCTTCATAGTCTATTCCTTCTTGCTGATTATATCCTTTAGCAACAAGTCTAGCTTTATTTCTAACTATGACTCCATTTTCATCACATTTATTTCTGAAAACCCATTTTACTCCAATAACAGAAGTTTCCTTAGGTCTTTCAACCAAGGTCCAGACTTTATTCCTTTCGAATTCATTTAGTTCATCTTGCATGGCTTTGATCCAATCATCATCACCTAAAGCTTCATCAGTGCTTTTTGGTTCTAATTGGGAAAGAAATGCTAGATGTTCTACTTCATTTCTTAAGGAACTTCTAGTCCTTACAGGTTGATTCACATCACCAATGATACTATCACTGGGATGATTCTTAAGAAACACCTGATTTGGGTTTTGTAAAACTTGTTCATCAACATAGGGTAGAAAGTCTTCTGGGGTGAATGTTTCTGAAGTATCTTCTAGAACATTATCCTTATTAGAAGGTTCTTCTATCAAAGGTTGATAATCAGTTTTTGAAAACACATCCGAGGATGTAGGTAGGGATGTTTTAAAAACAAAAGGATCTGACTCATCAAATTTTACATGTACTGTTTCTTCAACAGTGCAAGTATTTTTATTAAAAACTCTATAAGCCTTAGAGGTTGTGGAATATCCTAAAAAAATCCCTTCATCATATTTTGGTGCAAATTTATGTAAGTTATCTTTAGTATTCAAAATGAATACTTTGCAACCAAAAACCTTGAAGTAGGAAAGTCTTGGTTTTCTACCATTTCATAACTCATAAAGAGTTTTATTAAGAAAAGGTCTAATCAAAACTCGATTTATAGTATAACAAGCAGTACTTACAGCTTCAGACCAGAAATGTCTAGCAATAGAATATTCAGTCAACATGGTTCTAGTTATCTCTTGAAGAATTCTATTTCTTCTTTCAACTACACCATTCTGTTGAGGAGTTCTAGGTTCTGAAAAATTGTGGTTAATACCTTTTTTACTACAAAAAGTTTCAAAATCAGAATTTTGAAATTCTCCTCCATGATCACTATGAATAGTTTTCAATGGAAGGTTTTTCTCATTTTTAACTTGAGATCTAAAACTTTTGAAATAGGAAAAAGCTTCAGATTTCTTTGCTAGAAAATAGACCCAAGTAAACCTAGTGTAATCATCAACTAGAACAAACACATAGTATTTGCCTCCAATACTTCCAGTTTGTGTTGGACCAAAAAGATCCATGTGCACTAACTATAATGCATCGGTTGTTGAGACTTCACCGATTGATTTAAAACTAGATTTATGTTTCTTTCCATATTGACAAGGATCACCAACTTTAGAAGAATCAAATCTAGGCTCCGGTAGATCCTTAACTAGTTTCTTCTTATAGAGTTTACATAGGTTCCTAAGGTTACAGTGACCTAGTCTTCTATGCCATAACCAATAATGATCTTCCATTGCACTTAGGAAAGGTAAATCTTGGCTTCTGAGGTCTTCTAAGTTCAGAGTGTAAACATTCTCTTGCCTATTGGCTGAGACAATAAACTCTTCCTTGGAATTGTGAACTAAGCACTTATCATTCCTAAAATTCACAAGGTAACCTTCATCACATAACTGGCTTATGCTAATGAGGTTGTGCTTAAGACCCTTAACAAAAAGAAAATTTGAAATCAAGGTTTTACCAAGAAGAACAATATTACCAATACCAAGAATCTCTCCCTTAGCATTATCTCCGAAAGTTACCTTTCCTCCTTTCGTTTTGATAATCTTTTCAAAAACAATTTTGTTACCAATCATGTGTCGGGAACATCCACTATCCATGTACCATGTATTGTTGCTGGTACTCTTTTTATTTTCCTGAAATTAAGAAGAAAATTAGACTTTCGGAATCCAAATTTGTTTGTATCCGAGATTTCCAGATAATAAAATTTTAGGAACCCACAACTTCTTAGAGAAGTAAGATTTGTGAAATTCTAAAGATTGGGTTTTGTTTAAGGAACAATTCTTTGCCCAGTGACCACCACATTGACACTTGGTACAAAATGGGGAACTTTGAGGAACAAAATAATTGTTACTGAAAATTGGTTTTGCATGGGTATAACCAAATCCGGATTTATTTCTTAAAGGTCGTATTTGAGAATACATTTTATCAAAAATTTCCTTACCATGGGTAAAGTTTGATAAACACTTCTGTAAGGAAAAAATTTCGGACTTGAGTTTTACAACCAAGTTTTTATCCTCAAAATCATTAGTTTTAGAACTAGAGTTAGTCTCTAAAACATTTTTATTAGAAATTACTTTTTCAAATTCTTTATAAAGTTTGTTCTTTTCAGAACTTACTTCCTCAAGATTTTTTGAAATAATTTCAAAATCAGTATTTTTCTTATCAAGATCTTTAGAAAGATCTGATATCTCTTTTGTAAGAATATAATTCCTAGAGTTTGCCTTATCAAGTTTCTTATTGAGTTTAGAATTCTCAATTTCAAGAAGTTCAGCAAACCTAGATACTTCTTCATAAGTAGGTAAAGTATTTTCCTCATCAGAAGATGATTCTTCATCATAAGAGTTATAATACTTACTATCATTAGAATTTAAAGAAACATTGGTCAATGATTTAGCATTTCGTACCTTAGCCATGAAACAATGATTATCAATAGGTAATCTGTCTATAAGACCAAGATCCTTCTGTCCTGAAGAT
The DNA here is from genome assembly GCA_963277665.1 of Viscum album. Classification (NCBI taxonomy): domain Eukaryota; kingdom Viridiplantae; phylum Streptophyta; class Magnoliopsida; order Santalales; family Viscaceae; genus Viscum; species Viscum album. Next base: position 1,500,316,653 of record OY728156.1, on the reverse strand, counting down.
TCATAATCAGAAGATTCATCTGAAGAGTCACCACCACTGGCACTCCAGGTGTCATTAGCTTTCAAAACATTCTTAGCTTTGGCTTTATAATACATCTTTTTGTTCCTGTCTGAATGTATTTCTTTTCTTTCTTTCTTTTTGAGCATAGGGAAATCTGGTCTAATATGTCCAGCTCTTTTTCACTCATAACAAGTAACTTCTCCATCTTTCTTATCTTTCCTTTCCTTTTTCTTATACTTAGATTGAAAATTTATCTGGCCGGCTATCTTGTTCATCCTTTGAGCAAGATTGGCTAATTCATTTTCTGAGACTTCACTCTCACTAGATTCGGATTGGAAAATAACTTTCTTAGACTTGGATCTGGTTACTCTCTCAGGAGTCTTAGCTTTCATCTGATTTGAAGTTGTAGTAAAAGAAACAGTACCATTTCCATTCTTCTTCTTGATGTTTTCTGCATCTCTCTTCATTTTTGTTTCATGTTGTAGAAGAGTTCCAAAAATCTCATCAAGAGAAATCTGAGTGACCTTCCTGTTCTCATCTATAGTTGTTCTTTTGGATTCCCACTCATTGGGCATAATATCAATTATCTTATCCATAAGAGCTTCATCATCTAAACCTTTCTCTCCCATAGATTGTAGACTGTTGACTATAGTCATGAATCTCTGTTGCGCTTTACAGATTGGTTCACCATAAGGAAAATTGAAGCCATGATATTCAGCTCTAAGCATAGCTCTTCTAGTCTCAATCACTTTAGAAGTCCCAAAGTGTTTAACCTCTAACTTATTCCATATGCAATTAGCTTCTTTACAAGAAGAAATTTGGCTATATATATTTCTAGTCATTGAACATAGTAGAGTATTGCGTACCTTATAGTTGAGTTGATATTCTTGCTTTTCCTGGTTAGTGAAAGTTCTAACTTCCTTGTCAGGAATTTTATAATCACCAGTAAGCATTACAAAATTGTCTACTCCAGTGTTGATAACAAAAGTCTTCATTCGATATCTCCAGTACTCATAGTCATTGCCATCAAAGATTGGTGGTCTTGTAGGATTTAGATTATCAATCGAACCAACATTAATTCCTGCCATACTTGAATAACCTTTGGCACACAAATTTGTTAGTAACAAAAGTTTGTAATCAAAAAGTTCAGATTGAGAACGTTCGGAATGGAAAAATTCAGAATTTCAAAGTTTGGAATGATAAAGTGAGAAAGAAAAACTTATTCGTAAGTATAAGTATTTCAGAGACCTGCTCTGATACCAATTGTAGGATCGAAATTGTGATGTAGATGCTCAATTTACAAGAGGGGCGTGAATTGTAAACTATAAAAATTCCTTTGGAACCTTTAAATTTTGTTACGAATAACTATGTTTTCCTTAAGCAAAGGAAAGGGCTAAGTTTAACAAAGTTAAAATAAGAAAATTCACAACACCTCTAACACAGAATACAAACTTGGAAAGAGATTCCAAAAGTAGGTTCCAGAAATATGGTTCCGGAAATTGAAACTTAACGAAAGTTACAATATGAGATTCTATCTTAAAGAATATAGAATCTGAATGGAATAGAGTACAAGTAAGGAAGTATAAGAAAGTTATACTTTCCTTATAATACAAATTGCAGCGGAAATTAAACAAGTAGTTAAACTACAAGTAACAAGATAATAGTCTTTTAACCCAAAGAGAAGGGTATCCAACAACCTTGGATAAAGGTCCCTTGATTTATACATTCAAGCAAGTCTATCTTACCCACACCGGGGTAAGCCCTAGATACAAAGATCGGAGTGTATATGTCTTGCTATCCCCGCAAGCCCTTAACTTCAAGGTAGTTGGCAACCTCTGTCTTCCTCACCAAGGAAGCCCTCGAAATTCAAGGTAGTCGGCACCTCTGTCTTCCTATCCCCGGAAGTCCTCGAATGTAATCACCAACATTCGGAGTTTCATGAAGATTTGAGGGTTAATAAGATCCTCTCTCTCTAGAAATCACATCAAGCATGTAATCACATGAGCCGAAGATCAGTCAGCCTTTTGCAGCTTTTTTCAGCTACGAGCTCTTTCAAATGAGCTCCTATTTATAGGTAAGGTCGGATCCTTCTACAACGGTCATATTTTCCTTAAATATCGGAGGGACCTGTACACGTGTCACTTAGACAATGGTTAGTTTATAACAAAATAGACGACATCGTTTTATAACAAACTTTGTATAACTGAATGTATGACATCATTTTAGAATGAAGCATACGTAAGTAAAGGCTAATTAATAATTCATAGTGTAAGAAAGTCAAGAGTTCGGAGTCTAATCAAAGTGAAGTTCGGAGTCTATGTTAAGAAATATTCGGATTCTATTATATAAGAAATCAGAGTTTGGTTTCATCAGAAATCGGATTCTAAATCTGTAGAGTTCGGAGTCGAACTGCTTAAAAGTTCTGAGTCAAACTTCTTAAGAGTTCGGAGTCGAACTTCTTAAGAGTTCTGAGTCAAACTTCTTAAGAGTTCGGAGTCGAACTTTTAAGAGTTCGGAGTCGAACTTTTAAGAGTTCGGAGTCGAACTTCTTAAGAGTTCGGAGTCGAACTTCTTAAGAGTTCGGAGTCGAACTTCTTAAGAGTTCACTTCTTAAGAGTTCGGAGTTGAACTTCTTAAGAGTTCGAATTAGATCTGCTACAGAGTTTGGAGTCCAGAATTCATATTAAAAACTATATTACAGATCACATCCAAGATTCGGATCCTAAAAACCGAATGCTCCAATTTTTTATTATAAGACTCCGAAAATTTGGTTGCAATTCCGATTTTTGATTTTAAGGAAAACAAATAGCTATGTATAAGAAAAAATCTATGTTAAGGTAAATTTCCTTAAGGAAGTAAATTTTCCTTATTTGAGTAATAATAATATTTTCTTATGTATAAGGTGTTTGTGATTTTCAAAACAAGAAGGAATGGAAAAGTCATAAGGAAAACCTTATTGACTCAACACAAAGAACATAGAATGCCACGACTCATCATCTGCGATGACAGAAGGAAGGTGGCCAGCACACTAGCCAGTCATGGGTGATGGTGTAGCATTCCATCGTGCACCGATCGAGTGGTTGGCCAGCATGCCAGCAGCCAACAACGGAAAAGACAGGACCCTCTATAGCGGGTCATGCATGTCATCGTCCAGCGCCACATGGCACCACCACTACGATGAAAACCGAATAGCCTTAGGTATTTTGAGAATACCGGGGGTCACTCCTCTAGTGGTGGCTAGGGCAGACCCCTTATGGGTCGCTCCTCAAGCAGCTATTCTGCCGTCCTCGTAGGCCGCTGTCCTCCCAGGACGGGCCACCCCTTTGCAGGCCACCCCCTTGCGGGTCGGGCCAGACCTTGGCCCAATGGGACAAGTCTGTCGTGGCCCATCCCAAACTAGGTCAGTCCAGGTCGGACCGTACCCGAGCCCAACTTTGCCTAGAAACACTTAGAGGGCCTTATCTTGTGAACCAGACATCTTTTTGACGAACCGTCTATGGCGTTGGGAACCTTGGAGTGAGACTGGTCTTTTGACTTACTCCCTTAGAGTTTTGGATAAACATAGTGTATGACCAGGTTGGATAGCACCCGAATCCAGCTAGGCACTCAGCACTGAAATGCCAATAATGCACAGACCGGTCATCCATTTGATGCATCACCTATTGCGTTGAAACACGTATGAAATTACAGATCATTGAGTTATTTCTTTTTGAGACATTGTGCTGGTCGAAATACGACTGATGGCTTGGGGAGCAGTTCTCCCAAGCGCACTATGTACGAAACCCTAAGACTGGCTATGACTTGATGACTACTGACCACTCGACTTAGAGTGACTTGATGGATCAGTGGGGAGCGCCTCTATGTGACGTGGAAGGCCCACGGTGGGGAGCGCCTCTGTGTTACATGGCAGACCCATGGTACTTGACAGAATGAGTACCTCAGAAGGCCACGAGGGGAAGCACCTCTGTGTGACACAGTAGACCCACGGTGGGGAGGTCCTCTGTGAGATACGGAAGACCCATAGTACTTGACAGGAGGAGTTAATCAGTAGTCCAAGGTCAGTGTGGAGTGCCTCTATGTGACACGGCAGGACCACTGTACTCATTAGAGTAGGATTTCTCTAGTAAACGAGGTGTTTGGCATTGTGACTGGGAATGTTACTTGTTCCTAGGCCAAGAGAATCTGTAGCTGGCTGTCAGCATTCACAACGATCATGTGTGGGTCATCATCATAATCCTGTTTCTCTGAATTGTATACCTGGATTGAGGTGAGACCCTAATTGATCTATGTTTATTGCTTTGTGCTTTGTGATTGGGATTATTCTTTGTGATTTGCCATGTAGAATTTCAAGTGACCTTTGGGGGACTCAGGTTCCCTACTGGGTATAGTTATTCTAACCCCTTCTCTATCTATGCCTGCACCATGTTGTGTCTTGTGCAGATGATAAGTAGCTGGGCTGAGGTTTGAGGGAGCCAGTACTAGGCGGTATATGGAGGATACAGGCAGGCATGGAGTGATGCGGAGGCCATCTTTACCTACCCTTTAGGTAGGATCCTTGGAGGATGACTCAGTAGTTGTTTTCCCTTTTTCATTTTCATTCTTCCTTTCAGTTGTATTTGTACTTTTTAGTTGAACTAGTACTTTTAGTTGGGCTTGTATTCTGGCCCCTTTTACTTCCAGGACTCCTTTTTCTACAGCAGTTTACTTCACAGTTTCTTCTTGTTGTATTCTCAAACTGGGTTTTTGTACATGTTTAAAGGCAATTCCCTACCATTATAGAGAATATGTCCTTCAGTTCTAGTCGCCAGCACCTGGCCTACATAAGGCGGGCTTGGGGTAGTCACGAAACGGGCCCCGGGGGACGGGTTGTGACAAGATTACTTAAGAACATACATATCTATCTATCTTTATTGAGGATAAATATCCCATGTCATAGAGGTAGTGTAATTCATGGATGAGATATATGCTTATTATGGATATATTGTGTGTTATTTAAAAGAAAACCCTCATCAGAACCAAATACGGGTTTAAATATCCACCTAAAAATATTTCATATTTTCAAAAAATTGAGATGGTATAATTCTATCTTCTAGACCTTGAGGCTTTCATCCACTCAATTCCCAATCAACATATATATTCAAATAAATTTCTTTAAATGTTGAATCCTTATGTGAACAAGAGTGATGAAGAAGAAGATAGTAGTAATATTTTCTCGAAATAGGTGGGATGATTTTATTATTTACATCCTTATGATACATTGCCTTTTTAGGGGAATAACTAAGCCTTCCTCTACAATCACAAGATGCCAATTTGGTGGATTCACCCATTGCAAATAAACCTTTGAGTTTTCCTTTCTCTCCATGATTGGGATCTCAAAAATGAATTACACTGAGTAATACACTATTATTAATGATGAAAAATAAACATGTGAGGAATTTAGATCCCAATACTCTAGTAAGAGTAGCCTAATTATTGGTCCCTATCATGGTGGTATTTTTAGATTCTTGGAAGGAATGGGACACTTAGAGAAAGAATTTATCTACTGGGAAATTCTAGGTAGTACATTAGGAAAAGGATATTGATATTCCTAAAAGTGGGGTTATCATAGCTTCCAAGCATATTCCATTCAAAGAACAATCTGAGTATGTCAATTACTATCTTTATGAGATAGATTATTTAATCCATTTTTTCAAACGTAGAATTTATAGCTCCAATAGATTACGATAGATGTTGATAATAGAATAATTAGAACCTAACAGTGATGATGAGGTGGGATGGGTTCTTGTTCCAATTATCTCTTTCACTATTAGTGTGTTTCTATACCCTTTTCAGGGTTATCATTAGAGTATATAGGTTAAAAATGACACTTTCCTTCCTCATAATATACCAAATGGGGGAAAACTATAGGTGTGGATGTTTCTTCTAATGAGAGGGTTGTATAAGAAGCCTCTCCCAGCACAGCTGATCACATATGGGCAATGATTACATATCCTAAGGGAGAATTTCCACCCCCACCATTGATAATGGTTCCTCATGGGTGTCCATGAGGGAAAAACATGAAAAAAGCTAATAATAGAAATTTGGTTGGGAATATATGGTGTGAATTATACTTCTCACCTAACTTTAGGACTACTTTGTAGTTTTATTATTGATGAGTTAAATTTTCTAGATGTTCACAGGAGTTCCCTGAGATATAGAGCACCAATTATTCAAGAGATTATTGATACTTTCTTTTTATAAATGGATTCATTAATAGCATAATCTCTAGGGATGTTAGGATTGGATAGGAATATGAGCCTTATGGACAACATCACAGAAGTTTGGAATAATAGGATGTTAGCTCCCCATGATCAAATGACCTCTATATTTCCTTTATAGGGTTATGAAAAGGTTAATGCATGTAAATGTAAGAAGATCTCATATTCAATAAAGAGAGATTCATGCTCAAATAATTCTTTAAAATCACTATTTTTCATTTTTTTCGGTCTCAATGTCAATAAGAGGCATCCAAAAAGTCACTAATTTATGTAACGCCCCGACCCCAGTTACCCAGATTCGGTGCATTATTGCGTAACATTGGCATGATCACAAGAGATCAAGTCTCGAATGACTGATTAGTTTAGTAGCCTTGGAAACACTAGATATATTCATAAATGTTACATTACATCATAAAGTGAAAAATCACAATAACATAGTCTCCATAGTCCACACTTCTATCCCCTTCAGACTATCCATGTCGGTCAGTCATAAAATATTTCTTCACATCCTGTGAAAAATAAAACATTGAAAGGGGTGAGCTCAGATTCTCAGTAAGAATAACAATATAGCAGAAGCTTTCATAAATAAACATAAACATTTAAGGCAATTTATGACTAAAACAAAAGCCTTTTAAACTTGAACTTCAACATAATATGGAAAAAGTAAAATGAGATAATGCCATTTACTTATTCACATGGATATTCTACTGGTCGAATAATCACATGCAATATCAATAACCACTTTCATAATGATGGAATGCATAATGCCAGACTATCATAACCACGTAGCCAAGGCCACGTGCCAAGACCACAAATAAGATTTTGTCAAGGCCTTGTGCCAAGACACTAGTTTGTCTCATGAGACCTGTCGATGCATCGAGGAGCTATAGCGGGCTCCACCCGTCACTTATTAATTCCAATCCATTCCTCATATGAACAGGTTTAAACATATCATAATCCATAACATACTAGTATCACATAAAACATGCATAAAGGAAACATAACATTTCAACATTTCAATCACAAGATATCAATACAACACATTGATATAATAAAAACACTTCCAAAACCATTTTCAATACCAAAATAAAAGAAAATTAAAACATTGTATTTATTTTTCATTTAAAAAAAGTTATGGCTTGTAGAGGAAGCTGAAACTCAAATAATGGTCACGGTGACGGAGAAGTCATTGTCACCTCAAATGTATGACAAGAAAAACATTCCTTTTTGTTGGTTAGGAAAACACTTCATATAAAAATATTCCATTTGAATAAACCTAAAAGTAAAAGGGGTTTATACACCATATAAAAGAAATTTGTGTATAAAACAATATATGCCTCAATGAATAGAGATTGAGATAAAGTCCCTTACAAAGATCATTTTTTAAATGAAAAAGATATATTATGTGTATTCATCATATGTAAACATAAAGAAACTATAAATAAAATATAATACATAATAATATCATGACATAATTTGAAAGTAGGAGATTAACCCAAAGAATGGAAATTGGGTTAAGAAGTTCCCTTACCTCATGTCCGACTTCACTCGACCGTTCTTTAATATCCTGAATAATAAAATAGAGTTAATCTATACTTTCTTAAAAACATTTTTCAATTTCATTATCCCTTTTATATCACTTATTACAATGTTATAAAAATTATACAGTCATTTAAGTTAATAACGGTCGTTTTGTCGATCTTTGGTACTTGAGTCAACAATAAACTTCTTATAATTACAAGTTGTTTATGTGGTAGAATATCCATTTTCTCCATAATTATATTCATGATGTAGATATCATATATATCATATATATCCAGTATATACATTCATTCATAATATTACGTAACATTAAGAGGTATGAAATGAAATGCACCGTTCATGGAGACGGTAAGCCGTACGTACGCATGAACACTACTTTCATTTATATTTCATATTTAATGGAATGAAATCACAATTATATAAAGGTATATTATAATTATAGTATAATATCATATATAATATCATTTACTCTATCCTTTATACATCCCACATATGGCATTAAAGATTCAAATCACTTTGAGGGGGCGGTAGTCTGCACTTCCTAAAATGAAATTATCGCGTTTACCCATAATGGAAATCATAAAGGTATGCCATAAATGAAAAATACAGAATCATAAGGAAAAAAACATAATAGATATCATATATAAAAATATTTTCATCATAATGGTCACCATGAGTGGTGTTAAAAGAAGATTGAACAATCATTGTTTCGTGAGGTAGAAATTCACCAACCACAGAAACAGTATGTTCTTTAACCATTAGATGATGGTGTGTGTAAGTGTAAATCAAATAATTCAAATAAAAACATCCTTGTATATTGAAGATACTGGTGTTTTTACAAAATAAAGGAATAAAAAGAGTTTAAGGGGTTGGAGAAGCAAAATAAAACAAAATAACATAAGTGAAGACATTACCTTAAAATTAGGTAACTCTTTTTGATTTGAGCCAATGGCTTCCTTGGGAAGAATTCTTCCCAATGTGAGGCTTATAGGAGTAATATAGGGAAGTTGAGAGAGTATTTGGGCAGAGGTTGGCCGAGCCAAATGGCTTGAATGGTGTGAATAAGGTGGTAGTGGTGGGGGCCTTTTATAAGAGGAGAGGAGAGGCACTCTTGGAAAGTCATGAAATGTTACTTTTTTATATAATGAGTTTCGGATATTAAAGGTTCCACAATTATATATTTCGGGGATAAGGTGATAATGGTTAGAAATCTACTCATCCAATAGGTTTTTGACAAGTGTATGTCTTATATTTTACATTATCTTTTCATTTTATTTAAATCGTTAATTAATGAGGTAATCGCTGCATCATCATGGTGTCATAAATAATTTAATTTATTTAATGTCTAAAATTTATAGAAAAATTACCATGATGTAGGAAATCGTTTTAGATTTCCAATTAATAATTATAGTCTAAAAGTTAACTTATCTAACCCCATGTAATAATTGTTTTAGTAAAACAACACATGTTTGGGACAATTTTATTTTTACTTTAAATAAAAAGTTATTAATGTCATTTTCTTACCCAAGTGGCTCCATGGGGTCCCCAAGTTGACCCATGGATTTTCTTGGTCGTCCATGACTCATCTAATATGGTTAGGACAAGTGTAAAAGGATTTTCATATTTTTATAATATCATTTTTACCTTAACTTTCACTAATTACTTTTAATAACGATTAGTAAAACTTAAATGTTACTATTCACCAAAAAATTATTTCAATCCCATTGAACCACATTTTACATCCTAAGGACAACCATGTATGTCAGATTTTTTAAATTCAATTCATAGAAGTGGTAAAGATTCATTTAAATGAAAAATCAATTTTTTAACTACCACTTAGTGGTTTCACTATTCATCAAAAATTGAAGTTTTCAGAACAATGCCAAAATTTCACCCTAAGCTATACTTGATATTCCGAATTCAAAAATTATGTCTATTTTACAAAATTCCAAACATATATGTTGCATTAATTAATTTTATAACTAATTCCCACTGTCATAACAAATAGCGTGTTTTTAAGAAACAATATATATCAAAAGATTGACAATTGTTTATGTCCAATTTCAAAGTGAAATTAATTCTAATGACCAACATTGGATAAAATAGTAAAAATATATTCTAATTATACTTTAAAACCACTGAATAGTATAATTTATCACTATAAATTATTATTATTAAAAATTTTGTTTTTAAGTATTTTTCACTATTCATAACAAATTGGAAGTTCTCAAAAAATTACAAAAAAATTTAACTTAGGATAATTTCGATATTATGAATACAAAAATGAAGCCCATTTTGAAATATAAAATTTATATAATTTCAAAAAGTGGCTATTACTATTTTTAATGGCTGCTTTGATTGGTCGCGGTGTGTCAGAATCTCGAACTTGCGTACAATGCAAGCTATTGCATTATTGAAAGAGAGGCGTACCGTGGAAGCTTGGGGTGTTACATTCTCCCCTCCTTCAATAAATTGTGTCCTCGAAATTTGAAATTGTTCTTCAAAAATAAAAGGTTGAAAATAGAAAATACCTTTGTGGAAAACCCACATCGGAAATAGGGTTAATAAAAATATAACATTAAAAGAAAGAAACAGAAGTACAAAGGTCACCTGAGATAGCCCATACAGGGATTCTATAAAAATATGGACATGGAGGAAAAAGAAACCATCAAGGTATGATGGAGAGTTAGGAGAAAGTTAACCACCAGAAAATCACAAACTTATGATTGGTTAAACGGTCATTGAATCCCCAGTTGTAAAAGTTAACCGACAACGTTTTTGTTTTAAGTAACCTTTCATAAAGTTAAAGAATTTATTTAAGAGATTAACTAAGAATGTAAGGAAATATACATACTTTTCATGTAGACTTTCATTCTTTAATAAATTTTTAGCATAAACCCATCTTTCACTCTAAATGGTAACAGAACTCAAAAATATTCTATTTATCCTAATTGTATAAGGTTCCAAATATTACCACATACCATTTAGATTATGAAAACTATTTTTTAATAACCAAGGACTTCCTGTAGGCTAGTGGTAGGTAATAAAGGCATGTTGCACTATGGTTGTGGGTTCGATTCCTGCAACTTTGTCCGACGCGACGGGTTATCCCCCGACCTGTAGTTTGTCCTTTTCCTAAAGATATAGTATTATAATATTCCAAAAATAATATTCAGAAATGTTTTAACCTTAAATAATACTATCCAAAGTTCAACTTAATCCATTCCAACCTTTATAGTTATCCAAAATACATCTGTCTAGACTTTCTCTAAAAGGTCTCTAAATTTCAAAATCAATTGTAACATTAGATTCCCCAAATAAAGTAATGTTTCTCTTATTGTCACGTACTAAAAATATGATTACCTTCATCATATTAAAACCTTAATGAAAACAACAAATACTGCAGTAAAATCCTTATATATATCACATTATTCTTATAACCATAATATAATCCTTGAGTCTAAAAGCACCAAAACATTAATTATTCCAATTCAACTTTAGTAACAGCATAAGATTGGCCTTCATCCCTTGGCCTTTTCTGAGGTAAGTTTCCTTGACGCTTAGGAAATTCATTTTCATAATGCCCCATTTTCCTACAATTGTAGCATTCAACATTGAAAACCTCTTTCTTTCCCTTGCAATCACGAGCCTGGTGACCTTTTTCTCCACATTTATAAAAAAATCACATTCCTTTAAGGCAACTACCAGGGTTATTCTTCCCACAATTATCGCATAATGGAAAATCCTTCTTTCCCTTTTTTCCTTTATCTTTCTCTTGTTCCACCGTTCTCTTCTTCTCTTGCTTTACTTTATTATCATAAGATTTAGAGAATTCATTTTCTGTCTTGATAGAACATGAGACTATATATTCATATGTTGAGAAAGATTGTGATACTAATGCTCGATGGAGAGACGGTTTAACCCATCAAAGAAACGATCGATCTTACTTCTTGGGTTATGTATATAATCTGGAACATGCCTTTCTAACCTTGTAAAGTTAGCCTCATACATTGCGACATTCTCATCCTCCTTATGCATCAGACTCAGAAATTGCCTTTCCATATCCGCTCTATGGCCACGAGGGAAGTATTTTTCTAAGAAAATCTCTTTGAACTCCCTCCATTTCATATTAGATACTTCTTCATCTTCTTTCGTGTTTTGAATCAGTGACCACCATTGATCGGCATCTCCAGTGAGCCGGTAAACTGCCATGAAAATCTTCTCCCTTTCACTATCTCCAAGGTGTGGAATATTTTCCCTAAAGAGTTTATCCATTGCTCAGCTACTAATGGATTTGTACCCCCATTAAATTTTGGAAGTTGTTACCTCATGAAGCGGTCTAACATTGATCCTCCATGTTGCGGATCAGGGTGCTCCATACGAGTAAGGTTTTTATTCAAAACCTGAGTGAGTTTTCCTAGTATAGTGATAAGTTGATCAGCACCAGTTGTATCTCCAGCTCTATTATAATTATCTTGATCAGGAGGACAATCCCTACGTGGAGTGCATGCATTGATACAGTTTCCATTCCTCCCACTATGTGCCATTTCTAAACAATGGCATAAACTAGATTAGTTTATGAATCAAAATACATAATTCCATACTTGTAAAACACTTAACATAAATTGAACTATAATCATAAAAATGTTTTCTTTGAGGAATTATATACTCATAAACCCTTCATAATGGTTTTCAAAGAAAATGAGAATTATCCTAAGCATATCCCCCAGGAGTTTCGTAACCAAGAGTGAAGCAAGGCCCGTTTTCATGCACCAGTTCTCGTTCGAGTCTAGCCCAAATAGGTGTTTTCGGGTTTTAACCCTAGGTACATATGTTCCAGGGCTGCCTCTACCTACTCGTATCTAGATAGGGATGTATTGCTCGGAAAACAAATAAAATCTCTATAATTCCAAAATTCTAGGAAGTTCTTCTATACTAATCCTCAAAGTCTATCTTAGGGCTATGTGCTCTAATCAGAGTTTATCTAAATCTATGTTCCCAGGTTAGTTATGAACTACCTCTGATACCAACTGTAACGCCCTGACCCCTGTTACCCAGATTCGGTGCATTATTGCGTAACATTGGCATGATCACAGAATATCAAGTCTCGAAAGACCGATTAGTTTAGTCGCCTTGGAAACACTAGATACATTCATAAATATTACATTACATCATAAAGTGAAAAATCACAATAACATAGTCTCCATAGTCCACACTTATATCTCCTTCAGACTATCCCTGTAGGTCAGTCATAAAATATTTCTTCACATCCTAGGAAAAATAAAACATTGAAAGGGGTGAGCTCAGATGCTCAGTAAGGATAACAATATAGCAGAAGCATTCATAAATAAACATAAACATTTAAGGCAATGTATGACTAAAACAAAAGCCTTTTAAACTTGAACTTCTACATAATATAGAAAAAGTAAAATGAGAAAATTCCATTTACTTATTCAAATGGATATTCTACTGGTAGAATAATCACATGAAATATCAATAACCACTTTTATAATGATGGAATGCATAATGATAGACTATCATAACCACGTAGCCAAGGTCTAGTGCCAACACCACAAATAAGATTTTGTCAAGGCCTCATGCCAAGACACTAGTTTTTCTCATGAGACCTGCCGATGCATCGAGGAGCTATAGCGGGCTCCACCTGTCACTTATTAAGTCCAATACATTCCTCATATGAAAAGGTTTAAACATATCCTAAACCATAACATAATAGTATCATATAAAACATGCATAAAGGAAATGTAACATTTCCACATTTCAATCAAAAGATATCAATACAACACATTGATATAATAAAAACACTTTCAGAACCATTTTCAATACCAAAATAAAAGAAAATTAAAACATTGTATTTATTTTTCATTTAAAAAAACTTATCACTTGTAGAGGAAGCCGAAACTCAAATAATGGTCACGGTGGAGGAGAAGTCATTGTCGCATCATACGTACGACAAGAAAAACATTCCTTTTTTCGTTTAGTAAAACGGTTCATATAAAAATATTCATTTTGAATAAACGTAAAAGTCCAAGGGGTTTATACACAGAATAAAATAAATTTGTGTATAAAACCAAATATGCCTCAATGAATGGAGATTGAGACGAAGTCCCTTACAAAGATCATTTTTTAAATGAAAAAGATATATTATTTGTATTCATCATATTTACACATAAAGAAACTATTAATACAAGATATGACATAATAATATCATGACATGATTTGAAAGTAGGAGATTAACCCAAAGAATAGAAATTGGGTTAAGAAGTTCCCTTACCTCATGTCCGACTTCACTTGACCTTTATTTAATCTCCTGAATAATAAACTAGAGTTAATCTCTACTAGCTTAAGAACCTTTTTAAATTTCATTATCCCTTTTATATCACTTATTACAATGTTACAAAAATTATGTAGTCATTTATGTTAATAACGGTCGTTTTGTCGATCTTTGGTATTTGAGTCAACAATAAACTTCTTATAATTACAAGTTGTTTATGTGGTAGAATACCCATTATCTCTAGAATTATATTCATAATGTAGATATCATATATATCATATATATCCGGTATATACATTCATTCATAATATTACGTAACATTTAGAGGTAAGAAATGAAATGCACCGTTAATGGAGATGGTAAGCCGTACGTACGCATGAACGCTACTTTCATTTCTATTTCATATTTAATGGAATGAAATCATAATTATATGAAGGTATATTATAATTCCATTATAATATCATATATAATATCATTTACTCCATCCTTTATACATCCCACATATGGCATTAACGATTCAAATCACTTTGAGGGGGCGGTAGTCTGCACTTCCTAAAATGAAATTATCGCATTTACCCATAATGGAAATCATAAAGGTATGACATAAATGAAAAATACGGAATCATAAGGGAAAAAAACATAATATATATCATATATAAAAATAGTGTCATCATAATTGCCACCTTGAGAATTGTTAAAAGAAGATTGAACAATCATCGTTTCGTGAGACAGAAATTCGCCAACCACAGAAACAGTATGTTCTTTAACCATTAAAAGAAGGTGTGTGTAAGTGTAAATAAAATACTTCTCATAAAAACATCATAGTATATTTAAGATACTGGTTTTGTTACAAAAGAAAGGAATAAAATGAGTTTAAGGGGTTGGAGAAGCAAAATAAAACAAAATAACATAAGAGAAGGCATTACCTTAAAATCGGGTAACTCTTATTGATTTGAGACAAAGGCTTCCTTGGGAAGAATTCTGCCCAATTTTAGGCTTCTAGGAGTAATATAGGGAAGATGAGAGATTATTTGGCCAGAGTTTGGCCGAGAGAAATGGCTTGAATGGTGTGAATAAGGTGGTAGTGGTGGGGGCCTTTTATAAGAGGAGAGGAGGGGCACTCTTGGAAAGTCATGAAATGTAACTTTATTATATAATGAGTTTCGGATTTTAAAATTCCCACACTTATATATTTCTAGTCTAAGGTGATAAGGGTTCTAAATCGACTCATACAATAGGTTTTGGACAAGTTTATGTCTTATATTTTACATTATCTTTTCATTTTTTTCAAATCGTTAATTAATGAGGTAATCTCTACATCATCATGTTGTCATAAATAATTTAATTTATATAATGTCTAAAAATTACAAAAAAATTACCATGATGTAGGAAATAGTTTTATCTTTCCAATGAATATTTATAGTCTAAAAGTTAACTTATATAACCCCATGTAATAATTGTTTTAGTAAAACAACACATGTTTGGGACAATTTTATTTTTACTTTAAATAAAAAGTTATTAATGTCATTTTCTTACCCAAGTGGCTCCATGGGTTCCCCAAGTTGACCCATGGGTTTTATTGGTCGGTAATGACTCATACAATAAGGTTAGGACAAGTGTAAAGGTATTTTCATATTTTTATAATATCATTTTTACCTTAAATTTCACTAATTACCTTTAATCGTGATTAATAAAACTTAAAAGTTACTATTCAGCAAAAAATTATTTCAATCCCATTAAACCACATTTTACTTAATAATGACAACAATTTATGTTGTATTTTTGAAATTCAATTCATATAAGCAGTAATGTTTCATTTAAACAAAAAATCATTTTTTTAACTACCACTTAGTGGTTTCACTATTCTTCAAAAATTGAAGTTTTTCAGAACAATGCCAAAATTTCACCCTAAGCTATAATTGATATTCCGAATTCCAAAATAATTTCTATTTTAAAAAATTCCAAACATATAAGTTTCATTAATTAATTTTATAATTAATCCTCACTGTCACAATAAATAGCGTGTTTTTAAGAAACAATATATATCAAAAGATTGACAATTATTTATGTCCAATTTCAGAGTGAAATTAATTATAATGACCACCATTGGATAAAATGGTAAAAATATATTCTAATTATACTTTAAAACCACTCAATAGTATAATTTATCACTATAAATTATTTTTATTAAAAAAAAATTTAAGTATTTTTCACAATTCATAAAAAATTGGAAGTTCTCTGAAAATTACAAAAAATTCAACTTAGGATAATTTCGATATTCCGAATACAAAAATGAAGTCTATTTTGAAATATAAAATTTATATAATTTCAAAAATTGGGTATTACTATTCATAACGGCTACTTTGATTGGTCGTGGTGTGTTAGAATCTCAAACATGCGTACAATGCAAGCTATTGCATTATTAAAAGAGAGGCGTACCATGGAAGATTGGGGTGTTACATTTATGAGAATATTCCACTGATGGTTATAATTTTGTGCCCACATCCATGGAACAAGGATAGTTAATTTTGTATTTTCCAGGATATTTTTTAGTTGTTGATCAATATAAACTCCATTATACAGATCCCGGTTTTAATGAATATTGTAAGATTTAATTAGGTGTGTTTTCTAGAATTGTTTATCTTGTGGGATATGTAGTTATAGTTTTTCCTACCAATGAGATGATGATAATTGTAGAAGTTATAAATTCAACGAGTGAAATTAAGTATTATGAAACTTCAAAAATCTCATTTATTCCTTTATCTGGTACTAATTTCATTGAATATTTATTTCATGAAACTTGAACAAGTCTCCAGAGTTCAATATTTTGTTTCAATATCCTAATTTGATGAGGTTCCAAGGTTGTGGACTTCCATAGAACCATCTTACCCTGAAGGTGTTGAGCCTAAATATTCTCTAGTCAAGCTAGTCTCAAAATATATCCCCCTTCTAGAGATATTTTTAAGTGGATCAAGAAACCCTCATAAAATTTCACATTGCTAAGTAAACTCTATGAAGGGATATATGGAAATTTATCTCTCAATCCCAGTACCAAACTTTCCAGAAAAAATTACTTGGTTGTTCCTTATGATCTCCTTTCTTAGACAAGGAGTTTTTGACTGATATGTCATACATACTGAGGTGAATGAAGTAATTATCACTTAAGATAGAAAGTGTTATATCCAAGGAAAATATGCAACTACAGAACCCATGGACAATTTTTATGGCTATAAATATAATTCTTAGTGAATCCTTAGAATAGGCTGGTGTACCTACCAGATGGTTGGGTCAAGTTATGAAAAAGAAGTCCCTGTTATAAAAACTTCATCAACAGTCATACTGAGTTCATCAGAAGTTGGATCAACTAAACCATGAACTAGCTAATGTAGAAGTATCATTTGATATAAAACAATGTCTATTATATTAGTAAATAATGGTAGCATTGGGAACTACTGAGAATGTATAATAACTATGTGATGATGCAAAATCATAAATTGAAATATTGACCAAGCTATGCCAAGTTATAGAATATTATGATCAAGAAATGATTCAACTTCAAGAATCTGTTGATCATTCTCTATAATTGAAAAACAAATTATGGGGTGACTCCAGGTGGTGAATGTTCCCTTAAGTCACCACTTGATGAATAAATGAAAACATAGTTTTCCTCAATTGCGTATCTCTTATCTCATGCAAACTAACTTTTCATAACAACTTCTAATTCCTTGAAAAGAAATACTAAGAATTATCAAATCATCTGATCGTTGAATAATGATTTCTGTAATAACTTAAAATGATTTAGTTTAAATGATATCCTCCTAGGCATGGCTCATGAATAAGTATAGGTATAATTTTCCATCACATTAACATTAGAGTTGGAATTTTTGGATGAATGATATGGTATCATGATTTTATAATTTTTGAAATTACCCAACTGAAATGTTAGTAATGGAATAATGCTCTAACTTTTTCCTACGACAAGGTACATAGAGAGCATAATTTTGAATTTTTTTAGGTTTGTACACAAGTCACAATAAATTTTTTGTATTTCATTTCATTTCCCTAACTTTTTTCTAATAATGATAAAGAAACAACTTAATGAACAATGACTAGTACTTTGGTTAGTCCACCCTTTATGGTTTTTTTGACCAAAAATGTTTTGTGCATTTTTATAAATTAATTTCAAGTTCCTGATTTTTACTAAATCATGAAAACTGTGTGTATAGTGAGTGGAGACTCAATTAGTACCTAGAATTTCCTTTAGGTATTTTCATTATAGAAATTTCCTTGTATCTTTTCTTGAATAGTTTAAGGTTATGAGAGTCAGAACAATATAGATAGTGTTTAAGGTCAGACAGGTTTGAAAAATGGTTACTGCAGTTTAAGATCATATAGCATTGACCAAGTGTTTAAGGTGACTTATTCAATGACATTGGTGGGATAGACCCAAAATAAAATGGTGAAAAAAGATATATGGTCATTGGAATCCTAATGAATAAGGGAATATATTTCATAGTCACACTAACCCAATTAAAGTGACCATCATTATTAGTTGAGATAAACGTGCATTCATTAAGAGTGATATAGATCATAAATCTTTGAATTTATATGGAAGGAATGATTTAGTGATAGTCCAAGGAAGAGAAAGTGGAATTCATTTTATGGTTGTGAAGCTAAAATTATTGTTCCCTTTGTTTTAAAGTCTCGTGATGAGGTTTGGTTATGTGGATCATCTGATCCATGTCCTAGAAATAGGTATGATAAAAAAAGCATGTAACATCTAGGTTGTTGAATCTACTTTAATAGCTAAGTTATGGATTATGTAAATCTTATTCCATGGATGTATGATTAAATTAAGAATGGAGACCTATGAGAGAATGGTAACCATGGATAATAGTTGAAAACTAATTCCTATATCAACAAATGGAGACTGGTGAGAGTAGGATAGTTGTTACCACACTCAATCTAAGGATAAAATATGGGGTTTAGAAAGATACTGGAGGGAGTAGAATAATTATTAGTAAAAAAAGAAAATCAATTCCATGCTTATCAAATAGAGACTATTGGAATTAGGATAGTTATTATCACACTCATTTCACCCTGGTTACCAACTTTTCTATGAAAGGGATATCCAAGAGGGTGGATCGACTCAATGTTTGACATGTATTGAATCAAAAATCAGATATATGAAATGGGTTCATAGAGAATGGTAATATCAAGGGAGAGATTCATAAACCTTAATAACTATATAATAGTATATGGAACACATATTCAACATGTTAAGCTATTTTTTAAGACTAATTCAATGAATTTGTGCACACAGTTTAAGGTTATGTTGCTTGGACCCATGTGATAGGAATACTTACCCGAATTAAGGAATAAAAACCAAAAATAATCCAAATAATTCTTGAAAATGAGTGGAGAAACTTTAAATCATATATTAAATTTATTGGTTATGGAAAGGTTGTATGTGAAAGGTATGAAAGGAATAATCACTGACTATTTTTCAAAGGTGAATTCATTTGTGATATTGTCAGTGCATATGAAGATAATCAGATTTTATCCTTGGGACCTAGATATATAGTGACCCTGTTTTTTCTCATATTACTATTACATCATCTTAAATTAAGTCAAAATAAAATCATTACACAATGAGTATCCAAAGGTTTAGTATCTTGGGAAAATTAGTACCATATATAACATTTAGTAAATAAAACATAAAAAATTATTTAATTCCTTCTTCTCTAGCTTCTTATTGGATCTTGAATTCCTTTTAGTACGTGTAATCACCGGAGGATATACATCAAAAGGGTGTGATCTAAAATCTTAGTAAGAGGATAGATAATAAAATTAAACAATATAACATGGGGTGAGTATTAACATAACATCATCATTATAATATGATCAAGGGAACATAATCATGAGAGTAATTCATTAAGATAAGGCTTGGAATGTGGTAATGCATAAAGATGAAACATCAAGTCTTAATGGTAAGTTACCATTGATAGTTGTGAACAAAGATAGAATCATGTTCATGAATATTTCACTTTATCTCATGAGGTTCAATAAATTACCCAATTCATTGGAGTGTTATATAATTCTTGGTGCACCTGTCACATCAGAACATTTACATTACGCTATATAATTACTCGCATACCTGTCACATTATAACATTTACATTATCATACATGCCATGTATATCAATCATGGAAATAAAATAATCCACAGAAAGGAACTAGTTTCACTTAATAAATCATATATTAATAAACATTGGGTTCCCAAATGAAATAGGGAATAACCTACTTGATATAATAATCGTCAACCTTGAGTGAGGATGGAACAATCTTGAGAAGTAAAAGGTGTGTTTCTTTGAGAAGAGTTTTTTTAGAAAATATTGGGTTTGTCATAAACTCAGTTAGAAAACATTTATATCCCCTAAAAAGAAATATAATAATGAATAAATTATATTTATGGATTATCCATATTGAAAATTGGGGGAAATAGGGAAACCCCCAAAAAAGAGAGTAAGGTTCGATAATTCCTCTTACCTTGTGCTTGAATGCTTTATTCACTTTAATTTCATGTATAATCACATTATAATCATTAATTAAAAATGATAGAACCTTTTATACATGAATATTAATCAATGTGGTTTATCAAGTTCGTTTATGGGCCTTGAAATTAATTATAGAGTTTAATTTCATCATTCGGGAGAATTCGTTTTCTTAGTTTTCTCGATTAGTTCACTTGTATTCATGAATGGAAGTTCATGTAAAATGAGGATAAATATCCAGAATTTTTATTATATGTTATTAATGATATAAAATAATCTTAGATGATTTTATAATGGTTTTTTATTTCTTCTTCACCCATGAAGGGTGCAATGTGGGTATGGGTGGGAGCTCTCCCATGGCGTCGATGAAGGCTTTTGGGTTTCTCTCCCCATGATGCTACCCCATTTTATGGGTCATACGTTGGTGTCAAAGGGATCATCAGAGGATAGGTATTGGACAATGAAAGCCTCAACGGAAGCTTCAGTTGGTGAATCTAAGGCGATTCTTTCCTAAAGAACTAGATTTGTTACTTCATCTGAGGTGAGCGGATCTCAACATTTTGAGGGTATTTTTCCTTAACCTGTAACAATAGAGATTGAGAAGTTCAATGCCCATCAGGTTGAGAATGAATCTAATGATATGTTCATAACTTGAAAAATCATGGTGATGGATGTGAATATACCCCCATTTGATGATGTCATTGGGGGGAGAGGTCGGCGAGATGCACCGTCTTGAGTCTATCATAGCGGTTGAGGTGGCGAGATGATATGTGGTGGACGATGACCCTAGATATTTAAAGGTTTTTCATAAATCATTGTTGAGGAAAATTGATACTCATTGGCTATCTCGTTCTACTTTATCATATAAAATGGGTAATAGTAATATTGTTGGTCCACCCGATTCTCTGAAAGCGAGGTAGAGCTATCAATTTGGTTCTACAAAAAATGATTATGACTCAAATAGTAGGTTTTTTGTGCATTTCAAGGATTTTATTTTAGATTGAATACTAACTAATGGTAATATTGCACGCATGATTTCTAATAGAGGGTCAATTCTCGATATATTTAATATTTGTGAGCACTTAATTGCACAGCTGGTCCTTCCAACTAGAGTGAGGCTATGTAAAACTAATGATTTAATTTGGAATTTGTCCTTTATATGGGGTTTCACATATTGGGGATATATCCCTAAGGGTCAGGTTTTCTTTTGTGTCATTTTTTCATATAGGATCTGAAGTGAATGGCTTGGGTCAATGGAAAAATATCTTTAAAACCATGTATGGTATGATTTCAAGAGTGGGATTTTCAATTCAATTCTTTTCCATAAAAACCCATTAAAGCTAAGGTCTGGATCAATATTATTAGTCTGAATTGGATTTTGTGGTATCCTAAACTCTTTTTTGAAATAGCATATATGGTTTCTATTTTATTCAAAATGGATAGAAATACAGAGGATTCCTAATTTGGACACTTTTCAAGGATTTTGGTGCATATTGAATTGAGTTCTTGTCTGATTCACAATATTGTTTTTTCAACATTGGATGATGATAACCCTTTAAAAGTGGAATATGAAGGACTTTTGTATTTTGGCTCAGAGTGTAAAATTCTTGGTCATGTAAAATAAAAATGTCACAAAGACGTGGCTTGTTCTTTTTTATTTAAAGGGGCATCATGAATCTTCTGGCCAGAAGAAATTATGGAAGAAATCTACACATAATAATTTGGACTCTGTTGAAAATAGATAGTCTACTCATGATGAGAACAATGAGCAGGTTAGTCCTGGTTCCCAAAAATAGACAAGGATTTGTCTCCGTTGATGTAACTAGTGACTCATGTGCCAGATATTTCCCTGAAACTAATACCAGAACATGAATAATATTCCCAAGCAGTTGAGGGAATCCTTCATCCAAGAGTGACTGAAAAGGATCTATGTCTGCAGGACTTTAATCCTATATTTAAGGGCGTGAAAAATATAAGTGATGGTGGGAATAAGGATGATTATTCAAGGAATACATCTTATAGACATGTTTTTTCCAAATCTAATAATGTTGTTGTTGATATTAATGGTTGAATAATTTCCTGAAAGACAACAGACAAGGTGACTAACCCTGAGGGTCTCATTCCCACCCCTTTCAAGAGAAGGACATGAAATGACTATTCCAACACACCTTGGACTGTATCAACCTAATCATCATATAATTCCTCAAAAACATACAATTAAGAATCCAAAATCTCTTCAACTTAGTTAAATATCAATCTGATTTGGAAACTACTGATGACTCTGATTATGGAAATGACATTGTTTTATGATCTCTGACTTTCTATTTTACAGATTAGGGAAAGCCCTTTTGTTTGACATTTCCTCTTCCATTATACTTTTTATTTAATTTTAAAAAATGGCCAAATGATTTTATTCTAGATAAAATTTTCTTTATAAAGAATTTTTTTTATATATCATGAGGATGAATCATTACATAAAAGTAAATGATGATCATTTTAGGTTAATTTTAGTGGCTTTTTGATCACAACGAACTCTTATTGTTTTAACATTTAGTATTATGTATAAATGATAATTACAAAACATAAAGAGGTTTTAATAATAAACATTAAAATCTTTTTTAAACCATTTAATGGATTTATTAATAGTCTTTAAGTCATTTATAGAAAATAAAAGTGCATCACCCACAATGTCAGCAAATTGACACATCATGGGTGACGATTTCATTTTTATAATAAAACAGTGAGAGGGGGATTTTAATGATGGACGTAAATTAACATGATATAATTCCAATATATGTAAGGTACCATAGTTATCATTCCATTTTTATAAAGTTATGTGAGGAGAGAATAAGAAAAATAATGAAATTAAAAGAAACATAAAATAAAAAGATAGAGGATCTACCTCTTGAATTCTCCGCTTGAGATTCCCCTCAAGTAACGTAGGTTTGGTCTTTTGATGAGGCCAAGATCTCCTAGATATGGGGGAGGGGATAGAGAATATTTTTTGGCCGAATTTGGGTAATTCTCAAATCTTGAGAGGTGTGATGAGAAGTTGTTTTGAGGGGTGGTAATTATAGTGGAGGAGAGGGGTTTTTTCTTATTATTGAATTCATTAGTTTATTATTTTTCTCAAGAAAAGAAATAGTGTTGATTCTTGAGACTAAATAAAATAATTAGACCATGTGAGTTCAGACCAATAGTGCTTACATCAGTGATGACTCAATTAATAGTGTATTTATCTTATAATGTATATACAATGTATATTACCATATTTTATTATTCATCAAAATTCCAGTAATTTAGATAAATCAAAAAAATTCATTCTAAACATTTTTCAATGTATATAATTCAAAAATTAACTCCATTTTATGAAAATAATTTTATAAATATGAGTAATTTAAATTTTAATTAAAATCATCATTTACATGGAAAATATAGATTTTTGAATAATAACTGATTTTTTAACACTTTGAAAAATAAATTAAGGTCCCATAAAATTATTATAAAATAATAAGACATAAAAATATTAATTTATGAATAAATTTTATGAAAATTAATTTTATTTTAAATTATTAAATTAATGATAAAAATTTAATTAAATATTTATGTCTTATAAAAATACCAACACTTAATTAAAAAATTTAAAATATTTATTTACTTATACAAGGATATAATTATATCATGTTTTCACTTATAATATTCCTAAATTTTATTCATACATTCATGGGTTATTATACTATTCATTTGGATGGTTTACTATTCATAAGGGTCATATTACTATTCATAAGGTCAAGTTACTATTTTATCAGTATTGGATCCTTAACTTCTAGAAATACTTCTTATTTCATTAATTATTTATTTATAATGTTTTAATCATGGTCTCTAAGTTATTTTCTGAGATATATACTATATTATATTACTATAAGATGGGATAAATTCTTTTATTAAAGTTTGAGTCATTAAATTCTTCCCCCCTTTTGAAATTTCACCCTTAAAATTTTACTTTACATAAACAGTTGAGGGTACCTCTCCTTCATGTCCTCGTCTAGTTCCCAAGTTTCTTCTTAATTATTATGTTCCCTCCATAACATTTTGATAAGGTGTGTTGTCTTGTTACAGTGAATCTTATCTCTTTGGTCTACAATCTTTAATTGTTACTACTCATAAAAGATATCATCTTCTAGTTGTACCGCCCCTGAGTTCAGCACATATGAAGAATCTAGTATGTACTTCCTCTGGAGTGATACATGGAACACATCATGAACCTAAGCCATATTCAGTGGATGTGAAATCATATGGGCCTCGGATTATATGTGATCAAAGATCTCAAAGGTTCCATTGTACCTTGGGCTTATATTCCCTTTCTTTCCAAATCACATTACCCTATTCCATGGTGATATTAAAGGAAGACTTTATCTCCAACATCGAACTCCAAGTCCCTTCAATGGCTATTATTATACCTCTTTTTCCAACTTGGTGTAGCTTTGATATGTTGTTATATGTCTTGAATCTTTTCTGTCATCTCTTGAATAAGATCATGTCAAAGTAGCTTTCATTTTCTAACATCATCCTAATACAAAGCTTCATATGGAGCCATATGAATACTCGTGTGGAAGTTATTATTGTATGAGAACTCAACCAATGGGATATGTTGATCCCAACCACCATTTAATTATAATGAGAAAGGCCTTATAATATCTTCAAGCATATAAATAGTACTTTCAGATTGGCCATCAGTTTTGGGGTGATAGGCCATGAAGAGATTTAATTATGTACTGAAATCATGTTGAAAAACCCTCTATAATTTAGATGTGTTCCTGGAATTATGATTAGAGACAATCAATAGTGGAACTCCATCCAGTCTCACCACTTCCTTAACATATATCTTTACAAATTTATCAAGAGAGCGATCTTCTTAAATATAGATCAAGTGTGTAGTCTTGGTGAGTCGGTCCACCACAACTCGTATGGCATTATTTCATTTTGATTTATTCGGGAGACACATGACAAAGTCCATAGTGACATTCCCGGATTTTCACATGGGTATAGGAAAAGGTTTCATCATCCCTTTGGACTTTTGTCACTCAACTTTAACGTACTAACATATCATGAATCTTGAGATATACTCTACAATCACTTTATTCATGTTGTACCACAGGAAGTGTTCTTAGAGATCATGGTACATATTGGTACACCTAGGGTGGATAGAAAAAGTTGAGCTATGTGAATTGTCCAATAGCTCCTTCTTTGTCCCTGGTGATGAAGGCACAGAAATTCTCCTTCCAAACTAAATCACAACATCATCATCGATATGTAACTCATATAGCTTCATGTCCATTACTATATTCCCCTTATTTTGTAACTCTGGATCATTAATCTATGCCTATTTAATCTTCTCTTAGATAGATGGTTGGGAAATAATTTGGGAATGGTATGATGTATTCCCTATCACTATGATTTCCAAATCCATTGTTTTAATATCCATGAGGATAAGGTCTTTTACAATCTTAAATATGGATAGATTAGAAATTTATTTTATACTAAGAGAATCATATACCATGTTTTCCTTGGTAGGATGATAGTGAATAGAGAAATCATAGTATTTTATTAGCTCAAGCAATCTCCTTTGACACATGTCAAGCTCATGTTGTGTGAATATATACTTTAGACACTTTCGATCGGTATATATGTCACACTTATCACTATATAGGTAGTTCCTCCATATTTTCAATTAAAAAATCATATTTTATGGCTCTAGATCAAGAATTGGGTTGTTTTTATCTAGGATATTAAACTTTCCTAAGGTGTAAGAGATCAAATGATTGTATTTCTAGAGTACACAATCCAATCCTTTCTTGTAATCATCACTATATATCAAAAAAAAATTCTACACATTTTGGTAATGAGAGTATAGGTGCAATGATGAGCCTATTTTTTAGCTCTTTAATGATTTATTCATATTATTCAATCCATACATACATTACCCCTTTTCTTGTTAACTTAGTTAGAAGGCTTGAAAATCATGAAAAATTTCTCACAAAACATCGATATTACCCTACTAAGCCAATAAAATTTCATATTTCTGTGACACTAGAGGGTTTATTCCATTCCTCAATTGTATTTGTTTTTTAAGGGTCTAAAAAAATACCTCAATTGTGATTTTATGTCCCAAGAATGTGAATTGATACATACAAATTAGACACTTTTTGAACTTATCATTCAACTTATATTTCCTTAACATTACCAACACAAGACTTAGATGTTATTCATGTTCCTCCTTTCTCTTAGAGTAGATGGAAATATCATCGATAAACACTAAAACAAATTTTCAACGTAATGGCTAAATACTATATTCATCAAATCCTTGAAAATTTCAAGTCCATTAGTATGTATTAAGGAAATCACTGGAAACTCAGAGATCTCATAACTTGTATGGAAGGTAGTCTTCTGAATATTTTCCTACTTCACCATTGTCTGATGATATCTAGAACAAAGATCCACCTTTGAGAATTATTGAGCTCCTCATAACTGATCAAACAAGTCATCAATCCTTGGAAGTGGATACTTGTTCTTTATAGTGATCTTTTTGAGTTCTTGATAATCGATACACATCCAAATTGATCCATCCTTATTCTCGATAAAGAGAATTGGCACACCCCAAGGTGATGAACTAGGGTGTATGAAATATTTTTTAAAATTCTCTTGAAGCTGCTTCTTTAACTCCTCAACATCGATAGGATCCATCCTATATGGACACTTTAAAAAAGGAGGATCTCTGGGAATGATTTCTGTTGAGAACTCTACCTCACAATCCAGGGGAAGTCTGGGTAAGTCTTTAGAAAATACATCACTATATTCCCTCACAATGGGAATTTCACCTTGGATGACACTTTCCATTGACTAAACTATTTGAGCAAGCTATGCGTCTTCACATGGAATCAATATTCACACCATTGAAGGATTTTCAAAAGAAGATTCATAACCTTCCTTATATTTGTTGATGATCATGGGATGGTTTGGAATATAAAATGATATTTCCTTTTCCTAACAGTTGATATGTGCTCTAAATAACAAGATCCAATCCATCTGTAGTATAGCGTTGAATTCCACCAAGGGAAGTATTACAAGATTTGTTAGAATAATATTCTCACAAATTCCAATAGAAGAAGATTACTTCATTTGGGTTTCAATTATTGAAAAAGTTGGTGTTTTTATAGATATATATACTTAAAGGTTTCGGGGTTTTTATTCAATAGTTATAGAAAAATTTCATGATATAATTTAATGTGTAGAACCATAATCAAATAAGACTTTTCCATTCTTGAGTGAATAGGAATTGTACCTTGTTCGACTTTGTTTTATTACTCCACTTCAGCAGTAGTGACGGCAAAAGCCTTGCCTTGCTACATTGGCTTTGGTGGATACTACCGATAATTACCCTTGAGGATTAGTGCACTAGAATTCGTAGTTACCTTTCTCCATATAATTATAGCATTGGACCGTGGGTGGTTAACTCCTTCCCTCCACCACATTATCCAGCATCATCATGTCTTTTAAATATTCATGACCTTGGTGGCCTTATCTCCCACACATGAAGAATTTCACTGTCCCTTTGAGATAGTTCTCAGGAAGATTCTTCCCACATTTCTAACATGTGCGTGGTTGAGGTTTCTTTCCACCTTTCTCATTAGATCTTCTAGCTTGAAACTGCATCTTTCGTTTCTTATCACCATAGCCATGGGACTATTCACCAAAATAAATCTCCAATTTTAGAGAACAGCATATAACTTATTTATAAATCCAAATTTTTTAAATTTTTAGATACTTTCGATGGTGGGGTTTTAAAGCAATAAATAATCAATCAATTGTTCTATCATTATTGATACCAAAACCTGAAGTGTACCTTGCAAACCTCTTGAAATTTTCTTCTTAAGCCGTAAAATATTCATCTTCATTTTTCGTCATCCCTATGAATTATTTCTCTATATTTATATGAAAATTTTGGGGTAAATAATTATTAATAAACATCATCTGAAATCCTTAACACTCCATCTCTTCAATTTCTCCAGTTATCTTGGTGTTCTTAATAAAATTACATCATTGATTGGCCTATCCATCTAGATGATAAACAGTGATATTTACTTTCTCCATCTTAGAATAGTGAATTAATGAAAATATTCTTTCTATTGAGTTGACCAATAATTCCATGACAAGTTGATCGAAATATCTACTAAATGCCATTGGTCGATTCCACATAAAACACTTGATATCCAGTTTCTCCCTCTTAGGTGAAGACAGACATTCCACATTATTCTGGTTATTGTTCATTACCTGAGACAGTTGGGTAAGCATCACCATGAAATTTTGTAAACCACATCTTAAAGAATTGGGGGAATCATTAAAGCAATCATTGAATTTTCCCTTACATAGGTTTTTAGCCTGGTTTCTCTTAGTTTCCACCATTTTATATAATTAAAACATTAGAACAATATATAAGTCCACAATTCATGAATAAATAATATATTCCTTTCTTTATTTATGTATAAAGGCATATCTTGTGGGATCCCTAGGTTTATAATTTTCTAAAACCAATTTACTTGGGTGCTTTATTATACTTCATCTCATACTAAGGGTTTTCACTAAGGTTATCTAATCCTAATTCCCAAATTAACTAAATTTTCCTCTCATACCAACTATAGTGACCCCACTGTTTCTTACATCACTATTACAACATTTTAAATACAATAAATATAAAATAATTACATAATGAGTATAAAAATGTTTTGTGTCTTGGGAAACTTTGTACCATACATAACATTTATAAATTAAAAAATAAACATTAATTTAATTTTTTTTCTTCTCTAGCTTCTTATTGGCCCTAGAATTCTCCTTAGTACATGTAATCTTCTAAGGATATACATCAAAAAGGGTTGAGCTAAATGCCTAGTAATATGATAGATAAGAATAGGAAATAACATAACATGGGGTGAGTATCAACATAACATAATCATTGTAACATAATCATGGGATCATAATCATGATAGGATGTCATTAAGATAAGTCTTGGAATGTGGCAATGCCTAAAAATGAAAAAACATGTTTTAGTGGTCAACTACAAAACATTATTATGAACAAAGATATCATCAAGTACATGAATATTTAAATTTATCTCATGAAGTCCTTCACATTACCCAGTTAATTGGAGTGATATATAATTTCAGGTGCACCCATCACATCATAACATTTATATTGCACTATACAATTATGGGTGCACATGTCACATCATAAAATTTACATTATTATGCATGAAATGTATATAAATCTTGGATATAAAATAACACAAGGAATGTAATAGTTTTAATTTAATAAATAATAAATTATTAAACATTTGTTTCCCAAGTTAAAGATTGAATAACATACTTGATATAAGTATAATCAACCTTGAGTGATGAAGAAACAATCTTGTGAAATAAAACGTGTGTTTTTTGGAAAGAAGGGTTCTTTTGGAAAATATTGTGTTTGTCATGAAATTAATTAGAAAACATTTATATCACATAAAAGGTAGGATACTGATTAATAAATTATATTTAAGTATTATTCATACTAAAAATGGGGTGAAAGAGGTAAAAAGCAAAAAAAAAGAGTTGGGTATGATAATTCCGCTTACCCTGTGTCGGAATGATTTCTTCACCTTAATGTCATATATAATCACATTATATTAATAAATTAATAATTAAATTACATTTAATACATAAATAATATTTATTATGGTTTTATTAAGTTCATTTATGTTCCTTGTGATTAGTTATAGAGTTTAATTTCATCATTCGGGGGCATTCGTTTTCATAGTTTTCATGATCGGTTCACTTATATTCATGGATGGATGTTTGTGTAAAATGAGGATAAATATCCAGAATTGTTATTATATGTTATTAATGATATTACAGGAAGTTTAAATGATCCTATAAATAATTGTTTTATAAACCATGAGGATGAATTATTAGATACAAGTTAATGATGATTGTTTTAGGTTAATTTAGGCGGTTTTTCGATCACAATAAACTCATTTTGTTTTACCATTTAGTATTATGTATAAATGTTAGTTACAGAACATAAATATGGTATCATAATAAAAATTATAATCTATATTAAACCATTTAAGGGTTTTATTAAAATCCATGAAGTCATTTAATTAAAAAGAAAGTGCATCACCCATGATGTTGGTAAATTGACACACCATGGGTGACGATTTCATTTTTATAATAAAAGAGAGTGAGGGAAGAGTTTAATGATTTATATTCCATTAAAATGATATAATTATATTATATGTAAGGTATTGGGATTATCCTTCCATTTTTATGAAGGTAGGTGAGTATATAATAATAAAATAAATGAAATTTAAAGAAAATTAAAAGAAAAATAAAGTGGGTTTACCTCTTAAATTCTCCTCTAGAGATTCTCCTCAAGGAAACTTGGCTTGGTATTTTGATGGGTCCCAAAGATAATTTACATGGGGGTGGGGATAGTGAAGAGTTTTGGGTATAATTTTTGAAATTCTCAAAGCATTATAGGTCTAAGGAAAAGAGGGTGTGAGGGTGGTATTTATAGTAGATGAGAGGGGTGTTTTCTTATTATTTAATTCATTAGTTTATTATTCTTATCGAGAAAAGAAATCATGTTTATTATTGAGACTAAATATATTAATTATATCATTTTAGTTTGAAAAAATGGTTCATAAATAATAAATGGATCAATGAATAGTTTATTTAGCTTATAATGTATATACATCGTAAATTACCGTATTTCACTATTAACCAAAAATTCAAATAATTCAAAAAAATCCCTAAAATTTACCCTAACCAATTTTCAACATGTAGAATTAAAAAATTAACAAGATTATATTTAAATAATTTACTTAATATGAGTAATTTAATTTTTAATTAAAAGTCGCATTTACTTGGAAAATATAGATTAAAAAATTATAGCCGATTTTATAACACTCTAAAAAATTACATATGGTATCATAACATTATATTAAAATCACAAGAAATAAAAATATTAATTTATTAATTCATTATATAAAAATATATTTTCATTTAAATTATTAAATTAATCATATAATTATAATTAAATATTTATGACTTATAAAAATACTAACACTAAATTAATAATTTTTAAAATATTTTCTTACTTATACAATGATATAATTATATCATATTTTCACTTATAAGATTCCTAAATTTTATTTTTATTTTCATTGGTGAGGTTACTAATAATTATCCGATTTACTATTCATAATGGTCATATTACTATTCATAAGGCCAAGTTATTATTTCATCATCATTGGATCTGAAACATCAAGAAAAACTTCTTATTTCATTAATTATTTTTTAATAATAAAATTTATCATGGTATCTAAGTGATTTAATGAGATTTATACTATATGAAAATATTATTAGATGTGAAAAAAATCCTTTAATAAAATTTTGGCTCATTATAAGATACCTATGGTTGATAGGATATATTAGGGGTGTATATGCATATTCATGTCGTGTTCATAGTATGAATCATCAAAATAGAGATTTCTGTGGGATTTGAATTCCCTTTTCATTGATATCTATGGAAGGATTGATGTGATCCATGTTTCTCAATAAGTGAAGTGTGGTTTACAAAATGAATATGTCCAAAAAGTATGATGGAAACAATTAGACCTGAGTTCACCATGACTATGTGCTTTTTATCTTATCAAGATTCCAAGAATAAGTTATGTGTGGATATCATGAGGGTTTTCCTCTATATATTTGCTTCAATATGTAAGGAAAATGTGAATTTGAGTTATTTTCATGGTTGGGCCTAAGATAAGGGATCTTGGAATCATTATCTATCTCATTGAAATGAGAATAAATACATAT
Organism: Viscum album; assembly: GCA_963277665.1. Classification (NCBI taxonomy): domain Eukaryota; kingdom Viridiplantae; phylum Streptophyta; class Magnoliopsida; order Santalales; family Viscaceae; genus Viscum; species Viscum album. The sequence goes on along the minus strand of OY728156.1, from coordinate 1,500,284,097 downwards.
GTAGTTCTTAGGAAGAAGACCCCTAGGTGGGTCTATCTTATAAGTATGGGTGGATTATTTTATTAGAATTTATTTATTGGCCTCGGATAGGGAATTTGGGAGTTTCTACATATCCTATTAGTAAAACAATCAATCCACACATAGTTCTTAAGAATAATCCCCCTATATAGGTATGCCCCATATATAGGGGATATAACTTTTTAGACTTCATGTATGGGACTCGGATAGGGAATTTGAGCATCATTATGTATCTCATTAGAATAATAATCAATCAACAAGTAGTTCTTAGCAAGAACTACCCTATATAGATATGGCTCATATATGAGAGGAGAGTGCTTTTTTAGACTTCACAACTGGGCTTAGGATAGGTAATATGGGTTTCTCTACATATCCCCTCGAAATGATAATCAAAACACACATATTGGTTAGGATGAAATCCCATGCATAGTTTTGGCTCATATGTAGGGGGAGAGAATTGTTTTTAGACATCACAAATGGTCCCAAGATATAGAATATGGGAATCATTACTTATCTCATCGTAATGAGATTCCAGGCATGGATGGATTTTAGAGACAAGTGTTCCCATACATAGATCTCACTTGCATGCATGGAAAGGGGTGTTTTATTATGATAATGGGTCTATAAATGGGAGAACCCATGTTGCAATCTCTTATAAAAATCCAACTCATATGCAGAAGAGGGGCCATTTTTGTAATGAATCTGAATTTTATCAATGGAAATTTTCTTCTATAATTATATTGTATATTATAATCACATAAAATCAGATTATGAATAAACAAAAACATTATAAACAAAGAAGGAATAAAATAATATCTATTATTATAAATTAAGGAACATTTACCATTAGAATAGTAACATGACCTTTGGAATATTAATATGACACTTATGAATAGAAAACCATCCAATATAATATTAACCTTACCTATTAAAGTATAAATAAAATTTAGGAATCCTAAAAATTAAAGAGTGATATATTTATATCATAATATTAGTAAATAAATGTTTTGAAAATTACGAATTAAGTGTTGGTATTTAATAAAACAATTATAATTAATATGATGATTTAAAATAAAGATTATTTTCATTAAATTTATTAATAAATAAATTTTTTTCTCTTATGATTTTATGATAATTTTATGATACCTTATTTTATTTTTGAAAGTGTTATGAGATCAGTTATAATTTTTAAATATGTATTTTTTGAGTAAATGATGATTTTAATTAAAAAATAAATTTATGATATTTATAAAATTGTCTTCATAAAATTGAGTTCATTTTTTAATTCTATTCATCGAAAAAAATTTAGGGCAAATTTTTGGGATTTTTCTAAAATAATTGAATTTTTGGTGAATATTAAAATACGATAATTTACGATAACTTCTAAATATATGAATTTTTAAGTCATTTTTTATGTAAGTATGATGTAAGAACCAATAATTATAACTATAATTAAATATTTTATTTATTTATTCAAAATAATAAACACTATTTTTGGTCTTGATCCCAAATAATAAACAAATTATTTAAACAATTAGAAAACGTCGCTCTCTTTCACTATAAATACCACCCATCACCACCACTTCACCTCACACCTTCCAATATTTAATACATGTAAAATTTATACCAAATATTCTTTCAAATCACCTAAATCACATCTAGGATCTCATTTTCTCATCAAAATACCAAAACCATTTCTCTAAGGAGGTTTTCAAGGATGAGAATTTCAAGATGTAAAGTCCTCTTTCCTTTTCTATTAATTTCTTTTCAGGTTCTTTTCTTATTATCTCATAACCTACCCTAATAAAAATGGTATGATAACTCCAGTACCTCACGTATACTAAAATTTAATTATGTTTTTGTAATAATCCATCCTTAAACCCCTCTCCTCTCCCATTTATTCTAAAAATGAAAATGTTGTTCGTGATGTGTTAATTTATCTCCATCAAGGATGGAAAACTTTAATTCTATATTAACACCTTAAATTTTGTTCATAAAACCCTTTTTATGGTTAAAATAAATATTTATTACATCCTATTTAATTTTATTTAATTTTTATATAATAATTATTTTAAATAATAAAACGATACAAGTTCATTGAAAGAGAAAACTGCCAAAAATAATCCAAACGAATATCACTAACATCTTATCTAATGATTCATCGTCACCCAAAATTAAAAAATGAATTATATAAAAACTTAACCATATATATTTTCATTAATAATTTATAACTTAAATTCTTGATTTATTTTTTCATTTTATATAAACTTCTATACTCTTATACAAGCCAACAACTCCGGAAAACTAAAAAAACGAGCACTCCTGAACGATGAAATTGAGAAATATAACTCATAAAAGCCTACCTAAATTGAAATTAATAAAATTATAATTAATAAATTGCATGTCTACAATATTCTTAATTAATTAATTAATTATTATATTTAATTTGATTATACAGGATATTAAGATCAAGTGCAGAACTGTTTCTGTCATAAGGTAAGGGATTCTACATGAACCTCCATTTTTACTTCAAGTTACTCTCTCTCTTTATCCCAATGTATTTCTTATTTATTTTAATATAATTATTATAAATTTGGTTTATATGTTTCAAAATCAATTGTCCTAATCATATCATTACCCTTTTATGGGGTAATATGTGTTTTATAAAGGGTCCATTTTCAATTCTTCCTGGTAAGCGAGTCTGATTCAAGGGAACTTCTTAATTTCTTACCTGCATCAAAGTACACTCCAAAATAAGTTTTAAGAAACCATTGTTATTCAAAAATAAATAATTTTATCATGAAAAACTATCTTGGTTGATTTCTGGTTTTAGGATAACAAATATTACTTTTCCTCTTTAAATTCACTTTAATATTTTCATTCAACTACAATAAAATGATTCATTTATAAAGCTTCTTAAACACTCATATTACATGTTTCCACTTTAATTGAACATAAATTATCATGATACAAGACTATTTTTCCTTATTAATGTCCATATATGTTATGAATCCATTATTTTAGGGAAACAATTATGATATTCTCATTTTTTATGCCTTATGACATGATTATGATACACATTTCATTCCATGTGTAACACTTATGTTTATTATTCATATGGTACACATATTCATGGACACATTATGATCGGTGAACCTAGATAGTACTCCAATTCATTTGATAATGTTTAGTCTCATGGTATATTGTGTTGTGAGAGGGACCGAACCTGATTACTTAATGGGAATCTATCCACCATGTTATATAGTCTTGGCAGTTTTCCTTGACTCATGTTTATGTCATGTTATATGTTGTCACCACATTCCTATAATTTAATGATTATATGTTCTCGTGATATTCATTTTATTATTTCATATTTTTATTTAGGTTCCATACCTTTAATTTCACGATGTTATGCCTTCTAACCCATGTGTTTTATTTTATTCCTATGCTTATTTCCTTACATGGATTTTTATCTCATCCCTTTTGTTCATTTATTCCCCAGGTTATCCTATGTAGATGTATGAAGTCATTGAAATTTTGGAGCTCATTTTAGATATTAAATAAATGATTATTGTAATTTGGGTTTCATGATGTTTAATTTTGTATATAATCTTCCAATGACACTATAATTTACGATCCATGTTTTGTAATTGTTGGTTAATTATGTAATAATATTTGAAAAAGGTTGGGTTCACTACAGTGGGTATCTGAGGAAAAGTTTAGTTATTTTTTAGGATTAGGACTATAAAACTCTATATAAATCCTTAGGTATAACACTAATTATGATAAAACATCCCCAAATTTTGGTTAGTATAGAGAAATTATTTTATCAACCAAATACATCGGTTTCAAGATACTACAAGTGGATGTGGTTCTAGTAGAAATTTACTGAGGAGTAACAACTCTGACAAGGTGTTCTGGGTCTGACTTTGGGTAACCAAGTACACAAAAATAGGTCTTCATATGCACCTCATTTGAAACTTCCATGAGATATTCTTTGGTAAATTCATAAGCTCATTATGAACATTATGAAGGTACAAAATTCCATAATAATATATTTTAGGAATGAAATCATGGATAACCTACATTGAAACCTAGGGAATCAATAGTTAAGATATACTTTTTCATTTAAAAGTTTATACATTTATTTTTTAGGTTTATTTTTATTATGATTATTAAATAATTATTCATGTACCCAATTGAACTTTTTTTATTAGTTAATGGATTGAAATAGATAAACTCAGGAAAAAAATTAATGGGAAATGCAATGTGATGATTTCCCTAATGATATTCCAAAAATTTTGGAAATGAGTTCTCAAACCTTTAGGATAGTGCGTTCTCAAATGGATCAAGTTATGAATAACAACATTAATTGTGTGGAACTCCCTACATCTCCTAATAGATAGCAAGTTTCTATTGAATCCTTTATATAGAAAAGTCTTCCCTTGTTTAGTGGGTCTTCTGATCCCCTCCTCATAGAACAATGGATTAACTCCATTAAGAATATATTCTCTATCATCCAATGATTATAAGAAGAGAATTTTATTTTGGTAGTTTATCATTTTTATGGGGAAGCTGATAAGTGGTGGAAAAAAATCGATAACACAAAGTCCAAGTAGAAAATTGATTCCATGAAATGGGAGGATTTAAAGAAAATGTTTTTAAATAAATATTTTCCCTAAACCCATTATCTTAAAATTGAAAGGGATTTCCTCATACTGAAGAAAATAAATGATTATTCTATCGGTCCATATGATGAAAACTTCACAAGGCTTGTGAGATACGCCTCCAGCTTTTCCATGGACACTGAAAGCAAAGTGCATCACTTCCTTAGCAGATTAAATCCTAGTCTATGAAACGAACTGGTGATTTGAGGATTTGATAGCTATGAATAGATTGTTCATTGTTCCCATATGGTTGAAATGGAGATCTGGGACTCTTATTAGTCACATAGTCATAGGGAAAAAATGTAGAAAATAGAGTTTAATAAGGGTGATAAATCCTATGATGGAAAGAAGACCCTACATCCCACTGGTCCGAAGTTTAGGAAGAAGCATCCTAGAAACTAATTAAAGGGAACCAATAGATGCTTCAAATATGGGAGAGATGGGAATATAGAAAATAAATTCTGAATGGATATGAATAATACCACTAATTCTAAATAATAATGGATGGTTCATATCAAAACTTTTCATATAGTGTAGTGTTTCAACTGCAAGGATCATGGTCATCATGCAAGCCATTTCCCTAATCCAATGGTTTTTGGAGGAAATAAAAAACAACAACAACCAAGGAATCAGTGAAGGGAATATTCTATCACAACTATTAATGTGGAACCTGATAATGATGTGGTGATAGTTATGCTAGTTATTCATTCAAGAATAGTGAACATACTATTTGATTCTGTTTCTATGCATTCTTTCATATCTTATAAGATTAGTAGTATAATTCAAACACTACCTCAAAACAAGGAGGTTGAGCTATCTGTGAGAATAAAAAAGGGGTTAACTATTTCATCCAAAGTATATAACTCCTCCTCAGTTAATTTTTTTTTTCTGAACCTCCCAACAAATCCGGTCATACTCCTTTTGTTAGAGTTTGATGATATTTTGTTCATAGATTGTCTAGCTTTATAAAAAACCAACATAAACTGTTGAGAAAGAGAGATCACTCTTTACATCCTAAAGAATCCTCTGATTCTATAAAATTGTAAGGAGGTGGATGAATCTCCTCAAGAATCATTATCTCGAGTGTGGATATTTTTTCCTTTTGGTCAAACATATCTAGCTCAAATGATTGATACAAAGGAGATAATCATGCTTGAAGACATTCCCATTGTGAGGGACTACACTAATTTATTCCTAGAAGAGTTGATTGGTCTTACTCCTATCCAATAGGTTGACTTATCAATTGAACATATTCCTAGATCTCTACATATATCAAAGAAAACTTATAGAATGGATATCATTGATTTAGAAGAACTGAAGAAGTAGTTGCAGAATATTCTGGACAAGGGTCTTATACACTCGAGTGCTCCAACATGAGGATTACCTATCCTCTTTTTCAATAAGAAGGATGGATCAATTCTCATCTTCAGTGATAATCTTGAGCTCAATAAAATCATGATAAATAACAAGTATCCCCTACCATGAATAGATGACTTATTTGATCAGCTACATGGGGATTATTATTTCTTAAAGGTGGACCTTCAGTCAGGATATCACCAATTAATGGTTAGGGGGGAAGATATTCCCAATACTAATTTTTGAGTGAGGTATGGACACTATGAGTTCATAAGGATTCCCTTATAACTTGATGATTAACCAAAAAATCATGGAATTAATGAATATAACATTTAGATATTACCTCATCAAATTAGTAGTAATCTTTATTGATGATATTCAGATATACTCCAAGAGCACGGAGGAACGTAAGGAGCATTTGAATATAGTTCTAAAGACATTTAAAAGTAAAAATATTAATGTAAAGTACATTAAATGCGAGTTTTTTGATGAAGTAAGTATCATTCTTAGGGCATGTAATCACCAAAAAAGTTATATATGTGGACCATTCTAAGATAAATGAAATATAATAGTGGCCCAAGATAACATCAAAAATGGAGATATGTAGTTTTCTTGGTCTAGATAGTTATTACTAATTATTTATTAAGAACATATATTTATTTTAAAACCCACTAACCAAGCCTACTCCGAAAGGAGTAATGTGTTTATGGACTAGTGAATGTGAAGACTGATTCAAAGAGTCTAAGAAAAGGCTTATCACTACACTAGTACTCACACATTCATAAAGTGGGGAACACTTTGTGGTGTAAAAAAATTATTAGAAAAAGGTATTATGGTTTTTACTAATGTAAAATTATAAATTTACATCATGTGCCTCAAGGCGTTTGAAAATTAAAGAGAAAAACTATTCCACACATGACCTAGAGTTGGCAGATGTCATCTTTACATTAATAATATGGCAGTATTATCTCTATGGGGAGAAGTGTGAGAAATATAATGATCAAAGGAGTCTCAAATATATATTCACACATAAAGAGATTAACATTCTCCATCAAAGCTAGTTTTATATCATCAAGTATTATGAATGCTCAATACACTATCATCCTGGAATGGAAAATAAACTAGCAGATGCTCTAAGTAGAAAGGATAATGAATATTTAATGGTGATGAGAATTGAGAAAGATCCAATATTTTTAGACCTATAAATGATAGAAATGGGAATTTTAAAGGATTTAACATCATTAATCCTCTCTCAGATGATTTCTCAACCATCCTTTATGGAGATAATAAAAGATTCACAAAGCAGTGATGTAGAAATTTAGAAGAATGTGGAATCTATGAGAAATGGGAAATCCTCATAGTTTAAAATTGATGAGGAAGGAATCATTATATTTCGATCATGATTATGTGTACGATCCAATCTATATATAAAGAATGATATTTTAAATGATGAACATATCTTGACCTTCTCTATTCACCGAGACAGTATAATGATGTATCGAGATATTTGAGAGAACTACTTGTAGAACAATATGAAGAAGGATATTGTTGAATATACATAAAAGTGTCTAGTATTTCAGTATGTGAAGGGTGAAATTTAAAAGTCTAAGGGTATGATTCAACCACTACCCATACGAACATGGTAGTGGGAGAACATTAGCATGGACTTTTTCCCTGGACATCCAAGGATATCCAAAGGAAACAATGAAATATGGTTTGTAGTGGATCTTCTTAAAAATACATATCACTTTATCAAAATTAAAGAGGACTTATCTCCTAACCAAATTTCATGGATAAACATCAAAGAAGTGGTGAGGCTACATAGAGTTCCATTGTCTATTGTATCATATTGAGATCTGAGATTCACCTCCATGTTCTAGAGAAGTATCCAACATACTCTAATCACTGAGATAAACATTATTATGGACTATCATACTCAGACTAATTACCAATCAGAGTGGATTATTCATACACTAGAAGACATGTTGAGATCATGTTCTGTGGACTTCAGTGGAGGATTTGGAAAATATCTGCCTCTAGTTGAGTTATCTTAAAAAAAAGTTTCCACTCAATCATCCAATGGCTCTATATGAATCCATATATAGGAAAAGATGTAGAACTTAAAAATTCTAGGATGAAGTTGGTTAATGTAAGCTGTTAGTCCTAGAAATGGTTGAAGAAATATAGGAAAAGGTTAAAACCATTCAGTGTCACATCAAGGCGGCCGAAATTCAATAAAAGAGGTATGTAGACAATCATCGATGGGGCCTTGAGCTCAAGTCTGGAGACATGGTAATTATTTATATATATCCATGGAAGAGGATCATGAGATTTGGGAAGAAAGTAAAGCTATGTGTCAGGTATATCAAACCCATGGAAATTTTTGATCGTATTGGAGATGTGGCCTATCAACTATTCCTTCCACCAACTAGGTCTCAAGTAAATGACATATTCCACATATCCCTCTTAAAGAATTACACACCAAATCCTTCACATGTACTAAATTCAGAGGTTGTACAGTTGGAAAATGATCTCTCTTATGAGGAGCACCCAGGGAAAATATTGGACCATAGAGATAATGTTCTACACAACATGACTACTCACCTAGTCAAAGTATTATGGTGGATCCATAATTTTGAAGAGGAAACATGGCAACCAAAAGAAGTGATGAAGGATAAGTACCCTCAGCTGTTTTCCCTATAGTATGTAAATGAAATTTCAAGGGTGATATTTCATAAAGGGGGTAGAATGCAACAACCCTGAATTTTATCGCAGGAAATTTCCTTCTTAAAATATTTTTATATAGTATAATTATATAAAATCACATTAATAACACATTCCAAACATTATAAATGAATAATGAATAAAATAATAGGTATTTCTAGAAGTTAAGGAACATTTACCAGTGGAATGTTAACTTGACCTTTGGAATAGTAATTTCACCCTTATGAAAAGTAAACCATCCAATTGAATAGTAACCTCACCTATAAAATTATAAATAAAATTTAGGAATCCTACAAATGAATGTATGGTATAATTAATTTCATAGTATAAGTAAATGTTTTGAAAGTTATTAATTAAATGTCGGTATTTAATAAAAATATTATAATTAATATAATGATTTAAAAGAATTTTTTTTCATGAAATGTGTTAATAAATTAATATTTTCTTTTATTATGATTTATGGTAATTTTATGAGACCTTATTTAATTTTTCAAAGTATTATAAAATCAGTTATAATTTTAAAATCTGTATTTTTCAAGTAAATTATGATTTTAATTAAAAAATATATTTCAAACATTTATAAAATTATTTTTATAAAATAGATTTCATTTTTTAATTCTACACATCGAAAAATATTCATGGTGAATTTTTTGGATTTTTCTAAAATACATGAATTTTTAGTGAATAGTAAAATATGATAATTTACAATAAATGCTAAATATATGAATTTTTTAGTCATTGTTGATGTAAGGATGAGGTAAGAAAAATTATTTAAAACTAAAATGCACTAATTTATATATTTAGTCACAAGTATCAACATTATTTCTTGTCTTGAACCAAAATAATATACTAATGATTAAACTAATGAGAAAACACCCTTCTCCTCCACTATAAATAATACCTCTTCACCTAACACCTTCCAAGCTTTGATACTTTTCCAAATTATACCCAATACCCTTACCAAGACCTTACCCCAGGTTCACGAGATCTTGGTCTCATAAAAAAACCAAAACCTTAGCTCAAAGATGTTTTTAAGGATGAGATATTCAAGTAGTAAATTCCTCTTTCCTATTCTTTTAATTTCATTTCAAGTTATTTTCTTATTCTCTCCTACCCTCCCCTCATCTAAATGGTATGATAACTCCATTACCTCACATATACATAAATTTTATTATTATATTGGAATAATCCATCATTAAACCCCTCTCCTCTCCATTTTATTCTAAAAATTAAAACGTCGTTCATGAGGTGTTAATTTATCGCCTTCAAGGAAGACTTATTTTCATATTCCATTAAAAATTTCAATTATATTCATAAAATAGTTTTTATGGTTAAATAAAATTAAAATATATGTATTAAATCCTATTTAATTTTATATAATTGTTATATACATAGGATGTTAAATCATATAACAAAACAAGTTCTTTGTGATTGAAAACCGCCCAAAATAGGTTAAATGATTTTCACTAACATCTTATTTAATGATTCATCCTCATAAAAAATTACCAAGTAACATATATAACCATTTTACATTATGAATTTTCATTAATAACTTCTAACTACAATTCTTAATTTATATTTCCATTTTACATAATCTTCTCTACTCTTATACAAGCTAACTGATCAAGAAAACTAAGAAAAAGATCACTCCAAAATGATGAAAATGAACATTATAACTCATAAAAAATGCCATAAATGAGATTAATAAAATTATAATAAAACATTTATATGTGTAATAGATTCTTAATTAATTAATTAATGTATTTAATTTTTTTATCCAAGACTTTAAGATCAAGTGAAGAACCGTTTCAGAAATAAGGTAAAGGATTCTACACGAACCTCCATTTTTTTCCTTCGAGTTACTCTATCTCTCTCTTAACCTCAATGTAATTCTTCTTTATTTTTATATAATTAATATAATATATGTTTATATGTTCCAAAATAATGTATCTATATCATATTATCCCTCTTTGATGGGGGTAATACATGTTTTTTAAAGGTTCTCTATTCAATTCTTCCTGATAAGCATACCTAATTCAAGGAAACTTCCCAAATTATTACCTTCTTCCTAGTGCACACCATAATCTATTTTAGGGAAGAATTATTTTTTTTAAATCAAGAAGTTTCTCATGAAAAACCCATATTGGTTCAATTCTGGTTTTATGAAAACAAATATTCCTTTTCTACTTTAAATTCCCTTTAATATTTTCCTTAAGATGAACTAAAATGATTCATTTCTAAAGTTTCTTAAAAACTGGTTTTACATTTTTCAACATAAATTGGACATAAATTGTCATGATTCATACATATTTTACCTTATGAATGTCCATTTGTGTTTTGAATCTATTATTTCTTGTAACCATTTATGATGTGCTCATTTTTTATTCCGTGTGGCATGATTATGGTACCAATTTCATTACATGTGTAGCCCTTATGTTTTTTATTCTTGTAGAACACATATTCATGAATATTTTATGATGGGAGAACCAACATAGTGCTGTAATTAATTACTTAATTTTTAGTCTAATGATACATCATGTTGTGACATGGAGTGAACCTAATTTCTTAATGGGACTTTGTCCATCATTTTATATAGTCTTGGAAGGTATCCTTGACTCATGTTTATGTCATGTTATATGTTATTTCCACATTCCAATAATGTCATGATTATATGTTCCAATGATATAAATATTATTCTTCCTTATTTTTATTCATGTTTGATTCCTTTTATGTCATCATGTTATGCCTTATAACCCATGTGTTATGTTTTATTCCTTTTCTTATTTACTTACTGGGATTTTTAGTTCATTCCTTTTGTTCATGTATTCCCCAGGTAATCCTATGAAGATATATGAGATCAATGGAATTTAGGATCTCATTAAGGAGAATAAATAAAATATTTTTTTAATTTAGGTTTCATGATCTTTAATTATGTAACTAATCTTCCAAATACACTAGTCTTTATAATCCTTGTCTTGTAATTGTCGGTTAATAATGTAATAATATGTGAAAAAGGCTAGGATTGCTTTAGTTTTTTTATTGGTTTGGCCATGAATATTATATATAGGTGTCACTATATTTCTCATTAGAATGATAATAAATCCATTTTTAGTTATGTTTATGTAAATCCCCAAAAATACTATGTGTGTATGCAATGATAGGGGCACTTTTCTAATCAACGGTTGAGTCAAGGATTGTGGATCCTGACATCACTATGTATCTCATCAAAGTGAGAATAAAGACACATGTTTTTCAAATAAAATTCCTTGAATAAATTTGTATCATATGCAAAAAAATAAGAGGCCATATATAGGATTCTACTCTAAGTAGTTTATGGTCATGCATGTTGGGCCAAATGTTCCATAAATTTAGTAATGATGTAGCTTAACCATTCAAATTGGAATAATAATATGAAACCTCTAAGATCCCATGAGTCATGATCAGTGTAAGAAATAATATATAATTGTAATATTTCCCATATTGTGTTAATATTCCATCCTTATTTTTTTAAACAATCCTTGTGATTATTTATTTTGTAGTGGAAATATTTTCCTACATTTTTACATTTTGAAAATTGGAAATCGGTGTGATGCATTTTAAATTCTTATCATTTGGACTTGTTCTAGGAATAATAGATTAAAATAATGGTATTGTATAGTTTAACATCACGTGTTTGGGATGTTGACTGTGTAGTTTAATTTCATGTTATTATAATTATGGACATGCTATTTAATTTCGTATGGTGAGGATGAGGTTTTATAAAATTTAACACAAATGATAAGTATGTTATCCAATAGTTTAATTTAATGTGATTAAGATAATATAATTTCACGAAAATTATGAAAAATATTTATTGATTAATCTTTTATTGGTTGGGGGCATGATGTGATCCTCATCCATTGTACTGAAGTAATATGATCTATTAAAGTAGACCTAGAGTATAGCATAACGTACACCCTATTTTGGTTCAAACATTGGAGGTTTTCTACTATGTATCATTAGGGTTCTACGGTAAAATACTAAGTGCACTTGGAGGAATGAATATAGATGATATTTTTTATTGAAATCTCCTACCACTCAGTTTTGGTAAAACTCTAAATGGTGTAAGGTACATAAACTTATTTTATTGAGTCATTCTATCTCATTTAACCACTTTGAGATTACTCATCCATGGATAGCTGATCTCAAATTGAAATACATAGGGAAGGTAATTATAACTCGGTGGGTAGAATGGCCTCCATCTCATATATGAGTAAATAAGGGGTTACTTTCATAGTCATGCATTTTTTGGGGAATTAGGGCCACAAATCATATAGAATTTTGTTCGTCCAATATTTTTTGTATTTATACACCATATTTTGGAGTATATTTGACAAAGTTTTGTAGAATTTGTCTATCATTCCCTTTACTACTGCATGGTAATGAGATGAGTGGATGGATTTAATGACATATTTCTGATATAGTGTTTTCAGTTAATAAGATCATAATTTTTTTCCATTATTTATCATTATTGTATAAGGGACATTAAATATGGTAATAATATTTCTCTTAATAAAACTGATGATATAATTTTTCTATCCTTCTTGAGGGATATAGCCTTGGACCACTTATAGAAGTACCCAGTTTAAGTAAAGAATTACATTAACACTCTAGATGTTTCGAGGGGATATGGTCCCATGAAATTTATTCTCTAGATTGAAAATTTATATGAATATTTGGATGTATGCAAATATTTTATGGGTTGGTCAATTAAATTGGCAAATATTTGATAGGAGTGGCCTTTATTTGTGAATTTTATACAATACTATATCACTGGAGGATATAAATACTAAATCCACCTAATTTGATGAGAAATCTTGATCCTTAACTAATGAGAACCCCATGCACTAACATGAACTTATTGAAAGATAGTGAGAGTTTCCCCTATGTAAATACATCTATGGGTAAATCCATCAAATCCTCATTTAAAGAGGAATTTCTCAAAATTTGAGTCAATATAAAGAGTAAATTTCACTACCCATAACCCGATTTTCTATTTTCTTGCTTTTTATAATATAAGAATACCATTTTGTAGGTAGACCACTTTGGGCGAAACCCATTCATTTAAAAAATAATCTTGTTCGAGGGTGGAATTGGGCTCATTGCTCTCTTTAATACTATTAACAATGAGTAGTGATACTATTATGTGATGTGTGGTGTTGATGATTATTTTATCCTGATCTGGATATACCAAGGCTATATCCATGTTAGCTAATGCATATCCATAGTCATTCTACTAACACGGTACATGAGTTGATGTTTTTATTGAGGGAACTCCACCATCAACCCTCATACGTAGTCAAGAAGAGGTATCATTTCATCCTTACAGGTGGAATGGTAACAATTGATCTTCTTAATAAAAAACTCTAAATCGCATTCGACTTCCATATGGGAGACCAATATTTGATGTGTTGGTTCCAAACATACAATTAAGGCTTGGTATTTTTCCTCATTGTTCGTGCATCCTTCAGACATTAAGAATGAATAAGGTATAAAGTCATTTACTAGAGAGATAAGGATGACTCCGAACAAACCATGTGGAGTTTGGGGTCTTCATTTCATTTCTATTTTGGGCTTCTATAGTTTCATCAAAGTAAATATCTCTTGATTGAAGGAAATCCTAGATAGGAAGGAATCATTCATTAAGAAATTTTAAATTAAAAAAGTATTTTTCTATATAAGGATTCTATATAATAATATCTATTAATATATGAACCTTTACCTCCTTTCATAGTATGAACAGAATATCAAACTACAATAAAATGACCACCCACCATGTCAAGTGTCCACTTAGAAGGGGACGGTTGAGGATATACTTGAGTGGGTCTGTCATGACCCCCTCCCACCAAAGATTCCCCTCCTGAGCTGGAAATGGTGGAAGGGAGATAATGACCCCTGAGTCCCGCCTCCAGTAGGCCCCGGGGTGGAGACTAGCACCAATGGTATGAGTTTTCACAAATATGGGATGCATTACCCTTTTATTATTTTATGATCGGGAAATAGGACAAGTCAACCACCAAAAAGGAAAAGAACAAGTGTATAGAAATAAACCCAAACCAAGCCCACATGCATGTTTAAACAATTTTATAACAAGGTGAAAGTACAAGAAGGCTCAAAGTACAATACCAAAAAGAAAAAAGTGTACAACAATAGCAACAACTCCAACTATCTGACTAGTAGGGTCCCGCACGGCCCTGGTAGTCCTCCGGGAAACCTGAAAGTAAATGTAGGGTGAGCATACAAGTATTCTCAGTAGGGAAACCAAAGCTCTCATGCATAATTGGGGAGACATCCTAATGTCCCATGAGAACAACAGAGAAACCTAGCAAGGAATTCTATCAACCTAACCTCACCATCCATACTAACCGAAACACAATCACAACAGGTAGTAGTATATAAGAACAAGAGTATTGGGTACCCTGCACCATTTCCCATTAGTTAGCAGCTCTTCCTAATGGCGAACGTCCTAACGCTGCCACACTCTCCCCACCTGCACACACCTAGGCCTCACAACCCACACACCCCCCCTGCACACACCTGGGCCTCACCACGTAACCCAGCCGCACAAACCTGGGCCTCCCCACGTATCCCTCCCGCACACACCTGGGCCTCAGAACCACGTATTCGGCCGGCACACACCTGGGCCTCACTACATATCCTGCCCGTACACACCTGGGCCTCACAACCACGTATCCCGCCCGCACACACCTCGGCCTCATCCCGAATATTCTTGGGAAACAACAAAAACCTGCCCGAAGAGTCTTGGGCTAAAACCACCCCAATTGAAACTTACCTGAAGGGCCTTAGGTGTAAGGTCGCCTCAATCCATCACAGCCTAGGGGAGAAGGAGCAGGAAGGAGCTAGTAACTAAGGGAAAAACACCCTCTCCAATGAAATGGGAGTATTCGACACTAAGTTCTCAACATGGGTGGGGTGTGATAAAACACAAAAGATACAGATATATATATATACCAAACACTAAACCCAACATATGGCTTCTAAACAGAGAAACTGAGCACGTGCCTCGACACTGCTATTACGAAGCATGCATACAATAAGCAACCCCTACCCCATTTAGGTTTTCACATTTCAGCAGAATTAGTTTATTAGTTCCTTAACTATTGGGCAACTATTCACAACCAACCACATTGATCGTTTGTAAAACATATCCCTTCCATCCACAAATCAAGTTAGGAAAACACAAGCAACACAACCAAGTCCCTTCTTAACAACCAACCAACCCATTGATTATTAATCCCGTTCCATTACCATGACCCACTATTCATTAACTCTCCCACTTTTATTTATTATTCACAACCCAGTCCGTTCACATTCAAGCCCATCCCTGCAGCCCCGCTGCCAACCACCACAGCCACAACGAAACTCGTACATCATTACCCCTTTAACACCATTTATCGCAGCCCTGCTACCCATTCTATTCGTAACAACCCAGGGTTCTCCCCCCCCCCCCTTTAACACACCACGTAACCAAGCCAACACCCACATGTTCATTATTCCATTTTGATCAACTGGGGTGATCACACAAGGGTTCCAGATTTTCATTTAATCATCCAACTTTACGTGATTAACCAATTTACACATTCCAAAAATTTTCCATTCACAAAAACGGTCTAGAATATGGGGCACCATTTAATTGTTCTAGAAAAGGCCCCCAACGATCGTGATTTTCAGTAGGCATAAGCCTATTCAATTCACAATATAAAATCACAGGATAAAGATAAACATAACAACTTCCCCATCCCTGTTCTTTAACCAGTTATTATCTTTACTTATTGTTTCGACCGTATATCATGAAAACTAAAAGGATACCCACCCCATATGATGCACAAATTAGAGAGTTGAAGGTAAGATCCCTACCTCAACAGCTTCTGATCACAACTCTTCCCCGGATCAACTTTAGAAGACGTTCATCGGTGTCCGTCACTTCTGTCGAAACCTAGAAAAAACTCCTCGGTGGAATTTGGAAAGGAAAGACCGAAGGAAATAAAACGGATCCAAGCTCAGAAGTTCCGCCTCGTCATTACGATCCTGTGGCCTCTGACGGATCGTAAATCATAGCTCGGACGAAGAAGTTATGGAAGAAAAGGAGCCTTCGAGTCTCTTCGGATAGCTCTGCTCAGAAGGGATGGGAGGAGAGGGGTGTGTTGAAAAGGAGGAGGGGACCCCTCCTTTTATAGGCGAGAAAAGAAAAAGTACACGGCGTGTACTTTATGGTACACGTCATGTACTTTATGGTACATGGTGTGTACTCGGTTATTTCACACGGTCTCCACGCAGCTTCAAACATGGCTCCATGGCCGTTGACTAGTCAACACATGGTTTGAGGGTAACGCATACGCGGGGAATGACAACACGGCGTGTAGTTTGGACACACGGCATGTACCCATTTATTTCACACGGCTTCAACACATCACACGGCCATTGACTTGTAATGCGTACGTGGGGAGGGACTACACGGCATGTAGTTTAGGGTACACAGCGTGTACTCATTTCTTTCACACAGCAAGGACACAGCCTTGAACATGGGGTATACTCGGCAAGGTGGTACACGGTGTGTACCCACACTACACGGCGTGTACATACAAAATTCTAGAAAGTGTGGGAAAAGTCCATTTTACCCTCCAGAACACTTCAAGTCCCTCTTTTTGACAAAGGAATGGGTTGGAGAGGTCCGGGCCATTACATCAGATACCTCTTAAAACATTCTCATCCCTGAGAATTCAAAACCATCCCAGAGGAACCCAACAAGATACCTCTTAGGGATCTTGTGATAATAGGAACCCAACCACCAACCCTAATTATAGGTGTTATGAATTCCTTCTCCTATGTCGAGATATTATCCGCTTTAGGCACCACTGACTCACCTGCACGGGTTTAATCACATCCTCATTAATGCATATCGATTAAGAATCTGGTCTTCCCACTTCCATACATTAGGATTTTTCAACTCACACTGCTCCCAACACCGCACAACCCACACACTGCCTGAACACTTGGTTTGGGGAAAATTCCTTTTCCTATGTCGAGATATTATCCGCTTTAGGCGGCACTGACTCGCCCGCACGGGTTCAATCACATCCTCATTAATGCATCTCGATTAACGATCAGGTTTTCCCCTTTCCCCACACATCCAGACAAGTTACACATTACCTGGGAACAAGGAAAAAAAAGGACTGCCAACAGAGAAGCCAAGCATTCCATAAATCAATGGTACAAAGTATAACATCAAAACAAAGATCAGAAGAACAAAGCAAACACAAGTCAAAAAAACTCCGAGTACTGAGCGTGCATCTGGGTCTCCTGCTCCCAAGTGCTCTCCTCGAGGCTTCCATGCCTCCACAACACACGAACCAAGGGAATGGTTCATCCACGGAGCACCTTCTCTTTACGATCTTCGATTCTGACTGGTCATTCCTCGAAGGTCCCATCGTCTCCCATATCTAACTCTACCCAGTCTATAACGTGAGATTCATCGTGTAAGTACCGACAAAGCTGGGATATGTGGAAGACGTCATGAACCTTCTCCAAGTGAGGTGGCAGGGCTAGCTGATATGACACCTCGCCGACTCGCCTCAGCACCTCAAAAGGTATGATGAACCTAGGTGAGAGCTTTCTCCCTTTCCCAAACCTCTGCTGCCCCCATCAAGGAGAAACCTTTAAGAACACATGATCTCTCACCGCAATCTCCAAGGGCCTCCTCCGACAATCAACATAAGACTTATGTCGGTCCTGGTCCACTTTCATCCTCTCACGTACAAGCTGGACTTTATCTGTGGTGCTCTGTACTACCTCTGGCCCAAGAGCACCTGTCTCACCAACCTCTTCCCAGAAAATGGGTTAACGACATGGTCTTTCATACAAGGCCTCAAACGGTGCCATGCCAATAGTAGAGTGGAAGTTGTTGTTGTAGGAAAACTCTACTAAAGGAAAGTGTCGTACCCATGACACTCTGAAATCCAGAATGCATGCTCGCAGAATGTCCTCCAACGTCTGGATAGTCTGCTCTGTCTTCCTGTCAGTCTGGGGGTGGAAAGCAGTGCTAAGGCGTAGCTAGGTGCCAAAAGCATGTTGTAACCCCCTCCAGACTCGTGAGGTAAACCCAGTATCCTGGTCTGAGACGATAGTATTCGGAACTCCATGAAAATGCACCACCTCATCTACATACCTCTGTGCTAAGGTACTCACCGGGCCCGACTCCTTAATTGCTAAGAAGTGAGATGATTTCGTCAGTCGATCCACCACTACCTAGATAACGTCATAACCACCATGAGATCTGGGTAGTCTTGTGACGAAGTCCATTGAGATGTCATCCCACTTACACTCGGGGACATCTAAATGATGCAACAAAGCACTGGGAACACGGTGTTCAGCCTTCACTTGCTGACACACTAGGCATTTAGCCACAAACTATGCCACTGCCCGTTTCACCCCGGGTCACCAAAATTGTTCCCTCAGGCCTCGGTACATTTTTGAAACTCCTGTATGTACCTCTAGGGCTAAGCTATGGAACTCATAGAGAACTCCCTCACGCATCGCCTCCGGAACAAACAACCATCCATGGAAAAGCATCTGATGTCGGTTCTTCTCTGACCATCCCTCTGGAGTGTTTTTCTAATCGACATGATCTCGCATTACTTCCGCCTCATAGTCCCCCCACTAAGACTCTACTACCTGTTGCAACAAAGAGGAATGTGCCATAATCTGAAATAAATAGCCTCTAATACCTTCTACCCTTGCATCCAAGTGAAAGGAGGCTAACTCTCTCATCGCTTTCCAAGCATAAACGGATTCTCGAACGAATTCTTTATGCGACTTCCTGCTCAGGGCATCAGCCACAACATTGCACTTACCTTTAGTGTAAGATATCTCAAAGTCATAGTCTTAGAGAAACTTGACCCATCTCCGTTGTCGTAAGTTCAGGTGACACTGGGAGAAGATATAACGCAGGCTCTTGTGATCTGAGAAGACCACAAAGTGCTCTGCAAAGAGGTAATGTTGCCACAACTTCAGTGCGAACACTACTACTGCAAGCTCTACATCATGGGTGGTATAGTTATGCTTGTGAGGGTGTAACTTTCTAGACCCATAACAGATCACACCCTTCTTCTACATCAGCACTCACCCCAGACCAAGGCCAGAAGAATCACAAAACACCTCATACGACAACCCTTCCTCTGGAAACCTGAGTACGGGAGCACTGACCTACTTCTCCTTCAGGTAGTCAAAAGCCTCCTGGCACTGCTCTCTCCATAGGAATACCTGGTTCTTCCTAGTCAAAGCTGTCAATGGAGCAGCAACTTGAGAGAAGTCTGAAACGAACCTCTGATAGTAACCTGCTAACCCTAGGAAACTACGAAATTCTACCATGCTCTTGGGTGCGGCCCAAGAAACCACTTCCTCTACCTTCGACGGGTCCACTGGCACTCTATTCTGAGACACCACGTGCCCAAGGAAGTGTACATCTTGCGTCAAGAACATACACTTTGACAATTTCCCATAAAGCTGGTGGTGTCGAAGGACTTCCAAGACTGCCCTGAAGTGCTCAACGTGATCCTCCTCTGGTCTTGAGTAGATTAGGATATCATCGATAAACACAACGACGAACCGGTCAAAAAACTCTCGGAAGGCAAAGTTCATAAGTCCCATGAACACAACCGGTGCATTCGTAACTCCAAACGGCATCACTACGAACTCGAAGTGCCTATACCTGCACCTGAAAGTTGTCTTCGAGATGTCACTATCCTTTACCATTAGCTGATGATATCCCGATCGTAAATAAATCTTAGAAAACCTACATGTTCCCCTCAGCTGGTCGAAGAGATCATCTATCCTTGGAAGGGGGTAATGGTTATTGACCGTTACCTGGTTCAACCTTCAGTAGTCTATACATAACCTGAGACCACCATCTACCTTCTTCACGAACAAAACTCGATCACCCCATGGTGACACACTGGGTCGAACAAAACCCTTCTCCATTAGATCGTCAATCTGAATCCGCAACTCCCGCAACTCCAAAGGATCCATCCGAGAAGGGGCCATTGAAATCGGACGGGCACCAGGCTATAAGTCTATCCTGAACTCAACATCACGTCGGGGGGTAGAGTCACAACCTCCTCGGGAAAAACATCGAGGAACTCCCCAACATCCTTTGGGATATCCATCATCTTTGTATCAGCTGGGACCACTAATAACCCGCCTAACAAGGAAATGAGAGGCTCTACATGCTGACTTCCAACCTGATAGCTCCTCTCGCCAAAAAAAGATACCTACTACCCATCCACGTCGGAGAACACGACTCTTCTCCAGAATCAGTTGATAATGGCACTAACAGAAAACAACCAGTCAATGCCTAGGATGACATCGTAGGGCTGCATCTGTAACAGAAGAAGGTCCCCACTAGATTGATGTGGTCCCAACATCATCCCACGTCCCCAGCAAACACAAGATACGCTGGTCTGGCCTCCAACCGGTATACTCAGCACCAGTGGTACGGAAAGTCTCTCTATGTCTAGTCCCAAATAATGGTCAAGACCAGGTGCAACAATGGAGTGTGAAGATCCTGAATCGAACAAAGCAGAAACAAGAGTTCTAAACAAACAAATTGTACCTCGCACCACCTCTGGTCTTGCTGGAGCTTTCAACTCTATTGCGTGCAACTGTCCACGCCCAGCTCCTCTGCCTCTATCCTCTCTCCAAGGTAGAGATTCCACCATTGTCGTGCCGCGCCTCTCAACTGACTGACTGCTAGGGGAACCCAGTACTCCCTCAGACCATGGATCAAGGTAAAATCAATCCTTATCTCCTCAAGCCACCCCTCTGTCTCTGTATCTGAAGTACTACCCTCGTACTTCTTGAGGGTTTACTGCTGGAAAGAATGGAGAGTCTTCTGCCACTAGATATCTTCCTCCTCTCGGTCAATCCTCAACTGATCGACCGCCTGGATCTAGTGGGCCTCGGCGGTCTAAGACACCTGAGGACGACGTCCAGGTGCCATAGCTGTACGGTAAACAAGGATCGCCTGAGCCCAAGTAGTAAGGAATCTTCTCAAGATTTTATTTTATCACATTATTTTAATTTCTTTCCCAGAACGCCCAAACCAAGTAAAACACAATCATGATGATGCATGTACCACCCCTAGGGTATCTACCCTTCAATCAATGCGGTCTCACTTGGTCATTCGGTAGGCTCATATTCCTTGCATCGGATCACGAGGGGCCCTAAAATCTCGTGTCCTAGCCGGTCTTCCCTGGCCTATGTCACGCACCAAGATTAACCAACATTGTTTCCCTACCATCCCATGGAATCCTCACTATACCTAACTCCAGACTCCATCCTATATCTCAACCATCACCTTTGATACCATTTTGTCACGACCCCCTCCCACCAAAGATGCCCCTATTGAGCAAGCAATGGTGAAAGGGAGATAATGACCCCCGAGTCCCGCCTCCAGTAGGCCCCAGGGTGGCGACTAGCACCAAGGGTATGAGTTTTCACAAATATCAGAGGCATTACCCTTTTATTATTTTAAGATCGAGAAATAGGACAAGTCAACCACCAAAAAGGAAAAGAAAAAGTGTATAGAAATAAACCCAAACCAAGCCCACAAGCATGTTTAAACAATTTAATAACAAGGTGCAAGTATAAGAAAGCTCAAAGTAAAATACCAAAAAGAAAAAAGTGTACAACAATAGCAAAAACTCTAAATGTCCGACTAGTATGGTCCCGCATGGCCCTGGTAGTCCTCCTGGAAACCTGAAAGTAAACGTAGGGTGAGCATACAAGTATAATCAGTAGGGAAACCTAAAGCTCTCGTGCACAAGTGGGGAGACATCCTAATGTCCCGTGAGAACAACAGAGAAACCTAGAAAGGATTTCTATCCACCCAACCTCACCAGCCACACTCACGAAAACACAATCACAACAGGTAGTAGTATATAAGAACAAGAGTATTGGGTACCCCGCACCATTTCCCATTAGATAGATGCTCTTCCTAATGGTGAACGTCCTGACGCTGCCACACTCTCCCCGCCCACACACACCTGGACCTCACAAACAACACATCTCGCCCGCACACACCTGGGTCTCACCATGTATCCCGCCCACACACACCGGGGCCTCACAACCATGTATCCCGCCCACACACACCTGTGCCTCACAACCATGTATCTCTCCCGCACACACCTGGGCCTCACCATGTATCCTGCCCGCACACACCTGGGCCTCAAAACCATGTATCTCGGGCACACAAACCTGGGCCTCACCACATATCCCACCCGCACACACCTGGGCCTCACAACCATGTATCCCGCTCGCACACACCTGGGCCTCATCCCGAAGATTCTTGGGAAATAGAAAAAACCTACCCTAAGAGTCTTGGGCTAAAACCACCCCAATCAAAACCTACCTGAAGGGTCTTAAGTGTAAGGTCGCCTCAAGCCATCACAGCCTAAGAAAGAAGGAGCAGGTAGGAGCTAGTAACTAAGGGAAAAACACCCTCTCCCCTGAAATGGGAGTGTTCGGCACTAAGTGCTCAACATGGGTGGGGTGCGATAAAACAAAAAAGATACAGATATATATATATATATCAAAAACTCATCCCAACCTATGGCTTCTAAACATAGAAACTGAGCACGTGCCTCGGCACTACTACCACGAAGCATGCATACAACAAGCAACCCCAACCCCATTTAGGTTTTCACATTTCAGCAGAATTAGTTTATTAGTTCCTTAACTACTGTGCAACTATCCACAACCAACCACATCGATCGTTCGTAAAACATATCCCTGCCATCCACAAATCAAGTTAGGAAAACACAAGAAACACAACCAATTCCCTTCTTAACAACCAACCAACTCAATGATTATTAATCCCGTTCCATTACCATGAACCACCATTCATTAACTCTCCCACTTTTATTTATTATTCACAACCCAGTCTGTTCACATTCAAGCCCATCCCTGCAGCCCCGCTGCCAACCACCACAACCACACCGAAACCTGTACATCATTACCCCTTTAACACCATTTATTGCATCCTCGCTGCCCGTTCTATTCGTAACAACCCTGGTTTCACCCCCCCCCCCCCCCCTTCCCACACCACGTAACCAAGCCAACACCCACATGTTCATTATTCCGTCTTGTTCAACCGGGGTGATCACACAAGGGTTCTAGATTTTCATTTAATCATCCAAATTAACGTGATTAACCAATTTCCACATTCCACAAAGTTTCCATTTACAAAAATGGTCTAGAAGATGGGGAAACATTTAATTGCGCAAGCAAAGGCCCCCAATGACCGTGATTTTCAGTAGGCATAAGCCTATTCAATTCACAATATAAAATCACAGGATAAAGATAAACATAACAACTTCCCCATCCCTGTTCTTTAACCAGTTATTATCTTAATTTATTGGTTTGACCGTATATCACGAAAACAAAAAGTATACCCACCCCATATGATGCAAAAATTAGAGAGACGAAGGTAAGATCCCTACCTCAACATCTTCTGATCACAACGCTTCCCCGGATAAACTCTAGAAGACGTTCGTCGGCATCCGTCACTTCTATCGAAACCCAGCAAAAACTCCTCGGGTGGAATTTGGAAAGGAAAGGTTGAAGGAAAGACAACAGATCCAAGCTTAGAAGTTCCACCTTGTCATTATGATCCTGTGGCCACTGACGGATCGTAAATCGGAGCTCGTACGAAGAAGCTATAGAAGAAAAGGAGCCTTCGAGTCTATTGGGAGAGCTCTGCTCAGAGGAGAGGGGAGGAGAGGGGTGTATTGAAAAGGAGGAGGGGACCCCTCCTTTTATAGTCCAGAAAAGCAAAAGTACACGGCGTGTACTTTATTGTACACGATGTGTACTCGGTTATTTCACACGGTCTCCACACGGCTTCCAACACGGCTCTGCGACTGTTGACTGGTCAACACATGGTTTGAGGGTAACACATACGCGGGGAACGACAACATGGCATGTAGTTTTCACACATGGCGTGTACCCATTTATTTCACACGGCAAAGACACAGCTTCAACACGGCACACAACCATTGACTAGTAACGCGTACGTGGGGAGGGACTACACGGTGTGTACCATTTACTTCACACAGCAAGGACACGGCCTTCCACATGGGGTATACCCAGCGAGGGGGTACACAGTATGTAGTTTGGGGTACACGGCGTGTACACATTTCTTTCACACGGCAAGGACACGGCCTTGAACACGGGGTATACTCAGCAAGGTGGTACACGGCGTGTAACCACACTACAGGGCGTGTACTTACAAAATTCTGGAAAGTGTGGGAAAATTCCATTTTACCCTACAGAACACTTGAAGACCCTCTTTTTGACAAAGTAATGGGCCAGAGAGGTCTGGCCCATTACAGGGTCATTATGAGAGACTATGTGGACCTCAATGTTATACATATAGAGATTTATTTTTTTTACTACAAATATTAATTCAAGGTAATTTTTCTATATATTTGAATATCAAATCATAGTACTAAGAATAATAATACTGAGATAATAGAGACTATTATCATTCCTTGTAACATTATTATTTGTAGGAAAATAGTCTACTAATTTATCCAAGTATTTCACATATAAAATGATTATATTTCCTTCAATATGAGACATTAATTCATGTGCCCTCAAGAGGTATTTATTGGGACTATCAAAAAAAATTCTAATCATTAATCCATTAACAGTTTAATCCATTATTCATTAGTCTATTGAATTTTAAATATTTTCTACAAGGTTTTCTATGAAGCGTCAGTTGTAGGAAAGGCATACCTAAAATCCTCTAAACTCTTTCTGGTTATGAGGATACAACATCTAAAGTATTTCCATGGTTTTCCCAGGATCTAATTCATTTTAATGGTGATTTACTATGAATTAAGATATATTCCTGGAGGTTTCCCTAAAATAACATTTCAAGGGAGTCGTCTTCAATTTATATTGTTGTTTCTTATCGAAAAAAATATCAAGATTGAAAAGATAGTGATAGTGATACTGCAATTTTACCACCAATTAATTGATGTAATATCTAATAGTCTTCTCTATGAATTTTTTGAAAATAATGTTGTGTCGATGTTATTAAAACCAAAAGGAATCAACTGATATATGTATATAACTCAGGGAACTATAAAATTGGTAGCTTCTTCATCTTAGAGATCCATTTAGATTTGGGTGTATATTGAATAGCCCTCCATAAAGGAGAGGTTTTGAAAACTGGATGTTTCTTCAATTATAAGTTCTGTTATTGGTATTGGTAAATAATATTTTGGAAAAATACTAGTTGAGATTTCTGAAATTTATAAAAACATTGATCTATCCATTATTTTTATTTATTAGGGAAGTATTGGGAAGAGGTTTTGAGTAATAAACATCTCAAATGAGGTTGGATTTGATAATCTTATCAACCTTGGATTCAATCTTAGTAACATGATTCAGATGCATTCTTCTAGATTCCACCTTGTAAATGTGGTGATCCTTTAGTAAGCCTAGGTTGTTAGTGGTTTCATCGATATAAAGGCCTATAATATTCAAGTAATTCTAAGTGAACACATCTATATATTTCTTTAAAAAAATAACTATATTCTTTTTTCCATAATACATGACTATGTCGATCAATATGGGTCACAAATCATCTTATGTGCCCAAATTTATTTGTTGTATCTCATCAATAGTGGTAGAGACACCTTGCACAAATTTAAGAGGACCATCTCTGAGATCCTCTTCTTTTTCTTCCTCTGTACAGATATAAAGAGGAATGGGTAATGAAGGAAAATAATTGGATCTAGAATAATAATCAATATCATAACATTTAGAAGAATAAGTATAGAATTATCTCTCTCTATTGGTGATATGAGATCCCTTTTTGGATTCATCCAATGACGTGGGAGTGTTTTGAAAATCTAGGGGTTAAGAGAGTGAATTTTCACCTATGGGGTTTCCACTGTCCTATATATCAAATATTTCTTACACATTATTAGGTTTAGCTAATGTGATTGATATCATGAGAGATAATGAATACAAATCCATATCTGAACACATATCTTTATTTTGATTGATGGAAAATGGATATTCATTTCTATACTCTTCAAATGGATTAGTTGAGGTCATTTCTAAACTGACTAGATCATTGACATAAGTGACATCATCAATTATGGGTTTCCTTCCTTCTCTAGGATATAACCCTTAATCCATATATTGGGACTCATAGAATTCAAATGGTGGTTTTCATCATGTGATTTCCTAATTATTCCATTAACACTGTATTTGAGACATTAAAGGTATGATGAAAGGAATGTTTCATAATGATGCAACCAAGGTCTCCCTAATTATACATTTAAACTAATATCCTACTGAACAACCAATAATTTAAATTTTGAGGTGAGGTATCCAAATTATACTTTTATCATGATTCATACCAGAGTTATTTACCCACTCTTCATATAACTCTAAAGTGTTAAGGTTGAAGGTGACAAATTAGCTTCAATATAACCCCGCCAACGGAGAATCCATACTATAATTAGGTTGATTATTGATTATTTTTCAATTAAAGATTATCAAATGTCAGTGTCATATTGTTTTTAAGATACATATAAGGGTTTGATCTGTCCTGGCCTAACAGTTTCATGTTCTTGTACTGTAAAGTAGATGATTGTGAGACACTCCATAGAATCCGTCTCTTCATGATATACTTCAGTATTTTTGACCTTGGATTCAAACACTTGAGGGATTAACATGACCTTCAAAATCCCTTCCTGGAAATATTTTGATAAATTGAGAGCATCCAGGACTGAATGACTAGATGAAACCATAATTAAATACTTTAAGATAAAATATTTTTATGTCAGAGGTCTATGCTTCCCATTGTGGGGTTAAAACTACTTCTAATAATATGATTTTGGGTGGTTAAAGTGTTCGAGGTATATGGGATAATAACTTGACCAGATATTGAAGGCTCTCATGTTGCTAACAGATTAAGCTGACTTGGTCTGCCTACTCATCTAGGCTGATTAGATAGTTTAACTTTTGTTAGTAAGACTTCCAAATTAATTGGATTTGTGTAAATATTTAAAGGTTGTTAAGTGTTTCCAAGGTCCAATTTTTTGGATCATTGAGGTACTTTTTCAGCAGTTTTCAGCCACATATAAGGATTTTATGGGGTTGTAGTTGGGATATTGGGCTCGACAACAACTGCATCTTCCCCTATTCCCTCAGGTTCTACAACTTCTTCCTCCAACTCCCCAATAAAGTTTAGGGAAATTAGGCTTATAATCATAATCACCATCAAATAATGGTCCCATTAAATGAATGAAATTAATGGAACCAAATATTAAATCTTAATCTTAATATGATGAGGGTTCCATTTGGAAAAAAAGTTCTCATTATACTATTTGTTGGGATGTCACCCAATCTCTCAAAATTGAAATCATGAAATTTGATAGAGTCGGGACTAGATTAGGTATCAGTTTGGGTCCATCTTCCTATATTTAATTTTTGAATTTATAGTTATTCCATTTCTTATAAGACCAGCTCTTAGAAGACTGTGGTGTCAATGGGATTGGTGAAATCATGAAAAAATAGGCTGGAGGCATAATTGGATGGTTTGGTGTTGCTCTGAGGATATCACGAGTTTTATTGGTTTTATTTATGGTCATCCAATCATTTAACTTATGTGAACACTTACTTATACCGTCTTGAAATTTTTCTTCTCCCTCTAGAGTATGGGTAAAAACACATGCCACTTATATTAGAGGATTCCTTAATTTATCTTATCTATAAATTAGAAACTTATAGGGGATGGCCTTAAAAACATATTAGTTTTTAATGGTGTGCCAAAATATTCAGTGAAAGTGTAAATAATTTGGGTGATCACTTATACCAACCTAATATGGAATATAATTTATTCTTCTGGTCCTTATATGTAATATGTTTCTTTTATTTTATCCTATCCTAATGAGTATGTTATCATTTCTTTTATTTCTCATCAGAGGGTGATGCACGATACTAAACGGTCTTGAATTCGTGATTTGGAATTGAGGTTGGATACTATGTAATGGTTTTGGTTTACTCTTTGACAATTATTTTCCCTTAAGTTATCTACATTGGTTAAGACTTGGTTTTGATTCAAAAAATATAATCTTCTATTCTTTTTAGAACTATATCTAGTTCATGAAACTAACATGGATATTTCCCTAGAATGATTGGTGTTTACAACTTGTCACAGAGGTTACTTATATAGACACCCAACAACTCCACCAGGGGAACTATAGATTTAAAGAGTAGGTCAAACCATTTCACTTATAAATATAATCTAATACTCTCTCATTATCATTTTTTTTCAATTTGAGAGGTCAAGGATTATTTTCATTCATAGATTATAGTTGAATAGATAAAAAAAGTGGTGGTGGTATTCGCATACTATGATAGACCTGGATGGTAAACCGTTATTCCAGAAGAAAGCTAGACCCACCAAAATTTGTACAAAGCAGCTGAGTCTATTGGGTTATACTACTCAAGGGTCCCCATCATGGGATTTCACTAAGACATAAAATGTTCCAGGTGTTGTTATATATCTCATATACCCTTGAATATTGGGAACATAGGATTTCCAAAAATAGGTGGGGGAGAGTTGTATATTCTCATTTAGGGTAATGATTTCTTTCTAATTTCACTAGTGAAAATCACCATTATATATCCTCTATTTGATCAGTTGTTGAGTAGGTATAGTCAATCAATTCTAATG
Source organism: Viscum album (assembly GCA_963277665.1). Lineage (NCBI taxonomy): Eukaryota > Viridiplantae > Streptophyta > Magnoliopsida > Santalales > Viscaceae > Viscum > Viscum album. The sequence goes on along the minus strand of OY728156.1, from coordinate 1,500,254,517 downwards.
GAAAAGATGGTTGGGAAGGAACTTGAATAGGGGTAGCAAAGGGTTGGGCTAGACATTTTGTTCCAGCCCCACACTCATGGATGATATCCTGTTGGAGTGTATCATCCCAAACCTAGATGCCACTGAATAGTGCTCTAAGCCCAATTGGACACATTTTCTAAAGCCCATCTCCCTAAATTTCAAAGTCTGAAGACTAGAAGCGAGGTCTTAAGTGTGATAGTGGGGATACTATTCCCTCATCAGAAGAGTGTAACATAGTGTAATAACATACAAATAGTGGAAGTAGTAATAAAATATTACAGAAGTAAAGTGTAGAATACTGATCATATAAATAACAAGAAGTCATATTATACAACAGATGATGCTACGTGTTACATGTTCTACAAAACATCCAAAACCAGTTACACTATAGTCAAATAAAATACAAGTTCCAAAGTAGAAAAAATGACATAAAGAATATTAGAAGTATAGAAAGGATTATCTTGGTCTCATTATCTCTTTCCCCTAAGTAGCATATCAAGTACTTATACAAGGTAACTTTCCCTTATCGACACCTACAATAATATAATTTTTTTAGGTCCAAAAAAAGACTCAAATAGGGTGTGAGACTAAATCCTAGTAGGAAACCACCCGTGGTCTATGTTAATCTATAAGTGAATATATATATAACTAGTAGTGTACAACAATGAAGGTAGTAATCTAGGAAGTGGTCAAAATTAAACAACCTAAAAGAACTAGTTTCTAATTAATTACATTTCATTATCCCTTTAATAATTAAATTACCTTTAATTTGTATTTCTTGAGATCTAGATCAAGCCTGGAATCCCCCGTATAACTATAATTACAACAGATTCCTCAAAAGGCCATTGAAGTAAGCATAAGAGAAGATCAAATCCAATCTGGTGCATTGGCCTGGTAGATGTGTCATAAACCATTCCATTTCAATATTCAATTATAACCCAATCCCATCCTTGTAATTCCTATTTTGGAATTCAAGTATCACTCCAGGCGTAAATTCCACCAAGACCCTACAATACCATCCCAGCGAGCCTCTCCGGAACCCAGTATCACTCTAGGTATGGTATAAATTCAAATCATTGATCTTGTCCTTGGAAGTCATATAAGGAATCACCAAGTATCACTAATGACATATAGTTAAATTTTTCTTGAGACCGTCCATGGCATCCCTCAATGGATCCATGATTCACTCAGCATATAAGTTCACCTTCTATGAGAGCATCCATGGAATATGTGGTTCACTCATGGATTAAACATAAATAACCTTTTGATCATATCCAAGGCATTAAAAAAGAATTCAAGGTTCATTCATGGTAAAAGTACAATATTCATATGAGCCTATCCATGGAATTCTGAATGGAATCAAAGATTCACCATAGACTAGTTACTATTTAGTCATAAAAAATTCACTTAAACATTTCATTTTCCATGAAATGGTCAAAACTGGAAGAATCTAATATAACTCACCACTAGTGGTTTTCTAAAGCAAGGACTAACCTCAATGGATTGGCCTTTCATTTACTCATATTGTCAGGCTCATAGTTGGATTAATTCAATCCAAACATGACTAAATAAGCATATGCATTCATGGGTCAAGGGGAAAGTCAAGCATACCATACCCTAACCAATTCAATTACAATATAACCCTATATAATTCCATTAACATCCAATTTCATTTTTAACAACCTATAAAAAGGAAAAAGGAACCCCTCATAGGAATCCTAGGGAAAATGGTCATAAATAATCATCAAAGGGAACTCACCCATGGGGTGCCCCTTAAGTAAGGTATAAAACCAATTTCATGCTTTAGAACACCTATTCGATTTCCTAAACAACAATATGAAACAACATCGTTCAAATATAAATCAAGGAAACACCACAAAAATGGGTGCATGGCACTCTGACATATATAAATAGATTGAAAATTAATGAAAGTCATGAAACCACCTACCTTAGGATAATGTTAGATAGATCTTCCAATATCAAGCTCTAATTCACCTTGGTTTGGGATAAATATGAATAATGGAAAAATAACGGGATATTTGGGCATATGAGAATAAATACAAATTTTACAATTGATATCTAGAAGAATCAATAATGACTAAAAAGAATCAAGTAATTACTGATATGGATTAGATGAGATAGACTTCTCTCGAATCAATGTTTGGATGGAGGATTGGGTTCAATCCCAATGATAGTTCCTCAAGGAGCTCAAGAGAGACCCCCCTCTATTTTGTAATGACCCAAGTGAGAGAGGATTTTTTAGGTTTAAAATAAAACATGGGTAAAATGTTCATTTGACCCAAAAAAATAGGGTCACATGGTTTAGTCACATGGTTTATCTAATTGTGCATTGTTTCGAACGATCACTACTAGATAATGGGGGTGGTCACACGGTTACCTCGCATGGTTTACCAACCACATAGTAACCATGGGGTGGGTCTCTATCAAAGTTTTATAAAAAAATCAGACCCACCACATGGTCGCACGGATGTTATCACATGTTATCCTATAGTCATGCATCCAGTTAGCCCCTACTCCATCACATCACACGGTTTGATAAACTATGTGGCCTAATAAGCACAGTTTCTACTAACTATGTTTTAGGCCGAAAACACCCCAAACCATGGGTTCTATATTTAAAAAGATCCCCATACACCCCCTAGACCTCTTTGAAGTCATAAGGCACCCACATTAGGCCATATTTGTGGAATTAAACTGAGAAAATATTGAAAAATTATTATCCAAACCTCAAAGAAGTACCAGCTTCTTACAAACATCCCCCTTAAATTAATTCATCCCTAAATTTTCATTCCAAGGGAGGTGAAGAAATATTTGAGAACAACTCTATCCACTATGATTGAACATCGGTCTCCCTCTGCCAGGTCTCTCCCTACACATTGTTGTACTTCCATCGCACGCATTCTAAAGGAACTTACTGGCCACGAAGAACATTTGTGGTATGATCCAAAATTCATATAGGATGATCCTCAAAGGATGAATATAACTACAACTCAACCTACTTAGGCTGAAAAGAATGAGATGGTTATAAATAGTAACATTGCATCTGAGAAACATGGAAGACATATTGCATAGCTAGTACCTTTGTGGTAACTTCAACCGATAGGCAATCGGCCTAACTCTCTCTAGAATCTCTAATGTCTTGAAGTATCTTGGTGAAAATTACTTTGTCTCATGATCCTTTTATGTCCCAACCTCAGTGAAACACGTAGGAAAACCCCATCCATATCCTCAAACTCTAGAGGTCTTTAATAGTAATCTTCTTAAAAGACTTCATTGTATCCATCCTTTTCGGAATCAACTAAACCTTCTCAATGGCCTCCTTAACAAGATGAGTCCCCAACATAGTTTTCTCTCCTAACTTCATCCAACATAGGGGTGATTAGAATGTTATACCATACAAAGCCTCATATGGATCCATTTGAATAGTATCTTGAACCATTTTTCATAGGAGAACTCTGCTAGGGGTTTGTACCTCTCCCAAGAACCCCCGAAATCTAGGACACATGCCCGAATCATGCCCTCCACCACCAGAATCGTACGCTCTAACTGGTCATCTATCTGGGGGTGGTAAGTTGTGCTTCGAAGCACCTGTATACCTAGAGGCCTCTATATCCCTTCCCAAAAACTATAATTAAACCGAGCATCCCAATCTGAAATGATAGAATTTTGAACCTAGTTCCATCTTATAATCTCAAGGATGTACAAACTCCCATGCTCATCAACACTAATGGTTTCCTAAATCAGAAAGAAATGTGAAACCTTTGTGAGCATGTCAACAAAAACCCAAACGACATCATTACCATGAGGAAACCTCAGTAATCCCATCAGGAATTCCATCATGACATCATTCCATTTCCACTAAAGAATGGGTATATACTACAGAATTCTAGCTGGTCACTTGTTTTCTGCTTTCACCTACTAATAGGTAGAGCACCTAATGACAAAAAAAATACATCTCTTTTCATACTTGACCACCAATACTGATGACATAAATATTGATAAATCTTGGAAACATTAGGATGAACTACCCATATAGAGGCATGAAAGTACCACGTTAGATCCTCGTTCATGTCTGTTGAAACCCATATACGACCATGTAAACATAGAACTTCATCCTCACCTATGGTATAACTAGGTGGAGGGTCCTCACACACCACACTCTCACATAGAACTAGGACTTCATAATCAGATAGCTACCTCATACTCACTCTATCGAGTATGGTAGAGCTAAGAGATAAGTATAAATGAAACATCTTCCCATGACTGTCATGAACTACCAAGTGAATCTCATATAACAACACCAAAATATGTGACTAGCTACTATCCTACTACACTACATATATATGTGTCTTCTGGCTCAATGAAATGACTCAATCCCCATGCATAATAAATTCTCCTACCCTAATACCATATATGTCATAGTACACATTGTAACTCATGCCTTCCACTAGAAAAAATAGTATCAGCACCAAATTCCATCACCCCTTCAACTCCTGAAGGGTCACCTCATAGGAATCTATCTATACATACTTTTCACCCTTCTTTGTCAAGATCACACAGAGTTATTCTAAGCATGATAAGTCATGTATGAATCATCTTTAGTAACCAACCATCCCTAAGAAACTATGTACCTCAAATAATTTTTTTAGATTCTCCCATGAAACTACTGTTCTAAACATCTTTGGGTCCACTGATACTTAGGCCTATGAGATGATGTGACTTGGGAAGTGAATATGATCTATCCAAGATTGGAACTTTTTGAGATTATAATATAACTGATTCTCTCTTAGTGTACTCAATAATATCTCAAGATGTTTTTCATGGTCATATCATTTGTGAGAATACCCCAAGATATCATTCATGAAAACCACAAAAAAATTAGTCAAGGTATGGATGGAACACATAGATCATCAGTTCCATAAAGACGGTAGGTACGTTCGTGAGATCAAATGATAAGAACAAATACTTCTAAATTCCATCACTACTCTTAAAAGCTATCTGAGGTATATATGATGATATAACATTCACCTAATGATAACCAGATATCAAATAAATCTTTGAGAAAACCTGAGCTCTATGGATCTGGTCGAATAGATCATCTATCCATGGTAGAGGATAATAGTTCTTAACTGTTAATTTGTTCAATTTCTAATAATCCATGAAAATCTTGAGGGTACTATCATCCTTTTTCAAAAAAAGGACCACATAACCCCACAAAGAAGTACTGGGTTGGATGAAACCCTTTTTCTCTAAATCCTCTAGCTTCTTCTTGAGCTCTTCCAACTCCATCATAGCCATCCTATATAGAGGAATGGATACTTGTGTCACTCCTAGAACTATATTAATAAAGAAATGTACCTCTCTCACTAGAGGTAAGCATATAAATTCATCCATAAATACTTCCTTGAAATGATCTACTATTGGAGGGAAATAAATCTAACATGTTCCCTGGTCATCCAGATATAAACTCTCAATCTAGGATATCATACTTCCCAACCCACAATACTCGGGTCCATCTCAGCTGTCTTGGACATCTCATTAACCCTTGTATAGAAACAATCCACCCTCTAGTGATGTAAAACTCACCTTATAGTGATATTAATTAAGAATTTTCTGAAAAAAAACCAACCAATCCATCCGTTGAATTATATCAAAGCCCATCATCTTGAGGATGTAGAGGTTCTATAAGAAGTGACATGAACCAACCTCAATGGGGTAATCCTAACACTGATGCATTCCTTCCATTATCATCACTAACAAAGTGTCTAGCATCATAATGACATTACAATTTATAACATAGGTCCCAAGTCTCTCCATAATGGGCACATATATGACACTATGTGGAGCCCATGTATCTAAAAGTGTAGAAGTTTAAATGGAGGAAACAAGAATATTTCTTCTACTCCTACTTGGTTTATTACATTGCATATGCCTAGCCAATAACACAACCCTATGACACATCATGTCTACTCTAAGCTGATCATCCCTACTATCGATGTGAAACGAGGGTTTGGATACAATGATCATGACCACCACTTCAGCCTGAATGACCTGATGCACTCCAACTCCCTATCTGGTGAGAAGCTTCATGCACTGCTCTTGAACGTGAAGTCAGTGTAGACCCTCTCTCACTAGTTTCTAGTGGAAATTCCCTACATATGTGTTGTAGATAGCCCATCTTGCTGCAATATCGGCACTCGAATGGGTCCAACAGACAATGTTGCCTCATATTCCCCAACCTACTGCACTAGTAGCACCTCAATTGGCTACCAGAAAATACATTAAAACTTCTAGTATCACCATTAGGAAGCACTAGATGATGCTTCATACTGCCAGTTGAGATAATAACAAATCTAGGTACTATACCACCCTATCCCACACCTCCATTTTTTTAAAGTTATGATTTATGATTAGTGTCTCATTCACTATAGTAGATACATTATTCAACCTGAATACATTAACCTATGATCAAATGTTATACCTGATAATATACTCAAATCTCCAAGACTTCATACATTGTCACCAATCAGAATAGGTTAGAAACATTGGAGCTCAATAAAATGGGTTGAGGGGTCCATAACTGATAGTGTTCCCTACTCCAGATACAAAAACTCTTGGTTTCTTTCATCCCTCAACATCTTAGGATAGAATTAATCATAGAATACTATCCTAAAATATCCATATTTCATATACTGATTATGCTTCATATGAGTTATAACATTCCACCATCTCTGTGGAATCATGCATCATATACATTACAAGATTTATTCTTCTCTTAAGAGGCATCATTAAATGCTCCAAGATTGATTGCACGAACTCTAGCCATGACTCCACAGCCTGTGGTACACTATCCCCGGAATCTATGGCAAGATACTACTACTGGAACACTCACATCTGCTCTAACATAGACGTGAAAAGTTATAGTGTTCCATAAATCTTTTTCATAAACCTCATAAATAATTCATGGAACAACACATTAGAACCTACATCCAGTGTAATAGTTGGTATCACCGCAGGAAAAACTGGAGGATTGACTAGTAGCCCACGGCCTACCACCTCTGGGGTATGATTATCTCCACCATCCTGGAATATATCTTGAGGTTTTCATGGTGTCATGACTCTATAATTCAAAGAACATGACTCATTTCAAGATGATTTTCAAAGTTTGCATCTCATATGTGTATATACAAAACATGATGGTTCAAAACCTTTGTCTAAGAAACCACCCCTCGGCCTACCCCATGGGTCGGGTCTAGGTGTCAACCAAGTGAGAGATTCTACAAAAATCCCACTACTAAGGTCGGGACTAGTCAAGTTCTATAGAAAAATCCATTTCAGAATCACTAGATTTCCATATTCATTTCATATTTATCACACCCCCTTTTATAAGGGTAAACCAATTGTACACCAAATTCTGATCTGTGGGGGCCCATAATCCATGTGAATTGAAGCTTGGAATCCACCTACATCACATTATAACATAATTCTACTTAAGGATGGAACATGATCTACCAAATTCTAATCCAAGAGGTCCCATACACCTTAGGGATCAAATCATGGTTCCCATCCAATATATTCCATTATATATACCAATACACCTATCACAATAGTAGGCATATCAATCCTGACATCTAACACAACAGTATGATATCAGTAATGCTCTCTAAATGGAATGGAAATTATGCACGGAATATGATTTCTAATAAATTCATCTTTGATTCATGAGATTTAATACCCTCATATCATTGGGTTTCAACACAATAGAGTTCACAATCATATTAAAAATAATAACAAAAGAAAAGTGTGTCACCCAATAGTGAAATCGAATTAACTGTAACAGCTCAAAATCCAATAAAACAACAATTAAATTCGAGACAATTTGGATTTTCATTGTATGTGGGGTAGCTACTCCCAGGAACATATTATTACCAAATTTCATTTACTTCATATCCTAGACTATTGTCTCCAAACAACAAATCAAACCAAAAATGACTCCTCTGATACCACTTTGTAATGTTGCAAACCGAGATGCCACTCAACTTTTCCCTGAGCCCGGTTGGCCATGTGGCCTCAAGCCCATCTCCCAAAACTACAGAGGCTATTGACTGTTTGGAAGAGACTATGTGTGACAGTGGGGATACTATTCCCTCATTATCAAAGTGTAACATAGAATAACAACATAAAAATAGAAAACACAGTAATACCATATAACATAAGTAAATTGTAGAATACGAATATTATAAATAACCATAAGTCATATCATACAATAGATGATGCTACATGTAACATGGTTTAGAAAACATCCAAAATAGGTTGCACTGTAGTCATATACAATACAAGTAAAAAAGTAAAAAAGAGAAATAATAATCTCAAAAGCATTTCAAGCCTCAACATGGTCAAATTTTCTCATACTCTTAAGCAGCATATCAATTACCTATAGAAGGGCACTTTCCCTTATTGACTCCCACAATAATATAATCTATTTTTTTCTAAAACATGACCTATAAAAAGAGTGAGACTAAATCCCATTAGACAACCACCCAAGGTCTCTGCAAATCTGTCAGTGAATATATATACTAGAAAGTGAGCAATAATGATAGCAATAAGCTACGAATTACTCAAAATTAAACAAACTTTAAGAACTGGTTTCCTATTAGATAAATTTCATTATAAATTTAATAATTAAATTACATTGAATTTTCAAGTCTCTAGATCTGACTCATGCTCGGCATCCCCCGTATAATTGTAAGCACAATAGATGCCTCATAAGGCCATCTAAGCAACCATAAGAGAAGACCAAATCTAAGCTTGTGATTTGTCTTAGTAGATAAATCATAAAACATTCCATATCAATATTAAATTATAACCTGATCCCATCCTTGACATTCCATAGTTGGAATTCAAGTGTCACTCTAGGTGAAAATTCCACCAACGCCCTACAAGCCCTTCCTGATGAACCTCTAAGAAACCCAGTATAACTATAGGTGTGGTATAAGTTAAAATCACTAATCATTTCCTTGGTAATTATATAAGGAATCCCAAATTATCAATCATGAAATATAGTTAAATGCATCTTGATCTTGTCCATGGCATCCCCCAATGGATCCATGACTCACTCGGCATGTAAGTACAGACTCTATGAGCCCGTCCATGGAATCCATTATTTACTCAAAGATTAAACATAAATAACCCTTTGATATCATCCATATAATTCAAATAGAATCCAAGGATCACTCAAGGTACAAGTTACATTAATCATATGAGTTCATCTATGTCATTATAAACAAAATACATGATTCACCCCGGACTAGTTACTATTTCATTATAACAAATTCACTTAGACATCTCACTATCCATGATACTTTCAAAACCAGAATTATATAATATAACTCACCACTAAGGGGTATACCAATCAAGGAACAACCTCAAACTATTGGCCTTTCATTTACTCACATGGGTAGGTTCACAGTTAGACTAATTCAATCCAAGCATTCCTAAAGAAGCATAGGCATTCATGGGTCAAGGGGAAAGTAATCCATCCCATACCCTAAAAAATTCAATTACAATTTAACACTATTGTAATTACATTAACAACCAATTTCATTTTTAACAACCCATAAAATTGAAACAAAGGCATGCCTCATAGGAATCCAAGGCCAAATAGTCATCCAAGAGAAATCACCCATTAGGTGTCCCTTAATCAATGTATAAAACCTATTTCATGCATTAAAACTCATGTTCAATTACTTAAACAACAATAGGAAACAATAGGGTATAAAGATAAATCAAAGAGACACCCCAAAATGGACATGAAACACTCCATAATATATAAAAATCTCGACAATTATTGAATGGAATGAGACCACTGAACTTAGACTCCTGGTATATATCTCATCCATTATCAAGCTCTGATTCACCCTATTTTGGGGGAAATAGGAATAACAGATGAAGAAAGTGATATTAACGAATATGATCCTAAATAAAAATGGAGAAATTTATATCCTGGATAATAAATAATGACTAAAAAGGAATCAAAGCTTTATCGACATGGATCTGATGAGATTGACGGCACTCGAATCGAAGTTTGAATAGAGGATCAGAATCAATCCCTAGGATAGTTCCTCAAGGAGATCAAGAGAGACCCCCTATACTATGAAACGATCCAAGGGAGAGATGATTTTTTATGATTAAAACACAATAGGGAAAAAAGTTCATTTCACCCAAAAGAGGGTCACACAGTTTAGGTTCATAGTCTATTGAATCGTGTGGCATTTCTCACAATAGTTTCTAGATTAAGGGGATAGTCACATGGTTACCCCGCATAGTTTAACAATTGTGCGACGACTGTGTAATACTTCTCTGTCAATGGACTGCAAAAAATATAGACCTACTACATAGTTGTCCAGTAGTTATCGAATGATATCTTCTAGTAGTGCATCCAGTGAGCCAATACTGCCTCACACCATACGGATTGTTAAACTATACGACATTATCTGCATGGTTTCTACTAACTGTGAGCTGGGCCCAAAACAACTCAACCCATGTGTTCTAGGTTTCAAATGAGCCTTGGAACCCTCTAAGACCTCTTTGACCTCAACAGGCACCCACATTTGGCCAAATTTTGAGGAATAAAACTGAGAAAAGATGGAAGACTCATGATCTATATCTCAAATAAGAACCAGAATCTTACACAAAGTTTCCCTTGGGTGGTTCACTTGAAATAGTCCCATATATTTTCCTCTTGGAGGGAAATCCTCACATATTTCCACTATTTTATCTTTGTAAATTGGTTTCATATATCTCAGATTGAGTGAATGACTATGATCTACCATTTTTTGAATGATGGGTTATTCCTATAAGGGATGTCTATTCAAAAGGAAAGCTAAGGATTTATCTAAAAAACATAAATAACAAGGTTATTTCCTTTGAGTATTAAAAATTAATTATTTTCAAATATTTCATTTTTCCCTCTTATTGGGAAAATATTTCCTCAATTATAATATATCAACTTATTCAAGTAACATGTGGTACATAGACACCCATTTTACTTTTTCTTTATTTGATGTAAGCTAAAGAGGTAGTGGATGAACATTTTAGGGAGCACCTGAATTTTTGGATTTCCTTTTATTTGTAGTACCGCACCTTCTTCTGTCATTTTGGTGTGGACCATATTTTGAAAATAAACAGAATCCTATTATTCTTCTAAATTTTCCACATTTCCTGTAGCTTCTACAAGGTCAATGCTAATGAAATTTTCTAATACATAGTGATTTATAGACATCACATCACCATCCGAATTATTGGAGGTCTAGTCACCCTTGGATTAACTATTGAGAAAGAGGTAGGATCTTCATGAGTGGTTACCTTCTTGGTGGGTGACTTTGGCTTGATACCTCTATGAGGATTCATATTTTCTTTTGAGGATTCACTTAGGTTCATTTTATGGAGATTAATCTCAAGGGATTATCCAAAACACATCATTGTACATGATCCCTAGACGAAGATAGGTCAAAATGTGAGAAAAAATATAGGTAATTATTCTATGATGAACCTATTAAATGGGAAAAAGAATGATCTATGTGATGGGGAAGTAGAGATAAAAGTGTCCCCATACTTATTAGATATAGATACTTCTAATTTGTTCCTACGAAATTGAAGACCAAATTTGATTACCTTTAAGGAGGTGATTTTTGTAAAAATTTCCCTAGTCATGAGGGTAGGGGAAACTCTTGGGTTATTTCTGCTACAGCTATCACTACTAACCTCTAAATCTTGTAGATATTTATCTGATCATGAACTGGGTGAAAAATAATGCTTTGAATTTGGGTTTCCTTCTACCTAAGGAAATTCCCTCATTTGAGATTTAGCTTTCTTCAAATGAGAATCATTTTCAATATTCTCAAATTCTTGATGTAAGAGGCTTTTGAGGGATTTATCTCATCAACTTTGACATTTATGAGATTTTTTCATGGAAAATCCCCTCTAATTATTCCATTTGTGGTGTGAAGACAATAAATCCAAGAGTTAGTCTGGAATGATGACATTACATGTTGTAAATTTTCACTAGATTTGATGGTTGAGGATCGAATTGAAATGTAGCTCCTCATATTATCCCCACTATATAATATGATAATTGGATGGAGTGTCAGTTATCAACTCACATAGGATACTTGGAGCATTAATACATGCATATTGAAGACCCTAATGTTCTGTTCCCTATATTTAGAATCTAATGACTAAGAGGGTGGCCAAGTTGATATATCAATGAAATTATTTTATCTCCTTGAAATAATTTTCATTTGAATTAAAAGAAATAATTTTTATTTTAATTGGTGAAGAGTCGTCCAAATATTTAGATGAATATGATGTATGAATTCCCCTATTGGAGTCTTTGGAATTTTATATTTTAGAGTGTCCATGGGACAAAACAAGACTAGAATATTATCTTTGGCCAATTTTTCTCATGATTAATGTGTTCTATTCATTTCATATGAGAGACTCCATTATTTTCATTGAACTATGTGGTTTTTTACCAACCACTTTGTTTTATAAACCCTGGTTGACGGGAATATTCTCTATTGTAGTGGAAGTTAAGTGGTCTAATGGTGGACCATATAATTATCATTACATTGGGATATCTTTCAACTAAGAAAAAATGTTACCTGTCCAAGACAAATAATCAAGGGTGTTTTGCATCATATTCTCAAGTGTCTCATGATATGAGGTATTTCTCATAGTTTATTCAATAAGGGAAGAGACTTCTTATCAAAATGAAATATTTATGAGGGGAGGACCTTTTCATAATACACCATCATGGGGAGGACTACCACCAAAGCTTAAGAAGTTAATTCATGTTGATCATTATGATAAGTGTTATCATGATCAATATCAATATAATTATGAAGGATTCCTTTATATAAATAACTTTGGGTAATATCTACATATATTCTTATAGAAAAATAGTGAGAAATACCTTCACAATAGAAACTTCATCTTTCTTGATCTGGAAATGATTTTATAGGATCTTGGTCCACTATTAATAAATTTTGAAGGGCCTCAATAACACCAGCACTAATAAAATTATGCATATGTGTATGCCTCTATGTTTTATATTTTCCCTGGTGAAACATTTTATTTTATTATCTCTATGGTGCATTTTGAGTTACATGTTGAGAATAGTATCTTTTATATATAAGAACCTTCCTGGGAGACTCCGGTGTTGTTTTCGGGGTATGCTGACAAGTTTCCATGGATTCTTCAAGAATATATGTCTGAGTTGAAGTGGTCATTGGAATGGTACAATGATCTATGATTTAAACATGAATGTTTTCTTGATCCCATTATCCATTTATCATAGGTTTGTGCTGACGATCCTCCTAGATAAGAGAAATAGTGCATGTCTTCTCTTGAGTATCCCTTGAATTGTGTTGATGAGCTACACTAGTGGTGGGGGAGGGAATGTGTTTCTTCCCCCCAGACTAATTCTCCTTCCATGATATGTTAATATCTTTAAATAATGTGGTTATGGATATATGTTTGTCACTCTATTTCCACCAGGATGTGTTAATGGGCTCTTTAGGTGGAATGGGAATGTTTTATCATTACATGGTTGGGGTTAAAATTTGTTTCTACACATGTCCTCTAGTTCCTATCAGAATATACCAATTAGCTTCATGTCCAGGGGTGATAAGGTGTGTCTTCCCCCTATTTGTTACAAAGATATTATGATAAAATTATTTGGGTGCTTCCAGAATATACAAGTAATATTTCTGAGTGAGGGAAGGTATTTGTGTATACTCACATGTTTTCATCAAATTATATTACTAAGGTTATTTCATAGAATTAGGGATGTGGACTTGATCTTATTTTTTTCAATTTTACCTTCCTTGATGGGTTGTCCTAGGTGTTAGGGTCTGGGTGACTTGAGTTGAGACCCATAGGGTTCTTTCTTTAGTGGTATTAGTGTCTGACGTAGCATGGTATTAGCAGTGGGGATTATTGGTAGGATCTTGTAGAGGGATTATGATAATGTTTTGAGTCCAATATTGACCTCTTATTCCACCTACCTAATATAACGGAGTTAATTTCTACTATATTATAATGAGAGGCTCCAAAATGGTTTAAAATGGTGACTGTTGATGCTCTCTTATTTGTCACCACTCGTCATTGAGAAGATATTTGGTGGGTACTCATCTTAGAGGGCTTCAAAAATTACTTACATGTTTTGTATTGTACTTTTTATATGGAACTACTGAATTATTACATTTTCCACCCAGTATTAAAGGTGCTGGTTGGACGATGGTGCCCTCTAGTTTGATAGTGGCCCATTTCATTCAACTGATTATGAATAAGTGTATCATGATTTGTAGGAATCCATTTTGATTGAATTATATTATAGTGGATGTTAATGTGAGATACAATAAATAAAAAAATTAAAATTAATCAATTTATTATCATAATTAATCAAACACATGCATAGATTATTTATTTAAAGGGTCCATATTAGGCCCATTTTTGTTTTATGAAAAATATACACGAAAATTTGGATAACATGTGGGACACTTGGTTATTTTTTGATTGGTTGAAGGATTCATTTCAGGTTCACCATTTTTGTTTCTCACCTAATGGCTTGGTCATTATTTCAAGTTGGGAGATACCAACACTCTTCAAATAATTTACAACAAGGGTTATTCATGGAACTAAAAACACCCAACAGTTCCAATATCCATTATAGTCTATGATCTACTTTTCAAAGTTAGGTTGTCATTGTGGTGTTTTTATAATGATTATTAGGAACTCACATTGGAAAATAGAATTGGAGGTTGGGCTCATCAAAAAATTTTGGGAGAGTTATTTCCTACTCCATTTCTCTCTTACAGATTTAGATCATGTCCATAAATAGTTACTAAATCTCTATAAGGGACTGGTATCCCCATATTAGTAATCAGTTATTGATATATACATATGTGAACATTTGTACAGATCATAGGTTTTCCGTCAATATAATAATCTATTTATATCAATAGTTCTCCATCAATATGTATCATAGGTTCTCCATAAATGGAACCATCTGTATGTATTCGAGGTTATCCGTATTTTATTTATTTTATTTTATTTTACCAAAATGTAAGTAATTATTCTTTAAATCCATGTATTTGGGAACTCTAAAATTTATCACCTTTTAGTGATATAATTACTATTTTGATGCTAAGATTGAGACCCTGATGGGATTTCCTAAACTTCCTCATGAACAAAATCAAAACCCATTTAGTTTAGTGCCACATTATGGGACACATTGTACCATTTGAGGTCATGTTAAAAACACTTTTCTATGAATTTTAATGTCACTTAGTAAGGACGTATAGGAAAAAGGTTCCAAGAAAATATTTTTTGAGGGATTATGCATGACTGGACCTTTATAGTTGAATGGTCCTAGAAAAAATGTAATGCACTAGGTCGTAGTAGGATATCATATGTAATATGGCTCTATATGGATGATGATGAGTTTAATATGTTGGGTTTGAACCTCAAGTAGGTCTCATATGTATCTCATTAGAAAAATAATCAAATCCCATAATGTTAAGGATGATTGTGGATTAAAACAAATGAGGAGGTTCAAGGATGGGATTTTGATTATTCTAGTGAAGGGATCAACTCAATTCTCTAGTACCATGTGATTGATGCTCATTGTGAAAACCAAGGAACACTAGAAGGTTGGTAACATTGCATAATTGGTTTCGATTCAAAACTACACCTAAATTGGAATCCCATGTTTATACTTTATTTTTTATACACTAAAATATGGGGGGGGAATATGAATGGTATGTGGGGTATAGAATCCCATAATAAAGGCTATGGGATTACTCTAGTCAGGATTCCCTGAAGAATCTTCTCCTCATCCATTGATGGAATAGTGCGAGGGTACAATGAGGGTATCCATGAAGAAAGATGAGGGGATTACTCAAGGAGGGATGCCTAATACTACCTTCCTATGTTTTTAGAACCCCATATTGGGGAATATTTATTCTTTGATTATAAAATAGAAGACATGGATGCTTCCTAGTTCACCTCACATTTCATGCAATATGAGAGAGGTGAGTGTCACTGCCTTAATCTAAAAATTTCCCATCACTACCTTCAAGATCGGGGTCTTCATTACCAAGGGGATGTTGGATTGAAAATATACTAAGAAATATAAATATTAGGGAGCTTATTGTGGGAACATATTTTAATATTTTAATTCATTATTAAAAGGGTGTAATAATGGTGTGGCTAATAGCTCAATCATACAGGTCTGGCGGCCTTAGGGGAGGTCTTACCATCGCCTTCCTTGGGATTTTTCTTTAACATGAGATAACCTTTTGGATACTTCATAAAATTGATAAGATGAACCAAAAATCTACTAGTAAGGATATTATTCAGATTAAATAGGTGAATACCCTAAGGATACCCCATTTCACATATTGGTTATGCTATATGATATGGGAGATATTGTAGATTGAGGTCTTCCACATTCAATGTTCCTTTATGAAGGTATTTATTCATAAATGAGAGTTTATCTTATGAGGAAGACCAAGAAATATTCCATTTTTAAAAATTATTTTCATTTTTTCAAGGCCCTTTTATGAAATAATCTTTTATGGGGAGTTTTAACCTACTTTATAGTGAGTGTGTTACTTGTAGTTTGTGGTGGACTTCCCAAAATAGAAATTTACCACTCTCAGTACTTCTCTATATTAGTTATTTATCTCTTTTTATCTTTAAGTTTTAATTAAAAGGATAATTTGGTGTTTATAGTTTGGGTAAAAAATCGCTTTCCAAAAAATGGTCGGTCACATAGCCTGTCAGACACTATGCAGCAGGTGAAAAAACAACACATTATCTCAAATATGTATTTCATTTTTTGGGCGGGAATAGAGACACCACCATGCTCTATAAATGAGTTTCATCTGTGGGGGTGGGGGAATAAAACCAATTATTCACCCCAAAAAAATAATTTTTTTAGTGGGGTTATAGAACCACCAACTTACACCACAGATGAATTTCATTTGCAGGGGTGTAGAGGAACCAACTCTCTCCATAAATGAATTTCATTTGCAATGGAAAGGGGGATATGTGAATAAGAAGGTTCTACATATAATATTCATTAACTATATGAAAAAATCATATTATTATTTAGTTTTAAGTACTTTTATAAATTTACTTTGAATTTTTTTTGTCTATATTGTTGTCAACTCCAAAAAAAATCCTATTCCTTTTCTTGGTTTTCTTAAAAACATAAAGGCCTTAATAGGTATAAAATCTAATAACTTTCACATAATTCCCTTGAGACCAATATTAACACATAAACACATATAAATTGCGCCTAGGGATTTGTTAACTTTTATAAAACTAATCTAAAACCCCATTATCAAAACACCCCCTAGTCTGACCCAAAAAAGTAAAATTCTCCCTGAATTCTGCCTACCGGTAACAATATAGGTTGTTAAAAATTGGATATTCAATTTAGACTCCATGTAATGACTAAAAATAAAATTAATAAGACTAAACATCCATATTATCTTCTCATTTATTCAATTTTACACCACTTTCACATTGAAATAATTTCTCTATTATTCTATCTAATTGTATGGCTTTGAATGATACATCAAGTTATTCTTAAAATAGAATAATTGATATCTCTATATCACAGATTCCTGTTATCATAGATCTTGTCTAAATATCTCCTCATTAAAGCTTAGTCAAATACCCATTGAAATCCTTTAAAAATTCTAAATAAACCCAAACAATTTCAAATTCTAAAAAATAAGGAAAAACAAATATTCACTAACCATGACATAATCACCCTTTCCATGATGTGGTCTTTAATCTAGAAAACCATGATACCAAAAATTATTATGAAATATTTTTATTAAAAATTAAAATGGATTGGTTTCCTTATTTATAATTATAAATACCATGATGTGTCAAAGCTCTCTAAATAGTGGTTTTATTATTAGAAACTTCTCTAGATCCTCCATGAAAACAACCTCTACATCATGATTTATTCTTCTTCTCCTTTGGTGTTTTTTCCTTCCATTAAAATATCAAATATACCAAATTGTAGTTTTATAATGTTTTATATTTTATATAGGAAAAAAATTATTGTGATATTCTAAAATAGCCATCATCAGGAATTATTTCCCTTCCCCTACTCATTATATATAAAAAATATTTCCAAGATATATCATCCATGGTGAAAACCATCAAATGTTTCATTAATATTTCTTATTTCATATAGAATATTTATTTAAATTTATTTTAAAAAAATAGATATAAATTCTATGCTTTGTGAAATTTTATTTCAATTTCCATTTACTAAAAATTTTTATTTTTAAGAATAAGTGGTTTTATTTTATATTTTATAATCACTGCATTTTTTAATAGATGCATGAACCACAAAAAATCTATGAAAACCATAGTGTGATTTGAATTTTAGCAATCATTCTACTTCTATCTTTTTAAAAAACCTTAATTACATTCCAATATTCCTCCATATATTAAAATTTATTCAATTTCATCATTGTCCCAAAAAATACGATGCTAAATTATATCCAAAATTTGGCATCATAATTTAATTAATTTTATAGTTATTTTTTCTAGTTTTTTATATATCTTATTATTGAAAAATAGAGTTACTTAGATTATTTGCAATCATTTGATGTTAACTTATAATTAAAGATATAAAATATGATAAAATCCATGATATCTGGTAAAGGAGGGGATTATTATGAAAGTTATTTTGAGTATAAATGAAACTCAAGACCTTTTTATATATTTTTATGAGTGTAAAATTAATTCGCAGTCCTTTATGTCTGGTAATATTGAACGGAATGTGGTTTTAGAAGGAATAAATCATATAATTTTTGACATGGGGAGGTGTATAATGAATTATTCATATTTTATAGATTTATATGGGTATATTATTTTAGTAATTCTATTTGTTTTCAAAATTAGGTAACATTAAAATTAGTACATAGAACATCTTATGAGTTTCTGACTTGAAAAAATTAAAATTTGGTATATTTTATATATAGGGTTTTATAGTATATGTGAAGTCATATGATTCTAAATTATAGAAGTTTGACCCTAAGACTGTTAGATTTTTTCTATAAATTGGGTATATTTTATTTAACTATTCACTCTATGAAATTATTTGAATATTTTCATCAAACATTATCTATGTATGAGACAAATAGTTTTGATCATTATTCATATAAAATAAGTTTTAAAAAGGATTGTTTTGTAGTTTTGATTCCACTCACTCAGTTTCATAATGATGTATTTATCCATGTTTATCATGATGATCATCAACTTATAAAAATTAGATAAGATAGTCTGATTACAACATTATTAGGAGAACATTAATTTTTTGATATATCTAATGAACTTCCATTAAAGATATCTCAAATGTTTCTCTTATACTTAATAATTATATTATGTATCATCAAGAGAATGAGTTTAACTTAAATGATGATGATGATCCTATAATTTTTAATATGTCATTTATATTCCTCTTGATTTAGGTTAGGTTACGTTTTATGCATGATTATATGCCTTTATGGGTTATAATGTCATGTGGGATCTTATCTAATTGTTATTTAGTTCCAAACTTGTTGGATTAAATGGGTATTTAATACCAAATACAAACAATATGGAAATATTGAAATATAAAAAATAATATTAGTATCAAAGGGATACAATGAAATATAGGTAATTGTATATAAATAAAACCTATCACTGTATTTTCTTAAATATTATATTTGAGTTATAATGGACTTGGTAGTTCATTTTAATTTATAGCTTAAAAAATTGAAATTAAAATAGCTTTTCTTAATGGTGATCTGATTGATAAATATTATATGATTTTCCTTGATGGATTTTTCAAATTGGGTGAGGATAATTTCGTTTGTAACATGAATAAATCCATTTATGGGATAAAATAATATTCAACATAATGGTATTTAAAGTTTTATCAAGTGATAACTTCTCTTGGTTTTAAGGTGAATTATTCAAATCAATTAATTTACTTAAAAACTGGTGGGGTTAATTTTTTAATTATTTTTTTATATATTTATGACATAAATTTGGCTAGTAATTTTTTTAAATATTTGACTAAAACAAAATTTATATTAATAAACCACTTTTATAAGAAGGAACATAGGGAGTTTTCGGTAGTTTTGGGCATCCAAATTCATTACAAAAGATCACATTTAGATTTTGAATTATGGTAAATATGATATATTTAAAATATCTTTAAGTAGTTTAACATGATGGTTTTATCCTATTATGTTTCTCCTATTTTAAAATAAAAAACTCTCCAAAAATCAAAATCCAAAAAATTATAAAAAAAATGCAATGAGAAAATTTTTTATATGCATTTATTGATGAATGTTTGATATATGTTCAAGTTTATACTCGAATTAAATTTTATGGGTTTTAAATTCTCTATATATATACTTGATTGATTAAGGATTGGGATATTCAAAATATGTGAAATGGATATTCAGATATTTATACTTCTCAAAAGATAACACTTTTACAAATAATATGTCTAATAAAAATCATTTCATTAGTTGTTATAACTCTAACAGATTTGGTTGTTCCAATGATTGAAGTATTATTTCAATTTTTTTATAATGATAGGTAGGGTTATATCTTGTATGAGTTTCAAACAAACTCTAAAAATGTTTTACCTAAAATACAAACATAAAGATATGCATGAATGCATGAGAGAACATAAACTGACCAATAATGTTCTATTAATGAAAAATCCATATTTAATATCCATTAATTTGTGTAATCAAAATAATAATGCATTAATATATAATTGGATAATTAATGTAATAAATTGATGCATTAAAAACAAAATATAGTAGATTAATTGATTAATTAGAATCCCTCAATCTAATATTAAACTAATTATATTTTATTATTCAATTAATTAAGACATTAACATTCAAATCAGTGTATTAATTAAAAAAATATTATAATCCAAAATACAACTCAATAACACTAAAAGGATAAAATATGATGGGGAAATTACCTATAAAAATGTAAATGTTCATAAAAAATAATAGATAAATAATTTTATAATTTAAATAAATAATATGTAATTCTAATAATGACCCAATAATTAAAAATTGTATCAAAAGATATATTTTTTGAAATAACATCACTCTAAAATTATATCATGAATTAAAAAATTAAAATACAAAGTTTAAAACTCTGAGTAGTCTAAGATATCAAAAAATATTAGATAACCCTATGTGGATAACATTATTATGAAAACATAAAATGTTAAAACCTTTGGTTAGTATATTTATCGACATATTATTTATATAAAATTCCTAATTAAATAATGATGCTATATTCTTAAAAAAATATATTATATCAAAGTATTTTAACCAATAAAAATTCATTTTATAGAAATATACAAAAATATTATTTTAATAATAATTTAAAAGTTTCCTTGGAATGATTTCAATAACTTGAAAACCAAAAATCAAATTTTTCAGCCATATATTCTGATAATAAGATTTATAATAAGAATTATACAATACTTACATAGTTAAAGTGGTTATCAGTGTATGTTAGTAACTCCCCTAAGATAAAACCCAAATTATCATTATAAATATAAATTTTATCAAATATTTCAATTATTAGTGTAACACCCCGAGCTTCCATGGTACGCCTCTCTTTCAATAATGTGATAGCTTGCATTGTACGCAAGTTCGAGATTCTAACACACCGAGACCAATAAAAATAGCCATTATGAATAGTAATACCCACTTTTTGAAATTATATATATTTTAAATCTCAAAATGGACTTCATTTTTGGATTCGGAATATCGAAATTATCCTAAGTTGAATTTTGGGTATTTTTCTGAGAACATCCAATTTTTTATGAATAGTGAGAAATACTTAAAAACAACTTTTTTAATCAAAATAATTTATAGTGATAAATTATACTATTTAGTGGTTTTAAATAATAATTAGAATATATTTTTACCATTTTGTCCAATGGTGTTCATTAGAATTAATTTCACTTTGAAATTGGACATAAACAATTGTCAATCTTTTGATATATATTGCTTCTTAAAAACACGCTATTTGTTGTGACAGCAGGAATTAATTATAAAATTAATTAATGCAACATACATGTTTGGAATTTTTAAAAATAGACATCATTATTGTATTTGGAATATCAATTATAGGTTAGGATGAAATTTTGGCATTGTTCTGAAAAACTTCAATTTTTGATGAATAGTGAAACCACTAAGTGGTAGTTAAAAAACTGATTTTTCATTTAAATGAAACATTACCACTTCTGTGATTTGATTTTCAAAAATTTAACATACATGGTTTTCATTAGGAAGTAAAATGTGGTTCAATGGGATTAAAATAATTTTTTGGTGAATAGTAACTTTTATGATTAATTAATCGCGATTAAAGGTAATTAGTGAAAGTTACGGTAAAAATGATATTATAAAAATATTAAAATACCCTTACACTTGTCCTACCCTTATTGGATGAGTCATGGCCGACCAAGACAATCCATGGGTCAACTTGGGGACCCCATGGAGCCACTTGGGTAAGAAAAAGACATTAATAACTTTTTATTTAAAGTAAAAATAAAATTGTCACAAACATGTGTTGTTTTACTAAAAGAATTATTACATGGGGTTATATAAGTAAAAATTTCGACTATAAATATTCATTGGAAAGATAAAAATATTTCCTAAATCATGATATTTTTTTATAATATTTAGAGATTAAATTAATTAATTTTTTTATGACACCATGATGATGCAGCGATTACCTCCTTAATTAACGATCTAAATAAAATGAAAAGATAATGTAAAATATAAGACTTACACTTGTCAAAAACCTATTGTATGAGTATATTTTTAACCCTTACCACCTTATCCTAGAAATATATAAGTGTGGGACCTTTAAAATCCTAAAATCATTATATAATAAAGTAACATTTCATGACTTTCCAAGAGTGCCCCTCCTCTCCTCTTATAAAAGGCCCCCTCCTCTACCACCTTATTCAAACCATCAAATCCATGTGGATCGGCCAACCTCTGCCCAAACAATCTATAAACTTCTCTCTCTTACTCCTAGAAGCCTCTCTTTGGGAATAATTCTTCCCAAGGAATCCTTTGGCTCAAATCAAAAAGAGTTACCTGATTTTAAGGTAATGTCTTCTCTTATGTTCTTTTGTTTTATTTTGCTTCTCCAACCCCTTAAACTCTTTTTATTCCTTTATTTTGTAACAAAACCAGTATATTAAATATATTAGGATGTTTTTATGAGAATTATTTGATTTAAAATTACACACACCTTCATCTAATGGTTAAATAACATACTGTTTTTGTGGTTGGTGAATTACTGCCTCAAGAAATGATGATTGTTCAATCTTCTTTTAACACCTCTCATGGTGGATATTATGATGAAACTATTTTCATATATGATATATATATATTATGTTTATTTTTTCCTTATAATTATGTATTTCTCATTTATTCCATACCTTTATGATTTCCATAATGGATAAACACGATAATTTCATTTTAGGAAGTGCAGACTACCACCCCCTCAAAGTGATTTGAATCGTTAATGCCATATGTGGGACGTATAAAGGATGGAGTAAATGATATTATATATGATATTATGATGGAATTATAACACACCTTTATATCATTATGATTTCATTCCATTAAATACGAAATATAAATGACAGTAGCCTTCATGGGTACGCACGGCTTACCGTCTCCATGAACAGTGCATTTCATTTCTTACCTCTAAATGTTACGTAATATTATGAATTAATGTATATACTGGATAAATATGAAATATATGATATCTACATCATTAAAATAATTCTGGATATAATGGATATTTTACCACATGAACAACTTGTAATTATAAGAAGTTTATTTTTAACTCAAGTACCAAAGATCGAAAATACGACCGTTATTAACTTAAATGATTACATAATGTTTATAACATGGTAATAAGTGATATAAAAGGAATAATGAACTTGAAAAATGTTCTTAATCAATTTTAAATTAACTCTAGTTTATTATTCAGGAGTTTAAAGAACGGTCGAGTCATGTCGGACATGAGGTAAGGGAACTTCTAAACCCAATTTCTGCTCTTTGGGTTAATCTCCTACTTTCAAATTATTTCATGATATTATTATGTCATATCTTGAATTTTTACTTTCATTATGTGTTAATATAGTGAATACACATAATATATCTATTTTATGTACAAGATGATCTTTGTAAGGGACTTCGTCTCAATCTCCATTCATTGAGGCACATTTTTTTATACACAAATTTCTTTTATACGGTGTATAAACCCCTTTTTCTTTTACGTTTATTCAAAAGTAATCTTTTTATATGAAGTGTTTTACTAAACGACAAAAAGGAATATTTTTCTTGTCGTACGTATGTGGCGACAACGACTTCTCTGCCACTGTGACCATTATTTGAGTTCCCGCTTCTTCTACAAGCCATACCTTTTTTTAAATAAAAAATAAATACAAAGTTTTTATTTTCTTTTATTTTGGTATTGAAAATGGTTTTGAAAGTGTTTTTTATTATATCAATGTGTTGTATTTATATCTTGTGATTTAAATGTTGAAATGTTATGTTTCTTTTATGCATGTTTTATGTGATACTATTATGTTATGGTTTATGATATGTTTAAACCTGTTCCTATGAGGAATGCATTGGACTTAACAAGTGATGGGTGGAGCCCACTATAGCTCCTTGATCCATCGTTAGGTCTCACGAGACAAACTAGTGTCTTGGCATGAGGCCTTGACAAAATATTATTTTTAGTTTTGGCATGAGGCCTTGGCTATGTGGTTATGATAGTCTGGCATTATGCATTCCATCATTATGAAAGTGGTTATTGATATTGCATGTGATTATTCGACCCGTAGAATATCCATGTGAATAGGTAAATGGCATTATCTCATTTTACTTTTGCCATATTATGTTGAAGTTCAAGTTTAAAAGGCTTTTGTTTTAGTTATACATTGCCTCAAATGTTTACGTTTATTTATGAAAGCTTCTGCTATATTGTTATCCTTACTGAGAATCTGAGCTCACCCCTTTCAATGTTTTATTTTTCCCAGGATGTGAAGAAATATTTTATACCTGACCTAAAGGGATAGTCTGAAGGGGATATAAGTGTGGACTATGGAGACTATGTTATTGTGAATTTTCACTTTATGATGTAATGTAACATTTATTAATGTATCTAGTGTTTCCAATGCTACTAAACTAATCGGTCTTTCGAGACTTGATCTTTTGTGATCATGCCATTGTTACGCAATAATGCACCGACTCTGGGTAACTGGGGTCAGGGTGTTACAGTTGGTATCAGAGGCAGTTTAGTACTAACCTTGTAAGCTAGATTTAGATAAACTCTAATTAGATCACATAGCCCAATGATAGACTTTGAGGATAAGTATAGAAGAACTTCCTAGAATTTTGGTATTATAGAGATTTTGTGAGTTTTTCGAGTAATACAACCCTGTTTGGATACGAGCAGGTAGAGGCTGCTCTGACACAGATGTACCTAGGGGTAAAACCTGAAAATACCACTTTGAACTAGACTCGAACAGGAACTGGTGCACGATAATGGGTCGTGCTACACTCTTGGTTACGACACTCTCGGGGGATATGCTTAGTATAATTCTCATTTTATTTACAAACCATTATGAAGGGTTTATGAGAATATACTTCCTCAAAGAAAACAACTTTATGATTATGTATTATATCCATAAACCGTTCAATTTACGTTAAGTATTTTACAAGTTTGTAATTTTTCATTGCAATTCATAAAATGACCTAGTTTATGCCATTGTATAGAAATGGCTCCCAGTAGAAGGAATGTGAACTCCCGTAATATGTATGATCCAAAGAGTAAGAAGGATCATATCTTTCACGGTATTAAGCCAACATTTAGGAGAGAAATAGTCTCCCATGTGTTCTCAACATATGAAGAAATAGTATCATGTGTTAATAAGATAAGTAAATAATTCTCCGAGTCCTATGGATTTGAATGTAAGCAAGAGAAGAAAAGGATGGAAGAGAGAAAGATGGATAAAGGGAATAGGGAAAAGAATAATTTTCCAATATGTGATAACTGTGGGAAGAAACACCATGGAACTTTCCTAAAGGGAATGGGAGTTTGTTATAAGTGTGGAGAAAAAGGACACCAAGTGTGTGACTTCAAGGGTAAGAAGAAGGTTTCAAATGTACAATGCTTCCTCTGCAAGGAGTGGGGACACTACACAAACCAATGTCCAAATCATCGGAGTATTCCCTAAATGATGCTATTGGATAATAATCATGTTTTGATACTACCACAGATGAGGGGGAATGATTAGAGTTCTTATGTTTTTATTAAAGAATTATGTCATTTCAGTGTTGTACTGACGATTTACAGGTTATAAGAATAATGTGACATATATAAGGATTTTACTAAAGTACTTGTTGTTTTCATTCAGGTTTTAATATGATGAAGGTAATCATATTTTTAGTATGTGACAATAGGAAAAACATTACTTTGTTTGGGGAATCTGATGTTACAATTGATTTTGGAATTTACCAACCTTTTAGAGAAAGTCTGGATAGAGGTATTTTGGATTACTATAAAGGTTAGAATGGATTATATTTTACATTGGTTACAATTGTTAAGGCTGTTTTTGGATATTTATAAAAAGGACAACACGCAGTTCGTGTGACAACCCATCGCATTGGACAAAGCTGTGGGAATCGAACCCACAACCATAGTGCGACATGCCTTTATTAAATACCACTATCCTACAGGAAGTTCATGGTTATTACAAAATATTTTTCTTCACGGTATGTGTTAATATTTGGAACCTTCTACGATTAGGATAAATATAATATTTTTGAGTTCTATTATCTTTTTGAGTGAAATATGATTTTGTGGTAGAAATTAGTTGATGGTTGAAACTCTACTTGTCAAGTATATATATATATATACCTCTCTCTTATTCTATGAATAAATTAATTATTAAACTTTAGGAAAGGGATATTAAAAAAAGTGTTATCCTATTACCTTATGTTTTGTTGAACTGGTGATATTTTAAATCACCATTGATTGAAGGCTTTGAGGCCCTCAATTTTACACTTGTTTGTGATTGATGACCTCAATCACTCCCTACAAATATTTACATTTTTCCTAAAATTATATGTCTCTAATTTCCACCAATGTTCTCCTTATCGAGATCATAATTTGGTGGTGACTTTTTCATTTCCCTTTCCCTCTTATTAAGGCTAAATTTTATTAACCTTATTTCTGATGTGGTTTTTCCACAAAGGTATTTTCTATTTTCAACCTTTTATTTCAGAAGGGAAATTTCAAAATTGCAAGGATGCAATTTATTTAAGGAGGGTAGAATGCAACACCCCGAGCTTCCATAGTACACCTCACTTTCAATAATGCAATAGCTTTCATTGTATGCAAGTTCGAGATTCTAACACACCACGACCAATCAAAATAGCCATTATGAATAGTAATACCCACCTTTTGAAATTATATATATTTTATATTTCAAAATGGACTTCATTTTTGGATTCGGAATATCTAAATTATCCTAAGTTGTATTTTTTGTATTTTTCTGAGAACTTCCAATTTTTTATGAATAGTGAAAAATACTTAAAAACAAATTTTTTAATAAAAATAATTTTTAGAGATAAATTATTCTATTGATTGGTTTTAAAGTATAATTATAATATATTTTTACCATTTTATCCAATGGTGTTCATTAAAATTAATTTCACTTTGAAATTGGACATAAACAATTGTCAATCTTTTGATGTATATTGTTTCTTAAAAACACACTATTTGTTGTGACAGCGGGAATTAATTATAAAATTAATTAATGCAACATATATGTTTAGAATTTTGTAAAATATAAATCATTTTTGAATTTGTAATATCAATTATATCTTAGGGTGAAATTTTGGCATTGTTCTGAAAAACTTCAATTTTTGATGAATAGTGAAACCACTAAGTGGTAGTTAAAAAACTGATTTTTCGTTTAAATGAAACATTACCACTTCTGAAATTTGATTTTCAAAAATACGACATACATGGTTTTCATTATGAAGTAAAATGTGGTTCAATGGGATTAAAATAATTTTTTTGGTGAATAGTAACTTTTATGTTTAATTAATCGCGATTAAAGGTAATTAGTGAAATTTAGGAAAAAAATGATATTATAAAAATATTAAAATACCCTTACACTTGTCCTACCCTTATTTTATGAGTCATGTCCGACCAAGACAATCCATGGGTCAACTTGGGGACCCCATTGATCCACTTGGGTAAGAAAATGACATTAATACCTTTTTATTTAAAGTAAAAATAAAATTGTCACAAACATGTGTTATTTTACTAAAAAAATTATTACATGGGGTTATATAAGGTAAAATTTAGACTATAAATATTCATTGGAAATATAGAAATATTTTCTACATCATGATATTTTTTTTATAATTTGTAGATATTAAATAAATTAAATTTTTTTAGACACCATGATGATGCAGTGATTACCACATTAATTAACGATTTAAATAAAATGAAAAGATAATGTAAAATCTAAGACTTAAACTTGTCAAAAACCTATTGGATGAGTATATTTCTAACCCTTATCACCTTATACTATAAATATATAAGTTTGGGACCTTTAAAATCCGAAACTCATTATATAATAAAGTAACATTTCATGACTTTCCAAGAGTGCCCCTCCTCTCCTCTTATAAAAGGCCCCCACCTCTACCACCTTATTCACACCATCGAAGCCATTTGGCTCGGCCAAACTCAGCCCAAATACTCTCTCAACATACCTCTATTACTCATAGAAGCCTCACTTTTGGAAGAATTCTTCCCAAGGAAGCCTTTGGCTCAAATCAAAAAGAGTTACCCAATTTTAAGGTAATGTCTTCTCTTATGTTCTTTTGTTTTATTTTGCTTCTCCAACCCCTTAAACTCTTTTTATTCCTTTATTTTGTAACAAAACCAGTATCTTCAATATATTATGATTTTTTTATGAGAATTATTTGATTTACACTTACACACACCTTCGTCTAATGGTTAAAGAACATACTGTTTCTGTGGGTGGTGAATTACTGCCTCACGAAACGATGATTGTTCAATCTTCTTTTAACACCTCTCATGGTGGCCATTATTATGACACTATTTTAATATATGATATATATATATATTATGGTAATGTTTTCCTTATGCTTCTGTATTTCTCATTTATGGTATACCTTTATGATTTCCATAATGGATAAACGCGATAATTTCATTTTAGGAAGTGCGGACTACCGCCCCCTCAAAGTGATTTGAATCGTTAATGCCATATGTGGGACGTATAAAGGATGGAGTAAATGATATTATATATTATATTATATTGGAGTTATAATACACCTTTATATCATTATTATTTCATTCCATTAAATACGAAATTGAAATGAATGTAGTGTTCATGCGTACGCACGGCTTACCGTCTCCATGAACGGTGCATTTCATTTATTACCTCTAAATGTTACGTAGTATTAAGAATTAATGTATATACTGAATAAATATTAAATATATGATATCTAAATCATTAATATAATTCTGGATATAATGGAAATTTTACTACATGAACAACTTGTAATTATAAGAAGTTTATTTTTAACTCAAGTACTCAAGATCGAAAAACGACTGTTATTAAATTTAATGATTACATATTGTTCATAACATTTTAATAAGTGATATAAAAGTAATAATGAACTTTAAAAGGGTTCTTAAGAAAGTATAAATTAAATCTAGTTTATTATTTAGGAGGTTAAAGAACGGTCAAGTCAAGTCGGACATGAGGTAAGGGAACTTCTAAACCCAATTTCTATTCTTTGTGTTAATCTCCTACTTTCAAATTATGTCATGATATTATTAAGTATAATCTTGTATTAGTACTTTATTTATGTGTAATTATAGTGAATACACATAATAGAACTATTTTATTTACAAGATGATCTTTGTAAGGGACTTCGTCTCAATCTCCATTCACTGAGGCATATTTTGTTTTAAACACAAATTTTTTTTATACGGTGTATAAACCCCTTTGACTTTTATGTTTATTAAAAATGAATCTTTTTATACAAAGAGTTTTACTAAACGACAAAAAGGAATGTTTTTCTTGTCGTACGTATGCGGCGATAATGACTTTTCTGCTGCCATGACCATTATTTGAGTTTCGACTTCCTCTACAAGCCATAACTTTTTTTTTAAATAAAAAATAAATACAAAGTTTTAATTTTCTTTTATTTTGGTATTGAAAATGGTTTTGAAGGTGTTTTTTATTATATCAATGTGTTGTATTGATATCTTGTGATTGAAATGTGGAAATGTTATGTTTCCTTTATGCATGTTTTATGTGATATGATTATGTTATGGTTTATGATATGTTTAAACCTGTTTATATGTGGAATGAATTGGACTTAATAAGTGACGAGTGGAGCCCGCTATAGCTCCTCGATGCATCGACAGGTCTCATGAGACAAACTAGTGTCTTGGAAGGAGGCCTTGACAAAATCTTATTTTTAGTTTTGGCATGAGGCCTTTGCTAAGTTGTTATGATAGTCTAGAATTATGCATTCCATCATTATGAAAGTGGTTATTGATATTGCATTTGATTAATCGACCAGTAGAATATCCATGTGAATAAGTAAATGGAATTATCTCATTTTACTTTTTCCATATTATGTTGAAGTTCATGTTTAAAAGGCTTTTGTTTTAGTTATACATTGCCTCAAATGTTTATGTTTATTTATGAAATCTTCCGCTATATTGTTATCCTTACTAAGCATCTGAGCGCACCCCTTTCAATATTTTATTTTTCCCAGGATGTGAAGAAATATTTTATGACTGACCTATAGGGATAGTC
This sequence comes from Viscum album, assembly GCA_963277665.1. NCBI lineage: Eukaryota > Viridiplantae > Streptophyta > Magnoliopsida > Santalales > Viscaceae > Viscum > Viscum album. The sequence goes on along the minus strand of OY728156.1, from coordinate 1,500,223,442 downwards.
TGAAGGGGATAGAAGTGTGGACTATGGGGACTATGTTATTGTGATTTTTTTACTTTATGATGTAATGTAACATTTATGAATGTATCTAGTGTTTCCAAGGCTACTAAACTAACCAGTCTTTCGAGACTTGATCTTTTGTGATCATGCCATTGTTACGCAATAATGCACCTACTCTGGGTAACTAGGGTCGGGGCGTTACAATTAGAACACTAAGAAAAATTAGATCTATAATAACTAATGAAAAAAAGTTTATTGGACTTATTATAGATAAAATTATTACATTTACATGTCTTTAAATATTTCAATACCCTTTTCAAAAATTTAAAACAACCCAATCCTTAGTCACTATGTTATATCTACATATAATTAAAAACAAAAACAACGTTGAGTTTAATATAAACATGAAAATACATCAAACATTAAACAATAAAATAAGATGAAGATTTTTTATTTTATTTTTGTGTCGTTTTAGGGATTTTGATGTTTGGAGAGATTTCTATTTTAAAATAAGTGAACCCTAATTTTAAAATTCCATCATGTTAAAATAATTCAGGATATTTTAAATATATCTTCTTCAGTATAATTCAAAAATTCCTTATGAAGTATTATAATGAAATTGGATGCCAAAAAAATTAAAATATTTGTAATTTACTTCATATCAAAGTAGTTTATTAACATTGATTTTGTTTAAGAAAAATATTTAAAAAATTAATTTCCAAAATTATGAAATAAATATTCAAAAAAATAACTATAATATATATCCCACTAGTTTTTATGTAAATAAATTGATGTGAATCACTCACATTAAAATAAAGAGAATTTATCACTTGATAAAAAATTAAATACCAATATATTAATTATTATTTTATCCCATAATGGATTTCTTCATGTTAAAAACCAAATAATCCTCACCCAAATCGAAATTGAAATCAACTAAATTAATATAAATTTTTTCAATCAGATCAGCGTTCAAAAAAACTAACATCATTTTGATTAAGCTATAAATAAAAATGATGTGCCAAGTCCATGATAACTAAAATATAATCTTTAATAGATACCAAAAAATAATGATATTTAGTTCCATATATTTAATTATATCCCTTTAATAATTATATAACTTTTTTTATATTTACATATACATCATGTTTTGTATTAAATACACATTTTCATCTATGAGGTTTTCAACATTATCAAAATTAAATAACATCCCACATGACGTTATGACCCATAAAATTCTATCATAATGAATAAAATTTAACCAACATAAAATATAATAAATATAAATTAAATATTCAAAAATGATTGGATCATCATCATCATTTAAAATAAAATCATGCCCCTAAATATACATAATATAATCATTAATTATTAAAGTGTAAGATCCCATCTTTTTTCAGGTATGTATCTATCTAATTTTTTCATTAAACATCTCTTGGTTGAGTTTTATCTCATCTCTAAACCTTCATATTTTTTTTCATCATGTTTGACTATTTTTTTGAATAAATTCATTCTTGGGTTGTGAGGGAACTTGAGAAAACTAAAGATGATCCATGTGAAGAGCCTTTGTTTGTTAAAATGACTTAATATCCATAGATCTATGCTTTTTTGAATTAATGGGGTATTGGTATAAAAGGTTCAAGTGTAACTGTGGGTTATTTGTAATTTGATAACTTGAATAAGGGTTTAAGTTATTTTATGAGGAAAATCAGTTGCAAAAATCATCAAAAGAACATTTAAAAGTTGCGTAAATGGGTTACAAATCATGCAATGTTCATGAAATTTTAATATCAATCCATGTCGATAGGTTTTTTAACATATCTCATTTAAAATAAGTACATAGTGTGTAACTAGATTATACATCATTTAATTCCCAAATATTAACTTTTAAATTATGTTGGGTGCTGGGTTTTTTCATTTAACCACTAGAATATTTTATCCTCTCATCCTCGGGAGACCCTCTATGTGATTTTGGAGTTCAAACCTCACTTCCAAACATCCCTGATTATGAAACTAATACATATTAATTGGTTTTTTCCACTTTTCCCTTCTCTCCCTTATGTCTCCAAATGTTTTTTTAAAACCACTTGACCATGTTCATTGTTGGTTTTGATCTTGATTATTTTTTAACAAGGTTCCTTCTTGAAATCATCTGAACCTTCTTCTTCATGGTTATTTTTCATTTGAAGAATTGTCTGATCAGATGTTAAAGGAAGGTAGTTTATACGTTAACCCTATAGTTTGATAAATTTCAAGTATGTGTAATATTTCATTTTCTCCAACATATTGCACACTAAATAAATTGAAATAATGAATTGAACTATTCCTTAGAGTCCCTTTTGATCCAATTAGTTATTGACCTAGCATGTGGCTACCGTTCTAGTGTTAGAACCCTTGAATATAAATGAATAATTTAATGTATTAAAGTGTGTTTAGCATGAAATAGATTGTGGATGACTACTTCATATTGATCCAGCTTGTCTTGGGTTGTTTATTGAGATAATCAGTATGTTATTGTTTGTGACCAGTTGAAATATAAACTATGTAAATGAAAATTAAATGGTAATTTTCATAATTAACCATTGATCCATATGATGTGATATTTTGATATCCATATTTGTATGACTTGGGTTGTGATTAAATAATGTGATGATTATATAGAACATTGGACCATTGATGCATAATGAAATGCTTATATAGTGGGCTTGGCCTAGTGAAGCATGTTGAAATGCTTATATAGCGAGCATGGCCCAGCCAACATACTAAAATTGTTATATAGAGGGATATACCTAGAGAAACATGTTGAAATGATGATAAAGTAGTATCATCCCTAATTAAATATTTAAATACTTTTATAGCATGTTTTACCCAGATTAGTGTGATTCATACCTTGGTTATAAGGTTACAGTTGCCATGGTTTTCAGACATGCTCAGAGATATCCCGGCATGGCACTGAGGAAGGTTATGATATTCATTTGTTATATAGTTGTTGTAATGGTCTTGATATGTACTAAGATATATTATATAATGGTTTCAAAGTAGGTTTATATTGTATTAATTTTATTATTTAATTCAATAATACACTTGTTTATTGTATTACTTTATTCACTTGTTATCAGACTCTTTCTATTTAGACACAATGTTGTCAACCTACTCAGTTGTAAGCAAACCCTATTCAGGAATCTATTTATTATGTGAGTAGATTATATGGATGTACGATTGTACTAGGTAAACATACATTGTTGTTGATTGTATTTTTGTAAGTTCGGCTAGAGTTTAGAGATGGTACCACTGTGGGGTTTGTGACCAGGTACTTTTGATTTATTGGTTGAGTATACTGTTATTTTATTTGTATTACTTATAACATGAAATTTAGATAAATTTCATCATGTGATTACATTATTCCATTATTATTTACTTGATTCTTTAGATAACTTCCATTATAGGTTTTCCGTAGTATTATACTATTTTCATTATTTCCACACTCTGATATTTATTCATTGTTATTGTATTATTCTATTTTTTGTACTCTCTAACCAGGGGTATAGTCACCACACTATAGATATCACACCCCCACTGCTATTCAGTAGCCTTTGGTGTATGGGAAAGTGCACTTAAGGTCTTGTTACCAACCCTTTATGGCCACGTGGGACAGTTCTGGATCATGGGATTTTATAAAGTGGTATTTGATTTAAAAGGTTTCTTTTTTGTTGTCTAACTATTTGGGAATGGTATAAAGGAGACCAGGATGTGTCAGGACTTGGTAATGATCTTTTTTATGGGTGTAGCTAACCCATATACTAGGAAAAATCTACGTTCCTAGGGAGGGGGTTGTTTTTTGTACTATGTTCTTGTTACAGTTAATGTTATTTCACCTTGGTGATTCACATGTTGTCTAAGGTTATTATTGTATGATGTTATTGGTTATTTATATTTATACTCATGTCAAAGTATGTTGATATGATATTAATTTAATTGTTTAATTAATTAATATACTTTTTTATTACATTATTGCATACACGTGTTATCATATGGGTTATGATTATACATAGTGGTTTTAACCTATTGAGTTATACAAACACACTATTTAGGCCACTATTTGGTATCCAAGAAGAATACATGAATGCAGGAACGGGAAAAATAAATGGACCTTATTGTTGATTATTTTCTTGCTGGATGGGCTATATTTTGGAGAGGGGACTGATGCTGGGTTTGGGACTATGTACATTTGATTATTTTGTTGAGTCTATTAGTATTTTATTTGTATTAATTATAACATAATATTTATTTAAATTCCAGCTAATCATTCCATTATTCCTTTATTATTTATTGGATTCTTTAGTTGGCTTCTATCATTGGGTTTCTATTGTATTGTATTGTTTCCATTATTTCCGCACTCTAATATTTATTCATTATTATTGATTTATTCCACTATTTTTTACTCTGTAACTAGGGGTATAGCCTACCCACTATACATATCACACATGCGCTACATGTTGATAGACTATAGTGTATGGGGAGGATCACTTGAGGTTTAGTAACCAACATTTTTTTGTCATGTGAGAGAGATCAAGATCGGGGGACATTACTAAAAGACTTAGAACCATTTGATATATCTTTAAGGGAACTTCTTTATAGATATCATCAAATTCATTTCCACTCAATAATTTTTTAATGGCATTATATTCTTCAAATTTTCTAAGTTGATGATCATTAATATCAATAGGGATATTAACATCATTCTAAAATTAAGTTAGTGGAACCAAAACTAAAACACATTCATTTTTGAAATTTATTATGTATGAGAAATGATCAAAACTATTTGTATCATCTTAAAATATTATATTATGTTCATATTAAAATACTTTTATAGATTGAAGAGGTAAATAAAATATATACAATTACTAGAAAACAAAACCCTGATATTCTTAGGATAAAGCTTATTTAATTTACAAACATTTCACCTCACTTATGCTCTAATACCCTATACATAAAAAATATTCCAAATTTGCATTATTGAAAGTCATAAACTCATAATAAGTTTTAGGTAATAATTTTCTAGTAACCTAATTATGAATATATATAGTATTCCTAAAATAATATCCACAAATAAATTTATTAAGGATGAATAATTCAGTATACACCTCACCATGTCAAAAAGTGTATGCTTTATTCCTTTTGAAACTAAAGTTTATTCACGAGTACCCGAAATAATGCAATGAGAATTAATTATTCACTTACAAAAAACCTAGAAAATTGTCTCGAGTGTTATTTACACTTGTTATAACTTACTTTATATTTACATAATTTACCATATCTCATTTATTTGAATTTATTTTTTATCATTAATTGTATATTAAATTTAAATGATTAAGAAGAACCCAAGTAACTATATTTTTCAAAAATAAGATATATTAAACCAAATATATAAAATCAATTAAATTATTTATCCTAACATTGTTAATAGTATTGGGTTGTTTTTTTGTAACAAATGATAAAATTGAAGATATTTTAAGTGATAAAGGAATATTGGAAGAGAATTATGGTTTTTGAAAAATATTAAAGTAGACCAGTTGCTGAAATTCAAAAGAAACAATGATGTTATTATAAATTATGTGATTCATTCATATAATAGAATAATGTAGTGAGTCTAAAATAAAAATTAATACCACTTATTCATGAAAATAAAATATCATAAAATGTAGAAATTGTAATATTGTTTCACAAAGAATGGAATGTAATACTAAATTTTTTCAAAAGGCCTTAAAAAGAATATTCTCTATAAAATCGTAAATATGAATAAAACATGTCATGGTTGTCTCCATGGATTATATATCACACAAATATTTACTTTTATGAAATGAGTATTATAATGGAAAAATTCATGGTGGTGGATATTTTTGGGGAGTACAAAATTTTTTCCCTATATTAAATATCAATGTTCATAAAACCACAACTTATATGAACTAAAAATGCTTCAAATTACATGATGAGGTCAAGTGGATAGAATATTGGATGATCTCATAAAGAGAATTATTTCCTTATGTAAGACAAACTTATATATTTAAGACATATTTGTTAAATATTTCCCAGTAACAATAATATTTACCCTTATATTGAAAGTGGTCCATCGATACAATGCATTGATGTGAACATTTTTATATATTAGAGGATATTCGTATATATTAATGATAGTTTATATGTATCCCCCCATTGGTGGTTATTCTTTATTTAGAATATATACATTTAGTTGATGTGGAATTCTTCACCATCTAAGGAGGCAGTAGGTGTGGAGGATTTATAATTGGGCTCATAAGAAGGGATACATATATATTCCAAAAGAGGAAATTGAAACCCACATTGTATGATTCCATTAATTGAGATATATTGGACCATTTAATTTAAGGACCATTTTTGTAACACCCAAACTCTAGTAATGCATGGCCAGTGGTTATTTTACTACAATGGAATAATATACAAGTTATTTCATCTCAAAGTATCAAATAGTTAAGTAGTTTTTAGTGACTATATACATACATTATTCTCACATTAAATTTCTAAAAATGAAATACAACTTAATATTCTAGTGATAACATTATAATTTCTTCTAGAATATCCATTAAATCTTCGGTAAATATTCTCTTGGAAACCTTGGGAAAGGAAAAAATAATAAAGGGTGATCTCAGATACTTAGTAAGGGAAAGAGTACATAAGAAGTTGTTATTGGATAAATATAGCATGAATAACATAGTAGAGATAAACAATAATAAAATACACATTATATAACTAATATAATAAAAAGAGGAATAAATACATGGATGCCATAGAAACTTAAATGATCACATATATAAAAAAGCTAGTTTCATCATTATAGAATTCATAATATCAAACATCATAATTTTACCATAAAATAATTATTCTTGGACATATACATAAATAGGTGAGACGTATTCCAAATACCCAAACTAGATTGTCTTATGAGACCTACTGATGCATATATGGGTTGTAACAGGCCCTCCCACCACTTAATAAATCCAATTAATTCATCATATGAGTGGAATTAATAACAATTCAATATATGATAAAAATAAATATTTATATTGAGAAAATAGAAAATGAAATATTAATATTTTACCCAAAAAATAAATATAAAAACAAAATCATATTTCTTCCGTATTATTATGATGGATGGTATCATTAGATTATATACCCAATAAATAATATTATTATTAATAGGATGTTTACATAGATGAAATTTCTTTTAAAATATCACTAGAACATTTCTTGAGGAAAATACCCTTTTCATTCATAAATTAATTATTTAAAACCTAAAAATTTAAAAAATATTAGGAAGAAAAGTTTATTAAAAAATAACGATGGAAACTTGTAAATTTTTCTTCAAGGTAAAAAATATCTATGGTGGTAGGAAAATCCATTCATTCATTATAAATTAAAATAAATATTGTGTTCACACATTTGATAAAAGTGACACGTTTAGAGAATGAAAAGCAGAATACTTTTAAATTTTTTTATTAAAATTCAAGAAATGGTAAAATTAAATTTAATAAATTATTGTATAGTATTAAAAAAATTAAAACATCATAAATAAAATATGTACATGGATTAAAATTATTCCTGATCGAATAAAAAATTTACGTCGTGTTTTCTTAAAAGCATTATTTTAGAATTTTGACTATGTTGAGAGAATAAAATGACAAGAAAAAATTTTCATTTATATAAATAACTAGATTGTAAGAAAATATATGAGGATTAACATAGAAATATCATATAATTCCCCCAGAATAAAATTAAACAAAAATAATCCCAAAAATCATGAGATTATGAAAAAAACCCTTACCTCATGTATGACTTACTTAATAAGTGATTTTAACCACATTTATAATAAATTTTAACTTATTATAATTTTATAACAGAATATTCATAATACTTATAAATCCATATATGGTTTACTTATTACATATCATCAAATATTCATTAGTAATATTTCATTATCATCATCAAATAGGGTGTTAACTGTAACATCCTAGATCTAGATGCCACTGAACTGGTGCCCCATACCTGGTTGGACATATGGCCCCAAGCACATTTCCCTAAATTCTAGAGGCTTCCAACTAGTAGTGAGGGCCTAGGGTGTGATCGTGGTGAAACAATGCCCTCATTGATAGAGTGTAACATAGTGGAACAGTAACAGTTAATAGTGGAAGAAGTAAAAAACATATAGAAAAAATAAATAGCAGAAGAATCATAAGATAAATAACCAAGAATCATTCAATACCAAAGATGATGTAGCATTTCACATGTTCTATAAAATAATTCAAACAAGTACACTTCCTTAATACACAATATAAGACTCAAAATATAAAAAGAAACAAAAGGATACTAGGAAGCATCACAAGACTCATCTCAGTCCCATGATCTCCGACTCCTAAGAAGCACATCGAGTACCTATAGTTGAGTGCTTTCCTGATCAACATCTACAATCATATAATCTGTTTGGGCCGAAATGTATGACCCAAACAAGGTGTGAGACTAACTCCTAGTAGGAAACCACCAAGAGTCTGTGACAATATACCAGTTAATATATATAATAGGAAGTGTAAAATAGTGAAGGTATTAAATAGTAGGTACTCAAAAGTAATCACTACAAGTGTCTCAGAATACAAGGTAAACAGGTATATGTGAAGACCAAATACAATCTTGTTCTTTGGATTGGCAGACATGTCATAAGTCATCCATTTCATTATTCAAGTTCCTTGAATTATATAAAGTCTTGAGGTTCGGCCCAGTCCTGCTGACCCCCCCCCCCATATAATATTAACTGTCAACTTGTGATATATTAATCATTTAATAATTTTCCAATAGAGTCTTTCCTGGGTATCCTTCAATGGATCCTAGATTTTCATGGAATTTTAATATAAGACTAAATAAGCCCGACCACCATATATATGGTTCACTCATGGCCTTTACATGGATAACCTCTTGAGTATGTCCATTTTTTTTACTAAGACCATGTTTCACCCATGGTATATAAGTTTCAATTAGTCACATAAGCCCAACCTTGTCTTTTAACTGAGATCGTGGCTCACCCATTACTAATTACCTCTTTTAATCATTGAATTCAATTACACATTCTATATAAGAAGAATCACATATGAATTAAACTATCACATGGATTTAGCATAACAACTCACTTGGGAATAGTTTACATAATAACAAACACATGTAAATTAAACTATTACATGGCCAAACAAGGGTAACTCACTTGAAAAAACACATAACAAGCCTATTATAGAAATTTAAACAATTAAAAATGCTTAACACAAAAAAGTGCCTCGTGTGGGATATTCATATAATGAGAAATACATTTTTAACAACCCAATGATGGGAATTCAAGTCATGGATCATATGAATCTTAATACAAACGGTCATAAATGACATTCTAAGGGAAACAAACCCATGGGGTGTCCCAAATCAAGGTTCACAACCCTAAAAATTATTTCAAAACATATAATTAATTACCTAATACTCAATTGGAAATAATAAGGTTCATTATTTGATCAAGAGACACTCTAAAAATGGGTGTGTGACACTCTAACATATATAAACATCAAGACAATTTGTGAAAGGCACAAAACCACCTAATTCATTGTATTACAACTCTCCTCATCAAGCATTAAGCTTTGATTCGACCAAAATCGAAGAAGATCTACAAAATGGTAAAAATAATTCAAACTTAAATAACTTATTTGAGAGAATAAATCAATAATAAAGGCTCAAGTGTGACTGAGAGCTCATTGAGGGGAATCCAACAGATTTGACATTGTTCAAATCAATGATTGGATGATGAATCGAGAGCCAGAATCTCGCTTGGATCTACTTGGTGAACTGCTCGTTGAAGGGGAGATCCATTTATGTCCACCTGAAGAAACAATATACTTCCCAACTTATTAAAAAATTAAAAAAAGTACATGACATATACATGAGATTAAAAGTTATTTCTGTATAGTTTTCTTGCTCAAAGTTTATGTGGTCAGGTATAGGGATTACATGGCATATATCCTTTAATACACGACATGTACCTATAAGTACACAATGTGTAGTTCCCAGTCACGTCGTGTAACAACCCGGCAGCCAGCCCCTCAACCAATTTTCCACCATTTTCTTAATTAAAAACTGAAAAGGAAATATTCATACCTAAAAGGTAGAAATAGGTTCTTACAAGACTCAACCTTAATGTAATTCGTCCCCAAATTTCCCTTCCAAGGGTGGTGAAGAAGTATCTAAGAACCACTCTGGCCATTGGGATCGTACGTCAGCCTCCCTCTCCCAAGTCTCATTCTACACTCAGTTGTTCTGCCATAGCACCCATAATAATGGAATAGAACAGAAAAAAATAACCTTTTTGCTATGATCTAGTTGTCCTGCAAACATGTGGCCCCCACCCTGGGGCCCACCCATATTCCTGAACAGGTCATCTGAATAATGAGAGTCCCCACATGCTAACACATGTCATTTCTAGTGTGCTTTGTCCTCACTCACACACACCCCTAGAAAATTCCCAAAAGGTCACCCATCCTGATCACTACTCCAAACCAAGCATGATTACCAATAGAGTTCTAGTCAGATAGGCTTCTAAAAAAGAAGGTGCACATTGTTGACATGAGTCATATCATTTAGTAATTTGACCCTTTATCATTTTTTGTGTTACAATCACCCCCCCCCCCCCCTTAGAGAACAACGTCCTCGTTGTGGACCCTACATCTCATCTTAGGTTGTGCACAAAACTTAAGGTTGGGATCCACCTCTGATACCAAATGTGACAATTGGGTCTCGCTGACAGCACAGACACTGCACCTAAACATGGATGTCTGGTCTGGGCCCTCTAGGTACCACCAATTGCCCCGAAGACACGTGATCCCCACCCTAGGGCCCACCCACATGCCCAAACAGTTCATCTGACTAATGATAGTCCCCAGAGGCCAACACATGTCCTTTCTAGTGTGCATTATCATTAATCACACACCCCCTGAGAACCTTCCCAAAAGTTCACCCATCCCGATCACTATTTCTAGCCAAGCACACTTAACTATAAATTTATAATCAGATAGGCTCTTGAAAAGAAAGGTTCACCTTGTTGTCATGAGTCATATCATTTAGTCATTTAACCATTTATCATTCTAGGGTGTTACATTAATTGCTTCATTTTTCATGAATGTTTCGATTTAGTTGTTATGATACATATATCTTGATCATGGTTCTATAATCTCTAGAATGTTAATAATGATATAAATATAAAATATATTTATTATGTACATATTTAGAACCATCCATTAAATGATAACATGAAAAATGAATCACATCACTTCATGGAGGTGGTAGTCCACACACACGCACGAGTGACGTTTTCATTTTTTTAACCGGTTGATGGGTAAGAAAGAATATGATATATTATATTTATAGAATAATAATTATTTCAAATATATTAAATATTTTCATATTTATATCTATCTAAGTAAATTGGTGAATAAAAATGAATTACATCACAACATGGAGACGGTATGTCGTATGTACGTAGAAGAAAGGTTTTCTTTTTCATGGGATGAAAAAGAGGTGAAAAATGGATGTCATGTAATCAGAATAACATATAATTATATTTATGATACAATATTTATTACATTAGTATAGTTATGAAATATTTAGAGGATTTATAAGAATAAATAAACATTGAAAGAGTTGGTAAAGATGATTACCTCTTATTTGATAAATATTCTTTGAATTACACCTTAAGCCTTCTTAGAATGTTATTGAGAGGAGAAAAAATCTCAATAATTAAGGTAAGGAATATAGGAATTTTTTTGGATAGGTATTTTTAGATATATGGTGATAAATATGTTTGAATGAGGGAGAAGCATATTTTCCATTTTATAAGTGTGGGGAGGGACATACATGGAATTGCTTTTTATATTTTAAATAACATAAATTCATTTTCTTGTGAAAAGGGAATAAAATAGAAAATAATTAAAATTTAAAATAATATAAAGTCTAAATATCTTCAAACAATAATATTTATAAACATTAATTGTCATTTTACCCTTATCTCTTAGTTTACCCCCCTGTTTACCCAATTTAAATTTAATAGTGGTAAAAATTTATACTATTCATTATGACTAAAAAATAAGTTCAAATTATTGAATAATGTTAATAATTTTTATTAAAATTATGTAATTAATTTTATAGGATTTTATTTTAGAAGGGGAAAAATAGATTTTAATATAAGTGTGAAAAATGCAATAAAAACTATTTTTAGAAAAATTGTTTCTAATGTATAAAAATGATTTTATAAAAACATAATGTATAATTTTAATTATAATGGAATTAATTGTATTATTTTAAATCAAATATTATTTATTTTTCTTTAAAACCATAACAACACTGAAAGGAACGTTTTAAATAAATGAATAAAAGAGAGGAACTGAAAACTATTTTTATTTAAGAAAAAATATTACTTATATTTCCAAAATATTTTGCATATATTTCTAAGTTCAACATTAAATTTTTATTCTAATTATATTATTTCATTAATATATATTTATTATATAAAAAATTAATCTTTAAATTTATTCTTATATCATTAAAATTTCATAAAAGTTACAGCTTTTATAAAATTGGTATTTTTCACTATTCACCACAAAATCAATTATATCTGAAAAAACAAAAAAAATAACTCTAAGATGATTTTGACATGATACATGAAATGTTATGTTAATTCCATAAAATAAAATTTATACATTTTAAGAGATTACATTTAAATCACATTCTTCAATAAATCTATCTGTGTTATTCTATTATTTATATAGAAAGAAAAGCATATTATAATTATATCGCGGGTGTTACATTTTTCAATCCTTTAAAAAAGTATACTCAAAAATTTAAATAATGTCACCTAATAAATAGATATATTAATTTCATCATCATAAATCATTCAGGTTCCCACATCGCCTATTCTATCTTATTATTTCCCTAAAGTAACTTTACCATTCGAGTCATCCAATTCTATAACAATTGTTCTCTAGTTTCTAGAATATGGGTAATATATTCAGAGGAAGATACATCGTGTTCCTATTATATATCCTTATAGTCAAGAACATGAACTGGATATGATATTTACATCCTCAATAAATATATATTAAACACATTATGAAATTTAAATAGGTTAGATAGCATTGAAAAACGGTAATCCATAGCTCATATTCTTTTTAAACTTTTAAAATTCCTGATATACCTAGGAAATACTTTCCTATTATTTTCGAACCTTATATCACATTTCCATGTAAATGACTTTAATAAAACATCATATCACATTTGAGATTATAAATCATTCATTCAGTTGTCTACATAATTTTTATGTCTACATTGAGCTACCTTAATATTATTTTGAATAGTCTTTGCTTTCATTATTGTCTCCTCAACAAGATCTAGGCCTACAAGATTCCTTTCACCAAATTCATAACAAAAAGTTGTATTATGACACTTTTTTCCATATAATGCCTTATATGGTTCCAGTTTAATTCATAAATAGTAGCTATTATAATATTTGAATTCCACTAAAGGTAAATACTGATCCCACATACCTTGAAAGTCATAAGAGCATGACCTCAACATGTCGTCAAATATCATAATAGTCATTAAAATAGGTGCACCATGAATTTTCAAAACATAATTAATATAGATCTATATAATGAACTCAAGAGAAAACTCTTCCCATGTATATAGGAAATGTGTGGACTTTGTAATGTGATCAATAATGACCTATATAGAATCATTCATTATAGGATAATATGGAAATCTAATGAACAATTCCATAGTAATATCATCCCATTTCCATACAAGAATAGGTAGAGGATTTATTGATTCCTTAGGATTTTGTCTCTCGGAATTTATATATTTAAAAACCAATAATATTGATATAAATTCTGTAATTTCCCATTTTATATTTTCCCGCCAAAAAATTTCCTTCAAATTCTAATACATTTTGGTGATTCTATGGTGTATTGAGAAATTTGGGCTATGAGATTGATATAAATGTTCACTTTTAAACTTAGTAACAGATGTGGCACATTGCCCCTTTCCAAATTTCAAAATATCACATTCATAGATGAATTCTACCAACTTCTCATCATTCACAACATTTTTTTTAAATATTATTATCATCATGCAATTAACTATTTATTTTATCTAATAAGGATTATTTGTAAATTATTTAGAATAAATGTCATGTTTTCCCTTCCTTAATGATTCCCATATGCACATTTACTAAATCTATGGGTATTAGATCTTTGAAAATCCCCATTTTATTTAAAAATCTATGATATTTTCTACTCAATGCTTCAACTACCCTATTTCCCTTCCTATAGTGGTAGTGTAATAAAAAATCATAATCTTTGAGTAGTTCAAGCCATTTACTTTTCCTCATTTGGATATATTTCTATGAGGATATGTATTTCAAAGTTTTTTGATCCATATATATTTCATATATTTCTCTATAAAGATAATTCATTTATATCTTCATTGTAAAGATTATATCATCTAACTCATGATCATGGGGTGGATAATTCTATTCATTAATCATTAACATCCCTGATGCATAGGTAACAAATCTATTTTTTTACATAAGGACACATCCAAGTCCTTTATTCTATGAATCATTATATTTCAAAATTATGTCCCTACCCTTTAGTAAATTCAATATCAGTACATTGATCAATTTCTCTTTAACTCTTCAAAACATTCCTCAAATTCTTCTAAACATATGGATTTTACCCCTTTATATGTCAAGTTTGTTAAAATGTTATATAATCATGAAAATTTTGAATAAATAATTGATAGTAACCTACTAATCCAAGAAACAGACATACTTCAATAATATTTGTTCGCATTGTTCATTATATCATTATTCTTATCATTGGAAGATCAACTGATATTCCATCCTTATAGACAATATGGAAAATAAATGATACTTCCCAAATCCATAATTTTCATTTTATAATTTTCCATATAACTCATTCTCTCAAGGAGTCATAAGAAAAATTTAAAAAATGAATCTTAAGCTCGTCATTGATTTTAGAGTATATCGAGATATAATGAATAAATACAACAATTAGATTATCAAGATGATACTTGAAAAGTTATTTCATTAGATTCATAAAAATAGATTGTGCATTAGTTAATCCAAAGGGATTTGATGTAAATTCATAATGAACATTCCTAGTATAAAAGTTCATCTTTTGAATATCTTCCTTTTTTAATTATAATTTCTGATACCAAGAAAGAATTCCAATCTTTTAAAAATGTTGAGCTCCTAAAATTTAATCAAATAAGTCATCAATATAGGTTGGGGATACTTATTCATTATATCAATGGAATTTATTTACCTATAATCGATGCACAACCATATAGACCCACATTTCTTCTTAACAAAAAGAGTAGGGGATCCCCATGGTGAAACATTGGGGCCTGTAAATCCCTTATCACACAAATCCTATAGTTTTTTCTTTAGCTCCACTAATTCCACTATGTTCATCCTATATGGAGTCTCAAATATAGGTTTTACATCAAGGATGAGATCAATTGAAAACTAAACATCATGCTCTACTCGGTTTCTAGGTAGTTCTTTAAGAAACACATCAATATATTTCTATACAATGGTAACATCCAATATTCCAAGGATCCATTTCCCATTAATTAGTTTTGTGTTTTATTTTTCATCATTAATTTCATTAAAAATAGATATTGTATGGGGATTTAGAAAAGATTCAATTGGTCTAGTCTCTACTTTAAAGATAACGGATTTCATGTCTCTATCAAAAATAATAATCTCCTTCTCTGAAAAAAATTATATTATAATTTTAAATCTAAGCCATACCACGGATTATATCAAATTAAACCATATGTATAATTTTCAAGTCTTGAAAATGGGTATGTCTATGTGTCATAATGGGAACTGACTAACATATACTTGTTTTAGTAATATTTCTAATGTGAGTCTTGATTGAAAACTACCTTTTTAACATGCTAAGGAAATATCTAATTTCATTGGAAAACATGGAAGATATAAAATAGTGAATATTATTAGAATTATATAAAGAATTATCTAAATTTGATACTATGATCAACATACCTACCACTAAATCTTTATAAAATTCAACCTCATATATATTGACTACATAATCTTGAAATTTATTCCTTTGAATTTTATGTGGAAAATTCCATTAATACTTGGTGGATTCATTCTAATAGTGCTCCATATATTTATATTTGAAGTATTAAACATCGGTAGATTCTTTATTTCCCTTATAATAATTATCTTGATGGACTTTATCTCCATAATTGAATAAAAATATCATTCCCATCAGGCATGTTCCTTGATTTTTCATTCAAAAATTATTAGATGTTATAAATTTCAACCTTTCATCTTCCCTTTTTCTATATTTCCTTTTCCATAGTTCTTATTCAGTCACTTATTTTCTTATTTTCCTTATAAAACCTAAGACTTTGAAAATTATTTCCCTTTCTTGATGTAACTTGTTACTCTATCCTCATATACTAAAAATTTCCAAGAGACTAATGCACTTTGAAGGATAGGATTTAGTCCATAAAATAAACAATCAATATTACTCCTTGGATTACAAACATAATTCAAAAATGATTCTTACCATTGTAAAGTTATCTTCACACTCATAAATATTTTTTCCTTATTTTTTCATTATATTGAAGAATTTACTCTCCATATCACCTCGTTTATCATGATAAAATTATTTTTTAAAATAATATATAATTGAAATTATTCCACCTCATGCTATTTATTTCCCCAAAATTCTTAGTTTTTTGGATTAGTGGACATAATTTATCAATGTATCTTTTAAGATGATAAAATTCCATGATAACTTTATCCCTTTTACTACTTCCCAAAGTGGGAAATATATTCTCCATGGACTAGATCAATTTCTGAGCTACCAATGGATTAGTAGTCACATTAAATGATGGAGGTTTTTGTTGCATGAATTAGTCTAACATTATTTTACTATGTTGAGGATCAGAAATATGATCTATATGGATAAGATTACAACACCATTATAGTTATAGTTTTTTTAACTCTAACTCCAAATCCATATCCAGATTCATTTACATTCTCTAGAGGGAACTCGCAATATAGATTATATTCATTGATAAGGTTTATATTTTTTCTAGTAGGATCCATTTATAAACAATGTAATATACTGAATTATATCATAGCATTATAAATTTTTAATGATAGTATATAATTCTATATTCGGTATAACATTGAACATGAATTGAAAATTTGTGCATAACTATTCATAGAATCATAAACTTAGTATCTTTATGAATATCCAAAAATTATAAAAATATTTTTCATGACATTTATAATGGTTTTTAAAGAGCATGTGAATCAACTCAAGCATATCCCATGGGAGTTCCTAGACATTTGTGTAGTCTTAGGCTCACACATCATGCACTGATGATGAGCGAGTTAATTCCTAATCAAAACCTTTGAGAATTTTTACCCCTATGTTTATTTATTTCATAAATTTATCCCCATGATAATATCTATAAAGGGTTTTATTTTTAAGGAAAACCACACAATCTCTACTTTTCCCAAACATTGTGATATTATCCAATACATGGACTTATCCTCAGAGTCTTTCAAAGGGTTACGTTACCTAATCTATGTTTTACTGAATCTAGTTACCAAGTTTTATACTATCCTTAGTTTGAAACCAATTATAACATCCTTTATCCAGTAACCCATATCTTGTAATTATTTTACTACATATTCATTAGAAAAAAAGGGATTATATCTTATAGGATCAGATAGGTTAGTATTCTTGGAAGACTAGATATATACACATTTCTCATATTACAATTCAAAACAAGAAATAAAACTTAATATCTAGTGGAAAATATTTCATTTATCTTATTATATGCCTAAAATCATTCATATATCTCTTCTTGGTAACCTGGGGAACGAAAAAAAATAAAGGGCGAGGTCAAATTTTTAGTATAGAAAAGATTACAATACAAGTAATCAGGAGATAAATAAAGCATGAATAATATGGTAGTGATAAAGAATAATCAAATATTTCATATAACTTGTATCATAAAAAATCTACTAAATCCATAGTTGGCATTGTAACATAAATAATCACATTGATAACAAAAAATAGTTTTATAATGATAAAAATCATAATACAGTACATCATAATCTTACCATCAAGGCTTAGACCCAATATATCATATATAAATAGGTAAGGTGTATTCCAAACACCGAAACTAAATTGTCTCATGAGACCTATCGATTAATATAAGGGCTATAATTTTCCATTATTGTCACTTAATAAGTCTAATACATTCATCATATAAAGAAAATTAATAACAATTTAGTACATAATCAACATAAGAATTAATATTAAAAACTAGCATATGAAATAATAATATTTTTCCCAGTCAATAAATATAAAATCATGATCATAATACATAAATTTTAATATGTTGAATTTTATCATTATATTATATACCTATTAAATCATAATATTCATCAAAAATATTTATATCAATGAAAATACTTTTAAAACATCACAGGAACATTTCTTGAGTAAAAGTACCCTTTTCATTCTGAAATCACATATTTAAAATATAATAATTTATATCATATTAATAAAGTCATTTTATTTCAAAATAACAATTAAAACTAGTAAATTAAAATTAAATTCAACTAATAGTTATTATAGAGATAAAATTTGACCATGTTTTAAATGTTAAAAAAAATATTTTGTTCACGCTTTTGGTAAAAGTACCTCATTCAAAAAAAGACAAGAACATTCCTTTTAAACCTTTTTTTTAATAGATTAAAGCATTAGTAAAAATTAATTTAATAAATAATTATGTAATACTAAAAACATTAATAAAGTTATTTGAAATATAATATGGTCATGGAAGAGAAACATTCTCTATTGAATAGAATAAAAAAGTTAATATTTCTTGAAAACAATACTTTCATACTTTTGAGTAATTAGATAGAGTGAAATGAAAGGAAAATGATTTAATTTATAGATATAAATATATAATTAAAATATATATGAGATTTAATATATAAATATAATATAATTAACCCAATAAAAACATAAACATTAATAATCCTGAATAAGGATGACATTGTAAAATAAAACTTTACGCCAGACCTAACTTTCTTTGAAAGTGATTTTAAACTCCTATATAATAAATTTAATTTTATTATACTTATATACCATAATTATATTCATGCTTATATTACCATATATGTTTTACTTATAAAATATTATCACCCATTCATTACCAATCTTTCATTATCATCGTCGTTTCGGGTGTTAACTGCTTCATTTTTCATGTGTGTTTTTATTCTAAAACTATGGTATTTGAATATTGATCATAGTTTACTAATATATAAAATGTTAATAATGATATAAATATCATATATATCAATTATATACATGTTTATAATAATCCATTAAATGTGGACATTAAAAATTAATCACATCGCTTTAGGGTGGTGGTAGTCCACATGTACGCACGAGTGACATTATCATTTTTTTAACGAGTGGAATGGTAAGAAGGTAAATGATATATTATATTTCTAGAATCATAATTATTTTATAAATATCAAATATATATTCATTATTTAAAACTTTATAACTATCTAATTAAAGTTTTGATGAAGAAAAAATACACCTCTACATAGATACGGTAAGTTTTACATATCCATGAGCAATGTTTTCATTTTATATACGATTGAAAAAAAGGAGGAAAATGGTTGTCCCATAATAATAATAAAATATAAATATATTTATTATACTACATTAATTATTTTAGGATGATTAAAATATATTTATAGTAATTATAATATGAAATTAACTTTGAAAGAGTTGATAAAGATAGTTACCTCTTCTTTGAGAGACCTCCCTTGGAGTAAAACTTAATCCTTCTTAGGATGGTATTAAGAGAATATTAGAAGATCCAGAATGAAGGGAATGAATTGAAGAAGGTTTTGGGTAGATCTTTGCTAAGATAGTGTGATCAATTTTTCTGGATAATGGAGGTGATGTGGTGTGCTTCTATAAGTGAAGGGAGGAACACACAAGGAGTTACTTAAAAGATTTAAATAATGTAAAGTCGTTTTCTTGTGAAAGTGGAACCAAATAGACATGAATTTGAATTTAAGATAATATAAAGTACAAATATATTCATCTAATAATATTTATAAAATTTTAAATGGTATTTTACCCATATCGTTTAGTTTACTCCCCCCCCCATCGAGATAAACTAGTTTTAACTCTAATTGTGGTAACAATTTTTTTACAGTTTTTACTACACATTAGGAAAAAAATAATTTAGAAATATTATATAATATTAATTATGATGATTAAAAATATGGAATTAATTTTAATAGATTCAATTTGTATAATTGGTAAAAATTAATTTTAATATAAGTGGGAAAAACACTATAAAACCTATTTTTAGAGAAATGTTTTTTGAGTATAAGAATTATTTTATGGAAAAATAAAGAATATTATTAATTATAATGGAATTAATTTTATTGTGTTAAATAAAATAATATTTATTTTTTAAAAACAATACTATAATTAAAAGTCACATTGTAAATACTTGATTAGAAAAGAAGAACTAAAAATAGTTTTTATTTTAATAAACAATCATTATATTACATATATAAAAAATATTTTATCTAGATAAAAGGTTTTATAATATTTCAAGTTATTATTTTGTCATTATATTTTCGTAAAAGTGATAGTTTTTTTACTTTAAAATTTTTTCACTATTCACCAAAAATCTACTAAATTTTGAAAATCTCATAAATTCACTCTATGAAAATTTTAACATGATAATTTAAAAATTGAAATTAATTTCATTAAATTCAATTTATAAAATTAAATAATTTATATTTTAATAAAATTATTGAAAAATAATATATTTATTAGGCTATTATTTATTTAGAAATAAAATATTGTTATAATTAATGATCAGGGCTATAATTATTGTTCTTTTTAGGGTCTTGAAACCATGACTAATGAAGTGAATCTTAAGGTTAAGTGTCTAAGACCAATTATACATCTTTTATGTTCATTTAACAATCACCATTGTGTCTTATATTTTATGGTCATATGACTAAGACCAATCTAGATTAGTTTAGGGTCATTTAGAATGGACTACTTGAATAAAGGGACCTTGAGATGTTTTCAATGGGTCTTATATATAATAATCACTTTATTGTTGTCTCATATTTATTGGTAACTAGAAAATGAAGGATATATTGACTCATGGGTGATATGATCCAGTAATGTGGGGTTGTTACTTACACTATATTGGAATCCCATTTATGTCTCTATATTTTTTATTGGGTGAAAAGGGGTTGACCAAATGGTTATGAGTTATAAATACTTGTGCAGAGTAGCCATGATTAGTATCTTAAGATAGGGAAGGTTTAAAAAATTCCCTAAATATATGTAATCTCATTATAAATGTAATGATATATGGATTTTATTCTAAGGATTATTCTAGTTTTGGAGGATAATTGTTCGGCATATGCTATAAGATTATTTATACCCATTATCAAAGGAATACATGACTGAAGGGAGAAAAGTGATGTTCATAGTGACCCAGTTATATAAGTATGGTGGATTTGGGTGAGACCTTGATGGAACATAATTTTAAGGGTTTGGAACTTGGATAAATTAATAAAATAAGGTATTTTATGTTGATATAAATTTTTTAATGCCCAAAAAAGGGATCCCTTGCAAAAAGGGAAACTATATGCTAAATATTATATGGGAGTGATTCATCGGGAATAGGGTCTCATATTATACGGAAAACCTTGAACTATATAAAACACAGTCTCTCATGTGGGAAAGTGGGGTCCAAAAATTATATAAAGTATTAATGATGAAAACCATATAATAATTATATTATTATCCCTTCATGAAGAAATCACACGAGGTAAATAGGATCTCTCATGAGGCACTTACATGGACCCACCCATGAAGATTTTATATGAGTGTTTCAAGGATGTATATATATGATACATGAAGCTAACCCTTTCTTTAGACTTGAATTCAAAGTCTTCGCAATTGGATACATCACTAAATACCTTCTCATGAAGGAGTTTCTTGCAAACAATGTGATTTTTCAAACATCATCCCTTGATAAAATCCTTCATGTCCGAAAATGCATATAGGTGATCATATTTATACTCAAATTCATATAACCATTCCTCTGATACTTTCAAAACCAATACCATAAAACATACATTTTTAGGAATTCATAAATTATTTTCATTGAAGCCAAAAATGATGAATCTGATGTATAGAAATCAAACAATTTCAAGGAGCTCTAATGGAACATAAAGAATAACATTAGTATTGTAAAAAATAAACATAGACATGGGGTAAAAATCACCTTAATTTCATGAATAATGAATCTATTTTTAGGTATTCTCATATTCACAAAGTAAATCATATTGAACTTCACAAATGCTCTAACCGTCCCACAAATCTTATATATCCTAGACTATTTTTTCAGCAAAATTTTCAGTATCATTCTTTCTTATGTGATTTAATCGGTTCGGCTTGTCTATCTCTAAATCATTATTCCAAAGTGTTCCTAAATTTTTTAATCAAAAAAACCCCCTCGTAAATAATCTGATTAGAATTAATAGGATTTAATTCTGAGGAAAACAAGTTCTTCCATATAAGAATTATGTGGTTCACAAAAATAACAAATTAATAGTCACTTATTCCTCTATAAATAGAGTGGTAAGGCCCCTAATATTAATTAATTTATTTTCACTATAGAGGTTACTAAAAAATTATCCCTTATAAAAATAAATTCTTCCATGCATCCCACAAAAAAAATTACATGAGACTTTATTTATGAAACTAACTTCATAGAATTTATATGAATACCTTCCCTTTAAAAATAGTTTTCACGTATCTAGTTAAACCATGTATTTTTTTATATGATGCATACTTCACATAATTTCAATTTGAAATTTTTGAATTTTCCATTTTTTTAGAAATTCATATTTAATTCTTTACTTTTTTCTAAACCAACTGAAATTTTCATGCCTTTTTATTTATTACAATATAGAAATGATTTTGGAATAAGAATCTCAAGTTGTCACTAGAAGGTGGACAAATAGGATCAATAATTTTGATGCCAGCTAATGTCAATTCATCCACATAAGGTGCCTACTTATCTCAGAATTGATGGGAGTTTTTATTTGAAACTAATTAGTGTATGAAAGGTTTCTCCTTAATGGGTTTGACTAACTAAGTGAAACACTCATCCCTGAACTCTCACGAACCTACCCGGGTTGACCCTGAACTGGTCACTCGAGTCGGTCGACAACATGGCCCGAAGGGTGTTTCCGATCCCCACGGGCTGGAAACCAGTATTAGGCATCAAAATTTAATTGTTTGGAATGATTCAGCCCATGGAAAAAAGATATACAGATAAATGAAAACTAACAACCAAAATAAAACTAACAGCAGAATGAAGGTAAAACCGAACATACTTCCACGTGATCTTCCAGGTAACCTCCCAACCAAAGGCTGACCTTTCTCCAATAATGAGAAACTCAACCAAGAAAACCTGAGCAATGAAACCTGTAGCTGAAATGATAAAATAGGCGTGATCATTAAAAATGCTCAGTAGGGATTCCAAAATAAACCCTAGAATCCAACATCTCTTTTCCCAAAACAATCCATTAACACTAGTTTGAAATATAGCTATGAAATTAGGCTTTTCACATTTTAAAAATACGTAACATGTTTTTTCCCATTTAAATTAAACCTAACACATGATACATACCGTTTCCAAAATAAATTTTCATTTTATAAATAAATTTCAGAAAATAAAATATTGAAGTTGGGCTAGAGTAAAACAAGTAAAAAGGTGAAAAGTGAAAATAAACTAGTGAAATGGAAAGTAACCAAGCTATGTAAAAAATCCAATGACCATGGATGATCCTAAACATCTCTAGAAAACCCCTGGATGTACTCGGTTTCAGAACCACCTGTCATCGTATAGTGAATATCCTAAGTACATAACCAACTAGCCGCCCTAAACTGACCAATCCAGTTGAAAATCCAGCCTAGCCTAACAACAAATCCAAGGCGTACCAACCCATCTAATCAAGGTTTATCAGCAACCATCACTTGATCGCTAAAATCCACCCAGGAACCCATGTTGGTTACAATAATACTATGAAAGTAGGAGTCCCTCGCACGTGGGACTTGTCTCACCGCACTTTCCTACCCAAAACAAAAACACTCCATAAGATAACCCATAAGGGATATCCCCACTATGGAGGTGCCCCAATATATATATACATATATCTATATATATATCACATCATAAAAAGTTCCAAATGGTCCATCACATCACATCCACGTCGAAAAAAGTTCTCTAAAAACATTTAAAACTCTGACCAGACACACACAACTTTTAAACACAAACCAATATAAATGTTAACACAAGACCACCCATGAGTTGAAAGAGCCAAATGGGCCTTTAATTTCAAAGTATCCAAAATCATTACCCAAACATATCCTTTGAATTGAATGTTCCAAACAGGCTTTTGAGTGGATAGGTCTAAATTCATTTACCCAAAACATATTACCAATACTGGTTTTAAATTTATAATGCCAAACGAGCCAAATCCTTGTGGAATACATTTAAAACCACTTCTTTGAAAACACACAGAAGAATCTCCAACATTTGCGACCAAAGAACCATTTTTTTAAATCAAAATCAATCACTCCCCTTAGTTGGAATAAAACCAACCCTCATATTGGAAACATCAATCCATTCTCTAAATATTTCAACACCAACACTATGCCATAACCACCAAAGTGACGCACTCAAAATCCTTTTTCAAAACCCAACGCAGACCAATGCCCTAACCAAATATGTTTCGAAACTTCCACACAATTTGATAAACCAACTTCCCAACTTTATAAAATTCCATCAAGACCCAACAAGTTTACAAATACTATTATGAATAAGCTAACCTATTTCAAAACTATTTTCATAAGCAGACCAAAACAATGCATAAATAACCTGTATAAGCCAACCGCACAATTTGATAACGATTCCATAAACAGGTCAAATAAGATACCCAAATCTAGAAAACTCCATGATAAACTATTCAAGAGTAATGTGAAAAAGGTTTTCATATTGAAAACATTATCAAAATAGCTTTTGACATCCACAGGAAATAACCTTCATAAGTACATATAAATTTAACTAGAGAAAAAACTTCAAAACTATTTCTAACAAAACCAATAAATTTTAAAACACTATATCATCTTAGCTAATTTCATGGTGAGGTTGTAAAAAAGTCAAATATTTAAATAAAATCAATCAAGCATTAAATGGATATAATCGGAAACGAAGATGTGGGTTCACCTACTTCAATGGCGAGCGACTACGACGAAACTCAGACAGAAGGTATAACAATCCCTTGCGGACTAACCATGCACGTTGAACAGTGATGAAATCACCAGTTACCCCTCCCGCAACAGAATTAGGATTTATCGAAATTAAATAAATCACCAAGACAAAATGAATGGAAAATAAATAATTAAACAAATAAAATAAATAAATAAATAAATAAATGCTTAAAAGACTAAATAAATAAATAAATAAATAAATAAAATAATAAACAAAAAAATTAATTAATTAATTAAATAATAAATAAATAAAAGAATAAATAAATACATAAGTAGATAAAATAATAAGAAGAATAAATAAATTTATAAATTAATGAGTAAATAACTAAATAAATGAATAAATAACTAAATAAATGAATAAATTAAATATACCAGAAGAGTCTGATGCCGGCCGGAGCGGGAGAGAAAGCGTGAAGGAGGCGCAGCGAGGATGGCGGGGTCTGAAGCAAGGTGGGTAGAGGGTTTTCGGGCTGTCAATGAAGGGAAACTGCAAGGGGGTCGGAGCACAGCCTGACTGAAGGTGTGGGGCAAGGCGGTTGGCCGGTTGGGGTTCAAGGAGGCTGGGATTGGCTGCTTTGGGAGCTAGGGGGGGGGGGGGGGTTGGGTGGAGGCTGTTCGGTAGGTTGGAGCACGAAGGAACGACTGGAAGGCAGAGATCTGGGTGCTGGATGTGGGGAGAAGGGAGGCTATAGGAGGTCGGTGCTTGGGAGGCGAGTTAGGGATGGCGAGGGTAGACCGGGTGAGACAAGGCTAGTTCGTGGGGTGAGGGAGAAGGCACTGGGTAATGAGGTCAATGTCTTGGGTCGAGGTAAGAGTCGGGTGTAGGCAAGGGGCTGGAGGTCGAGCTGGCTTGGGGTCAGGAGGGGAAGCGAGGTTGGCACTTGTGAGTGGGAAAGGCAGAGGCGAGGCTGGTGCTGGTAAGGGGTAAGGCAGAGGTGGGCATGAGGTAGGCTGGAACGAGAAGATGTGGAGGAGGGGTGAACACAGGGCAGCGGCCCGAAGTAGGAGGGGAGAGAGAGGGTGGCCCACGCAGTGGAGAAAAAAAGGGGTGTCGTGTAGAAAGTGTTAGGGTTAGGCTTGTTTTTTTATAATAATATTATTATTACAATAATAATAACAATAATAATAATAATAATGCAAGTAATCATAATAATAATAATAATAATAAAATAATAATAATAATATATAAAGATTAAAAATAATAATAATACAATAAAAATATAAATAATAATATAAACAATAATGAAAAATAAAAACAATAATGACAACAACAACAATAACAATAATATTAATAATAATAATAACACCTTAGTGATAATAATATTATTAATTAAATAATAACACTATTCTTATTACAATTTAAACATTAAACCCACCTTATTTATATAAAACATTATTTATTTTAATCGTTAAACATTTGCACAGAACCCGAGCTAATGACGCGGCTACCACCCACTGTTGGGTTACCGCGCATCGGTCTGAAACCCAATGAACTTATTAAATGTCAAAAACTTTAAACTGGGACCCAGTACGGACATTAGCGTGGGGATTCGGATCCAAGAAATAATAAAATAAAAATTAGTTTTAAAAAATAGGTGTGATAATTCTCCCCACCACAGACACTTTCTGCCCCTAGAAAGTCACGCAACTGAAAAATAGACAGAACAAGAGACCATGACCGGTTGAAAAGAAAAGAAACCACAATACAAGAGAATGGGAGAATGCTGGAGGGTTCTTTCCACCACAAGAATTCAACTAGCGCTAGAATTAACATCCAAACACACCACCCCAGAAAGTGGGGGTGACACAGAAACTCCCAACCAATCTGAAAAAACTTTTATAGATGAGCGAAACAACACCTTTACTGAAACCTGGAACTCTTGACCATGACCAAAAACACCGAATAATGGAGAAAAACCCCTAAGTAGAATTTAACTCGAACAATGAACCCAAGTATAAACACAATCCTCAACTCTTCCACAGATAGTTATATCTTTAAACTAACACCGCTAAACTAATATCAACCCATACCAGTGCCAAACACACTTTTAAGAAAAGTGCACGATTTAGAAAACTGTGATCAGACAAACAAAACTCTTTGGATTACAATATAACAAGTCCATTATAACTTCCCAATGAAATAATGGACCAGAAACAATGTAAAAACTTTAACAGTAGAAAAAAATAACAAAAATACATTAAAAGTTCCATTGACAACACAAAACAAAAAACCCGAACTGAGGTTTCACACCCCCAACTACTCATAAATACACGTGAGCTTCACTCCAAGACCTATGGCAGGGGCTCTGATGGCTGAAGTATCTCCTACCTCGCATCCTGGCAATAGGATTCTCTAGTAACAGCGTATTCTATAGGAAATTCTTCCTACAAAACTTTTCTAGATGAGCCAGGCACCTGAAATGATGACACATCTTTGGAGGGATGTGACTGACGGTTTCACATGCCCGAACCGGCCACACTAGTGGCCCACCATTGAATGATCTGGTGAATTGGAAACCAGAATCACTACATATGACTCTTTATAAATAGGTCCCTCTGGTGCACCCTGCTCTCCAGATGGGGAACCATCATGAGTAACTAGATATGTTGGATTTCCAAGAACCTTAGCTCTGAAGACCAGTTCAACTAAGAAATCCTCATCCACCAACTTCTTGAAACGATGGTCTTTAGAAAGGAGGAATCACACCTTGATCTCTGGACGAAGACCCCCGATGAAAATATAAGTCTTTATAAAATCCTATGACTCTACCTTTAGATAAATGTACACAAGTTCCTTGAAATAGTCAACATATTATTTCACCGTCCGTTTGCCTTGTTGAACATGCATGAGCTCTTCCCTTTTCTTCATCTTTACCTCTTCAGGTATAAATCATCAGAAGAAGACATATTTAAAGACCCCCCATGTCATATTGACTTGTTGTGATGGCGGGGAGAATAACTCTCATTCATCCAGAGTTTGACCTTCGAACAAACCCAAAATGGTGTGCACTCTAACAGCTACAAGATTTTCCAATACCCTAAAGATGTGTTTGACCTCTTCAATCCACTCAGATGCCTCTAATGGACCCTAATCACTGTTAAGGATAGAAAAATTTCTATAAAGGACCAAAAACTAGGCATGACTTGTCAGAAACCTTGGGAATATTTCTAGGAGGAATTTTCTGAACAATATATAAAACACAGAGCCATTACCAACATCATGTTGAAGCAATATCATTGAAGGCACTTTAATCCAAAATAACCGGCTCAAAAACCAAGCAAATACAAACACAAGACAAAATTCCTTTTTCAAAAACCCCTTTATATTTTAGATTTCAAAACCGCCTCATTTCTAGGCCCTTTTCCAAATACCAATCCCATTTTTTAAACAAATTTCAATTTCCAAGAATCATTTTCCCTTTTTTTGTCACTTTAGAAAAACAAGGTCAAGACTTTAATTCCAAGTGAACACACCAGTAATACCATGAACCGTTGCACATTTCTTTATCCGCTTTCATCCATATGCACCAACACACACTTCTCATTCATTCCCTCATATGTGAAAACGTTCATAAAGAGTACTCAAGCTTTCACCCAAACCATATCTGTACCAGTTCGAAGCAACCATTGGATTTTTAGACCAAGAGCTTTTAGTTTTAAAAAAATCCCTTTCAAAAATTTAAATCCATTTAAAAGAAATTGTTCTCATTTAAAAAACACCTTTTTTCAATAGGTCACTAACACCCACAAGAACCAAGAAAACACACAACTTGTATCAAATTACGGAAGTGAGGGACTACTAGTCATGCTTAACCTGGAGACATGGAAGTGGGCATACCCCAAGTAAGCGCCAACAACTAGGAGGAACTTAAATCGTGTACTCAGACTCCACATGGGTCACTACCCCATGTGAAATCACGATGTGACATTAGATTTTCTCGGTTTTCATCCCTCAATCAAAGAAAACAAGAACTAAACAAGGACTCAATTCCTAGACTACCCCTGGTGACTCGGGGTTCGGAATGGGTGAAGGTTCATGACGCCCTTCCCATACCTACCTCTCGAGTGCTGATAGTCCTAATCTTCATCTACCATAAAACCCCAAATAACAAGGGCCTCCTTTGATACTATTTTTTCACGAACCAACTATGGTTAACACTGAACTAGTTACCCGATCTAGTCCACGACATGGCCTGAAGGGCGTTCTTGATCCCCACAGGCTAGAAACTAGTATCGGGCATCAAATTTTAATCATTGCGAACAATTTGTCCCATGAACAAAAGACATACAGATAAATGAAAACTGATGACAAAAATAAAACTACTAGTAGAACGATGGTAAAATCAAACATAGCTCCATGTGACCTTCCAGGTCCCCTCCCAACCAAAG
Organism: Viscum album; assembly: GCA_963277665.1. Taxonomy (NCBI): domain Eukaryota; kingdom Viridiplantae; phylum Streptophyta; class Magnoliopsida; order Santalales; family Viscaceae; genus Viscum; species Viscum album. Next base: position 1,500,193,458 of record OY728156.1, on the reverse strand, counting down.
GCAGACCTTGATCCAATAATGATCAACTCATCCAAGAAAACCTGAGTAAGGAATACTGCAACTAAAATGATAAAATAGGCATGATAATTAAAAATGCTCAGTAGGGATACCAAAATAAACCACAGAATCCAACATATCCTTTCCCAAAACAATCCATTAACACAATTTTGAAATACAGGTATGAAAGTAGGCTTTTCACATTTTAAAAATAAGTATAATGTTTTTTCCATTTAAATTAAATCTAACACAATTTACATACCATTTACAAAATCATTTGTCATTTTATAAATAAAGTCCAAAATAGAAAATACTGAAGCTGGGCTAGAGTAAAACAAGTAAAAAGGTGAAAACTGAAAATAAACTAGTGCAATGGAAAGTAAACAAGTAATGTAAACAATACATTATCCATGGGTGATCCTTAACATCTCTAGAGGACCCCTGGACATACTTGGTTTCAGAACCAACTGTCGGCGTATGGTGAACCTCCTAAGTCTATAACCAAGTGGCCTCCCTAAAATAACCACTCCAGTGGAAAATCCCACCTGGCCTAACAAAAAATCTAGGGGTACCAACCCATCTAATCGGGGTTGATCAGCAATCGTCACTCGATCTCTAAAAGATGACCAAGAACCATTGGTGGTTACAATAATACTATGTAAGTAGGAGGCCCTCGCACATGTGACTCATCTCACCACACTTTCATACCACAAACACAGACACTCTTTACGATAACCCATAAGGGATATCCCCCCTATGGAGGTTCCAGAATATATATATGCATATATCTATATATATATCATATCATCAAAAGTTCCAAACAGGACATCACATCACATCCATGTAGAAAACATTTAGAACTCCAACCAGACACACACAACCTCAAAACACAAACCATTCTAAATGTTAACACAAGTCCACTCATGAGTTGAAAGATCCAAACGGGCCTTTACATTCAAAGTATTCAAAATCATTACCCAAACATCACCTTTGAATTGAAAATTCCAAACGGGTCTTCGAGTTGACATTTCTAAATTCATTTACCAAAAACATCTTACCAATACCGCTTTTAATTTTATAATTCCAAACGGGCCAAATCCTTGAGGAATACATTTAAAACCACTTCTTTGAAAACACGAAAAAGAACCTCCATCCTTTGAGACCCAAGAACCCTTTTTTTAAATCAAAATCATTCACTCCCCTTAGTTGAAATAACACCAACCCTCATACTGAAAACATCAATCCCTTCTCGAAATATTTCAACACAACCACTATGCCATAACCACTAAAGTGACACACTCAAAATCCTCTTTCAAAAGTAGATGCACACCAAATAACTAACCAAACAAGTTTTAAAACTTCAATACTATTTGATAAATAAACTGCCCAACTTTATAAAATACCATCAAGACTCAACCAGTTTACAAATATGACTATGAACAAGAAAACCAGTTTCTAAATAGTTTTCATAAGAAGACCAAAACAGTACATAAATAACCTGTATGATCCAACTGCAAAATTTGTTAACGATTCCATAAATAGGTCAAATAAGTTACCCAAATATAGAAAACTCTATGATAAACTATTCGAGAGTAATGTGAAAAAGTTTGTCATATTGAAAAAATTATCAAAATAGATTTTGACATCCATAGGAAACAACCTTCATAAGTACATATAAATTTAACTAGAGAAAACACTTCAAAACTATTTCTAACAAAACCAATAAATTTAAAAATGTTATATCATATTAACTAATTGCATTGAGAGGATGCGAAACAAGTAAAAGATTTAACTAAAATCAACCAATCCATAAATGGATTTAATCAGAAATGAAGACGCGGGTTCACCCACCTAAATGGAGAGTGACCGCGACGAAACTCTGACGGAAGGCTAAACAATCCCTTTAGGACTAACCGCGTATACTAAATAGTGATAAAAGAACATGTCACCCAAACTGCGACAGAATTAGGATTTATCCAAACTAAATAAAAACACCAATATGGAATGAAGGGAAAAGAAATAAGTAAATAAATGAAAGAATAAATAAATAAATAAATTATTAATAAATAATTAATTAATTAAATGAATAAAAGAATAAAAAATAAAATAAAGAAATAAATTAAAGGATCAATAAATAAATTAAGTAAATAAAAATAATAATAAATAAATAAATGAGTAAATAACTAATAAATGAAAAAATAAATTAATAAATTAATAAATTAAATATATCGGAGGAGGCCGCTGCTGGCCAGAGCGAGAGAGGAAGTGCGAAGGAGTCGCGGTGAGGATGGCGGGGTCTGAATCAAGGAGGGCAAGGTATTTTTGGGCTGTTGGTGAAGGGAAACGATGATGGGGGCGGAGCACAGCCTAGACGAAGGTGCGGGGCGTGGCGGTTGGTCAGATAGGGTTTGAGGAGGTCGGGATTGGATACTACTGGAGCTGAGGAGAGGAGGGGAGGCCGAATGGAGGCTGGCCGGCAGGCTAGAGCATAGAGGGATGACCGGGAGGTAGGGCTTTGGGTGTTGGGTGCGGGGCGGCTACCGGAGGTTGGTGCTGGGGAGGCGAGGTAGGGATGGTGAGGTCAGACTGGATGCGGAGAGGCTGGATCGTGCGGTGAGGGAAAGGGCGCTGGGCAACGAGGTCAAAGGCTTGGGTCGAGGGTGGATCCGGGTGCAGGCAAGGGGCGGGAGGGTGAGTTGGCTTAGGGTCAATAGGGGAGGTGAAGCCGGCGTTGGTGAGGGGGAAAGGTAGAGGCGAGGCTAGCACTGGTGAGGGGAAAGGCGAAGGCAGGTGCTCGGAAGGTTGGAACGAGGTGAGGTGGAGGAGGGGTGAACGCAGGGTGGCGGCCCAAAGCAGGAGGGGAGCGAGGGAGGGGGCTCGCACAGTGGAGAAAAAAAAGAGGGGCGCCGGGTAGATAGGGTTAGAGTTAGGCTTTTTTTTATAATAATATAATTATTACAATAATAATAACAATAATAATAATAATAATTCAAGTAATATTAATAATATATAATAATAATAATATATAAATAATAATAATAATACAATAATAATAGAAATAATAATATTATGACTAATGACAAAAAAATGAAAAAAATAAAAAAAATGACAATAACAACATTAATAACAACATTAATAATAATAATAAAACCTTAGTAAAAAAAATATTATTAATTAAATAATAACATTACTCTTATAAAAATTTAAACATTCAACCCACCTTATTTATATAAAACATTATTTATTTTAATCATTAAAAAATTTCGTGGCACCCAAGCTCACGACGCGGTTACCACCCACTGTGCGGTGACCACGCACGGGTCTAAAACCCACTGAACTTATTAAATGTCAAAAAAAATTAAACCGGGACCCAGTATAGACATTATCATGGGGACCCGGATCCAATAAATAATAAAACACAAATTAGTTTTAAAAAAATATGTGTGACATGAACCATTGTTGGGAGAGAACCAAATAGTGCACTAAATAAACTATGACAAAAAAGATTACTTGAACTAACTTGCCTATAATCAGTCACTTTATCAAGGAGACCAATTACACATATGAGTATATCATTGGTTTTAACCCATAATGATCCTAGAGGAAGGACACCACATTCTAAAACCATAAGTCCACACCTATTCATCCATTCTGAAAATAGCCATGGCCAACTAGATACTTGGATAGAACTCAAGTTGGGATATTTTCCTTGGAGGTGCCTTTGGAATAGACTGGGGGTAGCCCTATTTTGTGTGTCTAACCTATATAGAGTTTGAAATGGATCTTATAGAAGTCAGATTATATGATTTATTTTGGGTATCATAGTCATTTTCCAATTGAAATAAGAAAATCATTCAAGGATAGATGAGCTAGTGTAACCTAGACATAAATAGATTCCACTTGAAACATAGAGAGTTTGGGATAATCTTATGGTATATGCACATGATAAGTCAATCCCTGATCCTGGGGGAGATTTATGATGAGTTTCTCCATCTGGTCTCTGTATTGGATAATGGAGAGTGAACTCCTCCACTTTAAATAGAGAAACTATGACTATAAAGGGATATTATGGAACTATATCTTCATCCATGAGTAGGAATTTAATTTAATACATGTTTTTATCTGATTTTCAAGACAAATTTACCTGTAGCCACGATAATAAGTCCATGGATATACCCAAATTGTAAGACCTATAGGATACCAAAGGATTATTAGATAAAACAATAAAAATTCAAATATAATGAGTGGGGTTAGGAGATCGAACCTCGGGTTAACCTATTTTTCTACCATGAATAATTTCTAAAATTGTTCATAAGAAAGTATCATCTCCTAGTGAATGATTTGCACAATTAGGTAGGAATTGGAATTTTTTGATCATACAACAACTAATCAGTGAGAGATAGTTCATCTTAGTTGTACTAATATTTGTAAAATTTTATCTATATTTTGAACACATTTGTAAAGGGAAAGGACACTTTCATAATCTTTATACCCTTTCAAGTGTTGTGCGGTTGAATAGAAAATCACAAATTATTTTATTTCTTAATAAATGATAAATAAATTCCTTGATCCTGATTCAATACGTATCTTTATATAATATTTGGGGTTAAACCAGTCCCACATAGAGACTATGATTTAGTCCATATATTGAACTTTAAAAACTAATTCATCTTTACACCATATATTATCTCATCTAGAACAAACACTAATAATGAAATGGCCACTCATGTATATCATTTATTAATTATTTAACTGAGAGAATGTGTGTTTGCCTACATGGTTTATGGGGAGACTATTTTTTAGGAATATACACATTTCAAGTTTAGTAAATAATTTCATTAGATACAAAATGACTGCCTCATTGCACCTATATGCATCTAGGTCAGTTAATATCCCATAGTTGTATAATAATTTTCGACTATGGCCACATAGTATGAACTGTGTATATAGGTAAATTTCCTAATTAATAATGTATCCATCTTATTATCAACCAAATACACCAAAACATAGATTAGGCCATACCTCGGTAGCCAGTTGGAAGATTCGTTTCCCTAATTCAAATATTCAACCATGATTGAAGGTAGAGATAAACATAAGTATCCAATGTAAGTAAATATGCTATGTAAGAGACCTCCATTGAAAAAATATTTTCTTATTTAGATACCTGGGAAGAAATTGTGTCACTTAGGCCCTTGTCCCTCTATGAGTGTAGTGGATCCTATACCAACCATTCTTACAAACACCCAGTTTTTGGACACAATGATTGAGTTCAATTATTATAGGAACACTTATTCCACAAAAATAAATCTAGGATTCCCTCTAAATATAAGAAATAATTTTGATGAACCTTTCCCAAATCACTACACCATAAATATTATCTATGAGATCCATCTCTATGAAGTGGAAGCCTATATTAGATAATTTGAGTTTATATTTCAATCACCGAAGGGACACACCTTTACACAAATTGAGTACCTAGTCTAATAGAGAATAATCTCAATGTTGATGATGTTGATGATGATGGAGATTATAAAGAAGTTGAATATAATTACTTATAGGAAAGGGATACCACCAACAGTGGGATGATGGAAAAACCTCTTCTTGGGAGGAGGTTACATGCATCCTCATTCATGTATAACATGTTTATATTGATATTTTAACTGATATTTTAATTATCCAATAAAGGATTATGATGAATCATAGTAACCCATCTCATATCCATACTATTAGACCAGAGCAACACTGATCAATCCTAGTGCATACTCAAACAACAAGGTTGAAGAAGAAAACCTTATCTTTATTGTATAACACAATTGAATGTTATAACCACATTACCTAATTTAATTTTTTATGGTTTCCTCTATATAACCTTCTTCTAAGGAACTCAACTAATGGGAACATGAGAGATTATAAGAACCTCTTCTCCGCACCAGACTAGCCGGTGAACTATGAATTAGTGCATTTATTTTATAAGTCACTTCAAATATTCTTTCTAGTATATTTATTTTATTAGATATAAATTAAATCTTATCACATTTTAGAGTAATGGCCATGTTTTGTAATATGGTCTCGGTTCACCAAGAAGGTTCTTCAACTAAGGTAGACACTGGTGGCAACTAGGAGTGATTGGAGTCAATATTTGGCTTGAATGTTCTAGTTGATACCTTGACATTCTTGGTCTCAGTATGTGACCTCAAGATGGATGTTAAATATTTATTTGAATATACAGAATCAGATGTCACTACATTTATTAGATCGTTAAAATATGTTCAACCACATTTTTATATGTTCTATATTTATTAACTATACAGATAAATTTCCATTTCTATATATATGGGAAGTTTTTCATGGGTTTTATTATAGAACATTAAAATAAGCAATCAACCTTGGATATATGGATCTACTAGAAGATATAATACCCATATATCTGATCATGGCCCATAGAGAGACTACATTAGGACCATTTAAATAGTACCCAAAACTAGTATGAGTTAATAGAGTAGCTCTTGAAAATGAATAGACTCCCATCATAATAAATAAAGAGAAAATTGTAGTAGGAGAAGTCTCCATGGTTACACTATTTGAGATAATAATATTTGAAGAATCTAGTTCCAAGGTGGTTGAAGGTGATAATTCATAATGATTTTTATAAATATTTGAATCTAATTACCATAATATTCTATGTCACTTGAAGTAGTTTTACCACAAACAATGGAGGTATGTGGTACTAAATTTACCATCCCCATACTTCAACTGCCATAGGGAATAGAGGGTCGATTTTTCCTAGTTTTAGTGACATTAGGTTGTATTGAACATGTAGTTACCTTGATAAATAAGATTTTAAAATATTTTTAAGACTCTAAAAGTGGCAATAAATTAGATCCTAAGTCTATTCATTTCTAACAGATTTCAAAGTAGTGTGTATGGAATTACATCTAAAAGTTAATCTATGCAACCCTCATGGCGAGTTTGTGAAGAAAACTATACATTCTCAATTATATCATTATGAACCTTGGATATGGTGGGTTCATATACCTAACCATCAATGTTATTGTGAAGAAAACCATTAGTGAGTGAGAGAGAAAACAAAATTCTCTACTGAGTCTCTATAATTAAGAATAAAAATGTTATTCTATGAACCTTAAGGTTGTATAACATTAAGAAATATCTCATTATAAAGACATGGTAGTGTAGAAACATTAAACTAAGGATGAAAATATTTGATAAATTTCCTCTATCAAGAACCGGGCACAACCAAGGGAATAATGGAAAATCATCAAGGGTTTCTTAAAGATTCCAAAAAGAGATAATAATATATATATTTTGAAGTAGAGGGGTGGTGGCCTACTAATGATGTTAGAGCTACAAAGTTGAATGAACTTTAACATAATATTAATGAATATTAGTAATACCTAAATTAACTCTGTTCATAGATGGAGTGTTCTTTTTAAATATTATTATTTTTATTTTAAAAATAGTTATAGAGAGACTCTAAATTTTGTATTATCATTCCTATTTTCTAAATAAATAGAAACTTTTTTTCCTCAAATTGTTTTTGAAGTGTATATTTCTTCAACTATTTAACCTTGATAATTTATAAAATTCATATGTATTAACATCATAATAATTGAGTCCTCCATAAAATTAAATGGATAATGGTTTGGTAAATCATAGTCTCATCATACATTAGTAAAATTATGAATAGGGGATTAATCGATCATCAATAAGGTATATTATTCTATATATATATAGGAAAATTGGATGTGTATCATATATGTATCGTCACCATTGGCTAAGATAAAAATATTGAATGAAATATAATAGTTATTTTTATTCTAGAACTTTTAATCTTATATGAATATGTGAAATCTGGACATGCAATCCATTTACCATCATCTTAATCCAATATTTACTCATTCAAATATGAGGAGTGAACTGGTCAACATAATTAAAATCATGAATGGGGAATTTCATGGAAGGATCAACTCTCAAGGGGATTCAAGTATCAAAAAATAACACCTTTGTGAATTTTTTATAGCTCATCTAAACAAATATATATGAGGAATATAGATATTCTATAACTTCTTCCTAGATCCATATACCCAAAAACCTTACTTGACCATTTTAGTAATAAAATTTTGGTCCCCGTAAGTTTTTCTCTCTTTTTATCTTTAACTATAACTTTTTCCAAACCCATATAATGAAAAATATTAGTGGAAATAAAGTAATACTTGTTTAATATGTCCTTTATAGGTTTTAAACCTGATAATATTTTCACCTTTTTATCTTTAAAATGCACTATATGTTTCCTAGGCTATGCAAGTTATGGGCCTAGGGAGCTGGTACTCAACGTTTTATCTACATTCCTTTTGTAGGCTTTCAACCTGATGAGTAATATGAATACTTTATTTACTATTTTAAGGTACCAATGGGAATTATGTTTATGTTCAAATATATCTAACTAACATAAGGATGATTTTTAAGGTCATACATCTCTTGCCAAAAAAAATAGGTAGTCTACATAACAATGAAGGTGAGGTAAACCCAATGTGAAATGAGGGAACAGTACTAGTTTAGGAAACCTTGGGTATAGGTGTATATATTTTAAGGCCATAGTGATCCGATCAATGGGAATTGTAATAACCTGAATGAGGGGTTAGGGAGATAGAAATTTTTTTAATATCTTTTTAATTAGGATGAAAGTGATGTAAATCATTACTTGAGTAATTTAAATTAGTAAATGGTGAAATGAAAATGGATAGTCTAGGAAAACTATTTACCATATTCAAAATGGTGGGTCTATTACCATACCATTAAGTATACTAAGGATGACTACTGAATTAATTTTAATAATTAGTTTCGTTGTAGTATTTTTGAAGGCGTATGGGGCTAGAGAATGTTCTCCTTAGAGATAAAAACATTCTTATGGATGGTTATAGGTGGAAGATACAAAGAAAATTTACCATAAATAAATAATGTGGTCTGTCATGATTTGATACCCTCATTAGAAATATACATAGAATATTTATGGTGATTTTAATACTCAAGGTAGAAAGTATGGTGTATGGAAATAGAATATTCAGAATATAACTAGAATAGCCTAGTTCAGGACCAACCATGATTGGATCATTATAAAAAATTATTGTATAGGTGATGTGGATAAGTGTTTATAGTTGTTTTTGAGGTAGAATTTTTGGAATTATCTACATATCAAGTAATAATATTAATTATAACACATATAGTTCTAAGAAATAAATAATCGTGTTCCAGTGTATAGTTAAACATTAAATGACCCACAAAGAATGGAGAGACTGTACATTTGGAGGGGAAAATGATGAGAATGAATTTTTCTGGGTCCAAGATAGGTTATATATATTTCATTTCATATAATTTGATAATATGAATCATTATATGCATAGTTCTTATAATTGATATATAAATTATCATTCTAACAAATGGTTAATGCATGGGAACCTGACATAAAATAAAGAAGGCTCAAGTGATGGGATAGTGGGAGAAATTTTCATTTGATTCTAAGATATGTATCCTATTATTATAAAAATAGATTCATGCATATTCTTTATAAGTACACATAATTATAAAAATGTGTATAAAATTTCTCATTTTAATACAAGGTTAATGAAGGAAAACATAACCTGAATTAGTAAAGAAAAATGTTAGGATGGTAAGGAGAATCTAGGTGAAATTGGAATTTTTTTCTAAGTATAAGATAGGTGATTTTTATGTCACTACATATCCTACTATTAAAGGTTTAAAAACATGTGTATTTATTAATAATAGTATCTATGTAGATTTGGTACATATATAGGGGAATAATAGTGAAGTAGATGGGTTTCAAAGTGGGAATGGAGAATAAAACCTAATGTGAACTAGGAAAGGTATCGATACAAGGGTGAAATAAAAAATAATTTCACTATAATATATTTCCTTAGGAAGACCTGATATAAATTGGGAAACCCAAGCAATTAGATAGATTTGAAGGTTTGGATTAATGAGATTTATGTCCAAACCCAAGTAAGAAAATCATGTTATGTGAATAGACTTATCTAAGTAGTTTAAAGATCACACAAAGTGGAATTTCGTGTCATTTTTTACATTATTTTAGAAGGAAGATATATCATGTACTTTAAAGTCATGCAGTTTGGACTTTGGGAAAAGGCCTCTGCTTAGATTGGGCTCATGCATAGGAGGTGAAATGGTTCCACCCTAGTAGAAACTAATTAAATAAAACTCTTCGTGAATTGATGAAGTCTCAAACACTACAAAAATTAGGAATTTGATATATATATATATATATATATATAATTTTTTATTATGTCTAATATAGGTGATATAAATTTTGCAACATATCCTATTGTAATATGAATTAATTCACACTTAGTTCTCAATTATGGGGGTAATTTTTTTCCCTGGTATAGGATTATGGATTGTAAAACCATACACTATGTACTTTTTCATATATTAGAATCTGATAAAAGGAATCAAGTCATATGAAAGAGATCTACCCATGTATATTAGCATTCATTAATGGTGGACCTTTATGTCATATATTTTAACATCATATGACAGGGTTGATAATCTCATGCAGTTTTGGGTCTGGTGAGGATGAACTTTGTGTCTTTTAGTATAAGTTCATATGACTAGGACCATTTACAAGATGTTTAAATTAATTTTTAATGGGATTTCAAGTGAATATATGAAATTTATTTATTGATAAATTTAGTATTTGTGGTAAGTGTTGTATGATCTCCATAAATATTCATTAAGGGATAACCTTTATTAGAGTATACCTTATATATGAAATAATTTCCATCCCATTTACAATAAATCTTTAAGGGATTATTTCTATTTATCATTGGCATTATCAAGATTAATACCAATTCCCTATCGCTGAAAGAGTGAAGATAAATTTTATTATTGAATGATCATGTGATATGGTTTAGATAGACTTTGAGGTTATACAGTGTGTGTAACATTTTATCTTAAATTAATTCTACCTCATAAATATAAATATGATAATTTTCATCTTTAAATTTCTAACCACAATTAGTGTTGACAAGTGAGGTAAATTGAACTTCAACAGGAAAACATATTATATCTGATATATTGATGATTATAGGGTTGAATGCATGGTAGTACAGGTCATATTCTGATAAGATAACAAATAATGAATTAGTTTTATTATCTAATAATTATTTTCTCCATTTACCATATTTTGAATAATATTGGATATAGTTTTATCGAAGTTCCATATCTGTCTATTTTCCACTGCGTGATAGAAAGATAAATGATTGAAATGAATATTATACTCTTGGTATGGTTTTTTTTATTTATTGGTACAAAAGATAGAATTTTGGTCCATAAAAAGTGTATGTAGGACTTTGAATCTTGTAATGATTGTGAACTTCATTAATTTTATCACAACTTCTATCCCAACCAACTTTAGGGGTACATCATCGACTCATTTAAAGAAGAAGTCAGCAGTAGTAAGTTTGAATTTGATTTACCTAAAAATTGCTATATTGTATGGGCCTATGACATATATACCCCATACATATAATTTAACACTTCAATATTGTATGATATATTTATCTTTAAATAATTTTTATGTCTTTGATATCTTGTTTTACACGCAACACTGAGTTTAAACAAATTGTGATATAGTATTGAAATGTTATTATTTAAAGTGTCAATTATCACCATGGAATTGGATTAGAGGTATGAATAGGACTAACCAAATTATAAAAAACTTTTTTTACACATGTACAATATGAATTCATTGGTAATCAATTGGTAAGAAATTAAAATAAAATCATTAGAATGTAAAAAAATTATGGTTTTTTGAAAAAATTCTTTTATGGTCACAATATGTTTTTATATTAATAAATTAAATTAATCACTATTGATGAATAATTTTAATGAAATATGAAGATAATATATTCAATAAAATATTTTAAGATTAATTTAATGGTTTTTACTAGTAATGAATGAGAATAATTCCATTTTTATGCTAAAAATTAGTTTTTCTAAAAACAGTTTTCATTAAATTTTTCATACTTATTTTAAAATGAATTTATACTAATTTTTATAATTTATTATTATAAAAAAATTCATATTTTAAATCAACATTTCCAAAATTTTAAATTATTCCACTTTCATTTTTATTAATAATAAATAGTAACTGTGGTAAAAAAAATTACCCCATTTAAGATTAAAAACGGATAAAGATGGGTTAATCAAAAGGATAGGGTTTAAAATATAACATTAAACTATTTGAATTTGATAGGATAAATATATTTTTAACATACCTTATCTTATATTTTATGATTTTCCCATTTCTCAAATTTAACTTGATTATGAATTTATTATATTTTCAAGCTTTAAATATTTACTAGTTTTCCACCCAACTCACATATAAAAAGAGGTCCACCCTCTCACTCCTTCTCACCTTTTAAGAAATATATACTAGAAAATATTTAATGAAACACCTTACCAACTTCCCACCCTATTTTCTAGAGATTTTGGTCTTCCCAAAATACTAACCTTTATTGACTTAAGGTGTATGTCGAAGGAGGTTTCCTAAAGAAGATGTGATTGTCATTATCGATTGATTTTGAGTTTATTTATTCCTTATCCTCATTCAAATATTATATAACCATATTAACATGATGAAATCAGTATATTTACTATATTGAAATGTTTTTATGTTATTATTACATCTATTTTCTACCTTATTTCTACCTTATAATAAATTCTAATGTTGTTTGTGAGTATGTGTGGGCTACCACCTCTTTGTAGAGATATGATTTATTTTTCATTTAATTTTTACATGGATGCTTATAAGGAAATATTTAATGAATATATATGTTATTAATGATAAAATTTCTATTCTCTAATGGTGAATTATTATTTACCTTTCTTTTATTTCATACATTAAAAAGTGGAGACATCACTCCTGCGTACATATGGACTACCATCTTCACAAAGTGATGTAATTCATTTTTCATCACCACCTAATATAAATGGTTAAAAAAATTATATAAGGAATAAATATGGCATTTATATCATGATTATTATTCTTTATATGATGAAACCATGACTAAGATGCAATGACTGAAACTATTAAATGAAAAACATGCATAGAAAATGGAATAATTTTCACAAGAATGATGATTTTAATGAATTTTTGTATTAAATGGGTAATTATAAATTATAAGGAAATGTTATATCAAATGAAAAATGTTAATATTGTTCTAGTATATATTTATAATAAATATAAATTTCTTATAATGAATCTAAAGAATGCATGTGAAGAAAGACAGGACCTAAGGTAAGAGTTTACGCTACAATATCATTTTTTTCAGGAATTTCTATGTCAAATTTATGTTAAAGTAGATTATATGGTCATAATAATTGAAAACGCATATATCTTATTCTACACTAGTTAATTCTGTAATTTTAAAGTATTAGTGCCAATTTACTCTCTTTTGTACTTAAAACAATCAAGAAAATGGTTTACGAAAATTCAATCTTATTTCCTCTTTCATCACTGCACTTTTTATTCCATGGTCATGTTCTTTAAATTTTTTAAATAATGTTCATTTCTATGTTCAAATTTTTATTTAAATTCATTTTCCACCATATTTTTATTTCTTTTCAAAATTTTAAAAGTAATATTATTTTCATTTTCTGAATGAGATGCTTTTTTACTTGTTACAAAATTATTGAAATGAATCTTTGTTTTAATTTTTACCACATGAATAGATTTTCTTATATCATGGTCTTTATTTTATTTGAAAATTACTTTACCATTTTTCATGGTTACTTTAAAATACAATATTTATCTCAATATTATTGAAATTTTTTTGTTTTAATGATACTAGAGGAAAGTGATATTTTCCCAGGTTTTCAAAAAATCATCAAATTCTATTTTATGTGTATTTTTTATCTATGTGTATATCCTTTAGTGTTTATTATCCTTCACTGAGGATATGATCTAATGATATCATTCATGTTCTTTGCCTAGATTTATTATGATTAGGTGATAATGAAATATTTATGAAACTTATTCCTTTTCCATGAGTTATTCTATGATGGAAGGGTCAATTTTTTATGATATTGAGTCACACATATGCATGGTTATCATTATGTGGTGGTTTTTTCCCTGAAACCCCTAAAATGCATTACGTAATTATTGATATCCAATGAGATAATATGAACTGAAATGGGGAGTAGACCAATTTCAATACGGGACATTTCCCTCTATGATCGTCTTGGGAGTGAACCTTGACTAAGTAAATGATGGAATGGGGAGTGAACCCAATCCAATATAGGACATTTTCCACTATGATGGTATTGAAAGTGAACCTTGAATAATGAAATTACTTTTTATTCTTATGATTGTTCCAAAACTGTTATAACATGTTCTTATGCTTGTGATATTCTCTCATGGATCATGGTTAATTAATGATGATTCCTCACTCTTGGGACTCATGCTTTTGGAATTTTAAAATTTTATTAAATGAATCATGATTTATGATCTATGACTTATTAGGTGTGAAAATCATGATTTATGAACATTATCTCATACCCTTATGCTTATCTTATTCATTCTTATGATCATCGATTAATATCTCTCATATTTAACTTTACTGGGCATGTGAGCTCACTCTTTATTATGTTTCCATTTTCTAATTGTTATGAAGAAATATATTAAGTAATAAGTTAATAAGAAGGGTAATATGAGATAAAAAATTTATTGTATATATTTAATATCTTTTAAAAATAATTTTATTATGTATCTATTCTCCAAACTCTAAATATGTATGGTCCCTGGGTGTGTATTATTGTTTAGTGTATTGAATATTAATTTAAAATGGTTCAATATTTATGTATTTTAAACTATAATAACCTTAGTTGGTATCATAGGATGGTTTAATTATTTTTGAGATTAAGTTATAAATAATATAAGTATATAGCTGAAGACAACATATGATAAATTGAAATTTTTGAAAAGTGAGCCAAAAAGGGTCATTGGTTTATAATAAGGTGTAATAATTTAGGACATATCTAGAATAATTTTTATGATAATATGATTTATCACTCTTATTATTATATCTTGAATCTTAAACTATGATTTTTGGTTTATTCAATGGAATGAACCAAGAGGAATAATGTTAATAATGAATGGTAGATAATGCAATGATTTTCCTCTTGAGAAACCAAACAGATTAGGCTATGGAATACAAAATTATGTTTTGATCATGAAACTCTCTCAATACATGATTTATGATGGGATAAAAAATTAGAAATTGAGGGACCAAAATACAATTTATAATTTTATAGGGAAATATCTACCTTCTTTTATTATGTCCTAAGATACACTAGTTTTTCAGCAAAGGATCAGTACCACTAAAAATATATTTTTCATACTCCTGTTCTCAGAGAAATAAAAACTATCCTAAAAGTGTATCATTTTAAAGGAAAATCATACCGATTTTGGAATCATATAAACAATATATGAAAAGAAGAAAAAATTGAATCCATGTAGGGTGATGTGTTTAAGAGTTTATTTTTCAGTAAGTACTTTCTATGAAATCTCCACATGAAAATGGAAAAATAATTCCTTGAGGTTAATCAGAAGGATGATGAATTTACTAGTACCAATAAGAAAAACTTTCCATGTCTTGTGAGTTATTCTTATAGTTTTATCACTAACCCTTAAATAATAACTGATACTTTATTTATTGGCCAAAAACCATGTCTCTAAAAGGTTCTAGCCATTAGAGACATTATTAGATATGAATAAATCATTCAAAGTGCTCTCTAGGTTGAAATGGAGAGTCGATATTCCCATCATTTTCATGTTTTTATAAGACGATAAAGATTAAATTTTGAGGAATATTATAAAAATAAAACCCATAGAGGAAATAAAATGAATCTTCCTTTATTCCAAAATCATATAAATAATCTTGGGGAAAATGTTTTACATGGAACAATAAAATGTTTCAAGAGTATATAGAAAGGCCATCAATAAAGATAATGTTGAAGAGATTATATGGGGGTAAAGTTTATATTAATGAAACACACATACTATAATGCTAAAACTACAATAATTATGGTCATTATGACAAATAGTGCTTAAATATGAGGATTAATGGTGATAATTGTTCTTAAAAACCTCTTAATCCAGGAGATTTAGGAAAATGCTATGCAATCACAATCATTTAAATGTGTC
The DNA here is from genome assembly GCA_963277665.1 of Viscum album. Lineage (NCBI taxonomy): Eukaryota > Viridiplantae > Streptophyta > Magnoliopsida > Santalales > Viscaceae > Viscum > Viscum album. The sequence continues at coordinate 1,500,177,203 of OY728156.1, read as the reverse complement.
ATGAGAATGAAGTGTGGAATGATATGCTTATCATCCACTTTATATCTAAAAATATATTCTTTTATTACAAATCTACCCACTCTTTTAAATTTGAATAATTTTATAAGGTTATCATATCACCACCTCAATTATTAGATATTGAATTATTAATAGAAACTAATAATGATATGATGATGACATCACAAGTTTATAGATCCTCTCTGATAAAAGATTGTGGTAATGTTCTTCCTAAAAATCTTATGATTATACATCTAATTAAATTTGATGTTATTTTGGGAATGGAATATATTTATTTTTATAGATCCCATTTCATTTTCCTAGGATGGGAAGTCACATTTGATATTATGAATCCACCAATGGTCATCTTTTAGTGGGAGGTTGAATATAGACTTCCAATGGAAATTAATTTCATTTTATGGTTCTTGCTACCTATTCATAAGCGATATTTATCTCAAATGTTTGGGGAGAAACTCAAAATTTAAAATATACCTATTATTTAGGAATATGATGATGTGATTCCAAAATACTTTCCTAGTATTCCTGTTAATATGAAGTTAGGTTTTCAATATAACTCAAATATGGGGGTTCAGCTATTTCAAATCTTCTTTATAGAATGACCTTGACTGAGTTGTATTAATTAAAGAAGAAAATCTAAGAGAATATAGAAATGGCATTTATATGCCCAATTGCATCACCATGGGGTGAACCATTTCTTTTTGTTAAGAATAAATATGGTTCAATGCATCCTTTCCTTGATTATTGAGAACATAACAATATCACTATCAAGAAAAAGTATCCTCTACCCTATATTAATGAGTTTTTTGATCAATTGTGTGGAGGTAAATAATTTTACAAGATTTACCTTCATTCATGATATCATTAATTGAGGGTAAAGAATGAGGATATACCCAAGAAAACCTGATGTATGAGGTATGATAATTATGAATTTATAGTGATTCCATTTTCAATAATAAATTCCCCTATTAAGATTCTTTACAAATTACATTAATCATTTTTGGTAGTCTTTATAGATGATATTGTTATATATTCTAAGAGAACAGAAGGTTATTAAGATCATTTGAGTATTTTTTTGAATCCCATAAGGTAAGATAATTTTTATGCCTAATTGTGAAAGATTGAATTCAATAAATATAATGTTTCATTCTTGGGTAATATAATCTCAAGAATGGGTATATCAATGGATCCTTCAAATATATAATTTATTTAGAAGTGGAATAGAACAACCATGGTGACTGGGGTCTATAATTTTTTTGGTTGGATGGATAATACCATTGAAATTTGATATATTTATCTTAGTTATCAAATCCAATAACCTAGTAGACATGGAAGGGATACAAGTTCCTTCAGATAGATGAATGTGAGTAAATTTCAAGTAACTAAAGATAAGGTTTTTTAGTTCACCAGTTTTCACACAACCCTATTGAGGAAAGGGTTTTATTATCTATATTGATACATTTAATAAGGTATGATAATGTATCCCCTTGTGAAATTATATGTTGATTTATTATAGTTCGCTCGAATTGAAAAATCATGATAAAAATTACTTGACACGTGAATTTGTGTTAGAAGTGGTAATTTTTCATTAAAATTATAGAGCCATTATCTTTATGGTAAAAATGTGACATATATATATATATTAATAATAAAATATCTAAGTATATATTCCAATATAAATAGTTAAATATAAACCAAATTATATGGTGGTATTTGATTAAATATTTTTACAACTCAATATGTTACCAACATGTGAAGGTGAAGAAGTTGTTTGATGCCTTGAGACAGAAAGATTATGATACTTTGTCTGTGATGAGAATTCAAAGAGATCCAATACTTATGTATTTATAAAATATGGATCTCAAAATCATGATGAATAGAGATAGATCAAATCTTTCTTTGATAAAGTTTCAACCATTCATCCATTAGAGGATTAAATATTCGCATAGAAAAGATATGGAGTCGTAGAAGAATGTGAGGAATTTTCTTAATCCCATCCATGATTATGATGAAATAGAAACAAATGTGTGTCCTTTAAATTCTATAATTGAAGAATAAGCTATTAGATGAACTCGTAGTTCATCATTCTCTATCCATTCTAGAATTATGAAGATATGTAGCGATCTAAAATAATATTTCAGGTGGTACAATTTGAAAATATATATTTCAGTGTATGTATCGTGATCCCTAATATTTCATCAAGTTATGGTTGGGAGGTAGAAATCAAAGGACATGTTACAATGGTTACCCATACCAGAATGGATATTTTAAATCACCACCATTAATTTCATTTTTAGACTTCCCAAAATATTTAAAAAATAATAATGATATTGGGGTTGTACTCGATCTCCATACCAAGTTAGCACATTTAATTTAAATTAGAGAATATTTCTCTATGGATCGGTTTTCTAGGATATAGATTACGGATGTGGTAAGATTTCATAGAGTACCATGTTCTATTATATCTGATCGGTGTCTAAGGTTTACCTTGAATTTCTAGATAAGACTTAAATAACATTTAAATGTGAATATAAAATTTATAATTTCATATCATCCTTAGTTAGATGGTCAGGATAAGAGGACCATTCAAACCCTATAATATATTTTAAGATCATGTTATTTTTATTTCAAAGGTTTCTGGGGTTAACAGTTTTCCCTGGTCTAGTTTTCTTACAAAAATTGATTTCACTCAAGAATTCAGATGGATACTCATGATTACCTCTATGGAAGGAAGTACAAAACTATAATTTTTTTGGATGAAGTTACTTAATGAAAGATATTAGGAACTTAGAATGTATAGGAAATGGTATAGAATGTCAGATCTGTTCAACAGTACATCAAGGCATCTCAATGTTGAAAGAATGTTTATGCTGATAAACATCAACAAGATATATATTTTGAAGTTGGTGACAAGGTATTCTTATGAATATTTCCTTGGAATAATGCTATTATATTTTAAAATAATTGAAATTATATCCTTGGATATGTTGGTGCCTTTGAAATTCTTGATCATATCAAGATGGTTTCTTATCACTTGGAACTTCAACTGAATCTCTCTCATTTATGATATCTACCCCATATATCACTCCTTAGGATGTACATGTGATTAACTCAAGGTTCATACCATTTGAGTTTGATCTCTTTTTTAGGAATAACTAGTAGATATTATAGGTCAAATATAGAAAATGTGGTTGAACAAGAGCATTTGCATTTTCAAAGTTTTGTGGTGAAACCAAAAATTTGAGGAAGTTACATTGGAACACAAGGATGTGATGAGGTAAAAGTGTTCTCAATTTTTTGTATCAGAGTGATGGAGTTTTCAGGGGAAAATTATTATAATGTGGGTAGAATGTAACAAACCTATATTTTATGATATATTTCAATTTAAATAATTTTTATACCTTTTATTTCTTGTTTTACATGCAACACAAAGATTAAAAAACCGTTATATACTATTAAAATATTATTATTAAAATTTTCACTTATTTCCTAGACATTTGGTTGGTGAGTATAAATATATGAAACTAAATTTTGAAAAATTACTTTTTACACATGTATAAAATTTATTAATTGGTTATCAATTAATTTTAAATCAAAATAAAAGAATTTGAAAGTAAAAAAGGATATGTTTTTATAAAAACTTTTCTTATGCACGTGTTATTTTTTTATTTTCTAAAATTAAATTGATTAACGTTTATGAGTTATTTTAATGAAATTTGTATATAAAATATATAATAGTATATTTTAATATTCATTTAATGGTTATTACTAGGAAAGGAATGACAATAAATTCACATTTATGCCTCAAAATGTATTTTTCTAAAAAAAAATTTCAATACGTTTTGTGAACCTATATTAAAATGAATTTTGGACAATTTTAGTAATTAAAATTGGAAAAAAAAATCCATATATAGAATCATAAGATAAAAAATTATTACTAAGGTCACATTAATTTTTTATTTTAATGAATTGTAACTAAGGTAAAAATTTGTTAGCTCATTTAAGGTTAAAAGGCATTAGTGGGGGTTAAACTAAAAAATAAGGTTTAAAATACTGCATAAACTTGTAAAAATTTTATTGGTTTAATATATTTCAACCTTTATTACATTATCTTTTAAAAATATTCCATTTGGTTCCACTTTCATTTGATTATGACTCTATTTTATTTTAATGTTTTTAGTATTTATAAGTTTTTCATCCACCTCACTTATAAAAGGAGGTCCTCTCCCCCTCACTCCATCACACCTTTTGAGAAAACTATATCATTTAATATCTACCTAAAAACCTTTAAAATTTCAATCCCCATGTAGTTGATCTTTTTCTACCCAAAATACCAACCTTTGAAGGTATATGGTGTAAACCAAAGGAGGTTTCCTAAAGAATATCTAATTGTTTTTTTATCTATTTTGAATTTATTTTTTTATTAACCTTATCCAAATATTTTTTGACCATAATAACATGATGAAATAAGTATATTTACTATACATAAAATATTTTATCCATTTTCTGCCTCAATTCTATCCTTTGTGAAATTATAATGACATCCATGCTTATGTGTGGACTACCACCTCCACGAAGCAATGTGATTCGTTTTTATTTTTCCTCTTACATAGATGGTCATAGGGATATATTTAATGAATATATATTATATTTATGATATAATTATGATTCAATAATAGTGAATTATTATTTAACATTCTTTCATTTTATCTATCAAAATGTGAAAACATCACTCGTTCATATGTATGGACTATAATCTCTATGAAGTGATGAAATTAATTTTTAATCACCACCTTATATTATTGGTTATAATAGTGTATATAATTAATAAATATTATACATATAAAATTAATAATATTCTAGAGATAATTAATTTATGATCAAGGTGTAAGGACCAAAACCATCAAACCAAAACATGCATGGAAAATGGACCAGTTTTCACCCGAATATTAATTTTAATAAAATATTGTTAATAAATGGGTAATTGGATATTATTATGAAATATTATATTTTATGAAAATTATGAGTATGGTTCGGGTATAGATACATAATTGTAAGATCCCCACCTTTTCTAGAGTCATCTCGGGCACTTTTTATGTACTTTTTGAGGTTTTTAAGTACCTTTGATTTGGAGTAGTGGCTTGGCATGAATTTGGGTGAATTTTTAAGGAAAAATAAAGAAAAATGGGTGGTTCACAGTTTTCACATTGTTTAACAAACCGTGATGTTAAATCGTTCCAACCATACAAACTTGGACAGAGAGGTCCACGCAGTTTGTGCACGGTTTGACAAATCGTGTGAACAAAACATGCCTAATGTGAAAACTTGGATAGTTTGGTCTAGACAGTTGGAATATGGTTTTCCCCAACCGTTCTCCCCTTCCCAGGAAACCATGCGTGCAAATTAAATTATCTGAAAATCCTTTTTAAACCCACCCAAACCCCCAAGAGTCCCATATTTCGACCTTTGATCGGTCTTGACAAATTCTAGGTGATCCTAGAGCCGTACGGAGTAGTTCCAAGGTGATTCAAACATCGTTCTTCGAGATAAAAAGCTCGGATTGAAGATCTTATCTCTTCTCGGTAAGTGTATTTCATCATGTTTCTCCTCTTGTTCTTTCCTCTATCTACAATTGATCTTTTCATGGAAGATCTCCATTGTTTCCATGGATATAAACCTATGAGTTGAGACCTAGATCTATGATTGTGTATCTAGATCTTGATTTTCAAGATCTTTATTCCTTTGATCTTAATTTTTTGTTGAGGGTTTTAGATCTGAAGCTCGATCGACGACGTTGTGCAACTCGGAATTTGGGGATTTCTCTTGGGCTAACATCCATCAATAAACCGAGGTAGGTTGTCTAAATAAAAGTCTCATTGTCGTGGATTTGATATGTGAATGTGATTTTTTGAATTTTCTATATTCCCTTAATAATTGAATTCCTAAATTGGATTAATTAGGAATGTGGAATTGACTTTTGATTTTCCTTAGTGATTAATTGATAATTGAATCACAGAACAAACAATGTGGTGTTTCTTAAATAAATATTTTTTTGAAGATTGGTTACTGTTGATAGTATGTAATTGGGATTCTGAATTGATTGTGATAAGATAAATAATTGTGGAAAATTAGTTATGAAATGATGTTGGCTATGATATATAATTAATTGTAAGAATTAATTGTGTGCCATAATTTTGATCAAAGATAATTAATTGTGAGAATTAATTATGACAAGTTGATATTTTATATGGATAATTAACTGTGAAGAATTAATTATAGAATGAGAATAGTGTTGATTAATTAATTAATTGATGAATTTTTTAATGGGTTATGTTATTAGTTAATTGTTGAGTTAACTAATGGAATTTTAAATGTTTAACTAGGTATTGAATTAGTTATATAATAATGTGGCTAATTTATTCAAATTAAAGAAGGATTAAATGGATGAGATTTTTGTGGTGCTAGACATGGCATTCTAGACCAATTAGAAGTTGGGATTTGGACATGGTGTTCCTCCCCAATAGTTATCCAAGCTTGAGATTTTGGGGTGGTAGGCATGACAACCTACACTGAATGAGATATGGAGTATTGGGCATGATGACCTACACTTAATGAAATTTTGGGGTGGTTGACATGGCGTTCAACACCAAATGAATTATAATAATGAATAATGATTAAAATGGAAAACATGAATTGAAATTGGGCCTATTGTGATGATTAAAGATTAAATGACAATGTGATAAATGTTTAAATTATGAATTGAATTTATTGATTCATAAAACTGCATACACTATCTTTTGACTGGACTTGTTTTAGACATTGTTGGTGGTAGCCTACTGAGTCGTACTCACACCCTATTCAGGATGCCTGATTGGCACCCGAGTAGACTTTTTTGTTGTAGGAAAGGATAAGGGAAATTCCCTGGGATAGGTTGGTATTTAGGATTGGATCATGGGAGAGGGAACCAGATGTGGTTCAGGACCCACGTTGAAGTCATTGTGTCTTTACTTTTATTTGTATTGTAGTCACATAACTTTTTCATTATCGTAGAATGTTTTACCTTTTAGTTGAGTATTGTATTTTCTTATTTGGAGTATCATATTCCATGGTATTATTATGGTTATTTATACTCTTACGCACTTGTTTATTGTTGTTTTCTTCCATTGGTGTTTTATTCTGATAGAATAATGTATAGTATCGCCAAGACTAACTTATCAGACCCTCGATGCTAGTCAGAACCCTTTGGAATATGGAAAGGTGAACTGGAAGGCATGTGGATACCAGCTCGAGGAAATATTTAGTGTCACCAGTGTTGGGACGTCACATAGTGGTATCAGAGGATTTATCTTTTCTTTCTTCTTCTTTTGTCTAATTTTATTTTTGGAAAGGTAGACAAGAGACTAAGAAGAGTAGAGGCTTGGTAATGAGCTCATGCATGGGAGTTTCAAACCCATGTATAAGGGGAAATCCTAGTACCTGGGGTGGGATTATTGTGATTGTTTTTTGTTTTTGTAGTTGGATATTATTTCACCTTGGGTGATGCACTTGTGGTGTGTTGTGATTTTTTTTTGACATTTTTTTGAATTTTGGTTTGTGGCCTAAAGAGTCACGATAATTGTGTTTTTATGAATCAATCTAGGCTCCCAGGGTTTTTTTGACATGCATCATTCTAGGAACTCATGGTAAAATAGGTTATGGGTAAGTTGTTGAACTGGAACTATTTTTCCTTATAGTGATAATGAAATAATGATGCAAAATGAAAATAAATGGGTGTTTAATGAGAACCTTGACTGAGGAAATGGGTATGATTAATTAATTAGTTATTAAATTAATTAATTGGAGATAATGTGATTAATTAATGGTTGAATTAATTAATGATAATACATGTACCCATGTTAACCAAGACCTAGGAGTAGGATGGTTAAGTGTAGTGATAAGGCATCAGTGTTGACCGTTTGGTGAGAAAAAGGGGAAAATGACATGTTGAAACATGTTGTGTTAGTTTATTCTCTTACGTAAATATTATAAGGTTTTGTTATAATACCTAAGACATGTGTTTGTCTTTGTACAGATATGCCTCCACGATTCTTGTTGAGGGAGAGACTGAGGGGTATAGACTAGAATGAACTTCCAGATAGGGATCTTGAGGCTCTATTGGTAAAAGATGAGGAGGAAGGGGAAAGTTCTGAGAGAAATTCTTGTTTCATGAAATTCATGGAGAGAAACCCAGGGTGGGTTCTGAAAAGCATGTCTAAGTTGACAAGGGAGTTTCAGGTGCAGCACCCTCTTACCTTTACTAGAGAGGGTGGACCTGAGGGAGATGAATTATGGATTGAATCTATAGAGATGATACTTGACCAATTGGAGACTCCCGCTAGGAGTAGGTTCAAATTGGATACTTATATGCTATGGGGTTCAGCAAAGCACTAGTGGGACATTCAGGTATGATCTAAATAAATTGATGAGATGTTATGGAAGGATGTTCTATAGAAGTTCTTGGAACACTTCTATCCAGGGACGCTAACATAAAATATGGCATCAGATTTTATGCATATGACACAAGGAATCATGTCCATAATGTATTACTCTAAATATTTCATAGATTTACGATGTTTTTCATGAAATTTTTTGGTAGATGATGCTTATTCAGAAAAACGATTTCAGGGCCGACTTAGGTGTGAAATTTTATCCTAAGTAAATATCTTTTGGCTGAAAAAATTCTCATAAGTGGTTAATCAAACTCTCATTTTAGAGGTGAAACATAATGAGGCTTCTAGTGATGGATAGGTAGTTGTCACTAGATGATCAGGGAGTGTGCCTTCTGAGAGAAGGAAGCTCCATTATGAGAACCTTAGTTGGGACAGTGGAATAAAAGGTGGACAGTCAGGATGAATAGTTGCACTAGATCTCACTCATGTGATTTTCCACCAGTGCAGTAGGTAGGGACACTATCATACACATTTTCTTCAACCACCAGTGGAGTTATGGTTATGTGGAAAGATGGGGCGCCTAAAAAAGTTCTGTAGGAAGCAGTGTTTGGCTGGTGCTGAGGGAGCACCTTCTCAGAGTCAGGGTGTGGGAAGGGCGTCTTCTACACCATATAGGTCTGTCATTTAGAGTTCTACTGGCAGAGGCAATAGAGTTAGTGGAAGTGGTTCTTCAGGGTATGATCTCCCATATCATTAGAGTGGATCTACAAAAGGGAGTCAAATGACTCCACAGGGAAGAGGGCAGGACAGTTACATGCATTGAAACCTACACTTGTAGAGAGAAAGGATGGTCCATCGATACTGAGAGGTACTATTCTAGTCTCTTAAACTTTAGCTACTCCTTTTTTTGATACTGATGCCTCTGATTCCTTTATATTTTCAAATCTTGTTAATGGCTTGAGCCTAGAGGTGGAGTCTGTAAGCAGGGTGATGAATATTGATACACTGTTGGGAACACGGACTAGGGATATCTATTTATGCAAGGGATATTCACTAGAGATCAAAGAGTATCATTTTCTTTGGGTTATATATTTCCTTCATTTTGTAAAATCCTGGCTCCAGGTGCCGCCCAAAGGTGCCCCAACCCTGATTAGTCACATGGCCTCAAGCACATTTCCCCTAACTCTAGAGGTTGACGACTAGTGGTGAGGGCCTTGGATGTGATAGTGGGGAAACTATTATCTCATTGGCAGATTGTGAATAGTGGAATAACAAATAATAAATAATAGAAGAAGCAATAATACAATAAAACAAGTAAACAGCAGAAGACTAAAATTAAATAAATAACTAGAGAACATATATAAATGATTCATGTCACATATGTCTTGGAAAATATCCAAAAAAAATTACAATGTGGGAAATCTAATACTAATACAAAGTACTAAAAAATTAAATAACTCCAACAGCATCACAAGCCTCAACTTGGTCTCATGCTCTCCAGCTCCTCAGTAATCAATTACCTTATGTAGAAGGGAGATTTTCCTTAATTATAATTACAACCACATAATATATTTGGGTCCAAAGCATAACCCAAATAGGGTGTGAGACGAATCTCAGTAGGAAAACACCACAAGATATGTGCCTAACTATCATTGATTATATATATAACAAGTAATAATGGAAATTCAGCAAAGAAACTAGGAGTACATAAAAGTAACCAAATCCTGCAGTTTCCATTTACATTCATTAGAATCTAATGTTAATCATTTAATCAAGTATCACAATAGGTACCTCATTAGACTACCTAGTAGGACCGAATAAAATCTTGTGCATTGGATTGGAAAACACATCATAAACATTCAATATTTATGTTAACCCTCTGGGTATCTCACACAGTCTAACCTCTCTAGCCATGTAATGTAATAAAAAGGCAAAGAAACTATGAGGAATCACTCACTATCAATTACCCCTATGGTCTTTCCTAAAAAACTATAGACTCTCTAAGGAAGCACTCAATTTTAATTCAAAATGTGGTCAGATATTGTAAACTATAGACACTCTGAGGGAGAGCCCACCATCAATCCCTTATGGTTTTTTGTAGCATAAAATATAACAGACTCTCTGAGGAAACACTCAATGTCATTTCCCCCTATGGTCTAACTACATCAAGTTCTCATAGCCCTATGCAATTAAATCATGTATAAATGATACCAAGCAGCCAAAATTAATCTCAACTACTACAAGGCTAAACATTTCCATTGCATATCACAAGAATTTAACAAGCATCAAAAGTAAAATAGTTCCATCCTATCAAGGAATGCAAGTAAAAAAGGTCTGCCTCATAGGAAACCTGGACCAAATGACCCTATATCATTCAAACAAGGAAAAGCACCCATTGGTTGTTTCTTAAATGTTAAATTCCACATAATATCACATTAATCAACCCTTAATCTAGCAATCAATCTATAGCAGATAAAACAGGGTCAATTTCCATAACCTTAAATACCTGAAACATGGGTATTTGACACTTTGGCATTAAAACTTAAAGACACACAACAAAAGAAAAAACCACCTACCTCAACGTTGTAAAAATAACACTCTCGGACGTCGGCCCTTGAATTGGCCTAGAATGTGGTATATCTATATAAATTTGAAAAACATTCAACCTTGAATAACTCAAGAGAGAGAATAAATCATGAGGGGAGGCTTTACAAGAATGAAGTGCTTACCAGTGGGATTCCAACACACCCATTGGAGATCGAATCGGACCTTTCATGGAGAAATGGTGGATTGGAGAATATTTATTGTTCTTGGTCACTCCTGGATGAAACAAGGCCAAAAGAATATGTAACTAATGATTAGATGCAACCCCAGTCTGATTAATCAAATAAGATAAAAAGTACATGGAGTGTATTGTTAATGAACACACCGTGTATTTTCCTCAATCGGACCCCGACATTAGTAGTCTTCCATGTCACCCCACATGGCCATGTCTAGGATGTTACACACCCAAGACATGGTTGTACGCAGTAATAGGGTACTTGGTGTGTACTTTTAATTACATGGTGTGTACTTATAAAATTTCCAAAAAAAATATCATTTTCCCTAAAACACCCAAAATCAAGATCTATACTTGAAAAGAATATCCAGGTTCTTGAAAACTTCCCCCCTTAAATAATTTTTCCCCAAATTTCCCTAATAATGTGGCAAAGAAGAATCATCGAACAGCTCCGGCCACTGTGATCGCACATCGGTCTCCCTCTCCCAAGTCTCATCCTACACTTTGCCATGCTACCACAACACCCATACCGGAGGAACAGACCAGCCATTGATAACCTTCACATTGTGATTAACAATCTGAATAGGATTCTCCTCGAATGATTACTCTTCCTCCAAATCAACCTCCTTGGGTTGAGAAACATGAGATGGGTCTGAGAAGTAAAGATGTAGCTGATAAACTAGGAATAGTTCATGCATATCCTGGTACCTTTTAGGTAACTACAATCAATAGGCAACCAGCCCAAGTCTCTCCAAAACCTCAAATGGCTCAACGTATCTCGGTGAAATATTTCCCTGTCTCTTAATCCTACTATTTCCCAACCTCGGTGTGACATGTAGGAAAACATGATCTCTGACCTCAAACTCCAGAGGTAATATCTGTCGATCAGTATAAGACTTCTATTGTGAATGTGCAGTATCCATCCTCTTCTGAATCAACTCCAACAGCTCTCTGGTATCCTGGACAATATAAGGTCCCAACATGGCTTCCTCTCCTACCTCCATCCAATATAAGAGTGATCATAATGGCCTACCATACAAAGCCTTATAAGGTTCCATCTAAATTATTTCCTGAAAACTATTATTGTAAGAAAACTTAACCAGAGGTATGTACATCTCCCAATAAACTCCATAATATAGGATGCATGCTCGAAGCATGTCCTCCGACACCTAAATTGTGCACTTAGACTGGCCATATGTCTGGGGATGGTAAACTATACTCAAAAGTACCTATGTACCCAAAGACCTCTTTATTCCCTGCCAAACACGAGAATTAAACCAGGCATCCCTCTCTGAAACGATATAGCATGGAACCCCTTGAAAACGTATAATCTCTTGGATGTACAACCTTCCTATCTCATCAACATTGATGGTCTCATAGATTGGTAAAAATTGTGAAACCTTCATGATTCTATCAATTACAACCCAAAACGCATCATTACCTCAATGCGACTTTGGTAAACCTATCACGAAATCCATCACGACATCATTCCACTTCCACTCAGAAATGTGTAACTGCTGTAAAATCCCTACTGGTCAATGATGCTCTGCCTTCACCTACTGACAGGTGGAACATCTCATCAGAAAACCAGGAACTTCTCTCTTCCTACCTATCTACCAATACTGACTGTGTAGATCTCAATACATCTTGGTGACACTGGGATGAACTACCCAGACTGAGAAGTGAAAATCCTACATCAACTCCTCGCGTATGTCTTTTGACACCCGAACGCACCCATGAAAATGAAAGATATCATCCTTGGCTATGGTCCATCTAGGATTAGGGTCCTCTCCCGACACACTCTCCCATAGGACTAGGCCTTTGGGATCTAATAGTTGCCTCATTCTCACTCAATCATGTAGAGTAGAGGTAACAACTACAAAAGAAAGAAACATCTTCCCTTGTCTATCGTGCACCTCCAAATGCATCTCAGAGAATAGGTTCATAAGCTTCCATTCACTGTTGGCCTCTTAAACAACCAGTATCTGATTCCACCTACTCAACGCATTAGCCACTAAGTTTCTTATCCCATACTCGTAGGCAAGCTCAATGTCAAAGGACTGAAGGTACACAACCCACCTTCACTGTCTCAAATTCAGTTCATGTTTAGTAAAGATATACTTTATAATTTTTTGGTTAGTATACACCAAAAATTGATCTCCTAGAAGTTAATGTCTCCAACATCACAAGGCATGAACTACTAAAGCCTACTCAAGATCGTGTGTTGGGTAATTCCTCTCATGTGGCCTCAACTGCCGAGACCCATATGCAACGAATCCTCCCACCTACATAATTACTACTCACAGGAAGATACCAAATGCATCATATTAAATGGTGTAACTCTTTCCCAACATTGGAAAAACTAGTGTCAGTGATGAATTCAATCTCCCTTTCAGCTCCTAAAAGGCTAACTCGCAAAAATATGTCCATGAGTACTTCACACCTTTCTTAGTCAGGCCCGTCATTGGCGCCGCTAAGCATGAAAAGTTCTATATAAAGCGATTGTAGTAACCATATATCCCTAGAAAACATCGTACCTCAAAGATGTTCTTTTGATTCTCCTAGTAAACAGCTGCTCTCACTTTGTTTTGGTATACTGATACTATTGTATCTAAGATAGCATGACCCAAAAAAGTGAATCTGGTCCATCCAAAACTAGAATTTTAGATCTTAGCCTATAACTGATGTTCTCTCAATGTACTCAAAAAAAAAGCTCAAGTTGGGTGGAATGGTCATGTCGAGTATGAGATTAAACCAATATATCATCCATGAAAACCAACACAAAGGAGTCCAAGTATGGATGGAACACTTGGTTTATCAGTACCATAAAAACTATAGGCACATTCATGAGACCGAATAGCATAACCACATACTCGTATAAACCATACCTTCTCCTCAAGGTTGTAATAGGTATATCTAATGGTCTAACACGCAACTGATGATAACCGATTCTCATTTAAATCTTTGAGAACACTCGGGCTCCTCAAAGCTGATCGAAGAGATCATCAATCCTTGGTAAGGGATATCGGTTCTTACCAGTCAACCGGTTCAGCTTCTGATAATGCATGAAAAGTCTAGGGGTACTTCCTACCTTCTACGAAAAAAGGATAGGTGGACCCCAAAGAAAAGTATTGGGTCAGATGAAGCCCTTTGTCCGTAACTCCTCTAACTGCTTCTTGAGCTCCTATAACTCTGGTGTAGCCATCCTATAAGGAGGAATGCACACTGGTACTTCCCCTAGCACAAACTTAATTGAAAATTATATCCCCCATTCTAGAGGTAAACATGAAAAGTCGTCTGAAAAAACATCCCTAAAATGATCCACCGCTAGAGGAAAGCCCATTTGTGAAGTCCCCTGGTCATCTAGGTACAAACTAGCAATATGGGCCATAACACCTCTCAGCCCATGATTCTCAAGTCCAGCTCTACTCGCCTGGAAATCCCATTCACCATTATGTAGAAACAATCCACCCTCTAGTGACGTGAAACTCAAACTACGACGATAGCAATCGACAAAAACCTAGAAGGGAAATAACCAATCCATTTCGAGAAAGACTTCACAGCCTGTTATCTCTAAGACATAAAGTTCGCATAATAAGTGACACCCACCAACATCAAGAGGGCACTCCTTTCACTAACGTACACTAGTCGTTCTAGTCCCCAACGGAGTGTCCAATGTCAAAATATCAGCAAAAGTAAAGATATAGAGCCCAAGGATCTCCACAACAGTCACAAATATAAAGCTATGGGAAGATAATGTATTGAAAAGAGATAAAACTGAGGAAACCAAAATCATACCTCTAACTATAGAGGTTCTGTGATCCTGCTCCTACCAGATCTACTCCAGTGCAAAATTCTGACCTGCGTTATGGCCCTATGAATCTGTCTGAGATCCCTGAGTTGTTCCACCCTATGGCTATCAAAAATCCTTTATCTGATCACTATGTCCATGACCAACACCTCATCCTGAACATCCTTAAGAACTCCAGCCCATAGTATGATGTGGGACTAGTGGTCCTACTCTAATATGAGGAGTTCAAACAGATCCTCCCTCGCTAGCTTCTGGAAGGAGGGTATTGCAAAAATGTTGAAGAGTTCCCATCTTGCCTCAATATTGGCACTCAATTGGGTCTCTCGGGCACTGAGGTTTCTTATGTCTTCCCATCCCTCACTGGTATCACACCACCTGGATACCTGAAGTAAATTCTTGCCTACTCGGATCTCTATGAATATACTCCATGGTGCGCTTCCAGCTATTAGTCGAAAAGTACCAACTCTGGATGATGAACCACCCTAGCCCACAGCTCCATTATACCTCAGGTTAAGCTCATTGATCAATGCCTTGTTGACTATAGAAGATATATAATTTAATTTGATGATGTTCACCTAGGATCAGATGTCATGTCAGAGGCCTTCCTTAAACATCCTCACAAGAAATAACTCATCACCCCCGAGAATGGGTGTGAAGCACTGTAGCTTTGTGAAGAAAGAAGAATACTCCATGACATAGAGAGTACCCTACTCCAAACTCATGAAGTCTTGGTCTAGGTCAGCACTCAAGGTCCCTGGGAAGAAGTAGTCGTAGAAAGTCTGTTGGAACTCATCCCAATCCAAAACCCGCTGGCATTCCACCTATGATATCAAATCCCACCATCTCTTGGCAGATCCTCGAATAACATATGTAGCAAGCATCACCCTTCTATCTGGAGGTGCCTTGAGATTCTCTAAGATTGAAACCATGTATTCTAACCACAACTATGTAGCCTAATATCCTCTATCCCTTGAGAAAGTGGGAGGATGCTACTTCTAAGAAACCCGCATCAACTCTTCCATAGATGGGGCAAGGTGTAGTGCTCCCTGAATTGTATGCATCATCCTCATGAAGCCTTCTTAGAACTGTGCATCGCCACCTATATCTGAAATGATGTATGGTGTCATGAAGGGCATGGTGGTAGGATCTATTGGGAGACCTTGGTTTACCGTTTCCAGTGTTTGAGCATCGCCCTGAACCTGGCATACAACCGGAGGATGTCGCGGTGGTATGATGCTATAAATTCAAGCACACACCTCAATTCAATATTATCTTGGAAGGAAACTTAGAAGTTCAAGAAATGAACAGGATAAAGAAAACATTTATGTTTTTAAAAACATGGATACACGGTGTGTATGACCCCTACACGGTGTGTCCCCTTATGATTTTAACATGGCATGTAACTCTTCCAAACCTGGTCGTGTAAAACCCAAACACACGGTGTGTTCTCCTTGAGACACGATGTGTACTTGAATAATTTCCCCCTAACCAAGATTCTTTACAAAGATAAACACGCAGTTCTCTTATGGGTAGCACTACACGACGTGTTCAGCATAGACATGGCGTGCACCCCTTAAGTTTCATCCACCCGGGTTGTTATCCACATGGCCAGATACATGGTCTCTACAAGACTACATGCACTCCTAGTACATGGTGTGTTCCACCAAACATTTACTGACCTCGTGTCTCTTCCCACATAGTTAGTCACACGATCAAAGACTACACAGTGTGTACATATAGTACACGACATGTACTTAAGAAAAACATTCTCTTCCCAAACAGAAGGATGCATGGCATGTATTTATCATCACACACCATGTATTTTGGGTTTTTTCGAACAGTAAGCCTCAAAAACTACTCAAGAACCCCATAAAATACTAAAATAAGCATTAATGTATCAAATTTCAATCGTTTGGGGCCCATACTCCCCGCAAATAAAATCTTGGCATTATATTCATGTCATATCATAATAGAGTTCAGTTAAAATACCATATTTACACCAATTTCTAATCCACGAGGGCCCATAGAACCTTAGGGACCAACGTTTGGCATCCATACAAATGAAAATTTTCATATTCCAATACCCTATCAAAATAACAGGTATTATATCAAGGAATCTATCACAATAGAATTCATACCTAGCACAACATCTATCACAACAATATGCGATTAGTAATGCACCCTAAATGGCATATTTAGAATACATGACATGTGGTTTCTATCAAGATTCTATATGATGCATGAGATGGAATACCCTCATCTCATCAGATTGCAATAGAAATAGAACCTCAATAATAAAAATCATAATAGAAAAAATCTTGTGAATCACCCAATAGTGAAATAAAATCAACTCTATCAATTTAAAAAACCAGAAAAATTTCAGTAGTTGAGGTAACTTTTATTTTCCTTGTACACGAGTTAGCTACTCCAGAACACAACTTATTACCAACTACCTATTCCTTCTTATTCATGTCTATATTCTCTAAATAGTAAGACAAAGCAGAAAATAAAACATCTTCTGATTCCACTTTGTAACATCCCAGTTCTGAGTGTCGCCCAAAGGTGCCCCGTACCAAGTTGGTCACAAGTCATCATGCGCATTTCCTAGAATGCCAGCGGCTTCCGACTAGCAGTGAGGGCATGGGGTGTGATAGTGGGGAAACTATGCCCTCATTGGATGAGTATGAATATTGGAATAAAAATTAATAAATAGTAACAGGAGCAATAATACCATTTAACAAGTAAAAACGGAAGACTAAAAGAAAATAAATAACTGAAGCACATATATAAATGATGCATGTCACATATGTCTTGGAAAATATCCAAATAACCCACAATATTGGAAATAAAATACTAACCCACAAAGTACTAAAAATAGTAAATAACTCAACAGTATCACAAGCCTCATCTTGGTCCCATGTTCTCCAACTCCTCAGCAATCAACTGCCTGATGTAGAAGGGTGTTATCCCTTATCCATACCAGCAACCATATAATCTCTTTGGGTCCAAAATCATAACCCAAACGGGGTGTTAGAGGAATCCCAATAGGCAACCACCACAAGATTTGTGTCTAACTTTCAATGAGTATATATATATCATGTAATAATAGAAATATATCAAACTAACTAGAAGTACAAAAAGTAACCAAATCCAATAGTTTCCATTTACATTCATTAGCATTTAATGTTCATCGTTTAATCAAGTATTACAATAGGTACCTCATAAGAATACCTAATAGGACCGAATCTAGTCTTGTGCTTTGTCTTGGAATATGTGTCACAGACATTCAATATTTATGTTAACCCTATGGGTATCTCACACAGTCAAACCCCACTAGCCCAGTAATGTAATAAAAAGGCAAAGACACTCTAAGGAAGCACTAACCATCAATTCCCCCTATGGTCTTTCTTGAACAACTATAGACTCTCTGGGGAAGCACTCAATTCCAATTCCACCTATGGTCTCTTAACATAAACTATATAAACTCAGAGGGAGAACTCACCTTCAACCCCCCCCCTATGGTCTCATAGCGTGAAATATAACAGAGGCTCTAATGAAGCACTCAATGTCAATTCCCTTTGTGGTCTAACTACACTAGGTTCTCACATCCATGTTCAATTCAATCGAACATAAACAATATAAATAAACCCTATGTAATCTCAACTACTACATTGCTAAACAATTCAAATTCATATCACAAGAATTTAACAAGCATAAAAAGGAAAATAGTTTCATCACATCAAGAAAGGCAAGGAAACAGTGTCTGCCTCCTAGGCAACCTCAACCAAAATATACTAAATCATCCGAACATGGAAAATCACCCATGGGGTGTTCCTTAAACATGAAATTACAAATAATATCACATTAATCAATCCTTAATCCAACAATAAATCTAAGGTAGATAAAATAGGGTTCAATTTCCTTAACCTGAAATACCCAAAACATGGGTAATCTGCACTTTGGTATATAAAACTCACACACACAACTAAAAGCAAAAAACCACCTACCTCAACGTTTTATGAAGAATACACTCGAACGTCATCCCTAGAATTGGACTAGAATGAAGTAGATCTATAAAAATGTCAAAAACGTTCAACCTTTAATAACTCAATAGAGAGAGAGAAGAAATCAAGAGGAGAGGCTCTAGAAGAAGGAAGGACTCAACGGTGGGATTCCAACGCACCTACTGGAGATTGAATTAGATGTTACATGGAGAAATGGTGGCTCGGAAAAGATTTGCCGATCTTGGTCACTCCTAGATGAACCAAGTCTATAGGAATATGAAACTGGAGTTTAGACACGACCCCGGTCCGATTAATCAAATAAAAGAAAAAGTATATGTCGTGTACAGTTGATGAACACGTCGTGTATTTGCTTCAACCATCCCCCGACATTAGTGGTCTGCCACGTCACCCCACATGGTCATGTCTCGACCGTTACATGCCCATGACATGGCTATACTTGGTAACAAGGTATATAGTGTGTACTTATAATTACACGGAGTATACTTATAAAATTTCCCAAAACTCCCCTTTTTTCTAAAACACCCAAAATCAAGATTCATACATAAAAGGAAGATCCAGGTTCTTATAGATATAACGGGTTTTGATCTGATTATGTGTACAGACTGGCTAGACACATACTATGCCCACATAGATTGTTACCACGAGAGAGTGACCTTTGTATGTCCTGAGGGTGACCTATACGTTCATTATAGAGAATGGGATATCCTTGCAGACCTAGTCAAACCAGATACTCAACCACTAGGAGAGCTCAAAGTCCAATTTTCTAGTCTTTTTCTAGATAATGGGAGTGGTAGGAAAGACGTCCTTCCACCAGTAGTATAACTGTTTCAGGATGTCTTTTCTGAAGACTTTTCAAGGTTTCCACCTGAGATAGATGTGGAATTAACTATTCATCTCATTTCAGGGGTTGAGCCAATATCTATTACACCTTACAGAATGGAACCATCTTTTTGGGACCAAGTTTCATGGAGAAGGAAGTTTGAAGAGTTAGCTTTGCAGAGTGTTGTATTCTGTTGTCAAAGAAGATAAATCAATTCACTTTGTAGAAGGATCACAAACCAGACGATGCCTTGCTGATATGTATTTCTCAAATATCATAAGTCATGAGAACTTGTGATGTAAGCCTTATGATGGAAAGGGGGAGAAATGATGATGACATTCATATAAAGTTTTGATTGGAAGGAATGATACTGCTAGATGATAGGGAAGCATCAGTTCCCATTGCAACTCTGACGATGCTAAAGATGATCTATCAAAGGATAAATATCATGATAGTGGGATTCGTGATAAGAGTGGAAGAATGGTTATGGGAAGTAGTGAAGAGAGAAAATGACAAAGTAATGGACAATCTGGGGATGGCAGAAAAGCACAGTTTAAGGTGGCGTCGTTTTCCAGTGTTTGCCAAATTTTAGAGCCTGAAAATTGGGAGATGAATAAATGTGTTTGGCAATGGATGGAGCATGCAAGATTGAAGATAGTTTAGATTTTTGCATGCAAGGCATGATTCAAGGTCAGAACATTGAAAAATGAAAAAGACATGGAGTGCGCGGAAATTTAGGTAGGTTGCGCGAAAAAATAAAGTGGTGCGTGAAATCGTAGAGGGTTGCGCAAAAAATTTGTGGGATGTGTGAAATAGAGGAATGATGTTTTTCATGCAAAAGGTGTTTCGAGATCAGAAGCTCAAAAATTTTTAAAGGCATGTGCTGTGCGAAAAATTGGATCATTGCGTGAAATACGATGTCGCGTGAAAGGATGGGTTTGCGCGTAATATGGAATGTGGTGTGGAATTTTGCGCGCAATTGGTGCTTCATGCAAAGAAGGATGGAAAATGGAAAAGGCATGAGGTGCACGAAATATTAAAGCATGGCACGAAATATGAAGTTGCATAAAAGAGTTTTTACATGAATGAAGAAGGTTTTACGCGCGGATTAGTGTTTTTCGCATGGGGTCAAAAATGCCTATAAATATGGGGCTAACCCTTCTCATTTGTTAATTCTCGACACTTAGAAGAAATTCCGAGCTCTGGTGCGTGTAAAATTTTATGCTAAGTGATTTTCGCGAAAAGAAATAGGTTTTCGTGAAATAAATAAAGTTGCATGAAAAATTGGGAAGCTGAATGATAAGTGAAACTTTGCACGAAAAAGGGAACTTGCGCGAAAATGTATTCCATGCAAAAAGGGAATTTTTACACGCAATCCATTTGAATTGCGCGCAAGGCACCCTAAAGGTTGCGAGAAATATTTGGGGTCTTCACACGTATTTAGTAGTGCATAAGAGAGTTCTTACCGGCTTCTGGGTAAGAAAGTGAAGATTTGTACTTCAGAGAATACATCTGTTCAATTGTAAAGAAGCACTGAAACATTGTGTTACCCTATTTGTGCTAAGAGGGAGCACACGCACTATTGGATTGTTTTCAAAGTGTTTCACGAGTGTAAGGGTATATCCTACTCATTTTATTCCACATAAAAGGATTGTTTTCTAGTGGATTGTGTGGTACTGGATTGTTTCCGTACCATACCAAGGATGTAGCTACTCTTGTTGAGTAGTGAACCTTGTAAATCCTGTGTTCCTGTGGTTGTGTGTGTTCAGCAGGGAAGAAACTCTTTAATAGGAGGTTAAGGTTGTTTAAGAAAAGGGGAAACTTAAAAATAAAAAGATATCACTGATTCACCCCCTCCCCCTCTCAGTGATACTTGGATCATGACTGGGAACTTCACGTCTGAGCTTCAAGAGCTCAAAATGTTGTTGGAGGAGTTGGAGGATAAAAGGATTATCTTTCCAAGTATGTATCCTTGAAGATCACCTATTTTCTTTCCATAGAAGGCCGATGCGATTTTACGCTTGTGTGTCAATTATCAAACGTTGAATAAAATGACTGTGAAGAATTGATATCCTCTTCTATGTATTGATGATCCGTTTGACCAAATGAAGGGGGCTTGTGTGTTCTCAAAGATATATCTGAGATTTGGGTTTTATTAGTGAGAATTTGGACTTCTAATATTCCAAGAAATGCTTTCAGAATCAGGTTTAGCCTTTAAAAGTTTATTGTAATGCCATTTGGGTTGAAAAATGATCCAGTAGTGTTTATGGCCTTGATGAACATGATCTTTCATCTATACTTAGATCATTTTCTGGTAGTGTTTGCGGATGACATCTTGGTGTGCTCTAACACTCATTATGATCATACCCAACATCTTGACATCATCCTGGGTACACTAAGGGAGCATCGGATATACGCCAAGCTATCTAAATGTCAATTTTGGATTGATAGGGTGTAATTTTTAGGGAACATAATCTCTGAAGAAGGTGTGGAAATGGACCCAGAAAAGGTGAAGGTAGTGGTTTCTTAGAAGAAACCCAAGAATGTATTTGATATCCAAATATTTTTAGGATTAGCTGGTTATTATAAGAGGTTTATCCTAAACTTTTCATGATTGGCATCACCACTTACAGGTTCAAAAAAGAAAGGGGTAAAGTTTTATTGTAAATAAGAATACGAGAATGCTTTCTAGTAGTTGAATAATCACTTGACATCGGCACCAATTTTGATCTTACCTAATTCGGGTGAGGAGTACACGGTGTATTGTGATGCTTCTCGGATCAAACTCGAAGCTGTGTTGATGCAAAGGGATCGAGTTGTTTATTACGGGTCTTAGTAGTTGAGGCCATATGAGAGGAATTACACTATTCATGAACTCAATTTTGTAGTAGTGGTTTATGCTATTAAGTGTTGTTGACACTATATTTTGGGTGAAAAGTTTACATTTTTTATGAATCACAAGAGCTTGAAGTATATCTTTTCACTGCATGACTAGAATATTCGGCCGAAAAAATTGGTTGAGTATATGTAGTCCTTTGATTTTCAATTAGTACATACACCCGGAAATGGTAATAGTGTGGCTGATTCCTTGAGTAAGAAAACTCAAACTCAGTTGGTATGTGAGTCGAGTGTAGAGTGTAAAATGATGACTTTGCTGGCGAAAATGCTTGTGGTAGTTCAAGAGAGTCAGGAAAGGATGACTCTGGTTTTTATAGCATTGGTGTCTAAACATTTGATATGGATCAAGGATAGGTAATATGATGATATAGAATTTTTTATACTTAAGGTAAATCATTAAATGTGGGGATACACCTTTAGACTGGATAAAAGATTAGGATGAGATCATCTATGTGAAAAATCATGTTGTTATGCCTATGAGTATGTGAGAGGAACTCATGCGAGAACTTCATGCCTCAAATTTGGTGGTACATCCTCAGTGAAAAAAATATAACGTGACCTACGATGATAGTTTTGGTCGTCAGGCATGAAAAAGGAGATAGCAAGGTTCGTAACAAGATGTTTCACCTGTCAGTAGGTGAAGGTAGAGCATCAATGACCTGGAGGCCTATTGCATCTATTGCCTATTCTGGAATGGAAGTGGGATGAAGTGACTATGGATTTCATGGTAGGAATTCTAAAGACTCTTAGGAGTAATGATTCTATTTGGGTCATTGTGGTTCAACATATGAATGTATCACATTTCTTTCCAATTAGGGAAACCTTTGTAGTAGAACAGTTGAGAGAACTGTATGTACGAGAGATAGTTTGTTTGTATGGGGTACCACAGACTATAGTTTCATGTCACGATTCGTGCTTTACTTCACACTTCTAGAAGGGCTTACATATGGAACTTGGTACATAGGTTTTGTTAAGTACGACCTTCCACCCACAGAAAGATGTGCAGTCGGAGTGTACCAAACAGGTGTTAGAGGATATTATAGGGGCGTGCGTGCTTGACTTTGGTGGTTCTTGTGAGAAGCACTTGGATTTAGTTTAATTATCATATAACAATAGTTATCATGAAACTATATAGATGGAACCATATTATTCACTTTATGGAATACCTTATAGATCACTTCTATGTGGGTTAGTGGTGGGAGAGTCAGAGCTATTGAGACCAAGTCTCATTCAAGAGACATCGAAGCAGGTGCAGTTGATTTGGAAACATATGGCTATGGCTCAGAGTAGGAAGAGTTATATGCTGATATACGGATATGACCCCTTGATTTTATAGAGGTTGATAATTTATTCCTTCGGGTTTATCCTAAATTGGGTCACCACAAGATACAAAGGTAGGGAAAGTTGGCACCCAACTTCGTAGGACCATTTTAAGTGATGGAGAGAATCGGGTCAGTGGTGTACTGATTAGCACTTCCACAAAAATTTAGCTCTATGCATGATTTTTTCCATGTGTCACTTCTATGGAAATATCATCATGACCCATATCATGTAATTGTTATGGAATAGGTTGACCTAGATATAAAGGAATCCTTTCAGGAGCATCTGATATGTGTATTGGGTTGCTGTGAGAATGTGTTACGGGGGAAGACCGTTTCGTTAGTTCATGTATTATGGAAACATGGAATTGTTCAAGAAGAAACTTGGGAATAGAAAGCAGACATGAGGGCTCAATAGCATAATATTTTTGGCTCTGAATCTTAGAGAAGTTCAAGAATGTAGCTTGACAACAAGTTATTATAAGGGGAGATTGTAAGATCCCATCCTTTTCTAGAGTCATCTCAGGCGCTTTTTCAAGTACTTTTTGACGTTTTTATGTACCTTTTATTTAGAGTAGTGGGTTGGGGTGAATTTGGGTGAACATTTAAGGAAAACTAAAGGATAGTGGGTTGTGCATCGTTTTAACATGGTTTTACAAAACATGTGTCCAAACTGTGCCAACCGTGAAAACATGTATAGAAAGGTCTACATGGTTGGCACACAGTTTTCCCTAACCGTGTGTGTGGATTAAATTATCTGAAAATCCTTTTTAAAACAACCCAAAACCTCTAGAATCCCATATTTTAACCTTTTCTTGGGATTAACAAATTCTTGGTGATCCCATAGCTGTCCAGAGGGATTACAAGGTGATTCAAACACCGTTCTTTGAGATTGAAAGCCTGGATTAAAGATCTTCTCTCTCCCTAGTAAGTGGATTTCATCCTGTTGCTCCTCCTTTTCTTTCCCCTATCTACCATCAATCTTTTCATGGAAGATATCCACTATTTCTATGGATATAAACATATGAGTTGAGATCTAGATCTAGGGTTGTGGATATAGATTTAGATTTGCAAGATCTGGATGCCTTTGATCTTAATTTTTGTTTTTGGGTTTTAGATCCTAAGCTTGATCAACAATGTTGTGCTATTTAGATTTTGGTGATTTCTGTTGGGATAACATCCATCAATAAACTGAGGTCGGTAGTCTAAATTGGACTCCCATAGTTTTAAATTTGATATGTGAATGTGAGTTTATTAATTTTATAGATTCCCTTAATAATTTAAATCCTAAATTGGAGTAATTTCGAATGTGGAATTGACTTTTGATTTTCTTAGGTGATTAATTGATAATTTAATCACCAAAAAAACTAAGGGGGGTTGCCCAAATAGATATTTTTTTATAGATTGGTTATGGGTTGAGAGTTTTTAATTAAGATGTTGAATTGATTGTGATAAGATAATTAATTAGGGGAAATTATTTATGAAATGAGATTGGTAATGAAAGATAATTAATTGTAATTTGTTGTGTCTTTACTTTTAGTCTCATTGCAGACACTTGACATTTGAATTATCATAGCATTTTTTACCTTTCAGTTGAGTATTGTACTTTATTGTTATGAATATCATATTCCATGGTTTTCTTATAGTAATTTATACACTTTGACATTTGTTTTTTTCTTCCATTGGTGTTTTATTCTGATAAAAGAGGGTATAGTCTCTCCAAGAATGACTTACCAGACCCTCACTACTAGTCGGAACCCTCTGGCGTACATGGAGGAATGCTTGAGGGTATGTTTCCACCAGCTCGGGGCACTGTTTAGTGGAACTCAGGCCGGTAAATCACAATAATAAATCTAAATTTATTATACATAATCTTAAGAACACATACTGAGAAATACAGGACCCTATGTAAGGGTTTATATTTCAATCTCATTTTTTTTTGGGATTGTCTATGTTAAATTTCAATTGAAGGTAATTATATGATATATAACCTTAAAACCTCATATATATTCTTCTCTTATGGTTAATTTTATAATTTTAAAGTATTATTTCAACTTTACCCTCTTTGGTACTTGAAATGATCAAGAAAATGCATTTAAGAAAAGTCGACATTATTTTCTTTTTTTTTTTGAAAAAAAATTCTTCCATATCCATGTTCATTAAAAAATTTCAAGAATATTTCATTCTATATTAATTTGATTATTTAAAGTCATTTTAAAACATATTTTACATTATTTTAAATTTTTAAAAAGTAATATTCTTATCTTTTTCTGAATTATGTCTATCCAACATTAACTTTTTATTAATTCGGGTAGGGAAGTGCCCAAAACAGAATAAAATTAATGATTTTTAAAGTAATAGAGACCAACTACACCTGCCCTGGATAAATTACCACATGCCTATGTGAGATACCAAATCCTAGAAAACAAAAAACATCGATCACCATTAGTAACCCCATAATCCATGAAACTTATAACCTTGTTCCCCTCAAACCAAGTATGACTAAGTACCACCTGCGATTCAAGAAGCAATTTTCATTTTCGTATGATGTAGGAAATGGTGCAAGGAATTTGAAGCTTCCCCTATATAGAACCATGGATAATATTCGATTTTATTTTTAGTGACTCTAGCTTAATGTTGTGTGATTATCACATCTTGATACCCTTCAACCATGTTTTTCATATGATGTAATTTTGTACTTTTTATCAAAAGTGTGAAAAGAGTATTGATTTTAATGTTTATCTCATGAAAGGATTTTCCACTCATTATGACAATTATTTGATTTAAATATTCCTTTACAATTATCCATGATTATTTTCAAAGAAAATATTCTTTGTAATATTCTACAAAAAAAAATTATTAAATATAACAAAGTAGGAGTTTATTTTCCCATGTTTCTTAAGAAATGTTTAAATAATCCCATAAATGTATTTTTTACCAATTTTAACATCCTATAATATATCTTATGCTTAATTAGGGATATGATATTAGGATATCATACATGTTATTTATTTGGGTGGATTATGATTTTGCGGTTCTTAAATAGTAATGAAACTCATTCATTTTACATGGGTTATGCTGTGATGGAATGATGAATGTTTTTATAATCATTTGGAACAAATGTATATAGTTGTCATTATGAGATTGGAGGGTATGATAAATCCCTAAAATAAACTGAGTAATTATTGATATCTCATGAGATAAAATAGACTGGAATGGTGAGTGAACCCAGTCATGTATGGGACTATATCCACTATGATAGTATTTAGAGTGAACCCTGACTAAGAAAATGATGGAATGGGAAGTAAACCCAGTCCACTATTGGGATTTTTTCACTATGATAGTCTTAGAAGTGAACCATGACTAATTTAATGATTTTATATTCTTATTTTTGTGCCATAATTTATATCAAATATTCTTATACTTATCATATTCTCTCACGGATCATGATTTATTAATGATGATTCTTCACTCTTAGGACTCATGTCTTTTGAAATGAAAAATTTTTATTCCATAAATCCTACTTTATAATATATGAATGATTGAGTATGAATCTATTAAGTTATGATAATTATCTCATACATTTATTCTTATCTTATAATTTCTTGTGATCATTGATTGATATTTCCCTTGTCTACCATTACTAATAATATATGCATAATATTTCTTATGTTTAGGTTTTCCCCAGGTTATGAAGAAAGTTATTAAGTAAGAAATGTATAATAAGGGTTCTGTGAGAGAATAATTTTTTGGTACATGTTGAATATCTTCTATGAAATCAGTTAATTATATATCTAGTGTTTAAAGACACTAAACCTCTGCAGTCCTTTAATGTGTATTATTGTAGAATGTATTGAATATTCATCCAAAATAATATTTTATTTATATATCTTATTCTCAGGTCACCTTAAATATTATTTAGGAATATTTATAAGTATAAAACACCTCTAGGGGTTGATGAATAAAATTCATATGAATTTTTCATATATGGAATATCTTGGTAAATTCCATGCAATCTTATATCACAAAGGGCTATAAATATCCAAGTATTTTGATCTGATGGAACCCCTAATTGATTAGAATCATAGGCAATGGCATGGAATTATTTTATAACAGTGAACGTATATCCTTTTTCTATTCACTTAAGGAGCACCACATTAAATCTATTATTATAAATTACTTTCTAAGAATTGTTTCCATCGTAAAAGATGAAATGTTTTACCCACCGATAGATTTCCTCCCTCCTAGATCAATATTACAATAGATTCTAATTCTTTATATACTATATTATGGGATACATATAATCATTTATGGTTTCAATTAGTGATGGTGTATTATTTAAATTATATGGGATAATATTAACCTCATTTATCTTCTTTGTATCGTTAGTTATGAATAAAGATACCATCTTGTGGTGCACAATGTGAATCACCATCTCATCTAGATCTGGATCTATTGTGGTAGTATATTTTTTATAAGGAATCAACTTGAATGTTATATGAGAATGGAATATAATAAAACACCAAATATAAATAAACTATGAAATCAACTCAATAATGTAGTGGAGGAGGGGCATCAATTTTTCTTTCATGATCGAATATTTATTACTTATTTTCTTAATCACTAACTCTAAATATACGTTGATATTTAACTTTGAAATTGGTATCTATATATCCAAATCTAAACCTATTATGAGGGTATGGTATTATTCTTATTTCTTGGTACATCCTTTATATAGGATGTAATAATATAGAAAGAATACCATTTTAGGGAAAGAAATATAATCCTCAAACCAATCAGGCTATGTCTTGGTTCCTCCGTCCTTCTACCAATTAAAATTAGAGAAGCATTGTCAAAGTACATTTCTCATGTTTTTGGATACTCATTGATAAGGAAAACTTATTCATAAAGAAGTTTTATTTCCAATGGTTACTTTTCCTAGGTAGGGTATCTAGTAAGAAGATCTATAAAATATTGACCCTTGGTTTATTTTTGGGATATAAATCAGATGTCAAACTATTATAGGATTACATCTCACCATGAAAGTCTTCTCATTAGCATGGGGAGATCAATAATGTATTTAAGTGGATTTATATGATAAAATAGGTGGATTTCATTATACTATAGTTAAGGTAAAATTTTATATACCATGGAGATAAGTGAAATTAAATTCTTCTTAATATTGGTGTATTGAGTCTAAATTTCCAATATTGTTATACTAAGGTAACAAAGACTGTTTTCTTTTCCTACATCATTATTTTGGGTGAGCCATGCACCAAGTGATCTCTCTATGGTTACAAAATATAGGATTATATGTTTTCCTTCTAAATGTATCATCAATTCTAGAGGGTATAGAATATATTTCTTAAGGTCATCAAATGACTTTTGAAAGTTTTCGTCCCATTAGTAAGGTAACCATTTTTAATCTTCCTTGTAAAGGGTAAGAATTTTCTAAAAATGTTTTTTATGAAGACTATGATGTAATAAAGACTCCATTGGAGTCCAATATACTCCCAAGTATTTAAATGAGGGTGAATATTAAGTATATACTTGGTATTCGTAAGGTCTAATTTTATTCCATTATGGTATACCATGAAGAAAAAAAAATTCCTTAATGTCCACCTGAAGGAAAATTTCAACCAGTTGATTTTTAGGCAATAATGTCACAATTTATTGAACACCACCTTAAGGATAGATAAATTATCAAGAAATTGGAGGGATTTGACAAATAGATTATTGAAATTCCATTTGATTGTTTTCCATATAAATGAAATAAATATATGTTTCACAGAAAGTTGACAAAGAGTTCATTCATTCTTAAAGATGAAGGGAATCACCCTATAGAAATATAACACTTAGGTTTCCTTTAAGATAGTATATTCTTCATCCTTAGGGAATATTTGACCTATTTATGACCATAATACTCTTCCATGAATGATAAATCCTAAAAATTGGTTGTTGCATCAATTAGAAACTTCATTATTGGGATTGGGAAATCAACCTTTAGAAGTGGCAGTTCAAACCCCTAAAGTCAATGTAGACTATGATTTTCTCATTATTCTTTTTGATATCGATAATGTTATAAATTTATTTTTATTATTTAAATTCCCAAATGAAATCGGATTTTATCAGCTTATCAGCATCAGCTTCCACCATGATGGTATGGGTCAGATGCATTCCCCTTTTCTTCTTTGTATCAATGGTGGTTTTCTAGTTTACCGATGCGATGAGTGTTCACCTAGGGATATAACTCTAGAACTTCTGGAAAATTCCATGTGAAAAAATAAAAATGTTTCTTTAGAAAATAGATGTATTATTCTTAATTTTCAAGTTTCATAGTTGTACTGATTATTTTATTCTATGGGTTGTCTATAGTAACTTAATTTTCCTATTTAAGCCCAACGATGGTAGTTGAGACACCATCTTCAAATGTTAGTTTAGAATACTTTATTTTATCCACTTATTAATTATAATATGCATAATATGGGTTGATATGTTGATATCTAAGAGATAATTCAAGAGTTTCATCATTTATATCAATATCAGACTTATCTGAGGAGTGTCAAAGTTATTGAGATGTAGTTGAAACTATATAAATATGGGAAAAGGTGTTTAAACCCTAGGTTCTCCTTTGAGGTTCTTGTTTAAATAGTTAAAGATCCTTGGATGTGTTTACTGCATATCATTCAAGTTAGTGTTAAAGGAGAGATACTTAGGAGAAATATTGATTTTCATATACAATTTAGGAACATATTCCTTTATTAATGGTTATTACTCAATAGAAAGATCTACTTGATCAACATATGAGAGGAAAGTGATTCTAGGGTATGTCATTCACCAATACTACCCATTGACTCGCTAAGTCTGGAGTTTTTTCCCTAACACGGTTAATAGGAAACATAAAGACTTCACTATATTCACTCTCTAGATTTATGGGAGCTACTTCCAAAGTATTCTAGGTAGAAATTTGTGTATAATTATTTACTAATGGTAGTTTTCCATTCCTCTTATAGTATCATACATTAGTTTACTAAGATTCAAAGGATTAAAATAAGGTTATATCACTATAGAATACACATATCTTCCCATAAAAAGAGCATATTAGAAATTATTAATATTATTATAGAACAACTTCATGCATATACAACCATGAAATTACCATAAAAGGATTGAAATTCATACCCTAGTGGTTCACCATAAATTATGAGTCACAAATGTGATCTATAAATTGGGTCTCAGTATGATTCTACTAAAAGGTCTTTACTTATTCTCATCATATCATTAAATTGTCAAATTGGAAGGAGAAAATTAGCTTTACTATAACCAAAATAGAAAATGGTTTAGACCAGGATGCGATTTATTTTTGAGGAATTTTCAACTAAAGATTAGTGAATATATAAATCATCTATATTTCCAAAAATATATAAATTTATTATCTGTTGCTATCTGGAATTTTCTCAGTCTTATTTAATGAAAAAAAATTCCCAAGTGACACTCATTTGAAACTTCTTCTTCATGGTATGTCTTGACTACATAAACCATAATTTATAAATCATAAGGGATTTAAATGTCCTTTGTAATATATTCTCTATATTATTGGAAGATATAAATATAATCACATATTTAATCTCTAGTAGGGATGATAGAGAGGTTCTTAAACACATAATAATTTTTTGCTATAGTTCTTTGTTTCCTACCACATAGATATTCTTAGACTTGGGGTTTTGGAATCAAAACTGGATTGACCAATGACTCCTTTCCTAGGTCAAAATTAGGGGGATATTTTTTCTTTTACAATTGGGTTGAGTTAGTCTTTCTACACCCCAAGGTTGATGTATTTATTTTAAATCTTCTGGAAAATATACTAATATAACTAAATAAAAATAATCCCTAGAAGACTCGTTGTCATATTTATCTTCATGGTGAGATTATTGGAGAACCTATCTATGAGTTTAATCTATATGTATAATCATAGTTGTAATTAAACTTAAACATTTCAATGTATCACAGCCTCACCATCCTCAATATTTATGGCCTTTTACATGATTTTTGATTGGTAAATCTACTTATTAGAAACATTATTTTTCATTGAAATGGTCTATAAAATTTATTACATTAATAAAATCATATTTTGGATCCTTAACTAATGAAACTTTCATATGATAGGGTGGTTCTCGTCCTCCCAATAATGGGGAAAGGAAGTCCATTAGAGTTTGGACTAGCTTAGGTACCCATTGGGACTATTTTCCCTATGATTTTATTTATCAATATTGGTTTTCTTGAATTTTTAATGATTATAAAGATGAATATGTCACCCCAGGTATTTCAAGGGGTAATTGGGGTCACAATAGTTTAATTAAGTCATTCCCAAATGATATCATGATTGTGGTTAACAAATTTTATGGTAAACCACTCATCAATTTTTTTCACATTTCTACATAGGGATTCCTTCCATTATCCTCATTTTTGTTGAGTAGTTGATACATGAGCCTCTTGAACTGAATGATGAGTCAAATTTACATGTCTACTATCTTTAATCTTTTGGATTAAACCCTTAAATACAAAGTAGTCTTTGATTTTAAAACCTAAAATCCAAGGATAAGAACATTAATCAATTAAATCATTCATTATTTTTCCTGTAAGTAATGTAACTAGATTCATTTATAATGTGGTAAACAAATATCATGGGACCTGTTATTTTCAAAAGTAATATTCCATAGTGATTCTATCATCAAAGTTTCATTGATTTTATTCCTTTTTCCTATCCTAATAGGGGACAACTACTGTTTTTTCCAAGATGAGGTACTACATAATATTTGGCAGTCTTAGGAGCTAAAGATGGTACTAGAACCAATTTGAGAGTAAAATGTATATTTTTTATTAGTAATATTTCTTTCCTTGCATCAAGGATGATAGTCCAAATTTTTCTTTAGAATTCTAAAGGGTATCATCCAACCATTATTCCATTATAGAAAATTATTGAAATAAATCAAGATGCATCAATTGTATGATAATTTATATAGCTTCTCTCAATAATTCTCTACATAGATTTCCAAAAACTTCTCTTTTGGTAGTTGTATATTTAAGTAATAGGTTAAATATTTCGTCCTGTAGATGAAGTTTGAAACTCTTTCATTTTCATGTTTCTTATGGTTTGGGAGAACATGGATAGTCATCCTCCTTGGTGTTTAACAAAGATGATAAATGAATTGTCACAAAATATCTTCCTAGCTAGAAATAGATCTAGTTACTATATTCCCATACCAAAAAATAGCATTTCCTTCTATGATCAATATGAAATATCTAATATTCATTAATTTCTTCTACTCTAGCATGCCCAACATTGGACCACATTGTGATAAAAATGTGTAAGATACTATTATGGATATCCTATTAATTTAAATTTTAGGAAGGTGTTATTTATGTTTTCATAATGTATGATTCCCAAATTTTTGTTGGAGGATGATTTAAATCCACCAACTTGGGATATGGTTTCCTTTCTAGTTGCACCAGTTCTCATCATCCCTCTATTGTTTCTATTTTGAGTGGTAGAAGATTTGGAAGATTCAAGAAGCTCTATTGGTTCCACCACTAGTGCCTATATTTGTGTAAGAATATTTGATGGAGACTAATCAGGTCATATTGTTTACACTCATGGTTGATAGCTGACCTGAGTTGGCCTAGGGTAATTAACTTTAACTAGTGCTAGTTGTTATCCTAGTGGAAAAAAACACTTGATAATCATTTGGTTTCAGGGTTAGGAAAATATTTATATTTTATTTTAGTTTGATCATGTGGCTTGATTATACACTTTCTGATCAAGAAATTTTATCTTATTAAAATGGGTTAGAATATGGGGGCATGACAACTTCAACCTGAGAGTTTCACTCAGTGGGATATTTCCTCTCAGTATTTTAATTTTTAGTTTCCTTAATTTCTCTAGATAAACGTTATAATAGGTGATCATTTCTTCAGTATGAAGATGATTAAATTATTTGGGTGGATGATGGGTTACAGATGCAACTTCCTATTTTATTTTTTCCTTAAAAAATCATGTTGAGTGGGCTGCAATAAGATGTTGGATAAATCCACTAAATAAAGAGTCTTCCTTTGATATTAGGTTGTAAAACTTCTCTTCACACCTTATTGTGGATCTTATTTAGAACATATGAATCTTAAACATATTATTTTATATTTTTATCATGATCCATATTATTTTCAATGTTTATATAAATAACATTAATTGATTTAAATTGAGTAGTGGAGATTAGGTCCATTTCCAAATCAGAATAGTATGGAGCCTCATCATTTTTCGAGTGTCCTTCTCAGGATAGATCATAATATTTCATTGATATTCCCCTACTAAAATATATCTTGGGAATATAACCCCTTTTGTTTTCAATTACAACACTTAGAACTATTGTTCAGATGGAGTAGTAAATCATTCATAAATGGTGATCATGAGTAAATCGCCCATAATTTTTAATTAACTTGGATCTGATGGAGGGGAAAATTCAAAAACTGCTAACCAGGTGAACCATGAAGTAACTTATTCCAAAGTTACTCCCAATTTGTAAAAGATCAACTTCTTCATAAGTAGATTTAAAATTTCTCCCATCCCTATAGACTAGGGTGGACCTTTCTTATCCATGGTCAGGACCACACTCTATTTTTAGTTTTATAGTTATATGGATATTGGTGGAGGTAAAATTTCCCCCATCCTTATGGGTTGGTATACTCTTATATCATGATTAGAGATTTCATTGTATTTCTATTGACCTTTTTGGATTTACATTTTGTTTTAGTTAGGTATAGTGTATATTTAGATCACTCTGGGTGAGAGTAATTAGGAATTGAAAATTGTTCATCTTTCATGATCTTTACTTTTCACAAATTAGTGGCCTACTTTAATTTTATAATATCTTGATGTTGGACCCTATCAATACCGTATTCCCATTGATTTTTTATTTTTTATGATATAAGGATTATCGGTTACATTGGACTAGACATCTAGAATATGTATAACCATGACCTGAGACTTATCCCAAAGTAGTCACAATACAAGTTTTCATTTCTAAAGAAACTTACTAGCTTGAAAGTGGAGTAAAGTGTAGAGATATGTATTTATCCCACCCTATGATATGTATATTAGATGAAACATAGATGATAATATAACATAATTTATTCAAACCATAGAGGAAATATTTCTTGAGGCACCCATTCTATTTTTCATATTTAGGATTATAATCCACTAAAATGTAGGTTAAATCAAAATTGTTCCACTTTTCATTTAACACCTTGAGATGATCAATGTATCCCTCAAATGGAAGGTGCATGGATTTGAGACAATAGAGAGCCACCCATATATTATGATGGAGATGAGTGTATATTTCTCATTAAAATTACTAGGTTTATCATACTAAGATATATCAATGGGATATAATATTAATGGTATCTTATCTTCAAAAAAATTATTTTATATAATGTTTTAATTTTCCTCATCATTATTGAGTGGTTATTCAAACATATTTGACCATAAAGGTTTTTTTCCCATCATTTCATAAAGAGGAGTGGGATCCTTCTAAATATCCTCAATTATATCCATTATTTTATTATTTGGGGGAGGAATCTATGATTATCACAATATTGGTCGTCCCATTGGTTGGGAAAAAAATTCACTACATAATGATAGAGTATCTAATGCAGTTTGTTTTATATTTTCCAATTCCTCTTGATATACGGGAAGCAAATGAATTATTATGACATAGAGTGGTTTTTTATACTAAAGATTCATTTCATTGTAAAGATAACCTTCATAATAAGTGTCTTGTGGTGGACCTCTATGGTTTTCGATTTCATACTCTCCATCATAGAGAGGACCTACACTTCAGTTTCTTACTTGATCGCCATAAGGAGGGCCACTATATTCATGGATTTTATTATTTTTAGGAGGAAAAAAATTATATCATATATATTTATCACATGGATTATCTCTATAATAAAAACCTTGGGGAAGACTTATAGATTTATTTTCTTGATTACCATGGGCATGACCATTTTTGTTTCTAGTTTTTCAGACATCAACATGGGGAGGACCTCTATTTCAGTAGTTTTCTCAAAAACCATGAAGAGGACTTCCATGGCTTCTAAATATTTCTTGATTGATCCTATCTATTAATTTTTATACTATGTGGAGTACCTTTACATTTGGGATCATGGGGAGGACCTATGTTATTTTCAAAGGATGTTTTGTCATGGGGATGGAATCCATGGCTGGAAATCATATGGTTGTGAGAGTAAACTTAGCAATGATAGCCCTATGGATAACCTCCAAGGTTTTATACTTAAGTCTGACCATAGGGAGGACCTCCATGACTTTTTACTTGTTAATGGTCTCCATGGGGAGGACCTTCATGGTTGGTGCTTCCACTCTCGTGAGGAGTAACTTCACAGTGAGTGATCAAGGGTAGACTTAAAGAGCTATTTTTGGAAGTATCACTATGGGGAGGACCTCCATAATGGTATTTGTCTTACATCATTATTAAGGGGATTATTAAACCAGCCATTACTTCTAATCTTATCATGATTTAATACACCTTACTAAAAGATATTTGGAATTATCCCCAAGTCCCATTCAGGATATTCCAGATTATGCAAATAATTTTAGTGGTTTCAAGAATAATGTCCTGCTATTAAACCTTGATAATGGATAGAATTTAGTGGAAACTTCTCCACGGTTCTCTGGTATGGATGGGTGGAGTGGTGATATCTTTATATACTAACTCTTAATGTATCGAGGCTATGAAAAGAATATGGTGGCCATGGTTAAAGGGATACCTCCTAATTGGATACTAGGAAGCCATAGGTATGTAATAAACATCCTAATATATGTCCTTATGGAAATGAATATAGGTGTTACATGTCTTTGGTGAGAGACTTTTTCAGTGGTTTGATGTGGTGATATGGGCCACTTATCGCTCTATGGCCTATCATTAACTAGATGGTCTATGGAGCTTCAAATCCAAAATGATTTCATTATTCACCTATAATGTTGGTATTGAAATATTAAGGTTTTATTCTAGAACCATGGATTTTACCACTTATAATTAAATACATTTAGTGAGTGAAACCTCCCAATGGGTTTCAGGGACCATTACAATCAAGGAATACATATGGGACACCATCTTTTGGTGATGCACATCACTTAGGTTGATCCTCAATATTACCTATACTATCTAGGGAATTCTATATTTGATAGTGATTTAAGTGATGATTCCATTTATATATTATATGAGAGAGATAAGTGAAAAAATTACAAAAAATATATTAATGAATTATCAAAATTATGAGTGCATGGTCAATTTATCTTCTTCATGAGTAAATTATTTAAAATTTGGTTCACCATTTTTTGTTCCCAAGTATATTCACTCTAGAATTAATTTTTAGATATAGAACCATTTTATAAAGGTGGGGAATCATTATAATGACCTATAAATGCTACAAATTATGCATCAAAGATGAAAGGATCGGAGTTTGCCTCATCCCATGAAGGGTATCATTTCTTATTCTGAGACACTATTATATATTTAAGATGTATTCATAAAATCCTTCCTAGTCACAATACTAGTTAATCTTATCATTAAATTGATCAATCAACGCTATAAATTTATGTGAACATATTTATTTGTCTTCAGTTATACATATATATATATATATATATATATGTAGGAGAGGTTCTCTATATTCCCTATCATTTATTTGTTACACAGTAGTTTAAATACATTCAGTTGGGAACTCTATAATTTATCACAATCCAGGGATTCGGTAGATTGGGAAGAGTTTGGATTACACCAGTACCAAGGGATAACTATGTATATCTATAAATCTAATAGAAACACATATAGTTTTATATGTTTTAGTGAGACACATTCAAATTTTTAAGGTCATGTGATAAAAAATAGTGTGGTGCCTTTCATGGTAGTACATCGATGAATAAATAAGTTGTGTTTAAGGTTATGAATTTAAGACTAATGAGATTCTTTTTAAGTTCATGAAATCATAAAATATGTGTCTTATAGTTTAAGGTCTTACACTAGGATCAATTCCAAGTATTTTATAGTCATTCTGAATAGGTTAATAGGTGAAAGGGGCATAGAAATATTTAGTGTGAGACTTACGCATAAGCATCCATTTCTGGTTGTCTCTTTTCCATTGGTAAATAAATATAGAAGGATAACTCAACTCATGGGTGATATGATTAGATTAAGATTAGTTAGTTCTTGTATTTAATTTGAATCCTATTTATATATATTAATTTTTGGATGGAAAGGGGGGTTAAATAGATTCTGGTGAGATATAAAGACTGGTGTTGAGAATCAATGACTTATATCTTAATACAATCTAGGTTTTATCAGTTTCCTATATATAGGGATCCTAATTATCAAGGGAATTCATGATAGATTATATTATAAGGATCTGACTATTTATGGAGGAAAATTGGGGGACATATTCTATAAGATGATTGATTCCCATTATCAAAGGAATGCATGATCAAAGATAACACACCGATGTTCATAGTAACATAGTCATGTAAGTATGGTGGGTTTAGATGATTCCTTGATGTAGTATGATTTTATTGGATTTAACCTTGGGAAAATAAGGATAATAAGGTATTTTTTGTTGAAAAAATTGTTTTAATGGTCATAAAAGGGATCACTTAAAAAAGGCAAAACCCTAGGAAAATCATATATATGAGTGGTAAATCAAGAAGAGGGCCACATATATTATAGAAAACCCTTGGAACATATAAAATATCAGTTCTAATATCATAAAGTGGGTACCATAAATTATATAGAATATTAATGTTAGAAACTACATAAGAATTAGACAGGCATCCCCCTATAAAGAAATCATACGAGGTAAATATGGAGTTTCATGAGGCTCTTGTATGGACCCTTTTGTAATGATTTTATACAAATGATTCATGATTATATAAATATTATGAGGTATCCCACCCATTTATTTATAATTACATTAAAAGTATACTTGTATGGGTTTGCCTCCAAAGACCTTGTCACTAAATATTTTTTCATAAATGATGCAATTTCTTGAACTTCATGCCTTGGGAAATTCCATTGTGTCTTGAAATGAGTGGTATGGGATGTATTTATAGAAAAAACACATAATTTTACCTCCAGTACTTCTAGAACCACTACAATATAAAAAAATCATGTTTGTGCCACATAAAGGCTCTTTCTTGATACTAAAAATCATGTAACCAATGCATAAAAATCAGTTGGATTTCTGGATCTCTATTTACATGCCACAAATGACATAGGCACTATAAGAAATGAATGTACCCAAAATGGAACCATCTCTTCAGTGATGTAAATGATGAAGCCTCCTCAAGGAATCCATGTTTCCATAAAATGCATCCTCTTAATATTTTCTAATGAAAGAACCTATATAAGAATCTTACAAGACCTATGTTGTTTCTTTTCATGATTTATTAATATCATCCTTTTTATATGAGGTTTTTGGTTGGTATTGGATGTCTCTAAATATTTTTTAAAATTTATTACTAACTTTTTTATGCACTATTGATCATGTCAATGAACATTTTAGAGAAAGATTGTATAATCTTCAATATTATTCATTTTATTAAATTTCATT
The DNA here is from genome assembly GCA_963277665.1 of Viscum album. Taxonomy (NCBI): domain Eukaryota; kingdom Viridiplantae; phylum Streptophyta; class Magnoliopsida; order Santalales; family Viscaceae; genus Viscum; species Viscum album. The sequence continues at coordinate 1,500,137,435 of OY728156.1, read as the reverse complement.
AAGGAATATTTGAGAAAATAAGTATAATGGATCCATCACAAGTGATAGTTATACAAGATAAATTTATTTTATTTTAAACCATAGATTTTATCATATCATAATAATAAATATTACATCTTATTTAATTAAGTTATTAATTACTTATATTCTTATATTTATTTTATTTTAATTTTTAATTTTTTTAATAAATATAAAGGGGGATTTTTTTTAGTGATAAGAATGATATGTTTGTTTGTTTAAATAACAATAACTAAAAAATGGTAGAGAAATGATAAATTATGAGTAGATATTTTGTTAGACAATAATAAATCAATTGGAGAAAAAATGTGAAAAAATTGGACTCGATAAGAAATTTATCATGCTTCGAGGAATTTTTCTCATGGATCATGTAGTTTATAAATGGGTTATTCCATTTTTATTAATATAATTCAATTTATAAATAGTTCATTGAATTTTGTAACGTCCCGGTTCCAGAAGCCACCCAGAGGCGCCCCATACCCAGTTGGTCACATGGTCTCAAGCACATTTCCCCAAACGACAGAGGCTGCCGACTAGCAGAGAGGGCCTTGGGTGTGATAATGGGGAAACTATGCCCTCATTGGCAGAGTACATAGTGGAAATATATAAACATGCAATAGAAAAAGCAGTGAATAACCAACAATAATAAACAGAAGAAGACTAAATCAACAACTAGAGCGCATATGTATATATGGAATGAGGAAAGCATCCAAATAGGTCACAATGCTGAAAACGCCACAGTGCCAAAACAAGTAAAAAATAAAAGTAAATAGATTTTCAGCATCGCAAGACAAACCTTGGTCCCATGCTCTCCTGCTCCAAGAAATCAAGTACTAGAAGTCGAAGGGAGTTTTCCCTTGTCTATACATGAAACAACATAGTCTGCTTGGGCCCAAAATCATGGCCCAAATAGGGTGTGAGATAAAATCCTAGTAGGAAACCACCCGAAGATCTAGGCCTAACAGTCAGTGAGTATATGGCAGGTAAAAGTACAGTAATAAGTAAACAACAACAGCAAAGCAACAGGCAGTAAACAGGATGATACCCAACAGCAATCAACCACAACAACAGCAGTAGTGAAAAAAATCCACTAACACAAACAGGAAACCCTCAGGGAAGTACCCACAGCCATCCCCTCTGGTCCTAACCAAGAAGTACCACAACCCTCTGGGAAGTGCACTCAGCCTAACCCCTCTGGCTTGGTCATATGAATTTATGAGACTCTCTGGGGAAGCTCACTAGGTCAATTCCCTTTATAGTATAGGGTATTCAGGGACTCTCTGAGGAATATCACATTGTATAACCCTCTTAGCACCAAGGTCTAGAGACTCTCTGAGGAAGCTATCTCGGTCAATTATTCCTATAGCCTCAGGTATACCACATACTCTCTAAGGAAGCTCACTCGGTCAATTCCTCCTCTAGCCTGGGAAGGTTCTTAAAAAGATTCAAACAAAGTAAGACTCTCTGAGGAATCTCACTCGGTCTACCCTCTTGTAGTCTATAATATCTGAAGGCACTCTTGGAAGCTCACTTGGTCTATCCCCTGTGGCCTATAATGTCTAAGACTCACTGAGGAATCTCACTCGGTCTACCCTCCTGTATTCTATAATGTCAAGGACTCTCTGGGAAGCTCACTTGGTCTATCCCTTATAGTCTATAGCACCAGGTTCTCACAGTCACGTGCTAGTCAGTGCATGATAATTCTATAAGGCCAAAGTACACCTACAAAGCTACTTGGCTATCCAAAGTACACCTATAGAGCTACATGGCTATCAATCTACAAGGCAATAAGCATGTAATGAAAAACACGACATCCTATAGACATAAGGCATGGAAACAGTCATAAAGGCCAAAGGCTAACAAGACCCAAAGGTCGTAAATATATAAAAGCATGGGAAAAGCATCCAAGAACAACAAATTATCCTCTAACATGATTAAATTACCTCTAAACAAGCATACAAGTAAGGTAGGAAAACAACAAGGGAAAAAAGTTAAACACGCAATACCCCGTTCATGAGTATTGGTTTAATTTACACATAAAACTCCAATACTTTGAATGGTAAGGCACAAAACACCTACCTCGATCCTAGGAGATCAGTATAATTTAACCATGATGACTGATTCTCCCTTGAACGTCGTAGAACTGAGAAAACATCCAAAACGCTTAAACCATGATAACTTGAGAAAGAGGAAGAATCAAGAAATGAAACTGAAGAAGAAATAAGAACTCACCGCTGCGGTTCCAATGTAATCGACGGTGGTCGAATCGGCCAACAGATGGAGGCTCGGGAATCTAGAGAAGCTTCGCGGTCATACAACATCTCTCGGTTGAACCAAACCTAGAAGAAGACGTTTATGGAGGTCGGGCGCGACCCCAGTCTGATTAATAAAAAAAGAAAGTACACGATGTGTACTTTTAGATTACACGACATGTACCAGGTCTTTCCGTACTCCGCCCAAATTGGCTTCCACGTCACCCATACACACCATGTGTGTGGCCTGGACACGGCCAGTACATGGCTTCGAGTGGGAAAAGAGTACACGGCATGTACTCAGAAAGTACACGGTGTGTACTTTAGAAATTTCCAGAAAATTCATTTTTCTCAAAAACTCCAAAAAAGGAAGGACATACCTAAAAATGAAGATCCATGTTCTTAAAAACTTCCCCCCTTAATGAAATTTTTCTTCGAATATCCCTAGCGAGGCATAGATGAAGAAACCCTGAACAGCTCCGGCCAGTGCAATCATACATCAGCCTCCCTCTCCCAGGTCTCGTCGTGTACTCACCCATGCTGTCAAAGCACCCGTACTAAAGGAACAGACCGCCCATGGAAAGCCTTCGTAATACGATCGAAAATATGGATGGGATGATCCTCAAACGATGCATCCACATCGAGCTCAACCTCCTCAGGCTGAAAGATATATGATGGGTCAAAAAGGTAACGTCGGAGCTGAGAGACGTGGAAGACGTCGTGCATGGCCTGGTACCTTTGAGGTAACTGCAACCGATAGGAAACCATCCCAACTCTCTCCAACACCTCAAACGGTCCGACGTACCATGGTGAAAGTTTACCCTATCTCTGAATCCTCTTGTGTCCCAACCTCGGTGTGACACGCAGGAAAACCAAATCTCTGACCTCAAACTCCAAAGGTCTTCTCCGCTGATCAGCATAAGACTTTTATCTAGACTGTGATGTATCCATCCACTTCCAAATCAGCTCTATCTGCTCTAAGGTCTCCTGAACAAGATGAGGTCCCAGCAAAGCTGCCTCTCCTGCCTCCAGCCAGCATAAGGGTGATCGGCATGGCCTACCGTACAAAACCTCGTAAGGTGCCATCTGAATGCTTTCCTGAAAACTGTTGTTGTAGGAGAACTCCAAAAGAGGTATATTCTTCTCCCAAGAACCGCTGAAGTCTAGAATGCAAGCTCAGAGCATGTCCTCAAGCACCTGGATCGTTCGCTCAGACTGGCCGTTAGTATGGGGAGGGTATGTTGTACTCAAAAGTATCCGCGTACCCAAAGCCTTTTGAAGTCCCTTCCAGAACCGAGAAGTAAAGTGCACATCCCTGTCTAAAACAATAGAGTGTAGAACTTCATGTAGACATACAATCTCTCGAATGTACAACCATACCATATCATACACACTGAAGGTCTCCTTTATCGGTAAGAAGTGAGAACCCTTCGTAAGCCTATCGATGACAACCCAAACAACATCGTTTCCCCGAGGCGACCTTGGAAACCTAGTCACGAAGTCCATCACAACACTGTTCCTCTTCCACTCAAGAATGGGTAACTACTGTAAAAGTCCTACTGTCCGCCGATGCTCTACTTTCACCTACTGACAAGTAGAATATCTCATAACAAAACCAGCAACATCTTTCTTCATATATGGCCACCAGTACTGGTGGTGTAGGTCACGATACATCTTGGTGACGCTAGGATGAACTGCCCAAACTGAGGAATGAAAATCCCACATCAGCTCCTTGCTAATGTCTGCGGGCACCCATACGCGTCCCTGGAAACGTAAGATCTTGTCATCTCCCACTGTCCATCCAGGAAGAGGGTCCCCTTTTGAAACACTCTCCCACAAGACTAAGGCCTCCGAATCTGATAGTTTCCTCATCTGTACCCGATCAAGAAGTGTAGAGGTAACAGCTACAGAAGATAGGACATTCTTTCCCTACCTATCGTGCACTTCCAATTGCATCTCAGAGAATAGATTCATAAGCTGCCACTCACTGTTGGCCTCCTGAACTGCCTGAATCTGGGTTCTCTTACTCAACGCATCCACCACTGCATTTCCCTTTCCTGGCGTATAGGCGAGTTTGAAGTCAAAATACTAAAGATACTTGACCCACCTTGGCTATCTCAGATTCAGATCATGCTGAGTGAAGATGTACATGAGACTCTTGTGGTCGTTGAAAACCACAAAGTGCTCTCCCAGAAGGTAGTGTCTCCAACAGCGTAAGGCATAAAAACATCTGCCAACTCCAGATCATGCTTAGGTTAATATTTCTCGTGTGGCCTCAACTACCGAGACCCATACGCAATGACTCCAACTCCCTGCATAAGCATAGCTACCAGCCCGATACATGAAGCATTATAGTAAACAGTGTAGCCCTTTCCCGGCTTCGGCAAGACTAGTATCGGTGCTGACGTTAACCTCCCCTTCAACTCCTGAAAGGCTGACTCACAAGAATCTGACCATAAAAACCTTTCCCCCTTCTAGGTCAGACCTGTCAATGGTGTTTCTAGGTGTGAGAATTCCTGAATGAAACGCATGTAGTATCCAGCCAGCCCTAGAAAACTCTTTAACTCAAAAATGTTCTTTGGTTGCTCCCAGGAAACTACATCTCTCACTTTCTCTGTGTCCACAGATACTCTTGCCTCTAAGATGACGTAACCCAATATGTGAATCTGATCCATCCAAAAGTGGCATTTCAAGAGTTTATTATACAGTCGATGCTCTCTCAGTGTACTCAGAACAATCTCAAGATGGGTAGCATGGTTGTGTCGAGTGCAAGAGTACACCAAGATATCGTCCACAAAGACCACGATGAAGGTGTCCAAATAAGGATGGAACACTCGTTTCATCGGTTCCATGAAAACATCAGGTGCATTCGTGAGACCGAATGGCATGACTGTATACTCATATAGACCATACCTGCTCCTGAAGGTTGTAATAGGTATATATAATGGTCTAACACGCAGCTGATGATAACTAGACCTCAAGTCAATCTTCGAGAACACTCAGTCTCCTTGAAGCTGATCAAAGAGGTCATCTATCCTCGACAACGGATATCGGTTCTTGACCGTAAACTAGTTCAGCTTCCGATAATCCACACAAAGTCGAAGGGTTCTATCTACCTTTTTCGCAAACAGGATAGGCGAACCCCAAGGAGAAGTACTGGGTCGGATGAAATGCTTTGCCAGAAACTCCTCCAACTACTTTTTGAGCTCATGCAATTTAGGTGTAGCCATCCTATAAGGAGGAATGGACACCGTTTTCGCTCTTGGAATGAACTCAATCGAGAATTCTACCTCATGCTCTAGAGGAAAACCTGAAAAGACCTCTAGAAAAAAATCCCCGAAATGATCCACCACTGGGGGAAACTCTAACTGTGAAGTCCCATAGTCATCTAGAATAAGACTGGAAATCTGGGATGTAACTTCCCCAAGACCATAATGCTCGGGTCCAGCTCTACCCGCCTGGACATCCCACTCGCCTCTATGAAGGAAAGATATGTCCTCTAGTGATATGAAACTCACCCTATGGTGATAGAAATCGACAAAGGCCTAGAAAAAAACCAACCAGTCAATCCCGAGAAAGACGTCATAGCCCATTAAATCTAGGACATAGAGGTCCCATACGAAATGACACCCCGTAACCTCAAGAAGGCACTATCTACATTAACGTATGATAGATGTCCTTGTTCCCAACAGCTTGTCAAGAGTCAACAAGTCAAAATATGAAAAGATATAGAGCCCAAGGCTCTCCACAAATGCAACAGAGATAAAGCTATTCGAAGCACCGGTGTCGAAAAGAGATGAAGATGAAACTGAGGCTACTAAGATCGTACCTCGAACTGTAGAAGGCCTAGGATCCTGCTCTTGATAGGTCTGCTCCACGGTGAAAGACTGGCCTGCACCGCGGACTTGTGCCCCTGGCTGACCGCTCTGAGCTAATCCACTCTGCTGTCGCTGATGACCTGGTGACTGACCACCACGGTCACGACCTCCACCTCAGCCCGAACGGCCGGAAGAACTCCAATTCCCAGACTGGTGGGAAACTGGAGAAGCATCTCCAGAACGCAGAGTCATAGAGGAACCCCTACCACCATTTGAAGGTGAGAAGTTGTGACAGAAGCGCTGAAGATGTCCCATATTGCCACAAGATTGGCACTCCATTGGATCTCTCTGGCACTGAGGCCTAGTATGCCCACTCCTAATGCACTGGTATCATACAACCTGGCTGCCAGAAGATGCATCCCATGAACCTTGATCTCCTCGAGAAGACTCTCTGCGATTCTTCCTAATGTCCATAGAAGGATCACCAGCTTTGGATGTCGAACCCCCCTGGCTCACTGATCCATAATCCCTCATATTGCGATCAGTAATCAATGCTTGGTTGACAATGGAGGATATAGAATTCAACTGGAAGATATTTACCTGGGAATGGATCTCCTGCTTGAGACCGTCCTCGAACTTCCTAGCAAGAAACAACTCATTACCTGTTGGGATCAGTGTGAAATGTTGCAGCTTAGTGAAGCAAGACGAGTACTCCATAACAGAAAGAGTACCCTGCTGTAGACTCATAAACTCCCGGGCTCGATCAGACCTCAGGGTATCCGGATAGAAGTAGTCATAGAAGGTTCGTCGAAACTCGTCCCATGACATACCTTGATGATGTCCTGACTATGAGATCACCTCCCACGACCTCTTGGCGGTGTCTCGGAGTGTATAGGTGACCAGATTTACCCTCTTCTCTGGGGGTATCTCCAGATGCTCAAAGATAGTTAGGGTGGCCTTGAACCACGACTCTTCAGCCTAGGGTCCTCCATCCCCTAAGAAAGTAGGAGGATGCTACTGCTGAAAACCCCTTGTCAACTCAGCAAATGATGGGGTAGGAGGTGGCGCTCCCTGAAAAGTCTGCATCATCCTCAGGAAATCATCCTTGAACTGCACATCGGCACCTACGATGAGTATAACTACTGGTGCCAAGGCTGGCATAGCATGAGGATCAACAGGAGGTCCCTGATCGGCCATATCGGGGGTCTGGTCATCATCTAGCAACTAACGCACGACCGGAGGACGTCTAAGAGGAATAGCTCCGAAAGATTAAAAGAACACCTTAGATCAGGATTAACAGAGACTGAAAATAGAAGAGTACAAAATGGGAACAGGGGGAAGAAACTATCAAGTTTTAAAAAAACACTACTACACGGCATGTACTTTTAGCCATTAACATGGGTGTGTACTCCTGCCACTACTGGTCGTGTAACACCCCAAACTACACGGTGTGTTTTTCCCACACATGGCGTGTACTTGAACTCTAAACCCCTACCTGAGTCTCCTTACACGGCTCACCCACATGGTCCAACTAACCCCAGACTACACGGTGTGTTCCCTAGGGACACGGTGTGTACTAGACACGGTCTCGGCGGCCCGTTTTGTTAGTTACACGGCCGTCTACATGGCTTCCCTCACACGGCGTGTTCCGAACAAACACGACGTTTATAGGAGAAGATAACACTGACCTGTGTTGTTTGTGACACAGGCGGGTACCTGGGACAAAACTACACGGTGTTTTATTTACCCACATGTCGTGTTCTACTCGAGCTTCCTCGTCCCATGTTGTTAGTGACACAGCCAGGTACATGGCTCTAAACTACACAGCTTGCACCTACCGTACCTGGCATTTTTCTGAAGTTATTTTCAGGACACCGTGTTTCTGCTCACACGGTCAGTGACATGGCCTGAAAACTACACAGCGTGTATCCAGAAAGTACATGTCGTGTATTCTCGGTTTTTCTGTGCAGTTTCTGAGAAACTGCACAGAAGCCCAGAAAAACTGAAAACAAGGCCAAGAGGTGCCAAATTTCAATCCGTGAGGGCCCATGTTGCCCGCAAATCAATGCTTGGCATCTCCTATAGTAATGTACAAGAGAAAACAGGATCATGATCCACCAACTTCTGATTCAAGAGGTCCTATAACACCTCAAGAATCAAAAATTGGCATTCATTTAAGCAAAGTACAACAAAATCAATTTCTCGATCACAATAGCTGGGATTCTATCAAACATCTATCACAACAACATGCATAATCTACACAACGTTTATCACAACAACATGAAATTGCTAATGCACCCTATATGGCATGGAAAGAATGCATGGCACGTGATTTCTAACAAGTGTCTATATGAAGCATGAGATGGCATACCCTCATCTCATCGGGTTGCGATAGAAATAGAACCGTAATATCAAAACAATAATAGCACAAGGCATGTGAATCACTCTAGGAGAAATCATAACAACCGTAAAATCTCAAAACCAGAAAATTGCAATAAACGAGGTAGTATGGATTTTCCCTGTACATGGGTTAAATACTCCCGGGCACATATTATTACCAAGTACCGAATCCGTCCTATCCCTGGATAAAGTCTCCAAATAGTAAAGCATGAGAAAAGAACTCTTTTGATACCACTTTGTAACGTCCTGGTTATGGAATCCTCCCAGAGGCGCCCCGTACCCGGTTGGTCACATGGCCTCAAGCGCATTTCTCCAAATTCTAGAGGCTTCCGACTAGCAGTAAGGGCCTTGGGTGTGATAGTGGGGAAACTATGCCCTCATTGGCAGTGTACACAGCAGAAATAGATAAACATGTAATAGCGGAAGCAATGAATAGCGAACAATAATAAATAGCAGAAGACTAAATCAACAATTGGAGAACATATGTATATATGGAATGATGCAAGATAAAACTCTAGGAAATTAGCCAAACAAGTCACAATGCTGAAAACACCACAGTACCAAAACAAGTACAAAATAAAAGTAAATAGATCCTCAGCATCGCAAGCAAAATCTTGGTCCCATGCTCTCCGGCTCCAAGTAATCAAGTACCAAAAGTTGATGGGAGATTTCCCTTGTCTAAACCTGTAATAACATAGTATGCTTGGGCCCAAAAGCATATCCAAAATAGGGTGTGAGATAAAATCCTAGTAGACAACCACCTGAAGATCTGTGCCTAATAGTCAGTGAGTATATGGCAGGTAAAAGTACAGTAATTAGTAAACAACAACAGTAAAGAAACATGCAGTAAAGAGGATGATACACAATAGCAATCAACCAAAACTATAGCAGTAGTGAAACAAATCCGCTAACACAAACAGGAAACCCTCTGGGATGTACCTGCAGCCATCCCCTCTGGTCCTAACCAAGAAGTACCACAACCCTCTGGGAAGTTCACTCAACCTAACCCCTCTGGATTGTTTAGAAGAATTTATGAGACTCTCTGGGGAATCTCACTCAGTCAATTCCCCTTATAGTCTAGGGTAGTCAGGGACTCTCTAAGGAAGATCATGTGGTCTAACCCTCTTAGCCCCAAGGTCTAGAGACTCTCTGAGGAAGCTATCTCAGTCAATTCCTCCTATAGCCTCAGGTATACCACAAAATCTCTAAGGAAGCTCACTCGGTCAATTCCTCCTCTAGCCTGGGAAGGTTCTTAAAAAGATTCAAACAAAGTAAGACTCTCTGAGGAAGCTCACTCAGTCTACCCTCCTTTAGTCTATAATATCTAAAGGCACTCTGGGAAGCTCGCTCAGTCTATCCCCTGTGGCCTATAATGTCTAAGACTCACTGAGGAAGCTCACTTGGTCTACCCTACTGTAGTATATAATGTCAAGGACTCTCTAGGAAGCTCACTCTGTCTATCCCTTATAGTCTATAGGATGAGGTTCTCACAACCACGTTCCAGTCAGTGCATGATAATGATATAAGGACAAATTACACCTACAGAGCTACTTGGCTAACCAAATTCCACCTATAGAGCTACTTGTCTAACAGTCTACAAGGAAACAAGAATGTAATGCAAAACACTCCATCCTATAGACAAAAGGCATTGCAACAGTCATAACGGCCAAAGTCTAACAAGACCCAAAGGTCTTATATAGAGAAAAGCATGGTAAAAACATCCAATCACAACAAATTATCCACTAAAATGATTAAATTACCTCTAAACAAGCATACAAGCAAGGTAGGAAAACAATAAGGGCATAAAGGTAAACATGTATCACCCTATTCATGGGTATTGGTGGAATTTGTACATAAAACTCAAAGACTTTGAACGGTAAGACACAAACCACCTACCTCGATCCTAGGAGATCGATATACTTGAACCATGATGACTAATTCTCCCTTGAACATCGTAGATCTGAGAAAACATCCAAAAATCTCAAACTACAATAACTTGAGAAAGAGGAAGAATCAAGGAATGAAACTCAAGAAGAAATAAGAACTCACTGCTATGGTTCCAACACAATTGATGGTGATCGAATCGGCCAATATATGGAGGCTCAGGAATCCGGAGAAGTTTCACGGCCGTACGGTGTCTCTCAGTCGAACCAGACCTAGAAGAAGATGTTTATGGTGGTCAGGTGCAACCCCGGTCCGATTAATAAAAAAAGAAAGTACCCAATGTGTACTTTTATAGTATATGGCGTGTACTGGGTCTTTCTGTACTCTTCCAAAATCGGCCTCCACGTCACCCCTACACACCGTGTGTGTGGCCCAAACACAACCAGTACACGGCTTCGAGCGGGAAAGAGTACAGGGCATGTACTTCAAAAATTTCCTGAAACTTCATTTTTCTCAAAAACTCCAGAAAAGGAAGGACATACCTGAAAATGAAGATCTGGGTTCTTACAAATTTATACATGGATCATTTCATTTACACATTGTTCATTCCCTTTATGCATCATTTATTTTTTTTATCCATGATTTATTCTATTATTAAATGGTTCATGTCGTTTCATAATGATTCCTGTAACTTTTACATTATTAATACTTTTTATAATTCATGTTTTTTTCACACTAATTTTTTCACTTCTACCCAGTTCATATCATATGTATTAGGGTCCATGTTAATATATATAACTTTGGAAAAGTAAATTTTATGCTTCATGGGTTTCGTTCTATTTTTTATATTCCACATTAAAACTCTAATAATTTTTATTATTATTTTTAATATTAAAATTTAAGGAATTAATGGTGGTTTTTTAAACCGTTTTATAGATATGTATAATTTATAAATCTATTAGAAGAATACTCCAAGACCTGATTAAAATCAGAATCTATCTATACATTTATAATGAATAAAACAAATAATAAGAATGGAATACCTTATACTAGTTGTTATGGACTTTCAAGTGTATGATCAATATCACTAAGATGAATACAAATGAATCCTTCCTCCAGAGGTATCCATGGATTATTGAAGTCACCCGATGGTCGGTTAGGACCTCTCTCAACACTATAGTTTTCTCTACCTTGTTCAAATGTAGTAGAGAAACAATAGCTAAGTAGAGATTTATATTAAGTAGTTTCTATAATAGATATCAACACAAATATATAATGATTAATCCTACTTATGTAGACATCCAAAACCATAATCGGAACTCAAACATTTAGTTATGTTGATGATATTTTTTTCAAACATTCAAATGTTACAACTCTTTGTAACATCCATCTTGATCCTCAATTAATTAATTTAATACTTAAATAAATATGCATGATTTTCAAACCCCTTGTTATCATTATAATAGTATGATTCAGTGGAATTTAATAGTTGAGTGAGAGATAGAAGTTGAACCAATAATTATCCTATAATATGATAATTTCCATGGAAAGTACTATGGTTTAGTGACACTCATCATTTCATAGTGCATCTAAAGGAAGAACATGATGTGGTTTAATCCACAACTCTATAGTGGTTCTTAGTGCGCAATTATATTTATCTTATACTTTAACAAAAGACTAATAAACATGGAATAATTCTCCTTATGTGACTTCATATGAAAAAAATATGAAATTATATAAAAAAGTATTTTTTGAAAATATATTATACATTTTCACCATATTCAACATCTATATTATAAATTGTGAAAATCTTTCCAAAAATTATTTCATATGTACTTCAAAACAATTTTAGTGTAGTTATCAAAGTTTATTAAACTTGATCTTCATTATCACAACTATAAATTCTGACCCCATTATATTTTATAGCAATAAAAATAATTATGGATTTCCAAATCCATAACTATAAGATACATAGGCCTCTATTAAAGTAGCAATGCTACTCTAGCTATAAAGGGATCCAGAGTGATCTTTATCAAACACATGTATATAAATACCCATGTCCACTAGTTACATCATATGAAAGTATGAAAAATTATATATTAATTTTTTATAAGAAATTTACTGGACATATGACCTAAAGTATGTCAATCCCATATATCTATTGATACCCTCCTAAAAAAGGTTGGAAAGATTAGGCGGAGAAAATAACCAAAAATATCAGTTCCATTTTTATACAAAGGCGTTTAGAAGAGAAGGTGCATTTTATTCCTAGAATTCAAAACCACAAAATATTTATGTGATTAGGTCCTTAAATTAAATAAACATTAATGGTACATGTGATTTCATAACCCCATCTTAATCATACAATTCCATAAGGATACATGATAGGATATTTCCATGATGGGGCCTTCATGAAATCGTTGTTCTTCATGTGATGCCCTTGAAGAATATGATATTCTATTCCCAAATATATTATAAAACCCCAAGCTTCCATGGTACTCTCCTCTTTGAATAATAGAGCAGCGCGTGTTGTACGCAACCTCGAGTTCTAACACACCGCGACTAATCAAAGTAGCCGTTATGAATAGTAATATCCACTTTTTAAAATTATAGAAATTTTATATTTCAGAATGGAATTAATTTTTGTATTCCTAATATTGAAATTAGCCTATGTTGATTTTTTTGTAATTTTCTGAGAACATCAAAATTTTTATGAATAGTGAAAAATACTTAAAACAACTTTTTTAATCAAAATAATTTATAGTGATAAGTATTACTATTGAGTGGTTTTAAAGTATAATTAGAATATATTTTTACCATTTTATCCAATGGTGTTCATTAGAATTAATTTCACTTTGAAATTGGACATAAACAATTGTCAATCTTTTGATATATATTATTTCATAAAAACACGCTATTTGTTGTGAGAGCCGGAATTAATTATAAAATTAATTAATGCAACTTATATGTTTGGAATTTCATAAAATAGACATCATTTTTGAATTCGGAATATCAATTATAGCTTAGGGTGAAATTTTGGCATTGTTCTGAAAAACATCAATTTTTGATGAATAGTGAAACCACTAAGTGGTAGTTAAAAAACTGATTTTTCGTTCAAATGAAATATTACCACTTCTGTGATTTGATTTTAAAAAATCCTACATACATGGTTTTCATTAAGAAGTAAAATTTGGTTCAATGAGATTAAAATAATTTTTTAGTGAATAGTAACTTTTAAGTTCTTAATCGCGATTAGAGGTAATTAGTGTAGTTTAAGGTAAAATTAATGTTTTAATAATATGAGATGAGCTTGACACATGTCCTACCCTCCTTTTATGTGCCATGTCCGACCAAGAAAATCCATGGGTAAACTTTGGGACCCCATGGAGCCACTTTAGTTGGAAAATGACATAAATACCTTTTATTTAATGTTAAAGTAAAAAATGACACAAACATGAAATGTTTTACTAAAACAATTTTTACATGGAGTTATACAAGTAATATTTTTTACTATAAATAGTCATTGGAAATCTAAAAAGATTTCCTACATAATAGTATTTTTTTTATAATTTTTAGACATTAAATAAATTAAATTATTTATGACATCATGATGATGCAGCGATGACCTCATTATTTAACGATTTAAATAAAATGGAAAGACAATGTAATATCTAAGACCTACACATGTCCAAAACCTATTTTATGGGTGTATTTAAAACCCTTATCACCTTATACTCGAATTATATCAATGTGGGACCTCTTAAATCCGAATACCAACTTAAAATAAAGTGACTTTTTTTTACTTTCCAAGAGTGCCCCTCCTCTCCTCTTATAAAAGGCCCCCACCTCTACCACCTCATTTACACTTTCAAGCCATTTGGCTCGGCCAAAATCTGACCAAATACTCTCCCAACTTCCCTACCTTACTCTTAGAATCCTCAAATTGGGCAGAACGCTTCCCAAGGAAGCCTTTGGCTTAAATCAAAAAGAGTTACCCGATTTTAAGGTAATGTCTTCTCTAATGTTGCTTTGTTTTATTTTGTTTATCCAACCCCCTAAACTCTTTTTATTCATTTCTTTTGTAACAAAACCAGTATCCTAAATATACTAGGATGTTGTTATGAGATGTATACGAGCTACACTTACACACACCTACATATAATGGTTAAAGAACATACTGTTTCTGTGGATAGCGAATTTCTGCCTCACAAAATGATGATTGTTCAACACTCATATAACACCTTAAAAGGTGGCCATTAAGATGTCAATATATTTATATATGATATATAATATGTTTATGTTTTCCTTATGCTTATTTATTTCTCATTTATGGCATACTTTATGATTTCCATTATGGGTAAATGCGATAATTTCATTTTAAGAAGTGTGGACTACCGCCCCCTCAAAGTGATGTGAATCGTTAATGCCATATGTGGGATGTATAAAGGATGGATTAAATGATATTATATATGATATTATACTGGAACTATATTATAACTATATATAATTATGATTTCATTCCATTAAATATGAAATAGAAATGAAAGTAGCGTTCATGCGTACGTACGGCTTACCGTCTCCATGAACGGTGCATTTCATTTCTTACCTCTAAATGTTATGTAATATTATGAATGAATGTATATAATGGATATATATGATATATATGACATTTAAATCATGAATATAATTCTGGAGATAATGGATATTCTACCACATAAACAACTTGTAATTATAAGAAGTTTATTGTTGACTCAAGTACCAAAGATCCACAAAACGATCGTTATTAACTTAAATAATTACATAATGTTCATAACATTGTAATAAGTGATATAAAAGGGATAATTAAATTGAAAATGGTTCTTAATAAAGTAGATATTAACTCTAGTTTATTATTCAGGAGGTTAAAGAATGGTCGAATCAAGTCGGACACAAGGTAAGGGAATTTCTTAACCCAATTTCCAATCTTTGGGTTAATCTCCTACTTTCAAATTATGTCATGATATTATTATGTCCTATATTGTATTTTTACTTTCTTTATGTGTACATATAATGAATACACATAATAGATCTGTTTTATTTTAAAAATTATCTTTGTAAGGACTTCGTCTCAATCTCCTTTCATTGAGGCATATTTGGTTTTATACACAAATTTCTTTTATACGGTGTATAAAACCATTTGACTTTTATGTTTATTAAAAAGGAATCTATTTTATACGAATCATTTACTAAACGACAAAAGGGAATGTTTTTGTCGTACGTATGCGGCGACAATGACTTCTCCGCCACCGTGACCATTATTTGAGTTTCGGCTTCCTCTACAAGCCATTTCTTTTTTTAATGAAAAATAAATACCATGTTTTACTTTTCTTTTATTTTGGTATTGAAAATGGTTTTGAAAGCGTTTTTATTATATCAATGTGTTGTATTGATATCTTGTGATTGAAATGTGGAAATGTTATGTTTCCTTTATGCATGTTTTATGTGATACGATTATGTTATGGTTTATGATATGTTTAAACCTATTCATATGAGGAATGCATTGTCTTAATAAGTAACGGGTGGAGCCCACTATAACTCCTCGATGCATCGGTAGGTCTCATGAGACAAACTAGTGTCTTGGCACGAGGCCTTGACAAAATCTTATTTGTGGTCTTGGCACGAGGCCTTGGCTACGTGGTTATGATAGTCTGGCATTATGCATTCCATCATTATGAAAGTGGTTATTGATATTTCATGTGATTATTCGACTAGTAGAATATCCATGTGAGTAAGTAAATGGAATTATTTCAGTTTTCTTTTGCCATATTATGCTAAAGTTCAAGTTTAAAAGGATTTTGTTTTAGTTATACATTGCCTTAAATGTTAATGTTTATTTATGAAAGCTTCCACTATATTGTTATCCTTACTGAGCATCTGAGCTCACCCCTTTCAATGTTTTAATTTTTTCCAGGATGTGAAGAAGTATATTATGAATGACCTGCAGGGATAATATAAGGGGATATGAAGAGAAGATGTTGTAGTTTTGTTTTAATTTATGATGTAATGTAAGACTTATGAATGTATCTAGTGTTTCCAAGTCTACTAAACTAATTGGTCTTTCGAGACATGATCTTTTGTGATCATGCCAATGTTACGAAGTAATGCACCGACTCTGGGTAGCTGGGGTCGGAGCATTACAGTTGGTATCAGAGGCAGTTTAGTACTAACCTTGGAAGCTAGATTTAGATAAACTCTGATTAGAGCACATAGCCCAAAGATAGACTTTGAGGATTAGTATAGAAGAACTTCCTAGAATTTTGATATTGTAGAGATTTTATGAGTTTTCCGAGAAATACATCCCTGTCTAGATACGATCAGGTAGAGGTGGCTCTGGCACAGATGTACCTAGGGGTAAAACCCGAAAACACGTCTTTGAGCTAGACTCGAACGGGAACTTGTGCACGACAATGGGCCTTGCTGCACTCTTGGTTACGACACTCCCGGGGGATATGCTTAGGATAATTCTCTTTTTCTTTACAAACCACTATGAAGGGTAATGAGTATATACTTCCTCAAAGAAAACTTTTTTTATGATTATGGATTATATCCATAAATAGTTCAATTAGTGTTATGTGTTTTACAAGTAAGGAATTATGTATTTTGATTCATAAACTAATCTAGTTTATGCCATTGTTTAGAAATGGAACCTAGTGGAAGGAATGGAAACCTTATCAATGCACGCACTCCGTGTAGGGATTGCCCTCCTGCTCAAGATAATTATTGTGGAGCTAGAGATACAACTGGTGCTGATCAACATATTACCCTACTAGGATAACTCACTCAGGTTATGAATAATAACCTTACTTGTATGGAGCACCCTGATCCGCAACGTGGAGAATCAATGTTAGACCGCTTCATGAGGAAACAACCACCAACATTTAATGGGGGTAAAAATCCATTAGTAGCTGAGCAATGGATAAACTCCTTAGAGAAAATATTCCATGCCTTGGGGAGTAGCGAAAGGGAGAAGGTTGTCATGGAAGTTTACCGCCTCACTGGAGATGCCGATCAGTGGTGGTCGCTGATTCAAAACACAAAAGAAGATGATGACGTATCGAATATGGAATGGAGGGAGTTCAAAGAGCTTTTCTTAGAAAAATACTTTCCTTGTGACCATCAAGAAGATATGGAAAGGCAATTTCTGAGTCTGAGGCAGAAGGAGGATGAGAATGTCGCAAAGTATGAGGCTAACTTTACAAGGTTAGCGAGGCATGCTGCAGATTATATACGTAACCCAACAAGTAATATTGATAGTTTCTTTGATGGGTTAAAATCATTTCTCCATCGAGCTTTAGTATCATAATCTTTCTCAACATATGAAGATATTGTCTCATGTGCTATCAAGACAGAAAAGGAATTTTCTAAGTCTTATGACAACAAAGTAAATCAAGAGAAGAAGGGAACAGTGGAACAAGAGACAGATAAAGGGAAAAAGGGAAAGAAGGATTTTCCATTATGTGATAATTGTGGGAAGAATCACCCTGGTACTTGCCTAAAAGGAATGGTAGTTTGTTACAAATGTGGAGAAAAAGGTCACCAGGCTCATGATTGTAAGGGAAAGAAAGAGGCTATCAATGTTGAATGCTACAATTGTAGGGAAATTGGTCATTATGCAAATGAATGTCCTAAGTTTCAGGGAAACTTACCTTAGAAAAGGCCAAGGGATCAAGGACAATATTATGTTGTTACTACAGTTGAAGCAGAATAATTAATGTATTGGTGCTTTTGGACTCATGGATTATATTCTGGTTATTAGAATAATGTGATATATATATAAGGATTGTACTGCAGTACTTGTTGATTTCAGTAAGGTTTTAATATGATGATGGTAATAATATTTTTAGTATGTAACAAAAAGAGAAACTTTAATTTGTTTGGGGAATCTGATGTTACAATTGATTTTGGAATTTAGAGACCTTTTAGAGAAATTCTGGACAGAGGTATTTTAGATAACTATAAAGGTTGGAATGGATTAAGTTGAACTTTGGATAGTATTGTTTAAGGTTAAAACATTTATGAATATTATTTTTGGAATATTATAATACTATAGTTTTAGGAAAAGGACAACCTGCAGGGTGGGGCATAACTCGTCACATCGGACAAAGCTACAGGAATCGAACCCACAACCATAGTGCAACAGGCCTTTATTACCTACCACTAGCCTACAGGAAGTCCCTGGTTATTACAAAATAGTTCTAGTAATCTAAATGGTATGTGTTAATATTTGGAACCTTATACGATTAGGATAAATATAATATTTTTGAGTTCTATTATCTTTTTGAGTGAAAGATGAGTTTGTGGTAGAAATTAGTTAAAGGTTGAAACTCTACTTGTCAAGAATAAATATATATACCTATCTCTTATTCTATGAATAAATTAATTCTTAAACTTTAGTAAAGGGATATTAAAACAAAAAATGTGTTATCCTAATACCTTATGTCTTGTTGAACTGATAATATTTTAAATCATCAATGATTGAAGGCTTTGAGGCCCTCAATTTTACAATTGTTTGTGATTGATGACCTCAATCACTCCCTACAAATATTTATGTTTTTCCTCCAATTATATGTCTCTAATTTCCACCAATGTTCTCCTTATTGAGATCATAATTTGGTGGTGACTTTTTCATTTCCCTTTCCCTCTTATTAAGGGTAAATTTTATTAACCATATTTCCAATGTGGGTTTTCCACAAAGGTATTTTCTATTTTCAACCTTTTATTTTCAAAGAAAAATTTCAAATTGCGAGGACGCAATTTATTGAAGGAGGGGAGAATGTAACACCCCAAGCTTCCATGGTACGCTCCTCTTTAAATAATAGAGCAGCGTGTATTGTACGCAACCTCGAGTTCTAACACATCGCGACTAATTAAAGTAGCCGTTATGAATAGTAATACCCACTTTTTAAAATTATAGAAATTTTATATTTCAAAATGGAATTCATTTTTGTATTCCTAATATTGAAATTAGCCTATGTTGAATTTTTTTTAATTTTCTGAGAACTTCAAAATTTTTATGAATAGTGAAAAATACTTAAAACAACTTTTTTAATAAAAATAATTTATAGTGATAAGTATTACTATTGAGTGATTTTAAAGTATAATTAGAATATATTTTTACCATTTTATCCAATGGTGTTCATTAGAATTAATTTCACTTTGAAATTGGACATAAACAATTGTCAATCTTTTGATATATATTGTTTCTTAAAAACACGCTATTTGTTGTGACAGCGGGAATTAATTTTAAAATTAATTAATGAAACTAATATGTTTGTAATTTCATAAAATAGACATCATTTTTGAATTCGGAATATCAATTATAGCTTAGGGTGAAATTTTGGCATTGTTCTGAAAAACTTCAATTGTTGATGAATAGTGAAACCATTAAGTGGTAGTTAAAAAACAGATTTTTCGTTTAAAGGAAATATTTCCACTTCTGTGATTTGATTTTCAAAAATCCGACATACATGGTTTTCATTAAGAATTAAAATGTGGTTCAATGAGATTAAAATAATTTTTGGGTGAATAGTAACTTTTAAGTTCTTAATCGCGATTAGAGGTAATTAGTGTAGTTTAAGGTAAAAATAATGTTTTAATAATATGAGATGAGCTTGACACATGTCCTACCCTCATTGGATGTTCCATGGCCGACCAATACAATCCATGGGTCAACTTGGGGACCCCATGAAGCCACTTTAGTTGGAAAATGACATAAATACCTTTTATTTAATGTTAAAGTAAAAAATGACACAAACATGAAATGTTTTACTAAAACAATTTTTACATGGGGTTATACAAGTCATATTTTTTACTATAAATAGTCATTGGAAAGCTAAAAATATTTCCTACATCATAGTATTTTTTTTATAATTTTTAGACATTACATAAATTAAATTATTTATGACATCATGATGATGCAGCGATGACCTCATTATTTAACGATTTAAATAAAATGGAAAGATAATGTAATATCTAAGATCTACACATGTCCAAAACCTATTGGATGGGTGTATTTAAAACCCTTATCACCTTATCCTCGAATTAAATCAATGTGGGACCTCTTAAATCCTAATACCATTTTAAAATAAAGTGACTTTTCTTTACTTTCCAAGAGTGCCCCTCCTCTCCTCTTATAAAAGGCCCACACCTCTACCACCTCATTCACACTTTCAAGCCATTTTTCTCGGCCACCCTCTGCCCCAATACTCTCCTAACTTCCCTCCCTTACTCCTAGAAGCCTCACATTGGGCAGAACTCTTCCCAAGGAAGCCTTTGGCTCAAATCAAAAAGAGTTACCCGATTTTAAGGTAATGTCTTCTCTAATGTTGTTTTGTTTTATTTTGCTTATCCAACCCCATAAACTCTTTTTATTCATTTCTTTTGTAACAACACCAGTATCCTCAATATACTAGTATGTTGTTATGAGATGTATTCGAGGTACACTTACACACACCTACATCTAATGGTTAAAGAACATACTGTTTCTGTGGATGGCGAATTTCTGCCTCACGAAATGATGATTGTTCAACACTCATATAACACCTTCAAAGGTGGCCATTAAGATGTCACTATATTTATATATGATATATAATATGTTTATGTTTTCCTTATGCATCTGTATTTCTCATTTATGGCATACTTTATGATTTCCATTATGGGTAAACACGATGATTTCATTTTAGGAAGTGCGGACTACCGCCCACTCAAAGTGATGTGAATCGTTAATGCCATATGTGGGATGTATAAAGGATGGAGTAAATTATATTATATATGATATTATACTGGAAATATATTCTAACTTTATATAATTATGATTTCATTCCATTAAATATGAAATAGAAATGAAAGTAGTGCTCATGCGTACGTACGGCTTATCGTCTCCATGAACGGTGCATTTCATTTCTTACCTCTAAATGTTATGTAATATTATGAATGAATGTATATAATGGATATATATGATATATATGACATTTAAATCATGAATATAATTCTGGAGATAATGGATATTCTACCACATAAACAACTTGTAATTATAAGAAGTTTATTGTTGACTCAAGTACCAAAGATCGACAAAACGACCGTTATTAACTTAAATAATTACATAATGTTCATAACATTGTAATAAGTGATATAAAAGGGATAATGAAATTAAAAATGGTTCTTAATAAAGTAGATATTAACTCTATTTTATTATTCAGGAGGTTAAAGAACGGTTGAATCAAGTCGGACACAAGGTAAGGGAATTTTTTAACCCAATTTCCAATCTTTGGGTTAATCTCCTACTTTTAAATTATGTCATGATATTATTATGTCCTATAATGTATTTTTACTTTCTTTATGTGTACATATAGTTAATACACATAATAGATCTATTTTATTTTAAAAATTATCTTTGTAAGGACTTCGTCTCAATCTCCTTTCATTGAGGCATATTTGGTTTTATACACAAATTTATTTTATACGGTGTATAAACCCCTTTGACTTCTACGTTTATTCAAAAGGAATATTTTTTATATGAAGCGTTTACTAAACGACAAAAGGGAATGTTTTTGTCATACGTATGCGGCGACAATGACTTCGCCTCCGTCGTGACCATTATTTGAGTTTCGGCTTCCTCTACAAGCCATCACTTTTTTTTAATGAAAAATAAATACCATGTTTTATTTTCTTTTATTTTGGTATTGAAAATGGTTTTGAAAGCGTTTTTATTATATCAATGTGTTGTATTGATATCTTGTGATTGAAATGTGGAAATGTTATGTTTCCTTTATGCATGTTTTATGTGATACGATTATGTTATGGTTTATGATATGTTTAAACCTATTCATATGGGGAATGCATTGGACTTAATAAGTGACGAGTGGAGCCCGCTATAGCTCCTCGATGCATCAGTAGGTCTCATGAGACAAACTAGTGTCTTGGCACGAGGCCTTGACTAAATATTATTTGTGGTCTTGGCACGAGGCCTTGGCTACGTGGTTATGATAGTCTGGCATTATGCATTCCATCATTATGAAAGTGGTTATTGATATTTCATGTGATTATTCGACTAGTAGAATATCCATGTGAGTAAGTAAATGGAATTATTTCAGTTTACTTTTTCCATATTATGCTAAAGTTTAAGTTTAAGAGGCTTTTGTTTTAGTTATACATTGCCTTAAATGTTAATGTTTATTTATGAAAGCTTCTGCTATATTGTTATCCTTACTGAGCATCTGAGCTCACCCCTTTCAATGTTTTAATTTTTTCCAGGATGTGAAGAAGTATATTATGAATGACCTGCAGGGATAATATAAGGGGATATGAAGAGAAGATGTTGTAGTTTTGTTTTACTTTATGATGTAATGTAAGACTTATGAATGTATCTAGTGTTTCCAAGGCTACTAAACTAATCGGTCTTTCGAGACATGATCTTTTGTGATCATGCCAATGTTACGAAGTAATGCACCGACTCTGGGTAGCTGGGGTCGGGGCGTTACATATATCATATGATTGATGTCATTATGAGGCTTTGAATGATGGTTCCTTCATGTAGTTGTTTTCCTTCACACAAAAAAACTTGATACACAATGACCTAACCCCATATGGGTCACATGAAAGAAGTTGTATGTGACGGGAGGGTCTTGCGGTTTTTGTTCTTTACGTTATTCCATCAAGTATCATGAAAATTTCCTATAGAAAAGAATTATGAGATCAAATCAAGGGTGAGATCATCCATGGAAACCCCCCTTTTTGTTTATCGTTCTTTATGTGATGCATTGAGGAACAATGTGATGACTTGTGTATTGATCACATGAAACACACAATCCCATACTAACGTTGTTGGAAAAAAATTCCACATTATTTATATGTATGTGGTTCACCCTCATTCAAAATTGGCATAAATATAGGGCATATATTCCTATAAAAACCCTAGTTTATAAGATTTCACATAGAGAGGATCAAAAAAAGGATAAGGAGAATCACGAGACTTCAAAGCCTCTCACTTCATAAATTTTGGTGAGAAACTTCAAAGGAATGGGTGATCTTTTTCAAAGTGCATGATCCAGACACATGGACACTTGTGAAAAGATCTGAACACATGATAACCCATTGGTCACATAATTTCCTGAAGACCTATCAATCATGGAATCACATGATGATCTCTATGTCATGAAACCCCATCGTACAATCACCTAACCTAATAGAAATAATGTGATCATGCAATCATCATTCATTTTCGTGGATGCACAACCTCCCTTTTCTTCCATGCAATTGCATAATCCAAATTCCTTTATATGATCGCATGACCCTACCATCTTCATGTGAAGAACATGACCCCATGTCATTTATGAAATCTCTTGGCTCTAAAAAGTTCCACTCAAACACTCATTAAGTCCATATTGATTTTTATATCATAACATTCTATCCCTTAGTATCTATTAATATTCTATAACTCATCATGACATAATAATTATGAGTTAAATCATCCTCCCTTTCCCATTTGTGGGTGAGAAACATAAAAACTATGATGTCTCTGATTATTATTATAATCTGAATACATAGGATTCCTTCTTAATTCTTGACCTCCATATCCAATATATTTACATTGGTCTTTTTATAAAACCATATTCCTCATAAAGACCATACTAACCACATATAGATTTTCACATTACAATACTCCTTGTAAAATCTCATGTCTTCTCTCATAGATATGTATCCTTCATGAGAAGCCTAACCATATTTCTTTTAGGCCATCCTTAGTGTGTAAGCCCTGAATAGATTCATTCTTACACCCTCATGAAATGTGTTTGATCTCTTGTTAACACTTATTTCTTACATAGAGCATGAATTGTGTGGGATTAGATATTTTCAATGATTATAACAATGGTATAGTAAAAATACCCTCATTGGGAGCCTCCCCCTTAGGTGTAAGTCCTAACTGGGTCTTTCATTCCTTCAAAGGGATATAATTCTATTGAAACATCTCGGGGTAGCCTCATATGAATAAAACATTCTTAAACCTTTATTTTTATACCTTTTATGAAATAGATTTCTATATAATTGAAAATACTTTGACAATGATTCCTTCCTTTATAAGATACCTAGGACACCTCTCCGAGGCTTGAACCCTTATATCCAATATCCAAAGTATGAACCTAAAATATTAACATAAACTTTGTTATTATATCTAAATGGAATTTGAGTCCCATAATGATAAGATAAGTAGGATTTTCCCTATGTTTCAAACCCAAAATTATTAACCTTCCATCCTGGGTCTCATTAGGCCATACCCCTCAAGAGATCAATTTTTTTCTTCCCTTTCAGGTCCATATTCCCATGAGTTTGGATGTCCCATTCATTTGCGAAATATTCCCTATAGACCATATTTTATCATGACATATTCTAAATGATTACATGTTCCACCTAGAGGTACATATTTCTTTCAGGTCCCATCACACCATCCTCATCAATAAATACCCCAAATGGGGGTTATCATCATGATTACATACTTATTATAACATAAATCCATCCTCATTATGTCAAACCACAAATGGGATCCATCTTTTTTGGTCTATAATACTTATGAAATCAACTCATACTTATTGGTTCATATTCTATTTGAGGCTAAATTAAAGGTTTTTCTCATGCATAGGGCACACACTAACAATTTTTAGGCATCTTTAATCTAGTTTCCCTTACTGCATGATGTTAAACTACATGGACTAGACCTTGTCGGATGATATTAAAAGGTATAAAATGTCCCTCTATATGGGACTAAACTATCACTAGTGCACAAAATAGGATTTAATATTGGTTTCTTTTTATTTTTGATGTCACTTTTTAACCAATGTTTATAAAGGCGGTGTAAAAATATCATTTTTGGCATCGGTTTTCCCAAAACTGACGCAAAAATGATTTTGGTTAAGGGTTTTGGCATCGGTTTTTATAGACACTGACATGGAAAATCATGAATAGGAGAGTTTTTGGTGTCGTTTTGTAGAAAACTAACATCAAAACCCCTCTATGGGTCTGTTTCGGCATCTGTTTCCTTAAACAACTCGCATCAAAATCGATTTTTAGAGTCAGTTTTAGGTTAAATGGACACTGAAAACATGATTTTTTTAAAAATTTCAACATTGGTTATTTTTTAAATTGTTTCTGAAAGTTAAAAAAATTATAAAATTAAGAATATTACACTTCCAAATTAATCAAAACCCCTGTAAAAAAACAAAATATACAACAATCTAACATTATTTATCATAGAATAAAAATGTATAACATACATGATTTTATCTAGTTAATAAAAAAATTCTATGCACATGTGTATTATAAAGTAGAATTAAAACACACATACCTAAAATTTACAATATGCTCATCGTTGGTTATTGTTGAAGCATTCATTTTATTATTAGTATGTTCAAACAACTATTATATCAAAAGAGTTAGTTTCATGAACCCATATGTAATATTATTCATAAACATAATAACATACATACCTAAAATCTTAATTATACTTAACAAATAGTTCACAAAAATATATTGAATATGGGTAAGTTCAGTTTGGGAATAAGGATGGTAATCATTGACTGACTACAATATCATTGAATCATATGAGATTAAAAAATAGAATAATATGGCTTAAAATATAAAAAACTTAATATAACTAACCTTATCAAATTTAGTAGTTTTCCTAATTGTTATTATCATGTACATGAATCATATAATATAATAACTAGATTCGACATGTCCTTTTCGATTATGAAACTATAGTTATAAAACATTAAATTGATAATAAAAACCAATATATATTAAAAAATCATAATAAAATATAATATAAAAACTAATTACCTTACTCCCACATAATGGATTGCATTTGGTTTCTTTGTCGACATGTGTTCTTTATTGAATCTTTTCAATGAACTGCATTTTCATATATGTGAACGAATAACACATGTCTAATAAATGAGAATTAAAAATAATGATCTTATAAAAAACAAAAAAAAAACTTACCTATCAAATAAGGTGGAAATTATTTTATGAACATTCCTTGATAA
Source organism: Viscum album (assembly GCA_963277665.1). NCBI lineage: Eukaryota > Viridiplantae > Streptophyta > Magnoliopsida > Santalales > Viscaceae > Viscum > Viscum album. The sequence goes on along the minus strand of OY728156.1, from coordinate 1,500,110,987 downwards.
AGATAAAAATCGATATAAGGTACATTCACATAGTAAAAATACACCTAACATCCAATGCCGCCTACAATACAAAAAGTTCGCAATTAATGACATTATAATGATCATTACTTCATAATTATGTTTCTATTCTTTCTTATCAAGAAATGGAAAAACTAACACTCAATCTTCATATATGATAATCTCTCACATATATATGCAACTCTTTCAGGATTCTTCACATGTTTCACTACCATGGAAATGAATTGTTGATCTATAAAACCATAAATTCATGTCATTTAATTTTGTAGAAGAAGTATGTGTAGATACCTAATTTAAAAGATAATATATTTAGTCAATTTAAAACCATATTTCATTAAATAAATACAAATTCAAATGTCAATTAACTTACATGGAAAACAACTGCACCACATTCAGGGGAAGCTCTTCAAAATCAACTAGATGCACGATATCTTCTTTGAGTAATCTCAATGGATATTATATTCCACATATATCGTACATCATCAAAAAATCAAAGATATTATTCAATTAAGAACAATCCTGAGATAATCATTATATCCCATAAGAAATATCAACAGTATCCATAGTCAATTGTTCCTGAACATTTTGTTTCATTTGTACATTTTCTTATGATTTTAGATAATCTTTTATAATATAAGTGCTAGAAAACGTTATAATTAATTATGAATCATTTTTAATTAATATTTAAAAAATAAATACCTCATATGAAATATAATGAACAAGACTAGTTGTCCAAAGTAAAAAAATGACCCAGAAAATCCCAAACTCTGGTGATCTCCTCAGTAGGAAATGGTAGAAGAGCATTTGGATCTATAATATCAAGTAATGATACTCTAACCTGATACATATTAATAGTCTTGTAATGTAAAAAATTTACCAAAAAATGCACGAGTCCTAACACAACAATGTGTATATGAGGATCTATAGAAAACAACTCACAGTATACGGTTTGGTTAGAGTGAGGAGTTAGAGGATCAAAGTATGAAGATAGGGAAGGGTAGTCCGAGTGAGCAGTCTGGGAAGGATGAAAAATGAAAAAATTATATTAGTGTTTATAATTTATAAAATATAAATACTGACGAAAAATAAATAATATATGTTTTGGTCCGAGCGAGGAGGTGGAGGATCAAAGTAGGCAGATGGGGTAGGGTCATCCAGCTAAGAAGACTGGGAAAGATGAAAAAAGAAAAAGTTATATTAATTTTTATAATTTATAAAATAGAAAATTTGATGACAAATAAATAATATACGATTTGGTTCAAGCGAGGAGGTAGAGGATAAAAGTAGGAAGATGGGGCAGGGTTGTCTGGATGAGTAGGTTAGGAAGGCTAAAAATTAAAAAGCTATATTAGGGTTTATAATTAATAACATAGAAAAATTCATGAAAAAATAAATAATATAACATGGAAGGATGCAAAGACTGTGACGGTCTTACCAAGTGATCTAACAATGCCTTCTGCACTGCTACTTGAATTCGATCACCCATATACCATTTCATATCTTTCATCTCAGATTTTAAGGACTCTATTTTCGGGTCTCATGATTTATTACTTTGACCAAAAAAATTCTTAATACTAATAGCCTCCTAATATCCTCTTACATGGTCAGGGTGTTCTGCCTTTCCCAATGCAGTGGCTAGGATATCTATCCTGCCCTTAGGGATAAAAGAGCTCTTTGTCTCATGCTTCTGAATTTTATCCTGAAATCAAAAATTAAAAGTTTATATTAGTATTTATAATTTATAAAATAGAAAAATCAATGGAAAGTAAATAATATTTACTTATAATTTTATCAGAAACTTTCTTATATTCCTCTGTAAGATACTGTTCATTTTCCTTTCTTGCTTCTTTCCATTTTTCATGGTGAGTGGGGGGAGTTGGAGGACCAAACTGGACCGCTTCTGAACCACTACTAAATCGAGATCTTAATGCTTCACATTTTTCTTCAATCCTTTTTTCTCCAAATATAGATACCCCCAATGTGATAAAGTATGAGAGTATACATTTCTCAACTAGATATCTTGATGATATCTCGTATAGGCCTCTTACATAAAAATGAACTACTAAGTAATTAGATAAATATATAATAAATTTTACAATATAAAATAATTATCAAACCGGAAATTTTTCTTCCTGATGACTATCAAAAAATCACTTTCATGTATCTTCATCTATAAATTGGTACTTAAGGAATGGGTTTTCAAACCATTTATTTCCAAGAACATAATTTTTTGTCAGTTTTGTTTTAAAATATCTCCATCGAACCTCCACTAAAGAGATATGTCTTTTCTTAATTTATTTTGTTTCCCCAAAATTGAATTTCAACTTTAATTAAATAAATTAAATATGCCATTTAAAATATTTAATATTCAAAAAATTATATAAAAGAAATAAATTATAATATTTTATCATCACGGCCTCCTAAAGCTGTTGTTTCGCCATCATGTCCATGGACTTCCAATAATGATATAAAAAACTAATCTTGCAATAAATCAGCATTGATATATAACTAATAAACTGAACTCCATTTGGTCTAATTGAATTATCATCATCATCAAAATAGATATGTAATCTCTTATCATCACGGTCAAGTGACAGCTTTGGTAAACATGTAATACCACATTTACCAACTTTAGAACTTGATTTCTCTATAGTAATAGGAGAAGTCTTCTCCGCTGAGGACGCATCATTAGTCCTGCAAAAAATGGTAAATTAAAATTTTTCATTCATTAAATAAGTATATTACTGAATATTTAATAATATTAAAAAATAGATATACCTCGGTAAGTACTCCTCTCTATCTATATCTGAAATTGCTACAAGAGAGTGTGCTGAAATTTTTTGTACCTGCATATCATTAGAAAAATTAATATTTAGAAATATGGAAGACTAAAATAATTGAGTAAGAAAAAGTCATTCATTTGTAAGTTTCAAAAAAAGAAACAAAATATAAATATTTACCAGAAAAATTAGGAGACTAATTTAGTGTTTTCCCACATGCCTTTATCATGATCATTACATACTACATGCACTATGTTTGTCTTATACTGATTGTAATCATCCAGAAATTGTGTAAATATATGAATAAGGCTCATGTAAATCAATAACATCATCAGCATCATCCTCATCACCCAAATGGTATCTTTTTCCTTGTAAAACGAAGGACCACTGATCATTCGATGGATCAATGGCATAAAATACCTATTTTTCATGTGTCTCCATGATAAATGGTTCCTCGTTGTAATTAAATATTTTCAAATCAACCAGTCTAAACCCATATTCATCATGTTTCAAACCACTATTACTATCAACCCAATTACACATAAATACAGTGACTCAAAATTTAATATAATCAAATTCTCATATGTATTAAAGAACTCCAAAATATGGCGTTGATGAAGAAATTGGGTTTTTATCTTTGGAACTCAAAAAATGAACTACTTCAACGAATATCATCACACCACTATTCTGAACAGTACTACTTTCATCCATATTTTTTGTGTAAAATGTGTAGACATTAATATCAAAACCAGACCATGTGATCACTTTAATAGATTTTCCCCCTACTAAGAACTTTAATGTTTCTAATGCAGATACTTATGCGGTGAATTTCTCTTTAAACCATGAATAAATTTATTCTTATGATCAATCATCAACCATTTTTTATTTCTTTTCTGATATTGTAACTTTAATTTAGAAATATGTGATGATATATATGATTGAACCTCGTCTGTGTTATTCAAAATGTATAAATGTTCTTGTATCACTTCATCACATGGAATGAACATTACCATTAAGGCTTGAATCCATCTACCTTCACTATCAATTGTCATATGTTGAGATATAGGGAGACTAATATGCTTCAATTCATACAAATATTCAATACATAACTCAAACGCCTATTTTGATACATATTTTTGAATAATAGAGGCCTCTGGTCGATAAGGGTTTTTAACATCTCCCTTCAAAATTTTCATATATCTTTAAAAATTATACATCCATCATAAATAAATAGGCCCACATATTCTTATCTCATGCACCAAATGAATTAGAAGATGAACTATTATATCAAAAAACCTCGGTTGGAAATACATTTCTAGTTGAAAAATAATTAGAGTTGCCTCATTATCCAACACATCTAACAAATTTGGATCAATGACTTTGCTACAAATGGATTTGAAAAAATTAAATAACCTGTTCATATTCTTTCGGACATATGTCGGAAATGTACCAATAATTACTACTGGTAGAACTTGTTACATCAATACATGGAAATCATGAGATTTCATATCTATTAATTTAAAATCATTCAATGATACCAAATTGTTCACATTTTAAGAAAAACCACTGGGTATAATATTACCATGAAAACACTAACAAAAATTCATCTTTTAAATCTTGCTTAATGTGTGACAAGCCAGAGGTAAAAAAAATTCCCTTTCATAGTGGGATCTAACTCCAAATGTATTTTCATTAATATCAATTCCATTATAACATGAAATAACTACTATAAACTAGGCATATAGTGACCACTAATGGTGGTCACTCTAGACCTACAGTGACCGCCTTGCGACCACTAGTGGCAGACACATTTGGCATGTTGCTCTAGGGCTATAGCAACCGCCATTGGTGGTCACTATAGGTGACCAGAAATTTGGTCCATCGCGACTGCCTGGTGGTCACTTTTGGGTGGGCCTATAGCGACCGCCATTGGCGGTCTCCATAAGAGACTAAATAATCGGTCTATAGCGACCACCAATGGTGGCCGCAAACCTGGAAATGTTTTTAAAAAAATCATTTAGACATCACATTTCTAGAAATCATAGAAACTATTTTTGAATAGAAGAAACAAAACTAAAATGAAAAATAAAAACAATTCAAAACAACATAAACATCAGGTTCCTCAAAAACAATAAATGATGGACATACTTCTTCACATATAGTGATCCAAGTAGATCTAATCCATTCCAATCTTCTGCTTTAATAAACCAACAACAAGATACAAAATAAACAACTAAACAAAGCAAATAAAAATTGAAAATATTTATTAAGTTAGTATATATATAAATCAAATTGGGCTATTAGGGAATTTGAGAATTTGGTCAATTGGCCATTAGGTCAATAGACTAATATGTTATTAGGCCATTTGGTCATTCAGGTGTTACGCTAATATTCCATTAGGGTGTTAGTGTGGCATTAGTGTGTTATTCCCCCTTGAACACCCCCCCTCAGTCCGGACCGACCCCACCCCACCCCCCACCCCGGACCGCCCCCACCCCCTGACATCTCCCCCTCACCCTGGATAGCCTCCCTCACCCCCGGACACCCCCACCCCCCGGACACCCCCCCACGAGGAGACAGCACGTCATTCGGATGTGCGGTTTGTGTGGCACAGTTGAATATTGTTTTTTAGGTGTTTGGTGTGCTTGAAAAGCCTGAGTGGGGTGGTAAAAACTAGCCGAACAACATCATAATACCATGAAATTGGATGAAAACAAATGGTGGGTGAATTGTGAAATGGTCGGGCAAACGACACATCAATCGGAGGTGTCGTGTGACTGCGGTGACCGAAAACGCACTCAGCGTGTCATAAATGAAAAAAAATGCATTTAATAGTCAAATTCATACCGAACGACATTGGCATGACATGAAATCATATGAAAACACCCTAATTATTATTGGTGAGTTGTAAGAGGATACAGAATGTCATTTGGATGCACGGTTTGTGTAGCACGAATAAATATGTGTTTTTTAGGTGTTTGACATTCCTGAAGAGCATGTGTGGGGTGGTCAAAAGCTGCCAAATTACCTCGGAATTCCATGAAATCGAACAAAAAAAGTTTGGGTGAATATTCAAATTTTTAAGAGATGAAACATCAATTAGAGGTGTCGTGTGACCGTGGTGACCGAAAACGCACTCTGCCTGTCATAAATGGCCAAAACATGCGTTTAACGGTAAAATGTATACCGAACAACATCAGCATGACTTGAAATCATAGTAAACACCCTAATTATTATTGGTGAGGTGTATGAGGAGACAGAATGTCATTCGGATGTGCGGTTTGTACGGCATGGCTGAATATGTGTTTTTTTGTGTTTGGCGCGCTTGAAAAGTGTGTGTGGGGTGGTCAAAACTAGCCGAATGACCTCAGAATGCCATAAAATCATAGGAAAATAAATTTTTGCTGAATTTAAAATTCTTGGGTAGACATCATGTCAATTGGAGGTATCGTGTGACAATGGTGACCGAAAACGCACATCGCATGTCATAAATGGCCAAAACATGTGTTTAACAATCAAATGAATACCAAACGACATAGGAATGACTTGAAATCACACCAAAACACCCTAATTATTATTTTTTGAGTTGTACGAGGATACAACATGTCATTTGGATGCACGCTTTGCGCGGAATGGCTGAATATGTGATTTTTAGGTGTTTGGCGCACCTAAAAAGCGTGTGTGGGGTGGTCAAAACCGGCCGAACAACCTCGTAATGCTATAAAATCAGACGACAACAAAGGGTGGGTGAATTTTGAAATGTTTGGGCAGACATAAAGTCAATCAGAGGTTTTCTGTGACTGCGATGACCAAAAATCCACATCATGTGTCGTAAATGGCCAAAACATGTGTCTAAGCGTCAAATGCATAACGAACGACTTCGTCATGACTTGAAATCATAGGAAAACATCTTAATTATTATTTGTGAGGTATACGAGGATACTACACATCATTCAAATGCACAGTTTGCATAGAACGTCTGAATATGTGTTTTTTAGGTGTTTGGCGTGCTTGAAAAGTGTGTGTGGGGTGGTCAAAACCGGCCAAACGACCTTAGAATGCCGTGAAATCGGACGACAACAAAGGGTGGGTGAATTTTAAAATAGTCGGGTAGACGACACATCAATCGGAGGTTTTGTGTGACCGCAGTGACCGAAAATTAACTCTGCATGTCGTAAATGGCCAAAACATGCATTTAACGGTCAAATGCATACCGAATGACATCAGCCTAAATTGATATCACACAATAACACCCTAATTTTTATTCGTGAGGTGTATGAAGAGACAAAACGTCATTCGGACTCACAGTTTGCATGGCACGGCTGAATATGAGATTTTTAGGTGTTTGAAGTGCTTGAAAAGCGTGCATGGGGTGGTCAAAACCAGCCGACCAACATCAGAATGCCATGAAATCGAACAAAAAAAGGGTGGGTGAATTGTGAAATGGTCAGGCATACGACATGCAATCGGAGGTGTCGTGTGACCGTAGTGACCATAAACTCACTATGTTTGTCATAGATGGCCAAAACATGTGTTTAACATTCAAATTCATACCGAACGATATCAGCATGACTTGAAATCACATGAAAAAACACCCTAATTATTATTGGTTATGTGTACGATGAGACAGAATGTCATTTGGATGTGTGGTTTGCACAGCACAGTTGAATATATGTTTTTTAGGAGTTTGGTGCACTTGGAAAATGTGTGTGGGGTGGTCAAAATTGGCCGAACGACCTTGGAATTCCATGAAATCAGATTACAAAAAAAGGATGGGTGAATTGGGAAATGCTCGGTCAGACGACACGTCAATCAGAGGTGTCGTGTGATCATAGTGACCGAAAACACACTCCGAGGGTCGTAAATAACCAAAACATGTGTTTAATGCTCAAATACATACCGAACGACATCAGAATGACTTGAAATCGCAGTACGACACCCTAATTAGTATTGGTGAGGTGTACGATGAGACGGTACGTTATTCAGATGCAAGGTTTTCACGGCACGGCTAAATATGTGTCTTTTAGGTGTTTGGTGTTCTTGAAAAGCATGCGTGGGGTGGCCAAAACTGGCTGAACGGCCTCGGAATGCCATGAAATTAGACAACAACAAAGGATGGGTGAATTTTAAAATAGTCAAGTAGACGGTACGTCAATCGAAGGTGTCGTGTGACCGTGGGGACCGAAAACGCACACTGCCTGTCGTAAATGGCCAAAACATGCATTTAATGGCCAAATTCAAATTGAACGAAATCGTCATGACTTTAAATTAGAGGAAAACACCCTAATTATTATTGGCGAGTTGTGAGAGGAGACAACATATAATTCGGACACGCAGTTTGCGCGGCACAGCTGAATATGTGTTTTTTATGTGTTTGGCACACTTGAAAAACGTGCATGGGGTGGTCAAAACCGGCCGAACAACCTCAAAATTCCATGAAATCAGAGGAAAAAATGGTGGGTGAATTATGAATGGTCGGGTAGATGGTACGTCAATCGGAGGTGTCGTGCGACCGTGGTGACCGATAACGCAGTTTGCATTTCATAAATGGCCAAAAGATGCGTTTAACGGTCAAATTCATAACTAACGACATCATCATGACTTGAAATCACATGAAAACACCCTAATTATTATTCATGAGGTGTATAAGGATACTACATGTCATTCAGACGTGCGTTTTGCACAGAAAGGATGAATATGTGTTTTTTAGGTGTTAGGCGCACTTGAAAAGCATGTGTGGGGTGGTCAAAACCAGACAAAAGACATTGGAATGCCATGAAATCGGACGAAAACTAAGGTTGGGTGAATTTTGAAATGGTCAGATAGACGGAATGTCCATCGGAGGTTTCGTGTGACCACATTGACCGAAAATGCACACCGCGTGTCGTAAATGGCCAAAACATGCATTTAACGACCAAATGCATTCTGAATGAAATCAGCGTGACTTTCAATCACAAGAAAACACCTTAATTATTATTTTTGAGGTGTACGAGGAGACAAAACGTCATTTGGATGCGCGGTTTTCATGGCACGGTTGTATATGTGTTTTTTAGGTGATTCGGGCATTTGAAAATTGTGCGTGGGGTGGTCAAAACTGGCCGAATGACCTCGGAATTCTGTGAAATCAGACGACATCAAAGGTTGGGTGAATTGTAATATGGATGGGTATATGGAACATCAATCGGAGGTGTCTTGTGACTGCGGTGACCGAAAATGCACTTTGCGGGTCGTAAATGGCCAAAACAAGCGTTTAATGATCAAATGCATACCGAACGACATCGGCATGACTTGAAATCATAATAAAACACCCTAATTATTATTTTTGTGTTATATGAGGAGATGGAACATCATTCGAACATGCAGTTTGTGCAGTATGGCAGAATATGTGTTTTTTAGGTTTTTAGAGCGCTTGAAAAGCGTGCGTGGGATGGTCAAAACCATCAGAACAACCTTGGAATGCCATTAAATCAGACAACAACAAAGGGTCGGTAAATTTTTAAATGTTCGAGCAGACGGAACATCAATCGGAGGTATCGTGTGACCGCGGTAATCGAAAACGCACTCCGCTTGTCGTAAATGGACAAAACATGCGTTTAACGGTCAAATTCATACCAAATAACATCTTTATGGCTTTAAATCACAAGAAAACACCCTAATTATTATTCGTGAGGTGTATGAGGAGACTTCATGTCATTCGGACATGCAGTTTCTGCATCATGGATGAATATGTATTTTTTAGTTGTTTGGTGCGCTTGAAAAGAGAGTGTGGGGTGGTCAAAACCGGCCAAACAACCTCGGAATTTCATGAAATCAGACAATAATAAAGGGTGAGTGAATTTTGAAATGTTCGGTAGACGACACGTCAATCGGAGGTGTCGTGTGACTGCGGTGACCGAAAATGCACATTGCATGTCGTAAATGGCCAAAACATGCGTCTAACGGTCAAATTCATACCGAACGACATCGGCATGACTTGAAATCACATGAAAACACCCTAATTATTATTCATGAAATGTATGGGGTGACGTCATGTCATTCAGACGCGAGGTTTGCATGGCACGGCTGAATATGTGTTTTTTAGGTGTTTGGCGCACTTGAAAAGCGTGTGTGGGGTGGCCAAAATCATCCGAACAACTACAGACTACCATGAAATTGGACGAAAACAAATGGTGTGTGAATTTTAAAAAGGTCGGAAAGATGAAACATCCATCGGAGGTGTCGTGTGACCATGGTGACCGAAAACGTACACCGCATGTCGTAAATGGACAAAACATGCGTTTAATGGTCAAATGAATACCAAACGATATCGGAATGACTTGAAATAATATTAAAACATCCTATTTATTATTGGTGAGGTTTATGCGGAGATGGCATGTCATTCGGATGTGTGGTTTGTGCGGAACAGCTGAATATGTGTTTTTTAGGAGTTTAGCGCGCTTGAAAATCATGCGTTGGGTGGTCAAAACAGGCCGAATGACATATAAATGTTATGAAATCAGATGACAACAAAGGTTGGGTGAATTGTAAAATGTTCAGGCAGACAGAACATCAATCGGAGGTGTCGTGTGACTGTGGTGACCGAAAACGCACTTTGCGTGTCGTAAATGGCCAAAACATGCGTTTAACAGTCAAATGTGTACCGAACGACCTCGGTATAACATAAAATCACACGAAAACGCCCTAATTATTATTTTTGAGGTGTAAGAAGTGATGGAACATCATTAGGACATGTGGTTTGCATGACACAAATGAATATTCATTTTTTAGGTATTTGGCGAGCTTGAAAAGCCTGTGTGGGGTGGTCAAAACAGGCTGAATGACCTCGGAATGCCATGAAGTCAGATTACAACAAAGGGTGGGTGAATATTATGTGTCACTTTGGATATCCCCCTCACCCTGAATATCCCCCCCCCACCCCACCCCCCGGACACCCCCCCACCCCCACCCCAGACAGTATTACCACCCCTCAGACAGCCCACCACACCCCTAGACAGCCCTCACCCCTCGGATAGCCCCTACCCCCCGGACATCCCCCCTAACCCCAGAGAGACCTACCACCCCCCGGACAACCTCCCTACAAAAAAATTTACATTTAAAGTCTAAATCAATAAATAACATTAATTAAATAATAAATATAAAAGAAACACACCTCGTGAATATGATGCGTCATGTGCGGTCATGGCCGCTACGTCTATCCAGTGTGCCAGGGTCCTACGAAAAATAAAAATTATAATGATTAAATAAAAAAAATAATATAAAGTAAATAAATAAATTCAGTATAAACCCGCATCGTATGATCTCCTACAGTAGTACCCAGACGCACAAATTCCCGCATTGTTCTAACCTCAGGGATCAATTTTGCATTTATCTCCTCGGAAACGTGCAACCGCGCCTCGAAATATGAAAACTGTTGTGTCATCTGAGCGACAAAAGGACCAAAAACCTTAGTGCATGATACTATAGAATGAAAAATCCCCATTCCATAGGTCAAACTATATCCATGTCGGTCACGAGCAATAATGCGATGGAATATCTCATCCCTTCGCATTGGAAGTTGTCGTTGATCCTCTGACAGCTGTTCTAACTCAGCTTCAAATTGAGCCTATGAAATATTTAAATATATATATACATATATATTATTATATACAGATGCATGTAAGTATTGGTACTGAGTACAAGCACTTACTATAAGAGCTGCAGCCTCAGGATCATTTTGATCACGAATCCTCATCTGCACCGACATTTTATCAGTCGGTGCACATTGCTCCCGTAACTATATACCAATAAAATATAATAATATAACCCAAAACCATAATAAATACTAAAAAAATTAATAATAAATACCTCATGTCGGATCAGAGACACGTGATGATTCTCGAGCCTATGAGGTGGTCCCTACAACGCTCGATTCTCATAATGGTGTGGTGACACCTCCTAAATACAATTAATTCAAATTTCAAGAAAATATAATGTCACACATTCTTGAAAATATATATTCCAAAATAAATATACTAACCACAGCAGCCTTAGTAGACCAATATGCAACTAAGTCATGCCAATGAGATGACAGAACACCTCTCAGGACTTTTTCTAGAATGTCTATGGAACCCATATTTGGTACCCAGTGCTCCCTCTTGACTTTGCCTTTATAATATTTCCACATATTTCAAAATTTTCTCATACACACAGAACGAAACTCATTAGGGCACACTATAATATTATTCTATTTAAGAAACAAAATTACACATGTTAGTATTTTTTTAAAACATAGGGAAGAAACTAAATTGGTCTTCTTGACTGAACTTCCCTCCAAATATGATCTAATGTATCCTGAGGGATAGAAGCCCAGTCACCTGTGGACAATGTAAATCGATGTGGTTCGCATATGATATCACCCAGCTGAAGAATAAAAGCAGGGACAGTCAGTCCTATAGGATGAAATATTTCATCAAATGAAACATCATAGATCGTGTCGGGATCCCATGATAAAATGCCACTACCAGGGCCTCTCTTATGAAAGGAAGAATGAGTCGAGTCCAGTCCTGATGAAAACAATTTTATATATAATTTGACAGATGTGCATATGTATATATGTGTGTGTGTGTGTGTGTTTAAAAATTACATAAAAAATCAGAAACAGTTACATTCAAACATATCTCGACCTTGAGACGTAGATGGCTCAAATGGATGATGTGGATCAGCTGCATGTTCCCCTAACATGCATGCAATCGTACAAATCATTAATAAGGGAATCATCCACAATGTCAAAAAGATAAATTGGATTGTTTTTAAAAAAAAATTAAACTTGTACAGCAGTCAATAAAACAATAAGGGATAGAATAAATAGTTGTAAATGGATTTTAAAAAATAAAAAAATTAACAAAACAGAAATAAAATCCTATAAAAAGTCTTGTATTTATAGGGGAGGGTGTTGTGGGGATATCCGGGGTGGCGTGGGTGTCCGGGGTGGCGGGTTGTTTGGGGTGGGGGCTGTATGGGGGTGAGTGGGGGCTATCTGAGGGTGAGTGGGGGCTTTCCGGGGTGGGGGTTGTCTGGGGGTGGGGGAGTTGTCCGGGGTGGGGGTTGTCTAGGGTGGGGGGGCTATCCAAGGGTGAGGGGCAGTCTGGGGTGGGGTGGGGGCTGTGTGGGTGTGGGGGTGTCCGGGGTGAGGGGGGTTGTCCGGGGTTAGGGGGCTATCTGTGGCAATGGGGGATGTCCAGGGGTGGGGGCTGTCTGGGGGGTGGGGGCTATCCGGGGGGTGGGGGATGTCCGGGTGAGGGGGTGTCTGGGGGTTAGGGGTTGTCCGGGGTGGGGGCTGTCCGGGGGGGGGGAGTCGTCCAGGGGTGAGGGGGGATTTCCGGGGTGGGGTTTGTCCGGGGGTGAGGGGGGCTATATAATGACCCATACCTTACATACATTGTTATTACTTCATAATTGAATCATACTTATTACAACATATAACAATACCATGAATGGACCGTATAGGTACAGTGTCTTTAGAAACTGGGAAACATAAACAACTGGTTCATAAAGCATCTACATTGTCTCCCGTTTATTTCATCATATTTACAGTCCCTTTTGGACTAACCTACTTAATACCCTTCTTCCTGACCTGGGGAAAAGAAAACATACAAAAGGGTCAGCTCAAATGCTCAGTAAGGGTAAACAAAGGAAATATCAATCATATCATATTCATAAGAACATAACATTTTAAAAATATTAACCTGCAAAAGAGATCATAATATCATAACATGGGATAAATCATGGTAGTGAAATGTAATCCCAATAATCATAACATAAAACATGAAACTTTGTGGCATACACACATAATCATAAATAATCATCTCTTAGTAGTCAAGACTCATTTTCAAGACTATCCTAGTGGACAAAGTCCATTTCTGAACTGATTTCACTCCTCGTTTCAGTCCTGTATCACTGAACCGGATTAACCTGTCATTCCAGCCATGTATATCTCATGAGATATAAATCATTACCCAATGAATTGGAGGGAGATATAGGTCCCCCCCATCTCTTAATGATACCATTCTTATGTGTTCCACAAGATCATAAATCATACATCATATCATAACCCATGAAATAAAAATGGGATTCTTAAACATCATGCCATCATAACATAATCTATATAAGATAAAAGGACGTTATAAAAATAATTCTATCATAAAATAATAAAATCAATGTAAAAATAGGGATAGAAACATAACCCTATATTAACTTAGATGGAAAATAATTTTTATATAACGCTTGAACTCCATTCTTGAGGAAAATATCCTTTCTACTTCAAAAACATTTTTCATTTCTAAACATGTCATACTATTTTAAACTAAAATAACTTGATTAAAAATAAACTTGAAAACTTGTAAATGAATCTTCACGGAAATAATGTTCTATGAAATCATAAAAATCCATTCATTCCGTATAAGTTAAAAAAACATTTTTCACATACTTTGGCCGGAAAAGTCAAAAAGTACCTCGTACTAAAAACGACAAAAGATTCCTTTCATATCTTTTACTAAAAATTCACCAATGAGTAAAATTTGATTTAAACAATTTTATTAGGATAGAAATAATATTACATATTGAGGAAACATGGATGTGGATGATAAATATTCCCCAGTAAATTCTGAAGTATAAAGAATCTCTAATAAAAATTAGATTGCGATATTTTCCCTTACATTAGGTCTGATATGATTCATACGTATCTGAACCTCCTGTATGATGATTTAAATAATGTCATTGAATTATTATAGAATCATATTCATTTTTATGATATCATATATGCTCATATTCTTATCCTCTTATTAGTAATATTTCATTGCTACTTGTTATTTGGGTGTTCATTGCTTTATGTTCTTATGCGTGTTTTGTCAAATAAATTCTTATTATTATTTTTAGGTTATAGATACATCATTTAAAGAATGGTATTAGTATAATATATCATATTTATTCATTCAATTCATTTATATAATCATTATTCAATGAATATCATGTAGAACGAGTCGCATCACATCATGGAGACGCTAGGCCGTACGTACGCACGAGCGATGATACCATTCCCATGATTGTGGAATTGTATTGAAGTGAATGATAGAATATATCAGAATTATATCATGTCATAATAACCATATATAGTTATTCTTTACACCATTATACCCATCCATGTAAGGTGGTGTTGGAAAAACAGATTACACCATAGCGTGGAGACGGTATTCCGTACGTATGCACGTACGGTGATTCTATTTTTCTTAGGATGGATAGAAGGTTAAATATGGTTGTTTCATATTTATGATAACATATCATTATATTATTGATACTTATGTTATTACTTTATTATGAAACAACAAAATAAGAAGAAGTAGAAGAAGAAATAAATTTGAAAGAATTGGTAAAGGATATTACATATTCTTTGACGCGCCTCTTCTAAACCTCCTATAAGGGAACTAAATTTGGTCTTTTAAGAAAAACAGAACATATATTATGTATATAGGGATGTTGAGAAGGTAAATGGGCAGGGTTTTGCTGAGCTTGAAGGCTCTAAATTCTATAAAGAGGAGAGGGAGGAGGTGCCCTTTTATAAGGGAGGAGAGGGGCACCATAGGAAAAACTTAAATTATTATTTTATAATAAAGTCATATTCGGTTTTTAATAGATCCAAATTGATTTATTTCTAAGATAAGGTGGTTATAAGTCTCAATAATCTCATCCAATAGGTTTTAGACAAGTTTAGGTTACTATTTTAACCTTATCATTTAGATTTAACTCTAAGTTAAATAATTTAACTTTTACCGTGTCTTCTTGTTTTCTTACACTATATGGTTAATAAAATTACTATAACAAGTCAAAAAAACCCCAATTGGTTCATTATTAATATATATAACCTTATCTAATTCATTTGTCCGAACCTTAGATTCTTAAGAATAAAATAACAATTAATAATATAATATTTGTTTTAAAAAATATTTTATGTCAATTATGAAACTATTTGGTAATTGATTTTTATGAAAATCACAACAGCATGATTAGTTCGAAAAATGTTAATTAAATCAATACTAACATGTCATATTAAGCTATAAAATTATTTTAATTTAAATAAAGTCTCAAATTATATTTATTTGGGTATTTATAACATCAATTATGTTAATATTTCAGTAATAAGGTAATTACCACATCATCCTTCTATCATAAATAAATTAAATTACCTAATGTCTAAAAATTATAAATAAAAAACCATTATGTAGGAAATCTTTTTATATTTCTAATAATTATTTATAGTCGAATTTATCTTATTTATAACCCTATATTAAAAAAATTTAGTTATTAAACTTTGATTTTAACTCTTTTAACTCTTCTTTAAATAAAATAATAATAAGTGTCCTAATCTAATCCAAGTGGACCTAAAGGGTAATATTTTATTCATAAGGTTGTTTTTGGTCGAATTACACTTATCCAATAGAATTAGGACATGTGTTAGTGTAATAATAATATCATTTTTACGCTTAATTACCCTATTTACTTTTAACCGTGGTAAAAAAAGTAAAAAGTTACTATTCACCAAAAATTATTTTTATCATATTGAACCACATTTTACTCCTTGATATTAACTGTGTCTCTTGGATTTTCGAAATTCCACTCATAGAAGTGGTAAAATTATGTTTTATTTAAATTTTCAAATTCTCCTAGGAGCTGGGTAAAAGACAGTGAAAAGTTCAATAAAATTTTTATATATCTAAAATTATTATAAAATGAATCCAATGAATTACATTGAACTTATACAGGTATTATGTATCAATTTTTACCAGAATAAATTTAAATAAAATAAATAATTATTTAAATAAAAAGTCAGTTTTTAAATAGTAACCCAGTGTTTTCACTATTGATCAAAAATTGAAAGTTTTCAGAAAAATACCAAAAATTCACCCTAGGCTAATTTCGATATTACGAATCCAAAAATGAAGTCCATTTTGAAAGATAAAATTTATAATATTTCAAAAAGTGGGTATTACTATTCATAATGGCTAGTTTATATAATATTTTAATAACATATCGTAGTTTAGTGAGACTCGGTATTGTGTACAACGCAGACTATCGAGGAAGGTTGCTCCTATGTGTAACAAAAGCCAAGACAGTGTTGTGTGTAGTGAAAGATTACTTTGGTGATGCATATAACATAAAAACAAAATATTTCTCATAAAATCTTGGGTGTTACAGGCTATCTAAGGCTGGGGGCTGTCTGGGGGTTGGGGGTTTTCCGGGGTGGGGGGAGCTATCTGGGGGGGGGGTTGTCCGTAGTGGGGGGGGGGGGTTGTCTGGGGTTTGGTGGGAAAAAAATTATACACCTTTTATTAAATATACAATTCAACTATTTCTCCTTCAACACCTATTGTGACTCAATAAATATATTCTTCATGTTGAACTACGATATGTTGATCAAGCTATTGGGCAATAAAAGGATCAGCCTCAGGTTCATCTTGTTCAAATATAAACACTCCTCGTCTGGACATTTTCACAACAACTTTACAACTAGGATCCAAAGGCAAAGTAACTAAGAATACGTGTTCTTCTTGTGATGTCAAAATTAAAGGTCCATTATCAACTCGTTCATTTCATTATAACATATAGCTAAAATTCACCATTGTAAATTGATATTGATTGGATTTACTTCCACACACTAGATCAACACAATTAAACTTTAACAATATGTACTTCAACACATGTGCATATAAAACTTCAATGATATTTGTCAATTGACCATAGTAATAACTAGAATAATTGAATGGACAATTGTTGCCACTATTTTGTGTTGCTCATTTTTCATTAGCATATTTAATGAAAAATTGAAATCCATTAGCATCTATATATTTATAACGACGAGCCATTGTAGATGGACCCTCAGCTAGTTGGATAAATTCTTCAATTAGTGTGGGGTCACCTAACTACCTCTGCTTATTAACCTACATAATTCAAAGAATTCAATAATGATTTCTGCAGAAATAAATTATTATAATACTTCACTCATAATGAAAATCAATTTATACATACAAAATCCTTGAACCAATCATAAAATGATGCATAATGAGATTGTTGAACTTGATAATCAGTCACACGATAAATATATTCTTTCATCACATTAATATGTTTCCTACAAATGAACATTCTCGTTGTTTAAATGAAAAACATATGCAAAAAAACATGTACATGTTAAATAATAAAATTGATAAGACACTTACTGCATTATTGGTGAAAATGATGGAGTATTGAACAAGATGTATCAATGCACTTGTATCCACTCGATGTTGTCCATATAAAATTTGGTTCCTTCTCCAACTGGACCATCATGAATCTAAGAGGGCTTATCTAATTTTGTTTCAACATCCATAAGATTTTCTGCACAAAACTTAGTACACCCATCCATCAAATAACCATTAGATATTGATGCGTCCGGACAAGCTCTGTTGCATACAAATTGTTTCAATATATTCAGACACCGCTCAATATGATACATCCACTGGAATTTCACTGGACTAGCAGTCATTACTTCATCAGTTAGGTTCACTTTCAAGTGAACTATAACATCAAAAAATGAGGAGGGAAATAGTTTTTTCAAAGTGAAAAATCATAAGTAGAGTTCGGTCCTGTAAATTTTTTAAATCACTCATTCATTGATTTACTAAAAAAATATGTCTAAAAAAATTACTCATCTCAATCAATAGTTGAAAAACATTGGGGGATAAACAATCACAAATTGTTATTGGAATCAACTGCTAAAGTAGTATATGATTTTAATTACTTTTCAACCCTTGCAATCTCTAGCTCGTCAAATTTACACACTTTGAAATATTAGAAGAGTAACCATCAGTAACCTTCAGCATCTTCAAAATTGAAAGAAATGTCTCTTTATCCATTGTAGTCATCGTATACTATTCAGTAGGCATATATGCCTGGTTTCCCTCAGCTAATTGTAAATGAAACTCTTTCCTTAAACCCATTTCTTCCAAATCACGACATGCATTAACATGGTCCTTTTATTTTCCACAAACACCTAAAATGGTTCACAATATATTATCCCAAACATTTTTTTCAATGTGCATGACATCCAAATTTTTCCTTAGAATGTTATTTTTCCAATAGTGGAGGTTGTAAAAAATACTTTTCTTTTTCCAATTGTGATTGCATTGTCTACCTGCACTAAGAATATTACATAATGGATGAGCCACTAAATCTGAAAATTCATATACCATGTGGATGTTTTATTCCTCAATCTACGATAACATTTTCACTACTATAATGATCTTTGGTGTTGGGATGAACTCTATAGAACCGTCAAATATCACTCTGTCCTTTCTGAACCTGTGATGAGGGGGGAGAAAATGTTTGTGACCCATGTATGCCCATTTTTGCAATGTTTAAGCCATACAAGTTTTTTTACTTTTATTGCAACAAGGGCGTGCAAATTCCCCTTTCGTACGCCAGCCTAATAAATTTTCATAAGCCGGAAAAACATTGATTTTCCACAATAAAGCATCCTTCAATTTGAATATTTCATTCATTTCATAGTCATAAGTCATCACACCATCACCCCATAATTCATTCAACTCATCAATCAATGGCAAAAGGTAAACATCAATCTTATCCCTCGGAATTCTAGGTTCACAATAAGAGTGGAAAGTAATATAAATTTTTTCCTTATAAAAATCCATGGAGGAAGATTTTATAGAACCAAAACCATAGGACATGTGATACGAGTTGCACCAACCATAGACTTGAATGGATTGAAACCATCTACTGCCAACCCCAATAAGATATTATGTACATCTTTAGAAATGTTGGGGCGTCTCTTATCGAAATCCTTCAATGCATGAGATTATATGGGGTGCGTTAACATATCACTTTTATGATTCCTTTCCGCATGCCATCTAATTAAATTAGATACTTTAGATGACATAAAAATCTTTTCAAACTTGGATTTAGGGAAAAGTAATGCATTTGCTTTACGGTAATTGGTTTTCCCTGTTTCACAATCTAACGTTGATAAGTCTGATTTCTCCTATTCTCTTTCCACCTAGAAGTGCCACAGACTGTACAAATATCTAAATGGGAAGTTTCATTTCTAAACAACATAAAATTGTTTGCACATACATCTATGGTCTCATATGTAAAACCTAAGTTCTTTTTCAACTTATGAGTATGGTAATACAACTCAGGAATCATAGCATCGACGGGAAGAACCTTTTTCAATAATGCCAACAACACGTCGAATGATGCGTCTGACCACTAATTCAAAGTCTTAAAATGCAATAACTCCATGATAAATGACAATTTATTGTAAGAAGTACATCTAGGATATAATTCCATTTTCGCTTCCTCAAGTACTTTATAAAACCTTCTCGAATCACGATCTACACTAGAGTACATATTTATCTTACTGGTCTCAACGTTCTGGATGTCAATGCCTTCAAGTTCCAACTCAATTACCATTTCAGTAAGCATTTCATGCCTTGAATAATTCATCCTCACATCAATATCAATCTGAACTACATCTATATTTTGACAACGAATATATTCTTCCCCATGACGAGTCCAACTCTTATAATTTTTCAGAAATCCATTCAAGAATAGGTTCCCCCTCATGGTATCTTGTGTGAATTGATATTTATTTTCACATTTTCTATATAGAAAACTAATATAGTCACTTTTAAATCCTCCAGTGAACTCAATGAACTGCATAATGCCTTAGAAATATCCACTAAACATTCTATTTGTAAGATCAATCCTACTCTTATCCATAATAATATATCTGTATAACAAATATTTACCCAAATGTGGTCAAGCCTCGAACATTTTCTCATTGGATACACACACAGACTCAAGAATGCTATAAATAAAATAACAACACAACATAATATTAATCGAATCAGAATATACATGTATTGTAAATTGGATGTAACTTCCAACCTCAAGTAAAGTGTGATGTCTTCTTACACAAACATTGTGAACACACATTATTTCATAATTCTTCATGCACACAAGCCTGCATACACATGAACTTCAATTTTCAAAAAATTTATTCACACACAACATTCATATAATCTTAATTCATGCCAACTTTGTGTTGTAAAATGACCAAAATTAAAACTCTTAAATGGAAGTTAGGGCATACCTGAGAGCGCTACAAATCTGGAAGGGAGGGGAGCCTGAGGTGGTGTTGCGAGAGAGAGGAGGGGTAACGGAGGGGAGTCGGAGTCTGAGGAAGTGTGGCAAGGGAGGGGACAAGTGGAAGCGGTGGAGGGGAGATGGAGGAAGAGGTGGTATGGTGAGGGAGGGGATGGGCGATGGCGGGGAGCCAGAGGCGATCACGTGGCGTCGACGGTGGCGGGAAGTGGCATTGTGGTGAGGGAGAATAGAAGTTGTTGTTAGGGTTCAAGAACGGAGGGGGTTCGACTGTGAGGGGGTGGAGGCGGAGGTGGTCGCGCGGTGTCGGTGGTGCGGTGTCGGTGGTGACCATTGATGGGCGGAGGCGGTGCGACGAGGGAGAACAGACATTGTGGGTAGGGTTTGGGCGCGATGGGGGGTTAGACTTTGAGGGTGGTGGAGGGCGGGGGGGGGGGGGGGGGGGGGGATGGCTGATGGTGTCAGCGATGTGATAGGGGAGGATGGGTGTGAGGTCAGTAGTGGTCGGTGTGAGGGAAATGGCGGTCAGTGTTGTGGTGTATGGTTTTGGAGACGCAAGGGGGGGTTCTAGCGCGAGGGGAGGTGCAGATGAAGGTTTTTTAAGCTTAGGGACCGCCATTGGTGGTCGCCTATGTTAGGGGGCTCCAAATACCCCTTTTCTAGTAGTGAATGCTTCTTTTTTATTTTCTTTTATGTCTAAAAAAGTTCCAATCATACTTCCACATATGTTTTTTTCAACATGCATAACATCGATGTTATGTTTTATCTCTAAAAATCTCTAGTAAGGTAGTTTGAAAAAATTAGAATGCTTCTTCCAGATATTTATTTGAAGACCATAAATTATTTTCTTTCAAAAGTTCGAATAAATTTTTTTCACCCGAATGTAATATTCTTCAACTGAAAATGGTTTAAGGGGAAGTTTGTATTCTTTTAAACCATTAAATGATTTTTTCAATATACGATAAGGATGATCAATTCAAAAAAAAACTTTGATGTAACATGTACAATGTCTTTCTTCTATTCTTAAATTGATAATTTGAAGTATGTTATTCACAAATTGGACATAATTTATGTCCCTTAACACTATATCCAGATATGTTTTCATATGCCGGAAAGTTTTTTATAGTGAACATTATCATAGCATGAAAAATAAAATACTATTTCTTGTATTAATCAAAAACTTTAACACCTCCCTATCATATTAGTTTAAAATCATCAATCAATGTTGAAAGATACACATAAATATCATTTTTTGAATGTTTTGGTCCAGAAATCATCAATCTCATCATAGCAAATTTTTTCTTCATACATAGATGTGGAGAAAAGTTGTAAACTACCAGCAAAACTGGGCATGAACTATGTTGGCCAATGAGGCTCCGATATGGATTCATTCCATCAGTACACAATCTCATTCTAAGATTTCTAACTTCAGTTCCAAAATAATTAATTTTTTTATCAAAATTATTCTTCTGTGGTGAATCGGCAGGGTAATGTATGTTACCA
This sequence comes from Viscum album, assembly GCA_963277665.1. Classification (NCBI taxonomy): domain Eukaryota; kingdom Viridiplantae; phylum Streptophyta; class Magnoliopsida; order Santalales; family Viscaceae; genus Viscum; species Viscum album. The sequence goes on along the minus strand of OY728156.1, from coordinate 1,500,088,500 downwards.
TCAGAGATGCGCTCATCTGAATTTTATCTTATACTTTTTGCATCAATTGAATTTTTAAATAGATTCTTCAAAAGAGGAATTAATGGAAGGTACCAAATTTATTTAGCAAGAGTTTTGATCCCGATGCCTATGAATGAATCAGAGTTGAATTATCAGAATAGTATGCAAAAAATATTGGATGACATCATTAGAAAGTACAAAATTTGTTTTTCATGACGTTAGATAATTGTTCCTGAGAATGAATCTGAGTTGACCTTCCCATATATATTATTTAGTGATGTCCCACATGTAGAAAAACTTGATAAATATTCATAATCTTTCTTATATGATACACCATCATTGGGGACAGAATGTATCTTTTTATACCTGAATCCCATTGGGAATAATATTTTCTTCACCTCATAATTGGAATCTGGAATCCCATTGCCTTTTGTAACTATATCTTCTAAAAATCTCAAGCAAGCTGGAGAAACATTTATCACTCCACTAATTTTTTGATTTTAAGTTAACTAATCTCAAAACTACTGATAAAACTATATATTTATTACAACCTATGTATAATGGTTTCTTATAATCTCCATAAAATAATTCAACAACTATTTTTTTATGGTTTCAATACCTAAATTATGAATTAATTCTTCAATAAGATCCTCTGCCTCATTATGAATATTCTCTTCAACATTATATGTTGAATTTTCAGTTCTTTTACCATGCCATATCCAACATGTATAATTAAAACTAATACCATAACAAATGAGATGATCCTTGATTTATCTGGAGTTTAACTTTCCTATATTCAAACACTTCACACATGGAAAGAAAATCAAATCAATGTTTCGAAGATTTATTTTAGCAAAATACAAGAATTCATCAACTCCTTTTTTTATATTCACTATTGGTTCTTCATAAATTTATCCAATCACAATCCATTAAATACCTGATATCACAATATAATCGGTGAATATATTAAAACATATATATATTTAAATATATTAAAACATATTATTTTTTTATCTTTTCATGGATCAAGGAAAAATACATTCCAAAAATTTCATACTTTTGTTTTAAAAATCACCACATTATATGGGAATCAAAACTCATTATCTAGAAATGAATGTTCCTTTGAAAACACTAATACATTTTAAATCATTTCACATTATTTTAAATTCCCAATTTCACATGGGGATTTTAAAACATTCTAATTGGTTTAAAAAATAGTTAACATTATTTTTTGAAAATGAAATTGAATCAAGATTCAAAAAGACCTACTTTATTCAATACAATCATATAATAAAAAACAATTTATGTTTAAAAAACACCCCTAAGCATAACCATGATGTTTTCCTTGATCCCATTCAAACCCAATAAGTGTTCACTCTCATAAAACCTGATTGCACAACCTCACTCACACTCCCATGAGTCACATTTTATAAAATCATGGCTCATACATAGAACCCATTAACAATTCCCCACTACATGTCAAACACATCTAACTAAAATAACTTTTGTTTTAAATTTTCATCAATACCAAAATATCATCAGTTCAAAGGCCCATAGCATGATCACTTTCTATAAGATAATTATACTAAAATGATTATTTTATTCTACATTATCATCATGCCACTGAAACCATATCAAAAATCAAATGTATGTGGTATCTTACTAATAATTCCCTCTAAAACCAATGTCATTACCAAATCACCTCAATTTATCTACATCATAGAATCCAAAGGAATATTCTTTTCTATACCACATACTCGATAGTACCTATAATTAACTGATATCATAACTTAAATAATATATTCAAGAGTGTAATCTATAAAGAAACTCGATAGTCTTAGATAAACCCCTATTGGGTATCCCTAATTCACTACATTATATCCCAAGGTTACTAGGCTCTCCCTCCTTACCTATAACCATATCTCGTATATGCCACACTTTTTGGATAAAGATCAATTCTCTCATCTCTTATATCACGTGCCAAGACACCCTAAAAATGGTTCAAATATCTATGCATGCATATAAGGAATCGAATTTCTATTCATCATCGCACTCCATAGAAATAATCCTTACTGAAAATATTTATATCAAACTACCCCTTCGAGGATCATTATCTCACCAATATGTATATAATAGAATCAAAATAATAATCAAATCCCAACTCACTATAGTAAAAGATAATGGAATCAAATCAAAAAACATAATTAAATGATAAATAATTTATCTTCAAAATTAAAAAAAAACATACAAAATTCAGAGTTGAACAACACAAATGGAACCTTAATCCAAAATTTTCTCCTTTGAATGCATTCAAGATTAAACACTGAAAGCTCTAAACTGAAATGATTGTAAAAACGAAAATTAAATATAAACAAAAAAATAAAACAAAACCCAGTTGAATGCCCCCAAAAATAGGTATCTGAAGAAAAAATATCTCGTATATGATGAAATAAGAGTTGATAACTAATAATGGTGACCAAAAATCATGAAAATCTGAGAACAATGACCCCAATGGTTGTTGGAGATCACAAAATGGCCCTCAAATACATCACATGTCGAGATAGAGAAATAGCGAGTTACGTATTTTAGATCAAAAAAATGAGGTTTTACCGATCCTGATTTTTTTAAAAAGAGTTTCGCCATCAATTTTTACAAAAACCAACACATAAGAGGTAGAATATCATTTTTGGCCTCAGATTTTATGAAAACTAATGCCAAAAATAACTTTTTGAGAAATATATGGAATCAGTTTTTACAAAAACTGATGCCAATTTTTTTTGATATACGGTGATAGTTTTTTACAAAAACTGATACCAAAAAGTTCTAGAGAAAACATTTTTGGCGTCGGTTTTCATAAAACCTGACACCATAAATCATATGCAATAAGTTTTTGGAAATTTTTTTTAGTAAAAATGATGCCAAAAAAATATTTAAAAAAATTTGGTATCCTTTTTTAGTAAAAACGACACCAAAAACTTCTCGCACATACTATTTCCATCAATTTAAACAACCAACTTCATTATTTTGATGTTAAAAACATTATTTCTACTAGTTTTTGTGGGTTATGATTCCTTTTATAATGACACTTAGGAATATCATTCATGGTTTTGATCCAAATACCATAAACAACTACTTCCATCATAAATGACAATAAACTCAATATCGCCCAACTGAATTGATTTAATCACAACAAAACCAGAACCAATATCACCAATTAATAGTGGGTAAAAGGATGGATAATATATGGTATACAAAGAAGGTTTCATTAATAGATAACCTTTGATACATGAATATTTTCTCATCAATTGGTTTCTTCTTATATGTATACATACTCACATCAAAAGTCAACCTATTTTTTAATGTTTGGATAACCAATCCCACATCAGGATATAGAAAGGATTTATAAACATGACTTGAATTTATAAGAGATTTATAGTTTAGTAAATAATTCCCCTCATTAGGGTGATATTATATTGAATTTCCATCCTCTTGACCAATTTTAATTCCTAATCATCATTGTTAGGGAACCCCTATGACTGCCTACCTTTAGAAAGCAGGCTCGTAATTCATTATAGATGTGGTAATCATTGTGTATTCCCAATTAAATAAATAAAACTTGTTGGAAATCATTTGAGATAGTAGTAGTTACCCAATTTGAGGATTCTATAGTCTTGATCAACCCCTCAAAAAACCCAAATTTTAGGCCACCTAGTCCCTGGTCGAAATAAAAAATGGTGAATCTGATGTGAACCTTTCACCTATGAAAATAATTGGTTTCATATTCACATACTTGTAATGTTTCATTGATTAGTATTCTTACGATAGACACCCTTATCAAAATATCTCTTGGATCTAAGAAATTTCTTCATCATCAAGAAACCATTCTGATATACTAACTCCCTTAAGAGTTGTGGCCCAACCAACCCATGACAGGCCATGGAGGAGAATGGGGACCCTATCACCACATCCAAGAAATTCCATTGTATATCTGAAAAGTATAAAAATGCCTAAATTATTTATCTCAGAGAGTTAGGATAGTACACCACCCATTTCAAGTAAAATACCAAGGAGCTTCCTGGGAGGGAACTTATCCACCCTGGTCATGATCATCAATGTGTGACACCAATTATGTAAGAAGTCACAAATAAAGTTATTCCTGCCCCAGCTATCCAAGCCAAGAAATCAAAAAGGAGATCTTGATAAGGTAATACCACTGGTGAATATATAAATAAAGTCTATATACCTTCTTTTTAAAACACCCTTAAGTCTCATCGATATATCTCATCGGTGGGCTGGGTCTAATTTCAAATCACCACTAACAAGAATCTTGAGGTATCATCACAGTTATCCTTGATGGTTTTTAGGATCCTAGGGAGAACTCCATCTAATAGGGATGGGAATATTTTTATCATTTTTACCATGTATTCATCTATTATACCATCACCATCCCAATAAATGTTACATCAGGTGCCAACCCACCGAACGGGATACTCCACTAATTAGGAGCACTACTTCACCTATGTCTCCATTAACAAGGCATCATCAAGGTCTAAAGACTTTTTACCTAATTTTAATGAAAATTATCTTATTGAGGGTTATTATACCCTCCTATAATCACCTAATATACAATATTTTGACCTATATTCTACCTCTAGAATTGGTGAGGAAGGGATCAATGATGTCATGTCAACCGTTATAGAAGGAATTATCAACCCTGTCAATGTTATAGAATATAATGTTGATAGAGAATATGACCAATTTCAGTAGTAGATCAAGTATACATGGTCCTTATTGAGGATCCAGTAATTTGACAAATATCTTGCCATTGAAAAATGAAGGGGTTTCATCAAGACTTCTTTTAGTCATCCAATCGAGCATGACAATGAAATTTCTACTGAAGAATAGATCTCTCAACTCCAATGAGAAAATGTTTAGGAAATAATCATTGGAGTTTTTTATGAATATTTTCCTTACAATTATATACCATCTTCCTCGTATATAGTTCCTCCTTTAAATTATGTTCCTGATCCCATAGGGTGGGGGAATTTTTATTTTATTTATCCACTTATTAGGAAAATTCTAAACATTGTTTCACCTCACTGTAGCCCAAAGGGGTAAGGTAATTTTCATTTTTTAAATTCCCCTTTACCATATATATTGGGTAATTTATATATTTTATACCCCCCTCATCTAGTTCATTCTAGAAATTATTCAACCTAGATAGTTTCCACAGATTTTCCAAGAGAGTACGAGTCATCCAATCTATGGTATATATCATCAGTATATGGAACCTCCAATACTTCAGCATATACCCCCAAATTGATTGAGATAATGTAACAATATCCAAAATACCAATTTCATCTAGGTGTATATGTTTATGGAAGTATATGTGAAAGAAAGGGGAATCTGTATTTTCATCCATATCTTGATGAAAGACAAAAAGATGTGTATTCCTTCTAGCCAAAACATGTCCTTAGGTATTTTGATTATACCATGGAGAATAACTTGATCAAAATCAAAAGAATAAAGAAAAAAAAAGTGGTGGAGTTGAAAGGATATTCCAATTACATCCCCTAACATTGATGTATTTTACATATAATCAAGAATTTATTTTAATTAAAGGACAAGCTTCACAATAAGATAAAAGAGGTGATATTTGAGCAACTGAAACCCAAATATACTCTTTGGTCATGTGAGCACTCTGAAAAAACACACAATCAGCGAGAAAGAATATAGGATTCCTATCTCTTAGTAATATATTAAATAAGTTCTATTTATTTACGTTTAAGAATGTAGATTTTTACTTTTCATGTTCACTAGAGTGTAACCTTCTAAAGCTAATGAGGATCAAGAGACCTAAGGAGGTAGTCATGAATTTCCATCTCAATTATTGTCTTTAACATTGGTTATTAAGTAATATGATTTAGGGACACGGTGACTTAAATAATTGTCTCTATAAGAAAATCTAAAAAGTTTTGATAAATGTAGAGAATCCTCTAACCCATGAAGAATGCATATAATTCATTCTCACTCTACCAAAAAGACCTCCCTCATGACAAGTTATATTATCATAACATTATTATCTTTTGACATTAAATTTTATTGTATATGTCTAGGTAACATGATGTTAAATTGCACTACATATTATTCCTCGATGTATGATAGTAAACTATATAGCATAAAATCCTCACTGAAACACACAAAACTATATAGTCATGGTCCCTAACATAATACCCTAAACTACATGACACATTAATATACTCTAAAAGACCTTAAAATGCATAGCGCTTTTATCCTTATTTCATGAATTTAAACTATAATACACATGGTTACTTTTTGGAATCTTCCTTTTGTTTTTAAACATGAGATAGGTCTGTATATGAAGATTCTAGTGTAAGTTTTTATCATCTCATGCTATGTTTTCTCTAACAACCCTACACTATAACCAATATATCTCACCTCATCCTTGTATTAGAACCTCATACACATCAGGTTTCCTCCCTCCTCAATCTGGGAAACCCCTTCATTGGAAATTCATTATAAATGATCTGCATCTATAAAGAAAATAAAATTATCATACCTCAATGTAATAGTCAAATTTACATATGTACTACACATAAAAACTATATGTGGCTTGATTCTTGTCTATATTGGATACATACTGATGCTTAGATCTCATATTTTAGGCCCATCCATGGTTTTTCATTACTTTCAACCATATACCTCCATGAGAGTAAACTTTTTGTGAAGATTCTTATCCACATTTAAATTTAAATTCTCCCATATGTTTCTTATCATTAAATATTGTCCAGTTCAATATAATTCTAAATTGTCTCATGTTTCTCACGTTGAGCATGGATCATGAGAGCTTTGAGGAACTAGTTAGTCACTCTGACTAATCTGATTAAGATTCATTATATTCAAATACAATGAACTTTTTCTTTGTCATATAATGATAAAATATATAACATGATACCATCACATTTATCATATCATAATTCTATTGGAATTCCTTAACCTTGAGTCATTCCTCTACGTCTCCCCCCATAGAAATAATGGTAATTGAGACTAACTAATTTGGAGGCACCCCACTTTGATTAATTGGTGAATAAAATAATTTCCTTAGATCTTATTACTTAGGGGATGTTTTTCTCGTAAAGGAAGGTTCCCCCTCAACTCCATGATTTATTTTCATAACTATGTGTGATATTGGTTTCCTCAATTACTAATGGTCAACCTAATCCTACCAATCTCCACTTCTCATGGACTCAAATATTCTTAGGTTATGATCGACACATCCCATAACCCAACTACTCAGGTGGATTTGAATAACCTAAATGTTACACATTTTTTCATCATACTCATAATCAAAGAAAGATTATAACATCATATTCTTGTACCCTTTCATTTCAGGTTATTCATATCTAGTGAAGACCCAAATGACTTGAGTTGGTTAATACCCTCTAAAATCCCACTTGTTCAAAGCTACATAACCAAAACCATCATCCCTAGATTTTCCTTATTTCATTAAGATAAAATAAATTCCATATGGTAAATCCTATAATACATCAAACTAAATAGAGTGGGTCATCCTATGAGACATGTCACCTATATAAGAGCTAGATCCATGAAAAGATTCTTGGTGTATACCTTCTAACCTTAAATATATGATTGTGTTGAATTTTCCAACACCATACCAGAATATAATATAGAAATTCCCATACCCTATGTTTTATCATGATCTATATAGGGGATCCTTAGTTGACTATAATGTTGAGTTTCACTTAGGAAATGACCAAAAATGATCCATCCATACATATATGCTAGATCTATGAAAGGGATTTATATAATGACTAAATTTGGATTGATTTCCATCTTCATGGGATATGTATTGATTCCTAGATCCCTATAATTGGACTACCCACACCATCCATCAACAAATAATTCCCATGTATTTAAATCTGGCCAATATAAAGATGATATCATTTTAATAACTATGTATATATTGATTCCGAGAAATAAGGATACATAGTGACATCTAGGATCACCTATACTAGACTATCCATGGGTTTTTGTTCATATTAAACCTTTTCAATTTGGAATATGGTTTTAATGAACCAACCTCATGAAGTTATATCTATAATAATTTAAATTGAATAACATCCTTGGTCTATCAATCATGACCTTAAATAATATGGAGGGTTTTATTCCATATGGAAAAAAAATAAAAATTTCATCTCCCTGTATGTTTTCCAAATTAGTATGGGGACTTCCGCTTAAAAATAACTATATTTGGCTTGATTCCCATTACTTTGGGATATGTAGTGACCTATAGATCTTCTACTCTAGACCCAGAAAAATATTATAAAAAGAATATATAATAAATCTCACAATTTACATACAAAAAATTAAAATTTCATCACCTTGTATTAGTGCTTGACCCTTTACTCATTTATGTTGGGTTTTTCCTTTCCTAGTACATAGATAAGGTACTTACACTTAAAATTCAGATCACATTTTTATGAAGTCATTCCATGTAATAGAATCATGACTCAAAACATCAAAACATCCAAATATGGATGGAAATAATTTAAATAGTATAGCACCAATGTCCCAGTAATATAATGTTAAACTACATGAAAATATCATATTTTCATGATATTGAACTTCATGAAAACTTCTGTACCACATGATGTTAAACTGCGTGGTCATCATCCATACCATATGATGCTAAATTGCACGACCATCATTCCTTCCCCATAGAACTAAACTAAAAGGTAGAATTCCACCCTACAAAACTTTAAACAACACAGAGTGGCCCATTATTTGTGACATATTTCTCCCCTAAATGGGATCTCAATCCATTTAAAAGTATTTTGAAAATGGTTGACTTGTTCCTTGTTACTTATATATGAGATATATCTATTTAAGGAATCATCCTTTAAAATAACTATATGCATTCTTGATTCCCATCACCATGGTATACATAATGAAATATAATTACTCTACTATGGGAGCAACCTCTATTCTTATAGTCAACATATGAACATTCCTCCCACATGTATATGTGCTAGATCTTCATCTAATATTCCAATACGGGTTCTCTCATTTAATTACCTATGATTAGAATAAAAATACCACTTCCCCTATATATAAATTATATCTATATAGGAAAGATATCTTTAAAACTAACTATGTTTAGTTTTATTCATGTCTATATAGGATACATAGTGATTCCTAAAACCCACATACTAGTCCCAATAATAATGATAAAAAAAATTAACTCTCCATGCATATGAGTTAGATATATGTAGGGAATTTTCTTTTAGAGATCTATGTATGGTTCGATTTCTATCCATATTGGATACATGATGATGTTCTAATCTCATATCATGGTCCTAGACACAATTTCAAAAAAATACCATACCACTACACATGAGTCAAATCTATATAGGTTACCCTATTTATAGGAACTACATGTGACATGATTATTTTCATTTTAGGATATAGAGAAAATCCTAGGAATATTGACCTATTCATAGCAATAGGATTATCACTATCATAACCTTCACCAGTTCTTGGTCTGTATCAAAAGTATTCATAGTTATTTGATTATGAAATTGTGAAGATTTTCCCACAAGTGAAAGCCTCTCTCAACATGAGATCATTTCACCTCCACAATAGTGAGAAATAATCCACCTAGACAATAGTGGATAACTTCTCTTTTGAGGAGTAACATAACCCTTTCCCATACATATGATCCAAATCTATATAGGAAAAATTTCCTTCAAGAACTACATACGGATTGATTCTTACTCATATAGGATAATTAGTGATGAGTATATCCTCTAATTATGCTCCCAAACACAATTTTCGAAACAATAATTACCCCTTTTATTCCCTATATACAATCCAGATATATGCAGGGGAGAACAACTTGATTCTTATAATCAGTAATATCATTATTAAAAATATAGAGTATGGTGATTCACTTTTTCACCTTGGTGTTCTGGCCTCCATCACTACAATAAAATTCCATGTTCTTAGGTAAAATCACATTTTATTTCCTGTATATATATTCTATATTTGTGTAGGGGAAACTCTATTAAATAAATATATACTAATTGAATCCTATCAATATAGGATATACAGTGATGTTCTGATCTCTTATCACAAGCTGAGCCAAAAATTTACAAAAAACACCCCCTATTACATTAGTGTTTAGACCTTTTTGGAGATACTTTACTTCCATGATGGGGATACACTAAGTTATATCCTAAACCTTATTTCCTTGCACATAATCCAAATATGTGTAGATGAATCCTCAAAAATATTGTGTATGACCTATTAAAAATTCTCCACTCCCTACCTAATAGTTTGATTAATGTAGTGAAACATAGATGAACTCTGTGTGGATTTTATTCCTATTATGTTAGGATACATAGTGATGATAGGATTCACTATCTAAGGCTCAACTAAAAACCCAAATAAATCCCATGTTTCCCATGTATATGAACCAAATCTGTGCATAAGACCACCAATTTAATAACTACATATGGCTTGATTCCTATCTCAATAGAAGATATAGTGATGCCAAAATCTCTAGTCATGGGCCCATCCATTATTTCTAAAAAATACCCCCTATGTATGAAATAGATCTAAATAGGGGAATTTTCTTAAAAAAACTATTATGGATTGATCGATTCCCTTATAAGATGCATAATGACTCCAAGGTGGGCTTATTTGTATAAATTGAAAATACCCCCAATCATCTTCATTCCTAATCAAATCACTTTTCATTCATGATGGGTCTTATCCATTCTCATCAATATATTGATTTCTTTTACCTCATGAAAAAATCAGATCCATATAAAATAAGAAACTGTAAAAGGGCCTCCTATTGCCTATGATCTAGATCTGAAGAGGAGTCTTTAACATGGGCTTCATCATTCATAAACCCATTATATGGTCATAAGTACCCAATAATTCTTATCCCTCTTTATCATGCACTCCTAGATAACATGGTATGGGTTATTATATTATCTACTCTTACTTATATTATTGATCATGAGTCAAATGAGCTTAGAGGTCTTGGTTCATCACCTCATTGAGAATAACTAGAAGCATCATGACTAAAGATGGGAGACATCAATGGTCCAATTTAAAAAACATTAAATTGGCTAGGAGTGGTCTAGTTGTATAGTCCCACTTTTCTTATATATGATTCATAACTATGTAATGGACCCAGTATATGGATATTTATCCACAACCTCTACAAAAAATAATAATTCCCCACATATCATCTAGGTTTCTTGATATTAAACTATGCATGATATAAGGTCCTCTTCACATTACCCTAAATCGTTGACGACCTAAGTCATTGTCCCATGATGTTATACTATATGATAGTTTCATCCTTGTGCATGATGTTAAATAACATAGATCATAATCCAATATAACTTCTTATCATAGAATAAAAATAGTGTTATCATGTTCAAATGAGGTTAAGGATGCTTCCATCATCTTTCTAAGAACCTCAATCCATAAATTGAACTTTCTATCATGAGTGTCTCAAACTTCCACCAACCTTTCATGGACCTTCGAAAAGAGCCTATCTAGTTTCAAGGGGATCATCTACTTGACTATACAAGAGTTGGATCTATATATGATCCTCTAGGAAATCATCCATAGTTTTTTTAAATTGAAAAAAGGTCATAAGATCATCATGAACCCTAAAAACATGATAAAGGATTCTATCACTCTAGTGTGATTCACAGTCATCCCTTGCATGTTTTTCCCATACCATTACTCATGATATGATAACCTTGATTTATGATTTATGGCATCATCATACCTATTCAAAAAGATTTTGTAGTGTTCTCAAACTCGGGAATCCGAAGTGGGATATTGTGCCACATATCTCCCTCATACTTGGTCCATGCATCATGGCCTTAAACTGCATGTACATTGGTCAAAGTTCTATGAACATAAACTCGGTCCTATAATAGTCAAAATCACTATACCTTAAACTAAAAGTTAAAGGGACATAAATCATGGCATTATGAAAACCTATAAAGGGTAGTCTAATCAAAATTTAATTCTACAATCACTGAGATTTACTCTCTAAGAGATAAGTAAAAAAGTTATATCATAAATAAAAGAGGTGTAGATCTCATAGGTTTTATCTTATGACCCAATAAAAATTTGATCCATTCTATCTAGACTCTTATAGTCTAGGAAAAATTTAGACAATTGATTCACCATATCCTTTCACCCGGATAACATGTTTATTACATGGTGACACAACTTTTTGGGTACCAAAATCCTTCTTTGATAGACTTTTACCCACACCCAAATTAATTTCCCAAGTGTTTAAATCTTAGAAAACATTTCTTGATCCTTAATAAAAATAATTCATGGCTTCAAGGGAACGATATTCTTGACTATGAATAAGTTGGATTTTCATATGGGCCTCTAGCCTGTCGACCAGATGCATCTTTTCCATGAAAAAAGTACCTATTATCCCAATGAACCCTAACAAAATTACAAAGGAACTATTCACCTCATAGTTATTTTAAAGAATCCCTGGTATGTTTGTCCCATCTCAACACCAATAATTCAGACTCCATGGGTGTGATTTAAATAACCCATAATCCAACTATTCAAGTGGATTCAACATCCTCACCATTATGTTCCCATCTTCCATACCCATCCTCAAAAAGCGTACGTAGTTCTTCATTCATGGTCTGAGATCCATGATCAAAAATTGAATACACCCCTTTTTGAAGTAATATATAAACTATATCCAAGGTTCCAGGACCCTCCATGTAAAACATTTCACCTATAACCTATTTCATTTCTCAAATATTTAAATCTTATCAAACATTTTATGTCCCTTGGTAAGGAGTGTGTCCGAATTTAAGGGACCCCTCTGCTTCACTATTCATGCGTTGGATCTATATATGAGCCTCCAGCCTATCAACCAAAGTGTAACACCACAAGTTTTTGAGAAATATTTGTTTCCAAATATTTTAATTTCTTAGATACTATGTGTTACACACAACACTGAGCTTTAACAAACCTTAATATACTATTAATATTTTAATTTAAACATTTATATTTTAACCTAGCCATTAAATTTGATAGTTTGAATAGGAATAACAAAATTTTGAAAATTAAGTATGAATTTTTTATATATAAATAAAATATATTTTTAAATAATTAATTATTTTTTAGTAAAGTCTTTAAATGATTTGAAAAAAAATTCTCAAAAAATTGATTTGTATTAATTTTTGTGAAAATAATGAAAATAATTTTTGAAAATTTTATAATATTTATTTGAAAAAATTAAATTCATTGTTTTATTCAATGTGTAAAAATTATATTACGTTCAATTTTATAGAATTTTCTAAAAAGATTAATTTTCCATTGAATAGTGAAAAAACATATTTTTATTAAAAAATTCCTTTTTGTTTGAAGCATTTAAAAAGTTACATCCTATTTAAAAAAAATTAAAAGTAAAATTAGTTCAATTATTTTATTATTAAAATAATTTATTTCATTGTAATCAAATTCATAGTCACTTTTTAAATAAAAACTGTCTCTACTTATGAAAAAAATTTCTTTGGAAAATCATTATTTATTAAGTTTGTGTATTTAATTTTAAATTAACATTTTCCACTTATTTGAATGGAATTTATAATAATTGGTTCCATATTTGGAATCATAATAATTAATAATATATAATAATTTCCACTTAATGTTTTGTCAAAATGAATAGAGAAAATGGTAAAAATTAATTACTGAGGTTGAGGTTTAAATGGATTTATCAGGGGTTAAACTAAAATGATAAGGATGAAAATGACATAAAAACTTGTCCATTTCCCATTTTATGGACACATTTTGACTGTATATTATCTAAGTTTTGATAATGAATAATTTTATATCATTTTTTCATGTTTAAAATGTGGGTGAACATTTTTATTTTTAAAAATCCGAGTGTTCCTGCTCTCCCACTTATAAAAGTGCACCCCTGCTCCTCCACTATTTACACTTCCAATACCATTTTTTAAATTTAAGTCCAACCCAAATATATTAATTTATTTAATCCCCATATTCTAGAGTCCTTAGTTTTATTATTAAAACCTTCTAATAATGATTTAGGTGTAAACCTAATGGGGTTCTCTGAAGAAGTGGTACAGTCCTTAACTATGTGTTTTCATTTTATTTATTCCTCTAACCACTTAAAATGTTATATAAACAAGATGATATGACAAAATAATTATATACCATATAATTATATTTTATTATTTAAATGGATTTACATACATTTATATCCTCTTCCATCATGTTTGATATGAAACCGTTGATCATGTGTATGGTAGACTACCGCCTCACGAACCGATGTAAATAATTATCCATGATGGATTTAACATATTTATATGATATTTATGACATAATTATACTTATGAAATTATAACATCACATATAACGTCTTACTTTCCGCATCATGGTAATACAATAATGTTTCTCATGTGTTATGTAGACTAACACCTCACGAAGCGATGTGATTCGTTTTTCACTTATATTTTACATGGAAGGTAATAAGTGTATGTTTAATGAATATATTTGATATATATGAAATCAAAAGCACTCTTTAATTTTTATATATTTTTTACCTTCCTTTTTTCTATCATTTTAGAAAATGGAAACAAAGTTCAGGTGCATGTACGACCAACCGTCTCCATGAACGATGTAATTCACTTTATATATGTAACTTTTATTGATTAATATAAACACATATATAATTAATATATGTTATAATTATATCATTGTTAAAATTATTTATATGATTTAAAAATGATCAAAATAAAAGTACTTAAAATGGAAAACCAAAACATACATGAAAAACGATGAAGTTTTTACGCAAAAAGATATTTTATCATGTGATTGTTAATAAATGGGTATTAAAAGGTTATAGGTAAATAATATATGGTATGATAAATGTGAGCATATTAATTTAATATATTTAAAATAAAACTATATTTATTATTTATAAGTTTTGAATGTGTATGAAGGAATTTCAGATTTAAGGTAAGGGATTTCTAGTCTCTCTTTTATTTTTAGGAGACATATGCCATATTCATCACTCATTTTTGTGTGGTATGTATACTACCTATTTGACGTGTTATGTCATTAATATCATTAATTTAATAATATTTTTGGTTTCATTTTATTTTATTATTTAATGGGGGTTATAATTAAAAAGTAACCCAAGTGGTCAGATATTTTATTCTCACTTTTATTTTAATGGGACACATGACATATTCACCACTCATTTGTTCTGTGTGGTGTATATACTTCACATAAATGTATTTTATTATTCTTCTCATTAAAATATGGGATATACATATCCATATAATTTTATTTATTTAATGGGTCTTACAATTTAAAATATACCAAAGTGGTTAAATTGTTTTTGTTACAATATCATTATTTATCGGGATTTTTTATGATTAAGATTTTGATTTTAAAATCTTATCATGTATCTCTAAATAAACTCATGAATTTTTTTCCCATTGTTTATTTCATGAAAAATACGTTTTTTCCTTTCATTTTATTCCATTCATGTACTCAATTGTTCAAAATAATTTTTTTAATAAAAATCAACTTTATTTCTCTCTTCGGTCAAAAATATTTTTTCTTTTATGTCCATGTTTTCTAAAAATATTATAAAGAAAGATTTTACTTTTATTAAATGATTAATTAAATATAGTTTTACCTATGTTTTAATTTTTTTAATAAATTATTTCAAATGAATCTTATTTTAATTTTACAAATGAGGTACTTTCAATTTTCCCCAAAAATATGAAAGTACTCATTATTTTAATGTACATGAAATGAACGGGATTTTCCTCCATCAGGAAAACTCAATTATTTGAAGCTTAATATAAAGTTTCTGAAGTTATTTTAAAATAAAAAAATTCCAATAAAATTTCATAAATTTTTAGTTATTAAATAAGTGATTTCAAAATGGAAATATATTTTCCCCCAAGAAATGTTCTAAATGATCATTCAAAATAATTTTCCATAAAATATGACATCCTTTTAGGTTACTTAAGATTTATTAGGGACATAATCCAATGATATGGTCCTTATAATTTATCTTTATGTTTTATATTTATGATACAAATATGCTTCTGAATCCCATTCCTTTTTTCACAGGTTATATATGATGAAATAATGCCTTTTTTATGAAACTCATTTCTTTTTCATTGGTTATGCTATAATAAAATGTTTATAAAACTCATTTCCTTTCATGGGTTCTAATATGATGAATGTTTTATGATCTTTTTTCACACTTATGTATTGTTTTCATTATATGATAGTGGTTACATTATAACCAAGGATTATGGTTATGCTATAACCAAGGACGATGGTTACGTTATAACCATGTATGAGTGAGACCTATATCTCCCTCCAATGCATTAAGTAAAGATTTATATATAATTAGATAAAAAGGAATATAAATGGGAGTAAAACCAATTCAATAAGGTACTTTTCCCACTATGATATTATTGTGATTAAAACATGACTACTAAGATGGTTTACAAAGTTAACCCATTCCAATATGGTAGTTTTAGAAATGATCCATAACTACTATGGAAATGATTTTATATGCTTATATATATACCAAAAGTCGATGTATTAATCCAATGTTATGATCTCATGGATCATTCCATTTGATTATATTATTATTCATGTCTTATTAACTACTAATATTTATACCATGACTCGTATTTATGATCAATGATATGAAGGATACAGTTTTAAAATGTTATTCTCTTATTCTCATACCCTTAAGATCATGTTATACTAATATATCCTTTATTTACCCTCATCTGAGATCACCCTTTCTTATGTTTTATTTTCCCAGGTTATGGATAAATTTATATTTTATTATATGACTATGAAGGGTTTTGGTTATGAAAAACTTAGTGGGAGATGATTTAGTTCACCTATGAACCAGTTTTTTATGTACCCATGTTTCCAAAGGCACTTGACCTATATGATCCTAGAGCGGATCTTTATGTTATGTAATGACTATTAATCTACTAAGATGTAATATATATGTATGATAATTTTGCGTCTTTACTTTAAGTATCATAACAAAGGTTTAGTTAAACATTAGAACTAGGATGAGAAAAAATTAGTGAGAACACAGGGAATATATATAAGGATAAGTCTATGTATAAGAAAATATCCTATAATTTTGGTGAAGGATAGAGTGACTGGTTTCCAAGAAATCAAATCCCTCTTTGTATAATACAATTGAATATGGATTTGTAACTACTTTACCTAGGTATAAAAAGGGTGTATTGATTTGGACTCGATCCTCACCTAATGCATGCCAATAGACCTATTTGCACACTAGGTTTGACACTCCTAGGGGATATTAATTGGAAATTAAAAAACTCTTTATAACAACCCCAGCCCCAATAGCCCAAAGTGTGTGGTTACTTTATTAAATTTTCTTAAGATACAAGTAATCACATCTAAAGGACTGAATAGTTTAATAGTCTTGGTAAACTAGATACATACAAGAAATTCACATTACATTTCAAACCTAAAATAAACAAAGTATTTTCTTTGAGAATACCATTATTCTCCTTAGTGTAACCCTGAATATAAAATCATTAAACACTTCTTATTATCCTGGGGAAAAGTAAAACATAAGAAATGGGTGAACTCAAATGCTTGGTAAGGGTTAAGTATAGTGGAATCTATAAATAAATAAAGAATAAACAATATGGAAATGTAAATAACCGAAACACATTCCATTTAATCAATAACTTGAGCATAATATGATATAAATAAAAGATGATCAAATAATTCCATATAAATAATCACATAAGAATAGAACTTAACTGTGGATATTCTAATAATCGAATAATCACATGGAATATCAATAACTGATATCATAATTAGTTAATTAATAATGTGGGACACAATAAACATATCATCAAAGATTAGGCCAAGACACTGTATATAAATGGGTAAGGCCTTATCCAATATGAAAACTAGTTTGTCTTATGAGACCTATAGATGCATCGAGGGGCTATATAGGGCCCTTCCCATCACATAATAAGTAAAATACATTCCTCAAATGAAATGGTTGAAATATAATCAATATAAACATTTATATTAAAAACTAAAATATTAAATGTTAATAATTTCCCCAATCAAATTAGCATTATCATAAAACATCCGAAGTAATATGGTTAATGGTATCAAAAAAGCACATACACAATCAAAATATTAATAAACCATCCAAAAAATAATAGTGATTATATCAATAGAACTTATCCCTACTGGACCATAAGTACATTAAAGGTTTGATGTCATTGATGAATAAGAATATCTTTGAAAAAATTATTATGGAAAATATTCTTTTCATTTTGAAAATCACTTTCTAAAGATAAAAGTTAAAAAACAAATTAAAAAAAATTATTTGAAGATAATCTTTGAAATCTTTTAAAATAGTATTTAAAACATTACTCGGTCAGGACATTAGCAAATTTCATACAAGTCATACACATCAAAATAAAAGTTTCCTTTCACATCTTTGGTAAAAGATAAATGGGAATTGATTTGAAAATGATATGAAGATGATTTCAAAAAAATCAAAGTAGGTAAAAATTTTCTTTAAGAAACCTTTTTGAAAAGTTAAAATAAAATTTTAAAAACCTTTTTAGAAAACAATTTTTTTTATGAAAATGGATTTCTAACCAATAATATAAATAACATTAAATTTTCTTAAAAATATTTTCTAAATAATTTTAAGAATCGAAGTGTGGAAAAATATTTGTATTACTCGAAAAGGATCATGAATACCTATAGTATAATAAAATTCAATGGTATATTAAGAAATTTTCATGTAATTTTCTTCAGATGATATTCATGAATAAACAATCTCATTTAGAATGAGATTGCAAAATAAACCCTTAAATGGTCATAGCATTGAAGTGAAAATAATAAATTAATAAATTATGTGTATACCTTATAAATAAATATAAAAATTTATAAAGAAAATATCATATAATCAAAATTAATTACACATATAATCTATGCATGATGTAATCAACAAAGTAGAAGTTTAACCTAATGAGAGGAAATTGAGTTAAGAAATACCTTACCTTATCATTACCTTTAATTAAACATGATTAAACCTCCTGTATAATTTTTTAAATCATGTTATTAATGTATAAAAAACCATATTATTATTTATGATATCACATATGATCCTCTTATATCATCTTATAACCCGTTTGTTAATAAAATTTTGTTATTAATCTTTTTAGGTGTCAACTACTTCATTTTCCTATGAATGTTTTGTCATGTATATCGCAGTTCTTGTGCATAAGATATAGTTCTATCATATGAAGAATTATATTAAGGTTAAAATATCATATTTAAAAATTAAATAATATTTTATAACCATTATTTAATTTTTAACATAGAAAATTAATTGCATCACTTCGTGGAGGTGGTAAGTTGTATATACGCACGAGCCATGATACCATTTCTAAATAGTTGAAAGGGTAAGAAATTGGATGGTATATTAACTTTATAGAATAAATATAATTTCATAATTTTTATATATATCCATTATTTCTATCATTATAACAATTCTATTAAACGTTTTATGAAAAATTAATTACACCGCTATGTAGAAACGGTAAGTCGTACGTATGCACGTGCGGTGATTTCACTTTTCATAAGATATATAAAATGTAGAATATAGTTGTTTAATAATCATAATAACAACTTAGTATATATATTATACTTTATTTATTATTTTAGGATAGAAATTACACATGAAGAGGAAGTATAAGAAGAAATAATCTTGAAAGACTTGATAAAAATGATTACCTCTTTATCAGTGGACTTACTTTAGATCTCTTCTTAAAGGACTTTGGGTTAGTATTTTGAGGAGACTCAAACTGCCATAACGTGAATATGTAAGTTTAAAAAATTAATTTCCAAGACTTGGTTGAGTTAGATTGATCAAATTGGTGTAGTAAGTGAAGTTAGGAGTTCCCTTTTATAATTTAGCTGTGGGGCACATTAACAATTTCTTAAAAAAATTATTTAATATTAATTAATTTTAAATTCAAAATAACTCAAAAATTATTAATTTTCAATATAAGATAATTATGTGTCCGAATCCCCTCATACAATAAAATTTAGTAAAGTTTTTATTAAATTTATACCCTTATCTTTTGGTTTTAACACTTATTTAAGCTCCCTAACTCTTACCATGACATCATGGATTTTTACTCTTTGAAGGTTGATATAGTAACTATAAATAATCAAAAGACCCAAAATGGATCATGGATGAAATTTTTAACCTTATCCCAATAATTTGGTAACATTTTAGAGTTTTATCAATTTTATATCATTTATAAAATATTATTTATTTTAAAATGTCATTAATGTCAGTTTTGATACTATTCATTACTTTGACTTTAAAAAATATCATTAAAACAAGATAAATTAAAAAAAATAACTAATTTTTCATGGTAATCAATAAAATTTTGGGATGATATTAATTATCTCAAATTATATTTATTTTAATATTTTAAATATTATTTATTTATTTTTTTCATTAATTAAATAATTACTATATCATTTTTGTTCAAGCATTTACGATAATTATTTCTTCACTAAAAATTAAAAATAAATTACCATGATTAATATAATTAATTTATATTTCTAAATAATATTTATAATAAAATATATATTATAGATAAAACCACATTAATAAATGGTATAGTTATTAAAATTACGAATGTGTCATCTTTGAGTTTTCTTTAAAAAAAATATTTTAAGGGTCATAATCAATTCCTAAGGGAGAAAAATGGTCATATATTTGAACCATGAATGATTATGTATGAAACTAGATCATCTAATAAAAAAAATTCAAGTGTTAGTTTCATTTTCTAGTTCTTTTCATTTTATTTTTAAGCTATATTACTCAATTTACCATTTACTGTGGTAACGAAAATTACCATGGTTACTCTTCATATTGACCAAAAAAAGAAACATAATTACTAAATTTGAACCTTATGAATAAAAATATGGAATCCATTTTTCAAAATTAAAAAAAAACAAAATTTTCATAATTAAATTTAAAATCAATCCTGCAAAATGCAACGAAAAACTATTTTCTTGATAAATGCATTTTTAATCCAAAAAATGTACTTATACCAAAATAAGGTATAATGATGATTAAAATTAATTATACTAGATTATTTATAAAAAATATTAATTATGTTAAGTTCATATCAAATTAAAATCATAAATATATTTTTAATATAAATAAATTGAGATTTTTATAAATAATAGTATTTTTCACTATTCACTGTAAAATCAATCTTTTCATAAAATTATAGAAAATTAACCATAAGATAATTTTAATATAATGATTTTAAAAATGATGTTAGTTTTATAAAATAAATCTTTTTTTAAGTTCTAGTAAATTGATTATAATATTTACTCATAAAAACAAGAAACCCATTTTTAAAGAAAACACAAGTTTTGAAGAATAAAATGATTTTAATAAAAAATAAGAGCATATTCCCAAATTATTAATTACTAAAGTTAAAATGGGTTGGAAAATTATATTTTTTATAATGTCTTTAATACTATTCATTCTAGTCAATTTGACATCTAGGTTATAACAATCACATAAAAATATTTCTTTTTTCGTTTAAGCTCGGTGTTGTGTGCAACGTAAACTATCGAAGAGGTTAAATTTAAAAGAAATATACCATAAAATATTGTGTTGTTACATTCTATCATCCTTAAATTAATTTCTCCTCGTAATTTGAATTTTCACTTAGAAAATCAAATGTTGATACTGAAAAATTTATTTGTGGGATACTCATATCGTAAAAAGGATCAATAAAATTTCCACTTTAAAATAAAGAAAGGTAAGTATAAAGGTCATGTATAATAAAACATAATAGGATTTCATATATAAGAAAATAAGTGGGAAGTGAAAACATGGATATGTAAGAGAAATTTAACTATCAAGGACTGATTTAGAGTGATATAGAAGATAGTCATTAGAAATTTAACCATCACAAAACTATAAATCTTTGATGGGTTAAAAGACAATTTATATATTTGTAATGAAATTAAAAAGATAAAGTCCATATTAAAAAATATTTTTTCTATAGTTGAGGTATTATTTTAATATCTTGATAAATCACTTGGGAGAATAAACTTAATAGATTTAATTCCACTTCATAAGCATAATCCCATTCTTTTGTTGTGATTCAATCTATTTATGCTTCATTTCATACACGTGAAGATGGACATTCAAAATGAATTTTTATTTCCAAAAACAATATTAATAAACCATAATGTCCTCAAGTAATTACTTTATCCTCTAAATATTTATCAAAACCAAAGTTTTTATAATAGTTTATCCAATATAATAATTCATACTTTAACCTCAAACAATAATATCTTATTTTCAACATAATTTTTTTAAGTATTTAACCTTATGACTCATCCAAAATACATCTATCAGAATTCAATGTATGAAAATTTAGAATAAACGTTACTAAATTTCAAAAATCAACTTAACATTATATTCTCCAAACAACATATAATTTCACTTAAAAATATATAAACACCTTTATCACCATAAAACCTTAATGAAAACATGAACGATTCTAGAAATAATATCTTATGTTATAGAATATATTCCTTAAATCCAAACAAGAAGAAAACTAAGTAAAGATAACATAAACCATGAAACCAATAAACAATTTCATGGTAACCAATATTATCCCATAAATATATATTTATCATCATTATCCCAACATCAGACACATATTAATGTTATCTTCCCTTAATCATTTGTTTTTCAAAAGATCAACTTTCCCTAGAATCACTTCTCTTGGTTTCCCATATTATTCATAATATTCTTCCAAATCCTAAAATAAAAATTACTACAGTATAATCCTTATATATTTCATGATTCTTATAACTATATCCTAATTAGTAAAATACTTTTTACAACATAATTCTTAAATCCAAATAAATAATTACTTTAATCATTCCACTTCATTCTTAAATCATTAACTATGCTTCATCATATTATTCGTAATATCTCAACCCTTTATTATATAATTTGTAGTCTCTTAATAATAAATAGTATAACCATTACTTGTATAACTGTGTTTATTCTCTTCATGAGTTTTCTCCTTAGGATATAGATTTTCATAATGCCCATTTTTTCTTTATTAATAACATTCAACCATTGAAAATTCCTTGGGAAGTTTATTATTACAAACTTTTCATTTTTTATTAGAAATTACTTTCTTTATATCCTTCTTTTATATACCAAAAACATATTCTCATTCCTTTGATACATTAAATTGTGTGTTTTTCTTATATTCTCAACATATAGGAAATTGGGGCATATTTCCTCTATGGTTTCCACCACCCAAGCTCTCAGCGAACTATATCCTTTTCTTCTTTGGTGAGTCCTAGATTTAATTAAGGATCACGTTATTAATCATATATCATGATAACTGGTTAAGCATAATCATGATATTCTTCATTCCATTCATTATCATATTTAGTTTCTCATCAACACATTGTCTATCACATTTATAATTAACCCATTTCCTTATGGTTTTCAACCATTTACTAAAACCAAAATTATAGTGTGAGCAACACTAATCATAGTAATAAATCACATAGTCATAAAGAATTATTTATAGGATTTATAAATCATGACACTTTCTCTGTATATGAATCCTTAAGTTTATACTAGGTTATCAATGGTCATTAATAAATCTCTAGGATGTTATCTGATACTTAGAATTATTCAAAATTCTGATATATGGTTATATTACCTAATATATGTTTTATAAATCTAGCTCCTGATGTTTCTAATTAAGCTTCTTGGTTACCAACCAAAATAAACCCAAACATAGTAGCCCAGAGCTAGTGGTTATTATATTACATTATCATAAGATACAAGGAATAATATCCCAAAGGATTGGATTTCTTAGTGTTCTTGGTAAAATAGATATATAATTTAAATTCACATTACTTTTCAAACATAAAATTCACAAAGTATTTTCTTTGAGAACACCATTATTCTTCTTAGTATAACCCTGCATATCAAATCATAAAACACATTCTAGTATCATGGAGAAAATTAAAACATAACAAAGGGGTGATCCCAAATGCTTAGTAATGGTTAAGTATAGAATAAGCTATAAATAAATAATTTATAAATAATATGGAAAGGTAAATAATTGAAACACATGTAATTTAATCAATAACTTGAGTATGGTATGGCAGGAATAAAAGATGATAAAATAATTCCATATAAATAATCACATGAGAATGGAACATAACCACGTATATTCCACTGATAAAATAATAACATATAATATCAATAACTAATATCATAATGAGTTAATTCATAATACATGATATCATAAAAATATCATCAAGGCTTCAGCCAAGACACCACATATAAATGTGTAAGGCCTTTCCTAATACCCAAACTAGTTTGTCTTGTGAGACCTGTCAATGCATCAAGGGGCTATAGCAGGCACCACCCATCACTTACCAAGTCAAATTAATTCCTCATATGAAATGGTAAAAACATAATATGCATAAATATGAGTATTAAAAACTAATATATGAAATGTTAGTATTTATCCTAATCAAATGAGCATAACCATAAACCATCCTGAGTAATATGGTGAATGGTATCAAAATACCACATCCACGATAAAACTAATCATAAACCATCCAAATAAAGAATAATTATGATATCAACACAATATATCCCCATTGTATCAACATTATATTAAAGTTTTGATGTCATTTATGAATAAAAATATATTTAAAAACATTCTTGAGGAAAATATCCTTTTCATTTTAAAAATAATTTTTTTATGATCAAATTTAAAAAAACATTTTTAAAATACTTATCATTAAATAAAACCTTTTAAAACTATAAATTAATATTTAAAATATTACATTTTCATGATTCTAGGAGATTCCGTGCATGTCGTTCACATTAAAGAAAATTTTACTTTCTCATTTTTTGTAAAATCCAAATGGGCATTTTTTTGAATATGATATGAAGATTATTTTCAAAAAAATTGTTAAAATAGGTAAAAATGACTTTAATATATCATTTTGAAAACTTCAAAAAACCTTTTTTAAACCTTTTTAGAAAACAAGGGTTTTGATGAAAATGTATTTCAAGTCAAAAATATAAATAAAGTCAGATTTTATTGAAAATATTTTCTCAATCATTTTAATTACTAAAGAGTGTAGAAATGTTAGTATTACATAAAAAATTCATTAATAAAAATATTATAAGAAAAATTAATGGTTTATTAGTAAATGTTCATTTAATTTCCTTCAAATGATATTCAAGAATAAATAATCTCGATTAGAATGAGATTATGAAATAAACCCTTCAAATGATCATTACGTTGCAGTGAGAATTAAAAAATGAATCAATTATTTGTATCCTCTATAAATAAAAAAAGTGTAAATATAACCTAAGATAATAAAAATTCGTTACACACATAATATTAGCATGAAATATTCAATGAAGTATAATTTTAACCCAATTAGTTGAAATTGAGTTAATAAATCTCTTACCTTGTTATTACCCATGTTTCGGGTGTTAACTACTTCGTTTTCCTATGTATGTTTCGTAATGTATGTCTCAATTACTATGAATAGGATATGGTTACATCTTTTACATAATTATATTAAGTTTATAAATATCATATTTAATTATTTAATACATTTTTAGAAATATTTTTTAATTTTTAACATAGAAAATGAATCACATCGCTTTGTAGAGACGGTAAGTCATATGTATACACAAGTAATGATATTATTTATAAATGGTTGAAAGGGTAAGTAATTTGATGGAATATTAATATTAAAGAATAAATAAAATTTTATAATTATAATATATATCATTATTTTCATCATTATAACCATTCAAATAAAGCGGTGATGAAAAACAAATTACACCGCTACATGGAGATGGTGAGTTGTGTGTATGCACGTGTAGTGATTTTTCTTTTCATAGGATGGATAAAAGGTAGAATATAGTTATTTCATGATAATAATGACATATAATTATATAGATTATACTGTATTTTTTATTTAAGTATGGAAACAATACATTTAGTTGAAGTAGAAGAAGAAATAAACTTGAAAGAGTTGATAAAAATGATTACCTCTTCTTCGATAGACTTCCTTTAGATATCTTCTAAAAGGAATTTGGGCAGGTATTTTAAGGAGACTATCACCACAAGAACATGGATAATTAAGTTTATAAATTGAATGGGTATTAATTGGTTAATATAGAAGGATAAAATTGGTGTAATAAGTGAATTATGGAGTGACTTCTTATAATCAAAGTGAGGGGAACTTTAGGAATTTCTTAAAATATTAATTTAATATAAATTATTTTTAAATTAAAAATGGATAATTTTTTTAATTTTTAATATAATATGAATATGGGTATAAATACCCTCATACAATAAAATTTAGATATGTTTTGACGAAATTTATACACTTATCATTAGGTTTTAACCCTTGTTTAACTTCTTTAACTCTTATTATGACAACATAGATTTTTACTCTTTGAGGGTTAATATAGTTACTATAAAATCATAAAATACAAATAAATGGATCATAGATTAAATTTTAAACCTTATCTAAATAATTTCGGTTAATTTCTTATTTTTAATGGTTTTATATCATTTAATAAATTTTTATTTATTTTAAAATATCATTAATGTCAATTTTAACAATATTCATTACATTGACTTTTAAAAATATCAATACAACAAGATAACTTCAAAAAAATATTTTAATACATCCCTAATATGTCAAATTAATATGTAAAATTAGTTAATTAAATTAATTACTTCCAATTATATTTATCTTAAAAATTTTCTATAATTTATTTTGTTTTTCCATTAATTAAATAATTATTACATCATTATTGTGCAAGAATTTAAGGTAATTATTTAACCACTAATTTTTTTTTGAAAACATAACCTGATTAATATAATTACTTTATTTTTATAAATACTACCTACAGTATAATATATACTCTAGATAACACCATGTTAAAAATGTTATATCTATTAAAATTATGAAAGTGATATCTTTGACTTTTCATTAAATAAAATATTATAACTGTTATAATTACTTTATAATGGAAACAAAGTTCATGTATATGAATCATAAATACATATGGACTAAAAAAACTAACAAATTTTTTTTCAAGTTTTAGGGTCATTTTATAGTTCTTTTAAATTTATTTTCAACCAATATTACTGAATTTACCCTTTACAATGGTAACGAAAATTACCAAGGTTACTATTCATATTGGCCAAAAATAAAAGGACCATATTTACTAAATTTGAACCTTATATATCCAAAATATGGAAACCATTTTTAAAAATTCAAAACACATAATTCTCATAATGTAAATTAAAATTAATCCCACAAAATGCAATAAAAAACAGTTTTCTTAAAAAAATGCATTTCTAAGATATAAAATGAACTTATACCAAAATAATGTATAAATATGATTAAATGAAATAAATTATATTAATTATAACTAAATATTACTTATGTTAAATTGATATTAAATTAAAATCATACTAATACAGATAATATAAATAAATTTATAGTTTTATAAAAATTGTTATTTTTTACTATTCATTAGAAAATCAATCTTTTCAGAAAATTAATATAAATTAACCATAATATATTTTTAAAATACTAATTTAAAAAATTATATTAATTTTATAAAATAAAATTCATATAATTTCTGTAAAATTATTTTAATATTTAATCATAAAAAGAAAGAAACCCATTTTTTAAGAAAACATATTTTTTGAAGAATAAAATGATTTTACTAAAAATTAAACACTTATACAAAATGAATTAATTATTACATTAAAAATAGGGTAGAAAATTATATATTTAATAATTTGTTTAATAATATTAATTCCCACCAATTCAACATCTAGTTTATAATTATCATATAAAAATATTTCATTGTCCATTTAAGATAGGTGTTGTGTGAAATGTAAGCTATCAATGAGGAAAAATCTGAAAAGATAGATACTATAAAATCAAGGTTTTCACACTATTTATGAACCACCAGGAAGTATTTTAATAATGAAAATGAATGAATTGGGTTAAGCCTAAGATTTTCTATATTTAAAATAAGGTTTCATGGTTTAGACATCTTATAAATTATTTTTCATGATTAAGTAGTTTACCACAATGATTATTTTTTCCCAAACTCTACTTTTTGGTTTTAGTCGATTTCTAGAACTATAAGGAATCATGTTAACATAGAATTTGATGGAAAATTATGTTATTATGAGCAACAAAATTGGATGATGAATGGAGATAAAGATATTGTGATTATACCTAATCAGATATTATGATATATGATTAAAAACATAAACCTCAATGAGATTCCTAAATAATAAATAAGAGAAAGGTGAATTTTAATGAAATATTTTATAGTAATAAACATATATTAAAAAATATATTACTTCCTCCGTGTCAATAATGTGGTAAAACGAACTTATAATAATATCTCAAATGTAGGGGGATATGTTTTCTATGTGGAAATGAAGGTCATATAGAAATGAGTTTCCAATGAATTGGATGTCTTATATATGGGAAACATGGTCATTATCCGATTTAATTCCTTTAAATAATGGGTTATCACATAAAAAAATGAAGGACCTATGATATTAAAACCATTTAATTGAAAGTTTTTAAGTTTTTATGTCTTGGAATTCAATAATTATGTTTTAGAATTATTTTTTCGAATGGTATTTTGGTTATAAGAATCATAAAATGTATAAGTATTATGTTAATTTTGAAAGAATATAATATTTCATTAACTTAAAGTTACAGATACCATCATTGGTTTATGAGTTCAAGTTTTATCATATATTTAAATTCTTATACATCCCTTTTTAGGTTTTAAGATATGGTATTTTAATGTGATTAGTGACATTTTGGAATATGTTTTATTGGAAAATGGTATATGTAACTCTTAGGTTCAATATGAAAAATTATTTAGAGAAGAATACTCTTTTGATAAGTTTAAAGGTATTAATAACCTTAAAGGATTATATGATATTTTATTATTAAGTTATTTTAAAGTATTTTTATTATATTTTTAGTGATGTTATAAGAATTATATTAAGATAGTTTCACTAAAAAAAGAACAATATTTCACATTTTGTAAGGTCATGGGCTGTAAACTCACAACCAAAGGACGATAAGGTTGAAACACCTACCACTGACCTATGCGATATCGTGGTTAGTATGACATTATTTTTTAAAAATTATGTGATATATAAATATTAATTTCATTGTGGTAAAATATGTTTTATCATGGAGATAACCATGGGATTAAAAAATGATATAGTGATAGGTTATGGATCATGACAATTGAAGTTTTTGAGTAAAATTACCCAAATCGTGATTTGGAGTTAGCTAATGTAATTTTTTTATTAAAGATATGAATGAATTATATTTATTGAGAAAGGTGTGATATATATATATATATATATATATATATATTGATCATGATATTTTAAAGTATATATTCATAAATAAAGAGATGAACTTGAACCCGAGAATATAGTTGGAGTTGATTAAATATTATGAATGTTCAATACATTACCACCCTGGAAAAGTGAAAAAGGTGGATAATTCTTTGAGTTATAAGAATAATTATAGATTATCAATGATTAGGATAAAAAAATATCTAATATTTATGGATTTTTATAGGATGGATATGGAAATCTTGAAGGAAGGGGATAAATCATACCTCTCTCAAATAAGTGTTCAATAATTTATCCAAGTAATGATTAAAGAGGTGAAAATGGAAGATTCGTTATTTAGAAAAAGGATATAAGTATTCATAAGTTTATCTTTTATTATTATGGAGTTATAAGGTTTAAAAACCATGTATTTGTTCTATCCATACCATATTTGAAGAAGGAGCAGTTAGAAGAGGCTAGTAGTTCTTTATTCTCTATTTATCATAGAATTACGAAGATGTATAGTGATCTGAAAGAGTATTTCTAGTGGGAAAACATGAAGAGAAATAGTATTGACTATGTTCTGAGTGATTATTTTTTTAGAAAGTAAAGTAGGAGAGACAATATTATAAGGGGATCTTATAGTCATTACTCATACCAGAATGTAAATATAAAACCATCACTGGGGATTTTTTCATTAGACTCCCAAAAACATCTAAATGGCGCAATGTTATATCAGTTGTATTTAATATATTTACAATGTTATCATACATTGTTTATATTATCTAATATTTCTCTCTAGATCTAATTTCTAGGATATAAATTAAGGAAATTTTAACGTTTCATGGAGTACCATATTTTATTGTATTGGATTAGGATCCAAGGTTTCCCTCAAAGTCCTAGGTAGTTCATCAGTAATATCTTGATACAGAGTTAATTTTAAACATTGTGTGTCATTCTCAAATAGATTTTTAGTCTAAGAGAAAAATTAAAACACTATATGATATTTAAATATCTTGTTATATGGATTTCAAAGAGGGTTGGGGTCAATACCTTTACTAGTTGATTTTTATTACAAAAATACTTTCCACTCGAGCATTCAAATGGTTCCTTATGAATCTCTCTATGTAAAGAAGTGTAGAAATAAAACATACTAGGATGTAGTTGGGGAAATAAATATATTGCAACCTGATCTATATAAATAATTGGTAAATAAGGTTTGATCCATTCAACAACACATAAGGATAGCACAAAGCCGGAAGAAAAGTTATGTTGACAATCGCTAAGGTGATCTGGAAATTGATGTTAGTGACAAGAAGTTTTTTATAATTTATCGATGGAATAAGGTAATGAGATTTAAAAAAATTGGAAAACTAATACCTAGTTATATCATTCCTATTTAAATTATTGATCATATTGGGATGCTAGCTTAACTATTGGTGCTTCCACCGAACCTCTCTCGGATACATTATGTTTTCCATGTATCTATCTTCAGGAAGTTAATATCTGATCCATCATATATACTAAATTCAAAGTCCATACAAATAGAGTATTAAATTTAATGTGAGGAAAAACTAGTGGAGATTCTGGATCATAAAGATAAAGTTCAATGAAACCAGACCACTCACCTAGTCAAAGTTTTGTGGTAAAACTGCCAATTTCAATAAGTTATGTGGAAAACTAATGATACAATGGGGAATAAATAAACTCATTTATATGTATCATAGTAACACATTTAAAGGTATAAATTCACTTTAATGGGGATACAATGTAACACCCCAAGTTTTTATTAAATATTTTTTTCAAATAATTTAATTTCTAAGTTATATTTTATTAAATGCAACACCAAGTTTTGACAAACCATAATATACTATTAATATTATTTCTTAAACATGATTAATATAAACTTGCTATTAAATTTTTTAGTATTAATATTAATAACCAAATTATTAAAATTAAGTGCATAGGTTTTATATAAATAAAATATATTTATAAATAAGCTCTCATTTTTTAGTAAAGTCTTTATATGCTTTGAAAATTCATTTTTTTCACAAAAAAAATGATTTGTATCATTTTTTATGAAAAAATAATAAAATTAGTTTTTTAAAATTTTATAAATAATATTTTAAAAAAGCTAAATTTATTTTTTGAATCAACATTTCAAAATTAGATGAAGGTGAATTTTGTATAATTTTTTAAAAAGATTAATTTTTTAGTGAATAGTGAAAATACTGATTTTATTAAAAACTGTAATTTCATTTTTTTTAAATCAAAGTTAAATATCGTTTAAAAATAATTTAAAATGTAAAATTAGTTCAATTATTTTATTATTAATCCAAAATATGAAATTTGAATCAAATTCATATTTAATTTTTATAGTAAAACATTGTCTACTTATGAAAATTTTCTCTTAGGAAAATCGTTTTTTCATCATGTCTGCGAGTATATTTTTAAATTAAACATTTTCAATTATTTTAATGGAATTTCTAAAAATGTATCAAATATCTCAATCAGAATAATTAATATTATATAATAATTTAAACTTAATATTTTTTCAAAATGAATAATCAAAACAGTAAAAAATAATTACCTAGGTTAAGGTTAAAACGGGATTACATGGGGTTTAAACTAAAACAATATGGGTTAAAATGATCTAAAAACGTGTAAAATTAAATCTTTGTAGCCATATTTGGACCTTATCTAAACTTATTTTTTATAATGAACCATTTTTTATCCTTTTAAAATGTATGAATTTGGGGTACACCTTTTTTCTTTCAGAAATCCCAAGTGTGTCATCTCCTCCACTTATAAAAGGGAATCATCTCTCCGCCACTGTTCACACTTCCAAAACCATTTGGTTCAACCAATTACTTCATAAAACTCTTAATTAATTCTCTATAAATATCCAATATTCTTATTTTTATTATTAAATCCTACTAGGATGGATTTAGTTGTAAACCTAAAGGTGTTCTCTAAAGAAGAGGTATAGTAATTATCTATGTGTTTTCAATAGATTTATTCCTCTAACCCCTTAAAATATTACATAAAAATTATGATATAATAACATAATTATATAATTTATAAGTATATTTTACTATATTAATGTAATTACCTACATCTATCTCCTCTTCCATTAATTATGAAATGAAACTGTTAATCGTGTGTACGGCGGACTACCGCCTCGCGAACCGATGTAATTCATTTTCCATCACCGCCTCTCAAAACTGAATATAATGATAGATATAAAATATTTATATGATATTTATTACATAATTAAACCTTTATAATTATAATATCATATATATCTTTTTACTCTACACTCCATATGAATATGATATTATCGCTCATGTGTAATGCGGTCTACCGCCTCATGAAGGTATGTGATTCCTTTTTTACTTATACTTTACATGAAAGATAATATGGATAAATTTAATGAATATATGTGATATATATTAAATAATAATTAATATTTAATTACCATATGTTATTTACCTTTATTTCATTCCATCAATCAAGAAAATGGAAATTGTGTCCATGCGTACATACAACCTACCGTCTCCATGAATGGTGTAATTTATTTTCTATCTCTAAAATTTATGGATTAGTATAAATAAATATATAATGAATATATATGATAATTATATTATGGTTAAAATTATATTGATAATGGTACCATGATAAAAATAGAAAGGATGAAAATACCAAACCAAAATATAAATAAAAAATTAAGTAGTTTTTGCCCAAAATGTGATTTTAACATGGAATTACTAATAAATGAATAATAAAAGGTTGTAGGTAAATAATATATGGAATGATAGAAATTATTATTGTTATTTAATATAATTATAATAAACCTATATTTTTTATAAATTAGTTACAAATTTTTTTGAAGGAATTGAGACTTAAGGTAAGAGATTTTTAGTCTCTCTTTTGTTTTTAGGATACATATTCTTTATTAAACACCCACTTTTTTTGTGTGGTGTATATAATACCTCTTTGACATGTTATACCATTAATACAATTATATTTCTGATATTTAAATTTTCATAAGATTTTATTCTTTAATTTTGAATATGGTTCAAAAGTTACCCAAGTGCTAAGGCATTTTTGTCTCACTTTTACTTTCATGGGACACATGTCGTATTCACAACATGTTTATTTTGTGTAGTGTATATAATTAACATGAATGTATTTTATTATTATTATAAATAAATTAGGGTATCTAAATATTGATATAATTTTATTTATTTTCTGGTAATTATGATTAAAAAGATACCAAAGTGCTAAAAATTTTATGTTATAATCTCATTGTCTATCCAGATTATTTATGATTAAGTTTCCAATTATGAAATATTATGACCTATATCTCAAGAAAATCAAGAAATTTATTTTCCTATGGTTATGTTACAATAAATACATGCATTCCTTTAATTTTACTCTCTTTATATACTCAATAGTTCAAAATAATGTTCTTAATAAAAATTAACTTTATTTCTCTCTTCGATCGAAAATCATTTTCTTCCATGTCCATGTTTTCTAAAAATAATTTAAAGAAAGTTTTTAATTTTAAATAATAAAATTTTAAAGACATTTTTACCCATGTTTAAAGTTTTTACAAAAAAAATTAAGTTAATATTATTTTTGTTTTCCAAATGAGGTGATTTTGAATATTACTAAAAATGTAAAATGAATCTTTATTTTAATTTGCATGGAATGAAAACAAATTACACCATAAGAACCAATAAATTAGTTTACTATTACTTTAAAAGTTTCTATGTTAATTTTTTAAGAAAAATATTTTCTTTAAAATTTCATAATTTGTTATATTTTAAATATTTAATTTTAAAATATAAAGGATATTTTCTTCAAGAAATGCTCCAAGTGATCTTTCAAAATCATTTTCCATATAAGATGAAATACATTTATGTTACTTAAGATTTATTGGAGATATAATCCAATAATACCAAGCTTATTATTTCTTTGAATGGTTCATATTTATGATGAAAAGATTTTTATTAAACCCATTCATTTTTTCACAAGTTAAAATATGATGAACTGATGAAATGTTTATGAAACTCATTTATTTTCCATGGTTTATGTTATGATAATAATTTTTATGAAACCCATTTATTTTATTGGTTCTAATATAATGAATGTTTTATGGTCTTGTGTATGGAATCCCGCCTTTTTAAAACATAAATTTTCATTACATTTTACAAACAGAGGATCTTTAAAGTATAGTGTCTTGGAAATTAGGAACAAAAACACTTGGAAACGACAAAAAACATTCTTCTAATCCACTTTTAAGGATTAATCATAAGTTAATAATAAGTACAATTACAGCATCTCATACCCTGGAGACATACATTCAAAGGAAAGGGTGAGCAGAAGGCTCAGTAAGGAAAACAAGTGAAACAGTTGACATGTGATCTTGAGCAATATTAATAAAAAAATGATATAAATCATAAAGGCATGAGCAATGTAAGAATAGGAATATCATAAAAAATTAACTTGAATCGTAACTTTAATATGGGGCTACAACATTTAATTTAGACATTCATGAACATATCACCAAGGTTTAACACCAAGGTGTCATAAAAATTACCAAGGTTATTCACCAACGTATTGTGAAACTTGTCATCTCTAGAGATTAATTATTTACCCAATGCATTGGAGTGATATCAGGGAGCACCCTTAATATGTCCTTAATTTCATGTGATCCACATAGAACATAATCATAGATTTCATAAATAACCCAAATATATTAAAATAAATGGGTTTCACTTCAAAATTATGACGTCTTAAAAGTGCTAAAAAAATAAGATCGTTATGTCATTTATAACCCATGGAAAGGGAGTGAGGGTTACATGCATGTCAACTACAGAATCAAGTATATCATTGTTTTTATAACTATGAACACACATAGAAACTAAATAGGTATGGGTATTCACATATATAAAATAATAGAATTTATTAATAGAAAGAGATAAATTTTGAAATGAAATTTCTGCAGCATAACGGCTATGTAACTTGGTTTTAAATAATAATAAAAAGAGAGTGTACAAGAGTAACCCAACCATAAATAACTTATAATACACTATAAATACATAATAACATGCATATAAGAACATGGTATGGAAATTTTAAGGACATACCACATGAAAAGGAAACATGAACGAAAGGAGATGTGATTCCCTTTACGAAAAATTCGGTAGCCTAACAACGTCACATAAAAATTCATAAAATCAATTGATGAGAGAAGAAAGGTTCTCTCATCATTTGGACATGAAATTGACAGTAGTAAGGATATATAATAACAATCTCCCACATAATAAAATGGAACTATAAGACATAACATAAAAGAAGTCATGACTTAAAAGAATTGGGTGAAAGGTTCCCTTACCTAGAAGAGTAACTTCGAAAGCTTGATGGTTGGGACCTTGGGAGGCTTGAGGGCACCTTGGGAGGACTCCTTGGGAGGTAAATACACCATAACTTCATTGAGGATGATTTTTTAATTAAATTGATGAAGAAATGGCTTGGTATTTATAAGATAAGTGAGGGAACTAATCATTAATTTCCAAGGGACTCCTCATCGGTGGTATTGGTAAAACCATGGGCTTGCCCATGGTATTTTTCCATGGTATTGTCCACATGGGACACCTCATAGAATATATTACTATTCATAAGTTGACCAGAGTTATTGCATAATTATTACATCCTTAATTATGTCATTAAACAACCGAAACTCAAAACTGTATTTTTACTATTCGCTGAAAATTCAACTGTTTCATAAAAATACAAAAAATTCAACTTAACCAAATATCAATGCTCTAAATTAAAAAATGAACTATATTTTATGAAAATAATTTTCCAAAAAATTTTAACTTAATTTTTTTTAAACACCATTCACTGAAAATTCAACTATTTCAAAAAAATCTTCAAAATTTACCTTAACCTGATATGGATGCTATGAATTCAAAAATGAACTCCATTTTGTGAAAATAATTTTCTATATATTTTTAATTTCATTTTTAAATAAAAAAATATTCACCCAAAAGAAATCTAAAACATACCTAATAATTTCTGAAATAGTTATTTACTTAGTTTATCAAATCACATTACCTAATCAAGGTCTTTAAATTATATTAATACTTTTTTAAGTGAGATTACTAATCTATTTGGTCACTTTACTAATCATAAGTGTAAAATTACTATTCATAATTTACTATTCACCAAAAATTAAGTTGATCTTATTAGACTCTAAATATCTTATTGATCACAAATGTAGAAGACCATTTTTTGAAAATCATTACACATTATTAATTATTTAAGGTTTACATAAATATTTTAAAATATCCCTTTTTCCCAAAATTCATCAATAATATACATCCTATTTTTATTCGGACAATTTAAATTCACAAACTTCACCATAACATGAAAAAACAATTTTATTTATATCAAAGTATTGCATAAAGTTGCTATGGTCTCATTACATAACCCCTTATAACACCAGCATAGGACCCAAGTTTAAGGTGTGCTAAGGTGATAGAATCCGGGGGCGGCTCGACCAACATTGCCCGAGTGGTGATTTCTATTAGCTTGAACTTCTCTCATAGGAGATTTTGTTCCAACTTCACATGATGAAGTTCAGCTTGGGATTGGTTCAGACAAAAGCCCAATGGTGCACCTCCTTCCCAAGTTCTGTCAGATGGGATTCGAATGGCCCGAGACTAATTAATGAGGCCATCGAATCTTCTTTCTTTATTAATTAACCAAGATCACTTGTATTTATAGACAAATAAATGCAACATTAAGAGTTTAGTTTCCAATGGTCATATTGACCAATGGTCATTTTGACCAATGGCCATATAACATTTGAAACCCAACGGTCACATTTTAATTATAATAATTTCATTAAATGAAATAGTTTTGTTGAGTATAAAATAAAATAACACACAAAAAACAGAAACAAGAATTATTAAAAAATTTGGGTCGTTACATTCTTCCCCCCTTAAGAAATTCCATCCCTGAAATTTTTAACTCGTACCCTTAGAAGAGAAAAGGTGTGGGTACTTCTGCCTCATAAACTCCTCTGATTCTCATATGGCTTCTTCATATTTGTGGTTCCTTTACAACACCTTAACAAGGTGGGTAGTCTTGTTCCGTAGAACCTTGTCTCTATTATCCAAGATCTCCATCGGATGCTCCTCATAAGAGAGGTCATGTTCAATTTATACCACCTCTGGGTTTAGTAAATGTGAAGGGTCAGGTTTGCACTTCCTCAAGAGGGATACATGGAAGACATAATGAACTTGTGCTAGATCTGGAGGAAGTGAAAGCTAATAGGCCACTGCTCCCACGCGATCAAGGATTTCATAGGGGCCAATGTACTTAGGGATGAGCTTCCCTTTCTTCTCAAACCTCATGACTCTCTTCCAAGGTGAAATTTGAAGAAAGACCTTGTCACCGAAATCAAACTCCGAATCCATTAGACGGTTGTCAGCATAGCTCTTTTGACATCTCTGAGAAGCCTTAATGTCTTGTTGGATGGAATGTACTTTTTCTGTGATCTCTTACACAATATCAGGTCCAAGAAGCTTTCTCTCACCAACTTCATCCCAACAAGTAGGAGTTCTACATTGTTTCCCATATAGAGCTTCATAGGGTGCCACTTAAATGCTCGGGTGGAAGCTGTTGTTTTAAGAGAACTCAACTAAAGGTATATGTTGATCACATCTACCTTTAAATTTCATTGAGAATGTTCTTGACATGTCCTCGGGTGTTTGAATAGTCCTTTCAGATTTTCCATCAGTTTGGGGGTGATAGACCGAACTGAAATTAAATTCAGTGCATAGAGCATGTTAAAGACTTCTCCAGAATTTTGATGTGAACTATGGATCACAATCAGATATGATAGAAAGTGGAATTCCATACAGCCTTAATAATTCCTTCACGTAAATCCTAGCAAGTTGATCAAGAGAGAAATCTTCTCGGATAGAGATAAAATGGGCAGTCTTGGTGAGATGGTCCACTATAACCCATATTGCAGTGTTTCCTTTGGAAGTTCTCAGGAGACCAGTGACGAAGTCCATAGATATATTGTCCCACTTCCATGCTGTTATGGGTTTTGGTTGCAATACCCCTTTAAGAATTTTTCATTTTGCCTTCACTTACTGACATACCAGGCACCTTGAAGTGTAGTCAGCATTCCCCTTTTCATATTATCCAACCAAAAATGATCACGAAGGTCCCTTTACATTTTGGTACTTCCATGATGTATAGAGAAAGTAGAGCTATGAGCTTCATCCATTAGTTCCTTCTTTATTTCTAGAATAGATAGAACACATATTCTTGTACAAAATTTCATTACACCTTCTTGATCAATATTGAACTCAGGAAACATCACATCCTTTGTAGCCTCCAACATCTTCTGCAATAAAGGATCTTCTTTTTGTGCTTTCTTGATCTTCTCTAGTAATGATGGTTGAGAAATAATTTGGGTTAGGGTTGATGATGTCCCTTACTTTATAATTTCCATGTCCAGCCTTACTAGGTCATTGATCAAAGA
The DNA here is from genome assembly GCA_963277665.1 of Viscum album. Lineage (NCBI taxonomy): Eukaryota > Viridiplantae > Streptophyta > Magnoliopsida > Santalales > Viscaceae > Viscum > Viscum album. The sequence continues at coordinate 1,500,049,263 of OY728156.1, read as the reverse complement.
ATCTCTTTGAATACTCATCATGGAAAGAACAACTGGGTATTTTCTACTTAATGCATCAACGACTTTGTTTTTCTCTTCTAGGATGATAATGAATTGAACAATAATAGTCTTTAAGAAGTTCCAACCATCTCTTCTGTCTCATGTTCAATTACTTTTGTGTGAAAATATACTTCAAACTTTGATGGTCTTTGTATATATTACATTTCTCCCCATAAAGATAGTGCTTCCATATCTTCAGAGAAAAAACGACCGTAGCCATCTCCAGATCATGCGTATGATAATTCTTCTCATGATTCTTCAACTGTCGAGATGCATAAGCAATGAATTTTTCATTTTTCATGAGGAATTACCCAAGCCATTTCAGAGATGAATTTCGAAAAATAATGAATCCTTTTCCACTTGATAGAAGAGTTAACAAGGGTGCAGTTACCAATCTCTTCTTCAACTCTTGAAAACTTTCCTCACACTCCTTTGTCCAGATTAACTTGACCCATTTTCGAGTTTACTTGGTTAATGGATTAGAAGGTCGTGAAATTTTTTTCACAAACCTCCTATAATATCCCGCTAATCCAATAAAACTATGAATCTTAGTTATTGTGTTAGGTTGAGGCCACTCCTCTACAACTTTTGTCTTTGTAGGGTCAATTGTGATTCTTTCATTGGTTACAATGTTCCCCAAGAAAGCAACTTGTTATGACCAAAATTCACATTTTCGGAAATTTCCAAAAAGCCTATCCTTCCATAAAGTTTTCAAAATAGCCCTTAGATGATCCTCATTCTCCTCATGACTTTTGAAATATATCAGAATATAATCAATAAAAACTACCACAAAGTTATCAAGGTAGTCCTTAAAGACTCTATTCATCAAATCTATAAAAATAGAAGGTGCATTAGTCAGTCCAAGGGCATAACAACAAACTCATAATGCCCATATCTTATTCAGAAGGCAGTTTTTTTAATATCTTCTTTATTCCCCCTTAATTGATGATAATCAGATCGAAGATCAATATTAGAGAATAATTGAGCCCCATAAAGTTGGTCAAAAAAGTCATAAATTCTTGGAATAGGGTACTTTTTCTTCACTGTGATCCCATTCAGTTCTTTATAATCAATACATAGCCGCATTGATCCATCCTTCTTCTCACAAAGAAAACTAGTTCTCCCCAAGGAGACACACTCGGTCGGATAAACCCTTTCACCTAAAGAACTTGGAGTTGTTTCTTTAATTCCTATAGCTCCACATTTTCCATCCTATAGGGAGTCTTTGATATCGGATGAGATCCAAGTACAAGTTCAATGGATAAATCTACCTCTCTTTCTGGGGGAGGTCCGGGTAATTCCTCAGGTAATACGTCAACATATTCCTGGATGATGGGGACATTTTATATCCTTAAAATCTCATCTCCTTCTTCTTCACTGATAAACTCCATAAAGAAAAATATAGGACGTTATTCAAAACAAAGATTAGGTTGAGATATCTCTCTTTAGAAAATAACTGTGGGTTTTCCATTCAAGACTACTGAGATTTCCATGCTTCTGCATTTGATTGTAGCATTATACTTTGAGAGCCAGTCCATCCCTAGTATAATGTCGAATTCTAGCATGAGAATGACTACTAAAATTCCGATAAGATTGTGCTCACTAAAGTAAATAATAGAGTTTCTAAACCTTAATGATGCTTGGATAATCCCATCAGGAGTCTTGACTAATAACTCTACTTTTAGAAAATCGGGGGTTGATTATAAATTCTATGCAAACATGGAGAAAATAAAGGAATTCATGGAACTAGAATCAAACAAAGTACTTGCTAGCTTTCAGAGAACAACAAGAGTACCTGCTACCACATCATTCAGATCTTCGACTTCAGCTATCGTGATAGAAAAAACATGGCCTTGATCCCTTGGTCTTTGTTGAGGCTAATGGTGGTTCCCCTTCACTGCCCTCAGATTTGAACATTGATTGGAAAAGTTTCCATGTTGTCCACACTTAAAGAAATGAACATCAGGTAGGGAATACACCATCTTCTTCTTATCGTTAGTGTTTGGAGGTTGATGTTTCACCTCACTACGACAATTCCTCACAACATGGTCATCTCTTCCACACTTGTAGCATTTCCCACTCCTAGTCAGGCAGTTCCCCAAATTCTTCTTCCCACATTTATTACACGTGGGATATTGCACTTTATTTATTCCTCTTCCTTTACCAAAGGTCCTCCCTAAGCTGGTCTCCATCGATCTCTTCTTGTTGTTTGATTTATGAGACAACTGCATCTCACCAAACTCCATATCGACTTTCATCGCACTCTGTACGATCTCCTCACTGATATCATAGTCTGGGTTGGCTAGATTCTTCCGTAGATAAGGTCTCAGTCCACTGAAGAATCAATCAACCTTCTCATTTGGATCCATGACAAAGCTAGAGCTATAATGTGAATACCTTGTGAAGCTCATCTAGTAGATTCCCATAGATTCATTCTCATTATGCTTCATCTTGAGAAACTCCTTCTCTATTCTTGTTCTCATGGAATGATGGAAATACTTACTGAAAATATCCCTCTGAACTCTTCCCACCCTATAGCTTCAACTTCCACTCTTTTCCAGGTGTTTTTAATCAGTTCCCACCACTAATCAGCTTCTCCCTCTAAGCGATAGACAGCCAGGGTGACCTTATCTTTCTCTAAACAACAGAATAGAGAAAATATCTTCTCGATGGAGCTGATCCACTGCTCAGAAATCAATATGCTAGTCGATCCACTTAAGGTTGGTGGTCTTTGACGCATAAAGGACTCAACAGAATGTTGTTCCCTTTGCGGTGAGATCGGTCTCTCGACTTGATTCAAGTTATTTCCCATAACTTGAGTCAGTTGGTTCATCATTTTCATGAATGTTTCCAATCCGTCATCCATTGGAGGGTCGTCAGCACATGGTCCATTTTGGTCACCATTTGCACGGTTCCTCCTATTTCCCACCATTTTCTGAAAGAATAAATCCTTATTGAGAAACTTATTTCATTTATGAATCTTTTAACTTTAAATGATTTTATGTCTTCAAACTTCATGCTTAAATAATTACATTTCTCTATAATTCCTTCATAATGATTCATAAAAATCTTGTGATTAACCAAACATATCCCCCGAGAGTGTTGTAACCAAGAGTGCAGCAAGGCCCGTTGTTTTGTACCATTTCCCATTCAAGTATAGCTCAAAGTGGTGTTTTCGAGTTTTACCCCTATGTACATATGTGCCAGAGCCACCTCTACCTACTCGTATCCCGACAGGGATGTATTTTCTTAATAAACCACTTACTCATTACTCACCAAAACACTGGGAAGTTTTCCTATATTTAAAATTTTCTGTAGGGTTCTTCCTAAATTTTTCATATCCTAATTTCCATAAATAACTAAACTATCCTTTAATACCCACTATGGAATCCCTCCTTTTTAATACATAACTTTCCATTACATTTTACAAACAGAGGATCTTTAAAGTCTAATGTCTTGGAAATTAGGAACAAAAACACTTGAAAATAATATAAAACATTCTTCTAATCCACTTGTAAGGCTTCATCATAAGTTTATCCTAAGTAAAATTTCTGCATCTCATAACCTGGAGACATACATTCAAAGGAAAGGGTGACCAGAAGGCTCTAGTAAGGAAAACAAGTGAAATAGTTGACATGTGATCTTGAGCAATATTAATAAGAACATGATATAAATCATAAAGGCATGAGCAATGGAAGAATAGGAATATCATAATAAAAATAACTTGAATTGTAACTTGAATTTTAACTTGAATATGTGGATACAAAATTTCATTTAGACAATCATGAACATATCACCAAGGTTCAACCCCAAGGTGTTATAAAAATAACCAAGGTAATTCACCAAGGTATCGTGAAACTTGTCATCTCTAGAGATTAATTCTTTACCCAATGAATTGGAGAACTATCAGAGAGCACCATTAATATGTATTTAATTTCATGTGATCCACATAGAACATAAACATACATTTCATAAAGAACCCAAATAGAATAAAATAAATGGGTTTCCTTTCAAAATCATGACATTTTAAAAGTGCTAAAAAAATAAGATCGTTATGTCATTTATAACCCATGGAAAGGGAGTGAGGGTTACATGTATGTAAATTATAGAATCAGATATATCATTTTTTTATAACTATGAACACACATAGAAACTTAATATGTATGGGTATTTACATATATATATAAAATGAGAATTTCTTGAGAGAAAGAGAGATAAATTTTGAAAAACAATTTCTACAGCATAACAGCTATGTAACTTGGTTTTAGAAAATAATAAAAAGAGAGGGTACAAGAGTAACCCACTCATAAATTACTTATAATATATTATAAATACAGAATAACATGGAGATAATAACATGGTATGGAAATTTTAATGACATACCACATGATAAGGAAACATGAAAGAAAAGAGAAGATGCAATTCCTTTTACAAAAAATTCGGCTACCTAACGGCGTCACATAAAAATTTAGAAAATAAATTGATGAGAGCGGAAAGGGTATCTCATCAATTGGGCATGAAATGGATAGTATTAAGTATATAGAAGAACAATCCCACACATAATAAAATATAACTATAATACATAACATAAAGGAAGTCATGACTTAAAAGAGGAGGGTGAAAAGTTCTTTTACCTTGAAGAGTAACTTTGAAAGCATAACGGTCGGGACCTTGGGAGGCTTGAGGGAACCTTGGTAGGACTCCTTGGGAGGTAAAGAGACCATAACTTCTTTGAGGATGATTTTGGAATGAAATGGATGAGGTAATGGCTTTGTATTTACAGGTGAAGTGAGGCAACAAATCTTTAATTTCCAAGGGACACCTCATCGGTGGTATTGGAAAAACCGCGGGCTTGTCCATGGTATTTTCCCATGGTATTGGACACTTGGGGAACCTCATAGCATATCATAATATTCATAAGTCAACCAGAATGATTACATAATTATTACATCCTTAATGATGTCATTAAACACCCAAAACTCAAAAATGTATTTTCACTATTCACGGAAAATTCAACTGTTTTAGAAAAATCCCAAAAATTCACCTTAACATAATATCTATGCTCTGAATTCAAAAATGAACTCCATTTTATGAAAATAATTTTCTAAATATTTTTAATTTAATTTTTTTTTAAAAACACTATCATTGAAAATTCAAATATTTCAGAAAAATCTCCAAAATTCACCTTAACCTGATATCAATGCTCTGAATTCAAAAATGAACTCCATTTTATGAAAATAATTTTCTAAATATTTTTAATTTAATTTTTAAATAAAAACACTATTCACCTGAAAGAAAACAAATACATAAATAATAATTTTTGAAACAATTCTTTACTTATTTTATTGAATCACATTTCCTAATCAAGGTGTCTAAATTATATTAATACTTTCTTAAGTGAGATTACTAATCCATTTGGTCACATTACTAATCATAAGCGTTAAATTATTTTTCATAATTTATTATTCACCAAAAATTAAGTTGATCTTATTAGACTCTAAATTTTTTACTGAACGCAACTGTAGAAGACCATTTTTTGAAAATCATTACACATTATTAATTATTTAAGCATTACATAAATATTTTAAAATATCACTTTTTTCCAAAATTCATCAATAATATACATCCTATTTTTATCCGGACATTTGAAATTCACAAACTTCGCCATAATATGAAAAAACAATTTTATTTATATCGAAGGATTACATAAAGCGGCTAATGTCTCGTTACATAGCCCCTTATAACACCAGCATAGGACCTAAGTGTAAGGTGTGTTAAAGTGATAGAATATGGGGGCGGCTCAGACAACATTGCCCGAGTGGTGATTTCTATCAGCTTGAACTTCTCTCATAGGTGATTCCGTTCCAGCTTCACACGATTAATTTCAACTTGGGTTTGTTCCAGAGTAATGCCTAGTGGTGCTACCTCCTTCCCAAGTTCCGTCATACGGGCTTCGAATGGCCCGAGGCTACTAGATGAGGCCATCAAATCTTCTTTCAGTATTAATTAACCAAGATCACTTGTATTTATAGACAAATAATCGTAACATTAAGAGTTTAGTTTCCAACGGTCATATTGACCAATGGTCATATAATAGTCAAAACCCAACGGTCTCATTTTAATTATACTCATTTCATTAAATGAAATAGTTTTGTTGAGTATAAAATAAAATAACACACACAAAAAGGAAACGAGAATTATTTAAAATTTTGGGTTGTTACATTTTGTAACACTTATATATGGTTTTAATTATGTGATAGTTGTTACATTATAACCAAGGATGGTGGTCATGTAATATCCAAGGATGAGTGGGACCAATATATCTCTCCAATTCATTGGGTAACATTTGATATATCATGAGATAAATAAGACTAGAATAGGGAGTGGAACCAGTTTAGTAATGGAATTTTTTAACAATGATAGTCTTAGGAGTGAACTTTAACTACTATGATTGTATGGGGATGGAAATAATTCTACTATAATAGTTTTTTAAATGAGCCTTGACTACTAAGAAAATTATTTTATATTCTTATTTGTATGATACAAATCTATTTACTATGCTAATTTTATGCTCTCGTGGCTCAAGTTTTTTGATTTCATTTTTATTTGTGTTTTATGAACTACCAAGATTCATTCCATGACTCAATTTTATGATATATGATATATAGGGTATGTTTTTAAAATGTTATTATCTAATCCTCATACCCTTATTCTCAATTTCTGTTAATATCTCCATTTTTACCCTTACTGAGCATATGATCTCACTTTTTCTTAAAAAAATTTCTATAGGTTATAAAGAAAGGTATTTTGTATGATATTTCAATGAAGGGTGAAAGTTATAAATAAATTAGTGGGAGATTATGTAGTTCAACTATTAACTTATTTTTTATATATCCATGTTTCCAAAATCACTAGAACTATATGGTTCTGTCATGGATTTTTATATTATATAAGTAATATGCATCTATTAAGATTTAATATATATGTACATCATGTTTGGTTCTGTCATGGATTTTTATGTATCCATGTTTCCAAAAGCACTATAACTATATGGTTCTGTCATGGATTTTTATATTATGTAAGTAATATTCATCTATTGAGATTTAATATATATATATATGTATGTATGTATGTATCTACAACATGTTTGTGTTCATGTAGAGGCATATTTGCCTTACAAAAACATTGTAGTCTCTCCCATAATGCCCTAAACAAAATGAGGCTCCTAAAAGAATAAAATTATAGTAGAAAAGGATAAAAAGACCCTTTGATATATTATATCATCTACTCCATGGTAGTTATGGATTAGAAGAAATTATCCACAAATGTGGTTTCCTCCTCTCCATCCCATTGTAGTGCCTCTTCCCTAGCAGTAGCATCGAGTCTAAATTTTTCTACCACATTAATATTATTTTGCTGTTATGTCCCTATTTTCTCTATATTATTGAGCATTTATTTCATGTGATACATATCATGTTGAATATTATAAATATCATCCCTCCCACCATTTAACAAATTTTTTTGTATCGCTATTTCTATCACACTCTGGGAGGATTCATTCAAAGTCTCATTACTATAACGCCCCAACCCTAGTTACCCAGAGTCGGTGAATTATTATATAACATTGGCATGATCACAAGATATCAAATCCCGAAAGACCAATCAGTTTAGTATCCTTGGAAGTACTAGATACAAACATAAGTTTTACATTACATTATGAAATGAAAAACAACAAAATTGGGTCTCCTTTTGACACATTCATCTCCCTTAGACTATCACTGTAGGTCGGTCATAATATACTTATTCACATCCTGGGAAAAATAAAACATAGAAAGGGGTGAGATCAGGTGCTCAGTAAGGATAACAATATTGCAGAAACTTTCATAAATAAGCATAAACATTTAAGTCAATGTATAAGAAAAAAACACAAGACTTTTAAACTTAAACTTTATAATAATATGGAAAAATAAATCAAATAATGTCATTTACTTATTCACATGGATATTATACTAGTATAATAATCACATTTAATATCAATATCTAATTACATAATGATGGAATGCATAATGTCAGACATCATAAAAACATAGTCAAATAATTAATAATTTGTTTAATAAAATGATTTTACTAAAAATTAAACACTTATACAAAAAGAATTAATTATTACACTAAAAATGGGTTAGAAAATTATATATTTAATAATTTGTTTAATAATATTCATTCCCACCAATTCAACATCTAGGTTATAATTATCATATAAAAATATTTCATTGTCCATTTAATATAGGTGTTTTGTGAAATGTAATCTATCAAAGAGGAAAAATCTAAAAAGATAGATACTATAAAATCAAGGTTTTTACACTATTTATGAACCCCCATGAAGTATTTTAATAATGAAAATGAATGACTTGGGTTAAGCCTAAGGTTTTATATATTTAAAATAAGGTTTCATGATTTAGACATCTTATAAATTATTTTTCATGATTATGTAGTTTACCACAATGATTATTTTTTCCCAAACTCTACTTTTTGGTTTTAGTCGATTGCTAGAACTATAAGGAATCATGTTAACATAGAATGTGATGGATACTTAAGTTATTATGAGCAACCAAATTGGATGATGAATGGAGATAAAGATATTGTGATTATACCTAATCAGATATTATGATATATGATTAAAAACATAAACCTCAGTGAGATTCCTAAATAATAAATAAGATAAAAGTGGATTTTTATGAAATATTTTATAGTAATAAACATAGATTAAAGAATATATTACTTCCTCCGTGTCAAGAATGTGGTAAAAAGAACTTATAATAATATCTCAAATGTATGGGGATATGTTTTCTATGTGGAAATGCAGGTCATATAGCAATGAGTTTCCATGGAATTTGATGTCTTATATGTGGGAAACTTGGTCATTATCCGATTTAATTCCTTAAAATAATGGGTTATCACATAGAAAAATGAAGGACCTATGATATTAAAACCATTTAATTGAAAGTTTTGAAGTTTTTATGTCTTGGGATTCAATAATTATGTTTTAGAATTATTTTTTCCAATGGAATTTTGGTTATAAGAATCATGAAATGTGTAAGTATTATGTTAATTTGGGAAGAATATAATATTTCATTAACTTAAGAGTTATGGATACCATCATTGGTTTATGAGTTCAAGTTTTATTGTATATTTAAATTCTTAGACATCCCTTTTTAGGTTTTAAGATATAGTGTTTTAAAGTGATCGGTGACATTTTGGAATATGTTTTATTGGAAAATGGTATATGTAACTCTTCGGTTCAATATGAAGAATTATTTAGAGAAGAATACTCTTTTGATAATTTTAAAGGTATTGATAAACTTAAAGGATTATATGATCTTTTATTATTAAGTTAATTTCAAGTATTTTTATTATATTTATAGTGATGTTATAAGAATTATATTAAGATAGTTTCACTAAAAAAGAACAATATTTCACATTTTGTAAGGTCATCGGGCGTAAACTCACAACCAAAGGGTGATAAGGTTGAAACACCTACCACTGACCTATGTGATATCGTGGTTAGTATGAAATTATTTTTTAAAAATTATGTGATATATAAATATTAATTTCATTGTGGTAACACCTGTTTTATCATTGAGATAACCATGGGATTAAAAAATGATATAGTGATAGCTTATGGATCATGATAATTGAAGGTTCTTGAGTAAAATTACCCAATTCGTGATTTGGAGTTAGCTAATGTAATTTTTTTTAAAGATATTGATGAATTATATTTATTGATAAAGGTGTGATATATATATATATATCATAAGATTTTAAAGTATATATTCATAAATAAAGAGATGAACATGAACCCGAGAATATAGTTGGAGCTGATTAAATATTATGAATGTTCAATACATTACCACCCTGGAAAAGTGAAAAAAGTGGATAATTATTTGAGTTATAAGAATAATTCTAGATTATCAATAATTAGGATCAAAAAATATATAATATTTATGGATTTTTATAGGATGGATATGGAAATCTTGATGGAAGGGGATAAATCTTACCTCTCTCAAATAAGTGTTCAATAATTTATCCAAGAAATTATTAAAGAGGTGAAAATGGAAGATTAATTATTATAGAAAAAGTATATAAGTATTCATAAGTTTAACTTTTATTATTATGGAGTTATAAGGTTTTAGAAACCATGTAATTGTTCTATCCATACCATATTTGAATAAGGACCAGTTAGAAGAGGCTTGTAGTTCTTTATTCTCTATTTATCCTAGAGTTACGAAGATGTATAGTGATCTGAAAGAGTATTTCTTGTGGGAAAACATGAAGAGAAATATTATTTATTATGTTCTCAGTGATTATTTTTTTAGAAAGTAAAGTAGGTGAGACAAAATTCTAAGGGGATATTATAGTCATTACTCATACCAGAATGTAAATATAAAATCATCACTGGGGATTTTTTCATTAGACTCCCATAAACATCTAAAGAGCGCAATGTTATATCAGATGTATTTAATATATTTACAAAGTTATCATACTTCTTTTATATCAGATAATATTTCTCTCTAGATCTAATTTCTATGATATAAATTAAGGAATTTTTAAGGTTTCATGGGGTACCACATTTTATTGTATTGGATCAGGATCCAAGGTTTCCCTCAAAGTCCTCGCTAATTCATCCGTAATATCTTCATACGGAGTTAATTTTAAACATTGTGTGTCATTCTCAAATAGATTTTTAGTTTGAGAGAAAAATTAAAACACTAGATGATATGTAAAGATCTTGTTATATGGATTTGAAAGAGGGTTGGGGTCAATACCTTCTACTAGTTGATTTTTATTACAAAAATAGTTTCCACTCGAGCATTCAAATGGTTCCTTATGAATCTCTTTATTTAAAGAAGTGTATAAATAAAACAAACTAGGATGTAGTTGAGGAAATAAATATATTGCGACCTGATCTATATGATTAAATGTTAAATAAGGTTTGATCCATTCAACAACACATAAGGATAGCACAAAGTTGGAAGAAAAGTTATGTTGACAATCTATTAGGGGGTCTGGAAATTGAAGTTACTGACAAGATGTTTCTTATAATTTATCCATTGAATAAGGTAATGAGATTTAAAAAAATTGGAAAACTAATACCTAGTTATATCATTCCCTTTTAAATTATTGATCATATTGGGATGCTAGCTTAACTATTGGTGCTTCCACCGAACCTCTCTTGGATACATTATGTTTTCCATGTATCTATCCTGAGGAAGTAAATATCTTATCTATCATATATACTAAATTCAAAGTCCATACAAATAGAGTATGAAATTTAATGTGAGGAAAAACTAGTGGATATTTTGGATCATAAATATAACGTTCAATGAAACCAGACCACTCACCTAGTCAAAGTTTTGTGGTAAAACCACCAATTACAATAATTTATATGGGAAACTAATGATACAATGGGGAATAAATAAACTCATTTATATGTATCATAGTAAAACATTTAAAGGTATAAATTCAAATTAATGGGGATATAATGTAACACCCCAAGTTTTTATGAAATATTTTTTTCTAATAATTTAATTTCTAACATATATTGTGTTACATGCAACACCAAGTTTTAACAAACCATAATATACTATTAATATTATTTTTTAAACATGATTAATATAAACTAGCTATTAAATTTTTTAGTATTAATATTAATCACAGAATTATTAAAATTAAGCACATAGGTTTTATATAAATAAAATATATTTATAAATAAGCTATCAATTTTTAGTAAAGTATTTATATGCTTCGAAAATGCATTTTTTCTCAAAAAAATGATTTGTATCATTTTTTATAAACAAATAATAAAATTAGCTTTTTAAAATTTTATAAAACATATTTTAATAAAACTAAATTTATTTTTTGAATCAACATTTGAAAATTAGATGAAGGTGAATATTTTATAATTTTTTGAAAAGATTAATTTCTTTTTGAATAGTGAAAATACTGATTTTTATTAAAAACTGTAATTTCATTTTTTAAAAATCAAAGTTAAATATCGTTTAAAAATTATTTAAAATGTAAAATTAGTTCAATTATTTTATTATTAATCAAAAATAGGATATTTTAATCAAATTAATATTTAATTTTTATATTAAAACATTCTCTACTTATGAAAATTTTCTCTTAGGAAAATCGTTTTTTCATCATGTCTATGAGTATATTTTTAAATTAAAAATGTTCACTTATTTGAATGGAATTTCTAAAAATGTATTAAATATCTCAATCATAATAATTAATATTATATAATGATATAAACTTAAATTTTTTTCAAAATGAATAATCAAAACAGTAAAAAATAATTACCTAGGTTAAGGTTAAAACGGGATTACAGGGTGTTTAAACTAAAACGGTATGGGTTAAAATGATCTAAAAACATGTAAAATTAAATCATTGTAGCCATATTTAGACCTTATCTCATCTAATTTTTGATAATGAACCATTTTTTATCCTTTTAAAATGTATAAATTTGGGGTACACCTTTTTTATTTCAAAAATTCCAAGTGTGTCATCTCCTCCACTTATAAAAGGGAATCACCTCTCCTCCACTATTAACACTTCCAAAACCATTTGGTTCAACCAATTACTTCCTAAAACTATTTATTAATTCTCTATGAATATCATATTTTCCTATTTTTATTATTAAATCCTCCTAGGATGGATTTAGTTGTAAACCTAAAGGGGTTCTCTAAAGAAGAGGTGTAGTAATTATCTATGTGTTTTCAATAGATTTATTCCTCTAACCCCTTAAAATATTACATAAAAATTATGATATAATAACATAATTATATAATTTATAAGTATATTTTACTATATTAATGTAATTACCTATATCTATCTCTTCTTCCATTAAGTATGAAATTAAACCGTCAATCGTGTGTACGGCGGACTACCGCCTCGCGAACCGATGTAATTACTTTTCCATCACCGCCTCTCAAAACTGAATATAATGATAGATTTAAAATATTTATATGATATTTATGACATAATTAAACCTTTATAATTATAATATCATATATATCTTCATACTTTACATTCCATATGAATATGATAGTATCGCTCATGTGTAAGGTGGTCTACCGCCTCAAGAAGCGATGTGATTCCTTTTTTACTTATACTTTACATGAAAGATACTATGGATAAATTTAATGAATATATGTGATATATATTAAATAATATTTAATATTTAATGACCATATGTTATTTACCTATATTTCATTCCATCAATCAAGAAAATGGAAATTGTGTCCATGCGTACATACAACCTACCGTCTCCATGAATGGTGTAATTCATTTTCTATCTCTAAAATTTATGGATTAGTATAAATAAATATATAATGAATATATATGTTAATTATATTATGGTTAAAATTATATAGATAATGGTACCATGATAAAAATATAAAGGATGAAAATACCAAACCAAAATATAAATAAAAAATTAAGTAGTTTTTACCCAAAATGTGATTTTAACATGGAATTGTTAATAAATGAATAATAAAAGGTTGTTTGTAAATAATATATGGAATTATAGAAATTATTATTTTTCTTTAATATAATTATAATAAACCTATATTTATTATACATTATTTATAAATTTTTTAGAAGAAATTTAAACTTAAGGTAAGAGATTTTTAGTCTCTCTTTTGTTTTTAGGATACATATTCTATATTCAACACCCACTTCTTTTGTGTGGTGTATATACTACCTCTTTGACATGTTATACCATTAATATAATTATATTTATGATATTTAAAGTTTCATAAGATTTTATTCTTTAATTTTGAATATGGTTCAAAAGTTACCCAAGTCGTAAGGCATTTTTGTCTCACTTTTACTTTCTTGGGACACATGTTGTATTCACAACATGTTTATTTTTTGTAGTGTATATAATTAACATGAATGTATTTTATTATTATTATAAAGAAATTAGGGTATCTAAATATTGATATAATTTTATTTATTTTCTGGTAATTATGATTAAAAAGATACCAAAGTGCTAAAAATTTTATGTTATAATATCATTGTCTATCCGGATTATTTATGATTAAGTTTCCAATTTTGAAATCTTATGACCTATATCTCAATAAAATCAATAAATTTATTTTCATATGGTTATGTTACAATAAATACATGCATTCCTTTAATTTTATTCTCTTTATTTACTCAATAGTTCAAAATAATGTTCTTAATAAAAATTAACTTTATTTCCCTCTTTGATCGCAAAGCATTTTCTTCCATGTCCATGTTTTCTGAAAATAATTTGAAGAAAGTTTTTAATTTTATATAATAATTTCTTAAAGACATTTTTACCCATGTTTAAAGTTTTTACAAAAAAAAATTAAGGTAATATTATTTTTTTTCCAAATGAGGTGATTTTGAATATTACCAAAAATGTAAAATGAATCTTTATTTTAATTTACATGGAATGAAAAAAAATTACACCATAATGACCAATAAATTATTTGAATATTACTTTAAAAGTTTCTATGGTAATTTAAAAAAAATCTTTAAAATTTCATAATTTGTTATATTTTAAATATTTAATTTTAAAATATAAAGGATATTTTCTTTAAGAAATGCTCCAAGTTATATTTCAAAATCATTTTCCATATAATATGAAATCCATTTATGTTACTTAAGATTTATTAGTGATATAATCCAATAATACCATACTTATTATTTCTTTGAATGGTTCATATTTATGATGAAAATATTTTTATTAAACCCATTCATTTTTTCACAAGTTGTAATATGATGAACTGATGAGATGTTTATGAAACTCATTTATTTTCCATGGGTTATGTTGTGATAATAATTGTTATGAAACCCATTTATTTTATGGGTTCTGATATAATGAATGTTTTATGTTCTTGTGTATGGAATCCTGCCTTTTTAATACATAACTTTTCATTACATTTTACAAATAGAGGGTATTTAAAGTATAGTGTCTTGGAAATTAGGAACAAAAACACTTGAAAACAACATAAAAAATTCTTCTAATACACTTTTAAGGCTTAATAATAAGTTAATAATAATTACAATTACTGCTTATCATAACCTGGAGACATACATTCAAAGGAAAGGGTGAGAATAAGGCTCAGTAAGGAAAAAAAGTGAAACAGTTGACATGTGATCTTGAGCAATATTAATAAGAAAATGATATAAATCATAAAGGCATTAGCAATGTAAGAATAGAAATATAATAAAAAAATAATCTGAATATTAACTTTAATATGGGGCTACAACATTTCATTTAGACATTCATGAACATATCACCAAGGTTTAACATTAAGGTGTCATACAAATTACCAAGGTTATTCACCAAGGTATGGTGAAACTTGTCTTCTCTAGAGATTAATTATTTACCCAATGCATTGGAGCGATATCAAGTAGAACCCTTAATATGTCCTTACTTTCTTGTGATCCACATAGAACATAATCATACATTTCATAAATAGCCCAAATAGAATAAAATAAATGGGTTTCATTTCAAAATCATGACGTCTTAAAAGTGCTATAAAAATAAGATCGTTATGCCATTTATAACCCATGGAAAGGGAGTGAGGGTTACTTGTATGTCAATTACAGAATCAAATATATTATTTTTTCTTATAACTATGAACACCCATAGAAACAAAATAGCTATGGGTATTCACATATATAAAATAAGAGAATTTATTGAGAGAAAGGGAGAAATTTTGAAACGAAATTTCTGCAGCATAACGGCTATGTAACTTGGTTTTAAATAATAACAAAAAGAGACGGTACAAGAGTAAACCACCCATAAATAACTTATAATATAGTATAAATACATAATAACAGGGATATAAGAACATGGTATGGAAATTTTAAGGACATACCACATGAAAAGGAAACATGAATGAAAAGAGAAGATGTGATTCCTTTTATGAAAAATTCGGCAACCTAACAGCGTCACATAAAAATTCAAAAAATAAATTGATGAGAGAAGAAAATGTCTCTCATCATTTCGACATGAAATTGAAATTATTAAGGATATAGAATAACAATCCCCCACATAATAAAATGGAACTATAAGAAATAACATAAAAGAATTCATGACTTATAAGAGGAGGGTGAAAGGTTCCCTTACCTTGAATATTAACTTCGAAAGCTTGAAGGTAGGGACCTTGGGAGGCTTGATGGAACCTTGGAAGGACTCCTTGGGAGTTAAAGAAACCATAACTTCGTTGAGGATGATTTTTTAATGAAATTGATGAGGCAATGGCTTGGTATTTATAAGAGAAGTGAGGGAACAAATCATTAATTTCCAAGGGACACCTCCTCGGTGGTATTGGAAAAACCAGGGGCTTTCCCATGGTATTTTCCCATGGTATTGGCCACATGGGACAGCTCATAGCATATCTTACTATTCATAAGTCAACCAGAATTATTACATAATTATTACATCCTTAATGATGTCATTAAACACCCGAAACACAAAACTGTATTTTTACTATTCACTGAAAATTCAACTGTTTCAGAAAAATACCAAAAATTCAACTTAACCAAATATCAATGCTCTAAATTATAAAATGAACTCCATTTTATGAAAATAATTTTATAAATATTTTTAATTTAACTTTTTTTTAAACACCATTCACTGAAAATTGAACTGTTTCAAAAAAATCTCCAAAATTTACTTTAACCTAATATGGATGCTCTGAATTCAAAAATTAACTCCATTTTATGAAAATAATTTGCTAAATATTTTTAATTTAATTTTTAAATAAAAAACTATTCACCCAAAAGAAATCTAAAACATACCTAATAATTTCTGAAATAGTTATTTTCTTATTTTATTAAATCACATTACCTAATCAAGGTGTCTAAATTATGTTAATACTTTCTTAAGTGATATTACTAATCCATTTGGTCACATTACTAATAATAAGCGTAAAATTACTATTCATAATTTACTATTCACCAAAATTTAAGTTGAACTTATTAGACTCTAAATTTATTATTTAACACACTATAGAAGACCATTTTTTTGAAAATCATTACACATTATTAATTATTTAAGGTTTAGATAAATATTTTAAAATATCCTTTTTTTCCAAAATTCATCAATAACATACATCCTATTTTTATCCGAACAATTGAAATTCACAAACTTCACCATAATATGAAAAAAAAAATATCAAAGGATTACATAAAGCAGCTAATGTCTCATTACATAGCCCCTTATAACACCAGCATATGACCCAAGTGTAAGGTGTGCTAAGGTGATAGAATCTGGGGGTGGTTCAGCCAACATTGCCCGAGTGGTGATTTCTATCAACTTGAACTTCTCCCATAGGTGATTTTGTTCCAACTTCACGTGATGAAATTCAGCTTGGGTTTGGTCCAGACCAAAGCCCAGTGGTGCTACCTCCTTCCCAAGTTCTGTCAGATGGGCTTCGAACGGCCCGAGACTACTGGATGAGGCCATCAAATCTTCTTTCTTTATTAATTAACCAAGATCACTTGTATTTATAGACAAATAATAGCAACATTAAGAGTTTATTTTCCAATGGTCATATTGACCAATGGCCATATTGACCAATGGTCATATAACATTCGAAACGCAACGGTCTCATTTTAATTATACTCATTTCATTAAATGAAATAGTTTTGTTGAGTATAAAATAAAATAACACAAAAAAAAGGAAACATGAATTATTAAAAAGTTAGGGTTGTTACATTCTCCCCCCCTTAAGAAATTTCGTCCCTGAAATTTTTAACTCATACCCTTATAATAGAAAATGTGTGGGTACTTCTGCCTCCTAGACTCCTCTGATTCTCACGTGGCTTCTTCATATTTTTGGTTCCTCCACAACACCTTAACAAGGTGGGTAGTCTTGTTGCGTAGAACCTTGTCTCTATGATCCAAGATCTCCACCAGATGCTCCTCATAAGAGAGGCCATGTTCAATTTATACCGCCTATGGGTTTAGTACATGTGAAGGGTCATGTATGAACTTCCTCAAGAGGGATACATAGAAGAAATCATGAACTTGTGCTAGATTTGGAGGAAGTGAAATCCAATAGGCCACTGCTCCCACGCGATCAAGGATTTCATAGGGGTCAATGTTCTTCGGGATGATCTTCCCTTTCTTCCCAAACCTCATGACTCTCTTCTAAGGGGAAATTCGAAGAAAGTCCTTGTCACCGACATCAAACTCCAAGTCTCTTAGACGGTTGGCGGCATAGCTCTTTTGCCAACTCTGAGCAGCCTTAATGTGTTGTTGGATGGAATGTACTTTTTCTATCATCTTTTACACAATATCAGGCCCAAGAATATTTCTCTCACCAAATTCATCCCAAAAAGTAGGAGTTCTACATTGTTTCCCTTATAGAGCTTCATAGGGTTCCATTTGAATGCTCGGGTGGAAGATGTTGTTTTAAGAGAACTCAACTAAAGTTAGATGTTGATCCCATCTACCTTTAAATTTCATTGTGTATGTTCTTAGCATGTCCTCTGGTGTTTGAATATTGTTTTTAGCTTTCCATCAGTTTGGGGGAAATAGGTCGTACTGAAATTCAATTCAGTGCTTAGAGCATGTTGAAGACTTCTCTAGAATTTTGATGTGAACTATGGATCATGATCAGAAACGATAGAAAGTGGAATTCCATGCAGTCTTAATACTTCCTTCACGTAAATCCTGGAAATTTGATCAAGAGATAAATATTCTCAGATAGAGATAAAATGGGCAATCTTGGTGAGACGGTCCACAATAACCCATATTACATTGTTTCCTTTGGAAGTTCTCGGGAGACCAGTGACGAAGTCCATAGATATATTGTCCCACTTCTATGCTGGTATGGGTAGTGGTTGCAATACCCCTTTAAGAATTTTTCATTATGTCTTCACAAGATGACATACCAGGCACCTTGAAGTGTAGTCAGCAATCTCCCTTTTCATATTATCCCACCAATAATGATCACGAAAGTCCCTATACATTTTTGTGCTTCCATGATGTATAGAGAAAGTAGAGCTATGAGCTTCATCCATAAACTCCTTATTTATTTCTGTAATAGATGGAACACATAGTCTTGTACAAAATATCATTACACCTTCTTGATCAATATTGAACTCAAGAAACTTCCCATCCTTTATAGCCTCAAACTTCTTCTGCAACAAAGGATCTTCTTTTTGTACTTTCTTGATCTTCTCTAGTAATGATGGTTGAGAAATAATTTGGGTTAGGGTTAATGATGTCCCTTACTTTATAATTTCCATGTCGAGCCTTACTAGGTCATTGATCAAAGAATCTCTTTTAATCCTCATCATGGAATGAAAAACTGGGTCTTTCCTACTTAATGCATCAGCGACTTTGTTTGTTCTTCTAGGATGATAATGAATTGAACAATCATAGTCTTTAAGAAGTTCCAACCATCTCTTCTGTCTCATGTTCAATTCCTTTTGTGTGAAAATATACTTCAAGCTTTGATGGTCTCTGTATATATCACATTTATCCCCATAAAGATAGTACTTCCATATCTTTAAATAAAAAATGACTGCAGCCATCTCCAGATCATGCGTATGATAATTCTGCTCATGATTCTTTAACTATCGATATGCATAAGAAATGAATTTTTCATTTTTCATGAGGAAGTACCCAAGACCTTTCAGAGATGAATCTCTAAAAATAATGAATCCTTCTCCACTTGAGGGAATAGTTAACAAGGGTGTAGTAACCAATCTCTTCTTCAACTCTTGGAAACTTTCCTCACACTCCTTTGTCTAGATTAACTTGACCCATTTTCGAGTTAACTTGGTTAATGGATTAGAAGGTCGTGAAAATAATTTCACAAAACTCCTATAATATCCCACTAATCCAAGAAAACTATGAATCTCAGTTATTTTTGTAGGTCGAGGCCACTCCTCTACAACTTTTTTCTTTGTAGGGTCAATTGTGATTCCTTCATTGGTTACAATGTTCCCCAAGTAAGCAACTTGTTATAACCAAAATTCACATTTTCAGAACTTTCCAAAAAGCCTCTCCTCATAGAGTTTTCAAAATAGCCCTTAGACAATCCTCATTCTCCTTGCGACTTTTGGAATATATTAGAATATCATCAATAAAAACTACCACAATGTTATCAAGGTAGTCCTTAAAGACTCTATTCATCAAATCCATAAAAATATCAGGTGAATTAGTCAGTCCAAAGGGCATAACAACAAACTCATAATGCCCATATCTTGATCATAAGCAAGATTTTTGAATATCTTATTTATTCACCCTCAATTGAAGATAATCAGATCGAAGGTTAATATTAGAGAAAAATTGAGCCCCACAAAGTTTGTCAAATAAGTCATCAATTCTTGGAATAGGGTGCTTTTTCTTCACTATGATCTCATTCAGTTCTCTATAATCAATACATGGTCGCATTGATCCATCCTTATTCTTCACAAAGAGAACTGGTTCTCCTCAAGGAGACACACTAAGTTGGATAAACCCTTTCACCTAAATAACTTGGAGTTGTTTCTTTAATTCCACTAGCTCTGCATTTTCCATCCTATAGGGGGTCTTTGATATTAGATGAGATCCAAGTACGAGTTCAATGGAAAACTCTACCTCTCTTTCTGGGGGAGGTCCGGGTAACTCCTCAGGAAATATGTCAACATATTCATGGACTATGGGGACATTTTCTATCCTTAAACTCTCATCTCCTTCTTCTTCTTCACTGATAAACTCCATAAAGATGGATATAGGACGTTCTTCTAAACAAATATCATGTTGAGATATCTCTCCTTAGAAGATAATTGTGGGTTTTCCATTCAAGACTACTAAGATTTCCTTGCTTCTGCATTTGATTGTAGCATTATACTTTGAGAGCCAGTCCATCCCTAGTATAATGTTGAATTCCAGCATGGGAATGACTACTAAATTTTCTATAAGATTGTGCTCACTAAAGTAAATACTAGAGTTTCTATACCATGATTATTCTTAGATAATTCCATCAGGAGTCCTGGATGATAACTCTACTTTTAGAAAATCGGGGGTTGATTCTAAATTATTTGCAAAATTGGAGGAAATAAAGGAATTAATAGAACCAGAATCAAACAAAGTACTTGATAGCTTTGACAGAACAACAAGATTACCTGCTACCACATCATTCATAGCTTCGACTTCAGCTATCGTGATAACAAAAATATAGCCTTGATCCCTTGGCCTTTGCTGAGGCTGATGGTGGTTCCCCTCCACTGCCCTCGGATTTGGACAGTGATTGGAAAAGTGTCCACATTGTCCACACTTAAAGCACTGGACATCAGGTAGGGAATAGACCATCTTACCCTTATCATTAGTGTTTGGAGGTTGATGTTTCACCTCACTATGCCAACTCCTCACAATATGGCCATCTCTTCCACACTTGTACCATTTCCCACTCCCGGTCAGGCAGTTCCCCGAATGCTTCTTCCCACATTTATTACACGTGGGATATTGCACTTTATTTCATCCTCTTCCCTGACCAAAGGTCCTCCCTAAGCTGGGCTCCATCGATCTCTTCTTGTCATTTGATTTTTGAGACCACTATGTCTCACCAAACTCCAGCTCGACTTTCATCGTACTCGGTACGATCTCCTCATAGCAATCATAGTCTCGGTTGGCTAGATTCTTCTATAGATGAGGTCTCAGTCCACCGAAGAATCTATCAACCTTCCCATTTGGATCCATGACAAAGATAGAGCTGTAATGTGGAATCCTTGTGAAGATCATCTCATAGATTCCCATAGATTAATTCTCATTCTGCTTCAGCTCGAGAAACTCCTTCTCCATTCTTGTTCTCGTGGAATGAGGGAAATACTTACTGAAAAAGATCCCTCTGAACTCTTCCCACTCCATAGCTTCTACTTCCACTCTTTTCCACATGTTTTTGATCAGTTACCGCCACTAATCAGCTTCTCCCTCTAAGCGATAGACAGCCAGGGTGACCTTCTCTTTCTCTGAACAACGGAACACAGAAAATATCTTCTCGATGGAGCTGATCCACTGCTCATAAATCAATGGTCTAGTTGATCCACTGATGATTGGTGGTAATTGATGCATAAAGGACTCAACAGAATGTTTTTCCCTTCGCGGTGAGATCGGTCTCTCAGCTTGATTCAAGTTATTTCCCATAACTTGAGTCAGTTTTGTTCATCATTTGCATGAATGTTTCCAATCCGTCTTCCATTAGAAGGTCGTCAGCGCATGGTCCATTGCGGTCACCATTTGCATGGTTCCTCCTATTTCCCACCATTTTCTAAAAGAATAAAACCATATTGAGAAAATTATTTCATTTATTATTCTTTTAACTATAAATGATTTTATGTCTTCAAACTTCATGCTTAAACAATTATATTTCTATATAATTCTTTCATAATGATTCACAAAAAGCTTGTGATTAACCAAACATATCCCCCGAGAGTGTTGTAACCAAGAGTGTGGCAAGGCCTGTTGTTGTGCACTAGTTCCCATTCGAGTCTAGCTCAAAGTGGTATTTTTGGGTTTTACCCATATGTACATATGTGCCAGATCCACATCTACCTACTCGTATCCAGACAGGGATTTATTTTCTTGATAAACCACTAACTCAATACTCACCAAAACACTAGGAAGTTTTCCTTTATTTAAAATTTTCAATAGGGTTCTTCCTAAAATTTTCATATCCTAATTTCCATAAATAACTAAACTATCCTTTGATACCAACTATGGAATCCCGCCTTTTTAATACATAACTTTTCATTACATTTTACAAACAGAGGATGTTTAAAGTCTAATGTCTTGGAAATTAGGAACAAAAACACTTGAAAACAACATAAAACAATCTTCTAATCCACTTGTAAGTCTTCATCATAATTTCATCCTAAGTAAAATTACTTCATCTCATAATCTAGAGACATAAATTCAAAGGAAAGGGTGAGAATAAGGCTAATTAAGGAAAACAAGTGAAATAGTTGACATGTGATCTTGAGAAATATTAATAAGAACATGATATAAATCATGTACAACATGTTTGGTTCTGTCATGGATTTTTTATTTATCCATGTTTCCAAAAGCACTAGAACTATATAGTTCTATCATGGATTTTTATATTATGTATGTAATATTCCTCTATTAAGATTTAATATATATGTATAACATGTTTGGGTTCACGTAGAGGCATATTTGCCTTACAAAAACATTGTAGTCTCTCCCATAATGCCCCAAACAAAATGAGGCTCCTAAAAGAATAAAATTATAATAGAAAATGATAAAAAGACCCTTTGATATATTATATCATCTACTCCATGGTAGTTATGGATTGGAAGAAATTATCCACAAATGTGGTTTCCTCCTCTCCATCCTATTATAGTGCCTCTTCCCTGGCAGTAGCATCGAGTCTACATTTTTCTACCAAATTAATATTTTTTTGCTATTATGTCATTATTTTCTCTATATTATTGATCATTTATTTCATGTGATACATCTCATGTTTAATATTATAAATATCATATCTCCTAGCATTTAACAAATTTTTTGTATCACTATTTCTATCACACACTGGGAGGATTCATTAAAAGTCTCATTACTGTAACGCCCCAACCCTAGTTACCCAGATTCGGTGGATTATTATATAACATTGGAATGATCACAAGAGATCAAATACCGAAAGACCAATCGGTTTACATCCTTGGAAGTACTAGATACAAACATAGGTTTTACATTACATTATGAAATGAAAAACAAAAAAATTGGGTCTCCTTTTGACACATTCATCTCCCTTAGACTATCATTGTAGGTCGGTCATAATATACTTCTTCATATCCTAGGAAAAATATAACATAGAAAGGGGTGAGATCAGGTGCTCAGTAAGGATAACAATATAGCAGAAACTTTCATAAATAAGCATAAACATTTAAGGCAATGTATAAGAAAAAAACACAAGACTTTTAAACTTAAACTTTAGAATAATATGGAAAAATAAATCAAATAATGTCATTTACTTATTCACATGGATATTATACTAGTTGAATAATTACATGTAATATCAATATCCAATTACATAATGATGGAATGCATAATGTCGGACATCAAAACAACATAGTCAAAGCCTCCTACCAAGACTTAAAATAAGATTTTTTCAAGGCCTTGTTCCAAGAAACTAGTTTGTCTCATGAGACCTACCGATTCATCGAGGATCTATAGTGGGATCCACCCGTCACTTACTAAGTCCAAATTCATTCCTCATATGAAAAGGTTGAAACATAACATAAATATTTATATTAAAACTGGAATATGAAATGTCAATAATCTATACATAAACCATGAATGCTATAAAAATAACACATCCATAGTTAAACAGATCACAAAACCTTCAATACAATATATAGGATTGTATGAACTTCAAACAAGTGTAAAATCTATCAAAGGATGTTGATATAGATGAAATCAAAACTATTTGAGAGAAATATATCTTTCTATTTTCAAATCATTTAAATGTCACATAATTATAAAAGAAAAAAATTATTTTGAAAATATTATCATAAGCTTGTAAGGGAAGCTTTAAAGGTGTTATAATGGCAGAAAATAGCAGCACCCTCCATATAAGTTAAAAAAAACATTCTTACCTTAATTTTGTCGAAAATGTCATAAAGGACCTTGTTTGTAAAACGAAGGAAATATTCATTTATAAACATTCTATAAAAATTCAAAAGAGGGTATAAAATAATTTAACCCATAGTCTAGAAAATTGTAAAAATGTTTGGAAATACATTTTTAAGAAACACGGATGTGGATGATAAAGACGTCCCAGTAGATACTCTCATTTAAACAACCTCGAATAATGAAGAGATTGTAGAATTAACCCTTACCTTAAACTTTTTATTGATTGAGGGTATGTTAAACTCTTGTATAATAGTTAAATAATTTTTATTAAATTATAGTATAACCACATATATAAATATGATTTCATATATGATCATCTAATATTTCTTTGTTAATAATATTTAAGTAGTATCATTGTTTCGGGTGTTAACTGATTTGTTTTCCTTTATATGTTTTATTATGTAAGTCATGTTTGTTATGGATAGGATGTATTTAATTCATATACATAATGATATTAAGTTCTTAAACATAGTTTTTAATCATAAAATGTAAATTATTCTTTAATAATTACGATGGGGAATGAATCTCATCATGTTCATGGAGACGGTAATCTGTACGTACGCACGAGCGACAATATTATTATATTGATGGTGAAATCATTTGTAATTGGATGGTATATCGTATATACAGAATCCTTAAAATTGTATATTTATTATTTATATCATTTATACTCATTATTATACCCATCCAAATAATGAAGTGTTTGAATAACAAATTACACCATGATGTGGAGACGGTAAGTTGTACGTACGCATGTATGGTGACTTGTCATTCATAGGATATATAGAATAATGAATATGGTTGTACCATATTTATAATAACATCACAGTATGTATAAGGTACCGGAGTTATTGTTTTGGTATGGAAACAACAAAGAAATATGAAGTGGAATAAGAAAAGAACATTGAAAAAGGTGGTGAAATTATTACCGCTTATTCCGGTGTATCATTTTGATTTGATTAAAAGGGCTCCATAGGTTGGATTATGATCAAATTAATGCCTCTAGGTTTAAGGGATGGTAGTTGGGAGGATATTTGAGTAGGTTTTGGATTACCCATAAGGCTTTGTAGGTGTGATTTTCATAGAAGGGGAAGAACCCTTTTATAAAGAAGTGTGGGTCACTTTAGGAAAAGCTTGAAATATTATTTTATTATACAATCATATTCGGTTTATAATGGCTCCAAAATGATTTATTTCATGGATAAGGTGGGTATGGGTAGAAAAACTCTTAACCAAAAGGTTTAAAAAGGTTTAGGTCACCTTATTAACCTTATCTTTTAGATTTAACTCTTAGTTAAATAGTTTAATTTTTATCATGTATTCTTGTATTATTATAATAAATGGTTAATAAAATTTCTAGAAAAATCCAAGAGGAACCCAAGTCTTTAATTTTTGATATATCCAAAATTATCTAAGTCCTTTGGTTGAACCTTATATTTTTAGGAATATTATATCAATTAATAATATAGTATTTGTTTTAAAAACTCATTTATGTCAATTTTGACACAATTTGGTATTTTGTTTTTGTGAAAGTCATAACAACTTTATCACTTCGAAAAAAAAAATTAATAAACCCTAACATGTCATAATGACCTATAAAATTAGTTTAATTCATTATAAGTCTCAATTTACATTTATTTGGATATTTATAATATTAATTATTTTAATCTTTCAATAATAAGGTAATTACTACATCATCATTGTGCCATAAATAAATTTAATTATTTAATTTCTAAAAATTAAAAATAAAATAAAATTATGTGAGAAATATTTTTATATTTATAATTAATATTTATATTCGAATTTATCTTAAATATAACTCTATATTAAAAATGGTTTATTTACTAAACTTTGAATTTAACACTTTTAACTCTTCTTTAAATAAAATAATAATAAATGTACTAATCTAATCCAAGTGGACCAAAAGAATAATATTTTGTTCCTAAGGTTGATTTTTTTCGAAATACACTTATCCAATAGAATTAAAACATGTGTTAGGGTAATTATGATATCATTTTTTACCTTTAATTTCCCTATTTACTTCTAACTGTGGTTAATAAAAGTCAAAAGTTACTACTCACCAAAAATTATTTTCATCATATTGAAACACATTTTACTTACTGATGTAAATTATGTCTCTTAGATTTTTGAAATAAAATTAACAGAAGTAGTGAAATTAAGTTTTACGCAAATTTGCAAATGCGCCTAGAAGGTGGGTAAAAGACAGTAAAAAGTTCAATAAATTTTTATATATCTAATATTATTATAAAACGACTCCAATGAATTACATTGAACATATATAGGTATTATGTATCTATTTTTACCTAATATAAATTTAAATAAAATAACTAATTATTTAAATAAAAAGTCGGTTTTAAACAATAACGCAGTGTTTTTCACTATTCATCAAAAATTTGATGTTTTCCGAAAAAAAACAAAAAATTCACCCTAAGCTATTTTTGATATTCTAAATCCAAAAATGTAGTAAATTTTAAAAAAAAATTTATAAAATTTTAAAAAGTGGGTATTACTATTTATAATGGCTAGTTTGATTAGTCGTGGGGTGTTAGAACTCGAAGTTGCGTACATTGCAAGTTATTGTATTATTAAAAGAGAAACGTATCGTGGAAGCTTGGGGTGTTAAATTATTACCTCCAAATAATTTCTTCCTAGAAATTTATATAATACTACTACATAAAAAGATTCAGGTGGTTCTTCATCATAAGTTCCTTAGGTTCCCATGTGGCCTCTTCCATCTTATGGTTTCTCCATTGAACTTTCACCAGATGAGTCGTCCAGTTTCTCAACACTTGTTCTCCGGTATCAATAATCTTGACTGGCTCTTCACAATAAGATAGATCTGCATTGCCAAACGATAATCTACAACTCTAATCCATTATAGAACTTCGAAAGTTCTTAGGTACCTAGGAACTAATTTTCCCTTCTTACTGAATTGTATAACACCCTTCCATGGAGATACATTCAAGAAAACATGATCTCCTATTTAAAATTCCAAATCTTTCCTTTGGTTATCAGCATAGATCTTTGGCCTAATTTGATATGCTTTGATGTGGGTTTGCATAACCTTCACCTTTTCCATTGTTTCCCCAACAAGTTCTAGGCCTATGAGTTTTCTTACACCAACATCATTTCAAAAAGTTGGTGTGTGACATCTCTTTCCATATAACGCTTCATATAGTTCCATATGAATCCTTTAATGGAAACTATTGTTATAGGAAAAGTCTACCAGAGGTAAATATTTATCCCACATACATTGAAAGCCAAGTGATCAAGATATCAACATGTCTTATAAGGTTTGAATAGTTTGTTTTGATTGTCCATCGGTTTGAGGGTGGTAGCAAGTGCTCAAATGAAGTTCGGTATCTAGGGATTTCTAAAGACTTTTCCATAATCTTGATGTAAAATGGGGATCATGATTGGAAACAATCGATAGGGGTACTCCATGAAGTCTTACAACTTCATTAATATATAGTCTTACTAAACGTTCAAGTGGTAAATCTTCTCTTATAGCAATAAATTGTGCTAACTTGGTAAGACGATCAACAATGACCCATATTACATCATTCCTTCTTGGAGTATTTGGTAGTCCCATGACAAATTCTATAATAATATCATCCCATTTCCACTCAGGTATGGGAAGAGGTTGCATGAATCCTCTAGGATGTTGTCTTCCAGCCTTAACCTGTTGAAAAACTATACATCTTGACACATAATCAGCAATCTCCCTCTTCATGTTATCCCACCAAAAATGTTCCTTAAAATATCTATACATCTTAATTCTACTAGGGTGTATAGAGAAATTGGAGCTATGACCATCATCCAATAATTCCCATTTTAGATTAGGTATATCGAGAACATAAAGTCTTTTCCCAAATTTCAAAATTTTCATCTTCACATACGAAGTCAATCAATCTCCCATCATTCACAGCTTTAATTTTATTTTGAAACTCCTCGTCATCAGTCTGAGAACTTTTTATCCTTTCTAGTAAAGATTGATTGGAAAACATTTGAAAAAGTATTGATGTTTCACCTTCCATGATTATTCCCATATCTATATTTACTAGATCCATGAACATAGGATCCCTTTCAACTCTCATCTTATTTAAAACTCCATGATCCTTTCTTCTCAAAGCATATTCCACCTTATTTACCTTCCCCAGGTGGTAGTGTATAGTGAAATCATAATCTTTGAGTAGTTAAAGCCATCATCTTTTCCTCATGTTCAGTTATTTCTATGAAAAAAATATACTTCAAACTCTTGTGATCAGTATATATCTCACATTTTTCACCATAGAGATAGTTTCTCTATATCTTCAAAGAAAATATTACAGCTGCTAACTCTAAATAATGATTAGGATAGTTTTGTTCATGAATTTTTACCTGTCTTAATGCATATTAAATAACTCTATTGTTCTACATAAGGACACAACTAAGTCCTTTCTTTGAAGCATCACTATATATAACAAACCCATCCTTCCATGACGGTAGAGTCAATATAGGAGCATTGATTGATCTTCCCTTAAGTTCCTCAAAATATTCTTCACACTCTTTTTTCCAAATAAATTTAACCCATTTACATGTGAGCTTGGTTAATGGGCTTTCCTATCGGGCAAAATTATGGACGAAACACCGATAATAACCTGCTAAACCAATAAAACTGTGTACCTCTGTTATACTTTTTGGTGCTGGCCATTCATGGATTGTCTTGGTCTTTCAAGGATCGATAGAGATTCCATCCTTAGAGACAATATGGACAAGATAAGAAATTTCCTGAATCCAGAATTCACGCTTGATAAACTTCCCATATAATTCATTTCTTCTGAGGGTTTTCAAAATAGTGCACATGTGATTCTCATGATATTCATAGATTTTTGAGTATACCAAGATATTATCAACAAATACTACTAAAAAGACATCAAGATATTCCTTGAAAACTTTATTCATTAGATCCATGAAAATAGAGGGTGCATTAGTCAGTCCAAAATGCATTACTGTAAACTTGTAATGCCCATATCTGGTATGAAATGGTGTCTTTGGAATTTCTTCCTTCTTCACACGCAACTGATGATATCCAGATCGAAGGTCAATAATTTAAAAATATTGATCTCCCAGAATTTGATCGAATAAATCATCAATGTGAGGTAAGGGATACTTGTTATTTATTGGTATATTATTGATCTCCTTATAGTCAATGCACAACCTCATAGATCCATCATTCTTCTTAACAAAAAGAACAGGGGCTCCCCATGGAGAAACACTAGGGAGAATAAATATTTTATTACTCAATTCATCTTGTTGTTTCTTTAGTTCCACTAATTCCACTATGGCCATTCTATAATGGGTCTTTAATATGGGCCTTGAACCAGGAATTAAATCAATGGAAAACTCAATTTATCGTTCTAGAGGATCTCTAGGTAAATCCTCTAGAAACACATCAACATATTCTTATAAAATAGGTATGTCCTCTAATCAAACATTTTTTTCTTCACCCGTAGTTATTTCATTATCTTACTCCCCAATAATTGAATTTAGTAGATCTTATGGGTGTGGATCTAGATAAGAATAAAATGGTTATGTTTCTACTCTAAAGATAAGGTACTCCTTATCATCATCAATAATTGTAACCTCCTTCTTCTTAAAATAAATTTTCACATCATGGTCTGAAATCCAATCCATACTGAAGATTATATCAAATTAAATCATGGGTATGATGATGTGATCAGTAGATAAAGAACATTTATATGCCCTAATGGGGACTGATTCAAAAAACTTTGTTGTAATGATACTTCACTTAGGAGTTTTGACTGACAACTCCCTTGTTAAATCAAATTGGAAATATCTAATTTTCTTAGCTAACTGGGAAGATATGAAACAATGTGATGATCCTGAATCAATTAAAGCATTGTCTAAACTTGAAGAAACCATTAAATTACCTACCACCACGTATTTCGAAGCTTCAGCCTCAGTAGTAGTGATCGCATAAGCTTGGTCTTCTCCCTTGGACTTTTTTGAGGTAAGTTTCCTTGGTACTTATGACATTCATTTGCACAATTCCCTATTTCTCTACAATTATAGCATTCAACATTGACAGCCTCTTTCTTTCCCTCGCAATCATGAGCTTGGTAGCCTTTTTCACCACACCTGTAAGAGACTTGTATTCCCTTCAAGCAAGTACTGGGGTGTTTCTTCACACATTTACCATAGGATTTAAATTCAACTTTTCCCTTATTCCCCTCATTTCCATTTCCAAAGTGTCCAACTGATCTCTTCTTCTCTTGATTTTCTTTAAATTCATAAGACTGAGAGAATTTCTTTTCAATCTTAATAGCACATGAGACAATATCTTCGTACGATGAGAAGGATTGTGAGACTAATGCTTGATGGAGAAATGGTTTTAACCCATCAAATAATCGATCAATATCAATCCTTGGGTTATGTATATAATCTTCTGCATGCCTTTCTAACCTTGTAATGATAGCCTCAAACTTTGTGACATTCTCATCCTCCTTTTGCCTCAGGCTCAGAAATTGTCTTTTCATAACCACTTGATGGTCATGAGGAAAGTATT
Source organism: Viscum album (assembly GCA_963277665.1). Classification (NCBI taxonomy): domain Eukaryota; kingdom Viridiplantae; phylum Streptophyta; class Magnoliopsida; order Santalales; family Viscaceae; genus Viscum; species Viscum album. Next base: position 1,500,017,944 of record OY728156.1, on the reverse strand, counting down.
TTTATAAAAAAATATCTTTAAACTCCCTCTATTTCATATTTTATACTTCTTCATCCTCCTTTTTGTTTTGAATTAATAGCCACTATTGATCTGCATCTCCCGTGAGGCGATAAACTTCTATGACAACTTTTTCCCTTTCGCTACTCCCCAAAGCATGAAATATTTTCTCTAAGGAACTTATCCATTGCTAAAATATAAATGGATTTTTAGTCCCATTTAATTTTGGTGGTTTTTTCCTCATGAAGCGTTCTAACATTGATCCTCCACGTTGTGGATCCGGGTGCTCCATACGAGTAAAGTTATTATTCATAACCTGAGTGAGTTTTCCCAATATGATGATAAGCTGATCAGCACTAGTTTCATCACCAGCTCTAATATAATTTATCTTGAGTATGGGGGAAATCCCTATATTAATTATGTATATTTATAGAGATCTTTTCCTTCTACTAGGATCCATTTCTAAATAATGGAATACAATATATTAGTTTATGAATTGCAATAAATAATTCCAAATGTGTAAAACACTTAACATAAATTGAACATTTTATGGATATAATCCATAATAATAAAAATTTTCTCTTCGAGGAGGAATATACCCATAAATCCTTCATAATGTTTTTTAATGAAAATGTAAATTATTATAATCATATCCCCTAATATTTCCATAACCAAGAGTGCAGCAAGGCCCATTGTCGTGTACCAGGATACCACGGGTCAAGCCCGAAACTCCTTGTCAGAGTTTTCACTCCTAGGTACATCTGTGCCAGAGCCACCTCTACCTGCTCATATCCAGACAGGGATGTATTTCTTGGAAAACTCAAAAAATCTCTACATTTCCAAAATTCTAAGAAGTTCTTGTATACTAATCCTCAAAGTCTATATTAGGGTAATGATCTCTAATCAATGTTTTTCAAAATATATCTTCCAAGGTTTGTACTAAACATCCTTTGATACCAACTGTAATGCTCAGACCCTAGTTACCCAGACTCTTTGCATTATAATATTACATTATCATGATCAAAAGGGATCAAATCCCAAGAGACCGATCAATTTAGTAGCCTTGGAAGTACTAGATACAAACATAAGTTTTACATTATATTATAAAACTAAAAACAACAACATTGTGCCTCCTTTTGACACATTCATCTACCTTAGACTATCCTTATAGGTTATTCATAATATACTTCTTCACATCATGGGAAAAATAATACATTGAAAGGGGTGATCTCAGGTGCTCAGTTAGGATAACAATATAGAGAAAACTTTCATAAATAAGCATAAACATTTAAGGAAATTTATATGAATAAAACAAAAGGCTTTTAAACATAAAATTTAGCATAATATAGAAAAGATAAATCAAATAATTTCATTTACTTATTCACATATATATTCTACTAGTCGAATAATCACATGTAATATCAATAGGAAATTTCATAATGATGGAATGCATATTTTCAGACATCATAACCACATAGTGATGGCCTCGTGCCAAGACTACAAATAAGATTTGGTCAAGGCTTTGTGCCTGGACACTAGTTTGTCTCATGAGACCTACCGATGCATTGAGGAGCTATAGCGGGATCCACCCGTTACTTACTAAGTCCAATGCATTCCTCATATGAAAAATTTTGAAACATAACATAAACATTCATATTAAAACTAGAATAAAAAATGTAAATACATTATCCATAAAACATGATTGGTATAAAAATAACACATTTACATTCAAAAAAATCACAAAACCATCAATAAAATATAGAAGATTGTATCAACTTCAAACAAGTGTAAAATACATCAAAGGATGTTGACATAGATGAAATCAAAACTATTTTAGAGAAATATCTCTTTCTATTTTTAAATAATTTAAAAGTAACATAATTATAAAAGAAAACATTTATTTTGAAAATATTCTTAGAATCTTGTAAGGTAATCTTTGAAGGTGTTATAATGGTGGAAAATTTCCACACCCAACGTATAAGTTAAAAAACATCCATAGCTTAATTTTGTTGGAAAGGTCGTAAAAGAACTTGTTTGGAAAATGACAAAAAGATTCCTTTTTAAAAATTATATAAAAATTAAAAAAAAAGGGTATAAAAGACTTTAAACCATATTCTATGAAATATTAAAAATGTTCAGAAATACATTTATAAGAAACACGGATGGGGATGATAAAGTGGTCCCAGTAGATACTCATGTATAAACAACCTCGGATAATGAAGAGATTGTAGAATTAACCATTACCATGCACTTTTCCTTGATCGAGAGTAAATTAATCTCCTATATAATAGTTTAATAATTGTTATTAAATTATACAAGAACCACATACAAAAATATGGTATCATATATGATCTTCTAATATTGCTTTGTTAATAATACTTCAGTAGTTTCATTGTTTCGAGTGTTAACTGATTCTTTTTCTTTTATATGTTGTGTTACGTAAGTCATGTTTATTATGAATAGATGTATTTTATTCATATCCAAAATTATATTAAGTTATTAAACATTATTTTTAATCATAAAATGAAAATTATTCTTGAATGATTACGATGGGGATTGAATCTCATCGCGTTCGTGGAGACGGTAATCTGTATGTACACACGAGTGACAATATCATTCTATTGATAGTGAAATCATATTTAATTGGATTTTATATCATATATAAAGAATCCTTAACAAGTTATATTTATTATTTACATCAGTTATACTCATTATTACACACATCCAAATAATGAAGTGTTTGAATAAAAAACTACACCATGACATGGAGACGGTAATCTGTATATACGCATGTATGGTGACTTGTCATTCATAGGATGGATAGAATAATGAATATGTTGGTACCATATTTATAGTAACATCACAGTATGTATAAGGTACTGGGTTTATTATTTTGGTATGGAAATAACAAGGAAATGGGAAGTGGAAGAAGAAATGAACTTTGAAAAAGGTGGTGGAATTATTACCTCTTCTTCGGGTGTTTTCTTTTTATTTGATCAAAAGTACTCCTTAGTTTGGATTATAATCAAAGTAATGCTTCTAGGTTGAAGTTAGGGTAGTTGGGAGGATATTTGAGCAGTGTTTGGCTGAGCCAAAAGTCTTTGGAGGTTTTATTTTGGGAGAAGGGGAAGTACCCTTTTATAAAAAAGGTGAGGGTCATTTTAGGAAATGCTTGAAATATTATTTTATTATACAATCATATTCGTTATATAATGGCTAAAATGATATATTTAGATTCTAAGGTGGGTATGGGTATAAAAAATCTCAAAAAATAGGTTTTAGATAGGTTTATTTCACCTTATTAACCTTATATTTTAGATTTATCTCTACATTAAATAGTTTAACTTTTACCATGTATTCTTTTATTATTATAATAAATGGTTAATAATCTTACTATAACAATACACGAGAACCGCAAGTGGTTCATTATTGATATATATAACATTATCTAAGTCCTTTGGATGAACCTTAGATTTTTAAGAATATTATATCAATTAATAGTATAGTATTTGTTTCAATAACTCATTTATGTCAATTTTGACACTATTTGGTATTTTGTTTTTTTGAAAGTCATAAAAACTTTATCACTTCGGAAAAAAATTATTTAATAAACCATAACATATCATATTAACCTATAAAATTAGTTCAATTCATCATAAGTCTCAATTTACATTTATTTAGATATTTATAATATTAATTATTTTAATATTTTATTAATAAGGTAATTATTGTATCATCATTGTGTTGTAAATAAATTTAATTATTTAATGTCTAAAAATTAAAAATAAAATATCATTATGATGGAAATGTTTTTATCTTTATAATGAATATATATATTCCAATTTATATTATTTATAACCCTATATTAAAAATCATTTAGTTATTAAACTTTGAATATAACACTTTTAACTCTTCTTTAAATAAAATAATAATAAATGTCATATTATAATCAAAGTGGAACAAAAGGATCATATTTTATTAATTAGATTTATTTTGGTCGAAATAAATGTATCCAATAGAATTGGGATGTGTGTTAGGGTAATTATAATATCATTTTTTACCTTTGATTACCCTATTTACTTTTAATCGTGGTAAATAAAAGTCAAAAGTTATTATTCCCAAAAAAATATTTTCATCTTACCAAACCACATTTTACATAATTATTTCAACCATGTATCTCATATTTTTTAAATTAAATTCATAGAAGTGGTAAAATTACATTTTATGCAAATTTGAAAATGCACCAAGAAGACAGTAAAAAGATCAATAAAATTTTATATATCTAATATTATTATAAAATAACTCAATTGAATTACATTGAAAATATATTTTTATTATGTATATATTTTTACCTAATATAAATTTAAATAAAATAACTAATTATTTAAATAAAAAGTTGGTTTTAAACAATAATGCGGTATTTTTCAGTATTCATTAAAAATTGAAAGTTTTCAGAAAAATACCAAAAATTCACCCTAAGCTAATTTTGATATTCATAATCCAAAAATGAAGTCTATTTTGAAAAATAAAATTTATAAAATTTCAAAAAGTGGGTATTACTATTCATAACGGCTAGTTTGATTGGTCGTAGTGTGCTAGAACTCGAAGTTGTGTACAGTGCAAGTTATTTTATTATTCAAATAGAAATATACCATAGAAGTTAGGGGTGTTACAATTATGATGTTGAAAGGTATAAATTTAGTCCTCCATCATCGAAACCCTTAATTAAAGGGACCTATTTTTCTCCATCATGTTTGAAACCTCCTTCACCCAGGAATTGAGTGCTTGATAATTGAACCCACCATATACGAGGGTTGTGAACATGTACCATAGGTGGCCAAACTGGTCCTTCAACTCATTGAAGGGGCCCTCTTTGATCAGATTCTTGATGCTCCACCACACTTTTCATTGTAGCTACTGATGAAATTATGTGTATTTTTAGCCTCAAATCAAACCTATTCTAAGAACCATGATGTATTTTGGGACCATTTATCTAAGTGAGGGACTCATACTAACATAATTTGTTTGTCTTGGTGCAAAGACAGGTTATATTCTAGTTATTCCAAGGGTGATAAATTCTAAAGTTGAAGGTTCTAGGACCTTTGAGATCTGTAGCAAAGATACTATGATAAATAATATAAAATAATATTATTAAATAAATAAATAATGTCCTCATGAAATCATAATTCATGTTAACCATTAATAATGTAACTTTTCATCCATATTAGTAGCTACACATGTCGCCTCAACTTAAACTTGATGGGTGATAGTAATGTATTCCTATTTTGTGTGAATCTGGGTTGTGGATGATGTCCCTTCCACTAATTCAGTAGGATCAGGAAGAATTCCAGAGATACCACCACCATAGAGAGCTGAAATTAAGGAAAGGGGTCAGAAAATATCATATAGAACCAGTAATACACCCAATTTTATATTAAATTCTTACACTCTCTTAATAATGCCTCTATCCTATTCAGTTCAATATAAGAATATTTTCTTACATTAGGATCTTCTAGGATCACACTCGCATGTGCTTGGTCAAAGGGCTTGAGTGATAGAGCATCATCCATAGATGCTGAGTTTTCCCATGTTTGGACCATGGCCATTTTCACCCCTCCTTAGACCTCATCCAAAGCATGAGGTCCCATCAGAGGGGAGGAGGGAGTATCCTTTTCATCTATAGGTGTTTGTGTCCCTGAGAGTACCTAAGGAGAGAATGTATAGTGAAATGAGTCAAGATGATATAATCTATAAATTAAAATTAAAAAAACAAGTATGTAAAATACAACACTTATTTATTGATTCTGAGTGAGTATTCTTAATTAATGTAATTTCTTGCTTACTCTTCTTAGTTATATACAAGTAAGGTTCTTCAAAAGTGACTAGTTTTTTAGTTGATAATATGGAATTAGTGGAGTCATATATAGTGTTTCTTTTGGCACTACTAGAAATTTAAGCTATAGCCACGGACCTATAGCCACGGTTTTATAGGTTCGTGGCTATAGATTCTCTATAGCCACGATTGAGTGAACCTGTGTGGCTAAAATGTGTCATCTCCTTTTTTTCTCTAAAATTCATCAGGGTCCTCCTCCCTCCCCTCCTCGATACATTCTGTGTGCCCCTCGGATATCCTACGACATCCTCTTCCCCGATACTCCCGGACCTTCACGGCGGCGCCCTCCTCCCTGATACCCTCTGCGCGCAACCCTCCAAACCCTCAACCTTCATGGCAGTGACCTCCTCCCTGATACCCTCTACATGCGACCCTCATTCCCTAAAGGTTCCCATCACAACTTCTCCTCTCCTTGATCCTCCTCGACCGCCGGTGCCCCTCGCGATGATGACCATCGCAACGGTGCCGCTCGTTGCCACCGAACGAGGCAACCCCACCGGGATCTCTCATCTCCGATTCTCCTCCCCGGACGCTGCCACCAAATATAGGAAACCTCAAATCTCCCCTCCAACACTGCTTCTAGGTGGCCTCTCCACCTCCTCCGATGCGGCTAACCCACTCCTGGTGATCCTCATCGTTTTTTTATGAACAATTATGGGTTAATTATTTTTTTATCAGTTATTCATAGCTATGTTGTATCAAATATATACAATTTTTTTGACATTTCATGAAATTATACCTTCAATATCTCTTACTGAACCAGTTATTCTTGGATTGAGGTAGGTATTTTTGTGTATTTACTTTAATTATCATGTCATTTTGTGCTTGGTGTTTTATAAAACTTTTTTTATCAAAGTAAATCAATATTTAATAGATATTGTGGGTTTAAAAAGTGTTATAAATGTTTTTCTCTCTTGGAATAAAGGTTTTATAATGGTTTTCTAAATTTTAATTAATTGGTTTAAATGACAAGCATTTGTGGGAATTCCTATATGGCTTGTTTTAAAATAATTTATATAACAAAAGGTATTTGAACCCATTTGGGTGTTGGTATGATTTTCAACGATTTTTTGAAATAAAATTGGTTTAACCGATTTTAAAATGACTTGAATGAAAAGGTAGTTGGTTTTAAAAATTATTTTAAGTGTGGTTTCACATAGAATAGTTAAAAAGAAGGTGATAAAGTTGGGTTTTAAATGGTTGAAATGACTTGGCATTACTAGTTGGTTTCTGAAAAGGCATATTTTCACTTTATATAAGATATTTTTATAATGAGTATCAGACCATCGATTATTCCCCTTGTTTTGATTATGCCTGATTTGAATTGTGGCTCTCTAGGAGGGATTGTTTATTCTATTTTTGATATGGATGAAGTGAAAGGAGTTATTTCTTGTGAGGGATTTGATGTTTGAGGTGAGATGAGATTTATTTAAAATAATTTTTTTATCGATTCTTGTGATTCTTTTGATTTTCTACCTCCACTAGATTGATTTATCATGGGAACTTAGGTAAATAATGGAAAGTCTAGTGGCATGTGATGCTAGATTAATTTATGTTAGCTGGATAGTGACCAAGGTGATTAGCACCCTACCAGGGGTCCATTTTATATGTGGAGAGACCTAAAAGGGGAAGCTGAATGGGATGATCTGATTTCACATAGGATCCCAATGAGTAATATGATGAAATAGGTCTAGTATCACCCATTCTAGAGCCTAATGAGTTTCCCATAATGTCTATAATTCTTTGAATATTGATTAGAGGATCTCATCCAATGCCTTATTTGTATCCCCACTATTACTTCAATTATTTCTTATTATCAATTTCTCATTGATATCTTGGTGCATGTTATGTTTCTATATTCCATTTCAGTTATGGTTTTGGTTTATATTCAAACTTAATTAAAAAATAGTTTTGGAAGTATATTATTAAAGAAAATAATTTTTTATTTAAAGGTGTGGTTTTGAGAAATGGATTTGTAAAAAAGGGAAAAGTATTAGTTCTCCTTTAATGGATTTGAAACTCATTTTTTCCTTAGTTTGAAAGCATTTCCTTTTAAAATGAAAATGGAAGTTGTTTTATAAAACAAGTTATGGCATGTTACACTTTTTATTTACACCATCTTGTGAAAAACCTATTCACTACTTATATTTTATACTATCATTAATAAAACATATTTTCAAAGGATTTATACAAACTCCTTAGTGAAATCCTACTAGGCACAGTTTGGTTCACATTGTTCATACACCAATGGGTGTATGAAAATATCATGTTTACTTTTAAGAGCCCAGATTATGTTCTTTTACCTTGGTTAATGTTTGATTTGGTCTGATGATAGATGGTATAGGATGGTATGGGGGATTGTGGGTCATAAGGAGGTAGTTAGTAGTGATCCAGGTTTAGTCATATTTTTTAATATTTATATATAATCCGTGTTGGCCCAAATATTTATTTTAGTTTATTATATACTTGGGATTATTCTTATTACTTTATTATGTGATGATGTGATTTACCTTTTATTATTTCTAAAATATTATACTATGTTTGATTGCTTCATTTATATTGAAACTATTTATTTTTTTCATGAGTGACCGATGTATAGATGAGTGATGTTGGATTTATGGGTGGAGTCCTTGATGTGGTTATTCATATTTAGAGGGTGAAACCATTACCAATGTTTATACTTTGATACCTTGACACTTTTCACCATCCAAAAACAATCAGAGACGTTATTTGGGCCTTGTGGAGATCTGGGTTGGGTGACATGTCAGGTTGATCTGGGCCAGTTCATTACAAAATGGTATTATAGGATTCTCTTATTATTTGGAGTGTTTATTAGTATAAATAAGACATGATCATCATCGGGACTCAATAGATAGGTCACGAGTAGTTTATTGATCACCACTTTTCATAACAAAACTTAAGTTTCCATGGGTAGTTGTTATTTCAATCTTTGATTTGGATTCTAGTTTTAATTATTTTGATAATGATGATTATATCCCCATCGAGTTATATCAGATACTTTGGGGGATTTCTTTAAGATTTGGGATGAAAGTAGGAAGGAACCAAAGTATCATAATCATCTCACTTGGTCTGAAAAAATATATAGAGCCTATGTGTGTGGTCTCAGAAATTTTTCAGATGCTATTGTATGATTGGTGTATGGTCAGCTAAACCATGTGGCCAAGTCATGCACATCTTTTCATCAATTTTGGATTTATTTTTTAAAACTATTTTGATTTCCAATGGATCCTAAGGAAATTTAAACCCCGGGAGATAGATCAAAGGATGTTTTAGTGATTATTAGGTGTTATTGTAATGGATTTTGTATGTTGTGCCACGTCATGGTTTTCATTTGTTTAGTGCTTCAATTTCTCTGTACAGAAGTACATTTACTGAAATTTTTTGATTCCAAAATTGGTTTTGGGGGATTATTTGTAAAGTATTTTTAATATCATGTATAATTTTTTCAAGAGTATTAATGTTTAAAAAAATTGGGAAATAATTTAAAATGAAAATACATTTCATAAAGTATTTTAATTTAAAACCTTTTCCGTGATTAATTTAAAAATGGGACTCATGGATGTTTTGGATTAAAAAAACAGTTTTTATGATTTTTTTTACTTTTAAACGATGCTTTGAAAGTATTTGATTACATTATATAATTTGGGAAATTATTTAAAATGAAATTGGATTTTAGGAAATTTTTTGGTCTTATGATGAAATTCATGAGGTGTTTTGAAAATAGAGGAGAGATTTATGAAGTTTGAGTGACATTTTATTTTAAATAAGTTCATGATTATCAAATCTGGTGTTAATATTTTTTAAAATTTTATACTTGGGAAGTTGTAATTTTACCCTATGAAATGGATTTTGTTTTTTTTAGGAAGTGAGATTCTTTTCAATGTTCTTTTCTTTTTCAAATGACTTGTCATACCTCTTTTTAAAATGTGGTGATTTTTAAGAAAGATATTTTTAGGCAGGTGGGGGTAAAAGGGGGAGGGGGTGGGGCGGGGGTGCTGGTGCAGGGGTAGGGGGTGCTGGTGCAGGGTGGGTGGTGCAGGGGGGCTGGGGATGTGCAGGGGGGCTGGGGATGTGCAGAGGGTGGTGCTGGGGAAGGGGCCAGGGGGTTTGCAGGACTTCCTGATTATTTGGAGGGAGTTATAGAATTTGGTATTTCATTCACCATCAGTTAACCATTTAACTTTATAAGCTTGCTTTCTCATGTTGTCCTTAAATGTGAGCAAGGAATTGAGATTGAACGCAATGTTTATTTCTTGCGTGGGATCACTGTGGAGGTCAGAGTTGGTGTTTCTATTTTGGATATCATTGAGTTCTTTCTCAAGAAGAGTAATTGCATTGTTAACATGAATGGATTTGGTGTTACACTAAGATTTGAGAGTCTGTTTGAGGTGTTTTAGTTTGAGGTTGCAAGTAAAGGCATTATTGGTATGAGATATTGAGGACTACAAGTTTTGGATGACATGATTTCATTCTTTATCAGAGAGCTTCACATTATTGAAGCGGAAGGGTAACCTAGGATTCATGTCTTTGGAGGAAATGTTTACCAGGATTGGATGATGATCAGAGTTCAATCTGTGAAGAGTGATGCTAGAGATAGTGTCTTATTTATCTAGAGTCGGGACATTTGTAAAGGCTCTGTCCAATTTGGAAGCAACCACTTTATCGTAATGTCTTCTATACCAGGTGTATTTCACACCAGTTAGATTAATTTCAATAAGATTATTTCCCTCGATCGAGGCTATAAATTCTCTCGTGGAGATAGAGGCATGAGATGGGCCAATGTTTTTACTAGAATTAAGAATAGCATTAAAGTATTCCATAAGAAACCAGGGGAAATTAGTGTTAGTTCCTAAATAAGAGAGGTCATTCCAAATAATTATTCACTCTTGGTATTTATTCTTAGAATAAACAGAGTAGTAAATACGAGTACCGTCAATAGTAAATGTGCAAGTGAGAATCTGATCAGAGATACTAATAACATTAAAATCCTGTAAAGATGAATGCAGAAAAATCAATAAAGAATCAGCATTTAGATTATTATTGATTGCACCAGAAAATATATAATTGTGTTGACACAAGTTAGAATATTTATAGGAGAAAGAGTTTTTTGGTTCCTTAATAGAAAAAAGAATAGGGTGATGCATGTTAACCATTATTTTCAAAACATTGAGGGTGTCAGAGTTCACAATACCCTGACAATTCCAAAAAAGTATCTTCATTTAGACCAGTGTTTGGAGTTAGAACTCCCTTTTTCTTTTTTCCATATTCTTTATATCTAGTATACCTTCTAACCTCTTGAGTATTAGTGGTATTTTCTTGTTCTTTGTGAGAAATTACATTGTTCTTATTTGTGGGTTCTTTTATTTGTGTAGTCATATATGAATCTATGGTATCCTTTGAGCCTGGCAACATGTCATTGATACTTTGAGATACCGGGATTTTAGACATTGCATCACAGTTTGCATTTAATAAAGTAAGGGGATTGGAATTACCTTGAGCCTTTGTATCCACTGTTGATAGCAGCTTGACAAAGTTAGATGAGAGTCTTTGTTTCTGTTCTAGGGAGTTCTTATTTTCCTACATATAGATCGGTTCCATCACAACAGGTAGACTATCATGTAGAACAGGTTCTAAGGGCATGTTAACATATGCAGAAAAATCAGTACATAGGGTCTGTGTCTCTGGTTGAACATCCCTGTTGAGAGTGACAGTGTGAGCAGAGGGAGTTGAAAAATCATTCGTTTTGGTTTCATTCCTCTTTTTGATAGTGGTAGCACTTAGAGTTAAAAACAGGTCCCTGTTTCTAGTGTTTTTTGCAGCATTAAGGGTTGGGTCAGTGGTGTTCAGATCACATAAGTGTAATGAAGAAGAATCATCAGAGAAAACATTAGCACATGAGTCTGTGGAACACTAGAAACTAAGCAGTAAATTGCTGACATTTTGACCATAGAGTAGATTTTCAGACTTCATAAAATAATCTCCACCAGAAGAATCATTAATTATTTTTTGTTTGTAGATCTTGACCTATCTATGAAACATCTAGAGTTTATTTGGTTCTCTGCTGAAAAATAGTTCAAAGTTAAACAACACATGTCTAGAAAATAGAGGAAATTCCATAGTTAACTGCTAGAGTCTCGGTCCAAAGGTATATTAAAGGCTTAATATATCACTCATCTTGATGGGTAACATGTGTTTTATGCTTATCTAGCTAGTGATTCACTGGATACCAAGGGTCCTTTGACATAATAATACATTCAAGGATCTAAATGTTTAGTATCATAGGAAAATTAGGTTCATAAAACACTTTTACATAATAAAAAACATTATTTAGAAACTGGGAATGGATGGAGGGAGGCAGGGGGGCTGTGCAGGCTAGGGGTTGGATGGAGGGGGCAGGGGGGCAGGGGGGCAGGGGCAGGGGGGTAGGGTGGAGGGGGGAAGGGGGCAGGGGGCAGGGGGCAGGTGGTAGGGGCAGGGTGTAAGGGGGAAGGGGGAAGGGGTGGGGGTGCAGGGAGGGTGCAGGGGGGATGTTCAGGCTAGGGGGATGGGTGGAGGGGGCAGGGGGCAGGGGGAAGGGTGCAGGGTGGAGGGGTGTAGGGGGGCTGGGTGGGGGGTAGGGGGTAGGGGGGAGGGGGAGGTTGGAGGGGGGCAGCGGGCAGCGGGCAGGGTGTAGGGTGGAGGGGTGTAGGGGGGCAGGTTGGAGGGGGCAAGGGGCAGGGGGTAGGGGCAGGGGGTAGGGGGAAAGGGGGAGGGTGGAGGGGTGCAGTTGTGGATAGGTTAACAACAGCCCCTGTTCCGGGTTTGAAACCTAAAAATTACTTTCCCTTTTCTTTTCTTTTCTTTTGTTTAGTTATTTTACTATTTAATAACATTTTTCTTGTGTTTTCTGGGCACAAAAAAAGCTTTAAAGCACCTCATTCACCTGTTGAAGATCAAATCATTCTATTGTTAGAAGCATAAAAAACATCCAGGTTCGTGTTTCTACTTTGTTTTCAATGTTTTTTATGTTTTCCACCTTCCTCTTTAAATTGTATGTGAGACATTGCCCATTTAATTTGAAGGTTTCTATAAAATACATTTAATATGTGAAGGTGTGTATACCCAGTGGGGGAGCAACAACTTTTAGTTAGAAATCTCCAACACGCCACGATCACTCCACGGTCACGCTGCGGTAATGCCGTGATTTGACCCTGCTCCGGCCACATCCAGCCCACACCAGCACCCTTCCACCTTCATTTCAGCCAGCTGCCACCAACATTCCAGCCTGAAACAGCCTCCCCTTCCACCTTCGAATCATCCTGCACCATCCCCCCAACACTTGCAACCAGACCCCTTCCACCAGCATTCCATCCTCCTCCTGATCCCTTCGCTCTTGGCTGGAAGATAGTGCCCCACAGATGTCTCTAGACCGGGCCAACACGCCGCGGTCACGCCGCGGTCACGCCGCGGTCACGCCGCGGTCACGCCGCGGTCACGCCGCGGTCACGCCGCGGTCACGCCGCGGTCACGCCGCGGTCACGCCGCGGTCACGCCGCGGTCACGCCGCGGTCACGCCGCGGTCACGCCGCGGTCACGTCGTGGTCACGCCGTGATTTGGCCCTGCTCCAGCCACATCCATCCCACACCATCCCCATTCCACCTTCATTTTAGCCCACTTCCACCAGCATTCCAGCCCGCAACAGCCCCCCCTGCCACCTTCGAATCAGCCCGCACCATCTACCCAACACCTGCAACCATCCCCCTTCCACCAGCATTCCAGCCTTCTCCTGCTCCCTTCACTCCTGGCCGGAAGATGCTGCCCTTCGGATGTCGCTGGACCGGGCCAACATGCCTCGGTCACGCCATAGTCACACCGCGGTCACACCGCGTTAATGCCGTGATTTGGCCCTGCTCTAGCCACATCTAGCCTACACCAGCCCCCTTCCACCTTCATTTCAGCCCGCTGCCACCTTCATTCCCGCCCACAACAACCCCCCTTCCACCTTCAAATCAGCCCGCACCATCCCCCTAGCACTTGCAACCAGCCACCTTCCACCAGCATTCTAGCCTTCTCCCTCTCCCTTCGCTCCTGGTCGGAAGATGTTACCCCGCGGATGTCACTGGACCGGGCCAACACGTCGCGGTCACCCCCGTAGTCACGCCGCGGTCATGCCGCGGTCACGCCGCGGTCACGCCGCGGTCACGCCGCTGTCACGCCACGGACACGCCACGGTCATGCCGCGGTCACGCCGCAGTCACGCCGTGTTTATGCCGTGATTTAGCCCTGCTCCAGCCACATTCAGTCCACACTAGTCCCCTTCCACCTTCATTTTAGCCTGCAACAGCCCCCCAGAATCAAGATGGTAGCCTCACAATAATTCTTTGGTAATAAGATTATTAGGATGAATTGGTTTTGGTACTGAAGGTTGAGGATATTTTTATCTATCTTTAGATTTATGAGTCTCTTAAGGTTATTTTTGTAACCATCCTACTAGAGGGTCCGAGTTATAAGTGGTGGAAGTCTACTATTCAGACTAAGCCAGACAAAGAATATTCTTGGAAAAGTTTCAAGGTATTGTTCATTTATAATTCTTTCATAATGAAGTGAAGGTACTGATGGATATATAATTTTATAGAAGGGGTTGTCCAGGTGGGGTGTCCAAGGGCTGTCCAGGGGGGTGCTGGGGGGTCTGCAGGGGGGAGGGGAGGGTGCAGGTGGGGTGTCCAGGAGGGGCTATCTAGGGGAGTGTATAAGGGTTGTCTGGGGGGGTTTGCAGGGCAGGGTGCAAGTGGGGTGTCCAAGTGTTGTCCGGGGTGCTAGGGGATCTACAGGGTAGGGGGAGGGTGCAAGTTGGGGTGTTCAAGGGCTCTCCAAGGGCTGTCTGTGGATGTAGGGTTATTCCCAAACCACATAAATTTATGTGTCCCGTGTCTTTTTTTTCTTTCTGCATTCTTCTTTTGTTTCTCAATTCTATCATTGCGCCTCCCGATGATTCTGCAATAATTGAATCCCCAATCCCTTTCCCATTCCCTCTCATTCTTTTTATGCTACCATCAAAAAGTCTTTCATCATACCAAATAGAGCCTTGGATTCAGATAATCTTGGTTAACCATCCTCAATCAAAGGGTTAAATTTAAGCTTGGAAATCTCACTTAGGATTCGTTACTACTTACATCACGTATCACTTAAGATAAGTGCTTCTATATAAGTGGTTACAAATTGCTTATTGAAATTTTTTTTTTCACACTTATTTGAGTGGTTTTCTTCTGGAATTGGAAGTGTAAATGTTTTTCAGAAATAGAATGCCACAAATTTTTTCAAACTGTTTATCATAAGTCATTAGGACTCTGGCCTAACAAGTAGTCGCACACCAGAACTAAGTAGAAGTAAATGAACAACAAATAAATGTCTTTTATTTCTGTAGGATTAAGTAGAATTATAGAGACAGCATATCATATATGGTTGTATCACTCTTCGAAATGTGATGTTAAACCCTTCTCTCAGAACATAGTGCTGGATAACTTCACCAAAAATCATAGCCAGTCCATATCGACGTCCTACTAATGTTGGAAACTTCAAAAGATCATTCATACCCGCCAAAAAGTTGAGCAACATTACTTCTTGCTAAATATGCATCTTCAACTGAATCTATATTGGCCAAAACCAGGAGCAGTTTTGTTTCTGAAATCACCTCCTAATCATTATTCCAAGAAATCATGCCACCCTTGTTATCAAGAGGCCACCAACAGTATACATAACACTAACATATTCGGGACTGGTTTCAGTCCTTTCCTTGCCCAAGATATACTGACATTAAAACTTCATTATTTTCATTATAGAAGCCTGCCAATCTCTTTGTCCTGTGCTTTTTGATGATAAAAAGTGTCCTTGTAATGCCTGCTCTATCTATCAATAAGAATGGTCCAATTTTTAAAACAACTCTAGGTGAAAGAACAGGCAGTTTCTTCAGGAAAATCAGATCAAGATGAGCAACAAAAATTAAGGTTTTCGTCTCTACATCTGAAACTTCCTCCTCTGCTGAACTACTGGCCTTCAAACACAACATGACGGAAACCATCACTCCCCCAAGGAGACTATTCCAGTACCATTTAAAGCCCATGTTTTGAAAAGTCATCCTGTTTTGCAAAGTCATCATGTTTTTCAAAGTCACATCGTGGTCACGCCGCGGTCACGCCGTGATTTGGCCCTGCTCCAGGACAACAACCCACTATAGTTTGCAGTGATAGTATTCCATGAGTCTTGTGAACAATTTTGAGACTGACTAATCACAATTTCTGCTGGTGAGGAGATGGTCATAATGTTTACCCGCCTCCTCCCACTCCCTTCGCTCCTGGCTGGAAGATGATGCCCCGCGGATGTCGCTGGATCGGGCCGAAACGTCGCGGTCACGCCGTGGTAATGACGTGATTTGGACCTGCTCCAGGACGACACCCCACAGGGATTAACAGTGATAGTATTCCATGAGTCTTGTGATAAATGTTAAGACTGACTAATCATAATTTCTGTCGGCAGGGTGAGAGCCAGAATGTTGCCCCGCCTCCTCCCGCTCCCTTCGCTTCTGGCCAGAATATGCTGCCCCACGGATGTCGCTGGACCGGGCCAACATGTCGCGGTCACACCGTGGTCACGTCGCTATAATTTCATGATTTAGCCCTTGTCCAGCCACATCCATCCCACAACAGGGGGGTCCAGTGGGGGGATGCTATCCAGGGGGTCTGCTATCCGGGTGGGGTTGTCCAGGGGGGTCTATCTAGTGATATGATAAAATTGAACATCCAATGCGAAACACCTCCAAATCACCACCAGAATCCATCCAAGGAAAGCATTAGCTAATCATCTCTAGAATCAAATAATCCCTACAACAGACCACTCAACTCACCTAAAATAAACACCATCAATCAAACCCACCTTCTTGTACCCTTACAAAACCACAAACCATCCACCGACCACCCAACCACAACATCGCTCCCCTAAACACCAATAATTGTAGTCATCCCACCCAACACCAAACAAAACCCAACCCTCCTAGCCACTCACACCAGTATAGCTACTGCAACCCAAAAGGCTACTGGAAAGAACCCATCCTGCACCTGTGTTGGACCAGACCCATTTCCTTCATTTCCTTCATTGGCATCCCCTACATGTAGCCACGTAGCAGGAAAACCACAACCCAAAAAGAAACCAATCAACCAAAAACTAGAAATCCCCACTTGAATAACCCACACCATAAACCATATCCTCTAAAACTTCACCTAGAATAATGACATGTGACTCTATCTGCACCACACTAGAAGCCCCTCTAGAATCATCCCCACACACTAAAAGCAGGCATCCTCTGCACAGGATCCTTGCACTATAAATATCCCACACCCACCCAACACCATAATAGCAACAAGAACCCCCACAAGAACATTGCATGCATGACCCACACAAGCTGAGAACCAGCCAAAAAATCCACTCTACATTCTTATCCCTTTCCAACAGATAAATCCAGGACTAAAAACCCACAATGGACCCAAATGTAGCACAACAGTAAAGGGTTTTGAGGAGGGAGGGGGCTGCTGTCCGGGTGGGGTGGTCCAAGGGGGTTTCCAGGAGGGAGGTGGTTTCCAGGAGGGGGGGTGTCCAGTAGAGGTGCTATCCGGGTGGGGTTGTCCTCGGGGGGGGGGGGGGGGTCTCTCCAGGTGGGTTTCCAGGAGGGGGGTCTGTTCAGGGGGGGTGGAGGGGATGCTATCTGGGGGGGCTGATGTTCAGGTGGGGTTGTCCAGGGGGGTCTGTCCCGGAGGGAGGGGGTGTCCAGGAGGGGGGGTCTATCTATGGGGGTGTCTAGCAGGGGTGGGGCAAGGGGTGTCCAGTAGGGGGTGCTGCTGTCCGGGTGGGATTGTCCTAGGGGGGTCTGTCCAGGGGGTGAGTGGGGTCGGTCCAAGGTGGGAAGGGGGCTACAGGGGTTGGGGTTCCTGGGGGGGGCTTTAAGATTCTCATACTAACACCTTTGCTTGAGAACTTCATATTCCTTCTCAACAAGCTTGGGAACTTCCAACTCCCTTCTAAGCTGTCCAGCTCCTAATTGTCTCGTCAATATGCTTGGGTACTCCAACTAACTTGCAAGCCATTTATCGTCTGCATATTGGCATGAAACAACTTTTCTTCCTCATTTACAAACTAAGATCATGCACTCATCTCAATACATATGTTGAAAACATTAAAGTACATGTAGCAGGTTTTAGAAATCAGCCTTGAGATCTCAAATTTCTTCAACTTCTTGTCATTGATTAATTAAATTTCTCCCCCTTAATATCATACTTTATTTGGTGATTAACAAGGATGAGAGAAATTCATACCTCATTAATGATTTTTTCAAGCACTTTCCAGAAATTCCAGATTTTCATGGAATAAATAAGTCTGGAAGCTTCTCAAGGGTCTTCTCCACTCATCTTCAGGGGGCTGTAGGGAGGGGGTGGGGTTGTGGGCTACTACAGGAGTTGGGGGGTGCAAGGGGGTTGTCCGAGGGGGGCATGGCGGTGTAGGGGGTTGTCCAGGGGGGTGCAAGGGCTGTCTAGGGGGGGTGCACGGGGCTGTCCAGGGCGGTGCAAGGGCTGTCCAGGGGGGTGCAAGGGGCTGTCCAGGGAGGGTGTGCAAGGTGGAATGGGGGGTGTGCTAGGAGGTCTGCACGAGGGGGGGGGGGCTACAACAGGAGTGGGGGTGGGGGCAAGGAGGTTGTCTAGGGGGGGGGGGGGGTCTGCCTAAGGTGGGCTGCAGGGAGGAGGGGTGGTGGGCTACTGTAGGAGTGGGGGTGGGGGGGCAAGGGGGCTGTCCAGGGGGTGCAAGGGGGTTGTCCAGGGGGGCATGGGGGTGCAGGGGTGCTGTCCAGGGGGGTGCAAGGGATGTCCAGGGGGGTGAAAGGGCTGTCTAGGGGGAGTGAAAGGGAACTGTCTAGGGGGAGGGCATTGGGGCTATCCAGGGGGCATTGGGGTTGTCCAGGGGGTGCAAGGGGGATGTCTGGGGGGTGCAAGGGGGATTTTCGGGGGGTGCAAGGGGGCTGTCCAGGGGGCATGGGGGGCTATCTAGGGGGTGCAACGGCTATCCAGGGGGGGTTGTTTAGGGGGGTCTGTGGGATTTTTTAAGAAATGTCAAGCCCTAGAGCCATGGTTTTAAACCGTGGATAAATCTATATAGCCACGGTTTTGAACTGTGGCTATAGGATTTGTGCGGCTTCATGTTATGCCACGGTTTCAAACAGTGGAAATACCCTATAACCACGCCATTACCAGCCATGGTCTGTTGAACCATGGCTATAACCTATAGACAAGGTTTTGGGACTTATAGCCACAGTTCGAAACCATGGCTATAGCCTAAATTTCTAGTAGTGTGGACCAGAAACAACCACCTCAATGTACTCAATCTAACCAGAAGATTCTTGATCATTGACTTCCTAGTTGTCATTGGAACTATCATTGTCCATTGTTCCCCCATTAGAATACACCAGAGAGGAATGAAGTGACTGAATTTCTATATCCTCCTATAACATCCAAATGGAAATTATTATCACAATTATAATAGTAATCAAAGTATTTATGAAGATAGTGATGAGATTTATTTTACATCTTCACTGGAGATATATTGATCCCCCTTATATTTACTAGCTATTATTATGATGGTTATTATCATATGCTACACTAGGGGAATGTAATGGACCTTGAACTTCATGGAATGAATCACCATGTTGAGATCCTAGAGAAGTGACTCGACCTTAGAGGGGTGTTGTTCATGATAAATTTCTTCAGGAGTAGTCACTCTCCCACCACACTCAAACTCTATCTTTACCTAACAAATCACCCTCCATACCTTTTAAGTCAATGTATTTATCCTCTATATATTAAAATATTGGAACATTATAGAAAACACTACCACATAAAGAGAAGGCTTCCCATCAATTGGAACTTTTCTCATGAAAAACCCACCCATTGTTTTTGTGTTTGTCGGCACCCTACTCAAGGATGGAGTTGAATCTAAGATTATTATTTACTTATAGGGAATCTCCAAAGATATGGTTATACTGTAATATGGTTTATTATTGTAAATATAAATTTTTTATTCCACTATTGCCCCTAATACTTCACCCTCATCCATCATTGGTTGATCTATAGCCTTTTTACCAATGTATCCAACAGACCGTTTAGGTATGACAAAATCAAAGCATTGGAATGATATTTAAAAATAAATAAACTCACACTAAATGGGGGGAAGTTAACCCAAACCAAATTCTCCTACTAGGTGAAAGTTATCTATAATTGGTGATCCACCATGGGTTTCCTTTATAAGCACACATGGGGAGGAGCAATACATTTCTTCTAAATTCACTAAAACTACATCTCAAAGTAGCTAGGAAGATACCACTAATAGAAGATTGTACCATTAATCTATGAAGATAAGAACCATCATAGATGGATATCAGATAATCTCAAGATTCAAAATCTCCCTTTCTATTGTTGATGACTTCCTATGTCAGCGCTCCATATGGCATAAAAATAAACTGACCATATGAGTTCATTCTACTCTTGATCTCCCAATTCTTCCATTTGGTGTGTCTGACCCCACTAATTATCTAAATTAATGGCCAGGAAATAGTTCTAGGAGTTTTCTAAGTATTAGAGGACTCGTAGTCACCCATGTGAGCCCCCATCCAACCCCAAAACACTTGGAAGGAGTGAATATCCTATACGGTGCCTTGCCTATTTAGATATGGTGAAGCTGGTGATATAACTTATCCAATACAGGATTATCCAAATTGATATATCTTCCAAATTCCATAATTTATCCCATAATTAAATTGGATACCCTCACTCAACCCTTCTAATGAACTAGGAATAAGTACCCACTAAGGTACATCTCTAGGAAGCCAGTCAACTGAACAAGGCGATCATCCTATGAGGTGACTGACCAACCCCAATCATTAAACTAACTTTATTCAACCATTGGATACTAATAACCTTCTTCATCATAGTATTCTAATGATGGGTAGGCCTTGGTATTATTGTAAAAGGGTTCATTTTGAGTCGTCTTGATGAATAGCTCATCCCACTTCTTGAAGGATATGTTGACCCCTGGATAATGGTCATTCCCAAAGGCCTTCTTAGCTAGATTTATCAACTCATTTGCAATGGTAGGATAATTTTATGAATCATTCCAGGTAGACTAGGGAAGTAGAAACTCATCATACACATCTCCAAAAATAGTTCACCAAATTTCTTCTCTACATCCCACAAACCAATGTCAACTTCATAGTGTGAATGTGTTGTTTCTAGAATCAATCAGCTAAAAAATCTACCATAAGTTATTTGTTACAATAATAAATGGTTTTATAAACCTATATATATTTTTAATAACCCATCTTCTCTAGATCCACCATAAACTCAGTATCAGTACACTACCCTTAGAAGGGATATACTTAATCCATCCTAAAATAGCCACCCGGTCAGATATCCAAGTCTGATAACCAGCAAAAATTATAATTTGATATATAATTCCACATGATTGATTTGTATAAATGGTTTTAAGTATCAAAATAATTCCATAATTATTCAATTTCTATCATCATATGCTTCAAAATGTAACTATCAAAGTGGTTCTTAAAATATGAAATGACACACATAAGAAATGTCCACCCTAAAAGTATTGTGAGTCTTGAGTACGTAAGAGGAAGGCACAATCCCATCCTAAGGTGGAAAAATATACACATAATTCTAGGGACCAAATCATTATAAAGGAAACCAATAATAAAATGGGTAACCCAAGATATTGGTCTCCATCAATCTTGTAACAAAATTATGTGTGGACTGAATGACCATGTGTTCGTTGGATTATATACTGTCAACCATGGACACTAGATGGTTTATAGCCTCCTCATCCACTTCTCCTGAAGACATATACATCAAGAAATTAAATAAGTGAAATTAATTATAATTATAATTATCGAAGATTTTGGATTTAAATTTTCCTAAATAAAGATCACATGAATTGGAAAACATCATGCAAAATGCTTTACCCATATAATTCCATGCGATCACATTACCATAATAGGATCATAGGATCACATTATCTTTAATATGTTATGTGAACTCCTAATGAATAATTGATCGTGTGATATTAAGAGCATGTTGAAGATACATGACCCACGGTTCAAGTGAATTTTTTAAAGTAGTTTACTTTGATTGGTTATGTGATTCATTTATGTGATTTGGTTATGAAATGCATTCACATGGTAGGATCACATGATTGAATCATGTGAAGTATTCACACAAAGGGATTATACAAATGGTTCATGTAAGAGCACCGGGTTATAGAGTTCTTAGAGGTCTAGAAATCTTGAGAAAGTGAGGAGACATCCCCATCTCCCTCCTATTTAGAGTACACTTTGCAGAATACCAAGGGTTTCCTACAATACCAAAAGAAAAATATAATCCCAAGGGACTCAGGTGATCATTAACTTCCTCATAACCAAGTCCTCACTTCTACTTAAAAACATTATTTTTGAGGGGAAGAATTTTTTAACACCCACCAAAATACTTTTTGAAAATTTAGAGTTGGGAAAATAACCAAAATATTAGTGTCATTTTAATACAAATCAATTTAGAAGAGAAGGAATATTTTATGTATGGATTTCATAACCATTAAGGGTCATCCAATCGAGTCATGTGATCACATAACCCTAAAATAGAAATACGATCATATGACCCCAAACATCTATTATGATGACAGAAGGACACACGATAGTGGTTTTCCATGAAGGGACCTTCATAGGATCATTGTTATTTAAGAAATGTACTAGACACACAATCTCTTAACCCAAAATTTATCATGAAACCAATTCTAAGAATTTTTTTTGTGATGGGGCCTTCATAAATTCATTGTTCTTTACGCGATTTTGTAGATATTTGATTACCTAACCCTATATGGGTCATGAAACAGAAGTTTAATGTGTTAGGAGGGTTTTAAAGTCACTATTCTTTACATGAAACCCTTATTTATCATGTAACCTCCCAAAGACAAAGCATCATGTGATCAAATCCAGGGTGATTTCCTTGTTGTACCCATTTTTCTATTTTTGTTCTTCATACAACTCACCGAGAAATGGAATTGATGACATGAGTCTTGATCACGTGCCCCACACAATACTAGGATGACTTATTTGAAAAACATTTTGTCACTTTAAGTATATTCATATGGATCTCCCATATTTTTATGTGGTGTAGATATAGGGGTGATACCTATAAAAACACCCAATAAACTGATAAAACAATAATGTTTGAAATAGTTGATATGGGTACATAGAGAGATGATCGACAAAAGGCTCAGGAGAAATGTGTGACCTCAAAGCCTCCCACTTCACAAATTTTAGTGGGAAACTTCAAATGAATGGGTGAAATTTTTCAAATTGAATAAAAAACCATGTGATCACCTATGAAAATTGTTGATCGCATGACAACCCATTGGTCATGCAATTACATGATGACCTATCATTCATGACATCACATGATGATTTATGGGCCATGTGACCACATCACATGATTTTCTAACCCAATACCATCTATATGATAGTGAAACCCTCATTATTTTATGTGGTCTCATGACCTCCCTTTCCTCCATGAATTTTCATAACCCCGCTACCTTTATGTGATCACATAACCCTACCTTATTCACATGAAGTGCATGAACTCATGGAATTCATGCAATCTCCAGGCTCTCAAGAGTGAAACTCAAACTCTCCAAAGTCCATATTGAATTTTATTATATAAGGTTATATCCTTTAATATCGTCCAATATTCTTTAAATCATATGTCCAGAATCATTCTGAGTTCAATCATCCTTCCTTACCAACCGAAGGGTGAGTAACTTAGAAACTGTGAGGACTCTAATTCCTGTTAAAATCAGGATGTGTTGGATGCCTTATTAAGACCCGAGCTCCATATCCAATATATTTTCATCATTCTTTTCACATGAAAATATTCCTTTTTAAGACCATATTTCCTCAATATATATTTTCACATTACACTATGTATTTTGAAGGCTCATGTCCACTCTCATAGATCCATATCCTCCACAAGACTCACAACCATATTTCTTTTAGGGAAATCTAAATATATAATCCCAATACATATTCATTATTACACCCTCATACATTTTTTATATCCATATATCTCTTGTTTCTCACAAGGAGAATGAATCTCATGGTCTTAGAGATTTGTAATGATCTTACAATTGACATAAAAAAATACCCCTATTATGGGCCTCCTACTAGGGTATAAGTCCCAACTATGATTTAATTTTCTTCAAAGGGTTATACTCCCAATGAAACATCTCAGGGAAACCTCATATGCATTATCCCCACTCAAGCATTTGTTGTTGAACCTTTTATAACACAGATTATCTAGAATTTTAACTAAGTGGAATCTAATTCCTACCTATATAGGATACATAGGACACCTCTACAGGGATCAACCCCCATATCCAATATTCAAATGTACCTACATACATACTTACCACATGATATTAAACCACATGGTATGGTCCTTAATATGACCTTAAACTATGTCTTTTTATTTATGTGGTATTTGATTCCTATCATGATAGGATACATAGGATTACCCATAAGGTTCAAACCCAACATTATTAACCTTTTATCATATGTCTCACCATACCATACCCCTCATGAGATCCTTTATTTCCTTCCCTCACATAGCCATAATTTTGTGATTCTAGAAGTCCTTTCCATTTAGATCTTATCCCTATGGTCCATATTTTATCAATTCATATTCTTGATAATGGAATGCCCATCCTAGAGAGATGTATTCCTTCCAGGTCATATCACACCATCCTCATAAATTCATACCCTGATGGGGTTCCTCTATCTTGTGATATTAGTCTATCCTAATTTGTTCATACCCCTGATGGGGGCCATCTTCATGGGGCCATACACCTTGTGAAATTAATTCATCCTCATTATGACATATTCCCTTTCAGGATAACTAGTTAAGTCCACTCATGTTTAAGTCTCATACTAACCATTTATTGGAATCATTTTCCTAGTCTTCATTATAGTGTGATGTTAAACTACATAAACCAGTCCTTGTCGCATGGCGTTAAAAGGTATGATATGTCCCATTAAGTGGAATAGAACAACATTGGTTTTGATTCATTTTATAAGGATACATAGGAATCTCCTTAATAGGATCAATACCAACACTATAGAAACCTACTACCTTCCTATATGAAAATAAAATCTAGAGCACCCAGATAAATGGATTTAAATCACAGCAAACCCTAAACCAGCATCACCAAGTAATAGTGGGAAATAAGATGGAGAACCTATGAAGCATACATAAGGTTAATTTAATATATAAGCTCTGATATATTTATATTTTTATATCAATGGTATGTTTCTAATTTTTATAGATAATCACATTGATAATCAACATTTTGTTGAATGTTTGGGTAACCATCCCTATATTATGATCTGGGAAAGATTCATGATCATTAATTTAATCTATAAGAGTGTATTGAAGTATATAATAATTCACCCAAATAGGGTGTGATGAGCCTAACTTCCCATCCTCTTGACCAACATGAGTTCCTAAGCATCATTGGTAAGGAACCCCAATGAATAACTTCCATTGAAAAGAAGGATCATAGTCCGTTGTAGATGTGGGAATAGTAGGGTGATTCCACATCCATAAATAAACCCCATTAGAACCCCTATGAGATAGAAGTAGTGTTCTGACATGAGTATTTTGTCATTATGATCAACCCCTCAAAAATCTCAGATGTCGATTCTCCCATTCCCAGGTAAAAAAAATATTCTACTCATAAATTATTGATTATACAAGTATAAACTGAAGAGGTAGATGAATAAATATCTAGAAATTTATCTAAGAAGATTATCACATTTCAAACCCCTCATCTAGATAGAAAATCAAATTACATGAACATTATCTATGTATGTTCATAAACTTCCTCGGTCTATCTCAATCAAGGTCTCAAATTTCATACTTATCATATGTGAGGAAAAATATCATCTTAGTTAAGCTAAAATAGATGAAATTATCAACAACATACCCAACCACCCCCAAATTAGCTAATCCTCAAGAATTATGTAAGAAAGGTATCAAAGTATGAAAGATCTCATACTAGGTATGTCACCAACCTCGGGCATGGGGGTTCAATATGAAAAATGAACCCCTAATATATCCAATACATAGTGTATAACACTCTATGTGGTATACATGGTATGTAATCCCGTAAACAAAATAGATTTTCTTTTTATAAGAATATTATTTATATCTATATGAAATATTATCTATGCTAACCTTAGTATTCAATCACAACCTATAATACTCCATGATGAAAATTGATAAGGGGTAACTCAAAATCATACTTTGAGTGGTTAATTATGTTTTCAATTCAAGAAATACATATATACATCCAACATGAAAGAGTGATATGGTAAAGACTCCCATTTTTATAACATGATACATTTCATATTCTTAAACTCTTTTGAGAATAATTAACAAAACCATACATAAGTGTCTATCTGACCATATCACATATGATATAATTCTATATTATCCTTGAATTTACTATACTTTTTAGTTTTTTTAAACTCATTGTATCTCTACATAAATACTACCACTAATCTGTATCACTGCCTAATAAAACCTTCTCACTGAAATCATTTACCATGTAACATCTATAAAAATATCTTGATTAAATAATAGTGAGACTTGGGAATCATATTCTTAATGTTCAACTCCATAAATAGGTATTAAACCCCATTTACTTCACAAAATAAATTTTTTTGATGTTAATAACTTCTATCATATACTTAAAAATATTTATAATATTATTATCATCATCATTCTTGGATCCTTTATGTTAAGATTTTTCTTTGAGATCATTTTGGTAATAATGTAACTCATTATATTTTTTATACAAATACATTTTAATCTCTTTTATGATATAGAAGGACATTAAATTTATTATGGTAACTAAATTTAAATTATTAAATTTATATTTACTATAATACCCTTAAATCATTTAAGATATCAAGTGAAATTCACTTGGAAGTTTGACTTGAATAATCTTTTATTTTTAATCTTTAAACTTCTCTATGTCTGAAATAAACACCCACTAGCCACTTAGAAACTATATTCTCTTTAGAATATCGTTCCAAGTTACACAAACTAATTTATGTATAGTAAATAACACACTACTAAAACCGTGGGTATAGGGTACCCCTATACCCACGGTTTTCCAAAACCGTGGGTATAGGGTATTTTCCGAAGACCTATAGCGACGGTTCTTCAAAACTGTAGGTATTGCATTTTTTTTTTGGAAGACCTATACCCACGGTTTTCCAGAACCGTGGGTATAGCTTTCCCGCGTTATGGCGGGGAAAAACATTAGGCGGTACACGAAAAAATATTTGGCGGGAAGAAATTTTTTCACGGACGGTTTTAATATATATAGGCAGTTGAATATATATATAGCAAGTAAAAATTCCAGCTCGGTTGGTACCTTAGAAGCAACTCTTATGTTTACTGGCAGACGAGAGTTCAATTTCCCATAGGCGCGCTTTTTGTATTTAAATACCCCGATATATTAATATATATATACGCTGATATATGTACTTATAACTGAATGCGTTTACAGCTCGGTTGGTCTGGTTTTCGGTACCGGTGCGCTGCGTAGCCGGAGGTGCGGGTTCGAAACCCCGTATCAGCATTTTTCGAATTTAAAAACCTGACGAGGATTATATTAATATATATTACTAGATAGATATATACGTAACAGTTAAAATGTGTAGCCCGGTTGGTTTGATGGTGTAGCGCGTCCGTGAGGAATTGCGGGAAGCCCGGTTTCGAAACCTCCCGGGTGCCAATTTTTTGAATTAAATACCCCACGGTTTTCAAACCGTGGGTATAGGCTGAGACCCCTATACCGACGCCTTTCCAGCCCACGGTTCCCAAAACCGTGGGTATAGGCTATACCCACGGTTTTGGGGGCTATACCCACGGGGTATAGGCCATTTTTTCAGTAGTGACACTTATTTCCTTTAGTTATAATATTAAGGGATGTATTATTTTATACATATCATATATAGTATTCTATGTGTTTAGATTAGTGTTCTGGAAAGAAGTATTTGTTATTTAAAATATCCCATTGTTGGGTGCTGGAAACTCTTTCCCTAATATCTTAATAAATAATAAGGATAAATATATTTATCTTGGATTAAAATACTTTTATCTTTATCTTCCTTTCAAATTGTGTTACAAAATCTGATGAATCATAAACCATGTAAACTAATTTCTTCATCTCATATTATTCATAACAACTACTTGTTAAAAAACTACTTCCCTTATCATATAAGATAATGAGATGAAAATACACATCTTTTTTTAAGATCCATTTGAGGTTAAATTATTCCATTACTTTCAAACCATGATTTAAGAACCCTCTTCCTCATCATTTAAATGTAGACTACATTATCCACTGATTATTACCTTGTTTTCAAGACCTTTTATACTAAAAATATTTTTAAATTATACATTTCATATCATATAACTTTCAAAATAAAATTATTTATTCAATAAAATTAATACTTAATTTGTACATTCCATGGATTTTCGCAAATCCCTTCATGTATACTATAAAAATCCATCTTATTGAAATATTACCCATTATTCTTAACACTTCTTTGTATTTTAATGATTTTGGGTGGATATTTTAAGAAACATTTTTTATCCTTACAACATATTATTATTATTTATTTTTGAACTTTAAATTTATTTTATTTTCAATACAAAACAAGAGAATGGGCATCACATGTCATGCACTTTAATCCTCAATAATTTGATAAAATGTGGTAAACATATATTGAACCTATTGAAATTGTTAAAGAATTTCTAAAAATGGTAATATAATGAATTTTATAATTGGTTCATTCTTTAATGGATATATTCAATATCACTAATTCATTAAACATACACAAATATATTGAATATATGAGTAGATAATGAAATCCTTTTAGTCACCAAGCATCTAATAGCTTTGAAACCTTATGTGATTCCATATATAATTCTCAGAAGAATCTATATTAAATTATTGAATATCATTAAAAGTGGGTTACTTAGGAAGGGTTTATGCTAACACATATTTTTAAAAAATATTTACTGATTAGGAATGATTCACAGGTTTTATACCGGTCTAAGAAGTTTTTTTTAAGTTAAGATTATCCTTTCTCTATGATTGATCTCAAAGTTATGTTTGATCATGATGATACTATTATCTAAAAAAATCATTATTAGATGAGTGTCATGTTTTAAATCCTTTTAATAAAGAATTTTATTAAATATGAACCCACTAAAATGATAACCTCTTTTAAATACTTCAGATCAATTATTGTAACAAGATCTATATTTGATCATAACTTACCCCAGTTAAACATGTAAATAATCCATGACTATATCTAGTAGAAAATCATGTAAATCATATCACATATTAGTATTAGAAAATTTAGTGGATAACTCTTTATCACATTCCTTTATATGGATTCACCCAACTCCATTCATCCCATATCCTAATGGTTATGGTTTCTCATCTAAGTGTTACCTAAATAAAATTCCAAATATGAGGCACCTAACTATTAAAGTTACCACATTACTTTCATACATTACACAAGATATTCCAAGGGGTCCATATTTAGAATGGCCTACTAATGCAAGAAATTTGGGGTGGCATTATATTCACAATATATAGAATTAAGAAAAATATAAGGTTTGGGGTCAGTGGAAAAAAATAGTCATCCAATTCTATGAAGTGTAACTTATTATTTAGACAAACATCAAAAATAGAGTAAATCCAATTCACACAATGAAACATTTGTGTGAAGTAATGAATTGGAATTTATGATCTTATTCATCAATTTAACTTTTATATTAAAAATGTAGTAATACACATGATCAATGGAAGATAAAATAGGGTTCCTCACAACTGATAGAACAACTTGTATAGTTTCACTAATGAAAAAAATGAATGTTATAAAGGACTCTTAGAATTTGTTATTAATAGAAAATAGAGACACCGTAAATTCATACTTTAAAAACCTACTCATCTCAATAAATTCAAAAAAAAAGTTGAATAATTACATTCTATAAAGTAGCATATGGTTTTATCCCAGGTATTTTGACTATAAGGAGCTATAAAAGATGATCCCCACACATAGGTCTTGACTTTATTTTCATAGCCCAGTAGACATTACTTTTTTGTCACCATGGATAAATTTTGGGACTATAGAGTGGTTGGGATACCAAATTCATATAACTATGTGTAACACCCAAAACTTCCATAGTACTCTTACTTTTTAAATAATTTAATAATGTATGATGTATGCAACAACGAGTTCAGGCACACCACGACCTATCGAACGAGCCATTAAAAAAGATATTTTAAACAGTATTAACCAAATTTTTAATTTTTTATCCCATATAATTTTAACATTAATATTTTTCATTTCTTAGACATAATATGAGGAAAATTTCAATTTTTGTGATAAAATAAGTGTTTTTCAAAAAATGCAGTTTTTCCTCTTTTTAATGGAGAACAATTTTTAAATCCAATATTTGACACTTTTAT
Organism: Viscum album; assembly: GCA_963277665.1. Lineage (NCBI taxonomy): Eukaryota > Viridiplantae > Streptophyta > Magnoliopsida > Santalales > Viscaceae > Viscum > Viscum album. Next base: position 1,499,987,345 of record OY728156.1, on the reverse strand, counting down.
ATATTCAATTTAATAAATTAAATTCTTATTTAGAATAGGGGCATAAAAATTAATTTTGGATAAATTTTTGGTACTTTTATGATAACTTTCATATTTTGATGAATAGTGAAAAATACTAAATTTTAATTGAAAACAACTTTTTAAATCGAAATAATTTATAGTGTTAAATTATAAATTTGATTGGTTTTAAAGTATAATTAGATTATATTTTTATCATTTCATATAATTTAGTTCATTGGATGAAATTTGAAATTTAAATTCTATATAAACACATGTCAATCTTTTGATAGTTTTTTATTTCTTAAAAACATGCCTTTTGGTTTTGACAAAGGGAATTAATTTTAAATTAATTACTAAAACATCTGTGTTTTGAATTTTAAAAAATAGATTCTATATTTAGAATCATATTGTTAAAATTGGGTAAATAGGTACCTTTTATTTTTTGACATTATAAATAGTAACTTCAAAAATTATTTTTATTTACCATGGATAAAGGGTAAATCAGGTAAATAAGGGTAAAAAATAATATTATAATAAAATAAAACTACCCTAACACATGAAATAATCCTATTAGATGTTATATTTACGACCATGTTCATCCTTGGATCTATTTTGGGACCCCATGGAGCCACTTGGGTGTGATAATGACATGTTATAAGAATTAATTTAAAGTAAAGAGAAATATAACAAACACGTGTATTTTTTACTAAAACAATTTTAATATAGGGTTATATAACTGATATCTATGTATATAAATATTAATTAAAAAGATAAAATGATTTCATACATCATGGTTATTTATTTATAATTTTTATACTTTAGATAAATATATTTATTTATGACAAAATTATGTTGCAGTGATTACCTCATTAATGAAAGATTCAAATAAATGAATTTATAATTATTAAAATAAATGTAATTTGAACATTTTGATTCCATAAGAGAATTTTATGGATTACATTGACATGTTAGGGATGATTTAATTCCTTTTTTTGAAGTAATAAAGTTGTTATGACTTTACCAAAAATCAATTACTGGATAGTGTCAAAATTGACATAAATGAATTTTTAAAACAAATATAGTTTTATTAAATGATATAAAAATCTGAAAAATATAAAGACTTCCCAAATAACTTTTATAGTGATATAAAATTTAATAAATTATCCACTTTATGTTCTCTTATCATTTTATTGTAAAGATATTAACCATGGAGTAGAAAAATATAAGAGGACATGGTAAGAGTTAACTTATTTCACAAAGGGTTAAATAAAAATGATAAGGTTAATTTTATGACCTAACATGTCTAAAACCAATTTTATGAGATTATTTCGACCAATACTAATATTAGTATCGATATAAATCAATTTTTAGCTATTAGAAACCCAAATTATTTTTATAATAAATTAATATTTAAAGATTTTTCTTAAAGTGCCCCTCACCTCTCTTATAAAAGGGAACCTCCCTTTCTCTTTAACTCACATATCTAATACCTTTTTGATCAGCCAAACCCTTCCCATTTATCCTCCAAACCTCACTAGATTCATCCTAGAGTCCTAAATTTGGTCATATATCCATCCTAAGGATCTATTTTGTTCAAATCAAAAGGAAACATCTGAAGAAGAGGTAATCGTTTTATCCCTTCTTTCAAAGTTCTTTTCTCATTATACTTATTATTTCTAAATTTTTTCTATAACAATATAATAAATACCATATCATACATATAATGAGATATTAATATAATCATGGTACAATTATATTCATCATTTTATCCATCCTATGAATAATAATATCACCGTACGTACGTACGTATGGCTTATCGTCTCAACACTATGGTGTAATTTGTTATTCCGCATTATATTATTTGGATGGGTATAATGATGAGTATAATAGAAATAAATAATGAATATGAAATTATTATTATTCTCTTTATTTAATATACCATCCAGTTCTATATCATTTAATCATTAAAGAAATGATATTATCACTCATGCGTACGTACGGCCAACCGTCTCCACGATGCGATTAGATTCATTCTCCACTTTAACCATCCAAGAATGATTATAAAAAAATATATTATTCATAATTGTAAAATATATGAAATAATAATCCAACTGAAATGATATATATATATATATATATATATATATATATATATCTGTGTGTGTGTGTGTGTCTACATATATTTCATTCACTTACTTCCATTCAATGTGATAAGAAAACGAAAACAATGTTCATGTGTACGTACGGCCTACCGTCTCCATGAACGGTGTATTAAATTATATATATATATATATTATATATATTTATATTAAGAATATATATAATATATAAATCATATTATACATTATGAAAATAATTAAATCATTATCTATGTAATATGATCAAGAATAACAAGTCAAAACGTGTAAGATAAACAAAGTGATATAACCTGAAATGTTGCATTAACATGGAATCGTTAATAATTGGGTAATATAAATTCATAAAAGAATAATATATTTTATCATAAATATTATTATTGTTCTTATATAAGTTAATAATATGTTTAAAACATTATACAGGAGTTTCAGACACATACGGAGAGTATCAGATCTGAGCTAAGGGTTAATTTCTCAATCTCACTATTACCAGATATTGGTTATGTGTAAGTTTTTACTGGGACATATTTATCATCCATTATCAAGTTTCATAAAAATGTTTTCAAATGGAATATTTTAAGGTTTTATGGAAGATAATATTTAACTAGATCATCATTTTAAATGTTTTAAATATTTATTTTTCTAAATCTTTTTAATTAATGTCCATGTTTTCAAAATGATTTTATGGATTTATTTATATGGAAATCATTGTTTTAAAATTTTAATTCCTTTCCAAATTCTCAAAGTGATATGGGAAAATTTTATTTAAAAATATATTTTAAATTAATTCTTTTGAAAATTTTGAGGCTTTTAAATGATTTCATGAAAAATGGATATTTCTCTCAAAGAGTTTTACTAATTATTTTCAACTATGTCAACATCCTTTATTAGATATTATTCTTGATTGAGGTTGATTTATTGTAATAAAATATTCCATATTGTATTTAGTGAGTTATGATATTTTTCACTATGGATGTGTTATTTTTATACCATTCATGGTTTATGGTTAAAGTATTGGAATTTCGTATTCTTGTATTAATACGAATGTTTATGTTATGTTTCACCTTTTTCATAAGAGGAATGTATTGAACTTAGTAAGTGACAGGAGGGGCCTACTATAGGCCCTCTATGCATCAGTAGGTCTCATGATACAAACTTGTGTCTTGGAATAAGACCTTGATAGAATATTTGTGAATGGTCTTGGAACAAGGCCTTAACAATGTAGTTATTTTGTCTGGTATTATGCATTCCTTCATTGTTAAATTAGTTATTACAAGTGATTATTCGACTAATAGAATATCCACATGATTATTTATATGGTAATGTTCAATTTATTTTTTCCGTATTATGTTCATGTTTATGTTTAAAATGTTGGTATTTTTATTTTACATCATACCTTAAAATATTATAGCTTCTACTGAATTATTTACCCTTACTGGGCATCTGAGCTCACCTCTTCTTATGTTTTATTTTGCCAAGATGCCAAGAAATGTTTCATTATTGATATGCATGGTTAAGATAAGGGAATAATTGAATTATCAAAGGATTATTTATGTTGTGTTTTATTTTAGAAAGTTTAATGTAAAGTTCATGTTTATAATCTATTTTCCAAGACTACTAAACTGATCAGTCCATTAGGACTTGGTTCCTTGTAATCATACTAATGTATTAAAATAATGCATCGGATCTAGGATTCTATGGTCGGGGTGTTACAGTTGGTATTAGATTAATTTTAGAATCAACCTTGGAAATAGATTTGGAAAACCTATATTAGATATTATAACTCTATGATTGGCTTTGAGGATAAATATAGAAGAACCCCCTAGAATTTTCATAATGATAGTGGATAACCTTGGAATAAAACTAATATGTTATAGATTGAAACTACCTTCCCTTGATAATTTTGTTATTCAGTGAGATCTATTTCTCACCTTGTTCTTTCTTGTCTTAATAAATGGAGGAATCTAGAAGAAATTGGATTAACATTGATTTTGATGGAAAATCTAGTGATTTTGAGCAACAAAATTGGATAATGACTAGAGAGAAAGATATTGTGATTATGCCAAATCATTAATCATGATATATGATTAACAATTTGATCTTTGATTAAATTCTTAAATCATTTATTAAGAAGAATATAAACATTTATCAATGTTCAAATTTTAATAAGAATAGAAGAAAAAATATTTGGTTTCCTACATGTCAATAAGAAGGGAAGAAGAACCTTGAGGAATACCTCAAATGGAGGTAAATATGTTATCTCTGTAGGAAAAGGGGTCATAGAGTGATCAATTTTTGTGGAGTTCAATTTCTCATCTATGGAAATCATGGGCACTACCCAAATCAATGTCTAAACATACAAATCTACCTCTAAACCAAGGAAGTACCTATTCCATTCCAACCAGTAAATTGGAAGGATTGAAGTATTTATGTATTTGGATCCAAGAATTATTAATATTTAATTATATAAGGAGTATTCAATTTACATTTTCTACTAATTATTTACAAGAATATGTTGAATATTTATAATGGATAAGAAAATTAATTTAAGGATAAGATTATTTGGAGAACATGTGATTAAGGTAAAGATAATCCTTAATATGTTCCTTATGTTAAGATAATAATGTTTGGAAAAAGATATGTTGCATTTGAATAAGTAAATTGGATGATGATCATTTCTTGAGAAATAATTATGGATTTGTCGACAAGAGGGTTATGCTATCATGGATGAAGTGTGAACCTTTTTGGGACATAAAGAATAATAAACTATGTTTTGGAAAAGGAAAAATGAATGTTTTCAATAAGGATATCTGATAATTCTAGTTGTTACCATGACTCAAGAGAATACAAGATCAAGGTGTTCACATGTTTGGAATGTGAAAAACAAGAACTTCCCTATGAAATATAAGAGATAAATGGTAAGCCGATTTGGTTCACCACTTTCTAAATTTGTAGTTTTTTAGTTTTTCGAAGGATTTTAAGGGAATAAAAGAAGTTGTGAAATGTTATAATTGTAATGATATGGGATATTATGCAAATTATTTTCCAAATCATCAAGGAAATATAGCTTAGAATAAACAAATAGATCAAGGTCAAGCTTATGCTTCTACTATGGCCAAAGTGGAATAATTAATATGTTTTTGTTTTTTTTTCAAGAATTATATTCTTGTTATAAGAAGAATGTGATATATATAAGGATCATACTATAATTATTTTTTCATTATGGTTTTAATATGATGAAGGTAATCATATATTTAGTATGTGATAATAATACCAACATTACATTGTTTGGGAAATCTGATGTTACAATTGATTTTGGAAATTTACAGACCTTTTAGAGAGAGTTTGGATATAAGTATTTTAGATAACTCTAAAGTTTGTAATAGATTAAGTTGAAATTTGTAATGTATTATTTAAGGTTAAATAAATTATAAGGATTATTTTCATAGAATTATAATACTATAGTTTTAGAAAAAGGACAACCCACAGGCCAGGTGACAACCCGTCACATCGGAAAAGGCTGTGGGAATCAAACCCACAACCAAACTGCGACAAGGCTTTATCGCCTACCATTAGCCTACAAGAGGTACCTAATTAGTATAACATAGTTTTATTTATTTAAATGGTATTATTTTATAATTGAAAAATTATATGATTAAGATAAATAGAATATTTTTTTGAGTTTTATTATATTTTGAAGATAAAGATGAGTTTGTAGTATAAATTAGTTAAAGGATGAAACTTTAAATGTAAATGAACTATTATTCCTTGTGTTCTTCATCTATGATGTAATTATTCAACTCTAGTGAAAATATTATAAAAAATTTTATTGTACTTTCTTTTTGCAATGAATCAAATGGTCCCTTGGATCATCATAGATTTATGGATTTCAGATTGTTAATGTTCTCCTAATAATATTCTTTATCACTAACCATCAGAACCTGATGGTTAGTTTTCTCTTCCATATCCATTTTTTCATACATGTAACCCTAGTATGTGTTATTTTTGGTAACCTTCATACTTACCTTTCTTTATTTTAAAATAGAGTCCTCATTAATCTATTTTTCAATGTGGGATTTCAACTAAGATATTTTGAAATTTCAAACCCAATGTTTTCAATCCTGAGTGTAAATTGTGAAGAAAAAAATTATTTAATGAGGGGATAATGTAACATCCCAAGCTTCCATGGTATGCTTCCTTTTTAAATAATTTTATATTGTGTGATGTAAGACACATCGAGTTCAAGCGCACCACGACCTATCAAAAGAGTCGTTAAAAAGCAGTTATAAATATTATTAATCAATTTTTGAATTTTATATCCAATATAATTTTAACAATCATCATTTGTGTTTCTTATACTTAATATGAGGACAAATTCAATTTTTCAGATAAAAGAAGTATTTTTTAAAATATGTAGTTTTTCCACCTTTTAATGGAGAACCCTTTTTAAATCCAATATTTTACACTTTTATATATTCAATTTTATGAAATTAAATTCTTCTTCAGAATTGTGACATAAAATTCCATTTGGAAAAAATTTTGGTGCTTTTTTGATAACTTTCATATTTTGATGAAAAATGAAAAATACTAAATTTTAATTGAAAGCAACTTTTTTAATCGAAAAAATTTATAGTGTTAAATTATAAATTTGATTGGTTTTAAATTATAATTAGATTATATTTTTATTATTTAATATAATTTAGTTCATTGGATGAAATTTCACAATTAAATTCCACATAAACACATGTCAATCTTTTAATAGTGTTTACTTCTTAAAAACACGCCTTTTGGTTTTGACAAAGTGAATTAATTTTAAATTAATTAATGAAACATCAGTGTTTTGAATTTGGAAAAATGGATTAAATATTTGTAATCATAAGGTTCCAATTTTTTAAATATGTACCTTTTATTTTTGGACATTATGAATAATAACTTCTGTAATTATTTTTATTTAGCATAGATAAAGGGTAAATCAGGTAAATAAGGGTAAAAATAATATTATAATAATATAAAACTGCCCTAACACATGTCCTAATCCTATTTGTTGTTATATGTACGACCATTGAAACCTTGGGTCGATTTTGGGACCCCACGGAGCCACTTGGGTGTGATAATGACATGTTATAAGAATTAATTTAAAGTAAAGAGAAATATAAATACACATGTATCTTTTACTAAAACAATTTTAATATAGGGTTATATAACTGATATATATTTATATAAATATAAATTATAAAGCTAAAAATATTTCCTACATCATGGTATTTGATTTATAATTTTTAGAAATTAGATAAATATATTTATTGATTACATAGTTATGATGCAGTGTTTACCTCATTAATGAAATACTCAAATAAATGAATTTATAAATATTAAAATAAATGTAATTTGAATATTTTGATTCCATAAAATAATTTTATGGATGAAATTAAAATATTATGGATTATTTAATAACTTTTTTAAGTAATAAATTTGTTATGACTTTAATACAAATCAATTACTAAATAGTGTCAAAATTGACATAAATGAATTTTTAAACAAATACTTTTTTATTAAATGATATCAATATCCTAAAATTATAAAGTTCATCCAAAAAACTTGGATAGTGATACCAATGTCATAAATTATCCACTTTAGGTTATCTTTTTATTTTATTGTAAATATATTAACCATGTATTATAAAAATACAAGAGGACAGGTAAGAGTTAACTTATTTTACAAAGGGTTAAATCTAAAGGATATGGTTAATTTTATGACCGAAACATGTCTAAAACCTATTGGTTGAGCGTATTTCGACCCTTAATTATCTTATAATTGAAATAAATAAATTTTTATCTATTATAAACCGAAAAAATTTTCATACTAAATTAATATTTCAAGATTTTTCTAAAGTTCCCTTTGCCTCTCTTATAAAAGGGCACCTCCCTTTCTATTTAAATCGCACATATAAAGCCTTTTGTATCGGCCAAACCCTGCCCATTTATCCCCCAAACCTCCCTCTATTAATCCTAGAGGCCTAAATTTGGGCATAGAGCCATACTAAGGATCCCTTTTGTTCAAATCAAAAGGAAACATCCGAAGAAGAGGTAATCGTTTTATCTATTCTTTCAAAGTTCTTTTCTTCTTCTACTTCTTCTTTTTATATTGTTTCCATACCAATGTAATAAATATAGTATCATACATATAATGATATTTTAACATAATCATGTTACAATCATACTCATCATTTTATCAATCCTAAAAATAATAATATCATTATGTGTGCATACGTATGGCTTACTGTCTTCACGTTGTGGTATAATTTGTTATTGCACATTACATTATTTGTATGGGTATAATTATGAGTATAATAGACATAAATAATGAATATTAAATTATTATGATTCTTTATAATTAATATTCCATCTAGTTTCATATCATTTTATCATTAATAAAATGATATTGTCGTAGGTGGGTACGTACGGCCTATCGTCTCCACGACGCGATGAGATTCATTATCCACTTTAACCATCCAAGAATGATTATAAAAAATATATATTATTCATAATTTTTAAATATATGAAATAATAAGTCTATTGGAATGATATATATATATATATACATATATTTCATTCACCTACTTCCATTCAATATGATAAGAAAACGTAAACAACATTCATGCGTACGTACGGCCTACTGTCACCATGAACGGTGTATTCCATTTTATATGTCTATCTATTATATATATTTATATTATGAATATATATTATATATAAATCATATTATACATTATTTAAATAGGTAAATCATGATCTAAGTAACATGATCAAGATTAAAAAGTCAAAACACGTGCAATAAACAGAGTGATATTACCTGAAATGTTGCATTAAGTTGGAATTGTTAATAAATGGGTAATATAAATTTATAAAAGAATAATATATGTTATAATAAATATTATTATGATTCTTATATGAGTTAATAATATTTTTAAAAACATTTTACAGGAGCTTCATACACATACGGAGAGTATCGGATCTGAGGTAAGGGTTAATTTCTCAACCTCACTATTATCCAAGATTGGTTATGTGTAAGTTTTTACTGGGACATATTTATAATCCATATCCATGTTTCATAAAAATGTTTTCAAAATTAATATTTTAAGGTTTTATAGAAGTGACTCTTTAACTAGATCATCATTTTAAATGTTTTCGTGATTTTTTAAATGTTTTTAATTAATGTCCATGTTTTCAAAATGATTTTAAGGATTTATTTATATGGACATCATTGTTTTAAAATTCTAATTCCTTTCCAAAGTTTCAAAGTGTTATGGGAAACTTTGATTCAAAAATATATTTTAAATAACTTCCTTTATAAATTTTGAGACTTTTAAATGATTTCATGAAAAAGGGATATTTCTCTCAAAGAGTTTTACTGATTATTTTCAACTATGTAAACATACTTTATTAGATATTATTCTTGATTGAGGTTGATTTATTATAATACAATCTTCCATATTGTATTGAATGAGTTATGATATGTTTGAATGTGGATGTTTTATTTTTATACCATTCATGGTTTATGGTTAAAGTATTGGTTAAATTATTGGTTGTACTTACTTTGTTGTACTTGCTTGTTGGATTTTTCTTTTCTTTAATAAATGGTCAGAGGTTTGCCTCTGACTGAGCTTCCCAGGTATATAAGAATTGAAGTGAACTTAGTAAGTGATGGGTGGGGACATCTATATCCCCTCTATGTATCGGTAGGTCTCATGAGACAAACTAGCATCTTAGAACAAGGCCTTGATAGAATATTGGTGAATGGTCTTCACGCAAGGCCTTGACATATTAGTTATTATGTTCGGCATTATGCATTCCATCATTATGAAATTTGTTATTACATGTGATTATTTTTCTAGTAGAATATCCATGTGAGTATTTATATGGTAATTTTTGATTTATTTTTTCCATATTATGTTCATGTTTATGTTTAAAAGGATTATATTTTTATTATACGTCATACATTAAAAGTTTATAGCTTCCACTTAATTATTTACCCTTAATGAGCATCTGAGCTCACCCCTTGTTATGTTTTATTTTCCCATGATTCCAAGAAATGTATTATGATTGATATGCATGGTTATGCTAGGGTAATAATTGAATTCTAAAAGGATTATTTATGTTGTGTTTTATGTTAGAAATTTTAATGTAACGTTCATGTATGTAATCTATTTTCCAAGACTGTTAAACTGATCAGTCCTTTAGTACATGGTTTCTTATAATCAGACAAATGTATTAAAATAATGAACCGGCTCTGGGCTTATGTGGTTGGGGTGTTATAATTGGTATCATAGAAATTTTAGCAACAACCTTTGAAATATATTTTTAAAACCTAGATTAGGGATCATAACCCTACAATTGACTTTGAGGATAAGTATAGAAGAACCCCCTATAATTTTCATAACAATCATGGATAACCATGGATTCAACCGAAGATGTTAGGGATTGAAAGTACCTTCCCTTGATTATGTGGTTTTCTTCAATGAGATATGTTTCTCACCTTGTGCTTTATTGTCTCAGTTAATGGAGGAAACCAGAAGGAATTGGATTAACATTGAGTTTGAGGGAAAATCCGGTGATTTTGAGCAACAAAATTGGATAATTATTGGAGGGAAAGATATTGTGATTGTACCAAATCAGTTATCATGATATATGATTAACAATGTGATCTTTGATAAAATTCATAACGCATTGCATAAGAGGAAGATAAAAATTTAAAAATGTTCAAATTTTAAGAAGTATAGAGGAAAGAAGATTTGGTTTCCTACATGTTAATAGGAAGGGAAGAATAACCTTAAGGAATACCTCAAATGGAGATGAAGATATTATCTCTGTAAGAAAAGGGGTCATAGAGTGACCAATTGTTATGGATTTCAATGTCTCGTCTGTGGAAATCATCGGCATTACCCAACTCAATGCCCAAACATAAGAATCTACCTATAAACCAAGGAATGGCCTATTCCATGCCAACTATTAAATTGGAAGGATTGAAGTATTTATGTATTTGGATCCAAGAATTGTGAATAGTGAATTATATAAGGAGTCTTCAGTTTACTTTTTTCACTAAGAATTTACCAGAATATATTGAATAGTTATAATGGACAAGAAAATTGATTTAAGGCAAATATTATTTAGAGAACATATGATTAAGGTAAAGATAAACCTTAACGTGTTCCTTATGTTAAGATAATAATGTTTGGATAAATATCTTTTGTATTTGAATAAGTAAATTAGATGATTCTAGTTTCTTGAGAACTAATTATGGATTTTTCAACAATAGCATTATGTTATCATGGATGAAGTGTGCAACTTTTTGGGACTTAAGGAATAATCCACTATGTTTTGTAAAAAGAAAAAATACATGTCTTCAATAAGGAAATATGATAATTCATGTTTTTATCGTGACTCAAGAGAATACAAGATAAAGTTGTTCACATGTTTGCAATGTGACAACCAAGAACTTCCCAATGAGATATGGGAGATAAATGCTAAGTTGATTCAGTTCACCTCTTTCTAAATTTGTATACTTTTAGTTTTTGGAAGGATTGTAAGGGAATGAAATAAGTTGTAAATTGTTATAATTGTAAATATATGGGACATTATGAAAATTATTTTCCAAAGCATCAAGGAAATATAGCTCAGAATAAAAAAATGGATCGAGGTCAAGCTTACGCTATTACTATGGTCGAAGTGGAATAATTAATGTATTTGTGTTTTTTTTTTGAATAATTATATTCTGGTCATTATAAGAATGTGATATATATAAGTATTTTAATTTAGAACATTTTTTATTCAAGGTTTTAATATAATAAAGGTAATGATATATTCATTATGTGAAAATAAGAGCAACATTACGTTGTTTGGGGAATCTGATGTTACAATTGATTTAGGAAATTTACAGACCTTTTAGAGAGAGTTTGGATAGAAGTATTTTGGATAAATCTAAATGTTGGAATGAATTAAGTTGAACTTTGGATAGTATTGTTTAAGGTTAAAAAATTTCTTAGGATTATTTTCGTAACATTATAATACTATAGTTTTAGAAAAAGGACAACCCACAGGTCAGGCGACAACCCATCACGTCAGAAAAGGATGTGGGCATCGAACCCACAATTGAAGTGTGACAATGCTTTATCGCCTACCATTGGCCTACAAGATGTCCCTAGTTAGTATAACATAGTTTTATTTATTTAAATGGTATAAGTTTATATTTTTAAATTTATATGATTAAGATAAATAGAATATTTTTTGAGTTTTGTTATATTTTGAAGACAAAGATGAGTTTCTAGTAGAAATTAGTTAATGGATGAAACATTAAATCTAAAGGAAAGTATGCTTCTTTATGTTCATTGTCTTTAAATTAATTCTTCAACTCTAGTGAAAATATTATAAATTTTTTTCTAGTACCTTCTTTCTTGTAATCAATCAAATGGTCCCTTGGATCATTGTAGATTTATGGCTTTCAGTTTGTTAACATTCTCCTAATAATATTCTCTATCACTCTCCAATCGAACTTGATTGTTATTTTTCTCTTCCATATCCATTTTTTCCTACATGGAACCCTAGTATGTGTTATTTCTGGTAACCTTCATACTTAGCTATCTTTATTATAAAATATAGGCCTCATTAATCCATTTTTCACTATGGGATTTCAACTAAGATATTTTGAAATGTAAAACCCCTAGTTTTTAGTCCCAAGATTAAATTTTGAGGATGAAATTTATTTAATGAGGGGATAATGTAACACCCCAAGCTTCCATGGTATGCTTCCTTCTTAAATAAATTTATAGCATGTGATGTACGCAACACCGAGTTCAAGCACACCACAACCTATCAAACAAGCCATTTAAAAAGAAGTTATGAATAGTATTAACCAATTTTTAAATTTTATAACCCATATATTTTCTAAATTCATCCTTTTTGTTTCTTAGATGTAATATCAAGACAAATTCAATTTTTCAAATAAATGAAGTATTTTTCAAAAAATGCAGTTTTTCCGCCTTTTAATAGAGAACCCTTTTTAAATTAAATATTTGACACTTTTATATATTCAATTTTATGAAATTAAATTCTTATTTAGAAGTGGGATATAAAAATTTAGTTTGGATACATTTTTGGTACTTTTCTGATAACTTTCATATTTTGATGAATAGTGAAAAATACTAAATTTTAATTGGAAACAACTTTTTTAATCAAAATAATTTTTAGTTTTTAACTATAAATTTGATTTGTTTTAAAGTATAATTATTTTATATTTTTATCATTTGATATAATTTAGGTCATTGAATGAAATTTCACTTTTAAATTCTACATAAACACGTGTCAATCTTTTGATAGTTTTTACTTCTTAAAAACCCGCCTTTTGGTTTTGACAATGAGAATTAATTTTAAATTAATTACTACAAATTTATTGTTTTGAATTTTGAAAAATGGATTCCATATTTATAATCATAAGGTTCAAATTGTGTAAATAGGTACCATTTATTTTTAGACATTATGAATAGTAAATTTAGTAATTATTTTTATTTACCATGGTTAAAGGGTAAATTCGGTAAATAAGGGTAGAAAATAATATTATAATAATATGAAACTATCCTAACAAATTCCCTAATCCAATTGGATGTTATATTTCCGACAATGGTCATCCTTTGGTTGATTTTGGGACCCCATAGAGCTACTTGGATGTGAAAATGACATGTTATAAGAATTAATTTAAAGTAAAGAGAAATATAAAATAAACAATATATTTTACAAAAACAATATTAATATATGGTTATATAACTAATATTTATGTCTATAAATATAAATTATAAATCTAAAACAGTTTCTTACATCATGGTATTTTATTTATAATTTTTATACATTACATAAATATATTTATTTATGACCCAATTATGATGTAGTGGTTAACTCATTAATGAAAGATTAAAATAAATGAATTTATAAATATTAAAATAAATGTAATTTTGAAATTTTGATACCATAAATAAATTTTATAGATTAAATTGACATATTATGGATGATTTAATTCCCTTTTTTGAAGTAATCAAGTTGTTATGACTTTAAAAAAATCAATTACTAAATAGTGTCAAAATTGATATAAATGAGTTTTTAAAACAAATACTATTTTATTAAATGATATAAAAATCATAAAAATCTAAAGTTCAGCCAAATAACTAGGATAGTGATACAAATTTTAAAAATGATCCACTTTATGTTCTCTTGGAATTTTATAGTAAGGATATTAACCATGTAGTATAAAAATACAAGAGGAGATGGTAAGAGTTAACTTATTTTTCAAAGGGTTAAATATAAAAGATAAGGTTGATTCTATGACATAAACATGTCTAAAACATATTGGTTGATAGGATTTAGAACCATACTCATCTTATACTAGAAATAAATTAATTTGGGACTATTAGCAAAAGAAAAAAAATTTATAATAAATTAATATTTTAAGATATTTCCTAAAGTGCCCCTCACCTCTCTTATAAAAGGGAAACTTCCTTTCTCTTTAACTCACACATATAAAGCCTTTTTTTTGCCAAATCCTACACAGTTATCCTCCCAACTTCCCAAAATTCATTCTAGAGTCCTAGCATTAGGATTAGATTCATCCTAATGCGCCCTTTTGTTCAAATCAAAAGGAAATACCCAAAGAAGAGGTAATCGTTTTATCCCTTCTTTCAAAGTTCTTTTCTTCTTCTACTTCTTCTTTCTATATTGTTTCCATATCAAAGTAATAAATACATTATAATACATATACTGATATATTTATATAATCATGGTACAATTATATTCAACATTTTCTCCATCCTATAAATAATAATATCACAACGTGTGTGTACATACGGCTTACCATCTCCACGTTGTGGTGTAATTTGTTATTCCACATTACATTATTTGTGTCACGAACCATCCCAATTCTACCCTAAACCAGTCACCCGAGTCAATCCACAAAAAGGCATGAAAGGCGTTCACGATCCTCCCGGGATGGCAACATGTTCCATGGGCATCAACAGAGTGATGATGGGAACAATTTCGCCCAATATAAATAAACAGAATCATCAAAATAATAATAAAGCAGCCTGAAAAATAAATAAACTGAATAGGACACTAAGAAAGAACAGAAAAGAAAAACTAGTTATACTCAGTGACAACTAAAACTCCACGTGACCCCATGGGTCACTCTCCGATCCCATGTCTCAACATCACCTATGGCGATCGAGAGCAAGCAGAAACTCGTACCTGTGACTAAAAAAATATTGAAGTATATGCGTGGGTATTAAAACTCAGTAGGCGTACCCAAGTAATCTACTCTCAAATTCATTTCCTTTAAACAAAATAATCGTCAATTTCTGTTTTGAACTACAATATATACAAGTAATTTTTTCACATATTTACCCTTTAAAATCAAATCATGAACCATTTCCCTTCTTATTTTAAACTAATCTCTTTTACAAGGATGAAGCTTTAACCTTTTTAAGGATGGAGGGATATAGAAGTGTAAAACATTTTAAAAACATTTTTCCACAAACTTTTGAAGATCATTTTTATCCCCTTTAACAAAGAGACACATCATACACAAAAGAAAAATCAATGATCACATAAGGGAAATGGAAAATAACACGCAGGAGTAACCAACCAAACAGTGCACCTCAATCATCTGTCGCAGACAACTAAGTGCTTATATACATGGGAAAACCTAGGATCTTGTGAATAATCTAGAACATACTATAAATTTGACTCATCGTAAATGCATGACCTACTCAATGATGTCATAACACCCAAACTCTCAGTTTTTCCCTACCTGTCCTAACCGAGGTGTCCAATCCCCTAGTATCAAAAAGTCCGTACTAAGGTCCACTAACTAGTGCGTAATCAAAACTAATGCACCAATCTTTCTCAGAAGATTCACTTACTAGTAGAGGCTCCCATGCTGAGTACTAAAAGAACAAAGGGGTGATTCAACAATGTCAATCAAGAAACCGATCACCATGTACAAACATCATGCATAACAACTCACACAAACAATGCACATAGCAAGGTCACCCTTGAGCCAACTCAAAGAGAGTTTTCAAAAATCATTTGCTTTATTAAAGTTCCAAAAGGGCCTTAACCAACCACTCAACACCAATTCATTTTTAGAATAACCAACACACGCCACTTTTAAAACCTGAATCCACTTGGAAGCCCATTTAAGAAACCCATATCACCATTGTAATTCCGAAGCAGATTTATAAGGGCCAGAGTGGCATTTCATCAAACACTTAGTAAGAACATTTAATAAAACAATTTCATAAAATTCCAATAGAAATGGTCTTATTTTATTTCACAATAATCAATTATTCTAAAATCCATAAATTACTAGCTATCATTAAATAAAAGTTTGAAAAACAAGAAATCAATAATTCTTTAATTTAAAGGCTAATGCATTGGGAAACCTACCTCAAAAGGGAGTGAACCACGATGAACAATTGGCACCCAACGCCTTTAACGAAGACTTCCCCCACAATTATGTACACATAGACCCCTATATATATACCCTTTAATCCAATACACATATTCCCCATTCCATGAGGGAATATGTTCAAGGAGGATTTATATATATGTGTGTGTGTATGTACCTATTTATGTGTGTACAACACTTCGAGAAGACATCGAACAATTTAATTAACCTATAGGAAACCCACACATAAAATAAGTTCATTTCCAAAACCAGCTTACCACTATTTAAAGAATTCATAACTCACACTAAAAGTGTACAAAAAGGCCTACATGTCAATACTAATCAATTCCTTAAATTTTATACACACCAAAAACCCTTTTTAAATACTTTTACCAACACTTAAACAATTTATAAAATCACCTTTGACAAACACAAGAAAACACACACACTTTCTCAACGAAACGCATATTTTAAAGTATATTTAATCTATCTCGCACACCATTTAAATCAGAAACACACTTACATGGGAAAATATGACTAAAACCTGGTGTGCATAACTTAGCAAAATACAACACACATTGAGGTAAAATTTTAAAATCAAACTCTCCGAAAAAGAATTTCTAAAACATGTTTTGCGTTATTAATATTATTTACGAAACCATTTAAATATTTATAAAAACAATTTTAAGGAATAACCCACAACTTTACACACACAAAACTCATTAAAAACCCCCTTTTATGGTCAAATGTATGCCTGCAGCATATCAAGGCATAACACACACCATTTGAACGATTAAAATCACAAATTTCACAATTTAATAAAACTATTAGATAGTATATAATTTATTTCCATCAATACACGCCTTATTTCATAAGATAAAATTATTCTAACAATATCGAGTGTCTAATTAACAATGAAGAAAGGTGAAAACATCAAGCAATAAAATAAATCTAAATTTAAAGAATATGTAGAAAGGGTTAATACCTCAATTAACGATGAAATTCCAAAAATTGGTGCAAAACACTGTTTTCACCTCAATCGCACCCAAGAGAGATTAAATCACACCTAAAACAACCATATCAGACCATCAATTTTAGGATTGACTCTAAAAATAAAATAAACCCTAACAACTAGGGTTTTGGTAAAACAAAACCCTTCCAAAGGAGGAAGGGAGACTACCGAAGAGAAGGGGGTGTCACCGAAAGGAGAACGCCAGTAAGGAGTGGCACAGGCAAGGGGGAGACGCTGGCGAGGAGCAGCTCACCAGAGGCCACGGGTCAGGGTGGCACATCAGACAGCGGAAGGAGCTGGGGTATCGTGGGTCGACTTCTTGCACACAGGGAGGGACTGCCGAGGAAGTTGCATCTGGGGGGTGCGGCGACGGGAAGGCAGTCGGCCCAGGGCAGCGCACCGGCAAGGGGAGGAGGGAAGGTGTAGTTGTGGGCTGCATCGCACAAGAGAGGAGGAGCAGTCGCGGGCTGCGCGGGTTCTATGTGAACCACAAGAAAACCAAAAAAAGGAAAACCTATAGAAGAAAATAAAATAATAATAATAACTACTAATATTATTAACTTAATAATATTATTAATATTAATAATAATAATAATAAAAGTATTCATTTAATTTTCATAATAATAAAATTCTTAACATCAATAAATATTTTAAATAACACTGTAATTAACATTTATTTTAATTACAAAGCTTACTCATTTTAATTTTCCGAAGACAGATGGGTCAACCAATTGCCTGATCAAAGGCGCACAGGGTATCCAAAATGCACTTTTCCTATGCGCCCAATGATGTCAAACCCAAACGCACACTTTTTGACATAAAATCTGAATTTTCATCTGGGACTCAACCCGAACCCCAAAAAAACTTATTTAAGGCCAATGAAATAGTAAAATAAAATAATTGAATAAGTCGGGGTGTGACAATTCTCCCCACCATAATGCTTTCTACCCATGGAAAGCCACAACAAGACTTAGTCCCAATGATGAAGATCCTTAGGTGTCACCTGTCACCAAAAGTTTAAGCACCTCCAATTGATCGATCCAAAGAGGCACCAAAAACCCATAATTCTCAACTCATCCTTAAAAAAGATCATTTTAACTGTCACCAAGCGGAACCCAAACCATCCATTTCAACCAAGGAATGAATGAACTTAAAACACCTCTGACGATTGTTCTAATAATCTTAGTTCATCAGAACCATTGGGTGTACTCCAATCCCAATGTTTACTCAAGAGGAAGAACTTAGAATTATGTGGTTCCACATGAGACCACCCACCACCAAAGGATACGTGAAAATAAATCTAATACAAGCACGATGAGGCCTGAACGAACTCTCCACCATAAGGACTGGGATGACACTAAATTACTTCTGGTATAACTCTTTGAGACCCATTGTGGGTCTCCCCACCATAATAACTGATGAGGTTAACCGAACTAGAAAACTCCCCACACGGACCAAAAACCCCCACCACGAGGGGATAAGGGAAGGGCCCAACTAATAGAGCATCAAAACTACCACAATCTCCATATCAACAACATAGTACACTTGGAAGAACACAAACCATTCCACACTAAGGAAAAAGATCAAACCAATGCCTTTTTTCACCGTTGGGGTTCTCCTGACTATGCGCCAGCTTCACTCCGGAACCTATGGCTGGAGCACCAACGATTGAAGCATCTCCTACCTCATAGTTAGGATTCATAAATTTCCCAAACATAAAACATGAACCAGAATTTCTCCAAACAAACTTCCAAAAAAACAAAGGTTTTGAAGAGGTTTGACAATATCCATTTTTACAAATAAAGGAAAAGAAACACCACAAAATGCCAAAAAAGACGACCACTACATCCAAGAAACACTACAAAGATAAAACCTTAAACTAATCCCAAAACATAGCCCTACTCTTTATGATGGGTTGAAGTGACCATTAACAAGCCAGGTCTAGATTCAATGCACTTCTTGGAAACACCTCGGTAGAAATGATGCAAGTGACCTAGACATCCACAAGTGTGGAAGGGTCTCGGAGCACTCAGGCATGTCAGCCTCTTGTGTCTTTTCTTACCACACTGCTGACTGATCATGGTGTTTCACTATGAGAAAAATGTATATAGTTCTAAAGGCCTCTTGATTCCTCTATTAGATCCACCAGCATCAGGTTGCTTCCCATTTTTCTTATCGCCATCCTCTGAATTTTTTCCCAAGGCTGGGGGAGGATTCGCCACCTCATGCCCTCATGCTAACTTTGATTGGACAGAAAGGCTTTCCCCACAACATTTGAGAAGATGGTTAGGTTGATATCTTCCACTTTTGACTAAAATTCAGGTCATAGTCCAAAATCAAATTGTCGAGTCTTCCCAGGTTCATTTGCAACAAACCATTGGTCTTACAGAACTAAGTCCAAGAAACATCGATAGAATTCTAGTACTGATTCAATGCCCTGCTGAAAACAACACAACTCCATCCTATTCCTCAGCTTCTTCAACTCAGAGAAATATTGTTGGATAAACGAAGACTTGAAGAACTTCCATGTGAGATCTACTTGGTGCTTACTTCGAGACATGGACTTCCACCATTTAAAGGTTGGACCTTCAAGTGTAAAGGTATCCAACTACACCTTCATTGACTTAGGAGACCCAATGAAACTGAAGTTCCTCTCAATATTCTGCAACCACTCCTACGCCTTAAGAGGATCTACTTGACCATAAAATAGGGTAGGGTTCAAATTCTATAATTTTATAACATAGTCCATGGGTTGATCAACTGGAGAATTTTCTAAGGGTGCACCACCTAAAGTCGCACCTTGGATATTCATCAAACTGTCGTGGGGTGAACACTAAGGAACAAGGAAATGAATAACTTAATAAAAACATGGTCATTTCCATTTCAAATTCAAATTTTCACAAATTTCAAAATAAAACTTTACAAATAGTGTTTATAATTAAAGAATACCCAAACAATCTACAAAGGGAAACTAGTGCCAATGGGTGACTCAGACATATGGTGGGCGGCCATACACCAGTCACACCATTGTCACGAAGAGCAGTCTAGGAAAATTTTCCCAACTCCACATGGATTTCTAGACCCTAAAATATTATGGGACAACTTTTCCAACTCCTTTTTCATTTCCCAACATAAAACAGTTTACAACAATCAAAGGACACCAACATGCCTGGACATCCCATGGTAACCCGAGGTTTGGAACAAGAAACGGTTCATGACTTCCTTCCCATTATTACACTTTAATCCCAAAAAAATCTATTCCTTTTATATTTACAACCCCAAATAAGGATGTGCGCTCTGAAAAATAAGGTCATATCAAGATCTGACCTTCTCTAATACCATTTTGTCATGAATCAGCCCAAGTCTACCTGGAACCGGCCACCCGAGTTGATCCGAAACAAGGCCGGATAGGCGTTCCTGATCCTCCCAGGCTGGCGACATGTGTCATCAGAATTAACAGAGTGATGATGGGAACAATTTCACCCAATTTAAATAAATAGAATCATCAGAATAATAATAAAGAATTGTGAAAAAAAAGAATAGGACACTAAGCAATAACTGAAAAGCAAAACTAACTGTACTCAGTGACCACTAGAACTCCACGTCACCCCATGGGTCACTCTCCGATCCCATGACTCAACATCACCAGTGGTGATCGAGAGCAAGATGAAACTCGTACCTATGACTAAAAACAAGAATGATGTATAGGTGTAAGTATTAAAACTCAGTAGATGTACCCAAGTAATCTACTACCAAGTTCATTTCTTTTAAACAAAATAATAATCAATTTTGGGAATGAACTAAAATATATACAAGTAAGTGTTTCATAGATTTTCCCTTTAAAAGAAAATCATGATCCATTTGCCTTCTTATTTTAAAAAAAAAGTTCTTTTCCAAGGATGAATCTTTAACCATTTTAAGGAAAGAGGGATAGAGAAGTGTAAAACAATTTAAAAACCTTTCTCCATAAACTTTTGAAGATAATTTTTATCCCCTTTAACAAAGAAAAACATAATACACGAAGGGAAAAGCAATGATCACATAAGGGAAATGGAAAATAACAAGGAGTAACCAACCAAACAATGCACCTCAATCATCTACCGCAGACAACTAAGTGTTGATATACATGGGAAAACCTAGGAGCTCATGAATAATCTAGAACATACTATACATGTGACTCAAACTAAAGGCATTCCCTACTCAATGAATTCATAACTCCTTAATGCTCTATGTTTCCCTACCTGGCCTAATTGAGGGGCCCAATCCCCTAGTAGAGAAAAGTATGTACTAAGGGCCACTAGCCATTGTGTAATCTAAACTAGTGCAGCAATCGTTCCCAGAAGATTTTCTTACTATGCCAGGTTCCCATACTGAGTACTAAAAGAACAAAGGGGTGAGTCAACAATGTCAATCAAGCAAACAATCACCATGCATGAACATCATGCTCAACAAATCACACAAACAACGCCCATAGAAAGGTCACCCTTGAGTTGCCTCAAAGAGAGTTTTCAAAAATCATTTACTTTATTAATGTTCCAAACATGCCTTAACCAACCACTCAACACCAACCCATTTTCAGAAGAACCAACACACGCCACTTTTAAAACCCTAAATCCACTTGGAATCCAATTTAAGAAACCCAAATCACGATTTTAACTCTGAAGCACATTTATAAGGTCCAAAGGGGCATTTCATCAAACACTTAGTAAGCACATTTAATAAAACAATTTCATGAAATTCCAATAGAAAGGGTCTTACTTTATTTCACAACAAGCAATTATTCTAAAATCCCTAAATTACTAGCTAGCATTAAATAAAAGTGAAAAAAACAAGAAATCAATAATTCATTAATTTAAAGGCTAATGCATTGAGAAACCTACCTCAAAAGGGAGCGAACCAAGATGAACAATTGGCACCTGATGCCTTTGACGAAGACTTCCCCACAATTGTGCACACATACTCCCGTATATATATATACCCTTTAATCCAATACACATATTCCATGCGCCATGAGGGAATATGTGCAAGGAGGATTTATATATATATATAGGTATACGTACCTATGTATGTGTGTACAACCCTTCGAGAAGACACCGAACAATTTAATTAACCTATAGGAAACCCACACATAAAATATGTTCATTTTCAAAACCACCTTCCCATTATTTAAATAATTCATAACTCACACTAAAAGTGCCCAAAAAGGCCTACATGCCAATACTAATCGATTCCTTCCATTTTTCACTCACCAAAAACCCATTTTAAATACTTTTACCAACACTTACAAAATTTATAAAATAACCTTTGACAAACAAAAAAAACAAAAACCTTCTCAACCAAATGCATATTTGAAAGTCCATTTAATCAATCTCGCATAGCATTTAAATCTGAAACACACTTACACAAGAAAATTTGACTAAAACCTAGTGTGTGCAACATAGTAAAATACAACACACATGAGGGTCCAATTTCAAAATAAAGTGCTCCTCAAAATAATTTCGAAACATGCTTTTCATTATTAATATTATTTAATAAACCATTTAAAAATTTACAAAAAAAATATTAAGGAATAAACCACAACTTTTCACACACAAAACTCATTCAAAACCCCCTTTTATGGTCATACATACACCCGCAGTGTATCAAGGCAGAACATGCACCATTTGCATGATTAAAATCACAAATTTCACAATTTAATAGAACTATTAAACAGTATATAATTTATTTCTATCAAAACGCACCTTATTTCATAAGATAAAATTATTTTAACAATATCGAAAGTCTAATTAACAATGAAGAAAGGTGAAACAACAAGCAATAAAATAAATCTAAATTTAAAGAATATGTGAAAAGGGTTACTACCTCAATTGACGATGAAATTTTGGAAATTGGTGCAAAATTTTTTTGCAAATCAATCATGCCCAAGAGAGATTAAATCGTACCTCAAACTACCATATCGGACAATCAATTTTTAGATAAACTCTAAAAATAAAATAAACTCTAACAACTAGGGTTTGGGTAAAATAAAACCCTACCAAAAGAGGAAGGGAGACTACTAGAGAGGAGGGAGCTATCACCGGAAAGAGGACGTTAGTAAGGAGCGGCACCAGTGAGGGGGTGACATCGGTGAGGAGAAGCTCACCAAAGTCCGTGAGTCAGGGTGGAGCACCAGACAGTAGAAGCAGCGGGGTTGTCGTGGGTCAGCTTGCTGCACATAGGGGGGGACCGTTGGGGAGGTTACGTCTGGGGGGGTACAGTGATGGGAGGGCGGTTTGTCAAGGGCAGCGCACCTGCGAGGGGAGGAGGGGAGGGCCAGTCACAGGCTGCAGTGCACGAGAGGGGAGGAGCAGTAGCAAGCTGCATGGGTGCTGCGAGAACCACAAGAAAACCAAAAAAAATAAAGGAAAACCTAGAGAAGAAAAAATAATAATAATAACTACTAATGTTGTTAACTTAATAATAATATTAGTATTAATATTAATAATAATAATAATAATAAAGTATTCATATCATTTTCATAATAATAAAATTCTTAAGATCAATAAATATTTTAAATAACATAGTAATTAACATTTATTTTAATTACAAATCTTACTCATTTTAATTTTTCAAAGATAGATGGGTCGCTCAGTTTCCTGACCAAAGGCGCATGGGGTTTCCAAAATGTGATTTGCCCATACGCCCAACAATGTCAAACCCAAACACACACTTTTTGACATAAACTTTAAATTTTCGTTCGGGACTCAACCCGAACCCCAAAAAACATATTTAAGGCCAAAGAAATAGTAAAATAAAAAAATTGAATAGGTCGGGGTATGACAACATGGATGGGTATGATGATAAGTATAATAGAAATAAATAATTAATATAAAATGATTTTGATTCTTTATAATTAATATAACGTGTAGTTCCATATGATTTAATCATTAAAGGAACGATATTGTCACTTGTGCATACGTACGGCCTACCATCTCTACGATGCAATGAGATTCATTCTCCACTTTAAGCATCCAAGAATAGTTATAAAAAATATATTATTAATAATTGTTAAATAAATGAAATAATAAGTATACTGGAATGATATATATATATATATATATATACATATTTACATATATGTCATTCACTTACCTCCATTCAATATGATAAGAAAATGAAAACAGCGTTCATGCGTACATACGACCTACCGTCTCCATGAACGGTGTATTCCATTTTATATATATATTTAAATTATGAATATATATATATATGATATATAAATCATGTTATATGTTCTATAAATAATTAAATTATGACCTAAGTTATATGATCATGAATAAAAAGTAAAAATACGTACGTTAAACAAAGAGATATTACCTGAAATCTTGCAATAACTTGGAATTGTTAATAAATGGGTAATATAAAGTCATAACGGAATAATATATGTTATCATAAATATTATTATTATTCTAATATAAGTTAATAATATGTTTAAAAACATTATACAAGAGTTTCAGACATATACAGAGAGTATCAGATCTAAGGTTAGGGTTAATTTCTCAATCTCACTATTATCTGACATTGGTTATGTGTAAGTTTTTAATAGGAAATATTTATCATAAATTTCCATGTTTCATAAAAATGTTTTCAAAAGGAATATTTTATGTTTTTATGGAAGGTACTCTTTAACTAGATCATCATTTTAAATATTTTAATGATTTGTTTTTTTAAATCTTTTTAATTAATGTCCATGTTTTCAAAATGATTTTAAGGATTTATTTATATGGACCAAATTATTTTAAAATATTAATTCCTTTTCCAAGTATCAAAGTGGTATGGGACTCTTTGATTCAAAAATATATTTTAAATTACTTACTTTATAAATTTTGATACTTTTAAATGATTTCATGAAAAAGGGTAGTTCTCTCAAAGAGTTCTACTGATTATTTTCAACTATGTCAACATCATGTATTGGATATTATTCTTGATTGAGGTTGATTTATTATAATGCAAAATTCCATATTTTATTGAATTATTTATGATATATTTGACTATGGATGTATTATTTTTTAACCATTCATGGTTTATAGTTAATGTATTGTAATTTTGTATGCTAGTTTTAATATGAATGTTTATTTTATGTTTCAACTTTTTTATATGAGGAATGCATCGGACTTAGTAAGTGATGGGTGGGCCCCACTATAGCCCCTCGATGCATCAGTAGGTCTCATGGGAATAACTAGTAACATAGCACAAGGGCTTGATAGAATATTTTTGAATGTTCTCGGCATAAGACCTTGATGTAGTAGTTATTATGTACGGCATTATTCATTCCCTCATTATGAAATTAGTTATTACATGTGATTATTAGACTAGTAGAATATACATGTGCATGTTTATATGGTAATGTTTGATTTATTTTTTCCATATTACATTCAATTTTATGCTTAAAAGGCTTCTTTTTTTATTATACATATTTCCTTACAAGTTTGTAGCTTCCACTGGATTATGTACCCTTACTGAGCATCTGAGCTCACCACTTCTTATGTTTTATTTTCCCAGGATTCCAAGAAGTGTATTATGATTGATATGAAGGGTTATTCTAGGGGAATAATTTTATTCTCAAAGGATTATTTATGTTGTGTTTTATTTTATATTGTGTAATATAACATTCATGTATGTAATAAATTTTCCAAGACTACTAAACTAATCGGTCCTTCGGGACTCAATTCCTTGTAATCATTCCAATATTTTAAAATAATGCACCAGCTACAGGCTTCTAGGGTTGGGGAATTATAGTTTGTATCAGAGGAATTTTTACAATACTCTTGGAAATAAATTTGGAAAACCTAGATTAGGGATCATATCCCTACTATTGACTTTGAGGTTAAGTATAGAAGAACCCCCTAGAATTTTCATAATGATCATGGATAACCTAGGATTAAACCTAAGATGTTATAGATTGAAAGTAACTTCCCTTGATTATGTGGTTTTCTTAAATTACATATGTTTCTCACCTTGGGATTTCTTGTCTTAATTAATGAAGGAAACCATAAGGAATTGGATTAACATTGAGTTTGATGGAAAATTTGGTGATTTTGAGAAACAAAATTGGATAATGACAAGATATAATGATATTGTGATTATGAAAAATTAGTTATCACGATGTATGATTAACAATGGGATCTTTGATGAAATTCCAAACGCACTGCGTAATAGGAAGATGAACGTTTCTAAACGTTCAAATTTTAAGAAGTATTGAGGAAATAACATTTGGTATCCTATAGATCAAGAGGAAGGGAAAAAGAACCTTGAAGAATATCTCAAATGGAGGGGAAGATGTTATCTCTATGTTAAAAAGGGTCATAGAGTGACCAATTGTTATGGAGTTCAATGTCTAATCTATGGAAATCATGGGAATTACCCAACTCAATTCCCAAACAAAAGAATCTAACTCTAAACCAAGGAAGGACATATTCCATGCCAACCATTAAATTATAAGGATTGAATTATTTATGTATTTGGATCTAAAACTTATGGATAGTGAATTATATAAGGAGTATTTAGTTTATGTTTTTCACTAAGGATTTACCAGAATATGTTGAATAGTTATAATGGAAAATAAAATTGATTTAAGAGTAATATTATTTGGAGAACATATTATTAGGGTAAAGATAAACCATAATATGTTCCTTATGTTAAGATAATAATGTTTGGATAAAGATGTGTTGTATTTGAATAAGTAAATTGGATTATGATAGTTTCTTAATAACTAATTATGGATTTGTTGACAAGAGGGTTATGTTATCATGGATGAAGTGTACAAAGTTTTGGGACTTAATGAATAATCCACTCTATTTTGAAACAAGGAAAAATACATGATTTCAATAAGGATATCTGATAATTTAGGTTGTTACTGTGACTCAAGAGAAAACATGATGAAGGTGTTCACATTTTTGGAATGTGACAACCAAGAACTACCCTATGAGATATGGGAGATAAATGATAAGCCGATTTGGTTCACCTATTTCTAAATTTGTAGATTTTTAGTTTTTGGAAGGATTTATGGGAAAAAAAGAAGTTGTGCAATGTTATAATTTTAATGATATGGGACATTATGCAGATGATTGTCCAAAGCGTCATGGAAATATAGCTCAGAAGAAACAAATGGATCAAGTTCAAGCTTATGTTGTTACTATGGTTGAAGTAGAATAATTAATGTATTTGTGTTTTTGTCAAGAATTATATTCTCATTATAAGAATAATGTGATATATATAATTATTATACTGCAGTAATTTTTTTCATTAAGGTTTTAATATGATGAAGGTAGTCATATATTCATTATGTGACAATAAGAGAAACATTTCGTTGTTTGGGGAATCAGATGTTACAATTGATTTTGGAAATTTACAGAACTTTTAGAGAGAGTTTGGATAGAAGTATTTTGAATAACACTAAAGGTTGGAATGGATTAATTTGAACTTTGGATAGTATTTTTTAAGGTTAAAACATTTATTAGGATTATTTTTTGAGCATTATAATACTATAGTATTTGAAAAAGGAAAACTTGCAGGCTAGATGACACCATGTTGTGTTGGACAAGGATGTGGTAATCAAACCCAAAACTGAAGTTTGATAATAATTTATCACCTACCATTGGCCTACAAGAGGTCCCTGCTTAGTATAACATAGTTTTCTTTATTTAAAAGGTATAAGTTTATATTTGGAAACTTATATAATTAAGATAAATAGAATATTTTTTTAAAGTTTTATTATCTTTTGAAGATAAAGATGAGGTTGTGGTAGAAATTAGTTAATAGATGAAACTTTACATGTAAATGAAGTATGCTTTCTTGTGTTCTTATTCTATGAAGTAATTCCTCAACTATAGTGAAAATATCATAAATGTTTTCCTTGTACTTTATTATTTCAATGAATCGAATGGTCCCTTGGATAATTATATATTTATGGCTTTCATATTGTTAACTTTCTCCTAATAATATTCTCTATCACTCTCCATCATAACTTGATGGTTATTTTTCTCTTCCATATCCATTTTTTCCTACATGGAACCCTAGTATTTGTTATTTCTGGTAACCTTCATATTTACCTTTATTTATTTTAAAATAGAGGCCTCATTGATCCATTTTTCAATGTGGGATTTCAACTAAGATATTTTGATATGTCAAACCACTAGTTTTCAATCCTGAGTTTAAATTGTGAGGATGCAATTTATTGAATGAGAGGATAATGTAAAACCCCAAGCTTCCACGATACGGCCAACTGTGTCCATGAATGGTGTTTTCCATTTTATATATCTATGTATTATATATATTTATATTATGAATATATATGATATATAAATCATATTAAACATTCTGTAAATAAGTAAATCATGATCTAAGTAATATGATCAAGAATAACAAGTCAAAACATGTATGATAAACAAAGTGATATTACCCGAAATATTGCATTAACTTGGAATTGTTAATAAATGGGTAATATAAAGTCATAAAGAACCATATATGTTATCATAAATATTATTATTATTCTGATATAATTTGATAATATGTTTAAAAACATTATACAAGATTTTCAGACACATACAGAGAATATGAGATCTAAGGTAAGGGTAAATTTATCAATCTCACTATTATATAAGATTGGTTATGTGTAAGTTTTTACTGAGAAATATTTATCATCCTTGTACATGTTTCATAAAAATATTTTCAAAAGGAATATTTTAAGTTTTTTTGGAAGGGAATCTTTAACTAGATCATCATTTTAAATGTTTTAAAGATTTATTTCTCTAAATGTTTTTAATTAAGGTACATGTTTTCAAAATGATTTTAAGGATTTATTTATATGGACATCATTGTTTTAAAATGTTAATTCCTTTCAAAAGTTTCAAAGTGTTATGGGAAATTTTGATTCAAATATCTATTTTAAATGACTTCCTTTATAAATTTTGATACTTTTAAATTATTTCATGAAAAATGGATTTTTCTCTCAAAGAGTTTTATTGGTTTTTTTCAACTATGTCAACATCCTTTATTGGATATTATTCTTGATTGAGGTTTATTTATTATAATACAATCTTTCATATTGTATTGAATTAGTTATGATATGTTTGACTGTGGATGTTTTATTTTTATACCATTCATGGTTTATGGTTAAAGTATTGGAATTTTGTATTCTAGTTTTAATATGAATGTTTATGTTAGGTTTCACCTTTTTCATATAAGGAATGAATTGAAATTAGTAAGTGATGAGCAGGGTCCGCTATAGCCCCTTGATGCATCTGTAGGTCTCATTAGACAAACTAGTGTCTTGGAATAAGGCCTTGATAGAATATTTGTGAATGGTATTGGCACAAGGCCTTGACATAATAGTAATTATGTATGGCATTATGCATTCCCTAATTATGTAATTAGTTATTACATGTGATTATTAAACTAGTAGAATATCCATGTTCATGTTTATATGGTAATGTTTGATTTATTTTTTCTATATTATGATAAGTTTTATGTTTAAAAGGCTGTTATTTTTATTATAAATCTTGCCTTAAAATTTTATAGCTTCCACTGAATTGTTTACCCTTAATGAGTATCTAAGATCACCCCTTCTTATGTTTTATTTTCTCAGGATTCCAAGTAGTGTATTATGATTAATATGCAAGGTTAAGCAAATGGAATAATTGAATTCTCAAAGGATTATTTATGTTGTGTTTTATGATATAAAGTGTAATGTAACGTTCATGTGTGTAATATATTTTCCAAGACTTCTAAACTGATTAGTTCTTCAAGACTTGATTCCTTGTAATCATTCCAATGTATTAAAATAATACAAAGTATTTGGGCTTCTGGGGTCATGGCGTTACACTATGTGTTAAAGAATTTTGTTGTTACATTTAGGCCTCAATGAGTGATATTATAGTTTCAACTACTCTATCCATGTAAGTTGAGATTCATTAGGCTTTTAATATATTGATATGGGATCCCATTGTCTCTTATAGCCTCTTAATCCTTCCATGTTCTATTGGTCTATACAACTAGAAGTCCTCCACTCATGCAAACAACTTAGCTTCTTTGGCATAGTTATCATTATCTCCCGTATTGAAAAGGAGTCACCCTTTAATCTTCTTCATATATACCCAGAAAGGGGGAAATGTTAGAAATATTTAATGTATCACTTACACAATACTCACATGAAAAATATATCTTATAAGAATTATTCTTAATCTTATAAAATACTTGTAAATTTATGTCTCTATGAAAAATGAGTTTACCCATTAATTTTTAAATGAATATTTAATATCTCCTATGAATTCATACATGGTCATTGAACACAAGTAACAATTACTTATAACCCTTTTTTACATTAAATGTATTTTTGGGTCATTCACTCAATTTTTTTCTTAGATTTTTCATGGATTTACTTGATGATTTTTTCATTCTTCTCACCATCCATATTTTCTATTTTTTGTAAAGTTAAAGAAAATATATCAATAAGTGAAATGGGCTTAAATCCATAAATATTCTCAAAAGGTAAAAATTTAGTAATAGAATGTTTGTTCCTATTTTAAGAAAAATACATGTGAGGTAAACACTCCTCTCAATTCTTGTGATTTTTCTTAAAAATTATAAACAAGAGTGATGATAGTGTTTGATTCGCCACCTATGTCTTATTATCAACTTGTGTATGTAAAGTAGTGGATAATAGTAACTCCATACATAATTTTCTATAGAAAATTCTACCAAAGGTTACTAAGAAATTTTTTGTCTTGATATAACACAATCATCTTTATCATTCCATGAAGGTTGATTACTTCATGAAAAAAAGTGTTACAATATTAGTGGCATCATCAATTTTTTGACAAGGAATAAAATATATGATTTTAGAAAACTGATCTACCATAGAAAAAATAGAATATCTCATTATATTGGTCCTTATTTACCCCATAATAAATTCCATAGACATATCCTCCCAAAGGGTATTAGAGATTTGTATTGGAAGATATAATCCATGTAAATTCAATTTAGATTTTGACTTATGGAAAAAATGAACATTCCTAAAAATTTCTCTACATCCCAAGACTTACTAAGACAAAAAAATCTAAATGAGAATGATAAATGTTTTTTTAAATGAAAAAATCCCTCATTATCCCACCTGAATATGATTCTTTATGTAATAGTAAATAGATAGAGCAATTTTTAATATAAGTTTTATCAATATAAAATAATAAACCATCATTTAAATATAAAATTTCCTAAACTATTCTAGGTTTGAAATGACTAAAGGTCCACATAACTTGATATTAATGGCATATAATTATTTTATAATTTTAAAAGTAATTATTTTAGACTCTAAAAAGTATAAAAGAAAATATATATGTTGAAGTGAATTAGCTATAATTTTTTTCCTTTTTCATTATTTATGATATATAGGAATAGATCAATTAATTATAACCATCTACCATGTCTCCTATTTAACTTATTTTTTCTCATAAGGTGTTTAAGATCCTCATGATTATAATGGGTTACAAATTGTTTAGTCCAAAGATAATGATTCCATATTTATAATATTATAAATAAGGCCTCCAATTCTATATCATATATACCATATAGTTGGTCCTTTTAACTTTTTTCTAAAAATGTAATAGGGTTAATTCTTACATGAGTACTCCACCTATGAAAATTTCCTTGAATCACATTCAATTTTAAAATTTATACCAAATTCTCGGAATATATGTAGAGGGTTGCGGGTGTGTTTCTCCTTGAGATCAGTAAAAACCTTCTCTTGAGTCACTCCTACCATGAAGGGAATATTATTCTTTGTCAAATCATTAAATGGTTCTTCTAATTTGATAAATTATTTCATGTATTTAATATAAAAACTTTAATTCCTAGTAAAACTTCTCAAATGTCCAATAGAGGTTGGATTTGGCCACTCTTGGATGGATTTTATCTTCTATTTATCCACTTTAATTCTATTTCCTCTCAAAATAAATCTAATAAAAAATTATCCAAGAAAAACTCGCACTTATTAATTTTGAAAAATAGGTTTTCTTTACTTAAAACCACTATGACTTATATTAAATGACCAACGTGTTCCTTCAATGTCTGGATATAGTGACCCATACTTTTTGTATATAACTATTACATTTTATTAGAAAAATATTCATTACATAACATTGTTATCCATGCAAAAAACTATAAAGGTTTATTATATTTAGAAACTTGGAAACATAAACCACTAGTACATAAAATAACTACATTATCTCCCACTTAGTTCTTCATATCTATAACCCTTATTAGATGAACCATACTTCAAACCTTTCTTTATATCCTGAGGAAAATTAAACATAATAAATGGTGAGTTCAGATGCTCATTAAGGGTAAACAAGGAAGATATCATTGATAATTTAAGTAAAACATGAACATGATGGTATGATAACATGATCTTCACCTTTGAAAAACATACTTAGAAATTCATAGATCAAAATCATGAGTCATAGAATAAATCTTGGAATTTCATAAGACATGAATAATAACATAATCAAAGAACATGATCCATGAGATCATAATATTGGCATAATATCATCTCATAAAAGAGTGTCATAAAGTGTGGTAATAAAAAATTCATAGAGATATTATATCAAGGATACCCACTAAGACATTCATCACAAGTTAAGATTGTGATAACCATCCATTTACCTTTTCATTCTTGGGATAAACTCATATGTATCCTCTTTTGAGATTGGGATAACATCTTGTATACCCTATATTGGGCTTATGATAACATCCCATGTACCCTTTTTCCAGCTTTTTATAACCTATTGTATAACCTTTAAGATTATAAAACATTAATCTTTACCTAATTACTTGGTGTTCTATATAATTCCATTACCATATATTACATAATCATAATCCATTCAAATCTATTTCTCGATATCATAAAAAATTCACCATATTGTCCTAGAATAACCTTTAAACATGAACATGTTTCATAAAAATATCATTATTCATAATAATAAACCATCTAGATAAAGAATAAGGATGGTATCATTAGATCATATCACCATTAAAGCATAATTAACATCAAATGATGATATTATAAATGAAAAAATCATTTAAAATATTATTGGAATATTTCTTGAAGAAAATACTCTTTTCATTTTGAAATTGATCCCTTGAAATTTAAAAAAATTAAATATATTAAGGAAAAAATTTTATTTGAAAATAAACTTGTAAAATTATAAATTAATCCTCAAGTAATTGAGTGGACATAATGGAGGAAAAAAAATTTATGTCGAACAGGTTAAAACAACTATTCTTTTCACATTTTCAGTAAAAAGTCAAAAATACCTTGTTTGGAAAATGAAAAGAATATTCATTTGAAAAAAAATTATATAAATTAAAACATGGGTAAAAATTACTTTAAATATAATAGTTTTATATTAAAAAAACTCTTGAAAACATTTTAAAGAAAACATTGATGTAAAGTAAAAATATTCTTGTCCAAAGAGGGAAATAAAGATTGTTTTTCTTCAAATCAGTTTCTTGATAATTTTATTTACCAAAGAGAGGAAAATAGTAATACTAATTGAAAATTAAATAAATAATCATATGATAATAAAATTAAGGGGTTTATTAGATAAGGATCATATAATTTACCTCATTGTAAATTCAATAAAAAACAATACTGATTAGAATGAGATTGAAACATAAATCTCTTACATCAAGTTCAAATTTATTCATAAGAACTCTAACATATTTTATAATAATTTTAAATATAATATATCTATGAAATAACCATATTAATACATAATATAATATATTATCCACTTGAAACATTTCAATACCCATTTATTAAACTTATCGATTTTGGGTGTCGGCAGTTTCATTTTTCATAAAAGTTTCTATTCAGCAATTCAGGTACTTGTTCTTTGATCATGGTTTTATCATAATATTAATGTTAATAAAGATATAAATATA
Organism: Viscum album; assembly: GCA_963277665.1. Taxonomy (NCBI): domain Eukaryota; kingdom Viridiplantae; phylum Streptophyta; class Magnoliopsida; order Santalales; family Viscaceae; genus Viscum; species Viscum album. Next base: position 1,499,952,737 of record OY728156.1, on the reverse strand, counting down.
AAATATATTCATTATATAAATATTTATAATCATCAATAAAATGTAGAGATAGAATAAATAATTACATCATTCATGGTGGTGGTCATACATACGTACGCATGAACGTTGTTTTCATTTTATAAAAAAATAAAGAAAGAATATAAATAATATTTTATTATTAAATAAACATAAGTATATCATAAATATCATAAATATAAACAATAAATTCATCATAATAACCAACCATGAATTATGGTTATGGAAAACCAATTATATTGATAAGTGGAGGCGGTAGTCCACACATATGCATGAGCGATACTTTCATTTCACATTTGTTGAAAAATAGGGTGGATAATAGTAGTTACATAATCATAATATAATTTAATAATATTGAGGATAATTAATTTAATATCTAATGATGAATACCACTGAATTAGATAAGGTATAAGAATAAATAAATTGAAATATATCGGGTAAGATGATTACAAATTCTTTGATAGACCTCCTTTTGATCTCTTATTAAGGACCCTTGGATTGGTATTTTAAGAAGATAATAATATGTAATTCATAGATAGGAATTTTTATAAGATAATTTTTTGTGTTTTGGTTTATCTATAGAAATCACTACTTATCCTTTGGGTGCTGGATCGCCTTAGTTAATAGTGTCCTATTGACCATTCCTATCCATGCTCTGGCTTCCACCAAGGTGCCAAAAGGTATCATTAATATCATTTTTAATTTTTTTCCCAGTTTTATTTTTGATTCCCCCTCATAAGTTAAGTGTCACTGGGTATAATGGAGTAGGATGGTAAGTCCCATCCATAAAGGAGCAATTAAAGTGAGGATTTTAGCTAACACTATCTATTGCATGCATTCAAAAATTACTTGAGAAATTATAGAAGAACACGCTCTCTGGGAAAATGTCATTTACTATAAATCCTCTATAAAATAGTATATTTTAGTGCACATGCCTCTCATTTATAGTACATGATTTACCCACTCATTCCAAACCTCCAACATCACTCAAGATAGATAGTGGTGGAATGCGGCATTCTCTTTTAGAAACATAATTGGGCAGGCTCTTTAATTAGTTTCTTGGGTTTCCTTGTCCCAAAAATATCATTTAAGGAGGCTGTCTTGAATTAGAAATTTATTAGGGTCATTCTGGATAAGAACCAGCAAGATATATATGATCTAATTGTCACTAACTCAAAACCAGACAAGTGTGTGTGTTCACTCCTTCCAAAGGATCTTGACATCCCAGAACCATCAGGGTAGATGGAATGTAATGGTATGGTGCAAAAAAATTACAAAAAAACTTTCTCACCTAGAGGATAAGGAATAATGTGGTCCCTATGGATGATAATATCAAAAATGTGGTAATTACATGGTATACATGTCACAATTGTAAAAACCATCGGGAGGAGAGCACAAATCATATCTTCTTTGAAGGAGAATGTGCTCATGATATTTAGAGATTATTCGGTGAGTTTACTGCATTGTCCTCTCAGGATCTTATTAATGGACTAATTTTGGATCGATGGTTCCATGGTCTGAATTCTATGGGATTGGAAAAGATGGAACGGTCGATTATTCTAAGTGTTGGATCCTAGTGCATATGGAAGGCTAGGAATAAGGCAAGATATGAGGAGTCTCAATCCATAGAGAGGTCCATCATTATGCAAACAAATAACCAACTCATTGACATGTTCAGTATTATTAGTAACTAGCATAAAGCTCCTTCACTAAGATCATTGAAAGTAAGTACTTAAGTGGTTCAACCTTCCACCACCAGATCTCAAGGCCAATGGGTATGTTGACATCCACCAGCCAAGTGCTTCAATATTAATACAGATGGATATTGCACCTTGGGTGTCATGTGAGGAGGAGGGGTTATTCATGTCCCTTGGGAATGTTTCACCCTGTATTTTACTACTTATTATGGTTACATAAATTCTCTTCGGGCAGAGGCCAAAACAATTCTCACAAGGTGAAACCAATGCAACCAGGGAAATATCGACCTCACTTAAGTTAAAACTAACTCCATGATCATTCAAGACACCATGAATTGAAAAGGATCCACCCATGGGTCGATATCTTACATTATCAGAAAATGTATAGTTCTCCTAAAAAATAATATACACGTGGAACATACATGGTGAGAGGGCAATAAGGTTGTCGATCATCTTGCATCACTCGCGGATCATGACTTAAAAGTCACATGCTTCCCAAACAATGATTACTTGAACCTTGAGGGGGTTAATTTAGTTATAGGGGATTCCCCTAGACTCCATTATTTTACACCTCCCTAGGCCTCATTTTTTCCCCGGTTTTTCTTTTTTATCTCTCTTCCTTTAATAAAAAAATTATTTATGGGAGAAGACACACTTAGATTATTTCAAATTATTATAATATAATAATTTCACACTCAATAAAAATGCTTCCAAATGACTCATATTCTATGAGGTAATGATATTGGGTCTAAATTTGAACATAAAATTGGATTTATAAAAGTTTAAATGGAAATATCACCCATATCATTTATTTTAACCCCCAATAAACCCATTTTAAACTTAACTAAGGTAACAAAATTTTACTTCCTTTACAATTCATTGTGACCAAAAATTAAGTTAAACTTATTAAATTATATAAATTATCATGATTAAAAATATGGAATCCATTTTAAAATATTAAATTTCTATATGTGGTATAAATTACTTTTAAAAAAAACTGGCAAAATGTGTAGAAAAAGGGTTTTTCAGAAGAAGAAAAAATGAATTTTTAACTATAAAAAAATTATTCTAAAATTAAGAATAATGTTGATTCCAATGAAATCGATTGGATTGTTTTTAATTAAAAGGAACTAAAAAATTTAAAATAAATTCAAAATGAAATGGTAATTTGTAAATAATCCAATGAAAAAGACAATTTTCTATAAAATTGTTGTTTTTTACTATTCAATGAAAAATTAATATTTTCATAAAAATCACAAAATTCTAAAAATGAATTTCAAAAATGATATCCTTTTTCAAAAATTAGATTTCTAAAATTGGAAAATATTAATTATAATATCCATGTAAAATATTCAATAAAAACCATTTTTGTAGAAAATATATTTTTGAAGAATAAAATGACTTTAATAAAAATTGAGTACTTAATTATTTTTAATTAATGAATACATTTACATTAAATGAAATATTTATATATATATTTATAATGTGTTTAATCATATTCATACCCACTAGTCCAATTTTTTTGTTATAAATTTATATTATATCATGGTTAATTTATGCTCTGTGTTGCATGTAAAGAATGTTATCCAATACATATAAAATCTTAGGGTTTTTCATTATAAACCCCTTAAAATGAATTAATACCTTTAAATGTCATCATTTTGATACGAGAAAATGAGTATATCTCTATTTTATCACATACTTGGGTTCTCATGTAGCTTCTTTGAATTTATAATTCCTCCAAAGAACTTTAATCGGGTGAATAGTCTTGTTCTGTAGCACACTACAATCCAAGATTTTTAATAGTTTTTATTCATAGAAAATATCATGATTTGATAAATAAACCTTTAAGTTCAGTACATATGAAGGATTGGGTATGTATTTTATCATGAACCAACCAGGTTTGACCTTGAACCATTCACCCAAGTTGGCCCACTTGAAATCCTAAGAAGTGTTCCCAATCCTCTCAGGATGGAAACTAGTATAGAGAATCTAAGATAAAACATTCAGAATGATTTATCGCACCAAATAGTAGAAAAAAATAAAAAAATACCGAGTGTGCTGCATGAAATCCCCGAATATAAAAAATATATAAACTGATCCAAATACAACAACAGTTGACCAAAATATAAACTAAAACAAGACCAAAACAAAATATTAAAATACAACTAGAACCATACATGATCTGCATGTGACCTTTGGGTCACTATCATCCATAAAAAAACCCACTCCACAAGGAAACCTAAAAAAACTGAACCTGCAAAATAACTTTGTTCTACCGATGTTGAGTGGTATAAGTAGGTTGTGAGCATAAAAATCTCAGAAGGTTAGCACCACATAATACATTCATGTACCTTCCTGAAACATTCTATGAATACTATTTGGAAATAAATTTATTAAAATAAGGTTTTTATATTTAAAACAAAAATTGTCACCTCCTAAGGCTCCCTCTTTTAAAACGAAACCTAGTTTTCCATTTTTAAAACAATTTCACATTCCTTTTAATACCGAGTTTAAAAAACGTACTAAATAGGGTAATAACAAAAATAATTCATAAAGGAAATAAGATTGTAAACTATAAAAAATAATCAGAGTATAAAAAAAGAAACCAAGAATAAAGGAAAATGGTATAGGTGAAAGCAGACTAGTACTAATAAAACAAGTAACCAAGTACAGCAAAATAAAACAGGAACATATAGATGGTAATCATGGGAATTTCCAAAACACCCTTAGAAACAATATCTAGATGTACAGGGATTAGACTCACCTACCATTGTATTGTGTAACTCTATAGTTAATAACCAACACGGTTACTCTAAACTATCATCGCTAGTGGAAAATCCCACCTTGTATATCCTCTATCCAGGGGGTACTAGTCTGTCTGATCCATACCAGAAAGAAACCATCACTCAAATATATAGATGAAAACCAAGAAACCCATGATAATATTATAAAGGGGAATGGGTAGGTTATATTATTCTTTTCATTAACCAAAACCCATAGATTACATCGTGCATACCTTTCCCAAACCCCGACAACAACTATGGAAAGGCCCTCTCATTAGAGGGATGTCCAAATGGGTTCTCATCACACATAGAACTTATCAAAAGTTACAACTAGAACTAGACATAAAATTAATTAAAAACACTTTCTAAAAGATCATAAGGTTCCAATCAGGCCTTTACATTCACAATTTCAAACCATTTCTAATAAAAAAACCTTTCTTCTCAAAACCATTTTCAAATCAAGGTGATAACATAACTCATACTCAAAAGGTTCCAAATGGGCATTTAAAGTCATGGGGTTACCAATCATGTCTCAAGGTACCAAATAGGTCATGTTTTAGATAACACACATAGAAACCACATTTTAATATATTTAGGAGTCAAGAATCCATTTAGATAATATTGGGTGTTTCAGAGAAAACCATTTAGAAGATAGGATGGAGGATAGAGAAGAAATGTTGTAATAGCATTTTAAAAATTGGGTTCAAGATGTACATTTTATTTTATAGAATTCCATTATCATGTGTGTTAATATCCATGTGTTCACCCCATACACATATGGATATTCCAACATCTAATGGCACACTAATTAAGTAAGGACCCGGCTTTAAAATATACATATTCTAATTATTTTAAAACTGGAAATCACATTATTTTCCCATATATATTTTAGGTTTATAGTTTTATAGAATTATAATAAACTCTTACATAGTAAACCCATACATTACAAGTGGACACTTATACTCAGTATCCATTTTTTACAACAAATGAAACCCTTTTAAAATAAAACATGTTTTATTTTCATGAAACGTCTTCAAAACTTTCATTGTGAAATATTATTCTTCGTTACCAATCATTAAGAACTTTGAAGAAAATTTTGAAACTTGGGATGAGAATAAAAAACTTAGTAAGGGACATAAAATAAAGAAATAAATTGTTAGTTCATTAACTCTTATACAAATTTTCCTTTTTGAAAAATAAAATTTGGGCTTGAAATAAAAATTTTCATGCCCAAGAAATCACCTTTTCTGCCCAAAACATTTCATAGAATGGTTTATAATAACTCTTAAAGTAAAAAATAAAACTCATAATGGTTTTCTTAAAACCATTCACATAGTTATAAGTTTAACCCATAAAACATAAACTCTTTAACTTACCATATGAAATCATAAATTTTCTATAGAATTCATAGAAATAATAAATCATAAAATTAACTTGTGCAATAATTTTAATATAACTATTACATATACTATATCTCTCAAGACTACTATATATCTCATGGTTACATAGTGAGTAACCAATTTTCAGTAACCACAGCAATATATTCCTATAATCTCTTAGGATCAACCTAATTGGTCAACTCCTCCCCATTACCAAATGCATTGGAGAGCTATAATGGGATCACCAACCCTCAGTTTATCATATAACTATCCATCCACATAAACAATTCCCATGAACCATAACATAGTCATAGCACATAAATATTTCATAAAAGAAATATTCTTGTGGAAAATAATTTTTCTGTTTTGAAATCACATTTCATTTGTACAAAATCACTATTAAATGAAAAAAAATTTGAAAATAAACTTGTAAAGGAATCTTAAAAACAATAAGTAATCATGAAATAGTTAAATTACATTCATTTTTTATATGTTAAAAAATATTCCTTTTTAATTGTGTAAAAACAAATATTAAAAGGGTAATTTCAAAGAAAGTCCCTCACAATGATCATATCATTGTCCTGATTGTTAATAAAATGATTAAATTGTGTGTATACACTATAAATACACATAAAAATTTGAACTAACACATAATATAATCAAAATTATTTTCACAGATAATTTTTTCATGACATAATCGACGAAGTATAAGTTTAACCCAATGAATGGAAATTGAGTTAAGAAATCTCTTATAACTCTATAATCGGTTGAATCGTATGCCACATGAAAGAGTAACATTTAACAAAACATTAAATATCATGATAATAAATAAATTCATGATATAAAATTTCAAAGGGACGTTATATACACCTCATAAAAGAATATTGGTGCATAATATCAAAATATGCCTCAACAAAAGAAAATGGAGATGAAGTCCCTTACGTACAACTTTAAAAAGATTCCTTTTTGAAAAAAATTGAGAGATATTAGAAAATTCAGTTTTTAAAACATTTATGAAGATATAAATACATTCATAAAAAAATTTAAAAACATGGAGATGAAATAGAATGATTTAGAAAATAAATGTTTAAAACATTTAAAATGATGTTTTAGTTAAAGAGACCCTTACCCTGAGTCTGAATCATCACATATGTTCTTTATCTTCATGAATAATAAACTTATGTTAATTATTTACTTAATTGATAAATTTTATTTAATTTTATTATTCATTTTATTTCACTTTTTACCATGTTATAAAAATTACTTAATTATTTAAGCTCATGTCAGACATTTTGATGATATTTGGTACTTATGTCCAACTTGACTTCGGTCATTGAAAAATATCAAAGAGTTCAATATTACATCATATCTAGAATATTATTAATGAAATAAAAATAATAATTATAAATAAATTATACTTGTAAATCCATCCATCAAATATGGTTATAAAAATGAACTACGTTACAATCATGGAGACGATATGTTGTACGTACACATGAGTAACATTTCCATTTTTCAATGATCATTATGGAAATATGTAAAGTATCATTTTATATTTACATAATAATAATTATATAATTAATATGATATTAATAATTTAAATATACTTTTATTTATCATCCATGTGATGTGCTGATGAAAAACGAATCACATCACTTCATGGAGATGATAATCCACACATATGCATGAACAATGTTATCATTTTTCTGTGTATTGAAATATAAGAACATAAATGATGTATATATTATCTTTTAATAACGATAAATATGTTATTAATATCATATATATATACATAAATTACATCATTATAACCATTATTGAGAAACTATGATGGAAAACGAATTACATCTGTTTGCAAGGCAGTAGTATGTCGTAAACACAAATGATTAATTATTCTCCAATTTAATGAAAGTGGAGATAGATATAGGTCATGAAAATAATATAATAACATATAATTATATGTATTATACTGTATTTATTATCTTATCATAGTTTAATAAGATTTTAAGGAGGTGTTATAAGAAACAAAATGGAAACACTTAATTAAAAATGATACATATTCTTTATAAATCCTTCGTTGATTAACACATTAAGACCACTAAGGTTGGTGTTATACCAAAAATAAGGCCTCTAGAATGAGTTTAAGGATTATAAGAATGAATTTGGGTAGGCATTGTCTGATACAAAAAGGTTTTTAATTGTAAATAAATTAGAAGACGAGGTGCCCTTTTATAAGAGAGGGGAGGGGAACTCTTGGAATTTCTCAAATTATTAAATTAATATAAGTTTGTTTTCAATTAAAAATAGATAAAAACTTCTAAATTTAGAATATAATATTATTATTGGATAAAATAAATTCATAAAATAAAAAATATATAAGTTTTTACTAAATATATACCCTTGTCTTTTGGTTTTACCCCTTATTTAACGAATTTAATTATTACTATGACAACATGTATTTTTACTTTTTAAGGATTAATATAGTTACTATAAAATTCAAAATAACCCATAAATAGTCCATTTATGAAATTTTAAACCTTATACCAATAAGTTTTATGAATATAATATTTTTATGAATTTTATGTCATTTAATAAAATATTATTTATTTTAAAATATAATTAATATCAATTTTAACACTATTTAAGACTTTGACTTTTAAAAATATCAAAACAAAAATATAACTTAGAACCTAAAATTTTCATACATACCTAATATCTTAAAGTTGTATATAAATTGTTATTATGGAATTAAGTATCTCAAATTATATTTATTTTAATATTTTTAATAACATTTATTTTAAATTACCATTAATGAAATAATTACTTCATTAGCGTTGTGTCTGAATTTAAGGTAATTATTTCATCCATAAAATTTATTTATAAATTAAATTTATATAGATAAATCTTTTATGTTTATAATTAATATTTATATTCAAAGTTATATTATTGATAACCCTTTATTAAAAATGATATATTTATTAAAAATATGAGTATGACAACTTTGACTCTTTTTAAAATAAAATATTATAAATGTCATACTCTCATTCAAGTGGATTGTAAAGGTTAAAATTTCAATAATTGGATGATTATAGTCAAAGAAAACTCATACAGTAAAATTGGGTCATCTTTTAGCTTCATTTTCTTATCCTTATCATTTTATTTTTACCCTTAATTACTGGATTTATCCTTTATCATGGTAATAAAAATTACAAAATTTATGATTCATATTGAAAAAAATAAATAAAACGAAATAAAATGAACCTATTTAATAAATTTATAAAATTTGATTCCAAATATTGAATCTATTTTTTAAAATTCAAAATAAATAAGTGGTAGATTTTAATTTAATATTAAATCATAAAAATGCAATGAAATACAGTTTTTTTGGAAAAATAACTTTTTTAAACATAAAATGTTTTTGTACTAAATTCATGTATAAAATCCATTTCAAAAACCATAAATTTATTATTTTATATCAAAATAAACTAATAAAAATTTAATAATAATCCAAAACCTAATTTGACCTTGTAAATACTTTGAAAAATATAATTTTGAATAAAAATCGGTATTTTTCACTATTCATTGGGAAATCAGACTTTTTTAGAAAATTTCCAAATTTTCTACATAGGAAGGTTTTAATATTATTATATCAAAGATGAAGTTTATTTTATAAAATACATTTTATAAAATATCTATAAATTAATTATATTATTCGTACATAAAGAGAAATAAAAACATTTTTGATGAAAATGTATTTTTTGAAGAATAAAATGAATTTTCTAAAAATCTAGTAATTATTTAAAAAGAATTAGTAAATACATTATAAATGAGTAATACCATTAAATATTTTATAATTTTATTAATATTATTCATTCTCACTAATTTAATAGCTAGGTTATAGTAGTCACATTTGAATTATAATATTTTATTATTATTTTATGCTCGGTGTTATGTATCTTGTACACTATCAAACATTGTATTTACTTTTAAAATATCAGGATGTTACACATTTAAATCCAATAAAGTATAAAATTATATAATTAAAGGATCCCAAGTACTCTATAACCTTTTATAGGGATTCACACGTAAGCATCATACCATAAAAGGAAGCAAAATCCACTCACATGCCCAATTCCCATGTAAACCAAACTTCCAAAATCAAACCAAAGACAAAAAATCCGAAAAAACCCCAATTTAATTTTAAAATATCAATTATAATTTACGTAAAGATTTTGTATACATATATATATATATATATATATATATTCATAATCATATAAATCTCTTAAAATCCTATTTTCACTAATTTTCCAACATGAAAACACCACAACCATTCACACAAACACATTAAAATTATGAGAAAATAGTTTAAAATTAATTAGGAAATATCAAGAACCAATTAGAATATTATGAAAATAAATTAGATATATATACCTACCTCAATGGTGTGTGAATGTGTGAGACTTCAGGAGAAGGAAGATCTAGGCCCAAGAAACAAAATGCACACCCTAACATCCAAGAAACATAATCCAAACATCATCCTTATACCCTAAGGTTTGTCCAAGAGGGAACCAAGGCAAGAAAGAACCAAGAACAAATATATGGAGGAGATAAGAGGAGTAAAAAACCCAAAAACCAATAAGAACTCACCTAGGAATATTGGACGAGAAACAATGGAGGAGTAACCAAGGGAGGATGGATTGAGATCCCCTTTTTTCACCTAGGTCAAGAAATAGGGGGAGAAACCCAAAATGGGTTTTGATTAAGGGAGGGAAAATGTGGAAATTCAAGTTTCCAATATTCTAGGTATATTTCATGGTTTCCCAAACCATACACCAAATTTGTACACACTACTAGAAGAAAGGAGAACATGCACGGGCTAGTTGCACGATTTAGGAAAACATGCACAAACTGTGAAAATCAACTCTGTCAAAACTGAAGAGGTGCCCTCATGATTTCTGCATGGTTTATACTAACCGTTCAAAATTTGTTTATATTTACCCATACACCACCCAAGAGCCCAAAATTTACTCCTTTTCCTCAAATTATTTGACCCAAACTGTGCGTAGGACATGAAAGTCATGTTGTGCAAGAAAAAAGTGAACTGGAAACACCTTATTCCTTAAACAGCTACACAGTTTCTCCCCAAATTATGCACACTAATCGTAAACAATGAAAAAAACCATCCAAAACCTCTGGATCTATAAAATAATCACTGTGAACTCAACCCAAACATCAAACAAATGATCAAACACCAATAAATGAATAAAAACAAATGAAATAAAAGGAAACTAGGGTTAGGTGTGATAATTATCCCAACCACAAAAACTGTATTCCCCCAGAAATTCACTCAGCCAAACAAGGAATGGAATTGGAACTTGAAACTAAACAAAACCAAATGAAATCATGTTCCATGGTGTAACCTTTCAACTCTAAAATTCACGCATGACCAACTCTATAGAAAACCACAGAAGATGCATAGTGGGTCTCCCCACCATTTAAAAATCCAAGAGTAAAATGGAATCGATGTGAAAACCTCCAATGAAATAAAAGCATGACAAAGACTAAACAAAACCACAATTCAACATTTCCAAAACAAGAACATCTTTAAAGAAAGAACAGCCCAAAACCAAAACCAATCCGTGAATTATTTACATCTATTAAGAACCACTATAGAAATTTTTGGATTACAACGGTACCAAAACCATTAAAAGAAGAAGGATTTTTAAAAAACAAGGAAAACCAAAACAACCAAGAGAACTTAAGAAGTCTCCACTCTAACATTGGGGGAAAATATGAACCAATGTTCCCCACACCTAATAATTTATAACCGTATGAAAATATTCTCCCTAGGGCCTTTGGTTGGAGGCTTATTATCCTAAATAATCGGTCTCCCCATAGTCAGGAGCTGACATCTTTTGTATGGGTCTTCCTCTTCTAAGAATTCTACTTGAAAAACTTCAAAAAGTGAACCAAATGGATATATTTTTTTCAATCCTTCAGAGGATTTTTAAAATATGGATTTTAATTCCCAAATAGACTACACGGGAAGCACACAATATAACGGTCTAAAGAATAATAGGAAGGTACTGGAAAAGGAGACTCTATAAGAATGGGTTCCTCGTATACACACTTATTTCCAGATGTGGAACCTTCATGAGTGAAAAGAGAAAATAGATTCTCACCTACTGCAGACTCAAATCAAGGAACTCACTCGGCTAAAAATTCCCCATCCACTAGATTCCTAAATATAAATTCTACAGATGAGATAATCCTCTCTTTACTCTCCAAATGAAGACCTCAGAGGAAGAGATGATCTTTTAGCTGATATTTTAACTCTATCTCCAAAGAAAAAGAAACTATCTCATTAAAATGATTAACATATTCCTTCACCATTCATCAACCTTACTGAATAACCAAGATCTCATTCACTTTATTCATCTTCACCTCCAAAATTATGAACTATAAGATAGAAGTGGTCTTAAAGACTTCCCAAGTTATCCTAACTTGAAACGATGGTGGGATGATCACCTTGCACTGATCCATACCCAATCTTTTGAATTAACTTAGAACAACATACACTCTCATGGTTTTAAGAGTTCCTAATGACCTGAAAACACCTTTTACTTACTTAATCAACTTCACGAACTCTAAAGGACCTCGATCACCCCAGAAAACCAATAACAACAAAGGATAACTCGACTCTTCCACCCCATATGGAGTTTTTGTCGATCCAAAAACTATAGGATACTCATTATAAACCTTTGGGATATTTCTAGGTGTAATACTCTATATAAGACAAAAAAATGAAACTGAATCAAAATCCAATAAAAATTCAATAAAAAGGGATATTCCAAGCCAAAACACCAAACTCATAAACCAATCATAAAAAAACCAAGATCCTCTTTAAAAAATCACTATTTCTATTCCAAGTTCAAACCATTTCACTCCATGACCACTTTTCTAATACCATAACCCACTTCCAAGTCCAATTTAAACACCCAAGCCCACCTTTACAATAAAAACATGTTCTAAAATCATTTCCATTTTAAAACCCCTTATTAGAAAAAAAATCATCACACCATAAACCATTTTTCTTTTTAAAATCCACACACACTAACTAAAACCACAAAAAACACATAACTCACACCAAAACACAAGAAATAGGGAACTAGTGGACATTTATAACCCATCAATATGGTTTAGCATACCATGCCCCGACCAAGCACCAACTACTAGAAGTGTCTTAAACCATGAACTTAGGATCCACATGGATTGCTACTCCATGAAATCTAACGGTGTAGTGTCGATTCACTTCCATTGTTATTCACCAAACCACAAAAACCAATCATAAACCAACAACATAAACCTAAGAAACCAAAATAAAATATTCAATTCCCTGAATACCCCTAGAAACTTGTGTCTTAGGACAAGTAAGAGTTCATGATGTTATTCTCATACCAACCTTCTAAGTCCCAAAAATCCTATCTCTAATATACCTGATGCCCCAAAATAATGAAGGACTACTCTGATACCATTTTGTCACAAACTAACCTGAGTTTAACCTTAATTGGTAACCCGATCTAGCCTGTGACAATGCCTGAGAGGCATTACTGATTCTCCCAGACTAGAAACTAGTGTTGGTAATCAAAGATAAACCATTGGGAATGATTTATCCTATGAAATAGTAGGCAAAAAACTAAGACATATTAAACAACATTAAACCACTAAACATAAAAAAATACATAAACTGGTCCAAATACAGCAATAGGTGAACAAAATGGAAACCAAATCAAGAAAAAAAATTCCAACCAGAACTAAACATGTACTACATGTGACCTGGTCACCACTATCCATAAATCATCCCACTCCATATGAAAACTTGACCAGAAAATGAACTTCCAAAATAACTCGGGTTTACCGACACTGAGTGGCATAAGTAGGGTGTCATCACAAAATTTCTTAGTAGGTAAGAACCACAAGATCCATGAATTACCTTTCCTAAAAAATATATAAATGATAGTTTGAACTACATTTTTAAAAATAAGGTTTTTATCTTTAAAAAAACACCATCACTACCTAAGGGTCCCAATTTAAAAGCAAAAACTATTTTCCATTTTTAAAATAATTTCTCATTCCTTTCAAAATATAATTTTAAAACCAAAACCAAATCATGGAATAACCTAAATAATTCAAAAAAGAAAGAAAATTGTAAACTAAGAACAACCAGTAGGGAATAACAAACGAAACTGGGAATTAGGGAAAATAGAATAGGTGTAAGCAGAAAAGTACTAACAAAACAAGTAACCGAGTGCAGAAAAAATAAAACAGGAACATACAGGTGGTAATAATGGGAATTTTCTAAAGATACCTAGAATCAATCCATAGACGTACTAGGTTTAGACCCACCTATCGGCATATGGTGTAACTTCATAGTTAATAACCAAACTGGCTCTCAACCCACCTTCTTCAATATGAGGGAAGGGATAACAAGATGTCAAGACCTTTTTTCCCCAAGATGAACAAAAGATAATGACCCTTGAGTCCCATGTCCAATAGGCCCTGGGGTGGTTACTAGAACCAAGGGTAGAAAAAATTCACACAATATGGGAGGCATTACCCTTTCTTGGGAAACAATATTGGGTGATAAGATGGTAAATCCCAAACAACTCCAAAAAAAATTATAGGAAAAGAAACTAAAAAACCAACCCATGCTTATTTTAAACAAAGATGTTATAAAGTACAATAAAACCCAGGTACAATACCAAAACCAAGGCTAAGCAGTAACACAACAAATATCCTAATGCCTGAGCTAGTAAGGTCTAGCATGGTCCTCAAAGTCCTCTTTGAAACCTGAAAATAGTTTTATATACATAGGGTGAGAATATAAGTATACTCACTAGGAAAACCCAAGTCACTCATACAAAAGTGGGGGAAACATACTAATTACCCTATGAGGAAAATAACATAACCTCAAAAGCACCTAACAAGGAATACTAACCACCAAATCCTCACCAATTCATACTCACCAAATAATTAAAGACAAGTAAAGTAATAGTATAAACACATCAGTGATAGGGTACCCTTCACCACTTCCCATTGGTTAACTATTCATCCCTAATGGTGAATGTCTTGGAACTAACACTCTTCCAAAAGACCCACTATCACAACCTTACTGCTCACAATTGGGCCACAAATCTCATCACATCCTGCCCACAGACACCTAGGCCATGACCACCACACATCTTGCCTGAAAACACCTAGGGCCCATCTCGAAGACACTTGGGAAACAAAACACCTCTCACACAACTAGTAAAAAAAATATAGTAATAAAACTCAAGCCATTACAACCTAACTGAAGGGTATTAGGTGATAAATTCCTAGAAGAAGGAGTATGGGATCCAATAACTAGCCATCCATCCTCCCATCGGGATGTTGGGAAAGACGCCCTCCCCCATAAAAAGGGGTGTTTGGTACGTAGTGCTCAACACAGGTGGGGTGCGTATATAAATCACAAAGAACTAAAATTTATACATATAGGTAAATAAACACACATCCCAACCTATGGGTTTCCAAACAAATAACCATCCCACACAAAATAGCCATTGATGGTACCCCTAAATGAACAACCACAAAAATAGACACATCCAAAACATAAACCCACCCCTTTCATTTAACATTATATAATAATTTATTAATAAGTTCACTTATTTCATTACAACACTACCCAGGAAACTACCATCCATTTCACTACCCAACACATTCAGCAGCACCATCAGATTGTAGTCCCACTACACAAACCCCAGATGCAGTCCCACTACTCTACAAGTTCTTCCATTCCACAATCAATCAATCTCTCAACCTGATATTCCATCACACCTCCTACACCACCTCATTCACAAATCCTACAGCAACCACCACCAAAACCATAGCCCCACTGCACACACATACCACACACTACTCATAGAGCCAACCCCTCTATCCACTCCTATACCTACAATCATGATACCAACAATAGCACCATACAACCCACACAATGCACAAAACCCAACAAACCCACATAGCACATAGCCACACCAACAATCCAAGTTTATTTAGATTTATCCAAGTAAGATTCTTTAATTCCACTTGATAAACAGGGGTGACCATAAAATAAGTTTTATCCTGTGGAATATTTTTCATTTAAATGGGTATACGTGATTGATCAGACTGATATTTACAAGAATTATTCACAAGATATTGAGGGTGAGAAAACAAGGACCACCAATGGATATGTTTTTTAGAAGTCATACATCCATAACAAACCATAACCAAAAATCAAGGATAACAAATAAAACAAGTAATCAACATTTTCATCTTCCCTGCCCCCATTTATGACTAAGGTAACAAGTAGATTATATTTTAACACCCTTAATAATAGGTTTCAAATATGATCAATATGCGACACCATTATAATTACCCCGCATGATATACAAAGAAAAGAGAGATGAAGGAAATCCCTACCTAGAACAATAGGCGACCAACGATTCTTCCTTATGCCAAAACAGAGGGTCATGAGAGTAGTAGGAAGGACTCTAAGGGAAAACTGAATAGGATTCTATAGCACAGGCGCACAACTCCTTGGGGAAGAAAGGCTGTAGGTTCACCAAAAGGGAATGGAAGATTTCAAGGAAGAGAGTATCTCAGCTTAAGAAAAGGCCAGATCCTAAAATCAGTTCGGCGATTTCAAAGTACATAAATTCCATATCATGGTTTGACTATGTAGCTTGGTCATTTATAATGATATTTAAGATATAATAATTCTCTAGAAGATGGTGTAAACGGGTTGAGAAATGATCAAACATTTAAAGGTTCCCCATTTAAAGTTAATTAGAATGTAAGAGGGATGAAAATAGATGAAAACTTTGGAGGTGCAAGCTACCTGCGATGAGTCACTATTCGATGAGTCACTATTTGGTGAGCCACCATTCAGTGCCCACCCTTCAGTGAGCCACCCTTCGGTGATCCACTATTGGGTGAGTCACCATTCTATGAGTCATCGTTCAGTAATCCACCGTTTGGAGATTCATCATTCGTTGATTCACTGCTCATCAAGTCACTATTCATGGAGCCATCATTCAGTGAGGCACTGCTTGATGAGTCACTATTTGGAGAGACACCATTCAATGAGCCACCATTTAGTGAGACACCATTTGGTGAGCCACCATTTGGGGAGTCACAATTTGGTGACCTATCATCAGATGATCTAGCATTGGAAAACTAGATTTTTAGAAAACTCCATAAACATGCCACCGTAACCTCCAAGAACATGGCAAACACTCTTTTTCACAAAGGAATGGACCAGAGAGGTCCAATCCATTAAATGGCTTCCCTAAACTAGCCTCACCAGTGGAAAAGCCCACATGGATTATCCTCTATCCCAGGGGTACTTGTAGAGACTCGGGTTTTTCCCTGTAAGACATTATAATATTTCTACATATATTTCCAGAGCTAGACATGAAGACGGCATGCGATTCTAAGGCCCGGTGTGCCCAGAATAAATTTTATAAAAATTTAAGTGTTTTTATACTATGCACGTGGCGGGGTTGTGTTCTCTCTTAAACAGTAGCTCAGATCAAAAATCTGAGGGCACGATTGTGTCTGGAGCATGTCGTTTACCCTAGGAAGGGTGTAAAGGTTGCGGGTGCGGGCCTACTATGAGAGATGCCACCTTGGGGAAAATTGTCACTTTGAAATAAGGACTTATTGATATCTATCACTGGCGTTCTTTTCGAATAACATTCGAACGAAGCCTCGGAATGGAAATCTGAGACTTCCTTTGAGTTCGAAACGAGGTGTTTTTCCTAGGTGCGAAATAAAATGAGAGGGCGCGGTGAATTCGGATTCTGTGCTGAGTGGGATCCCTATAAATAGAGAGTAGGTGTTTCGGGTTAAGGGAGAACTCTAATTCAATCTCTCTCTCTAACACTCAAGCTCTCTCTCTCTCTCTTTATCTCTCTCAACCGTTCTTCACTGTTCTTCACCGAATCGAGGAGTGACCTCCACCAAAACCTTGGCGGATCAAAGCGGGGGCGTCGTAGACGCGTCGCTAGTGGCAAACGGGCAGATCGAGGTAGTATTATTGTTAAATTTCGAACCTTCATTGATTTCTTAGATTTTTTCATCAAATTTCGTCGTTTGAATTCTATAATTTTAGAATTGTGGTGTTGGCCAAACGAACATGGCCAATGCCCGAGCCCCATTTTAATGGTCATTCTTGGGCGTTCTTTGTCCAAATTTTTGAACACGCAAAATCTTGTCGGATCAACGATCGGGGGCAGGCGTTGCGAAGGCCTCACCCGATGATTTTTAATCCTACATCGGATTCGGAATTGGGCCACCGGAGCAATGGTAGTAGCCATCGGAAGCCCCTGCTCTTGCAAGGGCAGTTGCCGAAGGTTGGGCGTCAAGCAGCGGGTGCGGCTAGGGGGTTTGGATGTGGTGGCGACGTCGGGTTTGGCCGGTGCGGACGGGGTAGCTCCGGGAGGAGCTGAGGCGGCATCGGTGTCGGGTGGAGTTGTCGCGGCGGTGTGCCCCGTAGGATGGCAGAGAGGTGGTGCGGATGAGGTGGTCGCAGTAGAGCGTGGCGCGGGCTGACCAAGAGGAGCCGGCAGCGGAACGGGGGAGCCCGAGTGGCAACAGCGTCGGGCGGCGCGGGCCACGGCGAGGCGCAGTGGTGCGCTGCAGGAAGCGCCTTCCCTAGGCCATCGCGGTCAAAGGGGAACCCGAGGCACTGACCGTCTCAGGTGTGTGGAGGAGACCAGGACCCGAGTTTGGCGGGTCCTGCTGGTGCGACGTGGAGACTGAAATTTGGCTGGTCTGCTTTGGAGAACCGGACCCAAGGCGGGTCCGATGTGGCTGGAGCGGGTCGTGGCCAGCGGGTCGTGGAAAATCGGGCCAGACCCGCAGCTGGGCCGCGGGCCGGCATTTTCGGACTAGGCCGGCCAGGGTGAACCGGCCCAGTTGGGCCCCTTACGATCAAGGGGCTAAATCCATCGGACGCGCCATCTATGGTTGTGGGTTCATGTCGGGGAGGTGGACTATTTGAAGCGGGTTTCAGAGATTTTAGGTTCTGCACCTGAAGACGGGTGACCCAGAATGCTTTAATTTAATAATATTAAATTATTATTAAAGTTTACAATGGACGTACTTGCGAACCGAATGTCTGTTTGATGCGTCGTCAAAGGCGTTGTGGCCCTGGTGTTGAGATGGTCCTTCCAAAGTTGGTTCGGAACCCTTGCGGCTTGGTTTCGTTGCCCTGTTGCACGAAACATTTAATGTGAATATTTAATTAACTATTTAAATTAATTAGTTATTCTTGCGTTGGAACTAACTTCTGTTTGGGATGTCTGATTGACACGCAGTCAGTGGCAGCGGGATCCCAGTCCTCATACGGACTTTTTGAGATGCTTTCTAAAGCATTTAGGTTGGAGACAAGGTGCGGCCCCATAGGGCCTAGTTTGTACCTTTTATGGTGAAACGCCACTTTTTCACCATACATTCAATTGGAGTGTTTGAGTACTCGTTTCTAAGTGTTTTTTCGAGGGGATTGCGATAGTGCAATCTGCCCACCTAAATTCTTGCCCAAGGCGTGGGCCCCATGAGGCGACTTTCGGACGTATGGTGCATTTTTATGATTTATGTTACGTAAGTCTATTCAGGACAAATTAATAGCCTACTCCACGTGGTTATCTTCAAGTAATGTAATGGTACGATCTGTATGACGTGTTTTGGGATCGAGGTGTGGGCCCCCCAGGGCCCCGATTGCATATAACATGGGGAGTTGCAGTTTCCACATCCGGAGTTCGTTTTAGGCATCGTCAGTGGTGTTGTTACCCTAGAATCGAGGCGAAATTGACCGGGGTGGTTTTAGACGTTGAAACTGGAGTTGAGGCATGGGCCCAATGGGCCGTCTTTTAAGCTGTGAGCAGCTTTTTACAACATTTTCATCAGACGTCCGTTCGGGGCGAATGTGTAGTCATTTTGGCATGTTTTTTCGAGAGCATCGTGATGGCATAGTTCGTCCGACCTCTTTCGGGACCGAGGTGTGGGACCCATGAGACGTCGTATGGGTATAAAGTAGTGTTGAATAACTTTTCCATCGGGAGCCAGTTTCCAGCGAGTAAATAGTCTATCTCGCGTGTTTTTCTGCGAGGATTACAACGGTGTAATCTATTTGGGAGAGTGGAGCCTATTTGAGATCTCATTAAATGTGGAAACATGAAAGGGAATTAGTCGAAGGTTCCTTTGATTCACTCTGAACCTACGCACGGTAGTAGTGTTAGTAATACTCCGTGATGGCATGGGTAGTGCAGAGTTATCAGACCAGTTCCGGGTTTTCCCTCCAGTGAGGCTGGGTAGTGGGTTACCTATTAACTTTAGGGTTTACCTCCAACGTGGATAGGCAGTGGGTTACCCGGTGACCTTTTGTGGATTACCCTCTAGCGGGGCTGGGCAGTGGGTTACCTGACGACCTTTTGTGGTTTACCCTCCAGCAGGGCTGGGCAGTGGGTTACCTGATGGCCTTTTTTGGTTTACCCTCCAGTGGGGCTGGGCAGTGGGTTACCTGACAACCTTTTGTGGTTTACCCTCCAGTGGGGCTGGACAGTGGGTTACCTGATGACCTTCTGTGGTTTACCCTCCAGCGGGGTTGGGCAGTGGGTTACCTGACAACCTCTTGTGTTTTACCCTCCAGTGGGGCTGGGAAGTGGGTTACCCGATGACTTATTTCAGACTCGACCCTTTCTATGAGGCTAGTCAGTGACTTTTCTTCATGATTACCAGAGCGGGACCCTTGGTTGCACGGTTCAGCGATGAGGCAGCTTTGGCATGCGGGGCTGTTGGGCATCAGTGATGGATATCTTTAGAACTGTTGGCGACTTTTCCTAGGATGATCTTGGAGATCAATATCCCCTTACACACTCGTTCAGCTTTCTTGTTGAGCATATATATATATATATATCCTAATCTTGTTACAACTACTTGGGTTCAGTTACTCTCCTTCTAGGAGGGGTGAAGACACGCGGGGTATGCCACGTGCTTTCCGTGTCTCGCTCCTCTTGGTTGGACGAGCCTGCTTCCTTTCTCTTGTTGGGTTGAGATGCAATCTCTCGTTTGTACTCTTACATTGTTCTTGCTCCGTTTACTACTCAATGTATTTAGTATCTCCTTTGTTGCTCCCTCGAGCTTTCAGAGCATCCTACTGAGTATATTTATACTCACCCCTACTTGGGCTTTGCCCGCACTTAGTGTTCCCTTACAGACGGTGGACAGGTTGATCAAGACTATGGATAAGCATGGAGGACACAGGAGCTTGGGCTGCGTTCATTGGACGTAGGGGGATTTCCGAGTGTGAGACTCACTAGTTGTCTACTTTCGTTTACCTGTTTCCGGGTTGTGGCACCTTTCTGGTTGGGTGTGTGTTTTTCCCCTTTTACTGTTCAGTTCACTTGTGTGTCTACTTTCTATCTTTACTTGTAATGGTTAGATGTCGATGCATGTATGTTGGTTTTTCTTTTTTAGCAATTTTGTATCTTTATTTCTTTTTTCTTCACATTTTCATTGATTTAGTTGCGTGTGTGTGTACAGTTTCTTAGGCAAAGGCCTCCCCTAGTTTGTTGTAACTTCGGTTCTAGTCGCAGGCCCCTAGCCTATGGAGGAGGGCTTGGGGTAGTTGTGGATTGAGCCCCGGTATGGGTTGGGTCATGACAAAGTGGTATCAGAGGTGGTTCATTCCTTGGGGTGTTGTTCAGACATCCCTAAAAAAGAATTGGTTGTGTTTTGGGGAAATAGTGTCAATGTGTCTTGAGAGCAGCTCTCAAGATAGGGAGTCTAGTGATGGTGCGGCGGCCGACATATCCATTCACTAGGACCCTGATAACTCACTTTTTGACTCGGCACACTGAGACACTTTTTGAAGGGAATTTGGTTTGTGCATCATATAGGATTGAGTCTTTGACTGTCCTTCTTCAGTCAGCTCCCCATCTTTGTTGATATATATATGCTCATTTGACCACGGTTCTCCTTGATTGGATTTAGGATGTCTCTGTGATGATAGTCATCCAGGATACTAGCTCCGATTTGTGACAACGACACCATGAGCGACGAGGCCTTAGTTCAAGATCCATCATACAATTACCCTTTCTCTAGGAGGACAGGCAGTAGCACCTCCACCTGTGGAGTAGCAGATAGTACTAGCAGAGAGTGTCGATGATGAGTGTGGGATAGGCATGCTACGTGAGTTCCAGTGTCAGAGACCACTGAGGTT
Source organism: Viscum album (assembly GCA_963277665.1). Classification (NCBI taxonomy): domain Eukaryota; kingdom Viridiplantae; phylum Streptophyta; class Magnoliopsida; order Santalales; family Viscaceae; genus Viscum; species Viscum album. Next base: position 1,499,930,554 of record OY728156.1, on the reverse strand, counting down.
CCACGGTGATCCATACCCTCAGATAGTGAAGGGTTGGCAAGAGTCGATGGTCTGCCTCTTTAGGCTTGTTCGGACATTGATATATTAGATGGTGGCTTTGAAAGTTAGTCTTTTTCCACCAAGCGGTTTGGCGTTAGTAGAGACATGGTTACTCAGATGCACGATGAGTCGGTACTCTCATGGGATGACTTCTAGCAGCTGTTTCTTGAGGAGTACTACCCCTCCTACTTACGTTTTTTACAGTTTCGGGAGCTACTGGAGCTTCAACGGGGAGTGATGGCAGTAGATGAGTACGCGACTGGGTTCGAAGACTATACTCGGTACTCTTTGGATGTGGCCCATGATGGAAACTTCTAAGCACAAAAGTTTGAGCGAGGTCTCTGTAGAGGAGATTCATGCCAGCTAGTGCCCTTATGCATCCTCACCCATCTCAGGGTGTAAGAGCAAGCACTGGTGACAGAGAAATTTCTGTCAGAGGGATGACAATTGGTGGGGCCTCAACGCTGGAGGTCTCCCCTTAATGAGACTCAGGAACATGTTTGGGGACAGTGTAGAGCACTGAGATATCCTATGGAGGACTAGTGCTATGTTTGTGATGTGCAAGTTCATGTGGCATGAGACTACTCCACCAAATATGATGAGTTTTCCAAATAGTTTGTAGATACACCGCCACGACAGAGGCAGTGTCGTGATCAGATAACTCCCAGGTGAGGACAGGGTGGTCCCTAGGGAGGCAGTGTTAGCTGAAAATCAAGAATAACTATGGTTGGTGGATGATGTTTCGAGGTCCTTATACTACCACTAGGCGGCCCATGTCAGGCTCAGGGAGCTGACGGACGGGGTCGTGGGCGGTTGTGTGCTATGGATGTCTACAATCCTGCAATGCATGAGATGATAAGAGGTAAGCTCTGTGTTTTTTTCTACTTTTCTCAGTATAACTTGTTAGACACAGCATGAGGTACTCTTTTCATCTAACTCCTTGTTCGAGGGGTTACTGAGGGTCACGCAGGGCGTCGGTGTAACCCTGTGTTGGTGTTGTCCGACGTAGCTTTGAATGCACGGGAAGAAGGGGTTCTTCCCCCACTGAGACACATTTTTGTGATGCGATCAAAACTATAAGGGAGAGTCAGTACCACCCAAAGTGGATAGTATTGAGGCTCAGTGGATGAGTCCCTCTGACATGTCCATTCATGGCGGGGTTTTGTGGTAGAGTGTTAGAGCAGGTTCTGGATTTGACAGTGGGGCTTTTCTGTTGACCCCACTTTTGCTTGAGTTGCCACTAGTAGGTTTGGAAGAGTCCCTATTTTGGGGATTACTCTCCTTCCGAGAGGGGCAAAGACATGCGGGGTATGCCACGTGATTTTTGTGAATAGCCTCTGGTGGTTGGATGAGTTTGTTCGCCTGCCCTGTTTGTTGGTACCTTGCGTGCTCAACGTCAATCTTGATATCGTTATCAAGTACAGGTCAAGGTGATGGACACCCCATAAACAGAACTAAGTGTTTCACTATATGGTGCTGGTGGTGGTAGTCCTTTCACTAACAATGTGAAGATTCTATCTTCTGGGAGAACTCTTTGTGGGTTACTCAAACCACTAGTGTCTCAGGTGCGCCCTCACCCAGAGAGACTTGAACCTCAGACAATGGTGCTGGTTGAAATTTATTCAATACTATGACTTCGAGGTAGTCTATGTTTCAGAAAATGGTAGTGTTGTAGCAGGTTCCCTTAGCAGGAAGTCCCAAACTCGTCAGGCGTGGGATGTTTCATAGTGGTTAGCTTCCCTATGGTTGACCTTGGTGGAGCATGAGGGTACAGCTTTCCAGTAGTTGATGGTGTTGACTCCTTCGCTCCTTGACCATGTGAGAGAGTCGCATCTGGGGGATGTCGACAGTGAGGTACTGTGTGATCAGATATCCTCGAGCGACGCACCTGATGGGTATTCTGATTGAGGGAATCATGAAATCATGTTCTAGGAATAAATTGTGATTTTGGTCACGACGTGGAAAGTAGAGGTTCGGATGGGGAAGTCCCCCGAGTTTCTTTGAGCCGTGCAAGTGATTAATAGGTTGTCGACCATTTTTTCATACCCTCCCAATAGAAGGGGTGGGAGCATGGCATCTTCCACGTGTCGTATCTAATGAGGTACGTGCATATTCTAACGCATGCCCTCGAGAGTAGCAGACCATATAAGTACGAACCATCCATTTGGTTCGCATGTTTTTCCATCATGGTGTTGTGAAAGTTTTCTTAGGAGTGGGAGAGCTAGGTGTGAGCTCTATATCCTGAGTTTTTTTCCTAGTTTTACTTTTCGGGGATGAAAATCTTGAAGGAGGGAAAGATGTAGAGACCCGGTTTTTTCCCTGTAAGATTTTGGAATATTTCTACATATATTTCCAGAGCTAGGCACGAAGACAGCGTACGATTCCGAGGCCCGGTGTGCTCAGAATAAATTTTATAAAAATATTATGTTTTTTTATACTATGAACGTGGCGGGGTTGAGTTTTCTCCAAAAATGTAGTTCGAATCGGAAATCTGAGGACACAGTTCCGTCAAGAGCATGTTATTTACCCTAGGCAGGGTGTAAAGGTTGCGGGCGTGGGCTTGCTGTGAGAGATGTCACCCAGGGGAAAAATTTTCATTTTGAAATGATGACTTAGTGATTTTTATCAATGGCGTTCTTTTCCAATAACTTTTGAACAAAGCCTCATAATGGAAATATAAGACTTCCGTTGAGTTCAAAATGGGGTGTTTTGACTAGGAGCGACATAAAATGAGAGGGCGCGGTGAATTCTGATTCTGCGCTGAGTGGGATCCCTATAAATAGAGAGTAGGTGTTTCGGGTTAAGGGAGAACTCTGATTCAATATCTCTCTATAACACCCAAGTTATCTCTCTCTCTCTCTCTCTCTCTCTCTCTCTTTATCCCTCTCAACCGTTCTTCACTGAATCGAGGAGCGATCTCCGCTAAAAACTAGGTGGATCGAAGCAGGGGCATCGTGGACGCGTCTCTAGCAGCAAATAGGCGAATCGAGGTAGGATTCTTGTAAAATTTTGTACCTTCCTGGATTTATTAGATATTTTTTCATCAAATTTCATCGTTTGAATTCTATAATTTTAAAATTGGGGCATTGGACGAACAAACACAGCCAATGCCCGAGCCCCATTTTAATTGTCCTTCTTGGGCGTTCTTTGTCCAAATTTTCAGACGTGCCAAATCTTGTCGGATTGACGATCAGGGTTAGGTGTTGCGAAGGCCTTGCCCCGAGGATTCTGAATCCTCCTTAGGATTTTAAATCGGGCCACCGAAGTGGTGGAGGCTGTCGTGGGAAGCCCCAGCTCCGGTAAGAGCGGTGGCCAGAGGTCGGGTGTCAGGAAACGGGTGCGGCCGGGGGGTTCGGACGAGGTGGTGATGTCGGGTGTGGCCGACATGGACAGGGTAGCTCTGGGAGGAGTCGATCTAAGGTGGAGTCGACTTCGGGTGGAGCTGCTGCAGCGGTGCGCCCTGTAGGATGGCGGAGAGGCGGCACGGATGAGGCGGCCGCAGCGGAGCGCAACGCGGGGAGACCATGCTGAACCGGCAGCAGAGTGGGGGAGCTCGGGCGGCAGATACATCAGGCGGCATGAGCCACAGTGAGGCGCGGCGGTGCGCTAGAGGAGGATCCAACCCTGGGTTGTCGCGGTTGAAGGGGAACCCGAGGCGATGACCACCTCAGGTGTGTGGAGGATACCAGGACTCGCGTCTGGCGGGTCCTGTTGGCGCGACGCGGAGACCAGCCTTTGGCCGGTCTGCTTTGGAGAACCGGACCAGAGGTGGGTCCAGTGTGGCTAGAGAGGGCCACGGATAGTGGGCCGCGGAAAATCGGGCCGGACCCACGACTGAGCTGCGGGCCGGCGGTTCGAACCGGGCCGGCCGAGGTGAACCGGCCCGGTTGGGCCCCTTGCGATCAAGGGGCCGTATCTTCTAAATGGCGTGTTCATTTGATGCGTTGTTTATGGTTGTGGGTTTGTGTCGGTGAGGCGGACTATTTGAAGTGATTTTTGGGGATTTTGGGTTCTGCACCCAAAGATGGGTGGCCCGGAATGCTTTAATTTATAATATTAAATTATTATTAAAGTTTACAATGGACGTACTCGCGAGTTGGATGTCCGTTTGACGCACTATCAGAGGCATTGTGGCCCTAGTATTGAAACAGTCCTTCCAAAGTTGGTTCGGAAGCCTTGTATCTTGGTTTCATTGCCCGATGGCACAAAACACTTCATGTGAATAATTAATTAACTATTTAAATTAATTAGTTATTCTTGCGTCGGACCTAACTCCTGTTTGGGATGTCTGATTGACGCACTGTCATCAGCAGCACGACCCCAGTCATCGTACGGACTTTTTGAGACACTTTCTGAAGCATTTGGGTTGGAGACAAGGTGCGGGCCCCACAGGGCCTAGTTCACAAATTTTACGATGAAACTCCACTTTTTCACCAAACATCTGTTTGGGGTGTTTGATTACTCATTTATGAGTGTTTTTTTAGGGTATTACGATAGTGCAATCCACCCGCCTAAATTCGGGCCCGAGTCATGGGCCCCACAAGGCGTCTTTCAGACATATGGTGCATTTTTACGACTTATGCTACATAAGTCCATTCAGGTCAAATGAATTGCCTAAGCCGCAAAGTTATCTTCAAGGAACACAATGGTACGATCTGCGTGACGTGTTTTGGGATCGAGGTGTGGGCCCCACAGGGGCCCGTTTGTATATAATGTGGGGAGTTGCAGCTTCCGCATTCGGAGTTTGTTTTAGGCACCATCAGCGGTGTTGTGACCCTAGCATCGAGGCAAAATTGACCGGGGTGGTTTCAGGTGTTGAAGCCGGAGTTGAGGCATGGGCCCGACGGGCCGGTTTTTAAGTTGTGAGGAGTGTTTTGTGACCTTTTCATCAAACTCCCGTTCGGGGCGAATGAGTAGTCATTTTGGCGTGTTTCTTCGAGAGCATCATCATGGCGAAGTTCGCCAAACCTCTTTTGGGACCGAGGGGGGGGGCATGAGACGTCTTATGGGCATAAAGTGGTGTTGAATAACTTTTCCATCAAGATCCAGTTTCCAGTGAGTAAATAGTCTATCTCGCGTGTTTTTCCACGAGGATTACAATGGTGTAATCTGTTTGGGAGACAAAATCTTCTTAAGAGATCTCATTAAATGTAGAAACATGAAAGGGCATTGGTCGGAGGTTCTTTTGTGGTACTCTGAATCTATGCACGGTAGTAGTGTTAGTGATACCCCGTGATGGCACGGGCAGTGCAGAGTTATCGGACCAATTCTGGGTTTTCCCTCCAGTGATTCTGGGTAGTGGTTTACCCGTTGACCTTAGGGTTTACCCTTCAGCGGGGTTGGTCAGTGGGTTACCTGATGACCTTTTGTGGTTTACCCTCCAGCGGGGTTGGACAGTGGGTTACCTGACAACCTTTTGTGGTTTACCCTCCAGTGGGGCAGGGCAGTGGGTTACCTAACGACCTTTTGTGGTTTACCCTCAAGCGGGGCTGGGCAGTGGGTTACCTGATGACATTTTTTGGTTTACCCTCCATTGGGGTTGGGCAGTGGGTTACCTAACGACCTTTTGTGGTTTACCCTCTAGCGGGGCTGGGAAGTAGGTTACCTGATGACCTCTTGTGTTTTACCCTCCAGCGGGGCTGGGTAGTGGGTTACCTGACGACTTCTTTCAGACTTGTACCTTTCTATGAGGCTACTCGGTGACTTTTCTATGTGATTACCGGAGTAGGACCCTTGGTTTCGCAGTTTATAGATGAGGTATCTTTGGCTTGCAGGACTGTTGGGAATTAGGGATGGATATCTTTAGAACTGTTGGCGACTTTTCCTAGGCTGATATTGGAGATCGGTATCCCCTTACACACTTGTTCGGGTTTCTTGTTGAGTATATATATATACATACTAATTTTTTTACCACTTCTTGGGTTCAATTACTCTCCTTCTAGGAGGTGTGAAGACATGTGAGGTATGCCACGTGATTTCCGTGTCTAAATCCTCTTGGTTGGACAAGCCTGCTTCCTTTCTCTTTTCGGGTTGAGTTTCACTCTCTCATTTATACTCTTACAATATTCTTGCTCCGTCTACTTCTCACCATCTTTAGTATCTCTTTTTTTGCTCCCAAGAGCTTTCAGGGCATCATACTGAGTATCTTTATACTCACCCCTGCTTGGGCTTTGCCCTCACTTGGTGTTCCCTTACAGACGATGGAAAGGTCGATCGAGACTATGAAGAAGCATAGAGGACACAGGAGCTTGGGCTGCGTTCAGTGGATGTAGGAGGATTTCCGGGTGTGAGACTCACCAGCTGTTTACTTTCATTTACCTGTTACAGAGTTGTGTCACCTTTCTGGTTGGGTGTGTGTTTTTCCCCTTTTACTATTCAGTTCACTTGTGAGTCTACTTTACATCTTTACTTGTACTAGTTAGAGGTCGATGCATGTATGTTGGTTTCCCTTTTGTAATAGTGTTGTATCTTGCTTTATTTTTTCTTCACTTTTGCGTTGAGTTAGATGTGTGTGTGTGTGTGTGTGTGTCTAGTTTCTTAGGAAAAGGCCTCCCCTAGTTTGTTGTGCCTTCGGCACTAGTTGCCATCCCCTGGCCTATGGAGGCAGGCTTGGGGTAGTTGCGGCTCAAGCCCCGATACCGGTCGGGTCGTGACAGTACTACTCCATCTGATCAGGATCAGAATGCAACCATCACTCAACCCTCTATATAAAATCCAAGAACCCATGAAAATAGTATAAAGGGGAATGGGGATGTTATCATAGCCTTGGAATTGACCAAAACACATAGATTCCACCATTAATGCCATGTCCAAACCCTAAAACAAACTATGTGAAATCCCCCTCATAGAAGGAATGACCATAGGGGTACCCATCACACATAGAACTTCTCAAAAGTGACAACTATTCCTATAAGTCAAATAAATTTAAACGCACTTTCTAAAACAATACAAGGTGCCAACCAAGCCTTAACATTATCAATTTCAAACCATTTCCAATAAAAATACCTTTCTTCTCAAAACCATTTCCAAATCAAGCTGATAACATAACTCATACTCATAAGGTGGAAAATGGTCCTTTAAAGTCATGGGGTTACCAATCATGTTTTAAGGTACCAAATGGGACAAGTTTTAGATAACACACATAGAAACATCATTTGAAGGTATTTAGGAATCAATATTTCATTTAGAGAACATTGGTAGTTTTAGGGAAAATATTTTAGAATATGGGATGGAGGAGAGGGAAGAAATGGAGGAAGTTCATTTTGAAAACTGAGTTCGAGATAGACATTTTATTTTATATAATTACATTATCATGTGTATGCTTATCCATGTGTGAACCACATGAACATATGGATATTCCCATATCCAACATAAAACTCATTAAAATAAAATAAGGTATTAAAGGTTCTAATTAAAGGATCACAAGTACACTATAAACTATCACAAGGATCCAAATGTAAGCATTAAATCATAACAGGCACCAAAATCCACTCACAATCTGAATTCTCATGTAAACCAAACTACCAAAATCTAACCCAAACCAAACACAATACAAAAATACCCAATTTTATTTTAAAATATCTTTTGGAATTTCATCAAACAATTTGTATAAATTTATATATATAGTCAAAATCATATAAATCCCTTAAAATCCATTTTTCACCAATTTTCCAACATGAAAGAACCACAACCACATCACAATTATGAAAAAACACATTTAGTAATTAATTGGGAAATCTCAAGCACTAATTAGAATGTTTCAGAAAGTAAATGGATAGAGACACCTACCACAATGGTGTGTAAATGTGACGAAACTCCAGGAGAAGGAAGATCTAGGACCAAGAAACAAACTACACACCCTAACATCCAAGAAACATGAGACAAGAATTATCCCTCTACCCTTTTCTTTTTCCAAGAGGTAACCAAGGTATGAAATAACCAATAACCAAGAGATGGATGAGAGAAGAGGAGGAAAAACACCCAGAAACCAAGAACTCGCCTAGGAATCTTGGAGGAGCAATATTAGGGGAGGAGGATGAACAAAGGTAGGGGGATTGGGATCACCTTCATGTACCTAACTTGATAAATATAGAGGAGAAACCTAAAGTGGGTTTTAATTAGGGGATGGTAAACTTGTAAATTTGATTTTCCAATATTATGGGTAAGTCGCACAGTTTGGCCACACAGTTTTCTAAATCATGTGATAGCCATTCTCACCCTACTGGAAGAAATGGGTTCACACATAGTCTAAATGAATGATTTAAGAAACCATGCACCAACTATTTATATCTCCTCAATCAAAATTGTAGTGGAACCCGCATGCTTGTTGAACATTTTCTCTTAGTCTTGTGCAAGTCATGCGCCTTGCCCCAGACACAACCCATGAGTCGCATGGTTACTCTTTTTCCTCACATGGATTGGCCCAAACTATGTACAGGACATAAAATTTAAACTATTTAACAACAAAAAGAATTAAAATCCCTCTCTATCTTAAATATCCACATAGTTTCTCCCCAAACTGTGCACAATAATCATGCACGGAGCCAAAAACCACCCAAAACCTACAAAACTAAAAAATTCTCACTAAAAACTCCACCCAAACCTCATCCAAAATATAAAACACCAATAAATGAGTAAAAAAAAGTGAAATAAATAAAACAGGGGTCAAGGTCTGACATACTTCCTCATGAGAGAAACATGGAACACAGTATGAACTTAAGAGTGTTTCGGTGGAATCACCAAGTGATAAGATACCATACCTAATCGGTCAATAATTTTGAAAAGGCCAATATAACTAGACATTATTTTTCCCTTATTTCCTAATATCATAACCTTATTCCCTGGAGAAATTCATAATAATAACTTTTCACCAACTTTTAATTCTATATTTTTCTAACAATTTTCATCATAACTTTTTTGTTGACATTGTGATTCCTGTATGTGTTTCTGAATGTCTTTGACTTACTCTGCCATTTCACTAGAGAGCTCAAGTCCTAGGATCTTTTTATACTTCCTTCCAAATAGGGATTCATAAAGTTCCATCTTAATGCTCAGGTGAAAGATATTATTATAATAGATTTTTAAAAGTGGAAAGTTTTGGTCCCAACCACCTTTAAAATCCAAATAAAAATATCTCAACATGTCCTCTAGGGATTAAATGTACCTCTTAGACTGGATATTTTTCTAATGATGATAACTAGTACTGAAACAAAACTCTATACCCAGATCTTACTGAATAATTCATAAGAACATTTAGGTAAAACTTAGATCTTTATTAGATATAATCTATTATGGTACTTCATGAAACCTTACCACTTCATAAATATATATCCAAGATTACTGACTATGAGATAATTCTTCTTTGGTGGAAATTAATTGTGCTAACTTCGTAAGGTGATCAATTACAACCCAAATTTTATTATGGTCTTTAAATGATTGTGGGAGTCCAATGATGAAATCCATGGTGATTTTTTACATTCCTATTCTGATTCGGGTAATTATTTTAGAATCCTCTTAGACTTATATCTCTCATCCATAACTTTATAACATACTAGGGATTGAGATACATACTCTATAATATCTCTCTTCATTTTGTCCCACTAGAAATACTATTTTAGAACTCTATTCAACTTTTAACTTGTGGGATTAATTGATAATTATAAACTATGAGCTTCATCTAATAGATCCTACTTAAAATATAGTATTTAAGAGAAAAATACAAAATTACTAAACCTTATCATTCTATCACAATCAAGGTTAAAATCGGGAACATTTCTCACCAACTTTTTTATCTCTAAATATTCTTTCTATGGATCCCTAATCTTCACAAGGGTAGATGGTTGAACAGTCATTTGATAAATATAATATTTTCCCCTTCCTTAAATATTTCTAGATCTATACTTTGAAAAAATATATATCTATTTTGATCCTTATCATAAATAAGACAACATGATCCTTTTGTCCCATGTCATATTCCACCTTGTTTGCTTTCCTAGGGTGGTAATGTATTGAGTAGTCATAATCTTTAATCAAATCCATCTATATTCTCTGGAACATATTCAAATAATTATAAGTGAATATATAATTTAAACTTTTATAATCAATATATATGTCACTAATTTCTCTATAAATATAATTCTTTTATATCTTTAATGAAAAAATTACCACACCTATCTTCAAATCATGAGTTGGGTAATGTTTCTCATGAAAATTATATTCTTTTAATGCATAATCTATCACCATATCATTCTATAAGAAAACTCATCCCAATTAATTTTTCAATGCACCATTATATATTACAATATCTTCTCTATTGGAGGGTAATGTGTGAATAGGTTCACTGAAAAAACTTATCTTCAGTTACTTGAACTTTTTTCCACATTCTTCTATAAAAAGGATCGTGACTCCCTTCCGAGTCAACTTGGTTATTAAATTATATATCTATGATAAATGTTTCATAAAGAATTGATAATATCTAGATAAACCAATAAAAATATGGTTCTTGGTCACTATGATTTGTTGGGTAAACTTTTCAATAAATTTGGTCTTTGATAAATCCACTGATATACCTACACTTAAGATTATATGACCTAAAAATGAAAATTTTTGTAACCAAGATTCACACTTGGTACTTTTTTCATGAATATTCTTCTTACTTAAGGTATTTAATACAATTATCAAGTTATTTTCATGGTCTTACTTTCACTTAGAATATATAAGAATATTATCTATAAAGACTATCAAAAACTCATTAAAGGAATTTTTGAAGACACTATTCATTAAATCCATGAAGAAAGAAGGGGAATTGGAAGGACTAAATGGAATCACTATAAATTTTTAGTGTCCATACATGACATGGAATGTTGTATTGGGTATGTATTTACTTCTTAACCTCAATTTATAGTATCCAGATTGAAGATCAATATTGGAAAAATATTCAAATCCACGTTATGGAATGAAAAATTAGTCAATATGGGGAATAGGATACTTATTCTTGGTTGTGATATTTTTATGTTCTCAATAATCAATATAGAGTCAGATTGATCTAAATTTCTTCTTAATAAAAATAATGAGTTCACCCCATGGTGACACAATTGGCCAAATTGATCCCTTATCAAGATTACCTTGTAGTTTATTTTTCAATTCCTGTAACTCAATTAGTTCCATTATATATAGAGTCTTTGAAATAGGTATAGATCCATGTATGATTTCTAATTAAGAATCAACATCATGATTAAAAGGAAGACTAGGAAAATATTCCAAAAAAACATCAACAAACTTTTGTAAAATATGGATATATTTGATGTTGATTATCTCCCAACCCATCTATGATAAACACCCCCCTTGAATAAAAATCAAGGCTCACACAATAGATATAATTTCCATTGGAAGATCATATTTATCCTCATAAAGATAAAATATCATAGAAAAGTTTATAATATTAAATGTAACTTCCCTTCCTCAGCAAATGATGCAGGGTTTATATAAATAAATTTAATCTATTCCTAAAATAACATCAAATTCAACTAGAGGAAGAATAATGATATTTTTTGGTAAAGACCTGAATTTTTATAAATAAAATTTCCCTTGTAATTTAATTAAATGTCTTTTTATGTATTATGGTTATAGAAAACACATTCCCTTATTCAGTTTTGTTATATCCTATCAATTTTAAAATATTGTTAAGAATCATTACTATTAGTAATATAGCATTAAATATTTATCACGTGATTAGTATAAATATAGAGTTTTAACAAATCCAATTGACACAAACGAAGGAAGTGATAGCCTCAACCAGTAGGATCATACCCTATGTAACCCATTTATCCAAGATTATAAGGGAGATAGAACCATTATAATTTCCCCTTGACCAAGCCCAATATTATATCCAATAACTTAATCATGATATAAACCTTTTATAGGATAATTTCAAGCTTATCGAGATCACATCCCAAACAATGTATGTTGAACCACCCCATGATAGTCTCACTACTACACACCCTCCTCTTAGGGAGTTTGTTGGTGTATTAAAGGTATATATATCAAGTCCATAGAAATATATGTATGTAAATTATTTTTTATAGAATAATTAATATATTTTTATCCAATTAGTTTTACTTTATAAACAATTTTTATTTTGATTTCATAAAAAAGAAATATTATTTTTGTGTAATATTCAAATTCAATTAAGAAATTTATTTTCATTAATTTAATTTATTTTTTAAATAAATTATATTTTCATAAAATATTATTATTAAAAAATTATTAAATATAAATTATCATATAATTTTTATTAAGTCAAATTTAATTTTTATAGGGGTTCGAAAACTGTTATTGTCAAAAAAACATAGTATTTATTAATAAATGTTGACTTTATTTTAAAAGATAAAATTAAAATATTTAGAAAATTATTTAGATAAAATGAATATTGTTTTTTAATCATAATAAAAAAATATCCAATGGTGAATTTTTCATAATTTTTTGACATGGTCAATTTTTTTGTTAAAATGTAAATACCATATAAGTATACTTTGTGTATTATGAAATCATGATGACCCAAAAGTGATGTAATAAATACTATAAAAGGTATCCATTAACAAATTTATGTTTTATATTTAAAATAATGTTATTTTAAGTTTATTTTATTAATTTTATAAATTCATTATGAATCCTCGAAAACCATTAATATATTTTATGGTTTTGAAATCATTTGTTTAAGAGTATGACTCACCTCCACATAAGAAAGGGAAAGATATTATTAATTTAATCCCATATAATTATAAAATAATTAACACCACTACCATTTGGTAGAAAACATGGGAAAAATCGTGGTAAGGTTTGTGGTTTTAGTTATTTTATTATATATAGTCTAAACCCTAAGTTTGAGAAATAATTAATAAATCCCCAATTTTTTTCCAATATAAACCCACCAAATATCCAATTTATCTTCACTAAATATCCAATTAGAACTTCATTAATATTAACTACCCTCTCTATATTCCTCTCAAGGCTTACCCAATCTCTAAATAATATCCTACCAAGCATTTGGAGTCACACCCTGAAGTAAAGGATCATCAAATTCTCTTCTTTATTCGAGTTTCTTTATTATATTATGCCTTAAATTTATAATTCATAATGATGTGACATGTATTTACTTGTACCTAATACTTCCCATTTTATTTTAAAATTATGAGATACCCCTTTCTCTTTCATCAAATTTTTTTATGAATTTTTAAGTGATGTCCATATGCTGCCAAAACTTAACTATGATTTTCTATTCCAAAACAATTGTGTAGTGAATATCATACCCATTTCCTATAAAGTGTGCTAACATTTATGCACTTAAAATTATTTTAATTGGTACTTACATTTATTTATTCCACACTCCATGATCCTGTAATAAAATATTATGATGAATGAATTATTTTTGTATAATCTATGTGGAACACTTAACATGAGAATGAAATGAATGTAATGGGTGTGCCTAGAATTATATAGTGCTCCAATGCATTGGGTAATGTTTAATATCATTAGACATCATGTTAGTAAAGGGAGTGAACCTAATTATTTTATAGTAATTTTTCCATCATGTTTTATTGAAACTTATCCTTGACCTATGTTTATGATTTAGTGTTTTAATTTGTTTCCACATTTCCCTTGTTGCCTTTATGTTATCATGGTATATCGTTTATGTTTATGATTATAATTAATTTCATGCATCATTGATATGTCTATTTTATAACATGTATTAATTTCTTAATTTTATTCCATGTTTATTCCCTTACTATGATTTATAGTGCACCCCTTTCTTATGTATGTCCTCAGGTTATCCCATGCAGTTGTTAGTGTGAGCATGTTAGTGAATTTTTTAATAAAGATAACGTCTCTACTATTTTAAATTGTTTTGAAATGTAACTAATTCACAAAGAAACTATACTTATCAATATTTTGTGTTGTATTAAGTGTATTATTATGTAATAAATCAAGTATTAATATGTAATAAATATTAGGGTTTTAATATTTTTCGGGAGAACATTCCCACAAATATCAATCAGAGACGAATCATAGACTTGATATGTGATCATCTTACCATTATGAGTTTTTAATTCTAATTAAAATTCAAATTTTTAATATGGTATTGTGATACCATTATAAAATTATTCATATATAAAATAGTGGGTAGATATAGAATTAAATAAGACATTATAATTTTTATAGTGGATGGTAAGTATACATTTCACCACTTAATTATTATACCCCACATTAAAAATAGTGATCATATGATATATCCCTTTGTCTCTACACTTAAGAGGTTATTAACATCTATCATTACCATTAACCCTCAAATTTGAGCATTGGATAGCATAATTTCCAAACTCCTTTCATTTGAAACATTGGAGTGTAGGTGGTACATTTTGTGGTGATTTCCCTCTATTCACATCATTAGCTAACTTCTTCTCCTAACTTCAGCATTAGATTTTCTGATGAAAATACTTTCCAAACTTAAATCATTTATTATTCCCCTAAATAAAATTTCCTTAATGTCTTCTTCCACACTTCTAGTATAAATAAAGACATAAATTTTTCTCTCTATTGTTTTTATTATTATAATTTCCTTTGAATTCCATATTTCTTTTATTATTAAAACCATGAAATTAATAGGTAACTCCAATACCCATTTCTACCTTAGTAGAATATATAATTATTAATTCATATCTACTGAAGTCCCTTATAGATAACTACATTTTTATACTTGTTTTTAATACACTAAATAATCGATAAACCTTACTTTTTGGTTAAATGATAATTCCAAAATCATACATTGCAAGTCTTGTAAACTTTTCCTAAAATGTATTAATGGATTTATCATCCATATTTTTTAGCTCAAAGAATTTGTTCTAACTTTTCATATAATGAATAAAAGGAAATTTCATATTAAAAAATAATCTTCTAAACTCATATCACTCTATAGAGTCAATTTATTCTTATTTCCTCATGTTCTTAATAAGATTCCACAATTTATCTACTTCTCCTTCCAACTGATAAACATCAAAAATAATTTTTTCCTGATCCAAACACTAGAGATTCAAAAATATCTTTTCAATGGTATTGGTCCATCACTTAGAAAATAGTGGATTATCAGACTCAATAAAATAATTTGGATGTTTCTTATAAAGGAATAAATAAAATATTATTCCTTCCTTTTCTCATTTGGAAGATCAGCATGATTCATGGCTTGAGAAAGATATATGAGAATAGTAAGATGATTTTTCATTCTATCTCTTATAAAATTTGGTTTATCAAGAAGAAAATCATTTCATTTTCTATCAAATTAATCATTAATATGATTCCTTTAGGTTCCAATCATTGACTAAAACAAAAATTATAGTGTGATAAATAATAATAATAGTGAGAAACCATATAATCTTGAAAAATAATTCATAGAATGTCCAAATCATGACACCTTATTTTCAATCTAGGGGTAATATCCCCTAAAAGAGTTGGTTGAGTATATCTCTACCATCATTCTGATGTGTGGTGAATAGGCCCTTATTTCACATCTATTTCAACACTCCCAAGGGATATATTGGATTAATTTACACTTTATTTGTGAATTATTTTAATATATAATGACCATGGATGACCAAGGTTAAACCTAAGGTGTCATATATTGAAAACAAGGTGTCATGATTTGAACATTCTATGAATGATTTTTCAAGATTATATGGTTTCTCACTATGATTATTATTTCTTACACTATAATTTTTATTTTAGTCAATGATTGGAATCTAAAGTAATCATATTAATGATTAATTTGATAGAAAATGAAATGATTTTCCTCTTGATAAACCAAATTTTATAAGATATATAACGAAAAATATTTTTACTATTCTTATATAGCTTTCTCAAGCCATGAATCATGCTGAGCTTCCAAATGAGAAAAAGAAGGAACAATATTTTATTGATTCCTTTATAAGAATCATCCAAATTCTTTTATTGAGTCTAATAATCCACTATTTTTTAAGTGATGGACCGATACCATTGAAAATATATTTTTTACTCTCTAGTGTTTGGATCAGGAGAAAATTATTTTGGATGTTTATCAGTTTGAAGGAGAAGTAGATAAATTGTGTAATCTTATAAAGAACATGAGGAAATAAGAATAAATTGACTCTATAGAGTGATATGAGTTTAGAAGGTTATTTTTTAACATGAAATTTCCTTTTATTCTGTATATGAAAAGTTAGAAAAAATTCCTTGAGCTAAAACATATGGATGATAAATCCATTAATACATTTTAGGAAAAGTTTACAAGACTTGCAAAGTATCCAAAGTGGGATGTTTTTTTTTATGAAAACCAAACTTGTTTATTTACCACAACTCAAGATGTTTTCCTATAATTACTATTATCCTAAATATTCTCACTAAAATTATATCATTTTAGTTTCCAAGAATAACTAAAATTTACTCTGATACCAACCATACCATTTCATACTTTTGTACATAAATATTAAAACTTATTATATTAATATTCATTATATAACATTATAATCCATTATAAAACCATAGAGGTTTAATTTCTTTGAAAACATGGATACATAAAAAACTGGGGCATAAAATATCTACATCATCTATCACTTATTTATTCACAACTAGTACCCTTCTTAGACATATCATACTTAAAACCTTTCTTCATATCCTGGGGAAGAGGAAACAAAATAAAGGGTTATCTCAAATGCTCACTAAGAGTAAACAAGGTAGATATAAATTATCATTTAAGTATAACATTAGAATAGGGGCATGAGAACATGAGATTGATCTTTGAAAACTATACCCAATAATTCATATATCAAAAATCATGATTCATGTAATAAATCATGTCAGTTCATAAGACATGAATCATAAAGGAAATGAAGAACGTGATCCATGGAAGCATAACATTTTCATAAGATAATTTCATAAAATTAAGTTGTAAAGTGTGGCATAATCATAATCATATAAATATTATATCAATAATACCCATAAAAAACATTCATCACATGTTAGGATTGGGATAACCACATGTGTACCTACTTTAGGCTTAAGATAACCACCCATGCACCCTCTTTCATTCTTCGGATAACCTCCCATGTACCCTATTTCAGGCATATGATAGCCTATCGTGTACCCACTTTCAAGCTTGGGATAACATCTCATGTACCCTTTGATCTTATAAAATAGTAATGTTTACCCAATTAATTAGAGGGATATATAATTTCAATCCCACCCATCACATAATCATAATCCATTCATATCTATGCCACAAGATCATAAAACACTCACCATATCATTGTATCATAACATGTATAAAATAAATGGGTTTCATAAACATATCATAATCAAAATCATTAATCATCCATATAAAGAAATAGGATGGTATAATTGGATCATAACCTCATTAAATCATAAATAAAATAAAACGATGATATCATATATGAAAATTCATTTAAAATATTACTAGAATGTTTCTTGAGTAAAGTACCCTTTTCATATAGAAATAACTTTTTTAAAATATAAAAATTTCTAAAAATATTAAGGGAAATTTTTAATTTGAAAATAATTTTAGAAATTTTTAAATTAATATCCAAAAAAATTGATTAGTCGTGATGGAGAGAAATTATTCTCATGATAACATAAAAACAAGGATTTATTTCACATTTTTGGAAAAAATTCAAAAGCGTCTCATTCAAAAAATAATAAGAATACTAATTTTAAACACTTTTATAGAAATTAAAATAATTATTCTCATGCACACACTTTTTTATAACATGAAACTTTTCTCCTCATGAAATTATTTTTTCTCTCTTGATTTTTATTTTCTCTACATTTTTTTTCTTATCTATTTTTCTTTCATTCCCTCATTATCTTAATTTCACTTTATCTTGTTTTTTCTTGATCACTAAATTTTTTATTCACTTTAAAAATTTTATTTTATAGAATTTGGTTTGGGTATATTAGGAAAAGGTTTAAGTATTACCCTCAAAGTACAAAAGAGTTACCATCTAAAGGATTTCGACAGAAATCCCTTTTTTATTTTCATAAAGCCGGTTTTGGATAACCGGTAACCACACAACCAAACCACCACCTTCAAAAAAACGGGTCCAATGAAACCGCAACATCCAAAAGAAAAACAACATCAGAAATTCAAAATTCAAAAACAGACCAAACCACGTGAACACCTCGAGCCACACAACCTCGAGGAACGTGACAAATCCAGCATTGCCTCCAATCGTCAGATCACCACGCGCCACCATGTGGAAGATGGTGGAACCATCGTCGGAGCCGCACATCATTCAGAGTAGGACCAACATCAATCATCGGAGTTGAAGCACCCACAGACCACCACCAGCATCTCAACCACCGGAAAAACAAACAATAAACCACGAACCATGTTCTGTCTAGAACAGACAAGTAAACAAGATCAACCGCATCCACCGAAGCGCGGGGGAGCATCACCATCAAACATCGACACCACCATTGATGGTCCAAAACCAAAACTCTAACCCTCTGTGGTGAATATCCAGTCCAAAATCGACAAGCCATTAAAAAATTCCCAAACATCAAACCCACACCACCCTACTCAAAAGATTAAAGCAAGAAAACAGAAGAAATTGCCAAAATTACTGAATGAGATCCCAGGAGAGAACCAAATCTATATTCTATCTCCTCCATCTATCTAGCTCGTAGGAGAAACACTTCACCACCTATTTCATGCATCCACAGAAGAAGAAGCTCCCTCAACCCGCAGAAACTAGGACTCGGCCTTTGAACAGCTGCGCCACTGTGAAATCTTATCCAAAGAGTGGAGTCGAGCCAAGAAGTTGGAAAATAAAGCACACCATCGAGAAGGACAAGCCAAGGAGGACGTCATCATGAATAGTGAAACCAAGGGGAAAGGATCCTAGTGGGATGAGGGAGGCAGCGACGACGGTGGAGAGCTCTCGCAGCGGCGCCCCTTACGGGCTCATCAAAATTGACCATCTACAAAGTACAAAAGAGTTATGGTTTGAAAAACATCATGAGTGACATGATAATCATATGTATATGGTTAACCTATAATAAAGTGGAAAACCTTCATTATTATGAAATCACATAGTAACTCATATTTATACTTCCCAATAGTGAATAAGATCTCCATCTTTGTGGTGAAATTCAACTCTCTAAAATAATTAAACCACTAGAACTAGCATGGATATTGGTGCTTCAAATATTGGAGTCACAAATTATCCACCAACTCAGTTCTCAGCATGTTTTTTGTATCTTCCCCATCAATTATGACACTAAATACATTAACAATTATTTGGAATCATATATGGGAAAAAAAATCTATGTTCTCCTTATAATTTTCTGTCATTTGGGAACTTAGAACTCATATTTTAATGATATTCTTACATTCTTATACAAATTTTATAATATCAATTTCTAAAGAATACTCATCCTTTACCTCTAAGATCTATACATTGGTCTCATATTCTCTATACTTATTTATTTTCATA
Source organism: Viscum album (assembly GCA_963277665.1). NCBI lineage: Eukaryota > Viridiplantae > Streptophyta > Magnoliopsida > Santalales > Viscaceae > Viscum > Viscum album. Next base: position 1,499,910,980 of record OY728156.1, on the reverse strand, counting down.
GTGCACCATTTTGAGAACTCACTGTCAATTTAACCCATTTTTAACATTTTGACAACTAATATCTTGATTAATCTTTAGTTATCCTCAAAAGTAAGTTTCTTTGAAATAATAATTACCTTGTAAATTTTATGATCCACCAACTCTTTTGGATTTTATGATTCTCTAATATCCTTCCAAGAATTTATCCATAGGGTGAAAGGGGTAGTGGGTTTCCTCATGTTGGTTATACTTTTGATTTTTTGATTGATCTTTGTAGTTTGGTGGATCATATCTTATATATCCATATGGTGGTACATCTCTACTTGATCAAAAATTTCTAGACTGATTCCATATAAAAATATGACATTGTTTCCTATAAATCCTCCTCAATTTTTTCTTGAATCATAGCAATTTGAATCTTATTATAGTAATTTTAAACACTATTACTATCTTGGGTGAGGAATTGAAGCTTTTTATGTATATATTTATAGAAATGTGAGGGAAAACCACTTTATCATGGTGAACTTCATGTCCTCACAAGTTTATATTTGGTATGATTTATATTGGTATCTCTAATTTTTCATTTTATCCCACCAAATCAGATAATAATCAAAAAATTAAATGGAATCAAATTTGATCATTTTCTCCAATGAGTATGCATGATATGAAAATACATACTCAATATGAATATCCTACTTTAACAATGATTCCAAATCAATTTTTCCTTAAAATAGGGTACATTAACCCTAATATATCCAATGATATCATCATAATGAGGTCTCATTTTTTTCTAATATGGGTTATTGGAATAACCTACATCGTTATGGGGAATCCTTGACATCATCTTCAAAATTCATCATTTTCACCTCCATAATGTGAGGGAGACATTGTTACAGAGAGTATTGTGGGTTAACATGGATAATCCTTTGTAATGGTCATATCTAAATGTGTTCAATCATCTCATGAAGACCCTACAACTTTCTGTAAAGATTTTTCTCCAAATGGATCACCAGATACTCTATTTGGAGTTTTATAGCTTCCACTCTGGGAGATCTACTTCGAGTTCCTTCATCATTAGTATGAGTGATTATATTCCCATGATCATGTAGCTTAATAAATAAAAAATAACAAACTTATAGAGAATCATGCACAATGATATGCACACACTCACATACCCAAATATTCACACACACTCACACATGAAAGGATAGACACACATGTAAGGATATACACACTCACACTCATAAAGGTAAAAATGAACACAATGATACACACTCTCACACACTCTAAGGTGAATACAATAACTAATTCAAGAATTTAAACACTCGCTCACACAAGGATACACACTCACACACCTGAACTTAAACACTCAAGAATGTTTTTTCATGTTTCAATCTACTCTCAATGCCCTCTTAAAATAAAAATATCTTACAAAATATAATACCTTATTTGTGGATATCATGTTTCAAAAATCATTTTTCAACCAATATTTTTTGGGGGGATGGATTAACACACCCATGTTGAGTGGTAAGGGTTATAAAATGGAAAAGTGTTGAAAATAAGGGTTTAAATATAGTTAAAGGTTGGAAAAGGTGGATAGATATCATATATGTCCATGCGCCATAGTTATTCAAGATAAAAATTTTATGAAAATATGATCCAACTGCATATGATATAAATATGGTATAATAAAATGAGAAATTGAATTTTTAGAATGATATAGAGCATAAAATAATTATATATAAAATGTATCCTTTCTTTTAATCTCTCAATAAAATGGATGTACTTAAAATTACAAAGAAAAGGATGATGAGTCGAGGGACTTCTTTACTTTTTTATACGATACAATCCACATATAGTAAATCAAATTTTAAAATAAGATGGATGAATAAATGGATCAACATAAGATATTTTAAAATTTCACAATTTTGACAAGATTTTTAATTTTTTAAATAAAAAATGTTTTTCTTTGAAAGGGTGGATTATATAGAAAAATATTAAAGACTATAGATAAATGGATTGATAAATAAAGGATAAACGTTAAATTAGTCAACCATATATTTGATACCAACTAACGTAAGACACAAAGAGTGGCACAATCTTTATTAAAAAGGATGGTGGATTAAATATAAGGTTTATACTCAATAGAAGTAAATAATCAACCAATGCTAAGTAGTGTGACCTAATATTTATAAAAACACCCAAAATTAAGTTAATCTAATCAACAAAATATCATACCTGGGTAGAGGTATGAATTGGAGGATTTATAATCTTACATAACCAGGATAACTTATATATTAATAAGGAAAGAATGTATAAGAGAAAGGGAAGAGAAAACAAGTTACCTCAAAATTGAGAGAAAAAACTCATATCTTTTCACTAATGTAAACTTTAATTATATACAATATCCATGTAATTGGATATTTAAAGTAAAATAGAGACATAATGCTCAGAGGTTGATTGTCCTAAAGTTATAAATCCAAAATTGTAAAAATTGAGCTTATATTATAGTAATTTGTTATTTTATTAAAAATAAAATATAGTACAATTAAAATTTTCATATTTCATGGCACAATATTTCTAATTTAATAAAAATGAACATTGATTTTGGTTTCAATATGATGGAACTAGCCTAAGATGAATTTTTGAGATTTATTCATTAAAATAAATTTTTATGAATAATGGTAAATAATAATTCAGTAAAATTGCTATAATTTTTAATGTTTTATTATTATAATTATAATAATTCGTAAATTGATCATAAATTGGTTATAAAATATGACAAAACCTTTTTGTGGTAAAAATAAATGTTTTTATAAAACTAATTTTATGGGTTAAATGTATTTCTACCTTAAATAAATTAAATTAATATTTAATAAAAAATGATTTTAATGAAATGTATTGATAATATACCTAATAAATTAATTTTAAATTCAAATAATTGTTGTTACTATGAAAATTATAAGTATAAATTCATTTTATTATTAGAAAATACATTTTTCTTAAAAAAAATTTGTCATATTTTGTGAGTTTACATTAAAATTAATTTCTTTCATTCATAGAAATTGAATTTGATAAAATGGTTTCAAAATTTATAATAAAAATTTAAAAAAAATATAAGTTCGATTTATCTTTTGGGTTCTAATGAATATTAACCATGGTAAAAAAATTATCACCATGGTTAAGGGTAAAATGGATTAAAAGGGTAAAAATAAAGGGTTAAGGCTTCAAGATAACACAAAACACTTTCTTAAATATCATTTTTTAGTTTTATTTAAACCATTACCTTATAATTTTATAAAAATATGAAAATTTATAGCCACTTTAATGGATTATGATATATATTATATGATAAAGTTTCATGTATTTACAATTTTTCCACCCACCTCAATTATAAAAGGGAACTTCCTCCCCTCACTCCTCCACACTTCCTAAGTCACTTAGATCGAACAGTACATAACCAGATACAATATAAAAATAATTATAAACATACTAAATTATTTGGTATTCTAAAAATACCACTTTAATAATGATTAAGTTTTAATACAAAGTATGTTTTCCAAAGAAAATGTAATCATCAAAACCAACTCCTTTCAATTTATTTCTTATTCTACCTGCTCTAAATTTATTTTATCTATAATAATATAATGAATTTAGTATCATGTTATTATGTCATTATAAATCCTTAAAACATATTAATTTTTATTATTTTTAAGGAACAATTATTATCTGCCACTTCTCCATCCAATGGAAAATGAAAATTTTGCTCATGCGTACATGCAGACTACTGTCTCCACGAAGTGATGCGTGTCATTTTTCATCACCAAATCATATAAGTGGTAATATTTATGGATTTATTTAATATATATAATTTTCATTAAATAATTATGATTATATAAATATAAAATATTATCTACATTATTACCCATTTATCCATTATAAAATGATAATGTTGCACATGCGTAAGTGAGGACTACCACCTCCATGAAGCGATATGATTTGTTTTTAATTTTATCATTAAATGTATGATTATAAAAATATATTTAATTAATATATATATATTTATAATTATATAAATATTATTATTTAAATATTAATAATTATATACTTTATTTTCTTTAAAACCATTTGGAAAATGAAAACGTCATCATGTGTATGTGCGGACTACCACCTCCATAGACAATGTATTTCATTTTCTATTACCATCTTGAATGTATGGTTTTATAATTTTTATATAATGAATAAAAATTATATTTACGTAATTATTATCATTATATGGATAATTGAACCATTTTATAATGCCTTAGACAGTGGTCAACATATCGAAGTAGTTTTGGAGAAATTGATTAAACAACCTTAAGTGGTCAACGTAAGAAAGAATTGTATAGTAAATAGAAATAAAATGAGTATAAAAATACCTCAAAATAGAATATGGATTAAAAATATTAAGTAAATTATTTAATTTAAATTTATTATTTATAAGGATGTAATGTATCTGACCAAGTAGGAATCCAAGGTAAGGATTTTTTGTCTCAATTCCACTCCATTGAGATATATTTTATAGTTTTAACTTAATTTATTTTATATGGTTTATATAATTAAATTTTTATATATTATAACATTAATTCAAATTTATTCATCATATTTAAAGTTTCAATTCAAGTTTTCTATTATAAGGGGTTTTGATTCAAAATTTATTAAAGTCATAAGGGTTTCTTTTATAACCTCGCTCTTATTAAAATTATTCATGTTTAAATTTATGTTTAAATAATTATATGATCATTATTTATTGAACCCCATATATTTTATTGTTATCTATTCATTTTTAGGGTTTCTGTGTTTTCTTCCAACTTTTTCTCTCTATGACACTCGAAACAACCGAATTATGGTTTATAAGAAAAATCAGCCATGTTTTTTTTGGCAGGAATCATTCTCTTTCATATATATATTCTTAAAATTGTTTTATGGAAGTGTTTATCTAATTTTAAATGATTATTAAATTTTTTTTATACTACCTTCTAATTTTGTTACAATGTTTTAGAAGGAATCTTTTAAAAAAATTGAACAAGTTGTTTTTGACTTTTTTAAAAAGTATGAAAGGAATTTTATTTTTAACATATCTACTGTAAATTGATTTTATTGAATCTCGAACCACTATTCACTATTTATATTCCTATAAAAATTACTTTTTTCAAAGGAAATCATTTTCCATTATTTTGTGAATTTTTGGGAAAAATGAATTATTTTCTAAAATGATGAAAATAATTTTGGAAGTAATTTATAACTTCAATTTTATTAAAAGTTATAAAGTTTTTAAGAATTTTTTTTAAAAAAATTCAATCTCATTTTCTTCTATATTTTCTAAAAAATATATTTTAATTAAAACATTCATTTATGAATAGTTTATGTTCTTCTATTATAATTTACTTATTTAAGTATTATACCTTATTTTTTGGTCATTCACTTTCTTATGATCATCTTCTCTATCACTCTCTATTATTCATTGGATATTATTCTTATCCTTAATGTATATATTTTCAATATAATGTATATATTCAATATTATTACTACTACTTCAAAATTTTCTTATCCATATATCATTTTAATATAAAGTGTTAGTTGAATGAATCTTAGTAAGAATGTTATTTCATTTAATGGGGAAATATTTACATTTCATGTTATTAATTAAATATATATATTTATTTGTTGATATGTAATATATATTATGTATTATATTTTTTACTCAATATATTATGAATTCATTAGAATCGTATAATTTATGGGTGGATCTCAGTTATAGATATCCCCTCAATGAATTTTTAAGTCTCATGAGAAAAAAATGGGATAAATTATTTGGGTGTTTGGTGTATACATACCCATTCATTGAAATGTTTTATAACAAGGAATTGACTGTAATGTTCATATTGTCTTGGTATAAAGCATTAATATTAAGATCATAAAATTTGGAATAATTCATTTCCTCCATTAAAACTTCATTAATTATTATACAAGTGATTTTTTATTGATTTTTTCCGTGGATATATTTTGAATATTAGGTTATTAACTAAATGGAATATGAATTTATTATTTAATCTACTATATTGTTTATACCCTATGTGTTTATAAAATCTTTTGTAGTACTATTTCCCTTACTAATAATATGATCTCACCCTTTATTTTTTTCCTTTCCCTAGGATATGAAGAAGGAATCTTTGAATGATTTTCAAGGATGAAAGAATGTTTTTTGTCTTATTTTTTCAATGTAATATGGAAATAATGTATGTATTTAATCTCCCAAAACTATTAAACTAGTCTATACTTTGGGATATGATATCTTATATATTATACTAATTAATATAGTAAAAAATATGTTTGGGATACTTATTTGAGGTTGTTATAGTTGGTATTATAGAAAGTTTAGTATGACCCTTGATAACTATATTTTATAATAATATATCTAGAATGAAAAATAAGATAAATCCCTGGAGTTTTTAATAAATTTTAGATAATTTTATGTTATGTATCAATATTCATAATGTATGAGTTAATTATGAGTGTGTTATTGTTTATAGATGATTCCTAGAGGGATAATTGGGAAATTATATCAGCACTCATAGTCAATTTAGGTATTTCCTTTATGAGTAAGTCGATACAATGGGTGTTGGAGTTAAGCAGGTTATGGCCATATTGTGTAAACAAACCATAGTTATGAAAATAACTTTTCTTTTATAAAGAAACATTTTGTTCCATAATATGATTTGCCTATGTTGGATTGATTTATGAGATATAAGATTTTATTCTTTAATGGGACTACTAATATATTGGTAGCTGGGAAATGGATCAATCCCCTCAAAAACTATTCCTAGCTTTTAGAAGTAATGAAATGGAAAAGGTTATTATAATAGTATATTATTTAAAGTTATATACTAATAAATTATTCTCATTGGTCTATAATACTAAATAATATTAAGAAATTTAGAGTGTGTAATAGAAAACTTTTAAAGTCATATTATTCAAGAAATATTTTCCTCAAGAGAAACAAGATGAAATTGAGAGAAAGTTACACCACTTTAAGTAAAAGGAATAGTAAATTGTTACTTAATATGAGGTCATATTCACAAGATTATAAAGTCATGTGATGGAAAAAATTCATAATCCAAAAATAAATATTGACCATTTATTTGATGGGTTTAATCCAAACATCCAATTGGAAATGGCCTCTCAAACATTTCCACCTTACGATGATGTATTATCGTGTAAAGCTAAGATAGAGAAATAATGTTATAGGTATAAAATATTCATGTGAAATCAATAAAAGAAGATTTCATGTGATTACTAATTGAAAATAAATGCATCAAAGAAGAATAAAGTAAATATGAGATTTTCATATGGTGATAATTTTAAAAAGAAACATTCATGTAAATGCTTAAAGGGAATTGGAGTTTTTTAAAAGTATGGAGATAAGTATCATATGGTACATGAAAATAAGTTAAATAAAGAAAAAACTATTATACAGTGTATCAACTATATGAATAAGAGGAATTATTCAAACCAATGCCCCAAACATCAAGGGAACCTATTGCATATGATTCCAAGGGGGAATTCGAAGCCCATATTATTATTATAGCTAAAGTTAAATTCACTAAAGATGTGGTGGTGGGTAATTTTATCGTTAACACAAAGTTAGATAATTATTTATTTGATTCTAGATATTTTCACTCTTTTATATCTTCCATGTTTTTGAAAAACATCAAATCATCCCCTGGCACTCTAATATGGGAGTTGTTAATCAAGACACCTAGTGGAAATCTTTTTGAAATAAGGATATGTAATTAAAGCCCAATTATGATTCATAGACATACCCTATTTTAATAATTAGTTATTATACCTAGGGTTTAATTTTATATAATCCTTTTTATGGATTAGATTTAAAATTACAGTGTGAAAATATATTTCTAAGAGAATGATATTACAATTCATGAAGTAGATGTTCAATCCCTTATCCTTATAGGGAAGAATTCATAATCTAAATCATGTATAGATACACCTAATAATGAATTTTATTTTACCATTAAACTCATCCCTAATCCAAAACCTATATCTAATACTCCCTATAGAATGGTCCTTGTGAAATTAGTGGAATTAAATAAACAACTATAGAATAATTGTAATAAATGATTCATTCACCCTAGTGATTCTCATTAGAGAGCCCTAGTTATTTTTGTTAAGAATAATGATCGGTCTATGTGTATGTGCATTTATTACAAGGAAATAAATTCCATTACTATAAATATAAAGTATCCCATTCCTCTAATTGATGATTTGTTTTATTAACTTTAACATGCTCAATATTTTTCAAATATTTATCTCTATTTTGGGTATCCTTAATTATGAGTAAGGAAGCATGATATTCCAAATATATAATTTATCATAACGTATGGACATTATTATTTTACAGTAATGCCCATTGAATTTACTAATGCACCATCTATTTTTATGGATTTGATTAATCCAGTATTAAAATATTATCTTTATAGTTTTTATGTGGTATTTATTGATGATATCTTGGTACACTCTAAAATCAATTAAGAATATAAAATTTATTTTAGAACTATCCTCGAAACTATTAAAAGAAAGGATTATTATATGAAATTTAGTAAATGGGAATTCTAGCTTCATGAAGTTTCTTTTCTTGGCCATATTTTCTCTAAGGATGGAATATCATCTGATCCTTCAAAGATAAAGGTTGTTAAATAATGTACTATACCAAAAAACATAATTGGGATACATATTTTTCTTGCATTATTAGGTTACTATCAGTTATTTGATCAAAAAAATTCTTAATTATATAACTCATTAACTAAGTAAACACATAAAGGTGTTAAATTCATATGGTTATAATAATTTAAATAAATTTTTTAATAATTAAAAAGGATATTTTTAGACGCATAAATATTTACTTTACCATCGAGAAGGGGTGGATTTTTTATATATATTGATGGAATAAAGAAAGGACATGGATGTATCTTTATACAGAATGATAGTGTTGTTGCTTATTCATCAATATAGTTAGAGATCCAAGAAAATAATTATCCAATCTGTGATCTTGATTTGGAATCCATAATATTTTACATGAAGATATAAAGGAATTATCTCTATGGTTAAATATGTGAGATATATACATATTAAAAAGGCATAAAATATAAATTTTCACAAAAAACAACTCAACATGAGATAAAGGATATATCCATAGATACTCAATGATTATGATTTTTTAATACAATACCACACTTGGAAGGAAAATAATGTGTAAAATGCATTGAGTGAGAAATATCATGTACTTATGACTAAAATGTGGATTGTAAAAAATCATATATTCATGGACTTATTAAAATTGTATATGGGAATCATTATGGAAGGGGAAACATCACTCCTTTTCCAAATGGTTTCAAAACCATCATTAATGAATAATATAAAAATGTCTTATATTGATGATAAGATTTTAAAAAAGAAAATTAATGTTGGGAATGATGAGAACCTAGAAAACTTTTTTTATAAATATGGTTTGTGGAAATTCATAAAGAGGTTATGTATTTCACAAATACCTGAGCTGAAGAAATAATTAATTGATGAATATCATGGCTCAAATTTCTATAAACACCTTAGTATCTATAAGATGTAATAGGATTTAAGAGGAGATTTTTTTAGTTCATTTATAGAAAGAGATTATTGAATATGTATCAATATTATTCGTTTTTAAATAGGTAAAGGCAAAGAGACAACATCTTAAAGGAACCATGAAACCTCTCCTTATTTCTATGTGTAAGTGGGAGGTATTTCTTTGTCACTAGATTGAAAAATACTCATAAAATAATTGATACCAAGTGGGTTATGATTTATTACCTTATCAAGTATTCACATTTCCTTACTAAAATGGAGAACCTACCTCCTGACCACCTCACATGACTCTAAATCAATGAAGTTATAAGGCTTCATGGTGCACCACTTTTGATTTTATCTTATCATGACCCATGGTTTACATAGAATTTTTGTATAATTTTTCATATGTCTCTCAATATTAAGTTATATTTGAACACTTATTATCATCATTAGAGATATGGATTCAAAAAAAACTATTCAAACATTAGAAGACATTATTAGTTCATGTTATCTTGATTTTTAAGGTATGTGGGATCAGTATTTACCTTTAGTGGAATTTTTATATAATGATAGCTTCCATTCAAGTATTCAAATGTCACTATATAAAGAATTATATGGGAAAATATATCACACACCAACTTGTTGTAATGAATCTTATGAAAGGAAGATTTTATTCCCAGAAATGTAACACTCTGAGATTTTGTGAGATGTTTTTTTGAATAAATTTTATCTTTTTGATATTTTGCATTTCACAAAACACTGAAAATAGTTTCTTTTATTAAAGAGATATGTTTGGATTGTGGTATACACAAAAACAAGTTATCATGTTATACACACAACATAAATTTTAACATTCTCTACATAGAACAATGGGTTTAACATACATTACATGCAAGATTGAATTTCCATGATGGCTTGCTTAACACTCAAGACCGAGTGTTACCTAACTATAATATATTATTAAAAATATTATTATTTAATATAATAATATATAACCTATCTATTGAGTTGATGGTTATGAATAGGATTAAATAACTTATGAAAATAAATGATTAAATTTATTAGTTACAAATGAATTAGAAATGAATATAATAACCAATTGAATATAAAGGGAATATTTTTATAGAAAACTATTTTTATACTCAAAAACCTATTTTTTTATAATAAATTAAATTAATTAAAATTAGTGATTGATATTAATTTAATATGTATATATATTATATATTCAATCAAATATTTTTGATATTCATCCAATAGATTTGATAAACATAAGATAGGAAAAAACTCAATTTCACACATAAAAACATATATTTTTATTAAGGCACTAATACCACCTTTTATTGGAGAACCTATTTTAAATCCATTTTTTCATTTTTATAAAGATTATATGTCAAAATAAACTTAATATTTTAAATAGTAACATAAAAATTATTTTAGGGTGAATTTTTGTTATTTTTCTATGAAGGTTCATATTTTGATGAATAGTGAAAAATACTAAATTTTAATTCAAAACTATTTTTTAATATAATTTATTTATATGGTTAAATTATATTTTTTAAAATTGTTTTCAAGTTTAATTATATTAAATTTTTATCAAATAATCCAATTTAGGTCATTGGAATCAATTTTACATCGAAATTGAATATAAAAACATAGCAAACTTTTGAATGTTTTAACTTTAAAAACCTGCAATGTCATCCCATGTACGGTATTAAATATAGATTAATTTATGCCATTTATTTTATTGGAATTTTGAAAAATTGATTAATTATTTGTAATCATAATAATTTCTAATTTCTAATAATTTCAACTTAGTTTTTGACCAAAAATATTAGTGAAAGTAATTAAAATTAATTATAATTATTAATGTAAAATTAAGTTTATTAAGGGAATAAAACTTTATCTTAAGGGCCCAAATAACCAATACACTTATAAAATACCAATTTTTTGGGAATTTTTATTACATGAACATTAAATTATTGATTTTTTTGGTTTTTTATTATGTTTTTATGTAAAAATGTGGGTACACCTAACTTGTCTGCAAAAATACCAAGTGAGTCTTTTTCCTCCCCTATAAAAGGCCACCACCTCTCTCGTATACTCAAAACTATAAAACCACTTAGATTTGGACAATATCTACCAAATTAAATTCCTAAAATTCCTATCTTACTCATTTTATCCTCCCATTTCTTATAAATCAATCCAAGTAATCCCTTTTGTGCAAACCAAAAGGTGTTACCTGAATAAGAGGTAACATTCTTCCTCAAGTTCTTTTATGTTATTTTTATTCTCCACCCCCTAAAATATTATTATTTCGTGATTGCATAACAACATAACTATAATAAATATACTAGTGTTTTTATGCTAATAATTCTACCTATACTTACACACACCTACATCTAATGGGTAACGAACATACTTTTTATGTGTAAAGCAAACTACCACCTCACAAAATGAGGATTGTTCGTACTTCATTTATCGCCACTCATGATGGAAAATATGATAGAAAATATGTTTATATATAATATATATTATATTTATAATGTATTTAATCTTATTTAATTCTTTTACAACACATATATTTGTACTTTCTATTTTATGTAAATATGATAATTTTGTTTGAGAAAGTTTGGACTACCACCCCCTCAAAGTAATGTGATTCATTCACACACTACATGGAATATATTGAGGATGGGTTTAGTGAAATAATATGACATATATAAAACATTATAATGATAATTTAATTATATTATATACATATATACATATATTTCATTTTATTTCTTTCTTTCAATACAACAATAAAAACGGAAATAACATTTTTGCATATGTACGGCTTCCTGTCTCTAGGAATGGTGTATTCCATTTCATAATTATATATTATATATATTATTATAATACAAATATAATGAATATAAATGATATTTATGTCATTTTTTACATTATGTAAATCATGATATAAGTATAATGATCAAAGATAAAACTAATTAAGACACATGCGAAAAACAAACTGAATATTACCTAAAGTGAAACCTTAAGATAGAATTGTTATTAACAAGTAATATAAATTCATAAACAAACCATATATGGTATTAGATATAATAATATGGTTCTATTATATATTTATAATAAACTTAAATTTATTATAGATGAATTTTGTATGATTATGATGAGAGCCAAGACACAAGGTAAAGGGATTTCATCCCACCTTTTTATTTTTCTGAGATACATGCCTTAATCACTACTCATTTAATTTGTGTTGTTTTTATACTACCCATGGATGTATTATATAATTATTATACTTAAATTTATAGTATTTAAATATCTATTTTATGATCTTTCTTTCATGGGGTTTTTGTTCCAAAATTTACCAAATTGGTAAATTAATTTTGTCTCAATTTTCTTTTTTGAGGCACATGTTATGTTTTGCACCCATATTTTTCCATGAGGTGTATATAATGCCTTTGAAATTATATATCATGAATATAATTATTTTCATGATATTCTAAGATTCATTTAATTTCATTTTATTACATGGGTAGTATGGTTCAAAGTTACTAAGTGGTAAGATTTTATTGAAATAATCTCATCACTTTTCAAGATTTTTTATGAGTATGCTTCCTTTGATGAAATATTATGATTCATATCATAATAAAACTAATTAATTATCTTATAATATGGTTATTCACTATATATTTATACATTTATAACATTGTTTCACTCTTTTGTTCATAATATATTAAAGAATGTGTTTTTAAGAAATCCTAACTTTACACTCTCTTTAATCGGAAATCTGTATTCCTTAAAAACCATGTCTTCTATAAGGTTTCAAAAAATATTATACTATTCTCATATGATCTTTAAAAGAAATTTTTACCCATGTTTTACCTTTTTTAAATAAAATGGTTTTTAATAAGGAATCTTCTTTTCATTTTTTAGTTGAGGCACCTTACTAAATTTTTTACAGTGTGAAAGGAATGTTCAGCGTGTACAGATTTATCTATCGTCATTACTAAAATTCCCTTGAATCTTCATTTACAATATTAAAAAATTATTTTCTAAAAAAATTAAATGTTTTCCTAATATTTTGGAAATTTATTTTCTTAGTTTATTTTCAAATAAAAAGGTTGTCAAAACTTTTTCAAGATTCATTTATAAGTTATCAAAGTATTTTCAAGGAAAATGGTTTCCAAATTGTTTTCAAGATTTTTTTATAAGTATTTAAGGAAAAGTATTTCAGGTTTTTTTCAAGATTATTTTATAATTTTTTAAGGAAAATAGTTTTCAAAATTTTTTGAAGATTATTTTATAAGTTTTCAAGGAAAATAGTTTTCAAAATGTTTTCAAGATTTTTTATTAGTTTTCAAGGAAAATGGTTTTAAATTTTTTTTCAATATTCATTTACAAGTTTTCAAGTAAAATGGTTTTCAAAATGTTTTCAAGATTCTTTTATACGTTTTCAAGGATAAATGTTTTCAAAAAAATTTCAAACTTATTTTATATGTTTTAAAGGAAAATGGTTCTCAAAATGTTTTCAATATTTATTTATATGTTTTGAAGTTTATTTTTAAGAAAATGGTTTTCAAAAGGTTTTAAGTTTTAAAAAGAATTTTTAAAATAAGAAAGGATATTTTCAACAAGAAATTATTTTAAAAGATATTTTAAAATTATTTTCATCTACGATGATATTCATTCGTATTACTCATGCCCTTATGGGAAAATGATTCAAAGGTTTCATTCATATTATTTCCTTGAATGGTTTATGTTTTAATATAATGATATTGATAAAACCTATTTCTCCTTCACAGGTTATATATTTATGAAGACCATTTTTTCATGAGTTATATACCTATAAAAACACTTTTTTTACAAGTTATTCTTTGATGAAATGATAATGAAACCTATCACGTTTTCTATAGGTTAAGATATGATTACATGTTTATAACGCCCATTTCATTTCCTGGGTTATGATATGATTTTTTTATGATATTATAGAACATGTATATATGATTTAATTATGAGATGGATGGGACCTATATCTCCCACCAATGCATTAGGTAAATATTTATATCTAATGAGATAGACTAATATGGTCTTCAGAGTGAACCTTGACTACTAAAACGGACATGAGAGTAAACCATGACCACCAAGATGGTATGGGATGTGAACCCATAATACTAAGATGACATTGGCAGCAATGCCTTGGATATTATGAAAAACAAATTATATACTTATGTGTTTTCCCCGATTTTATTTTTTATTCCTATATTATACTTTTATGGCTTATGTTATTTATTTATTTATGATTTATATTTTATGAACTGCCAAGATTTATGCCATGATTCATGTTTATGATCTTTTATATGTAGTTTATGATCTTATAATATTTTTATCATGTTCACATTCCCCTATTCTCATGTTTATGCTTACATGTATCCATTTTTTACCCTTAATAAGAATCTGAGCTAACCTCTTTTTATATTTCCTTACTTAGGTTATGAAGATGTGTATTAAGTATGATGTGTATAAGAAGGGTTATAGTCATGAAGAACCTAGTGGGAGATAATGTATTATCTTATGTACTGGTTTTTATGTTTTCATGTAACAAAAGGCACTAAACTAATATGATATTTAGGCATCTGTTTTTATAATGTTTTATGTATTCAACAAAAAATTTACAATGTTTATGTATGTTAAGAGGAGGATTGTTATAGTTGGTATCAGAGTGAAGGTTTATTCAACCTTTGGAAACTATGATGAGAAAAATTTATTGAGATCCTTAGGTATATTTATAAGGATATATTTTGGGATGTATAAGAATGAGTTGATGTTTAGAAAAATATCCTAGAATTTTGGTAAATGATAGAATGAGAGGTTTCCTAGATATATATTCATGTCTGATACTACAAGTGGAAATGGTTCTGACATAGATGTACCTAGGAGTAACAAATATGATTAGGTGTTTTGGGCCTAACTCGGCATAACCTAGCACACGACAACGGCCCTAACTACACACCTAGTTTGTCACTCCTAGGGGATATGCCTTAGAAACGCCAAAACTATTCACAAAACATCATGAAGTATGTAAATGTAATATGACTATTAATAACAAAGGATAAACCTAATGCATTTTTAATTAAGAATTATCTATCATGATTTAGACATCCTATAAGAAATTTTTAATGGTTATGAGGTTTTCTTTTATGATATGTGTTTCCCACCTTGTTCTTTCTAGTTTTATTCAATGGGGAGAACTACAAGGAACATGGTTAACATTGAATGTTTTATATGTGAAAAGTATGAGAAATATAAAAATTGATTTCCAAAGGGGAAATCTCATTAAGAGAATCAAGAAGGCGGTATGAGTATTCATTGTACTTATGAAGATAAAGAGACCACAAATAACATGTGAAATATATGTGATGTTATTACAGTATTTTTTACATTAAACATAAGAAACATGATTATATTGAGGTTTAAGAACCTTAAGATATGATTTATATTTCATATTATAGTAAATAGGTATTAAGGAATAAGTTGATCAAGCCAGACTAATGGTTTAAGAATAAAGTTGGTTAAATGAAGTATTTATGTTTTGGAATTCAAAGATTATGAATCATGAAATATATAAGTATTTGTAGTATAAGTTTTCATTATGGATTGAAAAGGATACGTTGAATGGTGATGAAGAATTATAAAAGTGATATTTTGATTAAGTTAAGGTAACCTGTAATTCAGGTTATTACCATGTTTTAAAAGAATATATGTTGAGATTATTTACATGTTTGGAATGTGACAACCCAGAGATACTTTGTAACATATGTGGGATCAATGTTAAGCTGATTTGGTGTCATTATTTCTAAAGTTTTGGATTTTCATCATTAAAATGGTTTATAATGTTAACCATTTATGGGATGATTAATATAAACTTTAGAAGAAGTTTTTGATATTAAAGTATTATCTCACTACATGATGATTTATGCATATTGGATAACCTTCTCTAAAAACCTTGTGTTGATGGTATTTAAATAGAGATGTGGTGAGATATCATGGATCTCATGATCTGTTAGTACTTTAGGAATGAAAAATTCTCCATCATTTCTTACGGTAAGAGATTAAGTGGAAATATATTAAGGAACGACTAAAGGGTGAATTGTGCATATAAAAATGAATAAAATCTGGTAAGTATATTTTCTTATAAAATCTCTTAAACTTTAAGAAAAAATATCTTGAAACCAAGAATGTTATCTTATCTTTTCTGATGAATAAAATGGTCCCTTAGATAATCATATATTTATGGTTTTTTGATTATTAACTTTATCCTATCCAAGTTCTTTATCACTCTTCCCTAGAACTTGATAGTTATATTTCTCTTCTATGTCCATGTTTTCACTTACTGCCTATGATCTCTTATGTGGAAACCCAACTATGTGTTACTCTGGGTAACCGTTATAGTTCCAAATTTCTTTTTATGATGTGGGTTTTTATTAAAGGAACATAAAATTATTAAACCTTTGATAAACCTAATGAATTTTGAGGAATAAATTCATTTTAAGGGGGGTAGAATCTAACACCCTAGGATTTTGTAAAATATTTTTTTTCAAATCAAATTTTATCTTTTTGATATTTTTCATTTCATACAACACTAAAAATAGTTTTTTTATTAAAGCACTAAGTTTGGATTGCATTATATGAAACAATAAGTTATAATGCACTACACCCAACATAAATTTTAAAGTTATCTATAGGGAACACTGAGGTTAGTGTACATTATACACAAGGTTATCTTTGCACAATGGCTTGCGTAATATGCAAGATCGAGTGTTACCAAACTATAATTTATTATTAAAAATATTATTATTTAATATAATAAGATATAACCTAGCTGTTAAGTTGATTTTTATTAATAGGATAAACTAAATTATGAAAATACATGGTTAAATTTATTATTTACAAATGAATTATAAATGAATATCAACCAATTGAATATAAAGGGAATGTTTTTATATAAAACTATTTTTATGCTCACAAATATATTTTATCCTAATAAATTAAATTAATTACAATTAGTTAGTGATATTAATTTAATATATATTATGTATCAAATAAAATATTTTTTATATTCATTCAATATATTTGACAAACATAATATAGGAACAAACTCAATTTCACACATAAAAACCTATATTTTTGTTAAATCACTTTTACCGCCTTTTAATGGAGAACCAATTTTAAATAAAATTTTTGGAATTTTTATAAATATAAAATTTTAAAATAAACTTAATATTTTAAATAGGAACATAAAAATTATGTTAGGGTAAATTTTTGGAATTTTTATGTTAAGTTTCATATTTTGATGAATAGTGAGAAATATTGAATTTTAATTCAAAACTGCTTTATTAAATAATTTATTTATATGGATAAATTATATTTTTAATTGTTTTTAAAGATTAATTAGATTAAATTCTTATAAAATAAACCAAAGTGGGTCATTTTAAACAATTTCACATTTAAATTGAATATAAAAAACATAGCAAACTTTTAAACGTTTTCACATTAAAAACCCGCCATGTCTTCCTGTCTACAGGATTAAATTTAAATTAATTTATTCCAATTATATTATTTAAATTTCAAAAAATGGATTCCATATTTTTAATAATCATAATTTATAATATATAATAAGTTCAAATTATTTTTTTGACCAAAAATATTAGTGAAAGTAATTAAAAGTAATTGTAGCGATTAAGGTAAAATTCATCTTAATAAGATAATAAACCTTAATCATAAGGGCCCAAATAACCTATCCACTTTTCCAAAACCCATTTTATGTACATTATTAGGTCATTAAACTTAAATTATTTATTTTTTGGGTTTATTATGACTTTTTTTAGGTAAAAACGTGGGTACACCAAACTTGTTTTCAAAAATACCAAGTGTGTCATTTTCCTCCCCTATAAAAGTCCAACACCTCTCCCACTTCATCACACCTATAAAACCCCTTATTTTAGGCTAATATCAACCCAATAAACTAAAAAAATCCCTAAATTAATATTTTAATCCTCCAATTTTTCATAAAGCAATCCAAAGATGCCCTTTCGTGAAAACCAAAAGGAGTTACCTGAATAAGTGGTAAAATTCTTCCTCAAATTATTTTATATTATTTCCATTATCCTACTCCAAAACTATTATTATAAAATTATTGTATAATAAAAATATATAATAAATATACTAGTATTTTTTTATTCAAAGGGTTTTACCTACACTTACACACGCTCCATCTAATGGGTAACGAACATATTGTTTATGTGTACAAAGAATTACTGCCTCACAAAATGATGATTGTTCGTTCTTCCTTTAACACATATCATTGTGGTAATTAAAATGGAAACTCTATTTATATATAATATATATGATATTTATAATGTATTTAATCTTATTTAATTCTTTTAAAATATATATTTTTATACTTTTCATTCTCTGTAAATACGATAATTTTGTTTGTGGAAGTGCGGACTATCGCCCCCTCAAAGCGATGTGATTCATTCACACACTACATGGAATGTATTAAGGATGGGTTTAGTGAAATAATATTATATATATAACATAATAATTATACTATAATTATATTATATACATATGTTTTGTTTTGTTTCTTTATTTCAATACGGTAATAAAATTGAAACAACATTCATGCATATGTATGTATTACCATCTCCATGAACTGTGTATTACATTTCATACTTATATATTATATATATTATTATAATAAAAATATAATGAATATAAATTATATTTATAACATGTTTTAAATTATTTAAATCATGATATAATTATAAGGATTGATGATACCAAAAATTAAGACACATGTGAAAAACAAAGTGAATATTACCCGAAGTGAAACCTTAACATAGAATTGTTAATAAGTAGCTAATATAAATTCATTAAAAAACATATATGGAATTATATATAATAATATTTTTAGGTTATATATTTATAATAAACTTATATTTCTTATATTTTAATCTTGTATGAGTATGATGAGTGTCAAGACACAAGGTTAGGGGATTTCATCTCACATTTTTATTTCCAAAAGATACATGACTTAATTACTACTCATTTTGTTTGTGTGGTGTGTATAATAACAATGGATGTATTATATGATTCTTATAATTAAGTTTATTTTTATTTACATATCCATTTTATGACCTTTATTTCATGGGTTTTTTGTTTCAAAAGTTACCAAATCGGTAAAGTAATTTTATCTCAATTTTCTTTCATTGAGACGCATGCCATGTTATGCACCGATATTTTTCCATGAGTTTTATATAATTACTTTTAAATTTTATATCATGAATATAATTATTTTCATGATATTTTAATATTCATGTAATTTTATTTTATTACATGTGGAGTATAGTTTAAAGTCACTAAGTGGTAAGAGTATATCAAAACAATCTCATCACTTTTCGAGATTTTTTATGATAATGCTTCCTTTGATGAAATATTATGATATGTATCTAAATAAATCTCATGAATTTTAGTCTCCTATTTTTATTCATTATATCTTCATGAATTGGTACCATTTTTTTCACTCTTTATCACATAAGATAGTTAAGAAGGTGTTTCTAAGAAAGCCCGACTTTACCCTCTCTTTGGTCGGAAATCTGTGTTCCTTAAAAACCATGTCTCCAAAAAGGTTTACAAAAATATCCTAGAATTATAAAATGATATTTAAAAGAAATTTTTACCTATGTTTTACCCTTTTAAAAAAAATGTTTTTAATAAGTAATATTCTTATTGTTTTCCAGTCGAGGCACATTTCTAAAAATTTTATGGTGAAAAAGGAATGTTTAGTGTGTATAGATTTATCCTCCGTCATGATCGAAATTCCCTAAAAGCTTTCTTTACAAGATTAAAATTTTATATTTTTAAAAAAATCCTAATATTCTTGAAATTAATTATTTCAAATTATTTTTAAGTAAAAATGTTTTCAAAATATTTTCAAGTTTTCTTTATAAGCTTTCAAAGTATTTTAAAGGAAAATGGTTGTCAAATTGTTTTCAAGATTAATTTATAAATTTTTAAGGAAAATGGTTTCCAATTTTTTTTGAGCTTATTTTATAATTTCTTAGGTAAAATGGTTTTCAAAATTTTTTCAAGCTTGGTTTATAAGTTTCCAAGGTAAATGGTTTTCAAAAAAAATTAATATTCTTTTATAAGTTTTTAATTAAAATGGTTTTCAAAATGTTTTCAAGTTTCTATTATAAGTTTTCAAGGAAAATGGTTTGAAAAATATTTTCAAGATTCTTTTATAAGTTTTCAAGTAAAATGGTTTTCAAAATGTTTTCAAGCCTTATTTATATGTTTTCAAGTTTATTTTTAAGAAAATTGTTTTAAAAAGTTTTTAAGTTTAAAAAAATTATTTTTCAAAGAAGAAAGGATATTTTAATCAAGAAAAGTTTCTAAAATATATTTCAAAATTATTTTCCATATAAGTTGACATACATTGGTGTTATTTATTACCTTATAGATAAATGATTAAAAGGTTCCACTCATATTATTTCCCTGAATAGTTTATTTTTTGATGAAATTATGTTTATAAAACTTGTTTATACTTCACAGGTTATATATTTATGATTTCCATTTATTATTTTATGGGTTATATGCTTTTGAAAAACACTTCCTTTCATGGTTTATGCATTGATGAAATGATTACAAAACCTATCTATTTTTCAACAGGTTATGATACAATTACTTATTTATGACACCCATTTGATTTCAGGGGTTGTGATATGATTGTTTATGATCTTGTGGAACATGTATGTATGATTTCATTATGATATGGGTGGGACCTATATCTCTCTCAAAGCATTAAATAAAGATTAATATCACATGATATATACTATGATGGTGTTGGGAGTGAACCTTGACTACTAAGATTTCCATGGAAGTGAACCATGACTTCCAAGTTGGAATGTGGGGTAAACTCATACTACTAAGATGGCCAAGGGAGTAAACCATGACTACCAAGATATTATAGGGATTGGAACCATGCTAATAATATGGTCTTGGTAGTGATGCCTTTGTTTCTATGGAAATCATATTATATGCTTATGTGTTTTCCATAATTCCGTGTTTTATTCCTATGTTATGCTTTCATGGATTATGTTATTTATTTCCTTATGATTTATGTCTTATGAACTATCATAAATTAGGCCATGATTCATTTTTTTAATATTTAATATGAAGGGTATGATCTTATAATGTTTTTATCATGTTCACATACTCCTATTCGCATGTTCATGCTTACGTGTCTCCCTTTTTTACCCTCACTGATCATCTGATCTCACCCCTTTTTATGTTTCCTTACCCATGTTATAATGATATGTATTGTGTATAATTTTTCCAAGAAGGATGATATTCATGAAGAAACTAATGGGATATAATGTAGCTTTCTTATGTACCAATTTATTTGTTTCCATGTTTCCAAAGGCACTAAACTAATACGATATTTGGACATCTATTTGTATAATATTTTATGTATCCCAACAAAATTTATTTAATGTTTTGGTACATTAAGAGGTGGTCCTTTATATTTAGTATCAGAGTGAAGTTTTATAGGATAATATAACTTTAGTGATATCCCTAGTTATATTTATAATTATATGTATAGGGATGTCTCTGAGGATAAGTATAAGGATGAGTTAACATTTAGGAAAATGTACTAGAATTTTGGTGAAGGATAGAGTGAGTGGTTTCATATAAATAAATCCCTATGTGGATACTACAAGGGGATTTGGTTCTAGCATAGATTTACCTATGAGTAAAAACTCTGACATGGTGTGTCGGGCCTAACTCAGCATAACCTAGTACACAATAACGGGCCTTACTGAGCACCTAGTTTGACACTCCCAAGGGATATTATTTAGAAATTCACAAACTCTTCACTAACCATAATAAAGGATTTAAATTTAAGATGACTATTAATAACCTAGGATAAACCTAATGTTTTATTGATTTAGAAGTAGGTGTCATGATTTATAAATCCTATAAGTTATTTTTCATGATTATGAGGTTTTCTTCTATGATATGTGTTTCTCATCCTATGCATTCTGGTTTTAGTCAATAGATATAACTATAAGGAACCTGGTTAACATTGAATATTTCATATGTGTAAAGTTTGGTAATTATAAAAATTTATTTCCCAAGTGTAAATCTCATAAAGTGAATCTGGAAGGTGGTATGAATATTGGTTATACTTTTGATGATAAAGAGACCACAAATGACATGTGAAAGGTATCTGATTTTATTCCAATATTGTTTAAATTAAACATAAAAATCATTATTATATTGATGTTGAGGAACCTTAGGACATGATTCATATATAATATTCTAGGAAAGATGTATTATGGAATAATTTTATGAATCCAGAGTAATGGTTTTAGAATAAGGTTAGATAAATTAAGTACTTATGTTTTGAAATTCAAAGATTATGAATCATGAAATATATAAGTATTTTTAGTATAAGTTTTTATTAATGATTGGAAAGGATATGTTTGATGGTGATGAAGAATTAGAAAAGTGATATTTTTATTACAAGAAGGTAACCCTAAATGTCATCAAGATGTTGAGAAAATTGTGTTTAGCTTGGATAAAGGGATGGTTAGTTAGGATAAATTAAACTGTATAGCACTGATTATCATGGATCTAATTACTGATTTCTTGAAAAAGTTTTATATGTCATCATAGGTAAAGTTTAAAACTTCTTGGATTTAAGTAATATATCTAGAACCTTTATAATATGTAAGCATGCATGTTTTCCAAATGTATTTATTGTAATTCAGGTTATTACCAAGTTTCATGAGAATATACAATGAGGGTATTTAAATGTTTGGAATGTGAAAACCATGAGTTACTTCTGTATATATGGGGGATCAATTTTAAGCTTATTTAGTGTCATTATTTATAAAGTTTTTTATTTTCATCATTTAGAAGGATTATAAGGTTAACCATTTATGGGATTCTAAATTTATACTTTAGATGAACTTTGTGAGATTAAAGTGTTACCTCACCACATGAGGATTTATGTATATTGTATAAAATTATATAAAAGCCTTGTTTGACGGTATATGAAGAGAGATGGTATTACTTATCATTAAACTCATGATCTGTAAGTACTTTGGGAATGAAAAAATCTTCTTTATTTCTTAGGGTAAGAGATGAAGTGAAAATCTATCAAGGCGGAACCAAAGGGTGACTTGTGCATATGAAAAGGAATAAAATATGGTAAGTATATTTTCTTTTTAAAGTTATTAAACTTTAAGAAAAATGATCTTGAACCCAAAAAATTTATCCTATCTTTTCCAATGAATCAAATGGTCCCTTAGATAATCACAGATTTAAAGATTTGTGATTATTAACTTTCTCCAGAAAAAGTTCTCTATCACTCTCCTCTATAACTTGATAGTTATATTTCACTTTCAGGTCCATGTTTTCACTTTCAACCTATGTTATCCTACATGGGAACCCAGCTATGTGTTACTTTGGGTAACCGTTATGGTTCCAACTTTCTTTTTTAAAGGAAGTTTTAGTGTTCATTTGTATGATGTGGGTTTCCATTAAAGAAGAAAAAAATTATTAAAACTTTGTTAACCTAGATTAATTTTTAGGGAGAAATTCATTTTAAGGGGGGTATACTATAACACCTCGAGATTTAGTGAAATATTTTTTTTCGAATTAATTTTATTTTTTTGATATTTTGCATTTCACACAACACTGAAAATAGTTTTTTTAATTAATATGTTTGGATTATGTTATACACAACACCATGTTATCATGCACTACACGCAAAATAAATTTTAACAAACTCTACATATAACACTGAGGTTAATATACATTACATGCAAGATTGACTTTCCATGATGGCTTGCATAACATACAAGACTGAGTGTTACCAAACTATAATATATTATTGAAAATATTATTATTTAATAGAATAAGATATATCCTAGCTGGTAATTTGACTCTTATGAATAGGATTAACTAACTTATGAAAATAAATGGTTAAATTCATTAGTTAAAAATGAACTATAAATGAATATAAGAACCAATTGAATATAAAGGGGATGTTTTATAGAAAACTATTTTTATGCTCATAAATCTATTTTATCCTAATGAATTAAATTAATTAAAATTAGTGAGTGGTATTAATGTAATATATATATTAAATATAAAATCATATATTTTTTATATTCATCAAATATATTTTATAAACGTAATATAGGAACAACCCCAATTCCACACATAAAAACATATATTTTTATTAAGGCAATTTTACCGCCTTTTAATGGAGAACCTATTTTAAATACATTTTTTAGAATATTTATAAATATTATATTTAAAAATTAACTTAATATTTTTAATAATAACATAAAAATTATTTTAGGGTGAATTTTTGGAATTTTTCTCTAAATTTTCATATTTTGATGAATAGTGAAAAATATTGAATTTTAATTCAAAACTACTTTTTAATCTAATTTATTTATATGGTTAAATTATATTTTTAATTGGTTTTAAATTTTAATTATATTATTTTTTTATAAAATAATCCAATTTAGGTCATTATAATCAATTTCACATTTAAATTTAATATAAAAACATGCAAACTTTTGAAAGTTTTTACTTAAAAACCCCGCAATGTCATCCCGTCTGTGGGATTAAATTTAAATTAATTTCTACCACTTATGTGATTAAAATTTAGAAAAATGGATTTCATTTTTTTAATTATAATAATTTATAATATCTAACAAGTTCAACTTAGTTTTTTATCAGAAATATTAGTGAAATTAATTAAAACTAATTATATTGATTACGGTAAAATTAAGCTTAACAGGGGAATAAACCTTAATCCTAAGGGCCCAAATAACATATAAACTTATCCAAAACCCATTTTATGTCCATTATTAATCTATTATCCTTAAATTATTGATTTTTATTTATTTTTATGACTTTTTTAGGTAAAAATGTGGGTACGCCTAACTTGCTTTTAAAAATACCAAGTGAGTCCTTTCCCCCTATAAAAGTCCACCACCTCTCTCACTTCCTCACACCTCTAAAAACACTTATTTTAGGCCATTATCTACCCAATACACTTTCAAAAATATATAAATTCCTCCTTAAGGCCTCCAATTTGGCATAAATCAATCCAATGAAGCCCTTTGGTGCAAACCAAAATGAGTTACCTGAATAAGAGGTAACATTCTTCCTCAAGTTATTTTATGTTATTTCCATTATCCACACCCTAAACTATTATTATTCAATAATTGTATACAAAAACCCATATAATAAATATACTATTACTTTTATATTCTAAGTTTTTTTCCTAAACATACACACACCTCCATCTAATGCCTAATGAACAAGTTGTTTATGTGTACAGCGATCTACCGCTTCACTAAACAATGATTGTTCATTCTTCCTTTACCAACTCTCATGGTGATAATTATGATAGAAAATTTTTATATATAATATATATTATATTTATAAATTCTTTAATATTATTTAATTATTTTACAACACATATATATCTACTTTTCATTTTGTGTAAATATGATAATTTTATTTGAGGAAGTGTGGACTACCGCCCCCTCAAAGCGATGTGATTTGTTCACACACTACATGGAATGTATTAAATATAGGTTTAGTGAAAAAATATGATATATATATATATATAATAATAATAATAATAATTCTAATGTAATGATATTATATACATATATTTTATTTTCTTTCTTTCTTTCAATACAATAATAAAAATGGAAATAGTGTTCATGCATACGTACGACTTACCGTCTCCATGAATGGTGTACTCCATTTAATAATTATATATTATATATATTATTAAAATACACATAAACTTAATATAAATGATATTTATATAAGGTTATAAATTCTTTAAATCATGATATAAGTATAAGGACCAAAGATACAACAAATTAAGACACATGCAAAAAACAATTTGAATATTACCCAATGTAAAGCCTTAACATAGAATTGTTAATAAGAGGGTAATATAAAGTCATAAAACTATATATGGTATTCGATATAATAATATGGTTCTGTGATATATTTATAATAAACCAATATTTATTATATAGGAAGTTTGTACGAGTATTATGAGATTCAATACTCAAGGTAAGGGGATTTCATCTCACATTTTTATTGTTGTGAGATACATGCCTTAATCACTACTTTTTTCATTTATGTGGTGTTTATACTGTACATGGATGTATTATATTATTCTTATACTTAAATTTATGTTTATCTAGATATCCATTTTATTATATTTCTTTCCTGGGGTTTATTTTTCAAAATTTACCAAATCAATAAAGTAATTTTGTCTCAATTTCCCTTCTTTGAGACACATGCCAAGTTATGCACCCATATTTTACCATGAGGAATATATAATTCATTTGAAATGTTATATAATGAATATAATTATTTAAATTATATTTTAATCTTCATGTAATTTAATTTTATTACATGTGGAGTATAGTTTAAAGTTATGTAGTGGTAAGAGTTTATCAAAACAATCTCATCACTTTTTGAGATTGTTTATGATTATGCTTAATTTGATGAAATATTATGATCCATATATTAATAAATATCATGAATTTTATTCTACTATGTTAATTCACTTTATCTTCATGCATTGGTACCATTTTTTCACTCTTTGGTACATAAAATAGTTAAGAAGTTGTTTTTAGGAAAGCCCAAATTTACCCTCTCTTTGGTCGGAAATTTGTGTTCCTTCAAAACCATGTATCCTAAAAGGTTTCCAAAAATATTCTATTATTATCCTATGATATTTAAAATACATTTTTACCCATGTTTTACCTTTTAAAAAAATTTAATATGTAATATTTTTGCTATTTTTCGGTCGAGGAACCTTTCTAAAAATTTTTCAGTGAAAAGGGAATGTTTGGTGTGTATGGATTTATCTTCCATCATGACTCACATTACCTATAAGATTAATTTATATAATTAAAATGTTATTTTTTTTTAAATCCTAATATTCTGGAAATTCATTATTTCAAATTATCTTCAAATAAAAATGTTTTTAAAATGTTTTCAAGATTTCTCTACAAGTTTTCAAAGTATTTTAAAGGAAAATGGTTGTCAAATTATTTCAAGATTATTTTTTAAGTTTTTATGGAACATTTTTTCCAAATTGTTTCCAATATTCTTTTATAATTTATTAAGGGAAATGGTTTTCCAAATTTTTTCAATATTCTTCCATAATTTTTCAAGGAAAATGGTTTTCAAATTTTTTTTAATATTCTTTTATAAGTTTTCAATGAAAATGGTTTTCATAATGTTTTCAAGCTTCTATTATAAGTTTTTAAGAAAAATGGTTTTAAAAAAATTCAAGATTATTTTATAAGTTTTCATGTAAAATGGGTTTCAAAATGTTTTTAAGACTTATTTATTAGTTTTCAAGTTTATTTTTAAGAAAATGGTTTTCAAAAGGTTTTAAATTTAAAAAACATTTTTCAAAGAAGAAAGGATATTTTAATCAAGAAAAGTTTCTAAAAGATATTTCAAAATTATTTTCCATATAAGTAGAAATCCATTGGTGTTATTCACTCCCTTATAGGGAAATGATTCCGAGGTTCCACTCATATTATTTCCCTAAATGATTTATGATTCATTGAAATGATGTTTATGAAACTAGTTTATACTTCATGGGTTATATTTTTATGATGTCCATTTATTTTTTTCATGGGATATATGCTTATGAAAACCACTTCCTTTCACAGGTTATGCTTTTATGAAATGATTAAAAAACCTGTCTCTTTTTCCACATGTTAATATATGATTACTTGTTTGTGACACCCATTTCATTTCATGGGTTTTGATATGATTTTTTATGATCTTGTAGAACATATATGTAGGATTTAATTATGATATGGGTGAGACCTATATCTCCCTATAATGAATTAGGTAAAGATTTATATCTTATTAGATAGACTAAGATGGTCTTATGAGTAAACCTTGACTACTAAGATTGCCATGAGAGTAAACCATGACTACCAAGTTGGTATGTGGGGTGAAACCATGATACTAATATGGCCAAGGTAGTGAAAAATGACTATCAAGATGGTATCAAGAGTGAAACCATTCTACTAATATGGTCTTGGCAGCGATTTTGTTCTTACTATGGAAATCATATTATATGCTTATCTGTTTTCCACAATTCTATGTTTTATTCCTATGTTATGCTTTCATGGATTATATTATTTATTTTCTTAGGATTTCTGTCTTATGAAATTCTATAAATTATGAAATGATTCATTTTTATGATCATCGATATGTAGTGTATGATCTTATAATATTTTTATCATGTTCATGTACCCCTATTGTCATATTTATGCTTATATGTCTCCCTTTTTTACCCTTATTGAGCATCTAATCTCGCCCCTTTTTATGTTTCCTTCCACATGTTATAAAGATATGTATTATGTATGATGTTTTTAAAAATTATGATAGTAATGAAGAACCTAATAGTATATAATATAGATTTCTTATGTATCAGTGGTTATGTTTCCATGTTTCCAAAGGCACTAAACTAATACGGTCTTTGGGCATCCATTTGAATAATGTTTTAAGTATCCTGCAAAATTTATGTAATGTTTATGTATGTCAAGAGGTGGTCCTTTATAGTTTTTATCAAAGTGAAGGTTTATAGGATAAGAAAACTTTAGTGATATCCCTAGGTATATTTCTAATTATATGTATAGGGATGTATCTGAGGATAATTATAAGGACGAGTTAATGTTTAAGAACATGTACTAGAATTTTGGTAAATTATAGAGTGAGTAGTTTCCTATAAATACATCCATATATGGACACTAAAATTGGATATTGTTATGAAACAAATTTACCTAAGAGTAACAACTCTAAAAAGGTATGTTGGGCCTGACTCAGTGTAACTTATTACACAACAACGGGCCTTACTGTTCACCTGGTTTGACACTCCCGAGGGATATGCTTTGGAAATTAAAAAACTCTTCACTAACCATCATAAAGAATTTAAATTTAATATGAACATTAGAAACCTAGGATAAACCTAAGGTTTCATTGATTAAAATTTAGTTGTCATGATTTATAAATCCTATAAGTAATTTTTCATGATTATGAGGTTTTCTTCTATGATATGTGTTTCTCACCCTATGATTTATAGTTTTAGTAAATGGATAGAACTAGAAGTAACATAGTTAATATTGAATGTTTAATATGTGGAAAGTGTGGGAATTATAAAAATTTATTTCCCAAGTTTAAATATCATAAAGTGAATCAGGAAGGTGGTATGAGTATTGGTTATACTTTTGAAGATAAAGATACCACAAATGATATGTGAAAGGTATGTGATGTTATTATAGTATTGTTTACATTAAACATAAAAATAATAATTATATTGAGTTTTAGGAACCTTAAGACATGATTCATATTTAATATTCTAGGAAAGATGTATTATGGAATAATTTTATGAATCCAGATTAATGGTTTAAGAATAAAGTTAGATGAATGAAGTACTTATGTTTTGGAAATCAAAGATTATGAATCATGAAATATATAATTATTTTCAGTATAAGTTTTCATTAAGTATTGAAAACGATATGTTGAATGGTGATAAAGAATTTAAAAAGTTATATTTTGAATAAGGTAAGGTAACCCTTAATGTCTTTAAGATGTTGAGAAAATTATGTTTAGCTTGGATAAAGAGACGATTGATTTGAATAAATTAAACTGTATACCACTGATTACCATGGATATGATTATTTATTTCATTAAAAATTGGTCTATGTAATCATGGATGAAGTCTATAACTTCTTTTATTTAAGTAATATATCCATAACCTTTGCAATGAGGAAGCATGCATGTTTTTCAAATGTATTTATTGTAATTCAGGTTATTACCAAGTTTCTATAGAATATACAATGAGGGTATTTACATGTTTGGAATATGAAAATTGTGAGTTACTTTGTGATATATGGGGGGTCAATTTTAATCTTATTTAGTTTCATTCTTTCTGAAGTTTTGTATTTTCATTATTCATAAGTGTTATAAGGTTAACCATTTTTGGGATTCTTAATTTAAACTTCGGATGAACTTTGTGAGATTAAAGTGTTACCTCACCACATGAGGATTTATGTATATTGGATAACCTAATCTAATAAACTTGTGTTGAGGATATCTGAAGAGATATGAGAAGACTTATCATGGATCTCATGATCTATTAGTACTTCAAGAATGAAAAATTATCCTTCATTTATTAGGGTAAGAAATAAAGTGGAAATATATCAAGGCACAACCAAAGGGTGACTTGTGCATATGAAAAGGAATAAAATATGGTAAGTATATTTTATTATGAAATTTAATCAACTTTAAGAAAAATGATCTTGAAACCAAAAATGTTATACTATATTTCCCAGTGAATCAAATAGTCCCTTAGATAATTGCATATTTAAGGTTTTTGATTATTAAATTTCTCCAGAAAAATTTCTCTATCACTCTCCTTTAGAACTTGATAGTTAGATTTCAATTTCATGTCCATGTTTTCACTTTACACATATGTTATCATATATAGAAACCCAGTTATGTGTTACTATGGGTAACCGTTATGGTTAAAACTTTCTTTTTTTAAAGGAGGTTTTAGTGTTCATTTGTATGATGTGGGTTTTCATTAAAGGAATAAAAAATTATTCAAACTTTGATAACCCAGATGAATTTTTATGGAGAAATTCATTTTAATGGGGGTTGACTGTAACACCCTGAGATTTTGTGAAATATTTTTTTTAATTAATTTTATCTTTCTGATATTTTTCATTTCACACAACACTGAACATAGTTTTTTTATTAAAGTAACATGTTTGGATTGTGTTATACACAACACCAAGTTATCATGCACTACACACAACATAAATTTTAACATTCTCTATATAGAACAATGAGGTTAGTGTGCATTACATGCAAGATTGACTTTCCACGATTACTTGCATAACATGCAATACTGAGTGTTCAAAACTATAATATATTATTAAAAATATTATTATTTAATATAATAAGATATAACCTAGATATTAAGTTGACTCTTATTAATATAATTAACTAACTTATGAAAATAAATGGTTAAATTCATTAGTTAAAAATGAATTAGAAATAAATATAAGAACCAATTGAATATAAAGGGGATGTTTTTATTTAATACTATTTTTATGCTCACAAATCTATTTTATCCTGATAAATTAAATTAATTATAATTAGTGAGTGATATTTATGTAATATATATATATTATATATAGGTTTTCTTCCTTTCCTCCTTTATAGAATTAATAGGGGCCTCTGAGCGGCTTCCCCTCCCAAACCCTCGTCGGCTAGGGTTTTCTCCAGGTTGCGGTTTCCCCTTCCTCCTCCGTCCTGGTTCAGTTCAGCTGATGCATCTAGCCCCAGCTCGGCAGGGCTTCATCGTGCATCCGTGCATCTGTTTCCCGTGGTCGGTGTCATCGATTCCCAGCGGAGTGTTCGAGCTCGACCCAGCGCAGCTCTCCCTTCAGTTGATGATGAGGCTCAGTAATACCGGTTTGGTGCACCTTCCAACATCGACGACATGCGGCCATGGTTCTCGGCTTCCGGTGCATCCAGGAGTGTCTCTGGCAGGTTTTCGGTGCGGACCAGCCCTCATAAGTATTGATTTAGAGGAGGAGGTGGTTCTGGGTGTGGATTCTTGAGTTTTATATGTTTTAATTTTATTTTTCTGTGTTTTGGTTCATCTAGGTAGCTCTGGTTTTGCTGTGATTGGATTCAACTGGGTAACTCTCATATTGGTGTGACTTGCTTCCACTGGGTAGATCTTGTATGGATTACGACAAAAAAAGTGGAACTGGATCAGATATGTGTGAATTATAGTGACGATGATATCATAGAACTCTGTGAGACAGCGGTGAAGTTGAAATTGACAGTGATGAGGATTCTGGGGGGTCTCTCTGGCATGGTGGATGTGTGAAACTTGAGGTAGGCGCTTGACTCGAGATTTATGGGAATCGAGGTGATTATGATGTTTTTGAAAGTTGTAATTTGAATGAATGTAATTGTGTTTGGAATGTATAGTTTCCCGTTTATCCTTAAAGCGGATTTTTAGAGAAAGGAAAAAAAATCGATTTGTCTTTATATATAATTATATATTTTTTATATTAATCCAATATATTTTATAAACATAAGATAGTAACACACCCAATTTCACACATAAAAACATATGTTTTTATTAAAGCACTTTTACCACCTTTTAATAGAGAACCTTTTTTAAATCCATTTTTTGGAATTTTTATAAAGATTATATGTACAAATTCACTTGATAATTGAAATAATAATATAAAAATTAGGTTAGTCTGAATTTTTTTATTTTTCTCTAAGGTTTCATGTTTTGATGAATAGTGAAAAATATTGAATTTTAATTCAAAAATACTTTTTAATATAATTTATTTATAAGGATAAATTATATTTTTAATTGGTTTTAAATTTTAATTAGATTAATTTTCTATAAAATGATCCGATTTAGGTCATTATAATCAATTTCACATTGAAATTGAATATAAAAACATGAAAACTTTTGAACATTTTCACTTTAAAAACCCGCAATGTTGTCCCATCTACGGGATTAAATTTAAATTAATTTTTATCACTTATGTGATTAGAATTTAGAAAAATGGATTCCATATTTTAAATCAGAATAATTTATAATTTTTAATAAGGTCAACATAGATTTTGACTAAAAATATTAGTGATGGTAATTAAAATTAATTACAGCCATTAAGGTAAAATTCAGCTTCACAAGGGAATAAACCTTAATCATAATGGCCAAAATAACATAGAAAATTTTCCAAAACCCATTTTATGTCCATTATTATTCCATTATCCTTTTATTATTTATCTTTTTATTTTTTTATGACATTTTTTTAGGTAAAAATGTAGGTACACCTAACTTGTTTTCAAAAATACCAACTGAGTCCTTTTCCCCCTATAACAGTTCACCACCTCTCCCACTTCCTCACACATATAAAACCAATTAGGTTAGTCCAATATCTACCAAATAAACTTCCCAAAATACATAAATTCCTCCTTTAAGCCTAAAATTTGGCATAAATCGATCCAATGAATCCCTTTGGTTAAAACCAAAAGGAGTTACCCGAATAAGAGGGAACATTCTTCCTCAAGTTATTTTATGTTATTTCCATTATTCACCCCCTAAAATATTATTATTCCATGATTGTATAACAAAAAAAGAATAATAAATATACTTATATGTTGTTATTATAAGGGTTTACCTACACTTACACACACCTCCATCTAATTCCTAATGAATATATTGTTTATGTGTACGGTGAACTACCGCCTCACAAAACAATGATTGTTTTTTCTTCCTTTACCACCTCTCATGGTATAAATTATGATGGGAAATTTTTTATATATAATATATATGATATTTAAAATTTATTTAATCTTATTTAATTCTGTTATAACACCTTTCTTTCTACTTTTCATTTTGTGTAAATACGATAATTTTGTTTGAGGAAGTGTGGACTACTGCCCCCTCAAAGCAATGTGATTCGTTCACACACTACATGGAATGTATTAAAGATAGATTTAGTGAAATTATATGATATATATAACATAATAATTATAATTTAATGATATTATATACATATATTTCATTTTATTTCTTTCTTTTAATACAACAATAAAAATGGAAATAGCATTAATGCGTACGTAGGGCTTACCGTCTCCATAAACAGTGTATTCCATTTAATATTTATATATTCTATACATTATTAAAATAAAAATATAATGAATATAAATGATATTTATATAATTTTATAAATTATTTAAATCATGATATAAGTATAAGTACCAAAGATACCACAAATTAAGACACATGTGAAAAACAAATTGAATATTACCCAAAGTGAAACCTTAACATAGAATTGTTAATAAGCAGGTAATATAAAATCATAAACAAACCATATATGTTATTAGATATAATAATATGGTTCTGTGATAGATTTATATTAAACCTATATTTATTATATATGAAGTTTTTATGAGTATGATGAGATTCAATACACAAGGTAATAGGATTTCATCTCACCTTTTTATTTTCATGAGATACATGCCTTAATCACCACTTGTTTCATTTCTGTGGTGTGTATAATGTACATGGATGTATTATATTATTATTATACTTAAATTTATTTTTATACAAATATCCATTTTATTATATTTCTTTCTTGGGGTTTATGTTTCAAAATTTACCAAATTGGTAAACTAATTTTGTCTCAATTTTCCTTTTTTGAGAAACATGCCATGTTATGAACCCATATTTTTCCATGAGGTGTATATACTACCTTTGAAATGTTATATAATTAATATAATTTTTTTCATGATATTTTAATCTTTTTTTAATTTAATTTTATTACATGGGGATTATGGTTTAAAGTTACAAACTTTTAAGAATTTATTGAAACAATCTCATCAGTTTTCAAGATTGTTTATGATTATGCTTCCTTTGATGAAAGGTTATGATCCATATCTTAATAAATCTCATGAATTTTATTATAATATGTTTATTCACTATATATTAATTCATTGGTACCATTTTTTTACTCTTCGGTACATAATATAGTTAATAATGTGTTTTTACGAAATCCTAACTTTACCCTATCTTTGGTTAGAAATATGTGTTCCTTCAAACTATGTATTCTAAAAGGTTCCCAAAAATATTCTATTATTCTCTTATGATATTTAATATAAATTTTTACCCATATTTTACCTTTTTAAACAAAAGTTTTTTTAATAATGAATCCCTTTTTCATTTTTTGGTTAATGAACCTTTCAAAACTTCTCACAGTATAAAAGGAATTTTCAACGTGTATGGATTTATCTTTTGTTGTGATCAACATTACCTTGAAGCTTACTTTACAAGATTAAGAAGTTATTTTTTAAAAAAATGAAAATTGTTTCCTAATATTGTGGAAATTCATTATTTCATAGTATTTAGGTTTTCAAAAAAAATTAAGGTTTCTTTATATTCTTTTAAAATATTTTCCAGGAAAATGGTTTTCAAAATTTTTTAAAGATTCTTTTATAATTTTTTAAGGAAAATGGGTTTCAAAAAAAAATCGAGCTTATTTTATAAGTTTTCAAGGAAAATGTTTTTCAAAATGTTTCCAAGATTAATTTATAATTTTTCAAGTAAAATGTATTTCAAAATTTTTTCAAGATTATTTTATAAGTTTTCAAGGAAAATGGTTTTCAAAATGTTTTAAAGATTATTTTATAGGTTTTCAAGTGAAGTATTTTAAAAAAAATCAATCTTCTTTTATAATTTTTCAAGGAAAATGGTTTTCAAAATGTTTCCAAGGTTTCTTTATAATTTTTTGAGTGTATTTTTAAGAAAATAGTTTTAAAAAGGTTTTAAGTTCTAAAAATCATTTTTCAAAGAAGAAAGTATATTTTAATCAAGAAATGTTTTCAAAAGATATTTCAAAATTATTTTCCATCTAAGATGATATATATTGGTGTTAGTCATTCCCTTATGGGTAAATGATTCAAAGGTTCCATTCATATTATTTCCTTGAATGTTTTATGTTTTTATGGAATGATATTTATGAAACCTATTTCCCTTTTATAGGTTATATGTTTATGAAGCCCATTTACTTTTTAATGGGTTGTGTTCTTATGAAATTCACTTCCTTTCATAGGTTTTTCTTTGATGAAATGATTAAAAACCTATCTATTTTTTCACATGTTAAGATATGATTACATTGTTATGACACCCATTTCATTTCATGGGTTATGATATGATTTTTTATGATCTTCTAGAACATGTATCTATGATTTTATTATGAGATGTTTGGAACCTATATCTATCTCTAATGAATTGGGTAAAGATTTATATCTCATGAGGTAGACTAAGATGGTCTTGGGAGTGAACTTTGACTACTAAGATGGCCATGGGAGTGAACCATGACTACCAAGATGGTACGATAAGTGAAATCATGCTACTAAGATGGCCATGGGAGTGAACCATGTCTTCCAAGATGGTATGGGGAGTGAACTCATACTACTAAGATGGTATTGTAAGTGATTCCTTGGATACTATGGAAATAATATTACATGCTTATGTGTTTTCCATAATTCCATGTTTCATTCCTATGTTATGATTTCATGGATTATGTTATTTATTTCCTTATGATTCATGTCTTATGAACTTCCAAGATTTAATCCATGATTCATGTTTATGATCTTTTATATGAATAGTATGATCTTATAATGTTTTGATCACGTTCTCATACCCCTATGCTCATGTTTATGCTTACATGTCTCCATTTATTACCCTTAATGAGCTTATAAGCTCACCCTTTTTATGTTTTCTTCCTGAGGTTAAAAAGATATGTATTAAGTATGATGTGTCTAAGAAGGTTTCTATTCATTAAGAACCTATTTGGAGATAATGTAGCTCACTTATGTACTAATTTTTATGTTTCCATGTTTCCAAAGGCACTAAAATAATACGGTATTTGGGCATCCATTTTTATAATGTTTTAATTATTCCACAAAAGTTATGTAATGTCTATGTATGTTAATATTTGGTTTATTATAATAAATTATCAAGGATACAATGATAAAATTGAGTACTGTTTTTAGTTATATCAAGGTAGCTTATAGTTTGAAAAACAACCATGTTGATAACCAAAGTAAGGATCTATAATTTCAAGTATGGGATCATGATTTCATGAAGGTATCTCTATAGAATAATGTTATAAGGGTTGGTAATAAAGGGAAGCTACAACACAAGTACATCTAACCTTTTGATATTTTGGAAAGAATTGGAGTGATGGATTTATTTTTGTAAGTTTCACTCATCCACTCTAATGTGCGTGATCTATTCCATATATCATTATTGAGGAAGTATATTCTGGACCCAATGCATTTTATCACCTCTAAAGAAATAGAATTAGATCCTGGTTTATCATATTGTGAAGAGCCTAAGCATATTCTTCACACTAGAGATCAAGTTTTTCATAATAGAATGGCTCAAAATGTAATGGTACTTTATAGAAATCATAATATAGAGGAAGAAATGTGGGAACCTAAGGAAGTTATGATGAAAAAATACCCACATTTTTTATAAAATGAAATTCTGGAACTCCAAGGATAAAATTTCTTAAAGGGAGGAAGAATGTAACACCCAAAATAGATTCTAGTCAATAATAATTTTATTTTATAAAAACTATATTAAAATGAACATTTTGATATTTAATATCATAAAATTGATAATTTAATAAAAAAATAACACCACTTTTGGTTTCAAAATGTCATAATTAGGCTAAGATTAATTTTTCAGATTTTTTCCTTAAAAATGAATTTTTATGAATAATGAAAATGTATAATTTAATTAAATTACTATAATTTGTAATAATATTATAAAATAAATTATAATAATTTATATATTTATATATTTATTATTATTTTTTTATAAATTAAGATAAAACTATTTGATGGTAAAATGAAATATTTTTCATAAAACACTTTTTATGGGTTAAATGTATTTGTACATTTAGTAAATTAAATTAATCACTACTAATAAATGAGTTTAATAAAATTTATTGATAATATACCTAATAAATAAATTATAAATTCATTTAATGTTTTTACTATGAAAACTATAAGAATAAATTGATTTTATGATTTAAAATTTCATTTTTCAAAAAATTTATTTTTACAATGTTATGTGTGTTGGCATTAAAATTAATTTGGGAATAATTTAGGAATTTAATTTTATAAAATTGTTTCCATATTTAGAATAATCATTTCCAAATTTTTAAATAGGGTCAATTTCATTTTTTTTATAATTAATAGTAACCATGGTAAAAGCTTATCACCATAGTTAATGATAAAATGGGTTAAAAGGGTTAAAATAAGGGATAAGTCTTCAAGATAACAATAAAAACATTCTTAAATATAATTGGATGGTTGTATTTAGACTATAACCTTATAATATTTGAAGCTATAATAATTTTTATCCACTTTACTTGAGTAATACATATATTATATAATAATGTTTTAAGTATTTACAAGTTTTCCACCCACCTCACCTATAAAAGGGAACCTCCTACCCTTACTCCTATGTGATTGTTGAACCAAATATCACAAAAAATACCTACCCAAATATATTTCCAACATACTTATACACATATTAAAGTTCTTACTATAATACCACTTCAATAAGGCTTAAGGTGTAATCCAAAAGAGGTTCCCCAAAGAAGAGGTAATCATCATAACCGACTCCTTTCAATTTATTTATAATTTTACATCCTTCAAATTTATTATATAAATAAAAATATAATTACATTATTTTCATAAATATACTTAAAATTTTATTATGTTTATGGAAAAATTATTATCTACCTATTATCCATCTGATGTAAAATTGTAAACTTCGCTCATGAGTAGGTGCAGACTACCACCTCCACAAAGAGATATGTATCATTTTTCATCACCAACTCATATGGATGGTTATAATAATAAATTTAATGAATATAAATTATATTTGTGGATTAATTATGATTATTTAAAGATAAAATATTATCTCTCTTCTTACCCTCTTATTCGTTGGAAAATTATAGTGTCGCTTCGGCGTACCTGTGGACTACCACCTCTATTAAGTGATGTGATTTTTTCTCATTTTCTATTTATAAGGATGGTTATGAGAATAAATTTAATAAATATATATGATATTTATTATATAAATATTACTTTTTAAAGATTAACCATTATTTAATTTCTTTCCTTATTAACCATTAGGAAAATGAAAATGTCATCATGCATATGTGCAAACTACCACCTCCATGATCAATGTATTTTGTTTTTCTATATAGCCTTGAATGGATATTTATAAAATTTTATATAATGAATAAAAATTATATTAATTTCATTATTAAAATTATTTATTTTATGTAACCATTTCATCACTCCTTTTAGCATGGTCAACATACCGAAGTAGTTTTTGAGAAGTTGACTGAACAACCTTATGTGATGAATATAAAAAATAATTGTATAATGAATGGATGTAAAATTATTATAAGAGGAAATTAAAATGTAATATTGATAAAAATATTCTTAATAGTGTATTTAATAAATTTAAATTGATTATTCATGATGATATAACACACCCAACAAAGTAGGATATAAGGCAAGGGTTTTCCATCTCAATTCCACTCCATTGAGACATATTTCATATTATACACTTAATTTATTTTATATGTCATGTATACAAAACCTATGAATTATTATATCATTAATTAATCTTTTCCCATGGTATTTAAATTTCAATTCATGTTTTCTATTTTAAGGGGTTTTTATTCAAAATATATTAAATTTGTAAGGGTGTATTTTACAATCTCACTCTTATTTGAATTGTTCATGTTTAAATTAACATTGAAAGAATAATATTCCAT
Source organism: Viscum album (assembly GCA_963277665.1). Lineage (NCBI taxonomy): Eukaryota > Viridiplantae > Streptophyta > Magnoliopsida > Santalales > Viscaceae > Viscum > Viscum album. The sequence goes on along the minus strand of OY728156.1, from coordinate 1,499,870,766 downwards.
TTACTTATTAAAAACCATATATATTCTTAAAATTTAGTAATTTATAGGTTTCTCATTTTTTCTTCTAATTCTTTCTCTCTTTGACACTTGAAACAACTGAAAGATTTTTTATTAGAAAAATCAACCTTTTTTGGTAAGAAATATTTCTCATCCTTATCAATATTCTTAAAATTATTTCATAAAAGTTTTTATATAATTATACTAAACATGAATTTATTTAAAAAGGATTAAAATTAACCTTTTAAATATTTCTAAACAATTTGTTTTTTATTTTTTACAAAATTGTGAAATGAATTTTCTTTTTAACAAATATAAGGTAAATGAATTTTTGCACATCAATGGCAATTATTCACTATTTATATTCCTCTTAAAATTTATAATTTTTTTCAAATAAAATATAATTACATTATTCTATGTTTTTGTTATAAAATGTCATTATTTTCTAAAATGTTGAAAAGAATTTTGGAAGTAATTTATAACTTTATTTTTATACAATGTTAGAGAGGTTTTAATAAAGTTTATTTTAAAAGCTTTGATTCTATTTTCGTTTATATTTTCATAAAAGACTTTATTTTACTTAAAAACTTTATTTTTCAAAGATCATATGTTATTATGTCATCCTTTAATAATTTATATATTATACATTATTTTATGATCATTCACTTTTTTGTGATTATTTTGTAAATCACTCTCCACTATTCACCAGAAATTATTTTTTTACTTCATGTACATATTTTTAGTGTCATGGATGTATTATGTAACATTTATATCACTTTTATATTATCTTAATTTTATAACATTTAAATATATGGTGTTATTTGAAGTAATCTTATTAAAAAAGTTATTACATTGACTAGGGAAATATTAAAATTTCATATTCTTGATTTAATATAGTTATTTTTTATTAACAATTCATATTGATTATGTATAACATTATTTATTCAATATATGAGGGATTTATTAGACACATGTAATTTATGGGTGGGATTTGGTTATATATATCTCCTCAATAGATCTGAGGTGCCCCAGACTCACACTCCTGGATCTGGTTCTAAAAGGAATTTATTTAAAGATTATATTTGATATAAAGAGAGATGAACCTATCTTTATTTTACATAATTCCCATAAGTTAAACATTATATCTCAAAAATAACTACAAAATCCCAAGAATGTAATGATTAGTGTCTTTTATGATCAACTATAAAAGAAAATTATTTTTTGATACCTGTGAACATTTCTCTATAATTGAAGCACACTAGACCCCTTATAGACTCCTCATAGGTAATACTCATATCCACACCCTAGATAATGGAATCATAAAAAAGGGGTGAGATAAAATTCTTAGTATGGGGAAAACTCATCAACATTTCATCAAGGGTTATATCATAATAATATGAGAAAACATAAACTAGAAAGATATATCTTATTAAAAATGTCATATAACAAAAAGAGTTATCCATAATTCATGGTATAAGGACATGTAATCTCAAATGAAAAAATATATACCATGGAAAAAGTGTGTGAGGTGATAAACATGAGTCATGGAGAATAATCATAGGAATATAACATAGAAATGTGGAACAATAATAAGCATCAAATTCATAATATAGTAAATCAGGTATCACTTCATGTTTCCTGTAATAGAGTAAGCATCAAAATCTATTTCCCATAGAAGATCATGCATTACTTCTTATTTCCCATAGTGGATCAAGAATTACTTCTTGTTTCCTATAGTGGGTAGAGCATCATTACTTATTTCCCATTATTATCTGACCAAGCCAATCATGTGGTGCAACGAATTATTCCCCTTTTAAACTAACTAGGTATCTAGAAGTAGTTAGGGTCTATCCCACAAGGGAAGAGCATAAATAAAATGGAATATACAAGTCTGCAAGGTTCATCAAATTATCTAGTAAATTGAATCAAAATTAAGAAGGTACGAAAGCATTAAATGGATTATGAAAATCAATTGAAATCGAAGTGGGAAGAATGAAATGAAAATATTCATGTTGGGGTTGTAATTTGATTAGGGTTAATTGAAAAATATATTCTTTTATATTAAAAATTATTTATGAAATATTTTTACAATAAGGATTCAATTATATTACTATTTCTTTGTCCAATAATAGGTAGTTGTATATTTTAACACCAATCCCTTAGTCCAGTGAATAAATTTTCAAATACGCATTGAAACAATTCCCCTAAAATAGTGGTAGTAAACTCACCCAACAGTCATGGGATTTCCTATTGTAACTCATTTAGTGTTCACCACTTGTGTTGTTCTTGGTCTAATTTGAAACCATGGGAAAAATTGGAATTAACTCATTAAAGGAATTATAAAAAATTATAATTAAAATAAACGTATCAAAAGTTCTATTACAATACACCTATAAACTTATTACAACCCCAATAAATGAAAATTAGCCTCTCGTGATCATGGACACGGTGTGCATATTGAGTAAAAACTCAATACATTCCATGGATATGAGAGGAAAGGGAGAAAGGAGATGAATTACACTAAAAGATAAAGAAAATGATGAATAAACACAAGTTGTGTGAGGGAAAGATCACAACGGCAGAGCAGTAGTATCTCCTCCCCAAATGTTCAACCAAAATCTGAGGGATTCCTGTCTATTTATAGAAAAATTAATTACATGGTTTATACTAAAAAGTACACGACATGTAATATGGTCAACCATTTTTTTCTTAGTTTTATCCACCAGTAGGTGACCATCCACATCGTCCGTTGAATTTGAAGTTTCGGTGTTTAGTTGGTGGAAGTACATGGCATGTAGCACTAATGTACATGGTGTGTATCATATTTATCATTCACCAACCATTTTTGGAAGGACATACATGGTGCGTGTTATTAATACATGGAATATGGTTTCTAGTTAGAAACATGGGTGTGTACTCAGGTTGGCTGATACATTCCTAGGAAAGGTACATAGACTGTGTTTATAAATTACACACCATATATATTTTGATTTTTATTTCGGTCATCCCCGGTTTTTTTATTTGACTTAAAACTCTTAAAAATCACCCTAAAACCTAAAATAAATAATTTTATCCATAAAAAATGTGTATCCAGTGAAAATATGTTTCTATAATTGATAAAATGAATGAATTAATATACACATATCAGGTACATAAAACTCCTCTATACTTAGTCATAAACTTTCCCTCAAGAAAAATATCATCATCAAATTAAAATAATCTACACTCTAAAAAGGGAAGCACTCAATTAATTACATTTATAAATATTAAATCCGTTATGGATGATTTCAAAAGTCACGAAAAATATTTTTATTTAAAATATATTCTAATCATGCCTCATATATAATTCAATTAAATACTGTCATCCTCTTTTAGTTGTATTTTTTAACTTTTCATAAATATGCATGTAACTTGATGATTTACCTCACCAGGAAAATGAAACACTCATCACTCAATATCATTTAATTGGAGTTATGCTCAATATTAATTATATTAATTCTATCTATAATCTTCTAAGTAATCTATTTATCCACTTAGAAATTAAATCACAGGATTCATGAGGTGTTTTAATAAGGTTATGATGATTATAAGGCTAAGGGTAAGTAGGTGATGATGTGAAAATAATCTCTAAGGCTTGAAAAAAGAGGATGAATTCTTATATAATAAAGCATGGTATTCAATGAAACTCTCAAAGAAAATGCATCCCTATAAAGATCTCTCAATGGTTATAAACCATTGATAAGTGTAAATAATTAATCTATCCCACTTCTAAAATTATTAATATTTTAATAAGACTACTTATGAATATAAGGAATGGTGGATTTGGAACCCTTTTTTTCAAATGAAGAATAGATACTCTAACCCATACTTAATTTTATGGTCTCTCATCAAAATAAACCATGAATCACCAAACTCTATCTTTAAAGCTCAAGTGAATAATCATGCAATATTATCAAATAATTAGTGTAGTAAGGATAAATAGGCTTGTAATGTAGCTTCCTATCAAGGTAGTTAATGGTTTTTATGGGTTTCATAGAGATAAAATGTAGGGTGGGTCTCAAATTCAAAAGGGGATAAAAATATCAATCAAATGCCTTAGTCATTTTAATGTGATTCCAAATCCTCATGTTTTGAAAAGAAAATTTTTTAAGTTCTAGTAGTTATACATATCCTACGAATCTCTCTAGAAGTAGGTTATAATGAATAATATGACAAAGGGTTTAAAATACCTCTTAGGAATGAGGATAAAATGGGTTAGTTAGGTCATAATATGAATATAAATGCAAACAAGCTTGTACCCTAGTGGTACAGGCTCCTGCTTGGCATCCAAAAGACCCAGGATCAAATCCAGGCAGGGACTAATTTCCGGGGGTACTATAGAAGCACTGTAGTAGGAGGCACTGTAACATTACTGTAGCAACAAAGAGGCTGTAGCAGCGGGGAAACTGTAGTGGCAGAGGCACTATAGTAGGACTGTAGCGGTAGTGGTACTGTAGCAGGTACTGTAGCAGCCTGGGTACTGTAGCAGTACTATTCACCGAGGGGCTCTTTGGGCCATAAAAATGGGCTTTCAAGCCTAGTATTCAGGCCACTTGGCCTTGAGATTTTGGGCTATGTAATGGGTCTCCCTGTACCTAGTCTAAAGAGGTCTTTGCTTTAAATAATAAAATGAGGCTTCGGCCCCAACCTTTAAAAAATGAATATAAATGATCGGTCTAATAAATGAAAATGGAGAATGATTAATATCAAAAATAAAAATATATAATCAATCATTTTAAAATACTTCAAAATTAAAATAAGCATGTATTCTTTTAAAATTACCATCTATGAATTTATTATTTATAATTATAATTAATTAGAAAACACATTTTAAAATATTTCATATATTTAATGATCTATCCTTGATTATCCAAAGGAAAAAAGACTTAGTGTAGTCAAGTGACTCTACCTCACACTTAGTATTGCATGTGGTCTTCCAAGTACAACACCAAGTAAGATAAGGGGATTTGGTAGGTCACAACTGGACCAGGGTGATGGAGATTAGTGGAAGAAGTAATCTGAATAAAGTTAATGAAAATAAATTCAAAAATAATACTCCCCTCAATGTGATCTTGAAAAGTTTAGAGAAGTTGAAAACATGTGCCCATGATGTGCTAGAGTATCTATGACTAGAAATGAAATAAAAAAATATTCTTCATTCAATCAAAGAATCACATCTAAAAACCAACACATAACATATATATATATAATGAAAGAACTGTTTGTCAAAATCAGTCACTAATTGGACTCATGAGAGGAACTGACTGATACTAGGGGATCCTGTTGGGAGGGGGTAGCCGAAGTGGATACTGGTGGTGTAGGGTCCTCATCCCTCTTAGCTGGGTAGTAGGAATATCTTTATCCCCATTAGTGGAAGTTCCCACCATACCATAAAATGATAAAAGCACAAAGTTAGTGTTCAGGGCTGTGAATATAGCATGTGGTGCTGATGGATGAGGATCGGGTAAAAGTGCGGGTTCTAGTGAGAAGAGAAGTCTCAGGTTCAGTAAAAGTAAGCCCAACATGCCCTCCATCTAATACAGGTGGCAGTCTATGGAATCAAGGAAGGCATGAACTGAATCATCAGCTGAGGGTGTAGTGGGAGGTAAGGTTATGGATGGGGTAGTAGGTGGAATGGAGTAAGAGGAGGAGAGGGATGAAGAAGTGGGGAGGGGTAGAGAATGAATATCCACTGGTGGAGGAGGTGGTGGTGTAATCGTAGTAGTAGTACCCTTTAGGGTATATGGTTTCTCTATCACCATATCTAGTGTGGGTCAATCATGCACAAGCACATAGGTTCACACCCACTTCTTGACCATCCCCATGTGTATAATCATGAGAAAGTCCATTGGCTGAGGAGATCCTAAATGATCATGAGGAAGATAGGGCCCAAAAACCCCCAAGTTGGGGGCCAACTGAGTGGCATAGAAACTAACAATCATGTTACCTTGATGTTTGATAAACATAGAGTAGAAGTAAGAGGTAGAATAGTAGGGGGTCAGGATAGTCATATCAGATGATACTATTCAATAGCTCCATGTCGTTTCTGGAGAAAATTCCCCAATCCTTGTGGTGTGGGAATAGAATTTAACTAAAAAAGGTGGATTAAATAGATGGTTGGAGAGATGATCAATGTTCTATTATGTTTAGTGGGAGCCTACCAGACATTAGGTCCAACAATCTCCCACCAAATAGTGGGCAGATTTGAAAGGCTGGGGTGGATAAGACAAGAAACAAGGGGTGGGGTGGCTATATCTGGGTATAAGTAACACCCTCAGCTAAACTTCGCTATGGTCAATGAAAAGGATCCCCCACCAAGTTGAAATCATACCAATGTCTTCAGGTTGCTTAGTGTCTCTTGGTATGTGGTCCTGTCAAACTCGAAGGTCACAGCAAACTCCATGCATACCCAGTGCAGAGTAGACCACTCCTATTCCTAAGATTTCATGGGACTCTTCCACCTCAATCAATCTCGTTTATCCATGATATAAAATGGAAAATAAGAAAACAAAAGAAAATGAAAATGAAAAAAATCAAGGAAAAAAAGAATAATATCATCATTAAAAGGTACACAATGTGTATTTCCAGAGTACACAGTATGTAGAATGTAAAATATTGTAACCTATGTTATCTAGACACATTCCTAAAATCTATATTTGCTAGCACTAAAGGATTTCATAGCTTGTGTTGAATTCACACATCGTGTGTTGACACATGGGAGTCCAGGCCATGTATTTCCCTAACACAGGTTGTGCAAATGGGTACAAATACATGGTGTGTAGTATATATAAATTAAATGAGGTAAGACATTGGGAGCATGACTATGTGTGTGGACATAGGGAAAACTGTTTGTGTGTGTGCATGGGTATCCAATCTATGTTCACCCCAAGATAGGGCCTCTTGAAAATGGCGATAGTATACAACATGTACAGAATGCACACACCATGTGTTAGAACATGAGTTAGTTGGCCATGTGGGATAAGCCTAACATGGATTATCTAGGTAGAGGTAAAATATACATGGTTTGTTCCAAATTCACAACTTCTGTGTTTTCAAATTTGGATCATAAGGTAATTTGGTTGTGTATAAAGAGTACACAGTCTGTTTTCTTCATGCGTGTCTGTGTACCTACCGGTTTTAACTGAATACCACATGGTTCACTAAATTGACTTAAAATCATGTGAATCACTAAAATGAATGGCATAGAAGAACATACCTAGATTGAGTTGGGAAGTTTATATGAAATACAGGCCTAAAACTCCATGAATTGAAGGATTGGACATCGGTCAGAGGTGGATTCCTCAAGAATATATTAGAATAGGAGGGGGTCGACATGGGTAATACTCGAGTTCGACCTCCCATATTTTAAATCCATGGAACATAGAGTATATTTTGTGTACAAATGTTATGTATTATTATTTTTATTTTTATTTTCATTAATATAAATAAGTATTCAAAATTTGTAGTTATTAGTGTAAACAATTTGTTAATTATTATTTACAATTAAAAATTAATATATAAATATAAAAATAAACCTATACATGTAGTGCTTTTGAAAAATAAACCTCATGTGTTCTAAAATCAGAAAAATAGAACTACAAACTTTGGTTTAGTGCTTGAGTGTGATTCGAACCAGTGACTAGATCGATCTAAGTGTGTGCCCTCAACCATTAGAGTGAAGTTTGTAATAATGAAAATTTTATTATCCTTTTCTATTTTGTAAATAGTTTAAACACTTAATAGTGAAAGGAAGAATGAATGGAGTGTGGTTTTAATTATCTAATATTGGCATGATGTAGGGAGATTATCCAAATTCAAACCTAAGTATTTTAGACCCTGGGTTATGACTCTGTTAATCAACCCACGTCACCCTTAGGTCATTTCTTATTTTTAAAACAGTTTTAAATTATTAATGAAAATAATATATAAACAACATTATGTATACATAAATACATAATGTTCAGTTTTAATCTAGTGAAAAAAAGATGGAATTGAGCTGGTAAGGACTCAAACACAGGTCTTTTGAACCATGGGCTATGATCCTTCCATCCAATTCAACCCCACCAATGATTTTCTTTTATTTTTTACTGATTTTATTATTTTTGAAAATACCACACACGTAATTTATGAAAACTTGATGTCAAAAAGAATGAATCATATACCAAAGGTGGGTGAAAAGGGATTCGAACCGACAATGGATTAGATACCTTCCAACAACCTTTTCATTAGTATAGGCTTCATTCCGGTTTATTAACTTAATCAATTTCAATTTATACATGATTTACTATTAGAATATATAATAACAGAAAAATACATGCCATGTATATTGATACACATGATTTGTGACCTCATTTTATTCATGTTTAAACAGTAGTCTCAATGAGACTAAAGAAATTATATTACACTGCATGTGAAGGAGAAGTACACACTATGTATTTATTAAAAAAAAGAGAAAATAAGAGTGTCTGGGATGCCTCCTAGAAAGTTCCTTTATTTTAGATCTTTGGATAAACATGATTTATTGTACCTACCCATAATACGAAGAAGGATATATATTTTGTTGTGAAAACCGCCACATATTCCTGGTTCCCTCATCTTCCATAAAAATTTATCAACTTATAGGTGGTCTGGGTGGTAGCTTATAGAAACCTTGATCTGGGGAGAGTAAATGAAAAAGGTGAAATTTTTCCTTGGTTTGATCATATATTACCTCCACCTCATTGGGTTCATGTTTCGATAACTAAAAACCTAAAAATACTTGCAAGAGTTCTCTGTAGAAATTAATAAATCAACTGAGGGTTCAGAAACAAATAAATGATCAAATTCATTATTAACATGACATGATGCGTTCCTATATTCAAATTCAATGTTTGTAAAATAATTTTTAGAAATTTTTAATGAACAATAATTGGGATCTACATCATGACATGCTTCCTTAGTTGAAATAGAATAAGAACACCCGAATTCATACTCAACTGAATTATCCATATTATAAACGATCTCAAAAAATTTCTCTAACATATTTTCAAGTCATCCCAACCTTTATCTTTAGTATAAATAGCATGTGGTAAAGGTTTCCATCATTGATAATAATTTTTCAGTATTACCCAAAAATGGTTCCAGAAGAGAAGAATAAATGGTTGGGGTAAAGGGTGTAAATGGGTAGTCCTCATACTGGAACTGGCCATCCATATATGGATAATATTCTTCTAGATAAGAGTACAACATCACTAGATCATATGGATAAAAATCCTCTCTGGGAAAACTATACCAACCTCTAGTTGAATAAATATCAATGGGAATTTGAGGTCGTGTTTCCCAATAAAAAATTAAGAAATGAAAAAGAAAAATCTAGGTAATCCAACCTAGACTGAGACTCACACTATAACTTTATGAACTTCCCCAGCAACGGTTCTATAATTTGACATTGCCTATAATAAGGTGCAATAAATTAGTTCACTTCTAAACCAACTAACAAGGTAGATAATTTCATTCGTGGTTGATCCTACTAGGAAAGAGCAAAAATAAAAGGCTGATGTAAGTTATCAAGTTTCATCTAATTATCCAGTCAGTTGAATCAAAATGAATAAGGGATGAAAAAATTAAGTGATTTTTGAAAATTAGTTGAAATGAAAGGAGGAATAATGAAAGGAAAATATAATTTTTGGGGTTTTGATTTGATTAGGTTTAATTGAAAATGATAATCTTTTGTATCAAAATTATTAATGAAATATTTTTACCACATGGATTCAATTATATAATTGTTTTTTGGTCTGATAATAGGTAATTGTGTATTTAAACACCAATCCTTTAGTCTGGTTATTAAATTTTAAAATACACATTAAAATAATACCCCTAAAATAGTGTTAGTAGACTCCACCAATGTTCATGGTATTTAATTTTATAAATCCTTTAGTTTTGACTACTGGTGTTGTTCTTGGACTTTTATGACTCTATCATAAAATTTAAAATTAACTCATTAAAGAAATTATAAAAAAACTCATAATTAAAATAAAAACATAAAACTTATATTACAATACACCCATAACTTTATTACATCCCCAACACAAGAAAATTATCCTCTTATAACCATGGTCACGGCATGCGGATTGAGTGAAAGATCAATACTTACCATGGATATAAGAGGATAAAGGAGATGAATTACAATAAAATATAAAGGAAATGAAGAAGAAACACAATTGGCATTAGGGAAGACCACATCAGCAGAGTGGTAGAATCTCCCCCTCTAATGTTCAATAAAATATAGAGGGATTAATCTCTATTTATAGAAAAATTAATTACATAGTGTGTAATAAAAAGTACATGGGGTGTACTCTAGTCAGTTATTTTTTTCTTCATTTTCTATATCGGTAGGTGAGCAACCATTCCATCCATTGAATTTGAAGCATCAGTGGCCAGTTGTTGGAAGTACATAGTGTGTAGCATCGACATACATGGTGTGTATCCTCTTTATCATCCACCAACTACTTTTGGAAGGACATACATAGCGTGTATCATTGATATATAGTGTGTGGTTTCTGGTTAGCAACATGGGTGTGTACTCAGGCTAGCCAAGCCATTCCTATACAAGGTACATGGAATGTGTTTATAAAGTACATGTTGTCTATATTTTTATTTTTTTTATATTCATCCCCTATTTTTTATTTGACTAAAAACTCTAAAAAAATCACCATGAACACCAAAATAAATAATTTGATCCCTAAAAAATGTGCATCTGATGAAAACATGTTTTTATAATCAATAAAATGCATGAATTAGTATGAACATATTGGGAACATCATTATCTCATGAGATATGTACCCTTATCCAATGCATTAGAGAGAGAAAAAGGACCCCAACCTTCATAATAATAATTATCCCTATATATGTGTGACATTAGAACATGAAAACATTCATACATTAACATCACTTAATTTACTCATGGAAAAGAGATGGGTTTCATGAAAAAAAAGTCCTAGAACTTTACATAATTCATCTAGAGAAATAATTTGGATAATGGATTAAAAATATCCTTAGTTTAACATAAGTATCATCAAGGATATTTAAATAGATGAAAAATAAATTTTTAATTTCATTGGATAAATCACTTAAAATGACTAGAAATACCTATTTTTTAAAAATCTTGAAAACTATTCAAAATTTATTCTTCAAAATGAAATACTTTAAGCTAAATAAAAATTATACTTTAAAAAACTAAAATTGGTATTTAGAAAATAAATTTTATAAGATAAATATTCTTTCAAATATTTCTTTTAGAATTCATAGAAACACTAAAGAATTATTTATTAAAAACACAAGGCTTTAAAATCCATTTCAAAATCAATATTTCCTTTCAAAAATAAATCTTTTACTTTTAAAAAATTTAAGAATATTTACTTTTCTTTTAAAAAACATAAATAGTTAAAACCATTTGGAAACCCATTTTAAAATATGTAAAAGAAAATTTATAAATATTAATTCTCATACGGTGATAGAAACTATAAAAGAGTTTTCAGAAAACATTTTTACTATAAACATAGAAGAAGTTGCGAGTCACATTCAAAAGTCATTTTCAAAATGGTGAAGTAAATATTTTTGAAACAAAATTCAAGTCTTAAAAGGGGTTTAGATACCCTGAGAAGGGGGTGAATCAGGGTATGGATATTCTTTTAAAAATTCTTCCTACCCTACTAGATCTTGACCTCTTTATTATAATGGCCACTTTATTTTCACTTTAGTGTTTATATTGATCTTATATTTTCCAACTTTATCTGATGATTATGCATATAAAGTAAAGAAGAAAAGAAAGCATAAGGAAATTTAGATTTTTACTTGTTTCAAATTTATTTGGCTACATCCAACGAGTATACAATGGCAATGTATCGATGTACCAAGTCCACTAAGTCTCATTTCCAATAAAATTTTCGGGATAGATCACTTATATTCCTAGGCTCACTGCCTTAACAAATTTAGAGCAAACTCATTGTCCCTCTTAGTTTACAACCCTTCACAATGTATGAGCTCACTATTATCTCAACTAAAGTGTGCTCAATACTCTTTCAGAATAATCTTATGTTGTTATGAATCACCTTAGAATTGTTTCACACTTATATGAGTGTGTCATGAATTCATTTTTCACCTGGTAGATGAAATCTATTTTTATGTGTACTGCTAGTTTGCGGAAATTTATTTTGAGGACTATTTTTAGTCCCTTCATTAACTTCCTTTCACCATCCATGGACTTTTTTGAATCCTTCATGAACCATCTTACACTGCGTGGTGTGAGTTCCTTGTGGACTTCCTTGCCTCGTGAATAGACTTTTCTCCACGAACTACAGACTCTTCTTGACCACTTCTCCTTCATGAGAAACTGTGCCCCGCAAACCCATTCTGCAAACTTCCTTATTTGCGTAATTTCTCCTTTGTGAACTCAAATATTCATGAACCACCAACTTCATGGAATACTTCATATAATACCTATTTGAAAACCTCTTTCAGACTTCAAAAAATTCTTAAAGTGATGATTCTCTCTAATAAAATTATCTCTCGTTAATGATATGATTAGGGGTATTTATATAGGAAAATAGATCTAGAAAAAGATGTTAATCACAATTACCAAAAGATCCTTTATAGATTAGAAATCACCACTAATTGAACTTTCTATGTTGTCCATATAGCACAAACCCTTTATCATAGACTCAATTTACAACCTTCATCTGTAAAAGAAAATTCCTTTATAGAGCACCTTAAATCACTACCTTTTATAAATGAAGATCCTTCTATGAACTGACCTACTCTATCGTTTGATTAATTCAATACTTACATCTAAAAACTATGGCTTCCTTTATGGTTTCACATACCTTATTTGTGGTCAGCATAGTATAGTTGTGTAACTATATGGTCTATGAACTCTATGATTTGTGGTATGTGAACTCCTTTATATTCTTTGCAGTCTATGAAATCCTTTAGATGCTTTTTGGATCACTAAAAATTCTTTGTAGAAATCATTCCTCCTCCCTAAAAATAAATCCTGATTTTAAAGGATAAAAATTTAACAAACACTAGGAAACTATTCCACCTTAAATGCAACTGCTTTGTCAACCCCAACCATACTCAAATGTGGTCATATGGATTTTTCAACAAACACAATCACCCCAAAAACATTGAGATGACACCTTGAAAGATTTTTTTTCCAACAATATTCCCCCTTTGGATTTGTTAACAACACTTAAAAACTTTGATTATTAATAAAATATTTATTCAAAACACACTCTAAGCCTGCATGAGTCATGCTCTTCATGAGAAATAGTATTATCATGCAAAGTTCATAAATAAATAACTTCATTCCAAAACCACTCAAATGTGTTCATCACAATCCCAATTTTTCATGATATATAACCTTTGATCGAACATCTTTAGCATCATCATATTAAAAAAACTCCCCCTACTTCACTTCTCCCCCTATCATCTTCTCCCCTATCTTGATTAAGACATTTTATTTCCCTTTTATAGCCAAAACTTCTTCCCCTTTATCAAATAACCTGAATGTCACTTATTTTTGGTCTGAAATAGGGTAAATAACACATATCATCACTTTAGAGAAAAACATGTCATACCTTAGAGATATGGGTCCCACATCCACACTTTATTGAGTGTGGGGAGTCAACTAAACTCCAAGATCCATTGTATGTCATTAAAATGATTCTTTGGGTAAGGCCTTCATCACAATGACCACAACCTATAGTTTTGTAGGTACATACTCCAACTTCACATTCCTATACTCCACCTTATCCTCAATAAAATGATACTTGATTTCAATTTTATTATTCCTTGAGTGATATACTAGATTTTTTAAAAGATTTATAGCACTTGAATTATCACAATGGATTCAGATCAGAGACTTCACTTCAACTCCCATATCATCAAGCAACAGCTTTATGCATAATAATTGCATGCAATATTGAGTAGATGCAATATATTTAGCTTCTAAGATGCATAAATAAATTCAATCCTATTTATTTCTTAACCAAGAAATACGTAGTCCACAAAGATATAATTCACCATAGGATATTGATTTTATATCATCTTTTGAACTTTCCCAATCTGCATCTGTATATCCTAATAACTCTTGTTGATATTTTTCATTATACAGCAAACTGAAATCCATTATTCCCTTGATATACCAAATTATTCTTTTAACTACAATAAATTATGTTTAATTAATATTTATTTGATATAATTATGCTTTTAATGTGGAAAAAACAATATCTATTCATGTCTCTATTAAGTAAAACAAACTTCTAATGATCTACCTATATTCTATGACATTAACTGATTTTCCTTTATCACCTCATGATAGTTTCATCTAGGTAGCCACTAGAGTCATCATCTCTTTATAATTATCCATTTAAAATATTCTCAAAACCTCCTTGGAATATTTGAATTATAAAATAAATGTTTCATTTATTCCTTATAATACACCATCACTATCATCCTTTGATTACTGTTGTTGTTGACATATAGATTGTAATCAACTCTGGCATACTTAAAGATGAGATTCTTCAAAAATTTATTGAGCCTTGAATACCATACTCTAATTTCTTGATTTAACCCATATAGCACCTTTTTTATCCAATAAACTTTTTCTCATATTCATGAATGATAAATTCATTTGGTTACTCAATATACACTTTTTTTTCTAGAGCACCATTAATAAATGTTGACTTGACATCCATCTAGAAAACTTTAAACTTTTGTTTAACTATTATGAACAAGAATAATCTAATTTTATCTATCATCATAAAAGGTAAAAATGTTTCATCAATATCTATACCCTCACTAATGGAGTACCATTTTCAAAAAATTCATACTCTGTTTTGAATCATTGTATCATCTTCATTTAGCTTGTTGCGGAAGACCAATTTGGTCTTCTATCAGTGAAAAAATAACACTTGAACTAAGGCATGATTCCAATGTTTGAATATTCAATGTGACTTAGAACCACTGGATCATTCAATAATATATTTTACAACTCTTTACATTCACATCAGAATCTTTATCATATAATCTCCATTCTCCATAGTATACAACTTTCATATACTAATTTAAAAAATAGAGTTTTTATGTAAAACCACTTATTGAATTTGATACCATATATAAATTTCAAGAGTTCGTATTTTTCTTGTAACATGTATCTCAATTAAAATTTATGCACTTTTTCCCTTTCAGCACACAAATACCCCATGGATTGTATCTCCCCCTTAGTATTTCACACCTTTAAGCAGATATTAGAAACATTTAACACATTTAGAGATGGGTGCCTCTAGAATAATAAATATGAGGATTATGGTTGATATTAATGAACCAAACTTTTCATAATTTCTTGAAAAGAATTATACCCATTATATGCTTGTTATAACTACCTAGAAAACTTTATTTGTCTTAGACATATAACTAAACATTATTTACCCACATTATCATTATTCTTATGATATGTAGGATCTGTAGGCTTGGCCTTTTTCATAAATTTGGGTTTATGATTTCTAGTAAAAATTTCATTTTTTTCCACACCACTTACATGATATTTATCATGATGATTTCTTTGAACAGGAATATTTCCAAATATTTTCTTCTCTTGCTTCTTACTCCATTGGAAATCTATTTATCTTTCCTTCACTTATCTCCTTATAGTATGACACATAAATTTATTGAGGAATTATTTGTTTAGTTTTATTTTATCATTTATCCAAGTCAATTCACTCTAATGTGTTGGGAGTGATTATTTCACTAAATATACTTTCTTCTTACTTTCAACTGGAGCAGCTCATTCCTTTTTCTTTCAAGTTCATTCACATTATTTCCAAGAGATATGTTGTGAGTGTAAGAGATAATTTTTTTTGTATATTTTTAATTGATATCCCTATGTTTCCTTTGATACTTCAAACCTATTCTTAAAATTATCTTGTTTTATTCTAATATAGGATTTTTTGTTACACATTAAAAGAGTTTGGTATCCCCTTTTAGTTTCTTTTTTCTTCCCTATTTTTTTCTACTGTAATATCTTTCTAAATTCCCATTATTGGCACATATAAAACATATTCCATTAAAAACATACCTTGAATCATAATTTCTTGATTGAGATGTTTATAAATCTTGATATCTTCTTCTAACATTGATTCTCTAGGCTTCTTGAAACATACTCATGATGTGTCCCAATCTTCCACAATAGTATAATTTCATGGATACTTTCTTCTGAGTGACTTTTCTTTCATATTTCTTTAGAATCTTTTTATTATTATCAGATTTTTAAATATTTCAATCTTAATAGTATGAATTATATTCCAAATCCTTAAAAAACATTATATAAGTCCATGCATCCCATAAAAATAGAACATATTTTCATCACTTCTTATATAAGTATTTTTAGTCATACTTCCAACACCTATAAGATTTTCTCTATTTCTAAAATTGTTCATTCCTATCTTCCTCTAACTCATGGGAGATGGTTCATCATATCCAATACCATATTCTCTTAAACTACATGGCCTTTGGGATGAGATAATTAGTTCATGCTTTCCAATTAAATAAAATATTTTCTTTTCATTTAATTTTTACTTTTCAAAGGATAGTCAAATAATAAATTCAAATCATATTTCAATTTTTTCTTGACTTTGGAATTATATTTAATTACTTATTTATTGACTAATTTTATCTCTTATCCCAATTTTAGAATCTTTTTGTCCCTATATTCGAGTTGAGCATTAAGTTCTCTCATGAGAGACTTCCCACAAGTCATATCATCTTTCAATGTTTGGGAGGTCTTCTCCACCATATATCTTTGACCCTTTATTTTAAAATTCATCTGATCAAAATAATCTTTATAGAACCCATTCTCTTATTATAGCCTTAGATTCTTGTGAACAATTTTGGATCGCTGTGTAGTAAGATTATCATTTTTGTATTCCAAATTCTGAATTTCTTCTGAGTTTAGATTCTTACCTTTTTTGTCAGATTTTATTTTTTGTAGTTCATTATCTTGGGAATAATTCTTCTCCATTAGATATGGGTCCAATTCAAGGACTCTTTGGTTTAAATTTTTTATTTTTTTGATTTAAATTTTTTTCACTTGGATCTAGATATCTTTAGAATTATTTTCTTCTTCCAATTTCTGATCCAAATCCTTTGTTTATTTGAAAACTTCCACTTTTTTCCTTCTTGTAATTTCTCAATCATCAATTGTTCCCACATAACTAGGAATATCAGGTTCTTCACTCATTCTTGTAGAATTATTTAATGATTAAATATTTTCACTGTCTAATTCACCCAACTATTTATTTATTACATTTTTTGTTTCCTTCAACTGAATCACAGTCTTTACATTGACACTTCCACACTAAGGAATTCCACCAAATTTATTCCTCTTCTTTGAAGTTATTACTTCTTCCATGATACAATGAGATAAGATCATACTGAAACATTAATATAAATAATCGATGGAACCAAGTTAGATAAAACAAATGTAATAAAATAAACCTTTCTTTTATACTAATTATTAGTCTCAAAAAGGGCTTAGATACCCTAAGATAGGGGTGAATCAGGGCATGGATGTTATTTTTGAAATTACTCATAACCTAATAGATATTGATGTAACTCTCTAACCCTAGTTACCTAGAGTCGGTGCATTATTATATAACATTATCATGATCAAAAGGGATCAAATCCTAAAAGACCTATTAGTTTAGTATCCTTGGATGTACTAGATACAAACAAAAGTTTTATATTACATTATTAAATGAAAAACAACAAAATTTTGTCTCCTTTGAGAACATTCAAATCCCTTAGACTAACCCTATAGGTCATTCATAATATACTTCTTCACATCCTAGGAAAATAAAACATATAAAGGGGTGAACTTAGGTGCTCAGTATGGATAACAAAATGGTGGAAACTTTCATAAATAAGCATAAACATTTAAGGCAATGTATAAGACTAAAACACAAGACTTTTAAACATAAACTTCAGCATAATATGGAAAATATAAATCAAATAATTCCATTTACTTATTCACATGGATATTCTACTAGTTGAATAATCACATGTAATATCAATAGCCAATTTCATAATGATGGAATACATAATGTCAGACATCATAACCACATAGTCAAGGCCTCGTGCCAAGACTAAAAATAAGATTTTGTCAAGGCCTTATTCCAAGACAATATTTTGTCTAATGATACATACTAATGCATCGAGGATCTATAGCGGGCTCCACCCATCACTTACTATGTCCAATGCATTTCTCATATGAAAATGTTAAAACATAACATAAACATTCGTATTAAAACTAGCATACGAAATGTCAATAATTTATCCATAAACCATATATGGTATAAAAATAACACATCCACAATCAAAAATATCACAAAACCTTCAATAAAATATGGAATATTATATCATAATAAATTAACTTCAAACTAGAGTAAAATTTATCAAAGGATGTTGACATAGATGAAATCAAAACTATTTGAGAGAAATATCTCTTTATATTTTGAAATAATTAAAAGTCACATAATTATAAAAGAAAACATTTATTTTGAAAATATTATTATGATATTTTAATGGAATCTTCAAATGTGTTATAATGGCGGAAAATATCCTCTCTCTTCGTGTAAGTTAAAAAAACATTATTTCCTTAATTCATCGAAAAGGTCATAAAGTACCTTGTTTGGAAAATGATGAAAAGATTCCATTAAAAACATTTTATAAAAAGTAAAAAAAGGGTATAAATAACTTTAACCCATATTATAGGAAATAGTAAAAAAAATTGAAATACATTTTTAAGAAACACGGATGTTGATGATAAAGATGTCCCAATAGATACTCATGTATAAACAACCTCGGATAATAAAGAGATTATAGAATTAACCCTTACCTTTTACTTTTCCTTAGTCGAGGGTAGGTTAACCTCCTGTATAATGGTGAAATAATTTTTATTAAATTATAAAATAACCACATACATAAATATGATATCATATATGATCTTCTAATATTTCTTTATTAATAATATTTCAGTAGTATCATTGTTTTGGGTGTTAACTAATTCATTTTACTTTATATGATTTGTTACGTAAGCCATGTTTGTTATATATATCATGTATTTTATTTATATATAGAATTATATTAAGTTTTTAAACATTATTTTTAATCATAAATTAAAAATTATTCTTGAATGGTTATGATGGGAAATAAATCTCATCGTGTTCGTGGAGACATTAATTCGTACGTACGCACGAGCAACAATATCATTCTATTGATGGTGAAATTGTATGTAATTGGATAGTATATAATATATAGAGAATAATTAACATGTTAGATTTATTATTTACATCATTTATACTCATTGTTATACCCATAAAAATAATTAAGTGTTGAATAAAAAACCACACCACGACGTGGAGACGGTAAGTCGTAAGTACGCATGTATAGTGACTTGTCATTCATTTGATGGATAGAATAATAAATATGGTTATAACATATTTATAATAAAATCACAGTATTTATAAGGTACTGGAGTTATTATCTTGGTATGGAAACAATAAATAAAGAGGAAGTGGAAGAAGAAAAGAACTTTGAAAGAGGTGGTGAAATTATTACCTCTTCTTCGGGTGCTTCCTTTGGATTTGATCAAAAGGGATCCATATGTTGGCTTATGATCAAATTAAGGCCTATAGGATAAATTGAGGGTAGTTTTTATGATATTTGAGTAGGGTTTAGCCAATCCAAATGGCTTTGGAGGTGTGATTTTGAGAGAAGGGGAAGTACCCTTTTATAAGAGAGGTGAGGGTCACTTTAGGAAAAACTTGAAATATTATTTTATTATAAAATCATATTTGGTTTATAATGGATCAAAAAGGATTTATTTCTAAGATAAGGTATGTTTGGGTTTAAAACCTCTCAAAAAATATGTTTTATACAGGTTTAGGTCACCACATTAACCTTATATTTTAGATTTAACTCTTAGTTAAATAGTTTAACTTTTACAATTTCTTCTTGTATTTTTATATTACATGGTTAATAAACATACTATAAAATGACAAGAGAACCCCAATTGGTTCATTAATGACATATATATTATTATAAATTCCTTTGGCCAAACATTTTATTTTTAAGAATATTATATCAATTAATAATATAGTATTTTTTAAAAAAACTCATTTATGTCAATTTTGACACTATTTAGTATTTTGTTTTTGTGAAAGTCAGAAAAATATTATCACTTCGAAAAAAATTTATTTAATCAACCATAACATGTCATATTAACCTATAAAATTCGTGGAATACATTAAAAGTCTCAATTTACAATTATATTAATATTTATAATATCAATTATTTTAATCATTCAATAATAAGATAATCATTGCATCATCATTGTGTCATAAATAAATTTAATTATATAATGTCAAAAAATTATAAATAAAATACCATCATGTAGGAAATATTTTTAGCTTTATAATTAATATTTATAGTCGAATTTATCTTATGTATAACCTTATATTAAAAATGTTTTAGTTATTAAAATTTGAATTTAACTCTTTTACCTCTTCATTAAATAAAATAATAATAAATGTCCTAATCTAATCCGAGAAGACCAAAAGGATCATATTTTATTCCTAAGGTTTATTTTGGTCAAAAAACTTATCCAATATAATTATTACATGTTTTAGGGTAATTATAAAATCATTTTTACCTTTAATTACCCTATTTACTTTTAATTGTGGTAAATAAAATTCAAAAGTTACTATTCACCAAAAATTATTTTTAAACTATTGAACCACATTTTGCTTACTGATGTCAACTAAGTCTCTCCAATTTTTTACATTCAATTCACATAAGCGGTAAAATTGCATTTTATGCAAATTTGCTAACGTGCCTAGTGGGTGGGTAAAAGACAGTAAAAAGTTCAATAAAATTTTACATATCTAATATTATTATAAAATGACTCTAATGAATTACATTGAACATATATGGGTATTATGTATTTATTTTTACCTAAAATAAATTTAAATAAAATAACTAATTATTTAAATAAACAGTTGGCTTTAAACAATAATGCAGTGTTTTTTACTATTCATCAAAAATTGAAAGTTTTTAGAAAAATACCAGAAATTCATCCTATTATAATTTTGATATTCCAAATCCAAAAATGAAGTCCATTTGGAAAAATTAAATTTATAAAATTTCTAAAAGTGTGTATTACTATTCATAACGGCTAGTTTGATTGGTCGTGGTGTGCTTAAACTTTAAGTTGCGTACAGCGCAAGTTATTGCATTATTCAAAGATAAGAGTATCATGGAAGCTTGGGGTGTTACATTCTTCTCTCCTTTAAATAATTTCATCCTCAAAATTTCTAGAATATTACTGCATAAAAATATTTGGGTGGTTCTTCATCATAAGATCCTTGAGTTCCCACATTCCCTCTTCCATTTTATGGTTTCTCCATACAACTTTTACCAAACGAGTCGTCTGGTTCCCCAACACTTGTTCTCTAGTATCAAGAATCTTGATAGGCTCTTCACAATAAGACAGATCAGGTTCCAGATCTATTTCTTCATAGGTGATTACATATGTTAGGTCAGGCATGTATTTTCTCAATAGTGATACGTGGAACACATCATGATCTTTGGAGGGACTTGAAGGCATTTCCAAATGGTAAGCTACAACTCTAATTCATTCTAGAATTTTGAAAAGTTTGATATACCTGGGACTTAATTTTCCCTTCTTACTGAATCGTATAACACCTTTCCATAGAGATACCTTCAAGAAAACATGATCTCCTACTTGAAAATCCAAATCTTTCCTTCATTTGTCAGCATATTTCTTTTGCCTACTTTGAGCTGCTTTGATGTGTTTTTGGATAACCTTCACCTTTTCTATTGTTTCCTCAACAATTTTTGGGCCTATGAGTTTTCTTTCACCAACATCATCCCAACAAGTTGGTGTGCGGCATCTCTTTCCATATAATGCTTCATATGGTGCCATCTAAATACTTGAATGGAATCTATTATTATAGGAAAATTCTACCAGAGGTAAATATTGATCCCACATACCTTGAAAGTCAAGTGAGAAAGATCTCAACATGTCTTCTAAGGTTTGAATAGTTTTTTCTGATTGTCCATCAGTTTGAGAGTGGTAGGCAGTGCTCAAATGAAGTTCAGTATCCTGGGCCTTCTGAAGAATTTTCTATAATCGTAATGTAAAATGGGGATCACGATCAAAAAAACCAATAGGGGTACTCCATGAAGTCTTATAACTTCATTAATATGTAGTATTGATAAATTTTCAAGTGGTAAATCCTCACTTATAGCAAGAAAATTTGATGACTTAGTAAGATGATCAACAATGACCCATATTGTATCATTCATTCTAGGAGCCTTTGGTAGCCCCATGACAAAGTCCATCATAATATCATCCCATTTCCACTCAGGTATGGGAAGAGTTTGTATGACTCCTCTAGGATGTTTTCTTCCAGCCTTCACCTATTTAAAAACCATACATCTTGACACATAATCAGTAATCTCCCTCATCATGTTGTCCCACCAAAAATGTTCCTTCAAATCTCTATACATCTTAGTGCTACCATGGGGTATAAAGAAATTTGAGCTATGAGAATCATCCAAAAATTCCCTTTTTAGATCAATCATGTAATAAACACAATGTATCTTCCAAAATTTCAAAATTCTATCTTCACATATGAAGTCAATCAATCTCCCATCATTCACAACTTTAATTTTCTTTTGAAACTCCTCATCATCAGTCTGAAAACTTTTTATCTTTTCTAGTAAAGATGGTTTAGCAATAATTTGAAAAGGTATTGATGTTTCACCTTCCATGATTATTCCCATATTCATTTTTACTAGATCCATGAACATAGGATCCCTTTAAAATCTCATCTTGTTCAAAACTCCATGATCCTTTCTGCTCAAAGCATCTTCCACTTTATTTGCCTTCCCTGGTTAGTAGTGTATAGTGAAATCATAATACTTGAGTAGTTCTATCCATCATATTTACCTCATGTTGAGTTATTTATATGAGAAAATATACTTAAAACTCTTGTGATCGGTATATATCTCACATTTTTTCACCATAGAGATAGTGTCTCCATATCTTCAAAAATATTATAGCTGCTAACTCAAGATCGTGAGTGGGATAGTTTTGTTCATGAATTTTTAGCTATCGTGATGCATAGACAATAACTCTCTCATTCTTCATAAGGACACAAACAAGTCCTTTCTTTGAAGCGCCACTATAAATAACAAACCCATCATTCCCCAATGGTAGATTCGTGATAGAAGCATTGACTAATATTTTCTTCAGTTCTTCAAAAAATTATTCACACTCATTTTTTCAAACAAATTTAACCCATTTACGTGTGATCTTGGTTAATGGGTTAGCCAATCAGGAAAAATTATGGATGAAATGCCGATAATAACCAGCTAAACCAATAAAACCATTTACCGTATTTATACTCATCGGTTCTAGACATTCTTGGATTGCCTTGGTCTTTGAATAATTGATAGAGATTCCATCCTTAGATACAATATGGAAAAGAAAAGAAATTTCCTGACACTAGAATTCACACTTGCTAAATTTCCCATATAATTCATTTCTTATGAGGGTTTTCAGAATAGTGCACAAGTGATTTTCATGATCTTCGTAGATTTTTGAGTACACTAAGATATCACCAATAAATACCACTACAAAGTTATCAAGATATTCCTTGAAAACTCTATTCATTATATCCATGAAGACAAAGGGTGCATTAGTCAGTCCAAAAGGAATTACTGTAAACTCGTAATGCCCGTACCTGGTTCGAAATGCTGTTTTTGAAATGTCTTCCTTCTTCACACACAACTAATGATATCCAGATCAAAGGTCAATCTTTTAAAATTATTGAGCTCCATGAAGTTAATCTAATAAATAATAAATGTGAGGAAGGGGATACTTGTTCGTTATTGTTATAACATTGATCTCCTTATAGTCAATGCACAACCTCATCGATCTATCTTTCTTCTAAACAAAAAGAATAGGGGATCCCCATGGAGAAACACTAGGGTGAATAAATGTTTTATTACTTAATTCCTCTAGTTGTTTCTTTAGTTTCAATAATTCCACAGTGTCCATTCTATAAGGGGTCTTCTATATGGGCGTTGAACCAGGAATTAAATTAATGGAAAACTCAATTTCTCATTCTAGAGGATGTCCAGGTAAATCCTCTGGAAACACATCGACATATTCTTGCACAATAGGTACATCCCCTATTTGAACATTCCTTTCCTCACTCACATTTATTTCATTATATTCCTCCCTAATAATTGAATTTAGTATAACTACTAGGGGTGGATCTAGATAAGAATCAGAGGGTGACGTTTCTGCTCTAAAGATAAGGTATTCCTTATCATCATCAAAAATTGTAACCTCCTTCTTCTTACAATAAATTTTCACATCATGGTCTGAAATCCAATCCATACCAAGGATTATAACAAATTCAATCATAGGTATGAATATGAGATCAGCATACAAATCACATTTATATGCCCTAATGGGAACTGATTCACAAAAATTTGTTGTAATGATACTTCCCTTATGAGTTTTGACTGACAACTCCCTTGTTAAATCAAATTGGAAATTTATAATTTTATTAAAAGACTGTGAAGATATGAAACAATGCGATGATCCAGAATCAAATAAAGCATTGGCTAAATTTGAGGAAACCATTAAATTACCTTCCACCGCATCTTTTGAAGCTTCAACATCAGCAGTAGTGATCGGATAAGCTTGGAATTTCTCTCTTGGAATTTTCTGAGGTAAGTTTCCTTGGATCTTGAGACATTCATTTGCATAATTCCCCATTTCTCTATAATTTTAGCATTCAAAATTGACAACATCTTTCTTTCCCTTGAAATCATGAGCTTGGTGGCCTTTTTCACTACACTTGTAACAGACTCCCATTTATTTCAGGAAAGTTCCGGGGTGTTTCTTCCTACATTTACCCCAGGATGGAAATTCAACTTTTCCTTTATTCCCCTTATTTTCATTTCTAGAGTGTTAAGCAGATTTATTCTTCTCTTTCTTTTCTTTAAACTCATAAGACTTAGAGAATTCCTTTTCTGTCTTGATAGCACATGAGACAATATCTTCGTATGATGAGAAGGATTGTGAGACTAATGCTCAACGGAGAAATAGTTTAAACCCATAAAATAATTGATCAATCTTACTCCTTGGGTTATGTATATAATCGGTTTCATTCCTTTCTAACCTTGTAAAGTTAGCCTCATACTTTTCGACATTCTCATCCTCTTTTTGCCTCAGACTCAGAAATTATCTTTCCATATCTGCTCGATGGTCACGAGGAAAGTATTTTTCTAATATAATCTCTTTAAACTCCCTCTATTCCATATTTCATACTTCTTCATCCTCCTTTGTATTTTGAATCAATGACCTCCATTGATCTACATCTCCCATGAGGTGATAACTTTCCATGAAAACTTTTTCCCTTTCACTACTCCCCAAAGCATGAAATATTTTCTCTAAGT
This sequence comes from Viscum album, assembly GCA_963277665.1. Classification (NCBI taxonomy): domain Eukaryota; kingdom Viridiplantae; phylum Streptophyta; class Magnoliopsida; order Santalales; family Viscaceae; genus Viscum; species Viscum album. Next base: position 1,499,845,137 of record OY728156.1, on the reverse strand, counting down.
AACTTATTCATTGCTCAGATAAAAATGGATTTGTAATCCCATTGAATTTTGGTGGTTGTTTCCTCATAAAGTGGTCTAACATTGATCCTCCACGTTGTGGATCAGGGTGCTTCGTATGGGTAAGGTTATTATTCATAACCTGAGTGAGTTGTCCCAGTATGGTTATAAGTTGTTCAGCACCGATTGCATCACCAGCTCCACTATAATTATCTTGAGTATGAGGGAAATCCCTACATAGATTACATGAATTGATACAGTTTACATTCCTTCCACTAGGTACTATTTCTAAACAATGGCATACACTAGATTAGCTTATGAATTACAATACATAATTCCAAACTAGTAAAATACCTAACATAAATTGAATAGTTTATGCATATAATCTATAACCACAAAAAAAATGTTTTCTTTGAGGAATTATTTACACATAAATCCTTCATAATGGTTTGTAAAGGAAATTTGAATTATCCTGAGCATATCCCCCAGGAGTGTCGTAACCAAGAGTGCATCAAGGGCCGTTGTCATGTACCAGGATACCACAGGTCAAGCCTGAAACTCCTTGTCGGAGTTTTCACTCCAAGGTACATTTGTTCCAGAGTAACCTCTACCTGCTCATATCCAGACAAGGATGTATTACTTGGAAAATACACAAAATCTCTACATTACCAAAAATTTAGGAAGTTCTTCTATATTAATCCTCAAATTCTATCTTAGGGTAATGTTCTCTAATCAAAGTTTTTCTAAATCTAGTTTCCAAGGTTTGTACTAAACTTCTTCCGATACCAACTATAATGCCCCAACCCTAGTTACATAGAGTCGGTGCATTATTACATAACATTTTCATGATCACAAGGGATAAAATCCCGAAAGACCGATTAGTTTAGTAGCCCTGTAAGTACTAGATACAAACATAAGTTTTACATTACATTATGAAATGAAAAACAACAAAATTGTGTCTTCTTTGAACACATTCAACTCCCTTAGACTATCCATGCAGGTCATTCATAATATTCTTCTTCACATCCTGGGAAAATAAAACATATAAAGGGGTGAGCTCAGGTGCTCAGTAAGAATAACAATATAGTGGAAACTTTCATAAATAAGCATAAACATTTAAGGCAATGTATAAGACTAAAACACAAGCCTTTTAAACATAAGATTCAGTATAATATGGCAAATATAAATCAAATAATTTCATTTAATTATTCACATGGATATTCTACTAGTTGAATAATCACATGTAATATCAATATCCAATATCATAATGATGTAATGCATAATGTTGGGCATCATAACCACATAGTCAAGGCCTCGTTCCAAGACTACAAATAATTTTTTTTCAAATCCTTGTGCTAAGACACTAGTTTGTCTCATGAGACATACCGATGCATCAAGGAGCTATAGCAGGCTCCACCCATCACTTACTAAGTCCAATGCATTCCTCATATGAAAAGGTTGAAACATAACATAAACATTCGTATTAAAACAAGCATACGAAATTTCAATACTTTATCCATAAACCATGAATGGTATAAAAACAAAACATCCACAATCAAACATATCAAAAAACCTTCAATAAAATATGGAAAATTGTATCATAATAAGTCAACTTCAAAAAAGAGTAAAATCCATCAAAGTATGTTGACATAGATGAAATCAAAACTATTTGAGAGAAATATCTCTTTCTATTTTGAAATAATTTAAAAGTCACATTATTATAAAAAGAAAACATTTATTTTGAAAATATTTTTATGATATTTTTAGGGAATCTTCTAAAGTGTTATAACGGTGGAAAATATCTGCACTTTCCATATTAGTTAAAAAACATTCTTTCCTTAATTTTTCAAAAAGGTCATAAAGTACCTTGTTTGGAAAATGACAGAAAGATTCCTTTCAAAAAAATTTAAAAAAATTAAAACAAGGTTATAAATGAATTTAACCCATATTATAGGAAATAGTGAAAATGTTTTGAAATATATTTTTTATAAACATGGATGTGGATGATAAAGAGGTCCCAGTAGATACTCACGTATAAACAACCTTGGATAATAAAGATATTGTAGAATTAACCCTTACCTTGTACTTTTTCTTAGTCAAGGGTAGGTTAACCTCCTATATAATGGTGAAATAATTGTTATTAAATTATACAATAACCACATACATAAATATGATATCATATATGATCTTCTAATATTGCTTTGTCAATAATATTTCAGCGGTATCATTGTTTTGGGTGTTAACTAATTCATTTTTTTATATGATTTGTTACGTAAGCCATGTTTGTTATGGATAGAATGTATTTGATTCATATTCATAATTATATTAATTTATCAAACATTATTTTTAATCATAAAATGAAAATTATTCTTGAATGGTTATGATGGGGAATGAATCTAATCGTGTTCGTGGAGACGGTAATCTGTACGTACGCATGAGCGACAATATCATTATATTGATGGTGAAATCATATGTAATTGGATGGTATATCATATATATAGAATCATTAACATGTTATATTTATTATTTACATTATTTATACTCATTATTATACCCATAGAAATAATGAAGTGTTGAATAACAAACGACACCATGACATGGAGACGGTAAGTCATACGTACGCACGTATGGTGACTCGTCATTCATAGGATTGATAGAATAATAAATATAGTTATACCATATTTATAATAACATCATATTTTTTATAAGGTACTTGAGTTATTATCTTGGTATGGAAATAACAAATAAATAGGAAGTGGAAGAAGAAAAGAACTTTGAAAGAGGTGGTGAAATTATTACCTCTTCTTCAGGTGCTTCCTTTTCATTTGATCAAAAGGGCTCCATGGGTTGGCTTATGATCAAAGTAAGGCCTCTAGGTTGAAGTGAGGGTAGTTGGGAGGATATTTGAGAAGGTTTTGGCGGAGCCAAATGTCTTTAGAGGTGTGATTTTGAGAAAGAGGAAATTCCCTTTTATAAGAGAGGTGAGGGTCACTTTAGAAAAAGCTTGAAATATTGTTTTATTATACAATCATATTCGGTTTATAATGGCTCCAAAAAGGATTTATTTCGAGGATAGGGTGGGTCTAGGTCAAAAAACTCTCAACCAATAGGTTTTATACAGGTTTATGTTACCACATTAACTTTATCTTTTAGATTTAACTCTTAGTTAAAAAGTTTAACTTTTATAATTTCTTCTTGTGTTTTTATATTAAATGGTTAATAAACTTACTATAAAATTACAAGAAAACCCCAAGTGGTTCATTAATGACATATATATTATTATACAAGTCCTTTTTCCAGACCTTAGATTTTTAAAAATATTATATCAATTAATAATATAGTATTTGTTTTAAAAACTCATTTTTGTCAATTTTGACACTATTTATTATTTGGTTTTTTTGAAAGTCATAAAAACTTTATCACTTCAAAAAAAATTATTTAATCAACCCTAAAATGTCATATTAACCTATAAAATTCTTGTAATATTTCAAAAGTCTCAATTTACAATTATATTAATATTTATAATATCAATTATTTTAATCATTCAATAATAAGGTAATTACTGCATCATCATTGTGTCATAAACAAATTTAATTATTTAATGTCTAAAAATTATAAATAAAATACCATTATATAGGAAATATTTTTATATTTCTAATTAATATTTATAGTTGAATTTATCTTTTTTATAACCCTATATTAGAAATGTTTTAGTTATTAAAATTTGAATTTAACTCTTTTAACTCTTCTTTAAATAAAATAATAATAAATGTCCTAATTTAATCCAAGTGAACCAAAAGGATCATATTTTCTTACTAAGGTTGATTTTGGTCAAAAAACACTTATCCAATAGAATTATGATATGTGTTATGGTAATTATAATATCATTTTTACCTTTAATTACACTATTTACTTTAAACCGTGGTAAATAAAATTCAAAAGTTACTATTCACAAAAAATTATTTTCATCCTATTGAACCAAATTTTACATACTGATGTCAGCCATGTCTCTCTGATTTTTTAAATTCAATTCACAGAAGAGGTAAAGTTACATTTTATGCAAATTTGCTAACGTGCCTAGTTAGTTGGTAAAAGACAATAAAAAGTTCAATAAAATTTTATATATCTAATATTATTATAAAATGACTCCAATGAATTACATTGAACATATTTAGGTTTTATGTATCTATTTTTACCTAAAATAAATTTAAATAAAATAACTAATTATTTAAATAAAAAGTCAGTTTTAAACAATAACGTAGTGTTTTTCACTATTCATCAAAAATTGAAAGTTTTCAGAAAAATACCAAAAATTCACCTTAAGATAATTTTGATATTTAGAATCCAAAAATTAAGTCCATTTTGAAAAATAAAATTTATAAAATTTTAAAAAAGTGGGCATTACTATTCATAATGGCTAGTTTGATTGGTCATGGTGTGATAAAACTCCAAGTTGCGTACAACGCAAGCTATTTCATTGTTCAAATAGAGTCGTACCGTGGAAACTTGTGGTGTTAAAATTGACCTCTTTATTATAAGGGTCTCTTTATTTTCTCTTTAGTGTTTATATTAATCTTATCCTTTCAAATTTTTATCTGATGAAGATGCATGTAAAGTAAAGCAGGAAAGCAAGAATAGGGACACATAGATTTTTACTTGGTTCACCCTCACTGGGATACATCCAAGGAGAATAAAATAGCAATGAACCAATGTACCAAATACACTAATGATCACATCCAATACAAGGTTAGGTCTAGATCACTTCTATACCTAGCCTCACTCCCTTAACAAATTCATAGAAGACTCACTATCCCTCTTGGTTTACAACAAATCACAATTTATGACTTCACTTATCTCTCAACTGAAGTATGTTAAGCACAACTTCATAAGTATATTGTGTTTTTATAAATCACATTATAATTTTTCATACATATATGAGTGTTTCATGAATTCCTTTTTCACCAGGTAGATGAAATTCACTTTTCCATGTACTTCTAGTTTATATAAATTTCTTTCTTGAACTGTTTTTACTACCTTAGAAAACATACTTTCACCCTCCACAAACTATATTGCATCCTCTACGAACTACCTTTCATTGCATGGTGTGAGTACTTTACAAACTTCCTTGCCTCTTGAACTGGATTCTCTTCTTAAATTACTGATATTTCAATACAACTTCTCCTTCATGAAAAATTTTTCCCCACAAACCCCTTCTGAAAAATTTCTTCTTTGTGGAATTTCTCCTTTGCAAACTCAACTCTTCATGAACCACCTAATTCAAAAAATAATTCATGGAATACCTCTTTGTAAACCTCTTCCAGACGTCACCAAATTCATCCAATGATGATGCTCTCTAATCAAATTCCCTCTCTCTAATGACATGATTAGGGGTATTTATATAAGAAAATAGATCTTGTAAAACACACTAATAAAAATTACCAAAATATCCTTTATCTATTAGAAGTCACCAAAAACCAAAATTTCCATGCAATTCACACAACATAAACCCATTACTGTGCAATCAGTTTTCCGCTTTCATCTGCAAATGAAAATTCCTTCATGGTGCACTTTAAATTACTACCTTAAACGATGAGCCTCCCATGAACTGACCTCCTATGTGGGTTGATTAATTCACTTCTCCTATCCATGAACATTGGCTTTCTTTGTGGTTCTACATACCTTTTTTTTGTCCTCATAGCATAGCTGCACTACTATGCAGTCCACGAACTCAACACTTTGTGGTCAAAAAACTACGGTCCATAAATCCATTTAGATGCATTTAGATTATATAAAAATACTATGTGAGAATACTTAATTTTACCTAAAAAATACAGATTTTTAGGCCCAAAAAAATTGAAAAACACTAGGAAATGGTGCCACCATAAATGCATCTGCTTCGGCAACACCAACAATACTAAAAAACGATCATCTAGATTTTTCAACAAATACAATCACCCTGAAAACACAAAGATGAAACCCTGATGTTTTTTTCAATAACTTTTTTTTAAAAGGATGTTCAATTATGGTTCATTTAAAATTATATAAAGGTTTTTAAAAGAAATGTGGATTGGAAGATGAAACATATGATCATGAAAGGAAAACCTTTGAATATTTTAAAATACCTTTATTGAAAACCCACATCGTAAAAAGGGTTAATAAAACTTAAATTTTAAAATTTGAGGATGGAAAGATTAAGTTCACCTGAACTAAAATATAATTAGGTTTCAAAATATGAATGATAACATTGCTAGGAATAAAAAATGTAGACATGGAAGAGAAATCATCGTTAAAGAGGATAGGAATTATTCATAACAAAAATATAATTTTTAAGAAATAAATTAATCAAGGTAAGATATTTTAATTAAAATTTTCACTTTACCTAGATAGATAAGTAATTATAGTATCATCATATAATAGAATAAATCTATCTTGTAAAACCATGGTTAAATAGGAATAATTATGACCCAAGAAAATAAGTTGAGTCTAGAAAACCTTTACATCATAAGAAACATTTTAATAGAAACACCTTGAAAGATATTGGTTAAAATTGAACTTAAAATACCATTAATAAATATAATTCATGATATTGTGTATCTTATAGGTAGTAGACATGCCATTTAAATGAAATTAGGTGCGTAAAACAAAACATATCTCAAATAAAATAAATTTAGATGAAACACCCTTAACTTAAAACCTGAATTCCAAGAAAATAAATTAACCTCCTATATTAAAAATATATATTAATATCTTATTTAATAAACTTATTCATACCTATAACCTTAATTTTTAATCATTCATTACAAATATATTAATTAGTTATATGTGATTTTCATCATTAGTTTTGACTGTTTGTTTTGTACTAGTTTCATAATGGTGGTGTCAAATATTTTTTATTGATTCAAATTTCATCATTTTTATATCATTATAGGTACTAGAATATGTTTTTTATAATTATTTATAATTTTATAATTTCATTTCATAATTATTTTAATTATGATTCATGATAATGAAGTCAATGATGAGCTTGTTTTGGTGACTTTTAAAGAACAAAAGATTGGAAATTTAATAATAAGGTAATTATTAATATAAACATTGTGCAACATTGAATATTTTTGATGTATAATAATAGATAAAGTAAATTTTACATAGCCATCCAAGATATAAATTTATAGTATTGTTCATGTATGTGGTTAAACCAGCCCAAATAAAAACAAGTTATAATTTATGGGTGTGTATGGTTAAGAAAGTGATTCTTTTAGCATGATATCATTATTGTAGAAGAATAATGATATTATTTATATGTTTTTAATATCTTGACTCATATTTTAATATATTTTTATAAATAATAAATTACTAGATGAAAAATAAAATATGTCACTTTCGTGGAGGTGGTAATCCACACATACGGATGGGCAACATGTTCATTTTCGATAGATCGAGTGGAATATCGAGAATTTTTTATAATTTATGAGTCTTAATAATTTGATAAATATAATATTAATCCATTAAATATAATTTTATAACCAACTATGTAATATGGTGATGAAAAATCAAGAACACCATTCATGTAGGTGGTAGTCTTCATGTATGCATGAAGACATCTTCATTTTTCGAATGGTTTTAGTGGAAGGTGGAAATGGATATTCAATTACCATAATAACATTTAAACATATTAATAATATTGATTTTATTATAATTTCTTTGATATAATAGGTTTTAGGTGCTAAAATTGTAACATCTCGGGATCTGGCACTCTCTCACGTGGTCAAATCAGGTTGGTTACTAGACTTTAAGCAAGTCTCCTGGCACACCAGAGGATACCAACTAGCAGTAGAGATATAGAGGAAATATTAGGGATACTATAACCCCTGGTAAAAAGTTTCAATATAGTATAAATAAACAAATATCAGAGTAATTTAAATAGAATAAATAGTTCATCATATAACTAAAAGATAAAGGATGAACCAAGTAAAACAAATAACAATGAACCATGTAATGTTAGGCTGAAATGTAACAAAATGTAATGTTGGAATTCATATAGATAAAATATGAAGATGAAACAAATAAACCCAAAATAATACACTAAATACCCTGGTCTTTATTCCCATGTCGGTGCCATCTCCAATCTCCAACCCATCCAATAAGCAACAATCAACAACAAGGTCCTTTTCCCTAATCCAAACATGTATCCATATAATCTAATCGGGTACCAAACAGTGGACCGAGTATGGTGTGAGTGTAACTCAATGGGTAGAAACCACTATATCTAAACAAAACTAGTCTAATAGTAAGTGCATTCAATAAAGCGATAAATAGGAGTATTGATTAATAAATTAATAGAGTATAATAATCAACCTCCTTCAGCACCATGCTGGAATATCTCTGAGCATGTAGGATTACCATGCCAATCATAACCACAAGTTCATGGAGTAATCATATAACTGGGCCAAGCACTATAAGAATGACATCATAATTAATAAAATCCCTATAATCATTATACCATAATCAGGTCAATCCCTATAAGCATTACAATATACCAAGCCATGTCCTCTATATAAGCTTTTCAGCATAACTAGGACAATCCCTATATATAATCATTTTAGCATAATTGATATAAGACATATAACAATTACAGCATAACCGTTCCAAGCCCTATAATCATTACAACATACCATTGCATACCCTCTATATAAGAATTTCATCATAATCAATCCAAACCCTATTAGTATTACAGCATAATTAGGCCAAGCCCTATATATAAGCATTTCATCATAACCTGGAAAATCCTTCTATATAATCATTTCATCATAAGATGAAATAGGAGTCATAATGGTAAGAATTAACACAACATAAATCATGATCCAAAAAGGTCAATTCAGACAATTACCTTTTTATCTTTCAATTCCCTTCCATTCATCAAGCTATTTCTTAAACCATTAACCTTATGATTTATACAACCATATCATATCAAAGTATCACTAATTATTTTAATAAATAAGTAATCAAATTTACAAATTGATCTTATCATAAGTAATCACCTAAGGTCTCATTTCCTGATAATTCAAGTTTTAAATCAATATCTTGTTTATTATTGTTCAAGTGTCGACTCAACCTATGGGTACCCACAATCCAGGTATCAACACTATTAGATCCAAAGGGATCCAATGATTATACAAAACACATAATTATCATCACCTATTATTCTATTATTTAACATGCACATTGTGTTATTGAAATCACATAATATTTCACACACTTAAAAAATAGAAACAAACTATAGGTCTTTGTTCTAGACCACATAGTTTTATTCGACGATCAAAGCATCACTCTCAACAAGGAATGCTAATGAAGAATAAAGGTGAAGTAGATCTTAAGGAAAACCTAGATCACATAAAAATAAAGATAAAAAACCTAATTAAATTGAGGTAAATAGATCATACTCCAATAATGGAGGATAATAGGATATAGGTGAAAACCAAAGTGAAGAAACTCACTGAAGATTAAATGTTGGACTGAGATGTCCATAAGGGAAATAATCACTCCAAAATCACCAAGATTCTCCCTAGGGTTTGGGAGAAGGGGTTTCATGGAAGATAAAAATAAAATCATATGCACAGAGTGTTTTAAAACTAATGGTCCCAAGATATTCATGACTCAAACCCCTTTCATGATTTTAATTTATTGATTTATAATATATATCAAAAAAAATGTGTCACCTTGATTTAAAATAACCCTGATCGACCATTTTATGATGTAAACCAATTTGATAATGTGTAAACATTTCATTATCTGAATTAGTTTATGGCATCTTCCTAGAAACATATTCATGCCCTGTAACCGATTCACAATGTGAAAGTATATTGTAGATAGATCATAACCCAAATTTATGTAGAAAAAAACCCAAACCACCTTTGAATCCTTTTAAACTCATGAAAAAACCCTCATAAGCCTTCAAATCATTTATAACTAGAATAAATTGATTCAAAAAAACATACATACCTAAACTTTAGGTTATTTATCTTACCAAAATATCTTCATATACAAAATAAATTTTAACACCAAGCTTTAAAGAATAAAATAAACCCAGCTGAAATGGTTTCAACCAAAACTCAAGAGGGATGTACCTAAAAAAAGATAGGATATTAAAACCTCCCCACCATATAACATCTCATCCTCAATCCACTCCAAGCATAACTATGGGGTTTTGAAAAACAATTATAACCATTTTTCTCACATAGTAGACTCCCTCTTCCAGGTATCCTCTTGAATGCGCCCATGCTTCCACTATACTCATACTAGAAGTATGGTATTTCCCTAGAGATACTTCTCATCGTGGTCCACAATCTTTATTATATGCTCCTAAAATGACGCATCTTCACCAAGATCAAAATCATCAATGTATACCACATGATAAGGTTTAGGATGATATCTCTGAATCTATGACATGTTAAACACATCATTAATGAAACTATAGTGCTATGGAAGGACCAATCTATATACCATTGGATTTACCCTTTCCACTATCTCGAATGGCTTGAAAAACACGGGTGTAAGCTTTCCCTATTTCTTGATATGGAATTACCCCAACCTAGTAAATACCCAAAGGGAAACATGTTGAACAACCTCAAACTCCATATGTCATCTCTAATGGTCAGTATAATATTTTGTTCTATTTACCATAGTCACCAACCATCTCCTAATCAACTAAACTTCCTCAGACAACTCCTGTATAAAACTGGGACCAATAATCACTGACTTTCCTACCTCCAACCAACAAAGAGTAAAATGGTACAACATTCCATACAAATCCTCAAAAGTTACCATCTATATTGATGCCTAGATTCTATTATTATATGAAATATCTATGAGTGACTTATGTTTCTCCCACAAACAACTAAAATATGTCACATAGGCTCTTAAAATATCCTCCAAAATATGAATCATTTATTTGCATTGTCTGCCAGTCTGAGGATGGTATGTTGTAATCAAAAGAACATGTGATACCAAAGCCTTCTAAATACCCTTACAAAACCAATACATGAAACTAGGATTTCTATCAGAAAAAATACTCCTCAAAATACTATACAGTAAAACTATCTCCCACACATAGAGACTACCTAGATCATCAACAATGAAGGTCACCCTAATGATAAATAATTGGGAAACCATCGATAGTCAATCAATATCACCCATACTTTATCATTATTGCGATGTGTCTTGAGAAATCCCATTATAAATTCCATAGCAAAATCATCCCATTTCCATTCTATAATTGGTAGAGGCTACAATAGCTCAGCAAGCCTATGATTCTTACCCTTACCCTACTGATAGGTGAAAAATCTCTTCACAAACCCTATTACCTCCTTATTCATTCTTGGAAACCAAAACTGTATATATATATATATCACAATATATCTTTTTTAGACCTAGATGTATCACCCATCTAGAAGTGTGAAACTCTCTTATCAGCTCCTTGTACAAGCCTGTAGGAACCCATACTTGGCCATGAAAAATAAGAGAATTGATCATTCAATGAGATCATTTTGATGGTGGCTCCCCGCCATATAAGTTTTCCCTCAGATCTAATCTATATGGATCAGATATCTACTAGGTCTTGATTTGGTCCAAAAGCATGGGTATAACAGATATTGAAGTCAGAGCTACTCAACCCTAGGACTTCTGAACATCTAGATTCATGTTTGAAAAGAGTTACATCATCCACCATTCATTTCAAGACTCTTTCACTATCTCTATATATATTTTTCATCTCAATTCATTGTAAATAATATTTCTCTTGCTCAGTGTATAAGCTAGATCAAAGTCGAAAGACTATAAATACTTGACTCACCTCCAATATCGAAGGTTTAGGTCCCACTAAAAAAATATGTACCTGAGGCTATTATGATACATGTACACCACAAAACTCTCACCTAAAATATAGTTTCTATATAATCTCAATGAGTATACCACTGCATCTAACTTTATATTGTGAGTAGGATAATTCCTCTCATGCGGTCTTAGATGTCTAGATCCATAAGAAACCACTCAATCCACTAATATAAAAATTACTTCAAGTCTAACTCTAGATGTTTCATAATACATGGTATAGACCTTACATGGGATACATAAGGTGAATATCAGTGTTGAGTTCAGCATTCCATCCATCTCCTAAAAATAACTCTCATAAGAATTTGACCAAAAAAATCACCTCATTCTTGGTTATCCTAGACAATGGTTCTGTTAGAAGGGAAAATTTTTGGATAAAACACCAATAACAACCAGATAAACTCAAAAATAATTTAATCTAAAATTAATTCTTGGTATTCTCCCAAGATTACATGGCTAAAACCTTCTCTAGGTCCACTGAAACTCTAGCCTTTGAGATGACACAACCTAATAAGTTCCCTTTTTCAATCCAAAAACTGTATTTGGTTATCTTGGAACAAATATATTTCTCTCTCAATGTACTCATAATGATGTCAAGATTTTAGGAATGACCATCTTATAAATGGGATTATACTAATATTTCATTGATGAAAACCACCAAAAACTGATCTAGAAAAGGATGAAAGATCTTATTCATCGAGGCCTTTAATACTGCCAATGCGTTTGTCAGACCGAACGGCATCACCATGAACTCATATAAGATATACCTACTTTTAAAATCAGTTTGAGGTATGTCTAATGGTCTCACTCATGAATTATGATACCTTGATCTTGATTTAATATTAATTAAAATCTGAGAAACTATCAGGTGATTGAAGATATTTTTGATGTGCGAAAGTGGATACCAGTTTTTCACCATCACCTGGTTCAATCTTCAATATTCCACACACAATCACAGAGTCCCATTAGCCTTCTTGATGAAAATAATGAGAGAACCCCAAGGTGATGTACTAGGTTGTATGAAAATTTTAGCTTGAAGATCTTCCAACTAAACTTTTAATTCTCAAAGCTCTGCTAGCACCATCACGTATGGTGGAATAGAAACTAGCTCTAGTCCTGGAACCAACTCAATCATGAAATCGATTTCCCACTTAGGTGGTAAGCTGAAAAAAAAATAAGGAAAACATCTTTAAAATAGACTACCACTAGAGGAATAATATCATGTTTCATTCCACCATAATCTAGATCAAGACCTACTATATGAACTATTAGACAATCTAATCTACACTGAATTGGTCCTGCATGACTAGCCGGAAGATCCCACTCACACTAGTGAAAAATAAATTCCTCCTTATAGATATAGAAAGTTAACTCTCATTTGATAATAGTATATATGATCCTGGTATAAAAATATCCAGTACATAATATGAATCAAATTGAATCTTGTCATTTCCATCAAAAAAAATTCCCAAAGAAAACAATAACCTCTAATTTCTAGAGGAGATGCCTTGAAATGTTTGATATTCTATGACTGCACTCCCAATGGTGTATCGATGGTCAACACACCATCCAATACTTCCACAACTAAGACCAAAAATTTTTTAAAAATAGATCATATAAATGAATGTGATGCTTCTATATCAAAAAAACATATTAAAGGGTAGATGGTACAAGAATCATACCTCTGAAGGTAGATGGTCCGACATCCAAACTAGTTGGAGTCGTATGTATAGAGTGCAATTAACTTACCCCTATACCTTGGGATTCATATTGACTCCACTATACTACATCATATGAATGGTATTGTATCTTCTTCACTGGGGTAGCACATCCCTTTCCTCGACCTGAACATCCAGTGGAACTTCAACTACTAGTCTTTTGAGGGGTAGTTGTGTCCTTTCTAAACTCTAGTACTTATCCTGATCCCATATCACTTATATGTAGTTGAATGTCCCTAAAACCTCTACAAGTGTACCAACCTACCAAAAGTATTGAAATATAAATCAGGGTATGGTCAATGAGTCCTCTTGTGTCAAAAATTTCTATACTGGTAGCAGTGTAATGAAACACAGTCCTGAGATGGTTTCGCACTTCCCATACTTCTCTTATGGCTGTTTTCTTTATGATAACTATTATAGTGGAACTTTTTATCACCAAAACATGACCTCCTAGTTCTCCCTACTAAATTAGTATGGCTACTTATTGGGGACACTCTCGGATTACCTTTTATGATTACAAATTAATTCATCACATACAAAATGCTACTAAAGAAAAAATCATTCACCTATGACCTGATCTCATAACAAAGCCCATCCTGGAAAAACCTCACACTATCTATCTCATTATTTTATAAATATGGAACAAAGCACTGAAAGTCAGTAAAATATCTAGCATATTCCATCACTAAAAATCTCTCCTATGCCAGTTTCATGAAATCGTGAGCCTTATCATCCATCAATGTTTCAGGATAGAACTAGCTCGAAAAATTTTCCTCAAAAGTCCTTCCCAGATAACTTCCCTTGCAACCATGTTTCTCTAAAATGTCCCACTAATTCTTGGTGAGTCCACAAAGCATGTATAAAGAAAGATTCGCCCTCATATTTTTTGGTGTCTTGAGGCACTTAAAGATCATATGGATGGACTCAATTTAGAGCTCCACTACCTAGGGGCCTCCCTCCCCAGTGAACATAGGTAGATACTACAGATAAAACTCTTTCTTTAGCTCAGACATTGAAGGTATAGTGTGAACTGTATCCATTTTCAGGGATCTCATGACCCTCAGGAATCTATCACAAATATGAAAAATCGCATGATCCTGAGGAGCTATAGGAATCTTCGGTTTAGCTATGTTGGAAGTGTGCTAATTTCCTCTCTCTTGATGCTCATTTTGAATACAATGAGGATTCATTTTATCTACACGACAAAATCACTCCTTAGAATACCGAATAACATCAAGGTCAACCTCAAAAGGTGACAAATATGGAGAACCAATGGGTCATGGTCTTCCTAAACATTGATTAACAAGTTAATTGTCATGACATAACAGTTATTTCATTTTATTTATCAGATATAATAGGTATCTCATTTCATAGTTCATATAGGAAAAAATATCACATGCAATAAATATTTCCTTATCATGAATAATGCATTTCAATATACATCCCTATATGCCTATAATGATGTATTCAGACTCATATTGTTCCATAATAGGCGACAAGTATAAATCTCAATAAACAATAACATCACACAATATATAGATCACACAAAGTGAAATAATATCTATCGTAACAAGATAACATCATAAAAATGATTCCATCCCTGGGAACTCATATTTTCTCCCATACATGGGTTAGTTACTCCCATGCACAAGATAATTACCAAGTCCAGACACATCCTAGTCTCCTTTAAACATTTCCCATATAGTAAAGAAATATAAAATAAGAATCTAAAGCTCTGATTCCACTTTGTAATAAACCTCAAACTGTCAATATCTCACGTGGCCAAATAAGGTGGGTTACTAGACCTCAAGTGCACCTCCCCATATGTTATAGGCTTTCAACTAGTAGTGAGGGTGTATAATAAATAGTGGGGTGACTATATCCCTTGTTATAGAGTTTTAATATAGCAAAAATAGACAAATATCAAAGTAATGGAAATAATGGAAACATTTCATCATACAATTGGAAGATAAAGGAAGAACCAAGTAAAGCAGATAATAATGAACCATGTAATGTCATGCTAAAATGTAACTAAATTTCATTCTGAAATCTATGATAATAAAAGAACAAAATGACAAAAATAAAATCAAAATAAGACACCAAATACCTCAGTCATAATTCTTATGTTGATACCATCTTTGTTCTCCAAACCATTCAGCAAGAAACAATCAATAACAAGTTCATTTTCCCTTGTCTAAACCTATATCTATGTAATCTTCTTGGGTACTAAACGGTGGCCTAAATAAGGTGTGAGTGTAACTCAATAGGTTAACACCACCATTTAAAGAAAACCCATTCAATTATTAAGTGCATGCAATAAAGTGATAAATATAAGTATTAATTAATAAATTAATACAGTATAACAATCTACCTACTTTAGCACCATGATGGAATATCTCTGATCATTTAGCATTACCATATTAATCATAACCACATGTTCATGGAATAATCATATAATCGGTTCAATCCCTATAATAATTATATAATAACTGATCCAATCCCTATAATCACTTCAGTATAACTAGGAAAAGACCTATAAGAATTATAACATACTAATCCATGACCTCTATATAAGTATTTAACCATAACTGAGTCAATCCCTCTATATAAACATGTTATCATAACCAAGACAAAATATATAAGCATTATAGTATAACCGAGTCAAGACTTATAAGCATTATAGTATACCGAGTCATTCCCTTAATATAATAATTTTAGAAAAATCAGGCAATGCCTTATAAGCATTACAGCATAATAGGTCCAAGCCCTCTATATAATCAGTTCAGCATAACTGATCCAAGACATATATATAAGAATTTCAACATAAGATACAATACAATTAATAATGGAATGAAATAACATAACATACATCATGATCCACAAAGTTCAATTCATATAATTACCTTTTTATCTTTCAATTCCCTTCCATTCATCAAGTTATGTCTTAAACCATTAATATGTTAGTGTACACAACCATATAATATCAAAGTATAACCAGTAATTTAAATGAAAAAGTAATCCATTTTCCAAAGTGATCCTATCACAAGAAATCACCTAAGGTCTCATGTTATACTAAATGATGTTTTAAATCAAAATCCAATTCATTATTGTTCAAGGGTAGGATCACCCTATGGGTAGTCGCAAGCTAGGTCTCAACACTATTGGATCTAAAGGGATCCATAGAGTAGAAAAATCACATGATTATTATCACCAATTATTTTATTAGTTAACATAAACATTGTTTCAATGCAATCACATAATATTTCACATGCTTAAACAAATAGAAACAGATCGTAGGGATTTGTTCTATACCACCTATTTTTATTTAGTGATCAAAGAAACACTCTCAATAAGGTATGCCAATAAAGAAAAAAGGTAAACTAGATCACAATTAAAACCAATATCAAACAAACATAAAGATCAAAACCTAATTCAATGGTGGTCAATAGATCACACTGCTATAATTTAGGATAGCATAAGAAAGGGGAAAATTAAAGTGAAAGAACTCACCAAAGATTAAACACTATATCGAGACATTCTAAAGGGAAGGAATCACTCCAAAATAGCTTGGAATAACCCTAGGTTTTAATAGAAGGTGATAAATAGAATATGATAATAAAATCATACACATAATGTGGTTTAAAACATCTAGCCCCAATATATTCATGATGTGAACCCCTTTCATGTTGTGAATTTCTTGATTTATAATATAAGCCAAAAAACACATCGCCTTGGGTTAAAATAACTTTGATTGACTGTTTCATGATGTGAACCAGTTTCATGGTGTGTAAATGCTTGATGCTTTGAACCAGTTCATATCATCTTCCTGGAAACATGTTCACATCGTGTACCTCGTTCACGATGTCAAAGTGTCTTGCAGATATATCATAGACCATATTTCTATAAAAAACCTAAACCGCCTCTGAAGCCTTATAAACCCATATATAACCCTCATAATCCTTTGATACATTTATACTTAGACTCCATTAATTAAAAAAATATACATCCCCAGACTTTAGGTCATTTTCCCCAGAAAAAATCACTTTATCACCAAAATAAACTTGACCACCATGGTTTAAAGAAGAAAAGAAACCCCAAATGAAAATGGTTTAACCAAAAATCAAGAGGGATATACCTAGAAAAATATGTTATCTTATAAAAATAATAAAATAATTAGGATATCTTATTTGAGAACATTACTACACCCTTTGGATATTCTCCCTTGGTTAAAACATTAAGCCTCTTTAGCATGGTATTTTGGTAAGAAAAAGGCTTATAGAAAATGGGGATAAAATGGAAGAGATACTAGGTCAGAGTTTTTGTTATGATAATTTTGTATAATGAGTGAATTAGTGGGGTGGAGATGATCTCCTTTTATAGGTAATGGGAATGTCATTTTTTTTAATATAACTTTTCACTACAAGGATAGCACATGTTTCACATAGAAAGTTGAGCCAAAGTGTATAATAATTGAGTTTTTAATTAATTAAGGTTAATAAGTGGGGTGGAGGTGAGATCCTATTATAGGTAATGGGAATGTCATTTTTGTAAATATAAGTTTTTTACTACAAGGATGGAACATGTTTCACATGGAAGTTAAGCCAAAGTGTATAATAATGGAGTTTTTAATGAGTTAAGGTAGCTCAAACCTCAAACATTCATTTTCAAACATTATTTAAACATTTTTTTTCAGTCTTTTACTCTTAGATTCTTCAATTTTACCATTTTTTGTTTTTACCATTATAATTATTTTTTACCTAAGTTAATTTTAATGACTAAAATTAAAATAATAATTATTGAATAAATTGAAAATAATAATTCTAAATATTGAATACATTTTATAGAATAAAATTTTTATGTATAGAAAATTTTATTTTTAACATTAGCACATGTATCAAGTAAAAACCTATTTTTAGAAAAGGTGTATTTTTAAGAATAAAAATATTTTTATGACAAAATTATCAATAATTTTTTATTTATATAAAATAAATTGGTTTATTATGAACCATGTAATATTTATTTTTCCTAAAAAACAATTCAAAATTGAATTACACCTTATAGATACTTAGTTAAAAGAAACAGATCAAAAATTATTTTTATTATACTAAAATATAACTTAAGTTTCTGAAATGTTAGACATGAGTTTTATAAATACAAAATTATCTTTTAAATGATTTATTTTAATTCATAAATATATATATATTATATAAAATGATTTCATAAAATTTCAAGTCATTATTGTATTAGGAAAATATCATAAAAGTGATAGTATTTACGAAATCGATATTTTTCACTATTCACCTAATATTTAACTTTTCTAGAAAAAACTCAAAAATTCATTATAATATAATTATGACATGATGAATTCAAAATTTATGTTCATTTTATAAAATTTAATTTTGATATTTTAAAATTTTATTTGTTAAATGAAAATAAAAAATATAATGAAAAAAATTATAGAAATGATGTTTTTAAGTTTTCTTAATATTATTTTATATAAATTTATAGTTTAAATAATTTTAATATATTATTTAATATATAATAATATTTTAAAATATTTAAATTTAATTTATTAAGAAAAAATAAACAACACTTTGAAAAAACATTTATTTGGTAAAGAACAACCTATTTTAATATTAAATCATATTAATTATTTGTTCAATAAATTTAATAAATTTTAGTTGATTAATAACATTATATTTACTAGAGGTTTTATTATTCATTTGATATTCTTAATAATATTCATCTAATATATCATAGCTCATTTTTGTTCAGTGTTATGTGTGAAACATGTTATCGAAAGATATATTCCAAAATCTCAGGGTGTTATATTTCCCTCTTAACTAAATTGCATCCTCATAATTTTAATTACCCCATCAATGATTATATACAAGGGTATTTTTAATATATTAATGATTTGAGTTATAGTTTATAATTATGTATATAAATTACAGTATTTTTTAACAATGAGACACTTATATTTTACCAAACTATTTTTGGGAAAGACATCTCATGATTAGGTATTAAGACCCATTGAAAGTATATAGTTAGCATTATACTGATATATGATCATTAGTTGTTTTTTGATTTCCTTATCCCATCAATTAACATGACCTATATATGGATAAATCCAATCCATACCTAGTATCACATAAAATTATATTATGGTAAAAGGAACTAGATTTGTAGGAAGTATTTTCCCACAAACCATAATTGAAGAGGAGTTCTAGACTTTAGATTAAATCATTGAATTACTAGGATTTTTTATTGATAATGCAATATTTATCCTTTGGGATGGTCATTCGATATTCTAATATAAATTCCTATATATAAAGTATAATTTATAACTAAAAATAAATAGGACATCTATAATTCTGTAGTAGAGGAGAATTGTACCATAATTATCATTATCCAGTTCCATAATAGTCATTTCATAGGTTCTTCCTTGTTATAGAGGTTTTAAATTCCTATCATCTATATTATCCCTAGGGTTGGATCATTTATTTTTATAATTTTTAAGCTCCCCACAATTAAAACATATTTTCATTTGTGGTACCTTAAAATGAAACTTATTTCTCTTCATCATGTTTCCTAAACTCTTTATTTTTACCCAAAAACTTATTACTCTATGTCCACATTTTCTACACATAAAACATATTTTTATTCATTTTATATATTTACCTAGGTGATTATTATTTCATTTTTCACATGTATAATATTTAATTTTATTTCCTTTATGGTCCTTACCAATTGATCTTTTAAGATCCTCTATTTTCCTCTTGTTATTATTTTGTTTGAAAACTTACTTTGGTTCAAGTTTCTCAATCAAAACTGCAAGATTTATTACTCCTTCTCCTATCCCATTTGGTTTCTCAATGGTAAAATCATCACTTTTTTCATCACATGTACTTTTAACTTAGTTCTTCTTGGATCCATCCATTACTAAAATAAAGGAAAGTTTTGGGTGAGAACACTTAATTTAATAAAAATAAAATTTTTAACATAGAATTATTGATATATATATACCATAACTTATTAAATTTATAATTTAAATCTATTTTATCCATGTTAATATTCTAACTATGTTATCTAACCTAATTATATTCAAATCCTTCATATTGATTGATAAATAGAATGTGGATTAACTAAGGAATATGCCCCTGGAGGGTCTATCCAGGTATGTGATCTTAGGCCCACTCATCATACACCTTGTGAAGATCAAGTTGATACTCAACCATCTTATTTTAGGGGGATTAACCCTAAGTTAATATATTCCATAGCCACATCCACTTTCTAGTATTTAGATTAAGATATAATTTCTCGGAAACCACATAATCTTTTTTTACCAAAACTTTAGGGTGTTATCCTATACTTGGACTTATATCTTGATTTTTCACTAAAGTGATATTATCTTAATACCAAAAAATAACTAAACTAATCCTAAAAAATAATTAAACTCTACTCTAATACCAATTGAGGCACCCCAAACTTTTACTCCCAAATATTTAATTAAAAAATATTTTTTTAACACTAGATTTGAAACAAATTGAGATGAACTTATCTTAATTTTATATCATTTTCATAAGTTAAACATTATACCTCATAAATAACCAAATAATAATAATAATATAAGGTTTAGTGTCTTTGAGGATCAGCGACATAAGAAATTTATTTTATGATACTTGTAAATATTTCTCTATAATCAAACCACACTAGACCCCCTTATAAACTCCTCATAGGTTATACTCATATTCATAAACTAGGGAATAAAAATATAAGTAAGGGTTGATGTCAAATTTTTAGTAATGGAGAAACTCACCAATATTTCATCATGGGTTAGATCGTAAGAATCTAAGAAAACATAATAAGGGGAGAAATATCTTATTAAAAAGATCATGGGACAATAATATTTGTATATAAATCATTATATAAGGACATACAATTTCAAATAAACAAATATATACCATGTAAAAAGAGTGTGAGATACTAAAAATGATCCATGGAGCATAATCATAGGCATATAGTATAGAAATGTGGAATAATAATAAGCATAGTAATCATAATATAGTGGATTAGGAATCACTTCTTATTTCCCATAGTGTATTAGAAATCATAGCCTATTTCCCATTGTAGAGTAGGCATTACTTATTATTTCCCATAGTTGATCAAGTATTAATTCTTATTTCCTATAGTGTATCAGGCATTACTTCATGGTTCCTATAGTGTATTGAGTATCATTACCCATTACCCATTATTATCTCATGACATATAAATCCTTAACCAATTAAATTTAGTGTGATATAGGACCCAAAAATTCATAATGATAATCATCCATACATATGTATTCCATTAAAATATTAAAACGTTCATACTTCAAACATCATTTAATTAACTCATAGATATAGATAGATTTCCTGAAAAAAAAAATCCTAGAACAAACCATAAGACATCCAAAGAAAGAAGTTTGATGTTGGCTTAAAAATATATCTAATTCAATATAAGGAATGATAAGGATGTTTATATAAATGAAAAATAACTTTTTAAGATCATTGGACAAATCAATTGAAAATGAGAGGAAATACCCCTTTTTAAAATCTTGAAAACTCCTTAAAAATGTTTTCAGTAAAGTGAAATAATTTAATCTTAATAAAAATTATAATTTAAAGAAAAAAATTTTGTAAAAAATTATAAGAGAAAGATGCTTGAAAAAAAATAAAGGCATAAAAACATTGAATTATTCTTTCATAAAAACATAAGCCTTTAAAATCCATTTTAAAATCAATAATTCCTTTTAGAAATAAAATGTTAAATTTTGAAAAATATAAGAATGTTTATGTTTATTTTTAAAATCAACAAAAATGAAAATTATTTGGAAAATAATTTTAAAACATTTAAATTAATCTTTATAAATAAGAATTCTCATTTAGGTTTATAAACCATAAAAGTGTTTTTTGAAAATGTTTTTAACACACTCATAAAATGTGAAGTTACAGGTCATATTAAAAATTAATTTTTGAAAATGTGAAGTGAAAACTTTTGAAAACTTTTAATTTTAAAAATTATGTTAAATAATGTATCCTTTAAAAGTATATAATGTTTTTTGAGAAAATTTGGACTGTAATATAAAACATACCATCATGAAAGGAAAGTGTTTTTCAATATTTTAAAATACCTTTGTTGAAAACCACATCCTAAAAATGGTTAATAAAACATAATTTTTAAAATGGGTAAAGTAAAATTTAAAGGTCACACGAGATAAAACAAAATTAGTTTTTTAAATATAAATAATAAAATTGATAGGAATAGAAAATATGGACATAGAAGAGAAATTATCATTAAATGGGGTGGGAATTATTCTTAACAAATATATATTTTTGAGAAATAAATTAATCAAGGTAAAATATTTGAATTAAAAATATAACTTTACCCAAAGATATAATTCATTATATTATAATCATATAATATAATAAAATAATATTTTAAAACCATGGAAAAAGAGGAATAATTACTATTCAAGAAAATAAGTTCGGTTAAAAAACCATTACAACTTAAGAAATGTTTTAAAAAAAAATCCTTAAAAGAGAGAGATTTAAATTGAAATTCAAATATCATGAAAAAAAATTTATTCATAGTTTTATATAAAAAATAGTCAGTATACACACCATTTAAATTAAATTAGGTGTATAAAACAAACAAAATTATCAAAGAAATGAAATTGAGATGAAACACCCTTACCTTAATTCCTAAATTCCAAAAAACTTATTTAACCTATTTTATAAAAAATAACCATTTTAATAACCAATATTAAAACCTTATTTGTACTTATATCCATAATTTATTATCATTTCCTAAAAATATATTATTTATTTATATTTTATTTTCATCATTAGTTTCAATTATTTTTTTAGTACTAGTTTCGTAATGCCGGTGTCAATTCTTGTTTATAGATTCAAATTTTATAATTTTGAGATAATAATAGGTACTATAATTTATTTTTTATAATGATTTATAATTTTTGTAATTTCATTTCATAAGTATTTTAATTATGATTCCTAATGATGAAGTTGATGATGAGTTTGTTTCGATAATTTTTAATGAACAAAATGGTGGTACATTAATAATAAGATAAATATTAATATAACATTTATAGAACCATGAAACAAACATTATTTTATATTTAAATTATAATAACATATATTTTTAAGTTTCCATAGTCATCCAATATATAAATTCACATCATTTTTCATATAGGTGGTGAAACCGACTCAAAAAAGAACAAGTTATAATCTATGAGTGTGTACGGTTAAGAAAGTGATTATTTTGGAATAATATAATTATTATAGACATAGAATTATATTATTTATATATATGTTTATGTTTTTTAATTATATTTTAATATATTTTGATAATTAATAAAATTCTATATGAAAAATAAAATATGCCACCTTTGTGGAGGCAGCAGTCCACGTGTACGCACGGGCGACGCGTTCATTATCTATAGATCGGTAGAAATATAGTGAATGGTTTATAATTTAAAAATATTAATAATAATATAAATATAATATTAATCCACTAAATATAATTTTTAACTAAATTTTTAAGGTGGTGATGAAAGATCAAGAATGTCATTCATAGAGACGGTAGTCCACATGTACGCATGAGGACGTCTTCATTTTTCAAATGGTTTTGGAGGAATGTAGAAAATGGGTATTACATTAGTATAATAACATTTAATAATATTAATAATACATTTTATCATACTTTAATAGATATAATATATTTCATGGGGTAAAATAAGAAAATAATTGAGAGAGCTTTGTTGAGAACATTACCCCTCCCTTTGGATGTTCTCCCTTGGGTTACACCTTAAGGCTCCTTAGATTTGTATTTTGGAAATGAAAATACTTCTATGATGTGTATAGATTGTGTATTATATACTAGGGAATATTTTTTTTGAGATAATCCTTTATTATGAGTTTATAATTGGGGTGGAGTTGAGATTCTTTTATAAGTGAAGGGAGTAGAATTTTAGTAAATATAACTTTTTAATATAAATAGAGCACATGTTTCATATGGAAAGTGGATCCAAAGTGTAAAATAATGGAGTTTGGGATGATTTAAGGTATATAATTCCTTACAAATTTAGTTCAACACATGTTTTAAGTCTTTTAATCTTAGATGTTTAACTTTTACCATTTTCAGTTTTTACTGTGGTAATTAATTTTTACCTAAGTAATTTACTTTTAATGAATAAAAAAATGTGAATTACTACATAATTTAGAAATAATTATTCCAAATATTAAATCTATTTTATCAAATAAAATATCTATGTGTATGAAAATTTTATTTTAACATTATCACTTGTAACGTGTAAAAACTTATTTTTATAACCAGTGTATTTTTAAGCATTAAAAATATGTTTATGAAAAAATTATAAATGTTGTTAATTTATATGAAATTAATTATATTATTATTAACCATGTGAGATTTATTTTTCTTACAAAATAGTAGAAAAATTGAATTCCACCATGTAAATACTTTGATAAAAGAAACAGACCTAAAATAGTTAGAGTAAAATATTACTTAAATTTCAAAAAAAAATCAGTAGTAGGTTTTATAAATTCAAATTTATATTTTTAAATAATTTATTTTAATTTATGAATATATATTTTTTATATCAATAGTTTTCATAAATTTTAAAATAATTCTTGTATTATGATAATGTCATAAAAGTGGCAGTGTTTGTAAAATCAGTATTTTTCTCAATTCAACCAAAATGCTACATTCTCAGAAAAATATCAAAAATTTATCCTAAGATAATTATGATATGATTAATTAAAAAATAAATTTAATTTTATTAAATTTAAATTCTAAAATTTATAAATTTAATTTTTAAATAAAAATACAAAATATAAATAAAAAATTATTTTTATTCAAATGACGTTTTTAAATATTCTTAATATTATTTCATTTAAATTTATCATTTAAAGAATGTTAATATATTAGTTCTTATATAATAATATTTTAAAAGGGTCCAATTTAATTTATTAGGGTAAAATACAAAATACTTTAAAAATAGTTATTTGATAAATAATAATCCTTTTTAATATTAAATCATATTAATTATTTATCCTCTAAATGTAAAAAAATAAATGAGTAATAAAATTTAATTTACTATTAGTTTTATTATTCATAAAACATTATTAATAATATTCATCTAATATGTTGTGGATCATTTTAGTTTAGTGTTGTGTTTAATATAATCTATCAAAAAATATATTCCAAAATATCAGGGTGTTACAGCATCAACAGGTCTCATGAGACAAATAGTTGTCCAGATTAGTTGGGTATTTGGGGTATACCTACCCATTCATTGAAATGTATTATAAAAAGTATTGGTGATAAGGTTTATGATGTCATGGTATGAGCCCTTGGTGGTAGGATCATAAAATCTAGAATTATGAATTTCTTTCATTAAAACTTATATTATTATTATCCATGTGATTGTTTTATTGATATTTACCATGGATATATTTGGAATATCATGTTATTGATTAAATGGTATATGAATTTATTATTTACTCTATCATGTTGTGTATGCCTCATGTATTCATGATAGATTCTATTGTACGATTTACCTTACTGGTCATCTAAGATCATGCATTATTTTTTTTCCTTTACTCGTGATATGAAGAAAGAATAATTGAATAATTTTCAAGGATGTAAGAAAGTTTTTCATGAGATTTTTTATTTGTCCAATTAAATATGGAAATAATGTATGTATCTAGTCCCTCAAGACTACTAAACTGATCAATATTTTGGGATACAATCTCTTGTATATTATACCAATATTATAAAGTAAACATCGGTTCTGGGTTACTTGAGTTAGGTTTTTTATATTTGGTATCATATAAAGTTTAAAAGGACCTAGGGGAACTAGATTTTATAATAACATAGCTATCACAATCATTAAGATAAATCATTGTAATGCTGAATAAATTTTAGGTGTTTTTATGTTATGGCTCAATATTCACGATGTTATGAGCTAATTTAATGTGTGCCATTATTTATATATGGAATCTAGTGGACGAAAGGGAAATCATATCAACACACATAGTCAATGTTTGTATTACTCTTATGATCAAGTAAATACAGCAGGTGTTTGAGTTGATTAGATTGTGGCCATATTGGTAAAAATAACCTTGGTTATGACAAATAACCTTACCCATATATAGAAACCTATTGTTCCATAGAATGATGAACATATGTTGGATTGATTTATGAGATGTAAAACTACATACTTTAATAGAACTATTAATCCATTGGTAACTAAAAAGTGGATCAAGTCCCTCAAAAAGATTTTCCTAGATTAGATAAGTAATGAAAGGAAAAAAGGTTACTTTTCAAGTATATTGTTTAAAGGTAGATGATGATAAATGGAGGTTATTAATCAAAAATACTTAAGAAGATAAATAAATAGAAAGTATAAAATAGAAAAAAATTAGAATGATATTCTTCAATAAATATTTTCCTTGAGAGTGGTTAGATGAAATAGATAAAAATTTATCTCAATCTCAATAAAAAGGAAGAGGAAAGTGTTTCTGAATATGAAGTTATCTTCACAAGATTATAAAGTCATTTAGTAGACTATATATGTAATTATGAGATCAATATTGACCATTTATTTGATGGGATTAATCCAAACCTTTGAAAGGGAAATGGTCTCAAAAAAAATTTCATCATATGATGATATAGTATCATGTTCCATCAAGATAGAGAAATAATTTTCAATGTTTTATATATTTTAAGTAAAATCAAGAAAAGAAGAGGCCAGCTGACTACCAAGGGAAAATAACTATTTCAAATAAGAAGAAAGGTAATATGGTATTTCTATAATGTGATAATTATGGAAATAAACAACATGGTAAATTCTTAAAGGGAATAGGAGTTTTTTATAAGTGTAAAGATAGGGTTTGTATGGATTATGAATTCAAGATAAAGAATAAAAATATTATTATACAGTGCTTCAAATGTATGTATATGGGGAATTATTCAAACCAAATCCCCAAGTGTCAAAGTAACCTACCATAGAAGGTGCCAAGGGGGGAAATCCAAGATTATGTGATTACTACTACTTAATTTTAATCCCTTAAGGATGTGGTGGTAGGTAATTTGATTATAAATTCAAATTTAGTAAATGGTTTATTTGATTCTAGATATTAGCACTCTTTTATATCTTCTATGTTTTCCAAGAACATTAAATCATCCCCTGGTACCATAATAAAGGATTTATCAATCAATACACCTATTGGAAATATTATTACAATAAGGATATGTTATTCAGTCCCTATTATGATTCATAGACATACCCTATTTGAAAACATGGTTATTATACCTATGGATTACTTTGATATAATATTTTCTAAAAATTGTCTTTCAAATTATAATATAAAAATTTATTTGCAAGAGAAGTATATTATGATATGTGGAGGATATGTAAAATACCTTATCTTAATATGGGAGATTTCATCATAAAAATTATGTTTGTACTCACTTCAAATAGATCACCTTAATGAAATTCTAGAAAGAAGTTCAAATTCAATCTATGGATGGGAAAGGTAACCTTATAATAGAATATATGTCTATTTTTTGGAAAACAATGGTGTTTTTTCTAAAGAGTTACATGTAAATCCACCTAAGTGTAAAGTTTAATTTTCCACTGAACTTATACTTGATGAAAAACCTATATCAAAGACTCCCTAGAGAATAAACATAGTAGAATTAGTGGATCTAAAGAAACAACTACAATATTTGTGTCATAATGGATTCATTTACCCTAGTGTTTCACATTAGAGATCCCCTGTTATTTTTATTAATAATAAGGATGAGTCTATGAGGTTTTGAATAGATTATAGGTAAATAAATTCCATTATTATAAATAAAAAGTATCTTATTCCTCACATTGATGGCTTGTTTTATCAAATTCAAGGATCTCAATATTTTTAAAAGATTGATCATCGTTCTGGGTATCATCAATTGGGAGTAAGAAAGGAAGATATTCCAAAGGTATAATTTCACACAAGGTATGAAAATTATGAGTTTTTAGTAATTCCATTTGGATTGAATAATTCACCCCTTATTTTTATGGATATAATAAATAGATAATTCAAATATTATCATAATAATTTCTTTACGGTATTTATTAATGATATATTGGTATAATCTAAAATATATTAATAGAATAAAATCTATTTGATAATCATTCTTGAAACTCTCAAATGAAAAGAGTTATATGGAAAATTTAGTTAGTGTGAATTTTGGCTTTAGGAAGTTTCTTTTCTTGGCCATATTGTCTCCAAGGATGGAATATTAGTTGATCCTTCAAATACAAATGCAATTAAAGAAGGGATTATACCAAAAAACATAATTGATATATGTAGTTTACTTATATTGGAAGGTTATTATTAGTGCTTTACTAAAAATGATTATCTATTAGATAACTCGTTAACCAAGTTGACATGTAAATGTGTGAAGTTCATATGGTTAGAATAGTGTAAAGAAATATTTGAATAAGTAAAGAGTATATTGGTCAATGCACTGATATTGACTTTACCATTAGGAATGGAAGGATTTGTGATATATATATATAGTGATACTTTAAAAAAAGGACTTGGATGTATCCTTATACAGAATGAATGAGTTATTGACTATTTATCAACATTGTTAAAGATACATGAATAGAATTATCTAGCCCATGATCTTGAGTTGGCAGATGTAATCTTTTCTTTGAATATATGGGGGAATTATCTTTATAATGAAATATTTGAGATATATACAGATCACAAAATTTTTAAATACATATTTTCATAAAAAGTTCTCAACATGTGATAAAGGATATTGTAAGATCTACTCAAGGATTGTGATTTCTCAATACACTACCACCCTAGGAAGGAAAATAAGGTGTTTGATACATTGAGTAGGAAAGATCATGGAATACTAACTAAAATGAAAATTGAAAAAGATTCTATATTCATGGATTCAGTAATGTTAGATATGTAATCATTAGGGAAGGGAAAAATTACTCCTTTTTCAAATGATTCCCAAACCATATTTACTATAGAAGTTAAAAATGTCTTATCCTGGTGAAAATAGTTTAAAAAGTAAAATTAATGTTCTGAATTATGGGAATATAGTACACTTTGTTTATATAGACAGTGTGCTGAAATTCAGAAAGAGTATATGTGTTCTATTATTACCTGATTTACTTGATGAATCTTATAGCACAAATTTATTTATTCACCCAGGTATCACCAAGATGTACACATATTTATGAGAACATTTTTTTGGGATAATATAGAGTATAAAATTATTAACTATGTATAAAGATAATTATTTTTTCCATAGGTAAAGGATGAGATACAAAATATTAAAGGAGACATGAAATCTATTCCTATTCTTATCTGTAAGTGGGCTGATATTACTATTTAATTTTTCATAATATTTCAAAATACTCCAAAAACAAATGATTCTATATGGGTTTTTATAGATAATCATACCAAGTCTATAGATTTCCTCACTACAAGGGAGGACTTACCTCTTGATCACCTCATATGACTCCATATCAATGAATTTTTTAGACTTATTGGTGAACCTATTTTTATTTTATATGATCATGACTCATGTTTTTCATTTAATTTATAAAAAAATACTTAGGAAGACTCCCAACATTGAGCTATATTTAATTACTTCTTATTATCCTCAATAGATGAACATTCCACAATCCTTTTTTTTATTTTATTGAAGAATCCACTTAGGGTGAGTGGGAACCAACAGAAAATCCACAAAAGATACATTACAGATTTCAAAATTCAAAATAACAACCATAACCATCAAACCGTACCACAATCCTTCAAACATGCCATTCAAAATTCAAATGAGAGCCATCATTTCCACCTCGATATGTGCACCATGACACATCACCTTTTTCAATTTTCAAAAAAGAGACCATCATCGCGTCCTCAAAGCTACCACCTCACGATCCAAATTTTAATGAAACCATCCCACCTGAAAATAGAAACACTATGCCAGATTTCAAAATTTAAAAACAAATTCAAAAAGGTACATCAGATTCTGAGGAGTCCTCGATCCAAGCAACCCACATCAGCCAAAATCACATCATCTGTCATCAAATTCTTTGGAACACCACTGTCGTCGTCGCTGCTATATCACTACCAGATCTTATGATCGGAACTCATAATCGGAACCACCATCCTCCAACACACCAAACAAACCTTTACAAACACATTCCACAGTAAAGATATCTGAACAAAATCATAAAAATGAACAAAAAATAAATGGGATTGAAATCCAAGCCAGGAAGAAATTACAATATAGAGAATAAATGAATCAGAAACCCCAAAATCAGAGCATATAAATAACTTGAGCCATCACTCCTCAGCCATCGTAGAACCATCGGGTTCGACTAGGTCAGGGCCTAGCATGAAAGAACAGAAGAAAGAGAATTGGAGGAGGAATGACGCGCCTCAAAAGCCAAACACCATACCATAAGAAAATCAAAACCAAAATGAAGGGGCGAAGAGCATATGAAACCCTAATCGTCAAGGGAGAGAAAAGCGCCATTGTGGGCCGAATCACACGAAGAGAACAAAGATTCTAATGAAACCCTATAGGAAACCTACCAAAAACACCATAAAAGGATAGAAGACAATGATGCCAAAGCTGAAGGGGAAAACGATCCACAAACAAAGGATATGTGATAAATAAATTCCAAGCTCCAGGAAAAGACGCCTAAGAGAAAACAAAAGAAGGAGAAAATGAAACTAAAATCCATAACCGAAGTGTGAAAGGAAATTCTTCCATTGAGAAGAAGAGGATGAAACCAAAAGACCACCGAGCTAGATGAACGAAGGACCACTGAAAGAAGGGGAGGAGGGGAAACCCTGGATCCCGAGAGGGAACCTTTGGGATAGAAGAGATCCTAGGTGATAACGGTGCCATCCCCTCCTCTAAATTCTAATTAATTGGGTGTTTTTGAAAGTTACACCTAGATGAACATTCCAAAAAGACTATTAAAGCATTAGAATCCACGATCAGTTCATGCTTACTTAACTTTCAAGGTACATGGGATCATTATTTCCTTTTGGTGTAATTTTATTATAAAAATATCTTTTATTCAACCATTAAAATGGTGTCTTATAAATCATTTTACAAGAAATGATTTCATACACCAAATTATTAGGATGAAGTTGGTGAAAGGAAGCATTTAGTCCTAGAACCTATTATGGAGACAATGATAAAAGTGAGAACTATTAAGAGTCATATCTAGGTATCTCAAAGTATTAAAAAGAAATATTTTTATAAATGAAGGAATGATCTAGAATTTCATGTAGAGGATCATGTTTTCTTGAAGGTATTTCCATGGAAGGGTGTTATAAGTTTTGGCAAGAAATGGAAACTAAGTCCTAAGTACATCAAGAATTTTTAGATTTTGGGAAGAATTGGATTTATGGATTACCATTTAGAAATGCCACCCAGCCTCTCTAAAGTACTTTATGTGTTCCAAATATCACTATTAAAGAAGTATATGATATACCGAATATAACACCCCGACCCCAGTTTCCCGAAGTCTGTGCATTATTACATAGCATTGGCATGATCATAAGAAAGATCAAGTCTCGAAAGACCGATTAGTTTAGTAGCCTTGGAATAACTAGATACATTCATAAAGTTTACATTACATCATAAAGTGAAAACTACTACAAAAACATCTTGTATTCATATCCCCTCATATTATCCCTACAGGTCATTCATAAATTACTTCTTCACATCCTGGAAAAAAAACATTGAAAGGGGTGAGCCCAAATGCTCAGTAAGGATAACATTATAGCGGAAATATTCATAAATAAGCATAAACATTTAAGACAATGTATAGCTAAAACAAAAGCCTTTTAAACTTGAACTTCAGCATAATATGGCAAAGATAAAATGAAATAATTCCATTTACTTATTCACATAGATATTCTACTAGTCAAATAATCACATGCAATATCAATAACCACTTTCATAATGATGGAATGCATAATTCCAGACTATCATAACCACGTAGCCAAGGCCTCGGGCCAAGACTACAAATAAGATTTTGTCAAGGCCTATTGACAAGACACTAGTTTGTCACATGATACCTAATGATGCATTGAGGAGCTATAGCGGGCTCCACCCGTCACTTATTAAGTCTAATTCATTCCTCATATGAATAGGTTTCAACATAACATAAACATTCATATTAAAAATAGCATACGAAATGTCAATACTTTCACCATAAACCATGAATGGTATAAAAATAACACATCCACAGTCAAACATATCACAAAACCTTAAATACAATATGGAAGTTTTGTATTATAATAAATCAACTTCAAATAAACTTAAAATCTATCAAAGTATGTTGACATAGATGAAATCAAAAGTATTTGAGAGAAATATCTATTTTTTTGAAATCATTTAAAAGTCACATAATTATAAAATAAAACATTTACTTTGAAAATATCCTTATAAGCTTGTAAGGGAAGCTTCTAAGATTTTATATAGGTGGAAAATAGTTGCACCCTCCGTATAAGTTAAAAAAACATTCTTACCTTAATTTTGTCGAAAAGGTTAAAAAGGACCTTGTTTGGAAAAAGACGGAAAGATTCCTTTATAAACCTCTTATAAAAATTCAAACAATGGTATAAATGAATTTAACCCATATTATGTAAAATAGCAATAATTTTTTGAAAAACATTTTTAAGAAACATGGATGTGGATGATAAAGAGGTCCTAGTAGATAATTACGTATAAACAACCTCGGATAATGAAGAGATTGTGAAATAACCCTTACCTTGTAATTTTCCTTAGTCGATGGTATGTTAACCTCCTGTATAATAGTTAAAACATTGTTATTAAATTATAAAAGAACCATATACATAATTATGATATCATATATGATCTTCTAATAATGCTTTGTTAATAATACTTTAGTATTATCGTCGTTTCGGGTGTTAACTCACTCGTTTTCTTTTATATGTTTTGTTACATAAGTAATGTTTGTTATGGATAGGTTGTATATTATTCATATAAATAATGATATAAAGTTCTTAAACATTAATTTTAATCATCAAATGAAAATTATTCTTGAATGGATACGATGGGGAATGAATCTCATCGCATTCGTGGAGACGGTAGTCCGTACGTACGCACAAGCGATAATATCATTCTTTTGATATTAAAATAATATATAATTGGATGGTATATAATATATACAGAATAATTATCATATTATATTTATTATTTACATTAATTACACATCATTACTATACCCATCCAAATAATAATATATTGAATAACAATTACACCACGATGTGGAGACGGTAAGCCGTACGTACGCACGTATGGTGACATGTCATTCAAAGGATGGATAGAATACTGAATATGGTTGAACCATATTTATAATAATATCATAGTATATAAAATATACTGGAGATATTATTTTATAATGGGAATAAAAAAGAAAGAAGAAGTTAAAGAAGAAATGAACTTGAAAAATGGTGGTGAAAACATTACCTCTTCTTCGGGTTTTTCCTTTTGATTTGATCAAAAGGGCTCCTTATGTTGGCTTTCTAATAAAACTAAGGCCTCTAGGTTGAAGTGAGGGAAGTTGAGAGATTATTTGGGCAGGTTTTGGCTGAACCAAAAGGCTTTTAAAGTGGTTAGAAGTGGTGTCCTTTTATAAGGGGGAGGAGGGGCACCTTAGGAAAATCTAGAAATATTAATTTAATAATAAATTCATATTCAGTTTATAATGGCTCCAAAGTGGAATATTTAGAGTTCAAGGTGGGGATAGGTCAAAAACCACTCAACCAATAGGTTTTAGACAGGTTTGGGTCACTATATTAACCGTATCTTTTAGTTTTAACTCTTAGTTAATTAGTTTGACATTTACCATGTCACTTTGTATTTTTATATTATATAGTTAATAAACTTACTATATACATCCAAGAGACCCCCAAGTGGTCCATTAATGATACACCTATCCTGATATAAGTCCTTTGGCCGAACCTTAGATTTTTAGGAATAGAATATAAATTAATAATATAATATTTGTTTTAAAAACTCTTTTATGTCAATTTTGACACTATTGGGTTTTTTTTGATAATTTTATAACAGCATTATTACTTAAAAAAAATTATATAACCAATCCAAATATGTAATATTAACCTAGAAAATTATTGGAATTCATAAAAAGTCTCAAATTAAATTTATTTTGATATTTATAATATCAATTATTTTAATATTTCATTAATTAGGTAATTACTGCATCACCATTGTGTCATAAATAAATTAAATTATTTAATGTCTAAAAATTATAAATAAAATACCATTATGTAGGAAATATTTTTATATTTCTAATTAATATTTACAATAGAATTTATCTTATGTATAACCCTATATTAAAAATGTTTTAGTAAATAAACTTTGATTTTAACTCTTTTAACTCTTCTTTGAATTAAATAATAATAAATGTCCTAATCTAATACAAGTGGACCTAAATGATAATATTTTATTCCTAAGGTTGTTTTTGGTCGAGATACACTTGTCCAATAGAATTATGACATGTGTTGGGGTAATATTTATATCATTTTTACCCTTAATTACCCTATTTACTTTTAACCGTGGTAAATAAAAGTAAAAAGTTACTATTCAGCAAAAATTATTTTCATCTAATTGAACCACATTTTACTACTTGATATTAAAATTTTCTCTTGGATTTTTGAAATTCCACTCACAGAAGCGGTAAAATTTAGTTTTATGTGAATTTCCAAATTCTCCTAGGAGGTGGGTAAAAGACTGTAAAAAGTTCAATAAATTTTTTATATATCTAAAATTATTCTAAACTAACTCCAATGAATTACATTGAACTTATATAGGTATTATGTATCTATTTTGACCTTAATTAAATTTAAATAAAATAAATAATTATTTAAATAAAAATTCGGTTTTAAATTATAACTCAGTGTTTTTTCACTATTCATTAAAAATTGAAAGTTTTCAGAAAAATACCAAAATTTCACCCTATGATAATTTCGATATTCCGAATCCAAAAATGAAATCCATTTTGAAAGATAAAATTTATAAAATTTATAAAAGTGGGTATTACTATTCATAATGGCTAGTTTGATTGGTTGTGGTGTGTGTGTTAGAACTCGAAGTTGCGTACAACACACGCTATTGTATTATTCAAATGGAAGTGTACCATGGAAGCTTGGGGTGTTACATTCTCCCCTACTTAAAATAATTTCGTCCTTGAAATTTATAGAATACTACTGCATGAAAAGACTCATGTGGTTCTTCATCATAAGTTCCTCGGGTTCCCATGTTGCCTCTTCCATCTTATGGTTTCTCCACAAAACTTTTACCAGATGAGTCATCCGGTTTCTCAGTAATTGTTCTCTCCTATCAAGAATCCTGACGGGCTCTTCACAATAAGATAGATCGGGTTCCAGTTCTAATTCCTCATAGGTGAGTACATGCATTGGGTCAGGCATGTATTTCCTCAACAGTGATATGTGGAACACATCGTGAACTTTGGAGAGACTTGGCAGCATTGCCAAATGGTAAGCTACAGCCCCAATTCGCTCTAGAATTTCGAAAGGTCCGATGTACCTGGGACTCAATTTACCTTTCTTATCGAAACATATAACTCCCTTCCATGGAGATACCTTCAAGAAAACATGATCTCCTACCTGAAATTCCAAATTCTTCCTTTGGTTGTAAGCATAGCTCTTCTGCCTACTTTGAGCTACTTTGATGTGGTTTTGGATTACCTTTACCTTCTCCATCGTTTCCTCCACCAGTTCTGGGCCTACAAATTTTCTTTCACCAACGTCATCCCAACAGATTGGTGTGCGACATCTCTTTCCATATAACTCTTCATATGGTGCCATTTGAATACTCGTATGGAAGCTATTGTTATAGGAAAATTCTTCCAGAGGTAAATATTGATCCCACATACCCTGAAAGTCAAGTGAGCAGGATCTCAACATGTCTTCTAAGGTTTGAATAGTCTGTTTTGATTGTCCATCTGTTTGAGGGTGGTAGTAAGTGCTCAAACGAAGTTCAGTATCCAGGGATTTCTGAAGACTCTTCCAGAATCTTGAAGAAAAACGGGGATCGCGATCAGAAACAATCGATAGGGGTACTCTATGAAGTCTCACCACTTCATTAATATATAACCTTGCTAGACGTTCAAGTGGTAAATCTTCCCTTATAGCAAGAAAATGTGCTGACTTGGTAAGACGATCAACAATGACCCATATTGCATCGTTCCTTCTAGGAGTATTTAGTAGTCCCATGACAAAGTCCATCGTAATATTGTCCCATTTCCACTCTGGTATGGGAAGAGGTTTCATGACTCCTCTAGGTTGTTTCCTTCCAGCTTTCACTTGTTGAGAAACCATACATGTTGACACAAAATCAGCAATCTCCCTCTTCATGTTGTCCCACCAAAAATATTCCTTCAAGTCTCTATACATTTTGGTGCTCCTAGGGTGTATAGAGAAATTGGAACTATGAGCATCGTCCAACAATTCCCTTTTTAGATCAGGTATATTGGTAACACAAATTCTCTTCCCAAATTTCAAAATTCCATCTTTATACCCAAAGTCATTCAATCACCCATCATTCATAGCTTTAATCTTCTTTTGAAACTCTTCATCACCAGTCTGAGAACTGTTTATCCTTTCTAGTAAAGATGGTTTGGAAACCATTTGAAAAAGTATCGATGTCTCACCTTCCATGGTAATTCTCATATCCATCTTCACTAGATCCATGAAAATAAGATCCCTTTCAATTATCATCATGTTCAAAACTCCATGATCTTTTCTGATCAAAGCATCTTCCACCTTATTTGCCTTCCCCGGGTGGTAGTGTATCATGCAATCAAAATCCTTGAGTAGTTCAATCCATCTCCTTTGCCTCGTGTTGAGTTCTTTCTGTGAGAAAATATACTTCAAACTCTTGTGATCAGTATAAATCTCACATTTTTTACCATAGAGATAATGTCTCCATATCTTCAAATAAAATATTACAGTTGCTAACTCAAGATCATGAGTAGGGTAGTTTTTCTCATGAATATTTATCTATCGTGATGCATGGGAAATAACCCTATCATTCGGCATAAGGAAACAACCAAGTCCTTTCATTGATGCATCACTATAAATAACGAACCCATCATTCCCCGATGGTAGAGTCAATATAGGAGCATTGACTAATCTTCTCTTCAGTTCTTAAAAACATTCTTCACACTCTTTTTTCCAAACAAATTTAACCCCTTTATGTGTGAGCTTTGTTAAGGGGTTAGCCAATCGGGCAAAGTTCTGGACAAAATGTCGATAATAACATGATAAACCAATAAAACTACGTACCATGGTTATAATCATTGGTGCTGGCCATTATTGGGTTACTCTTGTCTTTGAAGGATCAACAGATATTCCATCCGTGGAAAAAATATGTCCAAGAAAAGAGATCTCCTGAAGCCATAATTCACACTTGCTAAACTTCCCATATAATTAATGTCTTCTAAGAGTCTTCAGGATAATGCGCAAGTGATTTTCATGATCTTAGTAGCTTTTGTAGTATACCAAGATATCATCAATAAATACCACCACAAAATCGTCGATATATTCTTTGAAAACTCTATTCATTAGATCCATGAATACTGAGGGTTAATTAGTTAATCCAAAAGGCATTACTGTAAACTCGTAATGCTTGTACCTTGTTCAAAATGCTATCTTCGGAATGTCTTCCTTCTTCACACACAACTGATGATATCCAGATCAAAGGTCAATCTTTGAAAAGTATTGAGCTCCATGCAGCTGGTCAAATAAATCATCAATGCGAGGTAGGTGATACTTGTTCTTTATTGTTATAGCATTGATTTCCCTATAGTCGATACATAACCTCATAGATCCATATTTCTTTTTAACAAAAAGAACAGGGGCTCCCCATGGAGAAACACTAGGGCGAATACATCCCTTATTACTCAATTCCTCTAGTTGTTTCTTTAGTTCAACTAATTCCACAGTGGCCATTCTATAAGGGGTATTCAATATAGGCCTTGATCCAGTAATTAAATCAATGGAAAACTCAACTTCTCATTCTGGAGGATGTCCAGGTAAATCTTTCGTAAACACATCAACATATTCTTTCACAATAGATACATCCTCTATTTGAACATTCCTTTCCTCACCCAAAGTCATTTCATTCTCTTCCTCCCCAATAATTGAATTCAGTTGAGCTACTGGGGTGGGTCTAGGTAAGAATTAGGGGGTGATGATTCTGCTCTAAAGATAAGGTGTTCCTTATCATCATCATCAAAAATAGTAACCTTCTTCTTCTTACAATAAATTTTTGCATCATGGTCTGAAAGCCAATCCATACCAAGGATTATATCAAATTCAATCATAGGTATGATGATGAGATCAGCAGATAAAGAACATTTATGTACTCTAATGGGGACTGATTCACAAAATTTTATTGCAATGATACTTCCCTTTGAAGTTTTAACTGACAACTCCCTTGTTAAATCAAATTGGAAATATATAATTTTCTTAGAAAACTAGGAAGATATGAAACAGTGCGATGATCCAGAATCAAATAATGCATTTTCTAAACTTGAGGAAACCATTAAATTACCTTCCACCACGTCTTTCGGAGCTTCTACCTCAGCAGCAGTGATATCATAAGCTTGGCCTTGATCCCTTGGCCTTTTCTAAGGTAAGTTCCCCTGACTCTTAGTAAATTCATTTGCATAATGACCCATCTCCCTTCAATTGTAGCATTGGACATCGGTAGATTACTTCTTCCCCTTGCAATCACGAGCTTGGTGGCCTTTTTCACCACACTTGTAACAGACTCTCATTCCTTTTAAGCAAGTACCGGGGTGTTTCTTCCCACATTTACCATAGGATGGATATTCAACCTTTTACTTCTTCCCCTTATTTTCATTCTCAGATTGATCAACAGATCTCTTCTTCTCTTGCTTTGCTTTAAAGTCATAAGACTTAGAGAATTCCTTTTCTGTCGTGATAGCTCATGAGACAATGTCTTCGTATGATAAGAAGGATTGTGAGACTAATTCTCGACGGAGAAACAATTTTAACCCATCAAAGAAACGATCAATCTTACTTCTTGGGTTATGTTTATAATCTCCGGCATACCTTGCTAACCCTGTAAAGTTATCCTCATACATTGCGACATTCCCATCCTCCTTTTGTCTCAAACTCAGAAATTGTCTTTCCATATCTTCTCGATGGTCACAAGGAAATTATTTTTCTAAGAAAATATCTTTGAACTCCCTCCATTCCATATTTGATACTTTATCACCTTCTTTCGTGTTTTGAATCAATGACCATCATCAATCAGCATCTCCAGTGAGGCAATAAACTACCATGTCAAGCTTTTCCCTTTCACTACTCCCCAAAGCCTAAAATATTTTCTCTATGGAACTTATCCATTGCTCAGCTACTAATGGGTTTGTACTCCCATTGAATGTTGGAGGTTTCTTCCTCATGAAGCGATCTAACATTGATCCTCCACGTTGTGGATCAGGGTGCTCCATATGGGTAAGGTTATTATTCATAACCTGAGTGAGTTGTCCCAGTATGGTGATTAGCTGATCAGCACCAGTTGCATCACCAGCTCCACTATAATTATCTTGAGTAGGAGGTAAATCCCTACATGGAGTGCGTTCATTGATACGGTTTCCATTTCTTCCACTAGGCACCATTTCTAAACAATGGCATAAAATAGATTAGTTTATGAATCAAAATACATAATTCCATACTTATAAAAACACTTAACATAAATTGAACTATTTATGGATATAATCCATAATCATATAAATGTTTTCTTTGAGAAAGTATATACTCATAAACCCTTCATAATGATTTTTCAGGAAAATGAGAGTTATCCTAAGCATATCCCCCAGGAGTGTTGTAACCAAGAGTGTAGCAAGGCCCATTGTCGTGTACCAGTTCCCATTTGAGTCTAGCTTAAAGTGGTGTTTTCGGGTTTTACCCCTAGGTACATCTGTGCCAGAGCCGCCTCTACTTGCTCGTATCCAGACAAGGATGTATTGCTCGGAAAACTCACAGAATCTCTACAATACCAAAATTCTAGGAAGTTCTTCTATACTTATCCTCAAAGTCTATATTAGGTCTATGTGCTCTAATCAGAGTTTACCTAAATATAGCTTCTAAGTTTTGTACTAAACTTCCTCTGATACCAACTGTAACACCCTGACCCTAGTTTCCCAGAGTCAGTGCATTATTACATATCATTGTCATGATCACAATAAATATCAAGTCTTGAAAGACCGATTAGTTTAGTAGCCTTGGAATAACTAGATACATCCATAAAGTTTTCATTACATCATAAAGTGAAAACTACTACAACAAAATCTTTTCTTCATATCCCCTAATATTATCCCTGCAGGTCATTCATAAATTAATTCTTCACATCCCAGGAAAAATAAAATATTTAAATGGGTGAGCTCAGATGCTCAGTAAGGATAACATTATAGCGGAAACATTTATAAATAAGCATAAACATTTAAGGCAATGTATAGCTAAAACAAAGCCTTTTAAACTTGAAATTCAGTATAATATGGCAAAGATAAAATTAAATAATTCCATTTACTTATTCACATGGATATTCTACTAGTTGAATAATCACATGCTATATCAATAACCACTTTCATAATGATGGAATGCATAATGCCAGACTATTATAACCACGTATCCAAGGCCTCGTGCCATGACTACAAATAAGATTTTGTCAAGGCCTCGTGCCAAGACACTAGTTTGTCTCATGAGACCTACCGATGCATCGAGGAGCTATAGCGGGCTCCACCCATCACTTATTAATTCCAATTCATTCCTCATATGAACAGGTTTCAACATAATATAAACATTCGTCTTAAAAATAGCATACGAAATGTAAATACTTTCACCATAAACCATGAATGGTATAAAAATAACACATCCACAGTCAAACATATCAAAAAACCTTCAATACAATATGGAAGTTTTGTATCATAATAAATTAACTTCAAATAAGCTTAAAATATATCAAAGGATGTTGACATAGATGAAATCAAAACTATTTGAGAGAAATATCTATTTTTATGAAATCATTTAAAAGTAAAATAACTATAAAATAAAACATTTAATTTGAAAATATTCTTATAAGCTTGTAGGGGAAGCTTATAAGATTTTATAACGGTGGAAAATAGCCTCACCCTCCGTATAAGTTAAAAAAACAATCTTACCTTAATTCTGTCGAAAAGGTTAAAAAGGACCTTGTTTGGAAAACGATGGAAAGCATCCTTTATAAACCACTTATAAAAATTAAAACAAGGGTATAAATGAATTTAACCCATATTCTGAAAAATAGAAAGAATGTTTTGAAATACATTTTTAAGAAACATGGATGTGGATGATAAAGAGGTCCCAGTAGATAATTACGTATAAACAAACTCAGATAATGAAGAGATTGAGAAATAACCCTTACCTTGTACTTTTCCTTAGTCG
This sequence comes from Viscum album, assembly GCA_963277665.1. NCBI lineage: Eukaryota > Viridiplantae > Streptophyta > Magnoliopsida > Santalales > Viscaceae > Viscum > Viscum album. The sequence goes on along the minus strand of OY728156.1, from coordinate 1,499,802,890 downwards.
ATGGTATGTTAAACTCATGTATAATAGTTAAAACATTGTTATTAAATTATACAAGAACCATATACATAATTATGATATCATATATGATCTTCTAATAATGCTTTGTTAATAATACTTTAGTATTATCGTCGTTTCGGGTGTTAACTCACTCGTTTTCTTTTATATGTTTTGTTACATAAGTCGTGTTTGTTATGGATAGGTTGTATCTTATTCATATCCAGAATGATATAAAGTTCTTAAACATTAATTTTAATCATCAAATGATAATTAGTCTTGAATGGATACGATGGGGAATGAATCACATCGCGTTCGTGGAGACGGTAGTCCATACGTACGCACGAGCGATAATATCATTCTTTTGATATTAAAATAATATATAATTGGATGGTATATCATATATAAAGAATCATTATCATATTATATTTATTATTTACAAGAATTAAACATCATTATTATACCCATCCAAATAATAATATACTGAATAACAATTACACCATGATGTGGAGACGGTAAGCCGTGCGTATGCACGTATGGTGACATGTCATTCAAAAGATGGATAGAATACTGAATATGGTTGTACCATATTTATAATAATATCATATTATATAGGATATACTGGAGTTATTATTTTAGAATGGTAATAACAAAGAAAGAATAAGTTGAAGAAGAAATGAACTTGAAAAGGGTGGTGAAAACATTAGCTCTTCTTCGGGTTCTTCCTTTTGATTTGATCAAAAGGTCTCCTTAGGTTGGCTTTCTGATCAAACTAAGGCCTCTAGGTTGAAGTGAGGGAAGTTGAGACATTATTTGGGCAGGGTTTGGCCGAACCAAAAGGCTTTTAAAGTGTGAATAATTGGTTAGAAGTGGTGTCCTTTTATAAGGGGGAGGAGGGGAACCTTAGGAAAATCTAGAAATATTATTTTATAATAAATTCATATTCAGTTTATAATGGCTCCAAAGTGGATTATTTAGAGTTCAAGGTGGGTATAGGTCAAAAACAACTCAACCAATAGGTTTTAGACAGGTTTGGGTCACTATATTAACCTTATCTTTTAGTTTTAATTCTTAGTTAATTAGTTTGACATTTACCCTGTCACTTTGTATTTTTATATTATATAGTTAATAAAATTACTATATACATCCAAGATACCCCCAAGTGGTCCATTAATGATACTCCTATCCTGATGCAAGTCCTTTGGCCGAACCTTATATTTTTAAGAATATAATATAAATTAATAATATAATATTTGTTTTAAAAACTCTTTTATGTCAAACTTGACACTATTGGGTATTTTGTTTTTGATAATTTCATAACAGCATTATTACTTCAAAAAAAATTATATAACCAATCCTAATATGTCATAGTAACCTAGAAAATTAGTGGAATTCAAAAAAAGTCTCAAATTAAATTTATTTTGATATTTATAATATCAATTATTTTAATATTTCATTAATTATGTAATTACTGCATCACCATTGTGTCATAAATAAATTAAATTATTTAATGTCTAAAAATTATAAATAAAATACCATTATGTAGGAAATATTTTTTATATTTCTAATGAATATGTACAATAGAATTTATCTTATGTATAACCCTATATTAAAAATGTTTTAGTAAATAAACATTGATTTTAACTCTTTTAACTCTTTGAATTAAATAATAATAAATGTCCTAATCTAATAAAAATGAAACTAAATGATAATATTTTATTCCTAAGATTTTTTTTGGTCGAGATACACTTGATTAATAGAATTAGTACATAAGTTAGGGTAATATTAATATCATTTTTACCCTTAATTACCCTATTTACTTTTAACCGTGGTAAATAAAAGTAAAAAGTTACTATTCACCAAAAATTATTTTCATCTCATTGAACCACATTTTACTCCTCGATATTAACCATGTCTCTCGGATTTTTGAAATTCCACTCACAGAAGTGGTAAAATTTAGTTTTATGTGAATTTCCAAACTCTCCTAAGAGGTGGGTAAAAGACTGTGAAATGTTCAATAAAATTTTTATATATCTAGAATAATTCTAAACTAACTCCAATGAATTACATTGAACTTATATAGGTATTATGTATCTATTTTGACCTTAATTAAATTTAAATAAAATAAATAATTATTTAAATAAAAATTCAGTTTTAAACTATAACTCAGTGTTTTTTTACTATTCATTAAAAATTGAAAGTTTTCAGAAAAATACCAAAATTTCACCCTATGATAATTTCGATATTCCGAATCCAAAAATGAAGTCCATTTTGAAAGATAAAATTTATAAAATTTCAAAAAGTGGGTATTACTATTCATAACGGCCGGTTTGATTGGTTGTGGTGTGTGTGTTAGAACTTGAAGTTGCGTACAACACACACTACTGTATTATTCAAATGGAAGTGTACCATGAAAGATTGGGGTGTTACATTATCCCCTCCTTAAAATAGTTCCGTCCTCAAAATTTATAGAATACTACCGCATGAAAAGACTCGGGTGGTTCTTCATAATAAGTTACTCGGGTTCCCATGTTGCCTCTTCCATCTTATGGTTTCTCCACAAAATTTTACCAGACGAGTCGTCCGGTTTCTCAGTACTTGTTCTCTCGTATCAAGAATCCTGACGGGCTCTACACAATAAGACAGATCAGGTTCCAGTTCTAATTCCTCATAGTTGAGTACATGCGTTGGGTCAGGCATGTATTTCCTCAACAGTGATACGTGGAACACAGCCTGAACTTTGGAGAGACTTGGTGGCATTGACAAATGGTAAGCTACAGCCCCAATTCGCTCTAGAATTTCGAAAGGTCCGATGTACCCGGGACTCAATTTACCTTTCTTTCCAAAATGTATAACTCCCTTCCATGGAGATACCTTCAAGAAAACATGATCTCCTACCTGAAATTCCAAATCCTTCCTTTGGTTTTTATCATAGCTCTTTTACCTAATTTAAGCTGTTTTGATGTGGTTTTGGATTACCTTTACCTTCTCCATCATTTCCTCCACCAGTTCTGGGCCTACAAGTTTTCTTTCACCAACGTCATCCCAACAGATTGGTGTGCGACATCTCTTTCCGTATAACGCTTCATATGTTTCCATTTGAATACTCGTATGGAAGCTATTGTTATAGAAAAATTATTCCAGAGGTAAATATTGATCCCACATACCCTGAAAGTCAAGTGAGCAGGATCTCAACATGTCTTCTAAGGTTTAAATAGTCTATTCTAATTGTCCATCTGTTTGAGGGTGGTAGGAAGTGCTCAAATGAAGTTCAGTATCCAGGGATTTTTGAAGACTCTTCCAGAATATTGAAGTAAAACGGGGATCACGATCAGAAACAATGGATAGGGGTACTCCATGAAGTCTCACCACTTCATTAATATATAGCCTTGCTAGACGTTCAAGTGGTAAATCTTCCCTTATAGCAAGAAAATGTATTGACTTGGTAAGATGATCAACAATGACCCATATTGCATCATTCCTTCTAGGAGTCTTTAGTAGTCCCATGACAAAGACCATCGTAATATTGTCCCATTTCCACTACGGTATGGGAAGAGGTTTCATGACTCCTCCAGGCTGTTTCCTTCCAGCTTTCACTTGTTGAAAAACCATACATCTTGACACAAAATCAGAAATCTCCCTCTTCATGTTGTCCCACCAAAAATGTTCCTTCAATTCTTTATACATTTTGGTGCTCCCATGGTGTATAGAGAAATTGGAACTATGAGAATCATCCAACAATTCCCTTTTTAGATCAGGTATATTGGGAACACAAAGTCTCTTCCCAAATTTCAAAATTCCATCTTCATACCGAAAGTCATTCAATCTCCCATCATTCACAGCTTTAATCTTCTTTTGAAACTCTTCATCACCAATCTGAGAACTCTTTATACTTTCTAGTAAAGATGGTTTGGAAACCATTTGAAAAAGTATCGATGTCTCACCTTCCATGGTAATTCTCATATCCATCTTCACTAGATCCATGAAAATAAGATCCCTTTCAATTCTCATCATGTTCAAAACTCCATGATCTTTTCTGATCAAAGCATCTGCCACCTTATTTTCCTTCCCCAGGTGGTAGTGTATCGTGCAATCATAATATTTGAGTAGTTCAAGCCATATCCTTTGCCTCATGTTGAGTTCTTTCTGTGAGAAAATATACTTCAAACTCTTATGATCAGTATAAATCTCACATTTTTTACCATAGAGATAATGTCTCCATATCTTCAAAGAAAATATTACAGCAGCTAACTCAAGATCATGAGTAGGGTAGTTTTGCTCATGAATTTTTAGCTATCGTGATGCATAGGAAATAACCCTATCATTATGCATAAGGACACAACCAAGTCCTTTCATTGATGCATCACTATAAATAATGAACCCATCATTCCCCGATGGTAGATTCAATATAGGAGCATTGACTAATATTCTCTTCAGTTTTTCAAAACATTCTTCACACTCTTTTGTCCAAAAAAATTTAACCCCTTTATGTGTGAGCTTTGTTAATGGGTTAGCCAATCAGGAAAAGTTCTGGACGAAACGTCGATAATAACCTGCTAAACCAATAAAACTGTGTACCACGGTTATACTCGTTGGTGTTGTCCATTCTTGGATTACTCTTGTATTTGAAGGATCAATAGAGATTCCATCCTTGGAGACAATATGGCCAAGAAAAGAGATCTCCTGAAGCCAGAATTCACACTTGCTAAAATTCCCATATAATTCATGTCTCATAAGAGTCTTCAGGATAATGCGCAAGTGATTTTCATGATCTTAGTAGCTTTTGGAGTATACCAAGATATCATCAATAAATACCACCACAAAATCATCGAGATATTATTTTAAAACTCTATTCATTAGATCCATGAATACTGAGGGTGCATTAGTCAATCCAAAAGGCATTACTGTAAACTCGTAATGCTTGTACCTTGTTCAAAATTCTATCTTTGAAATGTCTTCCTTCTTCACACACAACAAATGGTATCCAGATCGAAGGTCACTCTTTGAAAAGTATTGAGCTCCATGCAGCTGGTCAAATAAATCATCAATGCGAGGTAGGTGATACTTGTTCTTTATTTTTATAGCATTGATTTCCCTATAGTCGATACATAACCTCATAGATCCATATTTCTTTTTAACAAAAAGAATAGGGGCTCCCCATGGAGAAACACTAGGGAGAATAAATCCCTTATTACTCAATTCCTCTAGTTGTTTATTTAGTTCAACTAATTCCATAGTGGTCATTCTAAATGGGTCTTCAATATAGGCCTTGATCCAGGAATTAAATCAATGGAAAACTCAACTTCTCATTCTGGAGGATGTCCAGGTAAATCTTCCGGAAACACATCAACATATTCTTTCACAATAGGTACATCCTCTATTTGAACATTCCTTTCCTCACCCAAAGTCATTTCATTCTCTTCCTCCCCAATAATTTAATTCAGTTGAGCTACTGGGGGTGGGTCTAGGTAAGAATTAGGTGGTGATGATTCCGCTCTAAAGATAAGGTGTTCCTTATCATCATCATAAAAAATAGTAACCTCCTTCTTATTACAATAAATTTTTTCATCATGGTCTGAAATCCAATCCATACCAAGGATTATATCAAATTCAATCAAAGGTATGATGATGAGATCAGCGGATAAAGAACATTTATGTGCTCTAATGGGGACTGATTCACAAAACTTTGTTGCAATGATACTTCCCTTCGGAGTTTTAACTGACAACTCCCTTGTTAAATCAAATTGGAAATATCTAATTTTCTTATCAAACTGGGAAGATATGAAACAATGCGATGATCCAAAATCAAATAATGCATTTTCTAAACTTGAGAAAACCATTAAATTACCTGCCACCACGTCTTTCGGAGATTCTACCTCAGCAATAGTGATAGCATAAGATTATCCTTGATCCCTTGGCCTTTTCTAAGTTAAGTTCCCCTGACTCTTTGGACATTCATTTGTATAATGTCCCATATCCCTACAATTGTAGAATTGGACATCGGTAACTTCCTTCTTCCCCTTGCAATCACGAGCTTGGTGGCCTTTTTTCACCACACTTGTAACAGACTCTCATTCCTTTTAAGAAAGTATCAGGGTGTTTCTTACCACATTTACCACATGATGGATATTCAACATTTCCCTTCTTCCCCTTATTTCCATTCCCAGATTGATCAGCAGATCTCTTCTTCTCTTACTTTTCTTTAAAGTCATAAGACTTAGAGAATTATTTTTCTGTCTTGATAGCACAAGAGACAATGTCTTTGTATGATAAGAAGGATTGTGAGACTAATGCTCGATGGAGAAACGGTTTTAACCCATCAAAGAAACAATCAATCTTAATTCTTGGGTTACGTATATAATCTTCAGCATACCTTGATAACCTTGTAAATTTAGCCTCATACTTTTCAACATTCTCATCCTCCTTTTGTCTCAAACTCAGAAATTTTCTTTCCATATCTGCTCAATGGTCACAAGGAAAGTATTTTTCTAAGAAAATCTCTTTGAACTCCCTCCATTCCATATTTGTTACTTTATCATCTTCCTTCGTGTTTTGAATCAATGACCACCATTGATCAGCATCCCCAGTGAGGCAATAAACTGCCATGTCAACCTTTTCCCTTTCACTACTCCCCAAAGCCTGAAATATTTTCTCTAGGAAACTTATCCATTTCTCAGCTACTAATGGATTTTTACTCCCATTGAATGTTGGTGGTTTCTACCTCATGAATATATCTAACATTGATCCTCCATGTTGTGGATCAGGGTGCTCCATATGGGTAAGGTTATTATTCATAACCCGAGTGAGTTGTCCCAGTATGGTGATTAGCTGATCAGCACCAGTTGCATCACCAGCTCCACTATAATTATCTTGAGTAGGAGGGAAATCCCTACATGGAGTGCGTGCATTGATATGGTTTCCATTTCTTCCACTAGGATCCATTTCTAAATAATGTCATAAACTAGATTAGTTTATGAATCAAAATACATAATTCCATACTTATAAAAACACTTAACATAAATTGAACTATTTATGGATATAATCCATAATCATAAAAATGTTTTCTTTGAGGAAGTATATACTCATAAACCCTTTATAATGATTTGTCAATAAAATGAGAGTTAACCTAAGCATATCCCCCGAGATTGTCGTAACCAAGAGTGTAGTAAGGCCCATTGTCGTGCACCAGTTCCCATTTGAGTCTAGCTCAAAGCGGTGTTTTCAGGTTTTACCCCTAGGTACATCTGTGCCAGATCCGCCTCTACCTGCTCGTATCCAGACAGGGCTGTATTGCTCGGAAAACTCACAGAATCTCTACAATACCAAAATTCTAGGAAGTTCTTCTATACTTATCCTCAAAGTCTATATTAGGTCTATGTGATCTAATCAGAGTTTACCTAAATCTAGCTTCCAAGTTTTGTACTAAACTTCCTCTGATACCAACTGTAACTCCCTGACCCCAGTTACCCAGAGTCGGTGCATTATTACATATCATTGGCATGATCACAAGAAAGATCAAGTCTCGAAAGACCGATTATTTTAGTAGCCTTGGAATAACTAGATACATCCATAAAGTTTACATTACATCATAAAGTAAAAACTACTACAACAGCATCTTGTCTTCATATCCCCTCATTTATCCCTGAAGGTCATTCATAAATTACTTCTTCACATCCCGGGAAAAATAAAACATTGAAAGGGGTGAGCTCAGATGCTCAGTAAGGATAACATTATAGCGGAAACATTTATAAATAAGCATAAACATTTAAGGCAATGTATAGCTAAATCAAAGCCTTGTAAACTTTAACTTCAGCATAATATGGAAAAGATAAAATTAAATAATGTCATTTGCTTATTCACATGGATATTCTACTAGTCGAATAATCACATACAATATCAGTAGCCACTTTCATAATGATGGAATTCATAATGACAGACTATCATAACCACGTAGCCAAGGCCTCGTGCCATGACTACAAATAATATTTTGTCAAGTCCTCAAGCCAAGACACTAGTTTGTCTCATGAGACCTACTGATACATCAAGGAGATATAGCGGGCTCCACCCGTCACTTATTAAGTCCAATGCATTAATCATATGAATAGGTTTCAACATAACATAAACATTCATATTAAAAATAGCATACTAAATGTCAATACTTTCACCACAAATCATGAATGGTATAAAAATAACACATTCACAGTCAAACATATCACAAAACCTTCAATACAATATGGAAGTTTTGTATCATAATAAATCAACTTCAAATAAGCTTAAAATCTATCAAAGGATGTTGACATAGATGAAATCAAAACTATTTGAGAGAAATATCTATTTTTTTGAAATCATTTAAAAGTCACATAATTATAAAATAAAACATTTAATTTGAAAATATTCTTATAAGCTTGTAATGGAAGCTTCTAAGATTTTATAATGGCGGAAAATAGCCTCACCCTCCGTATAAGTTAAAAAAACATTCTTACCTTAATTCTGTCGAAAAGGTTAAAAAGGACCTTGGTTGAAAAACGACGGAAAGCATCCTTTATAAACCTATTATAAAAATTCAAACAAGTTTATAAATGACTTTAACCCATATTCTATTAAATAGCAATAATGTTTTGAAATACATTTTTAAGAAACATGGATGTGGATGATAAAGAGGTCCCAGTAGATAATTATGTATAAACAAACTCGGATAATGAAGAGATTGTGAAATAACCCTTACCTTGTAATTTTCTTTAGTCGATGGTATGTTAACCTCCTGTATAATAGTTAAAACATTGTTATTAACTTATACAAGAACCATATACATAATTATGATATCATATATGATCTTCTAATAATGCTTTGTTAATAATACTTTAGTATTATCGTTGTTTCGGGTGTTAACTCACTCATTTTCTTTTATATGTTTTGTTACATAAGTCATGTTTGCTATGGATAGGTTGTATATTATTCATATATAGAATGATATAAAGTTCTTAAACATTAATTTTAATCATCAAATGATAATTATTCTTGAATGGATACGATGGGGAATGAATCTAATCGCGTTCGTGGAGACGGTAGTCCGTATGTATGCACGAGCGATAATATCATTCTTTTGATATTAAAATAATATATAATTGGATGGTATATCATATATAAAGAATAATTATCATATTATATTTATTATTTACATGAATTACACATCATTAGTATACCCATCTAAATAATAATATATTGAATAACAATTACACCACGACGTGGAGACGGTAAGCCGTACGTACGCACGTATGGTGACATGTCATTCAAAAGATGGATAGAATAATGAATATGGTTGTACCATATTTATAATAATATCACAGTATATAGGATATACTGGATTTATTCTTTTAGATTTTTAATAACAAAGAAATAAGAAGTTGAAGAAGAAATGAACTTGAAAAAGTGTGGTGAAAACATTACCTCTTCTTCGGGTTCTTCCTTTTGATTTGATCAAAACGGCTCCTTAGGTTGGATTTATGATCAAACTAAGGCCTCTAGGTTGAATTGAGGGAAGTTTAGTGATTATTTGGGTAGGTTTTGGCCGAACCAAAAGGATTTTAAAGTGTGAATAATTGGTTAGAAGTGGTGTCCTTTTATAAGGGGGAGGAGGGGCACCTTAAGAAAATCTAGAAATATTATTTTATAATAAATTCATATTCAGTTTCTAATGGATAAAAAGTGGATTATTTAAGTTTTAAGGTGGGGATAGGTCGACAAACACTCAACCAATAAGTTTTAGACAGGTTTTGGTCACTATATTAACCTTATCTTTTAGTTTTAACTCTTAGTTAATTAGTTTGACATTTACCATGTCACTTTGTATTTTTATATTAAATAGTTAATAAACTTACTATATACATACAAGAGACCCCCAAGTGGTCCATTAATGATACACCTATCATGATACAAGTCCTTTGGCCGAACCTTAGATTTTTAGGAATATAATATAAATTAATAATATAATATTTTCTTTAAAAACTCTTTTATGTCAATTTTGATTCTATTGGGTATTTTGTTTTTTATAACTTCATAACAGCATTATTACTTCAACAAAATTTATATAACCAATCCTAATATTTCATATTAACCTATAAAATTAGTGTAATTCATAAAAAGTCTCAAATTAAATTTATTTTTATATTTATAATATCAATTATTTTAATATTTCATTAATTAGGTAATTACTGAATCACCATTGTGTCATAAATAAATAAAATTATTTAATGTCTAAAAATTGTAAATAAAATACCATTATGTAGGAAATATTTTTATCTTTATAATTAATATATAAAATCTAATTTATCTTATGTATAACCCTATATTAAAAATGTTTTAGTAAATAAACTTTGATTTTAACTTTTTAACTCTTCTTTGAATTAAATAATAATAAATGTCCTAATCTAATCCAAGTGGACCTAAATGATAATATTTTATTCCTAAGGTTGTTTCTGGTCGAGATACACTTGTCCAATAGAATTATTACATGTGTTAGGGTAATATTAATATCATTTTTACCCTTAATTACCCTATTTACTTTTAACCGTGGTAAATAAAAGTAAAAAGTTACTATTCAAAAAAAATTATTTTCATCTCATTGAACCACATTTTACTCCTTGATATTAAATGTGTCACTCGTATTTTCTAAATTCCACTCACAGAAGCGGTAAAATTAAGTTTTATGTGAATTTCCAAATTCTCCTAGGAGGTGGGTAAAAGACGGTGAAAAGTTCAATAAAATTTTTATATATATATAATTATTCTAAACTAACTCCAATGAATTACATTGAACTTATATAGGTATTATGTATATATTTTGACCTTAATTAAATTTAAATAAAATAAATAATTATTTAAATAAAAATTCGGTTTTAAACTATAAATCAGTGTTTTTCACTATTCATCAAAAATTGAAAGTTTTCAGAAAAATACCAAAATTTAACCCTAGGATAATTTTGATATTCCAAATCCAAAAATGAAGTCCATTTTGAAAGATAAAATTTATAAAATTTCAAAAAGTGGGTATTACTATTCATAACGGCTAGTTTTATTGGTTGTGGTGTGTGTGTTAGAACTCGAAGTTGCGTACAACACACGCTACTGTATTATTCAAAGGGAATCATACCGTGGAAGCTTGGGGTGTTACACCGAACACATGTTCTCACCTTTGAAGAAATGGAATTGGAGACCGATTTATATTATTATGAAGAGTATATCTAGATTCATGACACTAGAGAACACGTGTTAAAGAATCAAGTGACTTGAATGGTAAAGGTACTTTAGAGAAATCATAAGATAAAGGAAGTAATTTGGGAACATGAGGAAGTTATAACTAAAAAATACCCACATTTTTTTATGAGGTAACATTCTAGAGATTTTGATGATAAAATTTTTAAAAGGGGAAAGAATGTAACACTTAAGATTAAATTATTTTAAGTAATAATTTTATTCTAAATAAAATATATTACAATTCATATTTTAATATTTCATATAATAAAATTTTTTATTTAATAAAAATGAACACTTCTTTTGGTTTCAATATATTAAACATAACATAAGTTAAATTTTTTTTTTAAATTTATGAAAAATGAATTTTTATGAATAATGAAAATTTAGAATTTAGTTAAATTACTCTAATTTTTAACAATATTATAAAATAAGTATAATAATTTATTTATTTATTATTAATTGTTTATAAATTTAGATAAAACCATTTTATGGTAAAAAATAAATATTTTTCAAAAACGAATTTTATGGGTAAAATGTATTTCTACCTTTAATAAATTAAATTAATCAGTACTAATAAATGATTTTAATTAAATTTATTAATAATATACATAATAAATAAAGTTAAAATTCATCTAATTTTTGTTACTATGATATTTATAATAATAAATTCATTTTATGATTAAGAAATGCATTTTTCTTAAAAATTGTTTTTATTGTGTTTTGTGCATTTACATTGAAATAAATTTCTACCACTTTTAGGAATTGAATTTGGTAAAATGGTTTCCATATTTAGAAAAAACATGTTTAAATTTTTTTTATAACATCAAATTTATTTTTGGTCATAATGAATAGTAACCATGGTAAAAGTTTGTCACCACAGTTAAGGGTAAATTAGGTTAAAATGTTTTCAATAAAATGATAAGTCTTAAAGATAACACAAAAAAATGATTAAATATCATTGGTTGGTTTTATTTTAACCACAAAAATACCATATTTAAAATTATGATAATTTGGATCCAATTGATTTTAATAATAAATATATTATATAATAACGATTCAAGTATTTATAAGTTTTTAACCGACCTCACTTATAAATGGGAACCTCCTACCCTCAATCCTATACACTTACTAAGACACTTATCTTGACCAATACCTATCCAAATATCTTTCCAAAATATTTATACACATCCTAGAGCTTTTATTATTCCCAAAGTACCAATTCAATAAGGATTAAGGTGTAAACCAAAGGAGGCCCCCCAAAGAAGAGGAAATCATCGTAACCAACTCCTTTAAATCTATTTCTTCTTATATTACTTAAAAAAATTATATAAATAATAGTATAATTAAATTAGTATCATAAATATAATTAAATTTTATTATTTTTATGGAATAATTATTATCTACCTATTCTCCATCTGAAGGAAAATTAAAACTTCGTTCGTGCATACGTGCGGACTACCGACTCTACCAAGCGATGTGTGTAATTTTTACAACATCCTCAAATGGATGGTTATAATGATGGATTTAATGAATTATATATTAAATTTATTACATAATTATGATTATTTTATGATAAAATATTAACTACCTTTTTACCCTCTCGTCCATTTTAAAATGATAATGTCACTTGTGTGTACATGTGGACTCCCAAATCCACAAAGAAATGTGATTCATTTTTCATTTTTACATGATTAATAATAAGGATATAATATATATATATATATATATATATATATCTGTAATATTTATTATATAAATATGATTCTATAAATATTAATCATTATATACTTTATTTTCTTTCCAACCATTAGGAAAATTAAATCTTCATCATGCGTATGTGCGAACTACCACCTCCATGAATGATGTATTTCATTTTTCTATTACATGGGTGGTTATAAAATTTTATATAATGGATAAAAATTACATTAATTAAATTACTAAAATTATAGAGGTGATGTAACCATTTTATAACACCTTTGACCATGGTCAACATACCAAATTATTTTGGGAGAAATTGACCTAAAAACCTTAAGTGGTCAATCTAAGTAAGAACTATGAAATGAATAGATGTTAAATGATTATAAAAAGGAATTAAAATGAAATATAGATGAAAAATTTTATTAATAAAGTATTTAATTCATTTAAATTGATTATTAATGATGATAAAATGTATCTGACCAAGAAGGAATCCAAGGAAAGGTTTTTTTATCTCAATTTACTTCATTGAGTCGTATTTAATATTATGAACTTAATTTATATTATAGGGTGTATATAATACATTGTTGAAATATTATATCATTAATTACTCTTTATTAATGGTATTTAAATTTCCAATTCTAGTTTTTTATTTTAGGAGGTTTTTATTCAAAAGATATTAAATTCGAAAGGGTTTATTATACAATCTCATTCTTATTCGGATTTTTCATGATTAAATTTATGTTGGAATGATTCTATGGTATTTATTTATTAAACCCAATATATTTTTTTATCCAATATTTATTTCTAGGTTTTCCATGTTTTATTCAAAAAATTTATATCTTTGACACTAGAAACATCCAAAGGAATTTTTATAGGAAAAAATGACTTTTTTCAGTTAGGATTCTTTCTCTTCTATATATATATTCTTAAAATTATTTTATGAAATTTTTTATATACTTTTAAATGATTGGTAAAGATATTTTTATACTAAATATTAATTTCTTTATAAAGGTTTAAAATAAATTTCTTTAAATTTTTCCAAATAAGTTATTTTTTAATTTTTACAAAACTGTGAATGGATTATTATTTTTAATATATATGGTGTAAATATATTTTCTCACCTACATAACCATTATTCACTATTTTTATTACTCTAAAATATTCTATATTTTTTAAAAGAGATTAATTTTTCATTATTTTTTCATTTTTTTGTAAAAATTCATTATTTTCTATGAGGTTGAAAAGAATTTTTTAAGTAATTTATAACTTTATTTTTATGAAAAGTTATAGAGGTTCTAAGAAATATTAATTTAAAATTTTCAATTCCATTTTTTCCTCTATTTTAAAAAATACTTTATTTTACTTCAAAACTTCATTTCTGATGAATTTATAGTCTTCTATCAACCTTTACTGATTTATGAATTATAACTTATTTTTGTGATCATATCTATATCACTCTCCATTATTTATTGAATATTATTTTTCTCCCCCATGTCTATATTTTTAATATAATTAATGTATTTAGTATTATTTCTACCAATTTTATATCATATTAACCATATACCATTTCAATATATGGTGTTAGTAGAAATAAGCTTATTAAGAAATTTATTTCCTTGACTATGGAAATATTGGAATTCTTTATTCTTTATTCCATAAAAATATTTATTTATTGTTAATACATATTGATTATTTATTAAATTTTTTATTCAATATATGATGAATTGATTATATAAATGAAAGTGGTGGGTGGTTTTCGGTTATATATATCCCCTCAATTCATTGATAGGTCTCATGAGACAAATACTTTTCCAAATTAGTTAGGTATTTGGTGTAAACCTACCTATTCATTGAAATTTAACATAAGTCCTTGATGTTAAGTTTCATGATGCCTTGGCATGGTTTCTTAATGGTAATATGATGATGTTGTGAATTATGCATTTCCATATTTAAAAATTTGTTTATTATTATCCTTGTGATTATTTTGTTAATACTTTCCTTGGATATATTTTTTAGCTCAAGTTATTTATTAAATGGAATGTGTATTGATTATTTACTCTACTATATTGTTTATTCCTCATGTATTCTTGATATCTTCTGCTCTTTTCTTTCCCTTACCGGTCATCTTAGCTCACCCTTTATTTTTTCACTTTCCTTAGTATATGAAGAAGGAATCATTGAATGATTTTCAAGGATATAAGAAATTTTTTCATGCAATGTTTTATTTTTCCAATGTAATATGAAAATCATGTATATATTAGTCTCCCGAGACTGTTAAACTACTCAATCATTTTGGATGTGATATCTTGTATCTTGTACCAATGTAATAAAGTAAACATCATCTTTGGGTTACTGGAGTCGGGGTTGTTACATAAGCCTACTTATCCCCTTAAATTCATAAAGCTAAATTTTAATGAAGAATTTCTAGAAAGTAGAACATGGTTTTATCCCATGGATTTTGTCTTTAAGGATGTGTAGATGATTATTTCCACACATTGGTATTGAATTTATTTTCATAGTCTATTGTACTTGATTTTTTTGTCCCCATGGATGAATTTATAGATTCTATAATGTGGTTGGCCTTCCAAATTCATGGACCTGTGTTTAATGGACTTTGGTTGTCAGATTTTGGATTAAATAAGTGATATTATAGTTCAAACTACTCTATCCATGAAAGTTGAGATTAATTTGTCTTTTAATGTAGTTATATGGTATCTCATTGTCTCTTGTAGCCTCTTAATCCTTACACGTGTCATTAGGTCGTATAATTTGAAGTCCTCCACTCATGTTCTCAGTGTATATTAGTTGGAATTATTCTTGTCACTACCCAATCAAATGATCAAGGTATTGAAAAGTGCCACTTTAGAAGGAATATAACTCTTAGTATTTTTAAAGGGATTTTATCTCAAAATATTATCTCATTTTATTCCCTTTACATAAATGAATTCTTATAAATATTTATTTTGGAACCATATCAACATGTAACTCATTATATAACTTATGAAAAAACTAAATTAATGGTAAATGTAAAATCCTTAAAATACCTAAAATATAACTCCTTAAATGAAAGTATGATAATTAAAATAAAAAATTAACTCCTTAAAATAAATCATACATTTATTCATAGTATAAACAATTTATATCTATGAAAAATAAAAAAGGAAATAAAATAAATAAATGAGTAATTCAAATATTTCAACATGAGATAAATATTTATGAATGATTTAAAAATAAATTATAAACACTTTATAAATTAATCAAGGATAAAAATGAATGATTCACCTTTATCTAATATAAAGTTTTCATATTCTCATTTACATGGTTTAAATATTAACCCCTTAAAATTTTAGAAATTTTTGACATGTATGAATACTTTTATTAAAAAATAATAAGCATTTCATAAATTTTGAAATCTTTTATATAAATCATAATTTTTTTCAAATAAGATTTCTAATATAGAAATTTTATATTTTCATTTATGATCTAATCATAAATCAATATAAACACTTTTATATTTCACCTCATTTAAACCATGTAAATCCACTTTAAATTGAGATCGCATCTCACATATACAAAAACATTTTTGGCATGGTTTAAATCCCCATAAAAATTTAGTAGGTGCCCTAAGGGTCCATGCTGGTGAATGTTTTTAATAATTTTAATAAAAAAATAAATTTTTGATCAAAATGGTTTTCACTATGGCATAGTGAAAACCATTCCGTTTCTCTAAAATGCCATGTGTTGTGACCATTATGGAATTTTTTTTGATTTGTGTTCATACCATGATAGTGGTAATTTTAGTTTGTCCATTTTGGTTTTCCAATACATTTTGATTCTAGGGTTTAATCATGGAAATGAATTGAACTATGTTATGGCTATCCTCATAGTAAAGCTCAACCATGACATATAAACCTCAGAACAAGGCATAGAGCATCAGCTTATAATTATATGTATTATAAGATATTCCATAGAAACCCAAAAATCTTGTTTCATCAAGACTATTCTATGGTCTATCTGCAATAATAACTAAAATTCTCATGTTTAGGTGAAAAATTTTAAGGTATTTAATTATTAAGAATGGAAAAAGGTGTTTTGGATTCGGCTATATCATGGAACCTAGAAAACTTGTTTTGAGTTTTCTTCATCCACTAGAAATTTAAATAAAACATTGAAATATCATATTTGATAACACTAAAGGGTTTGTAGGTACATATAATGTCTAAAATGAAGTGTAAGATCACTTTAAAACCTGATTAAAGATAAAATCTATTTGTACGTTTGAAATTAATAAAATAAAAAATAATAATGGAATACCTTAAACTAATTTATCTGACCAATTAAATAATTTCAAAATAATTTGATCTAGATAACTAAGAAGGAACCAAAATACTCTTTCCTTCCAAGGTATCCACAAATCATGGGAATCACTTGATGCTCTGGTAGGACCTCTTAAGACAATGGTTTGCTAGAACCTCATTTAAATGTGAGAGAGAAATGAGAGATAAGAAGAGAGTATGATAAATTAGTTTATGTGATAGATATTAACACAAATGTATAAGTATTAATCCTTTTTATATAGACATTCAAATACCATATTTGGAACTCAAACATTCATCAATATTGATGTGGTGTTTCTTAAATTCTCAAATGTTAAAACTATTTGTAACATCCATATTGATTATTCATTACTTTATATGTTTAAATGAATATGAATGGTGTTTAAACTCCTCATTATCATCATCATATTATGATTTATCAAGATATAATAGCTAGATTGGAAGATATAAGTTGAACCAACCATTATTGTATAACATGATAATTTCCATGAAAAGTAGTATGGTGTGGTGACACTCACTATGTTGTGGTGTGTCAAAAGTTAGACCGCTATACTATTTAAACCACTATTCCATGGTATTTATTTTATTATACATTTCCATCATTTTCTTCATTATATGTTATAATTTATATGCATCATTTAAATATGAATTATTATTTTTTTAGCTACTAATTAAGTGAGAACTGATAACTTATAATTTCAAAATTTTATTATATTAGATTAAAATGTTTCACTTGAAGTTTCATTATTTAAATATAAGAATTCGTGATGAGAGAGACTTTGTATTAAAAAATTAATGTGTAAGGATTGAAGGTTTTTTTATTAATTTTAAGATTTAATTTATGACAAGATAGTCTTTTATTAGTAAAATATTTAATTATGGATTTAATTTATGAAGATATATATTTCCATGGCCATGTATTTAATTTAAATATTAAATTTATAAGGAGATAAAATCTTCTTTGAAATACCTTAATTAAGGATTGAATTTATGATGAGATGATTTTTTTTAAATAGATGAATGTTTAAGTATTGGATTTATAAGGATAATGATTTTATTATTTAAATGAAAGTTTAAATTGAATATATATAATAATAAATTACTTTTCATATCCAAATTAATTAAATGAATTGTTAATTGAGTTATCATTAATGATTAATGTCATGGGGAATATTTTCACTTATCATGGTGTTACCTTCACATTCAATGGTCAATAAGACTATTGAATTTAGTGATGGTGCATGAAAACCATAAAATAAAAAATATTAAAATTTATGTTTAATAGACCATTTTCAATCATATAAAACAAATAAAAAATTCAATAATTATTTTGGTAACACGAATATGAAAATGATCAGAAATGATGAAAATCAATATCACAAAAACAATGGCACAAAAAATTATATGAAGCACCTTGAAAATATTTTCAAGATTACAAAAAAAATATGTAACTTTTAATAATGAGACACAAAAAACATTATCAAACTGTACAAATCTATTTTCGATTTAATAATAAAAATAATAATCCAAATTAAAATAATAGTTTAAATATATAGACTAGATTCCAATATACAAAATTATTTCCAACAAAATAGATTCTCAATATATAAATAATCAATAATACAAAATATATACAAGTAAGATAATAATAAACCACTCTAGATTTGATTCAATGAAAAAACACTAGGAAATTCTATATCAAAATATAGAGATATAAGAGATGTCCATTATACAAGTTGTGAATGAAATAAATAAATAAATAAAGGATATAGATATTTTTATGTGCTTAACTCTAAATTTTACCTACATGCACAACATATGGGAATCATAGTTTTCACTATAAAAAAACAAAAGAATGAGTAAAACAGAGATGAAAAATGATAGGGAAGGACCAAGAAAATATTCAAGACTGAGGATCATGCCACTCTAGAAACTTTTGATCAAACCAAACTTCTCCATATATAGAAACCCCAATCCCACAATTATAGGGATTAAGCTTCCAATTTTGTAGCTCGCCATAGGAGAATTGTTTAAAAGACCTTGTTAAATCCCTTAACCTTACTATTAAAACTATGTAAAAATGACATCATCCACACACCCTAGTATAGGTAAAATGGGTAATGTTGGAACCACTTTGTGTATAAGTTTTTATTTGTTGTCAATAGTTATCAATGAAGATCAAAATGAAGTAGATCAAGAAGTACTCCAATGAAATGGAGGATTGGAAGATCAAAATGAAAGAGATCATGAAGTACTCCGCTGAAGTAGAGGAATAGTGATTCAGACGATTTTTGTACTGATCGTAAGTTCAAAGAACATGTGTCAAAGGTGATACATTGTTTACAACAATGAAGAATGTGAGGTGTAATCCATTTGAGGATGATTAAAGAATAATGGGATTTGATGAAGACCATGTAACTCTTCAGGATTGCATGAGAACCATGCAAGAGACTTCTTGAAGACTATAATCGTATGTTTTGCATGAAGTAGAGGAAGATGGTTGAAGAAGAAGACAATGTGCAAGGGATTGGCATTTTGTGACAGCCATGAACATTGGACTTCTGCGATAGCCATGCACATCACATTGTCATAGAAGATGATGATGCTGAAGCTATGCCTTCAAAGAATACATATCACAATAGTGGAGTTTGTGATAAAAGCAGAAGAGTTGCTGAAGGATACATATCACCAAGAAGAAGTGTTGTTGAGGTGATCGTGCTTGTTGAAAAAGCAAACAGACAACATACAAATTTGTTGACAAAGGAGATTCCATGGTGGCATGTCGAGTTCGAGGACTGTGGATAATGATCCATGTTTTATTCATGGAACATCGACAAAGGAATGGATGATCTAGAGGTGGACTAAAAGAGCAGATACAAGGTGACGCCGTTTTCCAGTGGATTTCCAGGAAGATCATAATTTAATATGGAAAAGGCATGAGTTTCGCGAAGATGGGATGCATTGATTGGATTTCGCGAAGACCAGAAAAATGGAGGCGGTGATTCTTCGTGATTACGTCAAGCTTCGTGAATGGAAAAGGCTGGAGAGCTTCGTGGCGATGAAGGGCTTTGCGAGGGAGCTTCACGGTGAAGGCGTGAAGGAATGATGACGGTGATACTCCACGATTACGACGAGATCCACGAACGGAAAATTTCCGTAGTGCTTTGCGATTTTGAGAGAATTTTGGTGGGAACTTCGGAGCTTCGCGATTTGATCTTACGTGGCACTGACTTCGCGTGGAAGGGTCAAGGGTCGGTGGAATTGCCTATAAATATAGGTCGACCCCCTCGAGAGAAGGAGAGAGATCTTAACGAAAATCCTTTGCTCTCAGTTCGCAAAGGTCACTCACGAAGGCAGTCTGCTTCGCAAAAGATAAGCTTCGCGGTGGCTATTCTAGCTCTGCGAAAGTCTTTCGCCCCGCGTTGGCTTAGTGAGCTTCACGAAGAGGTAGGAGATCCGCAATATCCCAGCATTGCGAAGGCTGGAGCATCATGAGAGTGCTTTGCGATTGAGCTTTGCGAAAAGGCAGGGGCTCTGCGAAGACTTGTTTGAGCTTTCCAAAATTGGGAGCCTTGCGAAGTAGGGTACTTTGTGAAGGCCCTTTCAAATGTTGTTCACCAAGTGGATAGGGGAAAAAGGGGTATTCATCAGTGGATGAAATTTGGACATCAATAGAGAATCATTTATTGAGTAATCACACAAGTGATTGTGATTCAGGCAAACGAAGACACGGGGATCTAGTGCATTCAGTCATTACACTAAAGAAGAAGGATTGAACTAAAAAGAGCATCAACTCATGACTCTGATGTAAGAAAAGTCTCATGCTGGACAGGAGACAAATACCTTCATGTCTATCTATTTAAGAGACCTTCACGTCTATAAACTGAGTGAGACTTCACCGACGGCAGTGAGCCAGGGGGAGTCAACGGGAGTGACCCGAGGGACGCAGTGAGCTATCCCTGAACTTTTGTGAAGGCAGTGATCCTGGGACAGAGTGACTGTACCCGAACCTTTGTAATCTATAGCTAGTGAAGCATAGTGGATTTAGGTACGACCGACAACCTGTCGGTATATGCTCCTTGGACGTAGTCCTTAGTGGTGAACCAAGTAAAAATAGTTGTGTCATCTCTCTGCATGTGAATGTTTCATTACTGATCATATCCATCATACAGGTTTAAGTAGTTCCTACCAACATGGGAACAAGATCCACAACTTTAAGAAGAAAAAGTTGACACCCTGATTCACCCCTCCCCACTCAGGGTGTCCCGGGGTCCTCCAAGTGGTATCAGAGACAGGTTAACGTATGTTGGATATTCTCCATTAATTATATAGAGAAGAGGATTTGAGTTTATTTCCTAAAGTCAAAAATGAAGAGCAGTCTTGATAATGACGCAGTCATTTATGAGCAGAAGTCTACATCTTGAAAAACCATGACAAACAGGAAAAAGAAAGAGAATAATCAATTGAAGAAGTCCCTCATATCCAAATAAGATGCAGTGTCTTGTTCTCCATGCCATTCCAATAATGAAGAAACATCAGGCTTGGAAAGTATCAAGCAGGTGGCTCAGTATTCTTCTAGAGGAAAGGATGACACCCCTAATTCAATCTTTCAGGAAAAACTCAAAACATATCTGCATGATATTCCTAAAGAAAGGGTTGAGATTATTTGTAGCCTATTCCAATCTATGTAGGTTGAGATCACTCGATTAGAAAGGGAAGCTGACAATATGGAAAAGGGGTTGGAAAGAAAAGTTCTGGAAAGTATGAAGCTCACCAAACTGGTGAAAGTCTTTGAAGAAAAAGAGGAAGTCAATAAGACTCTAAAAGAAAGGATCCATGCACTTGAAGCTGAGCTGAAGAAGAGCAATGAAGTCAAGAGTTTTTGTTTGGAAGAAACTTCCATGAAATTCAGGGAACTTGACTCTTTGTTACAAAACAAAGTTAAGATGCATGAGGATGAGGTTGAAAGATTGAATAAGACTTGTGAAGAGAAGATGATCATGATTGAAGATCAGAAGATCATCCTCAATAATGAAAGTCAAAAATTGGAATCCCAATTGACAAATCTTGAGAAGACACATATTGAGACTGTACAAAATAATGAAACAGGAGATGCTGGTACTCAATGTTCACTGGAGGCTACTAAAGCTGAAGTACCTCCAACATGTGATAATAATATTATGACAACTCTTGAGTGTCCACCTCAAGAATTAGTCGTTGCTGGTACTCAATTCTCACTGGAGGATTCTATTGTCAAAAGACCTCCAACATGTGATAATAATATCATGACTTCACTCATTGATCTATCACAAGAAACTAAGAAAGTGAAGGTACCATCCAAACCATCTTGTACTCATGTTTCTAAATACATTCCTACAGTCAGTGCAGGTTGGAAGAAAAGTTCTAAGCAAGTATGGATGAGGAAAGGTGAGAGGAATAAACCTACCACCATGGCTAGGGTGGATGAGAATCAAAAGGATGAAGTTGGTTCCTCAAATAGAGCACAAAATATTAAGAAGATGGCATAACAACCTCATACAGAAGAAACAAAGAAGAAAAGATTTGTGGGCCAATGTTGGTGCTGCAACAGATTTGGGCACTATGCACTGGATAGTTTTTACAATCCCTTACATGGAAAAGCACAGGGAAAGCCTATATCAAAGGGAAGGAATCCAGAGAAGAAGAAGCAACATCCGCAGATCCAGAAGCATCTGTTCACGGCAAACAGATTTGGAATTCTTGATAACATCTGTGATGTATGCAATGGCAGAGGTCACGTGGCAAGTACATTCCCACATCAATATGCTTTCACTGTTGATAAGAAAATAATACCTCTAATGTCGGAAAAGAATGAAGCAGCTACCTTGGGAATAAATCTGAAGAATGTTGTGAACACACAATTTCCCGGGAAGATCTCAAGCAGGGAAGATGAGAAGACCCAGGATTTTAGATCCATGAAATTAAAGGGTCATTCATCCAAAAGAAACACTAAGTGGGATGAAACTCAGATGAACCCATGTGGAAGACCCAAACCAGATACAATAGTTCCAAATGACATATTGGTCATCTGGCCAGAAGATTTGAAAAGAATGAGGAAACTTGAAGATGAAAAGGCCATGGATGGTGACAAAGGAAAAGGAAAACTTTCACATGATGAAGACAGAGTGCATGAGAGATTGAAAACCAAGAAAAACACTTTTGTCAAAGAAGTTCTATGTGAGAGATGTAAGAATTCTGGTCACGTTGCAAAAATTTGTCTAACCTTAATACCAGAACAAGAAGCAGTCCTTAAGAGGAGTAAGAATCTATCATTCATGATGGCTGTTAAGAAGAAAAATTCTCTACACAAAGCAAAAGAGAATGTAAAAAGAGCCATGCCACATCAACACATATCAAAACATATGTTGAAATATTCAGGCATGAACACTGGAGTGAACAGAGGAACTTGGTTGAGAAAAACACCTCAACCCTGCAGCTCATATTGATGAATCAAGGAGGAACCACCTTATTCCCTTATTCATTTGTGTATTGTATTTGTGCTAATAATGCAGGGAATTGAAGGTGAAGCATGCTCTTAGGGGGAGAACCTGAGAAGTATTGAATGTTGTCAACTCTTGATAGCCAAGCTAAAGAAGTTTCCATACTTAGTAGATTCTTCAATTGATATTCAAAGATTATGATGATGAAGGATCACTCTTGATGAATATGATGAGGTGTGTTTCCCTTGAGGGGGAGGAAAATGAAGAAGCTTCCATAATCACTGTGTCAATCAATATCAACTCCAGCTGGACTCAAAAGCAGTTACTCTGTGAATTTCTTGAAGAACATGTCAATGGAGAAGGTATGCCATTTCTCAATCTCTATCCCTTGGTTACTCAGATCAAAGATCATTCTACAAAGGGGGAGTAACTAAATTGATCAGTGACATAAGAAGAATGGATGTGCCCCAAGGTCACTTATCCTGTAGATAGCACTTTAATGTTTTTGATCAGTTTGTTGATGTAAGTGTAGGAATTTCAGGCTGATCTTTCCCTATCACATTTTATTTCTTATGCCTGAAATAAAAGTGGTAAACCCTTAAAGACAAAATACATGAGTTCTCATCTCATGTTGGTATCATGATCTGTGAATAATGGACAGTGTTGTTGACTTAATCAAATCCTCTTGTTTTCTACATTGAGCATTGCTCAAGTAGACTTAGAGTGAAATGATTAATGAAACATTGCTTAAGTATGGATTGATACCCTCCCTACCATTCACTTTGTATTTCTTGTCAATAAGGGGGAGAGAAACTGAAATGATAGTTTGAAAAGAAAAGTTGATTGAAGAGAAGATTCTCATTTTGACATTGATGAATTCATTTCAGAAGATATATAAGGTATTGACAACAAAATACAAAGGGGGAGATTGTTGGAACCACTTTGTGTATAATTTTGTATTTTTTGTCAATAGTTGTCAATGAAGATAAAAATAAAGGAGATCAAGAAGTACTCCAATGAAATAGAGGATTGGAAGATCAAAATTAAGGAGATCATGAAGTACTCCGCTGAAGTAGAGGAATGGTGATTCAGACGATTGTTGTACTGATCGTAAGTTCAAAGAACATGTGTCAAAGGTGATACATTGTTTACAACAATAAAGAATGTGAGGTGTAATCCATCTAAGGATGATTAAAGAATAATGGGATTTGATGAAGACCATGAAACTCTTCATGATTTCATGATAACCATGCAAGAGACTTCTTGAAGACTAGAATCGTATGTTTTGCATGAAGTAGAGGAAGATGGTTGAAGAAGAAGACAATGTGCAAGGGATTGGAATTTTGTGATGGCCATGAACATTGGACTTCTACGATAGCCATGCACATCACATTGTCATAGAAGATGATGATGCTGAAGCTATGCCTTCAAAGAATACATATCACAATAGTAGAGTTTGTGATAAAAGCAGAAGAGTTGCTCAAGGATACACATCACCAAGAAGAAGTGTTGTTGAGGTGATCGTGCTTGTGGACAAAGCAAACAGACGACATACAAATTTGTTGACAAAAGAGACTCCATGGTGGCATGTCGAGTTCAAGGACTGTGGATAATGATCCATGTTCTATTCATGGAACATCGACAAAGGAATGGATGATTTGGAGGCAGACTAAAAGACCAGATACAAGGTGGCGCCGTTTTCCAGTGTTTGCCAAATTTTTGGGGTCTAAAATTTGGAGGTTGGTGAGCATCGCGAAAAGTGGATTTCCAGAAAGATCATAATTTAATATGGCAAAGGCATGAGTTTGCGAATATGGGATGCATGGATTGGATTTTGCGAAGACCAGAAAAATGGAGGCAGTGATTCTTCGCGATTACGTCAAGCTTCGTGAATGGCAGAGGCTGGAGAGCTTCGTGGCAATGAAGGGCTTTGTGAGGGATCTTCATGGAAAAGGTGCGAAGGAATGATGATGGTGATACTCCGTGATTACGACGAGCTCTGCGAACAAAAAATTGTCGTAGTGCTTCGCGATTTTGAGAGGACTTCGGCGGGAACTTCGGAGCTTCGTGATTTGAGATTACGTGGCGCTGACTTCACGCGGAAGGGTCGAGGGTCGGTGGAATTTCCTATAAATACAGGTCGACCCCCTCAAGAGAAGGAGAGAGCTCTCAACGAAAATCCTTTGCTCTCGGTTCGCAAAGGTCACTCGCGAAGGCAGTCTGCTTCGCGAAAGAGGAGCTTCGCGGCAGCTATTCTAGCTCTGTGAAAGTCTTGCGCCCCGCATTGGCTCAGTGAGCTTCGCGAAGAGGCAGGAGCTCCGCGATAGCCCAGCATTGCGAAGGCTGGAGCATCGAGAGAGTGCTTCACGATTGATCTTTGCGAAAAGGAAGGGGCTCTGCGAAGACTTGTTTGAGCTTTCCAAAATTGGGAGCCTTGCGAAGTAGGGTACTTTGTGAAGGCCCTTTCAAAGGTGGTTCACCCAGTGGATAGGGGAAAAAGGGGTATTCATCAGTGGATGAAATTTTGACATCAACAGAGAATAATTTATTGAGAAATCACACAAGTGATTGTGATTCAGGCAAACGAAGACAAGGGGATCTAGTGCATTCAGTCATTGCACTAAAGAAGAAGGATTGAACTAAAAAGAGCATCAAATCAGGACTCTGATGCAAGAAAAGTCTCATGCTGAACAGGAGACAAAGACCTTCATGTCTATCTATTGAAGAGACCTTCACGTCTATAAACTGAGTGAGACTTCACCAACGGTAGTGAGCCAGGGGGAGTCAATGGGAGTGACCCGAGGGACGCAGTGAGCTATCCCAGAACTTTTGTGAAGGTAGTGAGCCTGGGACAGAGAGACTGTACCTGAACCTTTATAATCTATAGCTAGTGAAGCATAGTGTATTTAGGTATGACCGAAAACCTGTCGGCGTATGCTCCTTGGATGTAGCCCTTAGTGGTGAACCAAGTAAAAATAGTTGTGTCATCTCTCTGCATGTGTATGTTTCATTGCTGATCATATCCATCATACAGGTTTAAGTAGTTCCTACCAACGTGGGAACAAGATCCACAACTTTAAGAAGAAAAATTTGACACCCTGATTCACCCCTCCCCTCTCAGGGTGTCCCGGGGTCCTACAAGTAAATCATTATGAAAATTATGATTCAGTTAGACTTTCATCCAGAACTAAACCCCCATTATCAAGGAAGTCAAAGTAGTGACCTACCACTAGACCACCCTAGTGGGGAAAAATAAATAAAATAAAATAAAAAATAAAGTGGTTATCATTCCTCTAAATCATAATACATGATCTAAATAAATTCACTCCATACACATCAAAAACTATAAGGATCTTAGTTTCATAAACTAGATGAGGAAAAAAACATGAGCATCATATCCCAATTCTGTCTTAATATATCGAAAAATATTTCTTGATAAAGTGAAATAGAAACTTTGAATATCTCCTCCCACTTCTATCTCACTAAAAAATAGCCCATAGCACCCAAAATAAACCATTTCCCCCAAAATAGAAGAGGTGTCATGGAAATAATGGATAAGGTAGATGATTATACAAATCTATCAAGGTGTAAATCATAGGGACTCACTAATGACTATGATTGAATAGAAACATATCTATTGATAGTAAGGAGTAGTTAGTAAATAATGTATAGAGAATTATGATAGGGCAGTATGCTTGGACACATATCCAAGGAAAATGGTTCAATAAGAAAAAATATATGGAAAATACATGGAAATGAAACATCATTCATTATATAAATTTGATCAATGTATTATATAAAGGAAGAGTAAGTAAGTAAATAAGCTAACAAGTGGGTTAAGATAAGATTCTATGTGGAGAGGTCAGACCAAAGGGAAATGGTCCAAAAGGATGGGTCAGTATGAAAGGATCACATAGAATAATCAAAAAAACTGGTAAAATAATCAAGGTATCCCAACATAATATAGCCCATTACTAAAAATTAAATAGCAACTATAAAATTTAATAAAAAAATTTCTATAAAAATAATATGAAGTTTAATTTTATAAAATGGTTTTATTAAAATTCATAGATTTTTACCTTGTAAAATAAATGTAGAAAACTTACTCATGATGCCCATATGTGTAGCATTCCCAACCAGATTAGCCACCTAAATAGTACTATTGGGTCGAGTGCCACTGTCCTTAGGTGCACCTCCCTGTACGCCAAAGGCTTCCAACTAGAAGCAAGGGTGTAAAGTAAAAAATTGGGGAGACTATACCCTTAGGGAAGAGTAATATAATACTATTCTGAGTAATAATATATATAACATGAAATAGAAGAAACAGATCAACATTCCAACATTCCACTTATAGCCCCAAACTAAATAAGAATGCACCCAAAACATGCCATTCATATCAATATAAAAAAGGGGTTCTAATGGATAACCAATAGTAGCTACATACATATTAAGAATACTGATATAGAAATAAAATCTAAAAAAAGGAGAACTCCAACTAGGCACGAACTCAAGGTCATGTACCAAAATCCACTCAAGAAGCTACTAAGATCCATCTCCTAAGGCGGATCCTTTACCTGAACATAAATTCATAAAATTCTAAATGTGTCCCAAAGTACCTATGCAGGGTGTGAGAACTAGTCTTAGTAGGATACCACCAAAATGTGCATACCTAGCATATGTGTTTAATCAATCATGATCTAATAAATAAATAATAATAACAATGAATAAAGTAAACACAGACTTCCATGGTTCTCAACAGCAACAAGGAGGCCCTCACCTACCTCAGAAAACACTAGAATACTAGAAGTACGGAGGGTCCTTGGACCATGGCCCAAGGTAACCTTTATTTCAAACCAAGGTGAACCCTCAGTTTTCACCTCAAATCAAGTAACCTAGCACCTCATGCCTCCTGACACCTCATGTCTCGGCAAGTACTGAAATCCCAAAGGAACACCCAAATCATTAGTATTTGTTCCCTCAAACCCCTGCTCAAAGAACCCATCAACTCTTAGCCTGATGTTCAGAGGCACAGTGATGTCTGTCTTCCAAATAAATCTAGGCCCACAGCCTCAATCGTAGTGATCCTTAGCCTCTATCCAATAGCCTCTCACTATCAACCAAAGCCTACTCACCTTCCATGTGGATTTCTATGGAAACCATCCCCCAAACCATTTCTTAACCTGCACCATCAAGGGCCTCTACCTACATGAGTGTTCAAAACCACCTCATCAATGGATTCATCATGTCTGCACATGAATAAATTTTGGGCTTTGGCCATCACGAGTGAGTAGGAATCACAAAATAAATAACCTAATCCACATCAACTATTACCTCATTCCCCTATGACCATGTTGCTCAAATCTGATGGCCTTACCATACCAATATCATGGGCCATGCCCAACCTGATGGCCTCTTTGCCTCAATCCGATGTCCACGACACCCAGTCCTATAGTAAAAACCACTCAAGAAATCTAGGCCAAGCCCAACCAGATGATATCATTGCCTCAATATTAATGGTCGTTCTATCCCAATTCTTAGAGATAAGCCCATCATGACCCTTTAGGTCAAAACATCTCATCACATGCATCTCATGAATTTCACATATATCATTCAAATAAACAATTCAATTTAAATGATTGAATTGAAAAATTCACTTTAAATAAGTAATTCAATTTTGATGATTGAATTATGCAATATAAACAACCATAAAAATTTATTGTAGAGGTCTTGAATGACTCAGGTTTAAATAACCAATCCAAAACAATTTAAACAAATAAATTTCATTGAATTAAACACCCCCGTCCAAACCACCCAAAGAGCTACAACCTCTAACCCAGCCTCACTTGATCAAAAAATGGATTAGGCATACCCATAGTCATCCCACAGAGCCACATATTCATTTTGATATGAAGTAATAGGTATAAATGGGTCTCTCTCAAAATACCCAAATGTGTGCTAAAATATTCACCACCCAAATGACCACAAAAACACAAATAAAGATATGTGCCACCTAACTTAGACTCATAGACATAGGCACATCCGATATCGAGCTCCAATTTGAAGAATATTGGAAAAGATGTGATTTTCCACTATATGCCCTAAAAATGGGGCAAAATGACTCAAATGGGTTTAGCTTTTTGTGAGGTGAAGGAGAAATGTAGAAGAGGATAGGATGAGGTTATCCTTATCGATGTAGTTCTATAGCATCTAATGTTTCTAAAATCATAGGTCATATGGAAGGATTGGATTAATGCTTGGGAGAATAGGAGGATGAGGGTTCCTCCTATGCAATGTGTGACCAAGGGAGAAAAAAAGCAAGGAAGGAAAATAAATAATAAAAAATCTTAAAAAATCTTGTAAAAGCTGCATGGTTTACCCACATGTTTTTTCAAACTGTGCACAAACCGTGCGAGCTACAATGATGAGATACTACCCAAAAGGGCTCCTTCACATGACTTGTTCATGGTTTTCCTTAACTGTGCACAAATAATGAATAATAACTATACAAAAATTGCATAGAACCTTGCATGTCAGTGTGCCTCACTCACACAGTTTACCCAAACCGTGTGGTAGTTCAAAATGAGCAGCATGTTTACCTGGAAGGGGCCACACATTTTACCCTAAACTGTATGCCCTAGTATATAATTTCAAAATAATCCATTCAGCCTTTTACACTCTTAAAACCTATTAAAACCCCTTGAGGCTTCACCAAAATCTTTAAATTGATGTAAAAACATGATATAAATCTGATGCAACTCTCAGAATTGAGTTCTGATCAACTATATAGAGAACATAACCCACACTAAATTGAAAAATTCAAATTGAGACTGGTTTTTTACCCAAATAAAAATCATGGGATGTTAAAATATCCCCACCTTAATATAGCTCATACCCAAGCTATAAAACGAAACATGGAGATAGTTCCAAACATACCCATCATGTTCGAATTAACTCAGACTAACATGTTCTAAAGGGTATAGGTCAACTTACCTAAAGGGGGATCCCCACCTTAGGAATTTTCTAACCTGGTCTCAACATGGACAAAAGATCAAATCAATAAATGGTCCAATGAACAATTCATAGACCCAAGGTCCTCCCATGATACATCATCAACCTTGAACCTCTTAAGGTTCTCCCATACCATTATAGACACCCATTCAAGTCTATAACTGCATTGGTTCCCACCTTGAGCCCATGTCACACATGGAACAATGAGGCCCTGCATCTCCATGTATGCTCAAATAGTCTCGGAGCCTTGTACCTTAATCATGTAATTCACCGTAATGGTTCCCATATGCCTCACACCACATATAATTCCTGTATATCCTCAATGCCTTGGTGCCAAGCACCTCAGAGAACCTGCATCCATCAATGATCAATAGAAAACCCAGTGCCTCTTACCTCATATATATATATATATATATATATATATATATATATATATCGCACCCAAGATGGTACCAACCTACTAATCATATTCTTGTTGGTCTATATATATACAACCTGTGCACCTAGTGCACCCAAATGGACATGCCTTAATAGGCCATGCTAAAAGAAAATAAAAACAAATCACGGCCATGCCCACAGTGTACCTCTGACCATCATCATCTCACCAGCCTGCTTAGCCCCTGGTAGATCCATAGTGTGCACCTGTCCTGAATATTAATTTCCTGACACCTAACTGCTCTGCAGTGCTGCTCCATCCACCGGCCACTGACTGTAGTAATGAGTCCCACTGTCTCTTCCACGACCACTATGTGGAGATGAATCTCGTCTAACCTCACCTAGTACCAATCCTAAACCGACCTCAAAGGCCTTAGTCTTCCCCTGAACCTTCACATCCCACCAGATCTTAGTTGGTTCCCTGATCATATAGGTGACCAAATTGACCCTCCACCCTGTAGGTGTCTCAAGCTGCTTGAAGATCATCTTCATGCTCTTAATCTAGTTCTCAGCCACCTGTGGACCACCCTCACCCCAAAAAAACAGTAGGTACTACAACTGAAACTCCCACGTCAAGTACACCATAGATGGATCTTCTCTCTAAGCACCCCTATTGATTCCCTGGATAACCCATATCGGGCTCAACCGGAGCTGCTCGTCAATCCATGGCCCAAAATCAGTGAAATCTAGTGGCTTCTTTACCTATATTGGAACATGTACCTAAGCATGAGCCTCTCCTTGAGCTTTTACCTACTCTTCTTGATCCTTAGGGGTCTAAACCTACTCATTCTCCTATAGCACAAATTCATCACCTTCCTAACACTCCATTGATCCATCCATTAGTAACCCGTTGAATACCATAAATGGTCATACTACCCACATATATATAAATCCATAGATAGGGAAAGTAATAAAAAGGTATCATAAACTCACTACCCTTACTCTACCCTACCGAAACCATTCCCCTTAGTATCTCGGCCCCATTTCCTCCTTACCCACCCTCAATTGAGCCAAGTATCAATAGTACCATAGCTCATGCCCATCCTAACAACCAGTGTTGCCTCAAACCAATGATTGAGTCACCCAACCTGGTGATAAAAATCACCCCATGCCATGTTACCTACCTGCTCATATAAGAGTTAGGGCCATTTCTCACATCACATACAATTTATATATATATCTTACATGGAACATTATGGAAGTAGTTCAAACCACATGGCATAATCAATTTCATACCACGGCATATCACATTTCACATTTATCAATTCATTTGATATTTATCATGTGGTATAATCATTTTATAAGGCATACATGCATTTATAAATTTGAAATACCCTAAAATGTTCCTATAAAAATACAAACAAGCAAGAAATCATAATTACACCTTTCCATACTAACCAAGGTTCCAAATTGTCCCTTACCTCACTAGGTAAAGGGTCACATATCAAAAAAATTAAAAAATTACATACTAAGTGAACCACATGAGGTGGAAATCAAATAAACCGTAATCTGAGAAAAATAGAACGGTATTTCCCACCATTGGAAACTGAGTATGTCCCTCATACATGGGGTTGTAGACACCCAAGCATGAGTTTGAAATCTAATTCTAACCACATCCAAATCTCTAGTCTACCATTACCCAAATAGTAATACCATGAAAAGAGGTAAAAGAAACACCTTTAACACCTTTTATAGCATTCCTGACCTAATTATCCACTTAAACAGTGCTATCAGTCTGGGTACCACTAGCCTTAAGCGTGCCTCCCTGTATGCCAAAGGCTTCTGACTAGAAACAGGGGTGTAAATTACAACATTATGGAAATATACCCTTAGGGAAGAATAATATAATATTGTTCTGAGTAATAATATATATAATAAGCAGCGAAATAAACAGATCAACATGCTAACATTCCACTTGTAGCCCCAAACTAAAAAATCATGCATCCAAAATATTCCATACATATCAATATATAAAATGGACTCCAATGGAAAACCAATTCTAGATACATACATAATAAGCATGATGATATATAAATAAAAGCTAAACAAAATGAGAAATCTAACTAGGAATGACTTCAAGGTACCATGCCAAACTCCATGAAAGGAGCTACTAAAATCCCGCTCCTGAGGCTAATCTTTTACCTAAACATAAATTCCTAAAGTCTACATGCATCCCGAAGGAACCATGCAGGGTGTGAGAACTAATATCAATAGGATACTTACCAAAGGTTCATACTTATTATATGTGTTTAAGTAGGAATGATATAATAAATAAATAAATAAATAGAAGTAAGGAGGGTCACTGGACCATGTCCCAAGGTACCCATGATGCCAATATCAGGTGAACCCTCATGTTCCACCTCAAATCAAGTAAATCGACACCTCATGTCTCTGGAAACCTCATTTCTCAGTAAGTACTGACATCCTGAAGGCATGCCCAAATCATTAGTATCTAGTCCCTCAGACCCTTGATCAAATCACCCATTAGATCATAGCCTGAAATTCAGAGGCACAGTGATTTCTATCCTCAAAATATATTCAGTACCATAGCCTCAATCATTGTAAGACTTAGCCCCTAACCAATAGTCTCATCACTATCAACTGAAGGCTCCTCACCCTCCATGTGGATTTCTATGGAAATCACCCCCAAACCATTTCTTAAGATGCACTATCAGGGGCCTATAACCACACGAGTGGTAAAAACCACCTCATCAATGGAGTCATCCTATGTGCGCACGACTCAATTCGGAACTTTTTCTATCATGAGTGAGTGGAAATCACCAAATAAATAACCTAAGCCACGTTAACTAGCACCTCATTACCCTACAACTATGTTTCTCAAATCTAATGGTCTTTTCATCCCAATATCATGGGTCATGCCCAACCTAATGGCCTCTTCTCCTCAATCCAACATCCACGATGCCCAATCCTATGGTCAAAACCACTCAAGAAATCTAGTCCAATCCCAACTAGATAATCTCATTGCCTCAATCCCAATGTTCATGTCATCCCAATTACTTGGGGAAAGATCTTCATAACCCCTTGGGTCCAAAAAAATCATCACATGAATCTCATGCATTTCACATATATCATTCAAATAAATAATTCAATTTAGATTATTGAATTGAATAATTCACTTTAAATAACCAATTCAATTTAGATGATTGAATTTCATAATCTAAACAACCATAACAATTCAGTATAGTGGTATTTAATGCCTTATGTTCAAATAACCAATCCAAAACAATTTAAACAAATCAATTTAATTGAATTAAACACCCCCATCCAAACCACCCAAGGAGAGACAACCTCTAACCCGACCTCACTTGAGAAAAAATTGATTGGGCATGCACATAGTTATCCCATAGGATCACACGGTCATTTTGATAAGAATCAACAGGTATAAATGGGTCTCGTTCAAAATATCCAAATTGACACTAAAATATGCACCACCCAAATGGCCACAAAAACAAAAATTAAGATATGCACCACCTAACTTGTACCTGTAGATGTAGGCACATCCAATATGGATCTTTAATTAGAAGCGGATTTGTGTAGATCTTAGTTTCCATTGTATGCCCTAAAAATGGGGGAAAATGACTCAAACATATTTATTGCTTCATGAGGTAAAGGAGAAATGAAGAAGTGGCTAGGGTGAGGTTATAATTATCGATGCGGTTCTATGGAATTTTACATATCTGAAATCGGAGGTCGGTGGAAGGATTGGAGTAAACCTTAGGATAAGAGGAGGAGGAGGGTTTCTCCTATGCATATCGTGGCTAAGGGAGAAGAAAATGGGAGGAAGTAAAATAAATAATAAGAAATAAAAACTTATAAAAAACACCCTATATAGGCCACATGGTTTTCCAAACTGTGCACAAACCGTGTGAGCTACAGTGATGAGCCACTACCCAAAAGGTCTCCTTCACATGGCTTGTGCACGGTTTTCCCTAACCATGCACAAACCACGTAGAATCCCTCTACAAAAATTTTAGAGAAAATTTCAAAGACATGCACATCACTCACATGGTTTACCCAAATCATGTGGTAGTTCAAAATGAGTCACACGAATACCTAGAAGGTGCCACACGGTTAACCCTAAATTTTTCACCCTAGTCTGTAATTTCAAAATAGTCCATTTGTCCTCTGATGCTCTTGAAACCTCTTTTCAACCCCTAAGGATTCATAAAAATCTTTAAAATCATGTAAAAAATGATATAAAGCTTATGAAACTCTCTAAATTGAGTTCTGATCAATGACATAGAAAACAGCACCCCCACTAAATTGAAAAATTCAAATCGGGAGTGGTTTTCAACCCAAATCAAAAACCTAGGATGTTAAAATACGCCTCATATTAATTGATATATTGAATCATTATAACAACCTATACAAAAAAACTAAGTTTGAAAAAAAATGATGTTATTTAAACTATTCACTGATTTTAAATCATTAGTGTGTTTCGATGTCATATAAACCTACCCTCATTAATTATATATAAATATACCAATAAACATTATCATAATTAAAAAACATTCTAAAAATAATTCGGAAATTAGAAATTACTCGCTATAGACCTAAGTCATCATCAAGATATTTCCATTAAGGTCTCCAGAACAGCTCACTAGTACCTATATAACACTAATAAAAAAATTAGTGTCTATTAATCTAACAAAATTGGTATAAAACATCACAATAATATTCAAAAATAATATAAATCATATATAAAAGTTCAAATGGAATATATATTAGAAATATAAAATATTATTAATATGATGAAAACAATTAAACAAAACTATAACAGCATAGATTGGAGTGTACAAAACTTAACTCAACCAGAACCTAAACATATTTATAAGATACTCTACACTTAAAGGGATAAATCTTCCTAAAACCATGTAACCAGGAGTTACACATTCTAATTGATAACACTATAAATTTAATACAACCTTAGATCTAAGGAAAATATCACAATCATGAGAGAAAAAATCATATCAAGGATAACCAGCTACCAACTCAATGAAAACCCCTTAAATATTTCTAATAAATTACACCATATACTAAATTATCATGTACCTATACAATATATTTAAAAATATACTAGTAGTACTATCATGAAGTTTGATCATCATCAAATTCTAACCCATGAACCTGCTACTCTATCCAGTGCCTAAGATATCACCCTTTGGAAAGGGCCCTTGAAATTAGTGGGAAATAACATATAGGGGGTGAATCAGTAATTACAATTCCTTTTGAAGTTTCTTTTAGAAAAAACTTTATCTTCTTATTAAAGTGATTATTTTGATCACTCTCAAACACACTCAAGAACACACAATTGTCACAAGATATTTTTTACAAGGTCCATTGTTCAAAACAAGTGGATAGTCCTTGGATTGATTTGGAAATCACCTGAAATAATATAGTCCACTAGAATCATGATAGGGATTACAATGGGTAGGGTTTATCCTTGAACTCATGTTACAATATTTTATCTTAATAGTGTAAATCATACCCACACTAATACAAATCTATATAAATTATTCTTCAACAATAATAGAGTCTTCAACCAAAAGAGACTTCAATCAATTTATCTTAGTAATTTTTGTTCCTTTCTATCTACTAATTGTATATCAATATGTCTATTATTATTCTCTATTTTTATCTACTGAATAATCTTTATAATTATTCACTCATATACACTACACTTGAAATATTCTTTGTTTTTGTGCATAGTACTTATTGTATAAGGCTTGTAATATTCTATTTTTATTTATCTTTAACACAATAACAATTTCAAATCAAAATTTTAATTTCAAATTCAAATTAAAAAAAACAAATAACTTCCTTCAACTTTTATAGCATTTTTTCTCAATTTATCTTACTTATTCATCTTTCCTTTTAGTCATGGATCTATCTAGATGAATTTTGATACAATTTACAATGTTATTATATTATTGATGATGTGTCCAAATAATTTTATCAAATTGAAACAAAAATTATTCTTCATTCACATCATAATAACCTTATCTTGGTCATAAACCATCTTTATTCTCTAGAACAACATAATTTTTATTTCTCATGGTTTCTCATTGTGGTGAAAGACTCTTCTTATTATCTCTACAACTACATAGTCTTCGAGTAATAATAATTTTTATAGTGCAAACCATTTTCTATAACAACTTGAATCAAAAACTCCATTTTTGATATTTAAACCATAATAGATTAGATTCAGCATCATCTAATTTTAAAAATAACTCATAAATCCTACTTTACCTTTTGGAAATCCATTCTCTAAAATTTCTTTATAATTTCTGAACTCCTAGTAAACTTCCAAAGAACTCAATTTTTTCAATTCTAAAATAATATGCATACTATAAAATATATATTATGTTTAATGTAAATTTTATAAAAACTTATGCATGAACCCTATATCTAATGACTTTTACAAATTCTCTATTCATCATAATTGTATCTTATATATGTCTCAAAAATCTTAAGTAATCTAAAAAATATATTATGTATCATGTAATTATATAAAAACATAGGCATTACACCATGTGTTAAGGATTTTTCCAATTCTCTTATCTCATACAAAAAAACCTATATACTAAAAATAAAACTTATATATCAGAGTAAGTTTTTGACTTTCCTAATTCTATGCACCTAGAAAAAAAACATACATACTAAAAATAAAACTTACATATCATAGTAATTTTTTTCCACTTCTAATTATTAAAATCATATATTCATATAATAAAAACTTATGTATTAAAGACCTTGTCAATTTTTAATCAAATCTAAATAAATTCCTTGCACATAAAAGAATTTGGAAGATGTTTCGAATTCAAATGTTTTCATTTCTGAAAACCTCCAAAATACTTCCAAACTTCTCCAAACTAATTCCAAACACATTCAAACACTAAAAAATATTATAATGTACTTAACCTTACATAATAAACCTTATATAATGTTATTTTTAATGTAATTTATGTATTGAAAACAAAAAACCAACATGATAAACATATCCACTTCTTATTAATGTTCTCATTACAATCAACACTCTTTGGTTCCCAACTATCTCCCATAAGGTCACAAGTATTTTAGATCTTATGAACTTCTTTATCCATGATATCAAAAAATATCCCCTTTTAGATTTTTTGTATCCATTGAACATAAAACTCTTTTAAACTCATCACACTTAGAAATGAATCATTATTCATTAATTATAATCCTACTTGAGAAAAATCAGTGTAGGAAACAAGAATATTAAATAATAATATCATGTTGTCCATATATAGTGACTTACATTCTTTTATTTATAGCTATTAAAACAAGTTAATTCTAATTATACGAATTGATAATCCACTTTAACTAATCTTTCACTTCCAAAAACTTTTAATAATACCTATGAATAATAATTTCCTATATTTTTTCTCACTAAAATTGTTAGAACAATTCACAAATCACAAATACTCACACACACAAATGATGACTTCATGTATTTCCCCTTATAAAAAATATATCTAAGTACATGCCCCCAATAAATAATAGATCTCTCCATTATTAGGTTAAATTCATAACTTTGGATTCTTTGTAAACTATTTTTCTCCCCCTTTGTAAATACATAATGGGATAAACCTAAAGAGAATTTTATATTATTTTTTCTCTAATTAATAACAATAATCCAAAGAATAAGTGAGAGAGGGGATGAAATCTCCATTCCTTATCCTAGATAGGAATGGGGTTGAATTACCATCATCAACCTCAATCTTCAAAATGTATCCTTTTTCAATGATTTAGTGAATATATCTATTCATCATCATCAAAATCCATTTTCTCATTTTTTGAATAAACCAATTTTATAGCTGGGTGGAAACCTCAAAAATAACTCCATGCCAAAATAAAGAAACCACAAACATCACCAGAAATATCACCCACTCCATCACATTCAATTTTAAATTCAAATTCAAAAAAATAGAATAAATCATCACAATGGACTACGATCCACGTCAATTTGTGCACCCTAACACACTAGTCAACATCATCTTCATATAAACCCTAGTTCTGGTGAGTACCTCACAGAAGCACATTAACATCACTATACAGAACCACAATAATAAGAAAACCTTGAAATCCACATTGAAACATGTCTACTGGAAACCACCATCACCATCATGTACTAAAAACCCAACATCAGAGATCCCCAGCCATCAAGGGTCACCATTAGTAGGGTATCAACCATGAAAAGTGGAACCAAATGAAATGTCATGGGTGAAACACTAGATCCACCAATCTAGGAGAAACATGAACACCATATTCAAGGTATCACCTCCTAAAATTCCAACTATTTACCAAACAATAGAATCCCAAAACCTTAACAAGAGATATCACACCAGATTGACCTATCTTGTAAAGAAAGAATAGGAGGCAAGAGTAGAGTTTAGAGTGGGCATACCTTAATAGTGAGTGGTGACCTTTGACTGTACCACCAACCACTTTCTTCGGTACCACCAACAAGAATATAGAAACCATCGAGCTGAAACAACAACATATATTGGAAATAAGAAACCTCATCACCGATACCAAAATCCATAAAAAAATTCCACTTTCAAGAAGCATTGATCAAGGAAACGAACCAACAGTAAACATTGTCAATGAGGATGGAACACCACACCACCATCAGACTATCTGATTCAACTGAAAACCAAAGCAATGGATGACACCAGCCGAAACAAACTCTCGACACCAAACATATCCTCAAATACCATCCCAATCCACTACAAACACCTTTATACCAACCCAATAAGTGATCAAGCATAATGGAATGGGTATAAATACCATAGGATGGTGAATGGTCCAATGAGGAAGGTCCACTGAAAAGATACCAACAAAATCCCAAACCATTAGAGATCCTTTTGTAAAAAAACAATATGTGGTTTTATCACAAATATTAAGGTGACAAGAGAGGTGAAAGAAATGGTCCAGACCCATGAAATAATAAAGAACATCCAACTAAAAGGGAACCAGTATAACCAAATAGTTGTAAGAAAATTTATGAGAGACAAATAGAGAATAAAATAGGGAGCATCGTGTATAGAGATAAATTAAATAGATAGGAGTAGAAAACCTAAACTATCAGGAGATATTTCATTGTATTATAAGGATAGAAGTGTCATATATGGATAAGAAGAAGAATAAGGTGAGAGGGAAGAAAAACTAGATCTCTAAGAGCAAGAGATCCATCTGAAAAGACTGAAATCTAGTGAATATATCTATCATTTTCTCCTTTGTTAAAAAAATCCAACTTCAACACATTTTTATCCATTATTTATTTGATGAAGTGATATTTTATATCAATTTTATTTAAAATAAAATGTTGAACTATATTTATCAATAGATTTATATCACTTATATTATCACATCCCATGAGTAGTGGAAACTTCACTTCCACCTTTATATCTTTAAATTTATCCCTAATCAATATAAATTGGGTTGTAGATTGAGTGGAAACCAAATATTTTTCTTCAATGGTACTCAATGTCACTAAGATTTTTTTTTTAACATACACACTTTTTACCCAAAAATAAAACTTAACCAGATGTTGATCATCAATCATCCATATTTCTAGTTTAATATGCATCTTTATATCCAAATAGATCAACTTGTCCACATTTTTCATGTTTCAATCTATATTTTATTATCCCTTTAATATACCTGAGAATTATCTTTATTTTAATGAAATGAATCTATTTTGGTGAACTTTAATACCAAAAACAAAATCTAACTACATATACAATTTCCAGTATTAAAGATATCAAGTACAATAAACTTCCAATAAGCTTCCTAGATTATTTTGGATTAATTCCTTTTTCTATCTTTATACAATTTGGTTCCCACTAAAATTTGTGTAGAAACCATATTTTAATCCTCTATTCCAAAATTTTTTGGAATTTATTGAGTATATTTCTCTTGAGAAAGAAATATGTGATCTTCCTTTTTAGAAATTTGTAAACCCAAAAAGTATCTCATTTCTTGAAGTATGGAAATTTAAAAAAAAATCTAAAGAAAAAACTTCACAAACTCTCACTTAATTTTCATAAAAATGATATCCTATACTTAGAAAATAATAATAATTGATACATCATCATCATATTTAATGTAGAGTTTGTTATCCACTCTTCCTTTAATGAAATTTAACTTCTTAAATACATAATATATCTTTGAATATCATGCTATTTGGGATTTTTTTAACCCCTATAGAGCCTTATTTAACCTGTATGTATAAATTTCATCTTCACCAAGTAATAAACCATTAGGTTTCTCAATATACACTTCCTCTTCTAACTATCCATTGAGGAAGGATGACTTAACATCCATTTGGAAAATCTTGTTCCTTTATTTTACTATAATAACAAGAAATTTATTAATGGTATCTAGTCTAGAAACTAGTGTGAAGGTATCATAAAAATTAATTCCCTCAAATTTTTATTACCCTTTATACATGATTCATTATTTATTTATTACAAATTTTCCTTTTTCATTCATCTTGTTTCAAAATGCCCACTTTGTTCCAATAATATTCTTTTTTTTCAGAAT
This sequence comes from Viscum album, assembly GCA_963277665.1. Classification (NCBI taxonomy): domain Eukaryota; kingdom Viridiplantae; phylum Streptophyta; class Magnoliopsida; order Santalales; family Viscaceae; genus Viscum; species Viscum album. The sequence goes on along the minus strand of OY728156.1, from coordinate 1,499,761,093 downwards.
CAGGTACTAATTCCTTGGTTTCATTATTCTCAATCTGATATAATTATCTATTTTTATCATCAACACACTTTTGATGATCTAATTATTCATTCACATATCTTGTTCAAAATGAAAAAAATAGTGAGGTTTGTGTTATTTTCCTCAAGTTATTATAGCCTAAACTTGTAGACTATATTCTATAATGATATTTTAGAACTCCACCTCATTTATTAGTTTTTAAGGAGTTGAAATAAGTTATTAATAATCACTTAACATATTTCATCTTCAATCTACACATTGTTAGTATTCATGTTATTTTCAGAGACTTCATCATTTTTTTCAACAAGATTGGTTTCATCATTATCACTTCTATAACCTGATTATTTATGTTTAATATCATTATTTATGTATTAAAACACCTTTAAATATTCATTACCTATAGTATTTCCTATATAACTAAGGAAATGTAATTATCTTCTTCAATTAGGAGGATAACCAGGAAAGATTCCTTTAACTCCCCTCTTCTTAAACTTACCAAGTTTTCACTATTTGATTTGATGATATAAGGGATAGAAAACACTCTTAAATATTTTAGACTTGGGGAATTATTATAATACATATCATATGGTGTCATATCATAATTTATCTTTTATAAAAAATGGTTTTTAATGTGAAATTCTACACAAATTTCTTATCTTTAGAAATACTGAAAAGTATCATGCTCCATTGACTTGGTAGGAGTCATATCTACTAAAATTATATTATTTCATTTCAAAACACAATTTTTTTAGTTTATATAGTGCACCAATTTCATGGTTAATACCATGATTCTAAAAATATTCTTCAAAAATTCCACTAGTATATTTTATACCATTTTCTATCCAAATATTTTTTAAGGACAAACTACACTTCTTCTCAACACTTATTCTATAACTCTTAAACGTCTTTAGATCCTCTGATATATACTTTATAAAGATAATATAATTTATAAAAGTAAATTCATCAATAAAGGATATAAAATACTTATATTTAATTATTTATTTCTTCCTCATATGCCCAAAAATGTATGAATGTGTAGGATCTAATGGGTAAAATGCTTGAATTTCAACTTTCTTGTGCAGAGAATTAACAATATTACCCTTTTTACATATAAAGTATATCTAGTTTATCTATTTTCTATAATATTAACATCATGAAATTCTATCATTATATAATCTTTCTTCTATTATTTTTTCCAAGATTACAAGGCCTTTTATGTCTTAATTGATTTTCTTCTTTCAATATTAAGTAACATGTATTTTCATCATCACCAACCTAAAACAAGTTTCCCCTTTCCCATTTTCCCCTTATCAATACACAACCATATTTCAAATTATTAAACAAGAACCCATATTTTTAGAAAAAAAACTCTATTACCTCCATCACATACATATATGAGATAAACTTGGTAGATTTTGTTTCAATCCATCAATATATAAAGTGTTGATGGACTTCAGTTTCTCCTTTATGATAACTGTTGATCCAACTCCTTTGATTTTAAGTGACCCATAATTTACAAAGGTTATTGATACTTCCCATTACTTTTCACCATCATTTAAAAAATTTAATATCTTTTCATGTGTTAAGAACATCCATTATCTAGAATCCATAAACATTCTCTTTCAAATTATTTATGCTCAACTTAAATAATAAAATCCTTTTCATTTCCTTTTTTCCATATTCTTCTGAGACATTGAGTACTATAATTTGTACTCAGTTGGGTTTATAGGATAGTGATATAATACTTATAAACGTGACTAAAGTGGTCACATCTTCAATATAATTCTTTTAATTGTTGAAAATTATTCCCAACCTTTAGTCTATAATTTTTAGTTTTCTTCTATACTTTTCTCTTTTGAGTGGTTTGATTACCCCTAAAACTTTGCCTCTTAAACCTTCTAGGCACATAATAGTATTAGTAATTAAACCAAAAAATTCTTTCTATGCACAAAATTCTACCACTATTCTAAAAATAACCATAAAATTCTTATTTACCTCCAAAAACATATTGTTTTCTAGATTTTGACACAAAATTTCATTCTATCCCTTGGTAATAAAATTTAGATCCTTTTTATGAACCGAAATTTTAGTAAATTCCCAACATCTTCCTCCTCATTCTATATTTATTTCTAAAAAATTATTCTCTATTTGTAGTGGTTTTTACTTTCAAATCAGTGTTCTTAGAATTTATATACTTTTTAGAGTCATCATGTTTTTACAAAAATTTAACCTTGTTCAACTATGAATTTGAATAAGACTTTCCATCAATATTTTCTATATATTTATCACCCATTGAGTGTGATATTTTCTAGTCAAATTGATCATAATTATTCTATGAATCATAAATTTTTTTCGAAATATTCTTATTTTATTTTTCACTAACTTATTGAATAGAATTCTAAAAGTTGGATTTTTAATTTTCTAATTCCTTTTATTCTTTGATAAAATTAAATTACACGGTACCAAGATCCTTATCCTTCAATTTAAATCTTTCTTCCATTTTATTTTTAAAAACTTTTATTTAGTAAGAAACTTATTTAATTCGTCAATATCCTTCATCAGTCTTGACTCTTTATAAACATGATTAGAATGTTTTTGTCTTGATGATTGACTATATTTAGTCAAAAAAATTATCTCCTTCTAAAATTTTGATATCTTTGAAATAAATTCCTTGATTTCTTTATTCAACATGACTCCTATTTATATTTATTCATCATTCCTAGCATTACAAATTTCATTAATAGTGATTTCTACCTCATTCACTTTAGAAATTAGTAGTTTTTCATCAATATCACTAGAAGTATCAACTTTCTTTTCTTATTCACTATTATCACTATCTTCAAACATTGATAATAAATTTATATTTGTATTTAGAGAAATTATTACACTTACATTTTGAAGAAAAATTTTATTTATCATATTTATTAATTTATTATTATATAATCTTCTTTACCTTTCTTCCTCATCTTCAATAACTTATTATTCATTCAATATTAGATAGTTTTCTAAAAAAATGTACAATAGCACCACACCTGAAGCACTTTAGTGTAATATTCCCATTAAACTTTCCTTTTCCTATTACCACACTTCTATAGATGTTTAATATGTGTTTTTTAACATTCTATTAAATATATTATTCTTCATCAAAATCTTTTTCTTAAAAAACTATTTATTTCTTACACTTCTATTATTTTGAGGATTTAAAGGAAATTTCCCTTTCAAACTTAGCCTTATATTTTAATACACTTACCTTATATATATCATATATAGTATTATTTTTTTGTAAATCATCTAAATGAATTGTACCCATATCACGGTATTCATGTTACAAGAATTTTATTATCAAAACTATCTAGAAGAATGTATCACTATTTCATTAAATTTAGTGAAGAAGTCATATACAGTTTCACATTCCATAATTTTGAGGTATTCATACTTCAACCTCAAAATATTTAGTTTATCTTTCTTCATCTTTTCATTTCCTTTATAAATATTTACTAGTTTATCCCATATTATTTTTGGTGCCTTGATCCCTTTTACCTTAACAGACTCTTTCTTAGAAAGAGATGACAAGATAGAATTTCAAGCATGCCCATAATTATCTAAGTTATTTCTATCAACTAGTGTAATGGAATTACCTTTAGTACGAGGAGAAAAACTATTAATTATAGCCTCTAAAACATCCAAACTAATATATGTAAGTAGTTAAATATTCAATCATTCCATATATAATATTTTTTCCATCCAAAGTGGAAATCCCTTTAATGTTTACTAAATTTAGATTATCCATTTTATATAACTAAAATTCAGAAAGTGAATATTCTTATATAAAGGAAATATTTCTCTACAAAATCAAAATATAATATCATCAATGAAGGGAACTGTTCTCTGATACCACTTGAAAATGACCCTTAAGATTAGTGAGAAATCACAAAGTGGGGTGTAAAGTAATGATTACAATTCCTTTTGAATTTTATTTTTAGAAAAAACATTCACCATTAGTTACATTGATTATTTTGATCATTGTAGAACATATTAAAACTCACACGGCATATACAATAGAATTTTAACAAGTTTAACTACTTAAAAAGAATATTTAGTCCTTTTCATGATTTGGTAATCACCTGAGATCATAAATTCCACTAGAATCATTACGTAGATTACAATAAGTAGGGTTTATCCTTGAGATTAGGTTACATGATAGTCTCCTGAAATTATAAAGTGATCCTACACTGATAAAAATATATATAAATTAGTAATCAACAACAAGAGAGTCTTTAACTAGACATGACTTCCAATGAGTTTTGTTAGTGTTATTTCTTCCTTTATTCTACCACTTACATAGTAGCAAGCCTCTTCTTATTCCCTATTTATCTCTACTAAATAATCTTTATAATTATTCTCTCATTTATGATACACTTGAAATATTCTCTCTGTTTTATATGCATGACACACATTTTAGTATGCATGAAATATTTTTTTTAATTTATCTCATAAATAATAAAAGTTTCATGTTTGAAATTGAATTTCAAATTTAAATTCAATTAAATAACTTCCTCTAACTACTCTAAATTATTTTTTAAATTTATCATACTTCTTCTTCTTCTTTTTAGTTATAAAATATATCCAAATGGAATATGATACAATTCACAATATTACTAGATACTTCACAATGTATTCAACCAGTTTTATCAAATTTAAAAAGACTTATTCTTCCTTCACAGTTTAATAACTTTCTTCATATCATGATCTATCTTAATCCTCTAGAATATACTGATTTTTAATTATCATAGTTTCTCATTGCGGTGAAAGTCTCTTATTCTTTTGTAATCAACTAAATGGTCATGGTGTAATAATAATTTTCAAGGATTGGACCATCTTCACTAATATCTTGAAGCAAAGACTCCCTTGTGATATTTAAACCATGGTATATCATCTTCAGTATCACATAATCTTAAAAATAACGTGTGATTCCTATTTTTTCATCTGAAAATAATTACACTTAAATTCCCTTATAACCTATAAACTTCCATATAACTCATATTTTTGGCTAAGTTAAAAATATTATTCATCCCAAAAAAATATTTCATATCATGTAATATTTATAAAATCTTGTGTATGATCCTTATATCTGAGGAAATTTTTAAATTCTATGATCGGTAAAAAAATTATCTTATGTATGATCTAAAAAATATAATGTATTCCACCAAATATAGTACATATCATGAAATATAAAAAACTTACACATCACACTATATGTCAAGGAATTTTCTAATTATCTGATCCCATATAAATAAAACTTACATACGATAAGCAAAACTTATGTATGATAGCAAGGTTTTACCTTTTCCAATTCTATACTCACAAAAAAATTATTACATATAAAAAATAAACCTTATGTATTAGAGTAAGTTTTTTACTTTTCTAATTCTCTAAATCATCTGATTAAATAATAAAAACTTACATATCAAATCCTTTGTCTATTTTTTTAGAACATCTAAATAAAAACCTTACGCATGAAAAACTTTGGAAAAAATCAGATTTAATTCTACAAAACTATAGAAACCTAAAAAATGCTTCCAAACTTCTATAAAATAATTCTAAACAACTTCAAACACTCCAAAACCGTGGAATATACTTAAATTCTCATAATAAACCTTATTTAATTTTAGTTTGAATATTTTTTATATATTGATAATAAAAGAAAATACAATAAACATATCTACTTCTTCACAAGATTCTCATTACAAATAACTCTCCTTGGGTCTAAACAATATCCCCCATGGTCACAAGTACTTCAGATCTTTGGGAATTATTCAACCATGATCTAAACATCCTTCTCATGTATATTTATCTCCTAATAAAACCGTCCTTCCTAGGATGTATTATGTAATAACACCCAAAGTTATAATCCAACTCTACCAATTTAGGAATACTAGACAAGGTCATATAACATCATTACCATCATAACATGGATCCACTATATTATGTTTTACTCCTCTATCCTTAAAATAATTTATATAAAGTTTTTTTTCCTTTTAATATAGCACAGTTTACCATAATTATATCACTTGACCACCCTAGAAAGACTATTATCCCTTCTATTCTTATAATTTTTATTCCACTAACTCTAATATTTTGTTCTTAACATTATATTAATTACCTCTCTATAATGGCTTGGGTATTTATGTGTGGTAATTCAGGTTTGATAGTAGTATAATCATGTGTAATTGGGTGTGTTTGAGTTTCCATAGGGGTCATAGAAAGCCTAAAAGTCAGGTTTGAGAAGTTGTCTTAGGTGTTGAGCTCTATCATTTAAAGACATAGGGCATCAAATACTTGGTGGACTAGTAATGAGTAACCAGTTGTATAGTAAAATGTTAAAGTAGGCCTTGGAGGGATATCAAGTGGTCAGTGATGCTAGGGTGAGTACTCAGTGGATAATAGGTACCCAATGGCAGGGTATTAGGTATCGTATTACTGGGTATCGAGAACCCAATTCCCTTTTTCTTTGTTTTTTTAAAGAAAATATTTTAATTAATTAATTAGTTTAATTGATTAAAATGTGTGGGAGTTTCATTCATATCCAGAAATAAAGGGAACTTTTCTATATTTCCTTTTTTTTCTTTCCTCTCAATTCCAAGTGTGGTTTTTATTTGATTCTTTTCTATTATTTAAGTGGTCTGAGGTAGGGTTCATTGCAGGTAAGGCTTGACTTTCCTTGTCATCTATTTCTTATTATGTAATAATTTTGATTCATTTTTACTAAAATAATTATTTAGGTATTTTTATTTGGTTCTTTGATTTCATCCCCCTTGGTTCAAATCAAGCTATGTAATTTGATATGCATGCCTCTACTAGTGACAATTATGTGGTTCCTATATTATTCATTTGTTATACATGTGTTTATTGTTTATGTGATTCACAGGCATGGATTGGTTTTTGTGTGAGACTGAGTGTGGAACCACTTATAGATTTCATTATTCATGCAAGATGCCTAAGTGTGGTCTCTTGTGGGAATCAGAGGTCTATTCTATGTGAGTGGCGTGTTCCTAGATTAGGTAACTTCAAGTATAGTGATATAAATCATGATGTGAAGTGTTGGTTCATATAATGATATTATTGATGTGTTTCCTTAAGAACCTGACTGGTGTGACCCATGTGTCTTTGGAGTGATGTGGTTTGTTTAGTATTATATAGTTGTCTATGACCATTTTTATGGGTAGTGATTAAGTTTTGTTATATGGGATGTGGTTTTAGGTTGTTAGTGATTACTTATCATTATGGTTTTGAGTCCATTAGGGTTATGTGGACAAAGTATAGGGCCCATGAGGTAGTTTTGATCACTGTATATTAGTGGTATCCTTTATAATTGAGTGTCTTAGATTGATGGTGTTGGTCATTAATTTGGAGGAGGGATACATTGTTGGTGTACATGGGATCTTGGGGTGATTAAGATCTCTAGATGGGAGTATAATGCTCATTGAATTTATAAAACATGTTAGATTTGATGGTTTGGGAATGGAAAATGTATTATTCTCACTATATATTGTTTTATTCAAGGTTTTCTTTGTTAGAAAGCATGATTGGGGATTATTGTGGTGTGTGGTTCAGTGATGGATAATTCATTAGGTGTCTATGGGTATGATGATGGATTATTTTTTGGTATGGGAATAGGTATGATGCATCATTATCCATGTGTATCAAACATGGGTATATTGTCCCACTCTAGCACTAGATTAAGTTGGTAAAGTTATCACTCATGGTTGTAGATCAAAAGTGGATTGAATTGTGTGGACTATTTTTGTTGTTGTTTATTTCACTTTACATACACTCATATATATATGGGTATTATCTAGGGACATAGTTAGGAGTGTACTACTGATTTTATACTCATTCCCTTAACGAGTCCTCGAGGATGTGTATAGACTTTATGGTTTATGATTCAAGCAAAGGAAAGGGACCTAAAACTAGTGCATAGTAAGATGAAGGTATGGTAGATGTAAGAGCAGGTTTTCATTTTATATTGGAGCTAGTATGGTTGTACCCCCAATGCAAATAAATTTTTTTTAATTTATTACTTTTGGATACATTTTTATGTGATAAAAATATGGGTGATCATGTTGTCGACTATATGTCTTGTATGAAATTTTGTATAGTCATTTTATATTATTATTGTTATGAATGTGTCTATATGTTTTGTGTTGAATGTTTTTTATATGATTTAATTACTAGTTATGTTTATTTATCTAAAAATGGTATATTCTCATCACTATCACCCCTTGGACCCTCACTACTATTTGAAAGCCTCTATAATATAGGGAGGTGTGCCTGAGGTCAGTGGCTCACCAACTCAAGTGTAATTTTGTCAATCTAGGCTAAGGATGCTAAAACTTGTTATCATAGTAGTTTTTATAAATGTTATTTAGTGGGGTAGTATTTGATATTTGTGGAAGTTTTGTTTTAGGTCTAGGGGTGTGTCAACGCTTGGGAGGGACATCATATTGTGTGCCTAGCCAGCACCAATATGGTATGAAGTCTAAGTTTACAAGGGAATAGGGATTAATATTTTGGTTTTTTTGTTATGATTGAGTTATTTTATCTATATATTTCATTTGATGTTATTGAATATTGGTTTTCTCCCTTGTACCAAACAGGAAATAGGTTGTACTCATGCATCATTATAGGCATGTAGGACTGACATTACATGTATGTGACTACTTTTTATTGTAATTGTGGTTTTGGAAATGGGTTTGGTTTTTTAAAGTTTCAAAAACAACCTATTTTAAGTTTTACCATATAGTTTATTAGTTTCATTCTACTCAGTTAAATACAGGGTGATGGTTTTGGTTTCATTATCTATGTGAATCCTGTGTGTGTGTGGTGTGCATGGAACCCAACCCTAACATGGGTATGTGGGGTTGTGAGACTAGATGATATATAACTTGGGTGTTGTTAGGAAAGTGCATGGGATAGTGAGATGTGTTTTCTATTATACCTTTCCGTATTTGTGATATATGATCTATGATATAGATGTTGAGCATAGTATTTTGTTTTTAGTTATATGCCACCTCAATGAACTTTGTTAGAGTTTTGGGGGTGGGGATGTGGTGCCACTAAGGCATACACTGGATAGGGACCCTGATATCAGAGATAAGGATGATCAATCGGAATAGGTTTTGTGGAAGGCAGGTCAACCATAGAGGATAGATGAACTGTAGAAGTGGTTTGATGATCATCTTAGGAAATTTTTGGTATAGGTTATTCAGATAATCGATTGGGATCTCAATGAGATGAGTTCTCTATGGTGTATTTGATGAGGGATTTTTGGTCATAAAATCCTATCTTGTTCTAAGAAGAGGGAGAACCCTATAAAACTATGTATTTGATAGGGTTTATATAGACCACTATCGATCAGATCAATACACCAACGAATAAGAGTGTAAATTTGGAGAAATATATTCTTAGGGGGGCCAATGAAACACTGGTGGTACGTACAGGACCAAGTTAGTATACATGAAGAGATGAAAGAGAAATATTTTGATGTGAAATTATTCTAGCACAGTTTAGCTGAGATATTGAGGGTGAATCAAGCCCATGAGTTCATGCACTTGGTGTAAGAGGAGACATTTATTATGGATACACTATGAGGTTTACATATTTACTTTGTTATGAACTAGAATTTATAGGGGATGAGATCACTAAGGTGAAGTTATTTGAGGTTGGACTTCAGTATTATATCAAGGTTAAAGTAAATATTTTATTAGGTTAACCTTGTTCTATAAGGTGGTAAACTATGTTGGATAGTGGAGAAAAACTTTACTGGTGGTTGTATACTTAATCAAGTAGTGGTATTGATAGAGGCTAGTATCAAGTCTATAGGTAGCTATGATATGGGACATGAGGTGACCCAGTATGAAAGTTAGTGTTGGGGATATACTTTTTCACCATGGAGTGGGAAACTGTGAGGTGTTACAAGTGAAGAAAAATAAAATCATGTTTGGAACCACTGTGGTTGGTCATTGAAGTAGTATTGTATATATGGATAGATAGGATATATATAGAGGTTTTGGTAGATGGTATAATAGTCAGGTGGTTTGGGATTAAGTTGGGATCAATGTCTATGGAAAGACTATGAGAAGTTTAGGGAAGCAGTGGTATGGATTCATCTACATGAATAGGTATTTGTAGTGGAAATTATACTAGCGGCAGGGTTAGTGGCCTGCACTAATTGTGACTCTATGAGGAAGATAAGCATCATGAAGTTAGGATTCGGGTCAATTGCATGTGATTGAGCTAACATTCTCAGTATAGTATAGAGATCCATTGACAGTCAGTGATATGTTGTGAGTGTTTTGTTTTTTATTTTTCATAATGGGTACTAGTTAACGATGTGTGTTATGTGTAAATAAACCAATCGGGTGTTGGTTGAGGTATGTACATTGGGTATAATGTGCGATGAGTCATGTGATGGTTAATCCATGCATAATTATGGGTGATGGTTGGTATAGTTCTATAGATGTGTTATATTGGATGGTTATGAAGAGACTGTGTAGGTGATTCCTATAGTAGGGAGTTCCCATGGAAGGAATCTATATTTTTTGAGTTGGTTAATTAAGGTAAATGGGTATAGATAGATGTTCCTGACACCTTCTTTGTGTTTCAAAAGTGTGGTGATATGGATACTCAATTTTTGGTTAATTATGGTCAAATTAATGGTTAGAGATATATAAATGATGAGTTGTCATATAGTGGGGTGATTTTAATAGATTAAGTATTCATTTGAGTTAATCTAGGTCTGAGGGTGGCCTAACCATGTGTAATTAAATGTTTTTGAGGTTCCAATGGGTTATACAAGGCCCAGAGGTAATGTTTGAAAAGTTATCCCTAGGTGTGAATCTCATTATTTTGAAGAAATAAGGCGATGAGTACCCAATTTAGTGGTATTGGGTACATGATGGTAGAGTTAGAAGAGTATGTAGGACCTGTAGGGGAATTGAGTGGTTAGTGACCCTAACTCTAACACCCGATGGTAGGGTACCGAGTACCTGGTTCCCTTATACCTAGTTTTTTTAATTATTTTAATTAGTTAATTGTTTTAGTTAATTAAAATGGGAGGAGATTTTATTCGGATCCAACAAGTAGGAGATCTCTCTTATCTTTCCCTTTCTTCATTTCTCTCTATTCTAAGTATGGTTTTTGTTTTATTTTTTCCATTATTCAAATGATCGAGGGTAATGGGTCACTATGGGTAAGGCTCAACTTTACTTATCATTTGTTTCTAATTTTTTCATCATTGTGATATATTTCAACTAAAATTATTTTCTAAGTTGTTTTTCTATGATTCTTTAATTTTTCCTCCTCATTTTGAATCAAGCTTCAAAGATTCAACATGCAGGACTTTTCTGATGTTGGGTTGGTGGTTCCAAGACTCTTCTTATATTATATAAGTGTTTATGAATCATATGATTTATGGGAATGGGTTGGGTTGTGTGTGAGGTTGACTGTGGAACCACTTTAGGATTTCTTCATTCATGTGAGAAGCATGAGGGTGGTCTTGTGTGGGAAGTAGAGGGTTATTCCATGTCAGTGGATAGTTCTTATATTATGAGGCATTGGGTATTGTAAGTAAATTCATGGTGTGTGAAAATTTCTGGTTCATATTATGTGTTTCTTGATGTGTTTCCTTGGTAAAATGATGGTTGTAACCCATGTGACTATGGGGAAATGTAGTTAAACAAGTATAATTTAGGTAGTGATGACCATTTTCATGGATGGTGATTTAGGTTCTTCATATGATTTATGGTTATAGGTTGTTGATGATTGCCTCTCATCATGAGGTCGAGGCCATTGGGGTCGTTTTCATAGAGAAGAAGGCCCTTTAGGTGGTGTTAACCACAGGATATCAGTATTATCTTCCAATAGTTGTTCATATTAGGATAATAGTGCTGAATATTGACTCATAGTAGGGATACATCATAGGTGGACACTGAATTTTGGGGTGATTGAGATCACCAAATGGGAGCTAAAATCTCTTTGAATGTGTGGAATATGTTAGGGCCAGTGGTTTGAGCATAAAAAATGCATCATTCTCACTATGTATCTTCCTATTTAGGGTTTTTGGTCTATGAATCATTATTTAGGATGGTTTTTGTGTGTTTTTAAGTGACGAATCTTTCATTAGGTGGCCATTTGTAATAGACAAGATCTTTTTTAGGTAAAAATCAGTTTAATTTTTGCTAAAAATCATGTATTTTAGATATTTTTTCCACTTATAGGTGTAAGTGGATGCATGGGAGTCATTTTGAGGGATTTGGATCTAGTTTTATGATGAAAATCTACTATAGGTGGCCCTAAACACTGTAATAAGTGAGGTTTTTGTCATGATGGGGGTCAAGAAAGAGACTGTCACATCGTGATTCAAAGTTTTTACATCGTAATAAGGGACTTTATAATAATAAATTATTTGAGATCAAGGTTTGTGTGACATGAAACTTCCTTGATATCAATAGAGAACATGCCATATCATAGGGTTTCATTCCATGGTGATGGATATGTAATATTAACAATATTACATAGGTATTTTGTCATGTCGTAACTCCTTGGGCTATTTCATGAAGGCATGTCTGAGGAGTAGGTGTCATGGTGTAGATCATAATGGTTGTTACATAGATATAGGGTTAGAATATGTGATTATGTTGTGAAGGGGGAGGCTATTCCATGAATGATTGGGGGACCCGAGTTCCTAGTTCTACCTAGGATAAGGGTGTTTCACCATGGTCAGGGGGGCTACATTGTGAGAGCTCTCAGAGGGGAGTTGCATCGGAACTAGTATGGTCACTCTGTAACCCAAGGCATGTGTAGTTTTTTTAAGAATATTTTATTTTAATTAATTAAAATGATAAAATTTAAATTAGGGTTACTCATTCATCATAACATTCATGACCATATTTTCCTCTTCTCCTTGATTTCTTCTCCTCTATGTGAGTGATATCCTCCATTTGTTCATGAATTTGAGTTCCATTCTTTCCAAGTGACATCTATAGGTAATACTATGAATCCTATTTGATATATTATATGTTTCTTCTACTTTTTAGTGTTTTTATTCATTTATTCTTGAATTAGGGGATTTTTTATAAGTTATTCTATTTCAACCATTTGATTCTGAATTAGTAAATGGTATTCAAGGGGTAGTCTCTTGCAGTAACAATTTAGGTGGTCCCTAAGCTATCCCTAATATCTAACTTATTTTTTAATGTGTGTTTGATGTGAGGTAAAACCAACCTACTTTTCACTTAAACTAAAAATCAATTAAATGGTCCCTTAATTTGTTTCATACTTAAGTAACATTTTTCAGGTTATAGGTAGTTCATTGATAATTTTAGAACCTAAGATTTGGACATTGAATAAGGCATGCCTAATTTGAGATGAAATGAAAAATGTTAGAGGTAACCTGAGGGATTACCTTGATATAATTATAAACTATTTAACTAAATGTATATGTCCTAGTGTGATTCCCATGATTGATAACATTTCCCAAGTGTGGGATAGAATGGTGGTAGCCCTAGGTGTGTATGGGTTTTAGAAATTGGTTGATCATGTGACTAATTTATTTAAACTCATCGATGTGTTTAGGTTGGGTGAGTTCCAACCCCTTTAAAACTATAATGTTAATCTTGGGAGTTGATATTATTTTGATAGATATTAAAGCATGAAAATTATATGACATGGTTCATTATTTAAATTGAGAAACATAATTTCCATCTTATGCTTGATTTTATTGATTAGTTATAATAGTAATGTGGTTTTGGGTTGTTTACTTATCCACTCTATGATTTTATTGAAGATATGTGGTGGAATCAGGGGTGGGAGTCATTCTGAACCCTAGGGATTGGTGATGTGAGATAATATCAAGGGTGAGTTCCATTCCAACCCTAGGGTTTGTTGAGATGTGATGGTATTGGGGGAAAGTGTTGTTCTTACACCTATGTATATATGATATGAGATGAGTCCAGGGGGCGAGTTCCACTCCAAATCCTATGTATGATGTTATAGGATAGTTATGTAGGTGGGATCCATTCAAACCCTTAGTGTGGGTAATATGTGATGAGATGTGGTAGTTCCAAGGTTGGGTGATATTCTGACCTTTATATTGATGATATGAGATGGACCATGGGTGGGAATTTATCAAAACTATGGGTATGATGACATGAGATTATATTTAAGGTGAACTCTTATATAACCCTTAGAGTGGATGATGTGAGATAGTATTTAAGTTGGGTGCCTATCTGACCCTATGTATTTATTATTATAAATAATGATATCTAAGGTGGGTTCCTATTTAACCCCAAGTATTGATGATGAAATATGATGGTATTCAAGGTGAGAAGTTATCTGACCATTGGGTTATGGTGATCTTTGATGATATTATGGGTGGGAACCACTCTGACCCTTAGTTATATATCATGTTCATAGATACCTTGAAACTAGTCAAAGCACGTATAGTCAATTCTAGTTTTCACAGTGGAACCCATGGATCAACGGTGATTTATTTTATTGTGTTTTTAGATATTTATTATGGCGCATTAGCATGCATACTATTTAGAATAGATATATCTAGGGGCACTGTTGGTGGTAGCCTATTAAGTTGTGCTGAAACCCTACTCAGGTCATTGTGGATGCTTGAGAAAACTTCATGGTTATAGTTATAGATATGAAAAATGGCCCTATACTTGATGGTTGAGCTATGTAACTAAGACATAGTTGGGAGATGGGACTCAGTCAGTACTTGGGTTTAGTTTTTAGTTATCTCTATTTTTTGTTTAATTTTGGTTTATTTTTGGATTTATTATATATAACCTACCCATGGGAGGTCTTGTTTATATATGTATGAATTATATGACTTATATAGTTGTTAATATTATTATATAATGGGTTATTGTTATCTGTTACCATATATTTAACAATGATGCCTATTTATTCTGGATTCATTGGGATGGTGGTTATTATTTCTACCTTATGTGTTATTGCTGTTACCTGATCATGGGGTTATAGTCCCCCAACACTATTACCAAACTCTTGATTCTAGTCAGTAACCTTTGGCATATAAGGAGGTTCTAATGTGTTATTTGGCACTTTGGTCTAGTCATAGCGAAGGTGAAATGAGTCAGAGATATTACAAAGTGGTATCATAATCTAGTTTATTTTTATTTTCTCTTACTATTTAGGCATGGTATATAGGAGATAGGATATTTTTAAAGCTTGGTATAGATATTGTTACTGGGAATAGCTAACTCATATATGAGTTATGTCAATGTTACCAAGTATGGGACTACTATTTTTAGTTTTTGATTTTATGGTTGAGTAACTTTACTAGAAATTTGATATTGATTTATGCTTTTTGGGATTTTACTCTTAGCCCAAGGTGGAAAGATGGCATGTGTTCATGCGTCATAGTAGGAACATAGGATTCACATAACATTCTTGTGATTTCTTATGATTGGTTATTCGGATTATGATATAGGGGTCTATTATTTATAGTGTCAAGGAAACTTATATAATGATTTCCTATATAACTCAATAGTAGAACTATACTTAATTAATCTCATATTCTTTTTGTTCATATTATCGTTTCTTTGATTATGTTGATCCTATATGGTGTTTAACCTAAGTGTGGATAGACAGGGATAGAGTGTGTGCCTATAATATGAGATGTTTGGTTATATGATGTATAAGGAGTATCAGTATGCTCTGTATATTACTAATTTCCCTAAACTATGATATTAATAATTGTAATAAATATTTCCTAATGAATGTGTTTAGGCTTATAGAGACATGTAGTCATAGGATCCTCCAGTGGAGCACCAGGATAGAAGGGACGAGCATGTCCCACTGACAGTTGCTTCAAAACCCCCATGTTACATTGATGATGACTATGGATGAGAATATCTAAGAGATCCTATTATGGATGGTATAGTTGATGGATAGGAAGACACTATGAGCTACAAATTCTATTTATGATCTAACACAGGAGTTTTAAATGTATCATCAACTCCTATTTATGGGTGTGGGTGGGCCCCATTATACTAAGATCTAGGTGTAGTTGACCTAAAATGTATTTAACCATCTTTATACACCCTTTGATAGGTGAGTGAAGCTAGTAACCTATATATTATACAGACCATTTAATCCATGGTGATATGTTTTGATACAGGCTGACTAGAATGTAGGTTTATCCTAGAGGGATTTTCAGACCTGGTTCTATGAGAATTTCTTCCTAGAGACATTAAGGTATGATGGGTTTTGATAATTCATATATCTCACCCATATGGGGGTTTCAATCATGGATTATTCATCATGCTTTATAGAGCTTTAACTCTTTTTCCTAATGTTTGACAAGGATGAGAAAGCTAGGTATATAAATTTTTAGGATGGTCTAAGGAATGTTATTCAAGCACAGGTGAATGTATTTTACCTATATTCTTTCTCTAAGGTTGTGAATAAGGACCTCGTATCTAAGAGGAAACTATATGAGGGTAAAGGCTACATGAAATTATATTATATTAAGGGGATCAGCAATGGGACTTCAAGAAGTAAGAAGCATTGATTTGATAGTTCACACTAGGGTGCTGGTGGATAGAGAATCCAGAGTATTGGTTTATCTCTTCCTATTTAGGGAGGTGGGTCTATGGAGTATTAACAGTGTGGTAGGCCTAGCCATGTTCTATCTCAGTTCCATGGATATTCAGTGGATTGTCAATCATATTGAAAATGGTTCACCTATAGTGGTATTACAGGATCACCCAGTAGTTAGCTAGTGGTAGAGTATCCAGACAGACGCAGGGTTCAACAGTAGGTTTAGAAGGTTCATAAAAGTGTGGTTTCTATGGTTCAATAGTTTGTTTATTCTATGGTGGAGGATATAGTTCCTAGGGGTAGTGGAAGTAGAATTATTAAGGGTAATTCTCAAGGGAGTTAGGAAGGAACTAAGGTTCGAGTCTCTTTCCAATTACTCGCTATTAATCCTACTTCTTCTAATATTGATATCAGGTTATCAATGGTTTGAGGTATACATATAATAACTTATACTCTAATATTTTCTTTATTTAACCCAATTTCACCACACCTGTTCATATCTACTTGGTTCACCAATATTTTATCATTGACCATAGAGTACCTATATGGGGTTATGGTTATTGATAATTCCTTTGGGGTGTGATCATATGGTATTTGGAGATATTGGGACTATTTTATTGTGATAAATGGTTATAAATTTCTCTAATATTTTTTTGTGATAAAGATGTGAAACTTTAATATGATCCTTGGAATAGATTGGTTGGTTCATTATCAATCACATGTTGATTGTTACCATTGATGGGTATCATTCATGTCTATTGAGGGTGATGGGTATACCTAGGTTTAGGAGTGGTATTTACAAGCTGGTTATTCAAGACATGACCTTAAAAATTTGGGCGATATCAAAACACAAGATTCTTCTATCATTTTAAATTATGAGGGGATGCATCATGTGTTCTTTCCTCCTGTGGTTGATCAGTTTCAGGATATTTTTTCTAAGGATTACCCTAGGTTTCCATCCAATAGGTATAATGATTTCATGATTAATATAATTTCTGATATGAAGCCCATATCAATTGTTGGGAAGAGCCTACGGAAGCATAGTGGAAAGCACAGTGGAAATTGCCACAAATCTACAGAACATAAATTTTTCCAGTAACCACTTCCTCTAAGTTTTTTCACTAGAACAAGGATGATAACCCACATAAACTTTTCAAATACACTTCACATACAAATATAAAAACAAAAAATTGACAAATAGGATTTACATGGTTCATAAAAATGTCCTAAATCCATGGGAGAACACTAAAAACATCTTTCATTAAGGAGATATAAGGGATTACAAAAATCATTTCTCACTTCATCTCCACTTACAATATCTCAGATAATTCAGTTAGAAACTCACATTGTTCAATATAATAATCAAATTGAAATTATACAGTCATCATAGCTGGGAAACCACCTCTATATAGAGGTCTCCATCCAGTCAACTAGTTACACTCACCTCCAAGATTCATAGCCAACCTCATGTTGACTTGGGAAACCTCTGATTCACTATTGAATCATCTAATGAAACCACCAATAATCAATCACTATGAAAATATCCCATTCATTGAGTATCCATACCCAGTGAACACTATCTATGAGAACATTTTCTCATGACTCCATTTGTTCATCTATGTCTGATGATGTCTGTCTGATAGACTTTTTTTAGTATAATTATTTCCATTTAAACCTTTCTACCTAACCAATTTGAAACTAATAAATAGAAAACATCTATATGGCGTTCATTTTTTAATTAATCCATCTAATCATCTCAGTCTGATGACCTTCACCTATAAAACACTATCAAGTGAAACTGAAAGTTTTCCAAAAACCCAATAATCTTCCACTTGGAAATTGCTTTAGTGTTTCATCCTTCTTCAACCATCCACCTATTCTCATCCTCTATCTGATCCATGCAGTTTCTTCCACTCTTTTTGATCAACCATTTCTAACTAATTCATATTGTTTCTTTACAATTTCTTGAAATATCACTTTTGTAAACATATCGGTAGGATTTTTCTTCCTAGTAACCTTGTATATCTTTAACACTTTACCTTCTGTTAGAATTTTTATATAAAGTGATACTTCTAGTCAATGTGTTTCATTCTTGTAAGAAACACTATATTTTGATCAAGATGAATGGAACTTTGACTATCACAAAATAATATTCCTCTAAATGATCACTTTCCAAGTTCCTTAGTCATGTGAATCAACCATATTAGTTATTTCCCTACTTCAATAGTATAAATATACTTTTCTTTCATTATATATAAAGTAAAAAAACAGCTTCAAATATGACACCCAACTAACCATTGTTCCACCAAAAGTAATTTTCCATGAGTCTATGTCTCTAAAAAAATTTATTAAGAAAAACTTTCAACTGATCATTATCACTAAAACATAAAGTTTCAGCCTTTGACCCCTTCAAGTATCAAATGATCTATTTCACATATTCTCAATGACTACTTCCAGGATTTGACATGGATTGGCTAAAAAATCCCACTAAAAAATAAATTTCCAATAAATTACTAACCCTTTCATACATCAAAAATCCTATAGCCAAAGCATAAGGTTTTTTTCCCATGTTACAAACTTATCCATATATTGATGGTGCATATTCTATAGAAAGTTTAAATTTCTAGTGAGGGGGGTTGAGATAGGTTTACAAATGGACATACCAAATATTTTTATGACCTTACTAATGTATTTATTCTAGGATAAAACCAAAGATATAGATTTCATATCCCTCTCAATTATCATCCCTAGGATATTCCCATCATGTCCAAAGTTTTTCAACTCAAGCATTTTTTATAGCTTCCTCTTTAGCTCCTCAATCCGATGGAACTTTGGACCAGAAATCAACATACCATACACATATAGAAATAGTATTATATATGTTCCATCATTTCATTGCTTCCTGTAAAACCAATTATCACAATCACAGTAACTAAAACTTTCCTCAAGTATGAAAGTTTTGAACTTTTGATTCCAGTATCTTGGAGCTTTCTTCAAGCCACAAAGACTTTGTTTCGACTTACAAACCAAATTCTCATTCCAATGAACTTCATAACCCTTAGGTTGAACTATGTAAATTTATTCCTACAAACCCTTATAAAGTATGGTTGTATTTACATCCATATGCTCTAAGTATTAATAAATGGATGTGAAAATGCTAATCACTGTATGAATGGTTGTGTGTTTCACCACTAGTGAGAATTTTTTAAAAAAATCAATTCCTTGCTTTTACTAAAAATCCATCACAACATACCTTGTTCTATACCTCTTACGGCCATTATCTTTCTATTTCAAATGAAAACCCCATTTATTTTCTAGAGATCTAATTCCTTCTAATAGTTCATTCAATTACCATGTATTGTTTAGACTTAAGAAGTTCATTTCTTCTTCTATATATGACTCCCACTATTTCCAATCTTTGATAGTAGTTTCCTCTTCTAGACATTCTGGTTCCCTATTCCCATTAGAAGTAAAAAATTTATATAATCTCTAAATATTTGAACTAGTTTTCTGATACAAGTGGATCTCCTCATCACAACCTCAGGTTTTTCTATTCAAACCTCTCTATTTGATAGTCATTCATCCAAAATTTCTCTATATTGTAAAGATATTTTATGATCATTTTCCATCTAATAGTGGTATGTCTAATTGTACTCTATATAGAAATGGTTAGTTTGATCATTCTCTGTCTGGTAGATGGAATATCAGAGTGCTAGCCTCTAAATTTTCCCCTAAAGTATCTAGATTTAGATTTCATTTGGTAAAATTTGTTCAACTATCCTAAACATCAATAGTTGATCTATCCTTAACATCCTTCTCAACCAAGTTCTAATATTTCCATAGAAGTCCTTTAAAAACAATATCTCATCTCTAGATGAATTTTTTATTTTCATCATACCATAGGAGATATCTAAAGTTATCATCTTTATATCTAATAAGAAAACACACCTTGTATTTCACATCCAACTTATACTTATATTTATCATCAATATGAACATATAAAAAACTTCCAAATACTTTGATATAGTTCACCTATTGTGCCTTATGGGGCCAAATTTATTCCTATATATTTTACCACAACTAAAGTCGGATTTCTATTCAATAAATATGTTATTTTATTAATATTCACTACCCAAATACCCTTAGGATTCCAAATTGAATCCACATACTCTGATATTTCTCTTAAAGAGTCTGATTCATCCATTCAACTACTCCATTTTTATTTGGAGTTCCTGAAAAAAAATTCTCATGCTTGATACCTTTCCTTAGAAAAAAGTTATAAAATTTTTGTCTCATGCATTCCCCACCATTGTTTGTCCGAAGACATTTTAACGTTCGTTCATACTCTTTATCATCCAAAACATTTCACTAAATAAACACTTTAAACACATCAGATTTATTCTTTTGTAAGTAAACACAAACTTTTTGAGTAGAATAATTAATAAATGTCACAAAGAATAATGATCCTCTATTCGATTGAATAAGGGTTGGTCCCTAAACTTCGAAATGAAAAAGTTATAAATTTTTATTCCTTGAATTTCTACCATCCAAGTTAAATGAAACCCTTTTCTACTTTCCTGGCATACAGCTCTCACATCTTCCAAGTTTCGTGTTATTGAGTTAAATTATGACCTTCACCAATAGAACTTTTAGATTATTTTTACTAAGATGATCAAACCTACAATTACAAATTTTCATATCATATGATGAATTTATTTTGATTTTTTCAACTTTGTCACTTAATATGATCAAGTGGTTACATTATTAACTCTATGAGCAATCACCATGAATCCTTTATTGATCTTCCAAACTACATTCAAAAAAATTATTCTGAAATGAGAACCATCAAGTTGTCCCACTGATATATTGTATTGTTCTTATAAAGACTTGGAATATTTATAACATCTTTCAATCCCAAGAAACTTATATTTTTATTTCAATATTAATTACATCTTTCCCAACTATATCTAGAGATTCATCATCCACTAGATATACTATGACCAAGATTCCTAATACATAATCAACCATGCACCCATTATTAGTAATTGAATGAAATGATGCACTTGAGTTAATAACCCATGACTCATCTAGAAATATCATACTTAGTATTGAATTGGAACCTCCACATATTATATTGACTAAGTTATTCTATCTAAAAGTATAATAGTATATTTTATTCATACAATATTTATTGATTTGTCCCTTCCTCCCAAAAATTCAACATGTTGGGCATGAACCTATCGATTTCCCTTAACTTCTTCTTTGGGACTTATCTTATGAAGATTTATTCTTCTATAAATCCTTCCACTATGGTGACAATCCTCATGTGATAGCATTAACAGAACTTTAGTATGGTGTTTGAACTTCCTTTCTCATGAACTCCTCATCCAAGATAAAGTTTCAAATGTCATAAAACAAAAGATATTCCTTCTTATTAGAGTTTCTCACTATTATCACCATGGAATCCCAGCTCTCTAAAAGTGAAGAAAGAAGAAGAAAATCCCAAACATCATCAATGAAAGTTACCTTCACTGACTTAATCTACATCTGATAATATTGAATCCATTCACATGATTGGTTATAGGTGTTTCATTAACAACATCATGCCGAAAAATCTTAAAATCATAAAAAAAATTAGAGTCATTGGATTCTCATACATGTAAGGTAAATCTTTCATAACCTTTACAATAGTTTTCTTCTCTCTAATGTTGAAATCAATATTCTGAGTAAGTGACATCCTAATCATGGTTAAAGACTTCTTATCAAACCAGTCCCATTTTGTATTGTCTTTTATTTTAGAAAATTTACAGGACAAAGTAGCATCAAAATGTTTTTATTTAAAAAGATCCTCTAGTTTCATTCTCTAAAAGGAAAAGTCTGTTCTATAGAACATATCATTATGAACCTTCCCTTACTCTAAATTCATAATTATAATGATACTAAAATAAATTAAATCAAATAACTTTCTATCCAAGGGGAAAATAAACCTAAATTTTATGAGTGAAGTATAACCAAACCATTGATACCACTTATTTGGAAGATCCCAAGGAATCACTTCATCCATTATAATAGATGAACCTAGAAATAAAAACATACATTGGACTAACGTTCATCTTATTGCCTCAGTATACATAGAAAAAATCACCACAAATCTATAGTACTAAGGTTTATCTAATACCCACCTCCACAAAGTTTTTTCACTGGAACTAGGATAGATCCCACCTAATGAACACACAATCTTCACAAACACACTTTTGATACAAATAGAAAAAAAATGAGAAAACAAGATTTATGTGGTTCGAATTAATGTCTTAGATCCATGGGATAACTATAAAAACCTCCTTCATTAAGAAGATACAAGTGATTACAAAACTCATCGTTCATTTTATCTCCATTTACAAAGAATCGTAAAATTCAGTCATAAACTATAACTATTCAACATAACAATCACATTAGAATATTATATCCATCATAGTTGGTACACCACCTATATAGAGGTCTCTATCCGATCAGCCAGTTTCATCAACCTCTATGACTCACGGTCAACCTCCCATTTACCTAGGTAACCTCTAATACACTATTGAACCATTTGATAAAACTTCCAATATTCAGTCCCTAGAAAAATATCCCTTTCATTGAGTTTCCACCCCTAGTGAACACCATCTATGAGAAATTCATCTGATGACTATGTCTAGTCATCTCTATCTAGTAAAGTCTATCTGATATACTCTATTCAATGTAAGTATGTTTGGTGAAACCTATTTTATCAACCACTTGGAAACTATTCAATAAAAACATCTATTTGGTGTTCGTTGTCTAATGAATTCATATAATCATCTTGGACTGATGACTTCCATCCAAAAAACTTTGTCCATTGAAACTGAAGATTTTCTGCAAACCCAATATCTGTCATATCATATGGGATGGATCCTTTAAATCTTTATGAGTTGCAGTCTTGGGTAGATAAATTTGAGTTAAAGAGTTTTATTTTCCCTATTAAATCCACATGGAGTGCTTCGGTATTTTTCTTCAAGAAGGTATATGGTTCATTATTTTTATGTGTGTATTATTGGAGGTTGAACTAGGTGATGGTCAAGAACCAATATCCCTTATCTCATATTGATGACCTATTTAACCAGTGAAGATGTTATAGATTGTTTTCTATGATTTATTTGAGTCTGAGTAATAATTTATTTTGGGTAAGGCTTTCTAACATACTGCATAATAATTTTATGAGTATGTTTGGTTTATGAAAGTATATTTTTATATCATTCATTTTTAAAATGCACTAGAAATTATTATGGCCCTGATTAATAGGGCTTTCCATATTTATTTGGACTCATCTTTTATTGTATTCATTGATGATATTGATATGTTCTATAAATTTATGACATTTTTTTATTTTTAATTCATTTTATTCCCTCATATTTATATATTCATTGATTTATAATGAATTTTGGAATCAAAGTGTCAAATAATTTGATTGTGTGAACATTATTTTAAATTGAAAAATTTGGTATTTAAAATTTTTGGAATGGATTTCTATTAATTATTGTTTATCTTTCTATTTTTAAGACTTGGATAATTGAATGTGAAATTAGATGTCATTATTGACAATATAGTTGTTAAAGGAAGTGATTATTCTTGGAGGATTATTATGGATTCATCTTCCCCAAAAAACACGAAGAAATGGGAAAGGTTTGAGTGTGTATGATCCATTTTAGCTTTGCATATATTTCATTTTCAACCTACATATGAGTTATTACCTCGGCATATGTGTCAGTTTTCACTTACATATGAGTGATCTCCACCAATATATGAGTCATTTATTGTGTGTGTGTGTGAATATGCCTCCATGTAGGTGTGATTTTCACCTATATATGTGTCATTTTTTGGTGTATATATACCATGATTTTGAGAAAATTGGTCGAAGGATTATCACAAGAAGTCTTATAGGGACTCACCTGAACTTAAAGGTGCCAATTCAAAATTCATGAAACAAATCAAAGGTGTCCACATGGATCATAATATGAAAAATATTTTGATTAATAATAAATAAATAAATCTATATATTTTTAGGAAGATATGATTGTGTAAAGATTAGAAGTTGTAAAGAAGAAGGAAACTTTATAAAAAAATTAAGGATCAAGGATCTCATAGGTTTTACCATGACTGAAAATAATGGAAACTAGCAATATACAATAATAACATGAGTACAAAGGAATATAAAGTTTAGTTAAGAATTCTTGTTAGACAATCTCACTATTGTTGCTGTTATTTTTTGTTTTTTGTTTTATTCTCACTTTAAATATACAATGTATTTTTATTCCTTATTCATATCTAATACCTTTCAATTAGAGGGATAAATTCTAAGTGATTGGGTAAGGGAATTTTTTCCTTTTATAATTCATTATTCCTACACTTAATTAATAAAACTATCTTAGATTTCTTGATTTTAGTTTTTAGTGACTATTTGAAATTTTTAATACAATTGTGTTTAATTTTTTTGAACTTCCTCATTATTTACTAATTAGGTTGATAATTTCTAATCACCCTCCACCCAGGGTAGCTTATCTATAAAGGAACAGGTTGTATTGAGTGGTGAGTATTTAGAAATTGTTTTCATGTGTGTGAAGGTAGTATGTTTCTTATGAATTTCTCAGGAACACCAAAACCCAATTTTGTATTTCCTTGGTAGTTTATGATTGGTTTAATATTTTGGTATCTTTGTATCTTTTCACACACACAGGAAGGGGGTTGACTAATCTATAATCACTATTTTATTAATATCTAGAATAACCTTCAACCTTGATTGTTTGATGAATCAATTGAGGAATATTTCATTTATCAATTAATAATAAGATAATTAAAACTATTTTAAAGACTATGATAGCATTGAAAATGGAAATCCAACCCTAACCCAATAACCCTTTCATCATTCTATTTTCAATCTCTTTCTTCATTAATTTACTTTGTTTTTTATACCAAAATAATTTCAAAAACACCATTTTCTGAAGTAACAACTAATTTTTGAGAACTTATCTCTAGAGACAACCTAGGATTACCACTATTACTACATTTAAAATAGGAAATAATTAATTTTTATACACTCCATGATATTTGAAGTGTTATATATCTTAGCGTTATCCCATTTTATGGAGGACCACACTCGATGTTTAGATAATGATCTGATCACACTTAGAGTGCATCTTTTATATGTCAAGATCCTAAAATATCAGTTTTAGATGAACCATGTTCACTTATTAAGGAATGAGATATTTTAGGTAGGTGTATTAGTAAACCATAAGAAGTTTGAGGATGTGGTTTCTTAAGAGTGTCCTAGGAAATTTTTTAAAATTCATAGTTTCCTAATATTGGAAAGCTTCCAGTGGAGGTTAATATAGGACATCTCCCACTTTGTATCATCAATAAAGGGCCAAACCAAGAAGGGTTGAAGTTTTTCTAGTTTGATACTTGTGAGTGAGCCTTCCAAGAGATGAAAGAGAGGTTGATGTAAGTTTCAATCCTAACATTACTTGACTGGATAAGAAATATATATTCTATTATGATGAATTAATAGTTATGATCAGAGAAATTCTTTAGGATGAGAGGAACTATCCAACTCATGATTTGGAGTTAACAGTAGTGATGTATACTTTGAAAAGATTTCATCACTATATTATAGAAAATAATTTCATGGTATATATGAATCATAAGACCCTGAATATATTTTATTACATCAAGACCTAAACCTTTTACAATAGAGGTGGTTTTGAGAACCTATAGTCTTTTTATTTTGATTTGGCCTACGCCCTTGGAAAGGGAAACATATGTATTGATATAATGAGTAGGAATACTTAGACTCAATTAGTGTGGGAGGTAAGAAGTGTGAAGAAGATGATAGGACTCTTTACTTGATTGTGTCTTGATGTTCAGGAGTATCAAGGTAGGGAAAACCTGACATCTATAAGCCTTAAATTTTCACTCTTAGATAGGGTGAAGGAAATCCAATTATAAAATTTTTATTATCATGTAATTTGAGATAGTATATATGGTGGGGATCTTCCACCTGATTGGTCTCTTGATTTAGTTTTGATTCACTATGTATATGGTCATGTTTTGGTACCTATAAGAATATTTGTGGAGATGATGAGGGACCCATGTGTTTTCATATAGGATATTCACCTGAGGATTACCAAGATATACCATACATTCCCAAATATTAATGGTGGCTTGGGATGAAGAGGTATGTAGTGGGTTTGTCATAGGGTACTCTATTTTTTATAAAATGGAGTTCAAGCACCCATAGACCACTAGTTTCATTCAATTATCACCAATTCCCTAGTAGAAGTGGTATGATGTGACCATGGAATTTGTGACGGTTTTGTTAAAAACACTCTAAGGTAGTGATTCATTGTGGTTTTTTGTGGGTTGATTGACCATTGTTGTCTATTTTCTACTAATCTGAGATACTTTATCTATCGATAAGAAGGGAAATCTTTATATTTAGAAGATAATTCATGTACAAGGGGTGATGAGGATAATCATTTCAAACTATTGTTCTCATCTTATATAATTCTTCTGGTAATAATTGTATAAGATGTTTGATATGCAAGTGCACTTGAACACTGTATACCATCCTCATATGGACAGGAAGTCTAAGCATACCATTCGGATATTAAAGGACATGTGGAGAGAATTTTTCCTTGATTTCAAGGTTTTGGGGGAGATTCACTTATCACTCATAGATTTTTTTTTCTATAATAATAGTTACCATGATTTGATATAGATGGTCTTTTTTAGGCCTTATATGATAATTTTTTTCGATTTCCTCTGTGTTTGAAGGAGGCTGAGGAGTCAATGATTATGAATCCAATTATGATACATGAGATATTAAATCATGTACAGTTGATCATAAAGTGGTTATAAACCTATCATAGGAGCCTAATATCATATACCAATTAAAAACATTATCCATTAGAGTTTGATGTGGGAGACTAGGTATTTATGATTTTTTCTTCACGGTTAGGACACAATTATATACAGAGTCATGTGAAGCTGAAAGATAAATTTATGGGGTCATTTGAGACTATTGAGTGGATTTGTATCATGTTTTATAATTTGGTGATCCCTCAGCAATCTGGTGTTATACATGATGTATTCCATGTAGCACAGCTTCGATGAAATAACCTTGAAAGGTCGCATGTGATCAGTAGTGACAATATCGAGTTAGAGTCGGATGCATCATTTAAGGAATGACTAGTGTGTATTGTGAACTGGAGTGAAAAGACACTTCATGGGAAGGATATTACTCTAGTATGAGTGTAGTGATATCATGGATATATTTAGGAGGATATATTGGAGTATGAATCTGATGTGTAGGAACAATGGTTGGATCATTTCATCGATGAGGCTTGGTGATATCCAGCAACACATATCTCGAATGAGCAGGTATATAGTGGAGAGTCTATAACACCCCTGATATTTTTGAGGTATAAATATAATTTAATTTTTGTTAAACCTCATTCATTTTAATTATTTTATACATTTATAGGTGGTAACAGGATCCTAAGAGTTGGTTTTTGAGATTTCACCCTCAGTTCAAGCTGAACACTATTGCAAGTGACTCATCATACCATAATAGGTGAGGGTTAATTCAAGATGGGGATCGAGATCATAATGTGATTCATGGTTATTGCATCATGGTGGAGGCATATTTAATAATAACTTCTTTGGGATTGAGGTTTATGTGGAATTAAACTTCCCTGGGGTTAGGAGAGACCACACCATGGCCTGGGGCACTATGCCATGGTGAGGAATGAATAAGATTAAAAATATTACATAGGTGGTTGGTCACACCATGACCCCCTGAGCTATATCATAAAGTATTGTATGAGGGGGAGGATTCATGGTGAAATTCATTAGGGATGTGATGTGGATGTATGGATAGAGGGGGAGGTTGTGCTATGAAGGGAGAGATTATGTCATGATGTTTTTAAGGACTTTGGTTCCTATTTTATCCTAGAATAAGGGCACTATGTTGTGGAAAAGGTACTACACCATGAGAGTGCCTTAGGAATGTTGAACCATAACTGGTATAGTTATTTCCTAACCCATATCTTGTATAGTTTTTTTAAGAGAGTTTTATTTTAATTAATTAAAATGATAAAACATAAATGAGGGTTCCTCATTATTCACTATATCCATGCCTATATTTCCCTATTCTCTTGAGTTATTCTCCTCCATGTGAGATATATCTTCTATTTGTTCATGGATTTGAGTTTCGTTTATTCTAAGTGATGGGTATAGGTAATAAAACTCCTATTCAATCTATTCCCTATTTCTTATACTTTTCAGCATGTTTTATCATTTATGTACTAATATGAAGGGGTTTCTATGTTCTTTAATTTCAACCGATTGAGTTAAAATTGATGGGTGATATTAAATGGTTAGTCTCCTAAAGTGATGAGGTGGGTGGTATCTAAAAATTCCTAATGTATAGCTTCATTTTTTATGTTCATATAATGTGTAGTCACTCCAACCTACTACGCGCTTGACCTAAAAATCACTTAAATGTTTCCATAATTTTTTTATACTTGAATAACTTTGTTTAGGTTATAGGTAGGTCTGTTGGTAACTATAAAACCTGATATTTGGTCATTGGGTAAAGCGTTCCTTATTTGATATGAAATGTAAAATTATTAATGAAACTCGAGGGATACCCTTAATGGAATTGTGACCCTAGTGATCTTAAAATAGATGTTCTAGGATGATTCTCTTAATTGAGAATGTGTTCTAAGTGTGGGATGGAACGATGGTATCCCTAGGTTCATATTAGTTTGGGACCATGGTTAAGTGCATGACCAATTTATTGAAATCCATCCATGTCTTCAGGTTGGGTGGGTGATAACCCATTGAAAACTATAATGTTAAGATTAGGATTTAATATAATTTTCCTTGATAATAAAGTGTGAAAATATATTAAATGGTTTATATTTCACAAGAAACACTTCTATCAGAATGAGACAACCTCTAGTACTCGGATACAAAACAAGGAACCAAAAGGTTTGAAATAAACATAGTGCCATTAGAAGATGTCTATGAAATCATGAATCCACACAACATGGCCACACACCCTAACCTCGTACCCTTAAGAATTTCAAAGATACACTCAAAATAGAAATTTTAAGTGTAATATTCAATGAAACTAAAATTAAATCAAAACAAAATAATTCAATTAATTTACATGGTTTGAACTAAGTCATAATCCATAAGAAAAAACTTCCCTAGAGAGATAAAAATGAGATATTGTGATGGAAGATAAACTCTAAAGCACAATATGGTAGAATATTTTTCTCAAGTAAATAACTATAATAATACAAACATATTATAAGTGTCTATAGACCTATATATATAGTAGTTATTTTTCAATAATCCTAGTTACACTTCCAAATAGTCTTCAAGGAGGGAACACCTTGTGGCTCCAATATTTATAGCCATCGAATAATTGTACCAAATGAAATCACCACCACAACTAGATCACTCGGTGAACATTGTATACTTTTGAAGACTATAAGGAATGAAATTGAATCTTCTTATAATTATCTCCTACCCAAGAAATATTCCAAAATAACTCATCATATAACTTTTTCACCTCTATCATCCAATGCTTGAACCACTACCACTGCCATAATGTTTTAGACACCTAGTTCCAAGAACTATATCCTCTATATCTATGAAAAGTAATAATCATTAGGATTTAATTAAATATATTTAATTTAATACTTATATAGAAAATTTATTCTCTCTCTAATCAAAACAATCTCCCACTTGGGAATCATTTCAAAGCTATATCAAAAAATCCACTCGGTCACTTGTATCATCTTTAGTAACTTTATTCTTCATCTTACCTCACATAGTCTATCAGAGCTTATAAGATTATAATACCTCCAAGTTATTCAATACCCACTAAATGACAACATCACTTTTGAATTTACTAAGCTATAACTTTAGTTATCATAACTATTGGATTTCAGTTACCTATAACCTTCCATAACTCTAGCACCCCATTATCCACAAGCTTTGGGATGAAGTTTTATTTCAATTGAATATGATTAATCTAGGAGTGAAATTTAGGATTCTTGGAAAAGTGAATCGATATTTGGTTTTCATAGTATGACATGTAAAACTATTACCTCCTTTGGATCTTATCCTGTAGACCCTTTAACCACATCAACTCCTTCCTTGTCTCTATTATCATAACATACTAATATTATATGGTTGAAATAGAAATTACCATTTAAAATCATGACATACATATCATGGTGGTGACTTAAAAAAGTAAATATTAATCTAGTGGTACACTTCCATGAATCAACATTTCATCCAAATTCAGCATCCATAAACCCATGAAAAGGATCATTTGTTCCAAAATAGAGTACAATATCCACTAAACACTTTAGATACCAAAATATATTTTTAATGACATATCAGTGCTTCTTTATTAGATTTTCCATGAACCTAATAACCACTCCTACCAATTGAGTAATATCATACCTAGTACATACCATATAATACATGTTAATGAATGTGAAACTTTCTCCTTATAATTTATCTCCTAATATATTTTAAGAATATTATCCTTAGAAATTTTAAAGTGTTTAACAAGGGGTACTCACAAGATTCAACTCATTCATCCCAAATCTCTCTTATACCTTCTGGATGTACTCTATTTAAGAAAGGAACAATGTTCTATAACTCAAGTATCTTATGATCCTCATCCCCAACATCCAATTATCAGAACTAAGATCTTTCATCTAGAAAATTAAAAAAATCACACTTTAAATCTTTTATCCTTTCCATCATAGGTCTATCCAAGAGTAATTCATTAATATAGAGAATAAATATGATAAAACTTCCATCTTCATATTCATTATGGAAATAGAAATGGTCTACATTTATCCATATGAACCCATGTTCTATTATGATTTTTTTAAAATTATGATTCCATTATCACGGTTCCTACTTAAGCCCATATATAATTCACTTGAGCTTTCACATTAAGACCTTATTTTTTTCTAGTATCAAACCTTCTAATTTCTCTATATAGATTTCTTCCTCCAAATATCTATAAAGTAACATAGTTCTTACATAGATTTTTTCAATATATAAAACTTCCATGGAAACCAAGATGAATGTTATCTGAATTATTGTGTGTTTCATAATAAGAGAGAAAATATTACTAAATTACAATCCTCTTGATTGGTAAAACCCATTCATGATTTATGAGTTAACATTATTCATATATTATTTGAAATTAATTTCATAAAATTGTGAATTTAATTTTTTAAAATTTACCCCTTTCTAAATGAATTCCCTCATTTTTTGAATAATTATATTTGAAAATACATTTTACAAAAAGAAAACAAATAATATTAAAAGTGCATTATTTTTTATGAAGATTTATTTAATATAATTATATGTGTTATGTATGATATAAATGGAAAAGGAAAATTTTGGGGGAATTAGAAAAAAAATTGGATAACCCTTAGTTGGCCCTCAACCGATGGGGAGCAAGCCACATGACCAAACCTTGAGGGTTTATCAACCAAGAACACCTATAGGAAGAGACTGTTGAGGGGTGGTGGAGAGGGAGTATAGGTAATGCATGGTGCATGAATGGGAATAAGATCACTCCATTATATGATAGGACAATACATGCAATGAATGGAGGATGACATCACTGACACGAGGCAACGCACGGCGGTGTCGGGGGTCCTTGGTGCCCATCCATCTTTATAGGCCTCTTTAGCTATAGGATCATATAAATAGTAGAGGGATTGTGCCATAAGATTTGTGTGGGGCATGGAAATTAACTGAGGCACTATTATCTTAATGAAGCAATGTCATTTTACCCAAGCCCTCATGTTGTCTTCCTCAAACACACCCACTATGTCACAATCCATAGTGGTTACACCATGAAACCACTATGATTTATGGGAGGAGGTTTTAAAGACAACTGATAATTGAATACCACTACATCGTATCCATGGATATGTGGTATAGTGACTGAGGAATCTCATAGAATGATGGAAAGAGTTGTGTCATGGACTTATTATGGTACCGTAGACCCTGTTAGCCCGAAGATGAATAATTAAGGATGTGTGAGGGTAAATCTCACTACCCATATGTGAATACCCTTATGTGAGGTTGTACCTATGGGTGTAACCTTAAAAGATCTAGATCATGGAGGATGAATCTTACACAGTGAAGGATTACCTTTATATATGTTTTACCTTTCCCTTACACACTAGATATCTACCCTTACACATATTATAAAAGACCCTTATACACGGGAAAGTTACCCTTATGTTACACCATGGAGACCTGCTTCTCAGGGAATGATGAATAAATTAATTTTTTTCATTTTTCAAATCCCTTTTTTATGTACATATATGAATGTGAAGAGGCTACGAAGAAAGATATCCAATTGTGTCATTGAGTGGAAGTGAATTTTGGTTAAGAAGCCATTGTATCATAGGGTTTGACTACAATATGGAGGTGACGATAATAGAATAGCTAAGGAAATTATGGAGAATAAGGATTAGATCATTGAACACACACTACATTGTAGTTATGCATGGATTATTCTACATATAATAATTCTGTACTACATAGGCACTCATCCATGTCATAGGGTTTGGTGCTTCTACAATTTCAAATAAATGAAACCTTTAGGATACACACATACTATGACCCAGTCTCAAGGTATTTTGAATAAGGATCATGTGGAGAAGGACTAACCTACACCTAAGAATTTCCAAACCCTCCATTATTCAAGGATATGTGGTTGAAGGATTTGACAGGTTTACACAGAAGAAGGCTCGGTCAACATACCTTCTCTCCTGGATACTCAAAGATTTTTCTAAAAAGTGGGGCTTTAAAATGAAGAATCCATATTAAAAATCAAAGATATTTTTTCAAGTGAAAATAGTATAAAAATATGAGTAAATTTAAAATTTAAACTAAAGAGAAAGAGAAGATCACTTAGGGGCTGTTATTTAAAAATAGAGAAGGGATGATGTTATATAAGGAAAAGCCAGAGACCCTAAGGTACTGAGGGCCTAGAATTTTACAAAACTAGGGGAAGACTGTATATTTTTTAAGACACTAACATAGGAGGAAAAATGGATAAGTTTTATACAATATCTAAAGTGAGAGTGGAGGATAAGGGTTGTCTTCAACCATGATGCTAGGTAGTTAGGAATTTATTTTCTATTTTTCTTTTAATCCTATAATTCTAAATTAATATATTAGTTATGAAAGTAATTCATGTATGTATTCATAGTTTTATGAAACATTTTTTTTATCTAAATTTTTATTCCCCCATTCTTGGTCTCTAATTAATCATTTTCATGAGAGTGGGGTGAGTATCTAGGAGTTGTGGTAGGGGTGAGTTTAATGAAGAAGATGTTTGTTTTACTTTTGAGGTTTCAAATTTAAATTTAAAATTACCTTGTGAGTTACTTATTAATCTCATTCTCTAATATTCTATTGATACTAAAACTCCTATGGAAATAAAAACATCATAATTTATGGAATTTGGTGAGAGATATACAACCATTACTTCACCTTACATTTAGGATATTAAACATCAAATGACTAAATTTTGTATAGGCAACCTTGAGAGAGGAGTTGGATAGTTTAGGTATTTCTAGTTGGGGCTAATAAGTAAAGCTAGTTACCCCAAGATTTCTCATGACTATTGAATTTTATTTACTTCACAAGTTAATAAAAACCATCTCTAAATTCATTTTCCCTTCTCTTCATCCTTATTTTCATTCTTGAGTCAGTCCAATTACACCTCTCAAGTTATATTAGATAATTTTAGTTTTAAATAATTTGTGACATAGTCAAATCTATTGAATAATATAACATTTTTCCTCATGTTATTTACCACACACTTACCAATAATCTACTATTTATATTTAGTATAATTCAGTTTTTATAAATTTCTATATTTGATACGACTAGATGATTTAATGAAATATTTTGAGTACATCAAATTTATTGTGTCATTACTGGGGAAAATCCATTTATAAATTAAATAGTTAGAAAAAGAAAATTCTCTACACTTTTATATTTTATTATTTTAGATTATGTTCTTTCATATTTATTTTTATGTGCTGGGTGTTTTTGGTTTGTTATATAAAGAATAAGCATTAAGGAACACATCTATTTGGTGATCCAATTTTCAACCCTCTTAAAATTAATTGAAGAAATTGATAGGGAAATTTAATAATGAGTATGAGATATCAAAAGAAAACCATGGGAACCACAACTACACCCAATTATATAAAAATCCATCTGATGAATTCAATTAAAGTTCAATAAAGAGATGTTACACCTAGAAAGTAAGGCTAAATAGGCTGAGGATTTTAAGGGATGAACCAAGGAGGAGGCCTAAATTGAAGATCTGTTTTGGAGAAAAATTTATTCCGAGACATAATCCAAGGTAAGTTTCTATTCTAACACTTGTTCTTAAATTTTCCATAGAGGACACTTACCTAAGTGATAAGGAGGAATAAGAAGTTAAACCCTACACTATTAAAGAAAAAAACAAATTGAGGAGGAATAGATGGGATATACTAAATTATGGGAGATTAATCTTCACATAGTGGAAGAGAAGAATCTATAACCTAGAGAACAAGAAGACTTTCCAACACCAACTATAGAGTATCCCTAATAAGAAGAAGATGGTGAAAGGGTGGCTATTGAATTTTTATAGCTAAGTGAAGAATTTGAAGAAGTTCAGCCATAAAGAGATGGAAAATAGGAGTGGTAGAAGGTATGGATAGACCATGATATTTTATTCTAAATATTGGGTTTTTCCACTACTTGGTAATTCTCTCCACCAAGTGAGAAGCTGATCATAAATAGAAGAAAATATATAAGAGACACCTCAGACACTTTTCAAAGACATAAATGGTTCAATATGAGACGGTTAGATTTATACCTTACTCCTATTACATGATTAATAAGGTAAGGTCAAGCTTAATTTCCATAACCAAAGTGCTTTGCAGGAGGCATCCCAAGTTTTTATTTACTTTATTTATTAAGACTTAGTTTAGGAATTTATTTTTATGATGTAGGGAAACCTACCCCTCCTATATTTTTGAACATAAATTACATGGATCTTATGCCTTAAATTTTGATTTATTTTGTAGGTTCATAGAGAAAAAAAGGTACCAATGAGAATAAATGAAATACTTAAGTACAAAGTGGGGTAATCTATAATTTTTAGCATTCATAATAATCCCCTATTCTTCATAATCTATTTTTTGAGATTAAATAAAAAGGGTGCATACCCACACTTAGATTAGTGCTACTATTTTTTATCAATGATACTTAGAATTTTTAAAAACCCAAATATATCTTGTATTAATTTTTAAATTGATATAATTGAAAAAGTAAGATAGAGATATTTAATGATTAGAGTTAAACATAGTAATTTGAATTCAATGAATCATTATTTTTCTTTTTAGTCACATTTAGATGAAAATATTTCCTTTGATATATCATGATTTTAATTTTAGAAGTTCATGTTGATTAATTTTTTATTATTACACATTCCATGAGTGATTGCCTTCAATTTAATATGCTCCCATTACTAATAGGTTTCTAGAAAAAAATCAATATTTATTATTAAATTTCTTGATAGTTTTTGGGACATGTTACATTCTAGGACTTGTATTTAAACTTTTCAAAATTATGATTACACAAATTCACTTAAAAATGATTGAGGAATTTTTCTTGATGTAGCCACTATCCTTGAGACCTACCTTAAATTGATCCTTATTTTATCCCTTATAGATAATAAATGTAATTTTATAGGAATAATACTCATTATAATACAACTATATCCATTCCTACCCTTGATCTAATATTTTTCATAATTTTCAAAGTTCAAGTGTGGGGGAGAGGGAATTTATGGTAAAAAGGGATGTGTTTTTTTGGGATGTTCTGGGTATTTAATTGGATTTTAGAGATGTTTCGTGTAATTTTTCATTATATTTATTATTTAACCATTTATATAAAAAATAATAAAAATGAAAAAAATGGGGTTGAGTTATGGAGGGTCAAAAATCACCATCACTTTACCAATGGTTTTCATTGTTCGAAGTTGGGTGGTGGTTGTTAGACTTTTCTTGGATCAATTTTTAAAAAATTTAAAGAATTTGAAAAATAAAAAATATAGAGAGATGGGTAACTCATTAATTATGATTTCATTATTCATGTTCTTACTTTGATTGGGGATATGGGGAATATTTAATTTCCAAGAGGAGAATTTCATTGTTTTTACTTTGATTATCATGCATTATACTTTATAGATGATCCCCCTTTTTGAGACTTAAATTTTATTTATTGATTTCCTATAAACCCTTAACCTCAAATTCATATGATCCAAATTTATAAGCCCTTGTGATTTTTAGTGATTCTTGTATCTACAAAGTGGAGAATTTATATTCTTTTCAAGTTTAAATTATGGTATTTGTACTCAAGGTAAGAGTAAAAATCAGTATTTACTTTACTATGAGTGATGAGTTAAGGAAATTATATTGAGGTAGATCATGATTGGAATATGAATAATGATAGATTAAGACACTTAAATGAAATAGAGTAGAGGATCCATCATTTTAATTTGGAAATTTAAAAAACAATGTGTCTAGTGAGGATTTTAAATCATTATGTAACCCTTGAAAATTCTCTCTCCCCCGTTGAAAATTTTTTAGTTTCATTAATTTTGAATTTTGAATGTTGGTAGCATAGGGGTTTTCTTTTACATTATTAGTGGAGAAATATTCTTTAGAAAAAGAATGATTTAAGTGTGTGGTATTTGATAATTTCACATTATCATACATTACTTAAAATTAATTTCATTAAAGTGTGAATTTAATTGATTAAATTTACCCCTTATTAAATTAATTGTCTTACTTTTTGGTAATTACATTTGAAGATACATTTTTCAAAAATAAAAAAAATATTGAATGTTTGTTAGTTTTTAGGATGATTTGTTTAATGGTTTTTTGTGTGTTGTGTGGGATATAGATGGAAAAGGAAAAAATTGGGTGACTTAGAAATAAAAATGCCAACACATAGCTATCCCTCAACATATAGGGATCAAGACACATGGCCAACCCATGAGGGTCTGTAGGCCAAGAACTCCCATAGGGAGAGTCTTTTGAGGGGTAGAAGAGAGGCAGTATAGTTCATGCATGGCGCAAGCATGGGAACAGGAGTACACCGGCACACTGGAGGAGAGTTTTTGTGTCGGTGGGAGGAAGGAATCACCAGTGTGGGGTGGCACATGGTGGTGTCGGGGGTCCTTCATCACCCATCCATATTTACAGGCCTCTTCATCCATAGGATCATATAAATAATAGAGGCCTTACAGTGGAAAGTTTAATGTGGGATGCAGAAAATAACCAACGTACTATGCACTTACCAAAGAAACATTGAATCACCTCAGCCCGTGTGTCGTCTTCATTGAACCCACCTGCCACATCGTAGGCCACAGTCATTGTATAGTGGAACCAACATTTCTAATGAGATTAGGCTCTCTAGCTGTAGGATAATCAAATACCACTACGTTGTATCTATGTTTATGTGGTATAGTGACTAAGGAAGATCAAATAATGATTAAAATAGTTTCATCATGGACCTTCCATGGTACCGTAGTCCCTATTATCCCAAAGATGAAGAATAAAGTATGTGTAATAGTAAATATAACTACCTTTACATGGATACCCTTACATGAGTTTGATCCACTAGGTGTACCCTTATGCAAGCCATGCCATGGAGGATGGCCCTTATTCAACCAAGGATGACCTTTACATACAGACGGACTTATCCTTACATGATAGAGATATACCCTTACACATCTAGGAAAATACCCTTACACATGAATGAGCTACCCTTAAACTATACTATGGAGACCTATTTCTTAGATAATGATGAAGAAATTTGTTGTACCATTTTTCAAATCCAAGTTTCATGGTCATATTTGAATGAGAAGAGGTTGTGGAGTAAGATATCTAGTTGTATCATAGAGTGGAAGTGTATTTTGATGAATAAGTCACAATTTTGTATGGTTTGACTATGATGTGGATGTTCCAATAATGGAAGATTCGATGAAATTGTGGAGGATAAGGTTTTGATCATGGTACACATACTATGTCAAAGACATAAATGGAAGATTCTACATAGAAGAATCTTACACTACAAAGGTAACCATCCACGTAATAGGGTTTAGTGATTTTGCAATTTCAAATACCCTAAACCTTTGATCTACACACATAATATGGACAAGTATTAGATTATTTTGAATAAGGAGCATGTGTAAGAGTATCACCTATACTAAATGAGTTCCAAACACTTCATTATGCAAGGATATGAGATTGAAGACTAACACATTTACATAGAAGAAGAATCTACCAATACACCCTCTCTCCTAGATACTCAAATATTTTTTCTAAAAAGGGGGGAAGCCACATGAAGAATTATATGTTCAAAATCAAATATATTTGGCTTTGAGAAAAATAATAGAAAAATATTTGGGAATTGAAATTTTAAACTAAAGAAAAATAGGAGACCTATTGGGGGTTGCTACCTATAAATAGAGAAGGGATGTTGTTGTGTAAGGGTAAGGCAGAGACCCTGAGTAACTAAGAGACCATAATTTCAAAAAAATATGGGAGGACTAATTATAGTTTAGTACACTAATGTAGGATGGAAAATGGAGAAGTTTTATCAAATATATTAAGTAAGAGTGAAGGATAAGGTTCATCTTCAACCATGATGTTTCATAATTAGGAATTTATTTTCTATTTTTTCTTTTCATAATGTAATTATAGATTCCTATGGTAGTTATGAAATTAGATCATGTATGTATTAATTATTTCATGAAACATTTATTTTAGATATAACTTTTTATTTCCCCTTCCACAATTTATAATTAATCATATTTTTAAGAGTGGGGATCATTGACAAGGAGTTGTGGGAGGTGTGAGTTTGATGAAGAGGGTGTTTGTTTTAATTTTGAGGTTTCAAATTTCAACTTATAATTACCTTGTGAGTTATTTATTAATTTCATTATCTAGGTGTCTAAAGAGAGTTAAAACCCTAGGGGAATAAACCCATATTAATTGAGGGAAGTGGGGGACTAAGAGTTGTCCATTACTTTGCCTTCTATTTAGGATATTAAACATCAAGTACCTAAATTGGTTATAGGAAGCCTTAAGTGAGGAGTTAGTTGGTTTAGGTAGTTCTAATTGAGGCTAAGAATTGAATATAGTTACCCTAATAGTTCTCATGGCTAGTGAATTTAATTTAATTCATAGTTTAATAAAATCCATCACTGAATTAATTATCTCCTCTCTTCATCCTTAATTTTATTTTTAAGTCAATCTAATCAAACCTCTAAAGTTATATTAGCAAATTTTAGTTTAAAATAAATTATGACATACTCAAATCCATTAAATATTATAACAATTTTCCTCATGGGTTCAACCTCTCACTTACCACTACTCTACTCTTTATATTTAGTGTAATTTGGTTTTATAAATTTCTAAATTTGATACAACTATAGGATTTAATGATGTGTTTTGGGAGCATCAACAACCATCTAATCTGTGTACCAAACTCTTCCATTTTCTTACTCATTTAAATGATAAACCCAATTGTTTTGAATTTCCTTCTTTCCTTATGAAATATTTTTTAGATTCCATGTATCTAAAAAATGTAAGGATTAAAACTCTTCCTTCATCAATAGCTCCCACTATAATTGGTTACTTGTAATTATATCCATACTCAAGATTTTTGGTTCTTCACCATCTGTGAGAAAGAAAAATTCAACTAAGAATAAAACCTCTACACTTGCCTCATAACCCTTGTAGTTTGCCTCAAATTTAGAGATATTACCCCAGTCTTTCACTATCCTTGAGCACTCTTCTACATTATACCTTGGTAATTATTGAATCTAATCAACATCCTTGGATCTATAAATTTCTTATACCTCTTGGAATCCATCTTCTATGCTCCCTAAACATCTCAAAACTACTTATACTCTACTCAGATCAACCCCAAATTTCTCCACTAGTTCCTTGTTTCTAGGAGAATATTTATCAAGGTTAGAATCCTTCCAAAGGATCTAATCATTAAAGAAGATGTTCTAGAACTTGATAAACTTATACTTACTATTATCCCAGAGTCTAAAACCAAATTTTTCATCATTATGGCCAAAAATAAAACATTTCTAGGAACTGGATTCCTACTTGTCCCTATCCTTGAAATAAACATGTCCATACATAATACAACCAAGAACTCTCAAGTAAGTTAAGTCCACTTTTTTGTTGGACCAGATTTCCTCTAAAAAAATTTTGTACCAATGGTTTAAAACTACTCTAATTCACGAGATGAGCCATGAAGTTAATCACTTCAGCCTAAAATTATTTTAGGAAACCAGAACATAACCTAACTATCTTATCTCTCTCATTCATCATCCAGTTCATCTATTCAAAAACACCATTATATTAAAGTGTTCCAAGCAAAGTCTTCTCTGTATGTATTTATTTCATACAATAGAATGTCTATAACTCTCTTTATTTATACTCACCTTTATTATTAGACCAGGGGAATTTCAACTTAATCCCAATATTGGCTTCCAACATTGATCTCTATTTGAAAAAATTATGGAAGACCTTATACTTTTGTTTGAGTAAAATAATCCACACTTTCCATGTGGAATCATCAATTAAGGTTATATAATAAAATACACCCCTGTGAGATTACACTAATGTTAGTCCCCATATATTTTTATAAACTATCTCAAGAATATGATTCTTAGGTGCCCTTCCATATTAATTGAATGGTGTCTTCCACTAATTCCCTTGGATGTAACCCTCACATGTTCAAGACTCTATGTGATTAGGCTTTAACAATCCTCTTGCATCCAAGGTCCTTAGACCTTTCTCACCAATGTGACCAAGATGGTCATGCAACACCTTTTATATTCCAAATGATTTTATAGAATTTTTTTCCCCGATATGGATGATACTATCCAGAAAATTCTCAAACTTGGTGAAAAACATGGTGAAAACCCCCACATCATCAAGCTAGACAATGAAAATTATTTTATTTTATAGTCCTGGGATATTTTTTATTCCTTTAGAGTGTAGAAATCATCTATTTTTTGTTCTCACACTCACATATCCTCTTAAAAAACCTCAAACACCTATCCATCCATAAGGTGAGCCTTGATAAGGCTTCTAAACATATAATTGTGCATTCATACACTATTATAATTTCAGTGAAATGAATATCTAGAGTTAATGATTCATGAATCCAAAAAACTCATAACACTTAAAACAAAAGTACCACTATCCCCTTTAGCTACAGAGTTTGTGGGTGATACAGAAAGAAAATTTTCTAGAGTTTACCAACCCCTTATGAAATTCCTTCTAAAGATTTTCCTTCTTTCCATAGTACCAACATGAAAATTTTTCAGGACCATCCAACTTCCCATATCTCTTCTCTCTTATATTTCCTTATCTTATCTTCTGAACCCTTCAGGAGGATAATCCTCTATCTTCCAACAAATTAAATGAACTTTTGGAAGTTTATGAGACCTTCTTATTCGAAATATCTTCATTAAAGATAATATCACATATCTCCTCAAATACCAAGTAATTATTTCCACTTTAGTTATTCATAGAAGCAACCATTATGTCCCATGATTATGGAATCAATGAAAGAAGAACCAATTCCCATACACCATCATAAAACTTCACACAAATGGACTTCATATAACTCTAGATCACATTGAATTAATTCATATAATAATACAATAATCTTTCTTCTAACATCCTCATTCCAAAAATTCACCATTATATGAACACTTTGTTCATCACTAAGGGTTTATTATACAATTTTTAAAGATTGGTCATAAATTTTTTATTTGTTCCAACATCATGGATATTTAAAGTCACGTTCTATTCCAAAATCATTTTGAAAAATCCAAGTACCTTCCTATCAAACCTTTCATATTCTGTATTTTCCATTATATCTAGAATCTTCCCAACTAGTGGAAGATCAGGGTCCTTTTGAAAATATTACTCTTCTATATGTATCTTTAAAGAGACAAATTTGGTTCCATTAAACTTATACACCCTCAAATTTCTCTCTTCTATCCCATATTCTAATGATAGAAAACTACCACTGATTTCAAAGAGAGTAAAGAGAAAGGGCCTCATGATTTCTAAACATTGTTATCTAAGCTACCCTTTAGGGATCAAAACTGAGTTCTGATACCACTTTTTCCACTAAATACATTTCTACCAAAATGATCCAGCCTCTAATACTCTAATATAGAAAATTGCATCAAAAGGTTTTAATGAAACATGGTGCCACATAATGATGTCTACAAAATCAATAATCCATACACATAGCCACACACCCAATCTAACACCCTCTAGAAGTTTTAAGACACATTCATAGTGGACACGCTAAGTGGAATGTGAAATGAAACTAAAAGTAAATCACAACAATGGAACATAAGTAATTAACATGGTTTATAAGAAGTTATAATACACAAGAAACAAAAACTTCATTAAAGAGATAAATAATAGGGATTAAAATTAAAGAATAACTCCAAAGAATTATTTTATAGAATATTTTTCTCAAGTAAATCACTCTAATCTCATGCAAACATTATAAGTAACCCCATAACCATATATATAGCAGATATATTCTATTCATCCTAGTTCCACCACCAAATGATCTTCATGGAAGGAATACCT
Organism: Viscum album; assembly: GCA_963277665.1. Classification (NCBI taxonomy): domain Eukaryota; kingdom Viridiplantae; phylum Streptophyta; class Magnoliopsida; order Santalales; family Viscaceae; genus Viscum; species Viscum album. Next base: position 1,499,717,585 of record OY728156.1, on the reverse strand, counting down.
CATAGATATAATATTTTTAGTTTTCAAATAACTCAAAAAAGGGTTATCATCACCTCAACTAGATCACTCGGTAAATAATGCCTACTTCTAGAGACTTCAAGGAATTCCTTTACATGTCCTCAGCATCAGTTCCCTACCATGAAAGCTTCCAAAAGAACTCATCATTTAGCTATGACACCTAAATAATATGGTTCTTAAAACACTTCCCATTCAATTATATTCTAGATACCTAGTTATAAGAACCACCGCCTTTTTATTTGTGTGAAATAGATTACATCAGAAGTTACTCATTATTTTATGACTTTAATATTTAGCTAAAAATGGCTTATCGTGCCAATATTAACAGGTTTAATGTTTAAAATTGAAATTTTATTGCTATATCATGCTTCATTTTATACACCATTTTTAATTATATAGTTTTTATGTGTCGATAACTTATCCACCCTAGGATGTGACTGATTATGTGTGGTAGAACTAGGGGGCTCCATTCTGAACCCTAGGGATTTATGTTGTATGATGATACTAGGGGAGGGCGTCATTCTAAACCTGGGGTTTATTGATATGTTATGGTGCCAATGGTATCCATTCTAACCCCTATATATGGATGATATTAAATTATTACAAGGTAAGGTGACAATCCAACTCATAGGTGTGATGTTATTAGATGGTTTTGGGGGGGTGGGAACCATTCCAACTTCTTAGGGTTAATGTTATATGATGATACCAATGGTAGGTTCCAATTTGATCCTTAGAGTGGATAATATGTGATGATATGAGGTAGTACTGAGGTAAAACTCCATTCCAACCTTTTTCTTGATATTGTGAGATGGGCTATGGGTGGGATTCTTATCTGGACCATTTGGTTAATAACATGATATGATATCTAGGGTGGGTGATTATTTATCCCTTGGAGTGGATGATGTGAGATGTTATTTTGGGAAGGAACCTATTTTATCCTAAGGATTAATGATTACATATAAGTGTATATAATGCATGTTCCTATCCAACCTCAAAGATTAATGATGACATATGATGGTATCCAATGAGGGAACTTATTCTAACCTTGCATTTTGGTCAAGTTTGATAATATTATGGGCAAGAGCCTCAGTTATGTATCATGTTCAAAGATGCCTTAGAACTAGTCAAAGAAATTATGGTCAATTATAGGTGTCATTATAGAACCTAAGGATCAACAAGTATTTATTTTATTATAGTTTCAGTTATTTATAATAGAACATTAGAATTCACACTATTTATATGAGATATATTTTGGTACATTGTCGGTGATAACCTAGTAAGTTTTACTCACACCCTTTTTAGATCTGCATGGGTACCTAAGTTGAATTCATGGTTATAGTTATAGATAAATTTAGGGTCCCTCTACTTGATGGTTGATCTAGGTAGTTGAGTCGAAGTAAGGAGATAGGGTTGACCCAGGACTTGGGACCATTTTTCATTTATCTTCAGTTTTTGTTTTCTTTTGGTTTATTTTGGGATCTATTGTATATGACCAACCCATGTGAGTTCATGTTAATATATATATGACTTTTATAACTTGTATAGTTGTTCATATTATTATAGAATAGATATCTGTTATCTATTACCTAAAATTTAAATGTGACTTTGGTCTACTTTGGTTTCATTGGGATGGTTGTTATTTTTATTATCTCTACTATTATTATGGTTACCTGATCTTAGGGCATAGTATCAACATGCTATTATAAGACCTTAATTTCTAATTAGTAGCCTCTAGCATATGGGGAGGCATGCCTAAGGTATATGGCACTCTAATTTAGTCATGATGGAGGTAAAATAAGATATGGATATTATACCATGGGTATAATGATAACATTTTATTTGGTATGTGATGAGTGGTGATACATCATTCACTCTCAGGTGTGTAAGTTCATGGTTATACCACCCCACTCTGGTATTGGATGAAGTAGTTAAAGTGATCACTCATAGTTGTGGAGCATGGGTGGAGTAGGTTGTGCAGACTATTTTGGTTTCTATTTATTTAACTTTTTATACACTTGTATACATATAGATATTATCTAGGGACGTCATTAATGGTGTACTAGTAAGTTAATAATCACACCCTACATGAACCCTCCAGGATTCATATAAACTTTATAGTTCATGACATGAGAAAAGTAAAGGGCTCTGCAACTGGTTTATAGTAGGCTAGAGGTGTAACAGATGAATGATCATGTTGTCATTGGATTTTAGAGATAGAATAGGTGGACCCTTAACACTGATAAAAGTTGTTTACTTTGTTTCTTTAGGATGTGTTTGTATGCTATCAGCCTATAGAAAATCATGTTACCTATTGTATGTCTTGTATGAAATTATGGATAATTATTTTGTATTAATAATTTTATGCATATGTATATATGTTTTATATTGGTTATTTTTTTATATGCTTTAATTATTTTCTGTAGTTATTTATTTATGGATTATATAGTCTCCCTTCTATCACCCATTAGACACTTACTATAATTTGATGGACTCTGGAATATAGGGAGGCACACCTAAGTATAGTAGCACACTAGATTGGGTTTCATTAAGGAAATATATGCTAAGGATGTTACACTCTCCCTTAGACTTCAACCCACTCATTTATTTTGGATCCTTAGAAAGATTAGTTGACTTAACTTCCTCAAAATCCAAATATTATCTATCATACATCATTGTATCATAAATATTACATTGATAAATTTATAAAGATATTAAAATAATAATTTCTTGATCCTCATATTTAACATTAATATCTATGTTGTTTAAGTTAATATAGATTGTATTAAATTCATTAATATGAGCTCGGTCCACTATATCAGGATATACTTTAAAATTATAAAAAAAAATTATAGAGCCTACTAATAGGTGATTTAGTCATGTAAAGATTTTAAAATTCCATCTATATAATAGTTCCACTGGATTCATATACAACCTCATGTAATAAATTATAACCTAAATATAATAAAAACATATTATGGGATTTTACTAAAAAAATCGAGGGGATATTGATAAAGAAAACTGAAGGTTGTTTATAGAAAAAAAGTGTAGTCACCTTTATCTTAGGATTATATAATGAGTTAATAAGGTCATGTTGAACTAACAGCACGATCAAATTAATACACCACTAATTAAAATCATTTTTATAGTCAAATTTTTTTATTTTAAATTTTTTCAATTCCATCACTATATTAAATTTGATGCTAATGGAATTAATTTCAGGGGGTTTACCCTTATCACAATATTTCCTCCACATTCAATGACCAATCATACTATTGATTTTAATTATGGTTCATGAAAATCAAAAAAAATGAATTATTTAAATATTTTTTTATTATAAAATCTTTAATTATAAAAAATAAATAAATAGAAAAGGTTTAGAAAAATATTCCAATAAAAGGAATAAGAAAATTATTAACAATAATAAAAATAAATATCAAAAAAATATCGGCACAAATAAAGTTATATGAAGAAGTTTAAAAAAATTCAAGATTATAGAAATATATAACTATTAATAATGAGTCACAAAACAAAATTTATTAAAAAGTAAATTTTGATTGGATATCAAAAATAATATTCCAAGTTTAACTAATAGTTAAAATATATAGACTATATTATATTATATAGAATTAGTACCAACAAAAAAGATTCATAATATAATAATAATAAACAAAATAGTAAGCTTGGTTTGTAGGAGAATAATAAACTAGCCCATATTTGATTCAATAAGAAATAATAACACTAGATATTTTTATATCAAAATATGAAGATAGAATCAATGTTTGGAATACAAGTCACAAAATTAGGAAGGAAATAAAAAAAATACATTGATATTTTTACATAATTTAGTCCAGATTGTATTTAAATACATGTAGAAGGGGTTATGGTTTTCACTATGAAAAAAACAAAATTAGAAGTATAACATAGATGAAAAGAAACAAAGGAGGACCAAGAAACTATTTGAGACTGAGGATATTTTCACCCTGGGAGCTTGCAGTCAAAATAAACTTAAAGAAAGTGAAATGTTCCTCCAATATAGGTAATAAAGAAACTATTGGTGATTGGTTATCTTACCACACCAATAAATTTTGGTCAAACCAAACTTGAGTAAGGTAGAATATGCCTTCAATTTAGATAGGATCACTCATATACATAACACTGGAATGGTATTTATAATATATGTACAACATAATTGAAAAACAATCTTACAATGATGTGATACTCTCACTAAAAACATAGTTTTAACTATAATGGATGAATTGATACATAAATATCTAAGATTAAATTTGTATTTTAAGTGAGGAACCACTAGTCCTTTGATTCAAAAGTGATAAACTAAACAAATCCACTCCATATGCATCAAAAACTCCAAGAATATTAGTCACTTTAACTGGGTGAGGCACCAAACATGAACATCAGGTCCATAGTCTCTTAAAAAATTTCAAATTATATTTCTTGATGAAGTAAACCAGCATCCCTGGATCTATCCTCCCTATTCTCTCTCTCTAAATAGAATTCCCTGTGCACCTAAAATGAATAGTCATCCCCAAAACTAAAGAGATTTCATGAAAATGATAGATAAGGTGTAGTTTTATAGATGATTATTATTTATGGGTTTATGAGATCATCATTTGATCATTGGTGTAATTAATTTCATCATTTTAGGTTGGTGGTAGTTATATGGAATTTTAATATTTTTCCTAGGTTGAGGGTTGTTTCATGAATTAGGAATTGGATTGGAATTTTTAGTGTTGGAACATATTAGGAAGATGTTTTTGGAATATTTTTAAGGCTCAAGTGGTAATTTTTATTCTTGGGTGGGTATTGGAGTGGGTTAGGGGTTCCCTTGACCCTTTACTGATTTTGGGTTATAGGACTAGGTCATTCTGTGACCCTTAGGTCGTGTCACAAAGGTACAGGCCTCAAAAAGTGTTTTTGTTTAGGGTACTCAATATTTTGACCCTAAGGAGTCATGCTGCAATGATTTAGAACTAAGGGGTTGGCCCTCTACCAGAAGGGTGGTCATGTCGCGAACCACATGGCCATGTAGTGTCTAGACTATTAATAATGTTTTTTTAAATGTAGGGTGGTCTTTTGGGTGTTTCTAATTTATAAACCCCTCAAGATTTCCTCTTCACAAACACACAAGTAGGTGAGGTCATGCCCCCTTCCTCTATTTTTCCACTTACTCACCTTTAATCTAGATGGTTTCATTATACTGATTCAAGGTAAGATTCATCCATTTATCCCCCTTGTTCTTCTTCATCACTTTATCTGATTTTCAGTTTGTTGATTAGGGTTTGGGGGGAAAATTTCACTAGAGCATGGTTAAATCACCCCTATTGATGGGTTTTTCATTTATTGATTTTAGAGGAGGTACCATGATGATGTATTCAATATATTGTTCATCATTTTCATTAATATATGTTTCTCCATGGATTTTATTAGGGTTTTCAATGATTTTTTAGTGAAATTAACTATAGATTCAGGTTTTTAATTTGGAGATTTTTGTGTGGCCTAGGTCCAAGTGTGTATCAAGATTGGACCGCACCTTGTTTTTCATGGATTCAATATTGTGAGGTAACCCAATGAATTTGTAATTTATTATTCCAATTTGGTAATTTAGTTTTAAGTGTATAATTTATTAATTTTTTAGTGTTTATTGATGATATAGTTGACCTTGGACTTGAAGTAGGTTGGTACAAGATTGAGATGGATTTATGAATCGTTGGTAGAGGTGGGTATACTTGACTTTAACAAATTGATTGTTCAATTGGTGACCTTATGTTCATTTTGCATCATTATTATTATTTTCTACATATTGCATGACTTGTGTGATATTTCCATAGATTGGGATGAGATCACATCAGCCTAATAGTCAACATGAACCACATAGCTTTCTAAACATTTTTATGGTGGAACCCTGGTTGAATGAGTGTCATTATCCCTCCTTATATATTTCTTAGTGGTGTGTATTGGATTTCAAAGAGAAAAAGGTTTACTTTTTAAAAATGTTTTTTAAATTGGGTTTGACTCAAATAAAATTTAAAATGAAAAGTAGTGGTTTGAGGAAGGGGTTATAAAATGGTATTTCAAAATAGGGGTGTGGTTTTCTAAATAATGTTATATGGGGTTTTAGATAAGTTCCTAACACAACTGGTTTTTATACTTTTACGATGGGATTTTTGTGACAGGGTTTTTGTGGTGGATTCTCATCGCAAATGAATTTTAGTGATAGGAATATGTCGTAAAAATATCATCGCAAAAAATAGCATCGAAAATATGATTATATATGATAGTACACCACAAATAATTTTTTATTGCAATGGACTTTCATTATCATCATAAATAAGCTTGAAAATTTTCCTAAAGAACTATTTGTAATGGCCCATCTCAAATAATTTTTATTTGTGATGGGAACGACTGTTCATTGCAAATATCTCAAAAAAAATTTAAAAAAACTATTTTCGATGAATCAACATCCATCAAAATTTTTTATATATTTAAAAAATAAAAACTAATAATAATTTAAAAAACAAAATTTTAAAAAAAAATGGAAAAAATTACATATAATAAAAAAATGCATAACATTATTACACAATTTCGTATATAAAATGTTTATCAAACCAAAATACATAACAGTCACAATAGTAATAAATTGGTATGAAAGGAAGGAGGATGACTTAAATGGTTGGGGGAAACTCCATAACAACACCATGAATAATCTGTTGTATATACTTAAATATATTCCCATCTCTTATATGCCTCTAATAATGCTCCTTCTCCCGCTCTCTCTACATACATTGTATTATCTTTTCCTGATCGTGAAACCTTTCTTCATATTATGAAATGGATGATGATTAAGACTCTACATGATCTACCTTCAAGCTGAATAATGACATCGCAAAAGTGGCATAATAACTAGTAATTTTCAATCATGAACTAAAACCGATCACCCAACCTTTATCAACACCATGTAAAGTCACCTGTATCCAATCCTCCTCATCAAAACCTGACGCAAATGTGGAATCTACTTCACTCATATTTTTCTTCTCTCATGAATGAGAAGTTTCCAACTCATATATTTCCTTCAAATATAATTATAAATAAAATTAAAATTAAAATTAATTTAAGTAAAATTTTAAAAAAAAATACTAACCACAATCTAGTGTTTTCTATCACCGACATGATGTTTTGTATGAGGATCAGTGTGCATCTTCTTGTAAACTTCAAACCCTATAATAGAGGTGTTATTAGTGGACTATAAAATATAATAGACATTTTATATTTAAATTATATATACTTTAATAAATAATATTACTTACCATATGTCATAGATGTATATCAAATGTACGGCTCTCGACCTTCTCTATGACCTCATACCCTCCCTGGTTCGGATGCTCAGATGAAGACCTCCTCTTAAAATTATTTCTTATCTAGTGGGAGAATAATCCATCTCATACCTGAGATTAGATATAGTTAGGCCGATGAGAGAAGAAAGACTGGTCGAAAATAGTAACAAAATTTCTATCCATGTATATCTTTCTTAGATTGTTTAAAAACAGATGAAATCGTTCACGTATACAAATCTCTTATGCCTCCTGGATAGAATCTATCATGTTATCATCAATTAGAGACTATAAATTTTGCAATAAAATTAAAAATAACATGTTACTAATTAAATAAATTTAAAATAAAATATTTTATTATTAATGTATAATCTAGTGGTTAAACATTTGATGTCGAACAACAATGAGAACCTGATCCCATGACACCCATAGTGTGGGAAAATAATTTCACAGAATCACACCAACCATCCCAATAGATAAATGTGAAAAAACCTATAAATAAAAACAAATAATAAGATTATTATTACAAAAATTAATACAAAACTTAATATAAAATAAATACCTTAAATAATTGAACATGCCTCTATAAATGAGGATCAAAATCAAGAGATAGATGTCTTTCTAGAATAGGTTCTAGAATCATAAATTTAGAAAGGTTGTACCCCTCCTAATAGGTAGTGTTTTAGTAGCATCTTGTGGTTCAAATGAATTGATCTCATCATTGAGAAGCCCATCATCAATGAGAGAATGAAATAGATCATCAAGAGAATATTCCGTTGTCTGAAACAAATAATATTACCTAAAAAATTATTAATATAGATATCAAATATAAAAAAACTAATAAATACCATAATATAATAATTACCTATAAATAAATACCAAAATATAATAATATTACCTATAAATAATTGTTAATATAGATATAAAATATAAAAAACTAATAATTACCATTCAGAATATAATAATCTTACTTATTAATAATTTTTAATACATATATCAAATATAAAAAACTAATAAATACTGGAATTAGTGAGAGAACAGAATAGATCATAGGGACTATCACCATCCATCTAAAATAAAAAATCCTACCATTAAATAATTAATAATACAAATATTAAATATAAAAACTAACAAATACATGAATATAATGCATAATTCATCATCCTTATCCTCATCTTCATCGACAATAATGTCTTCATTGTCCTCTTTAGCATCATCAACTTTCATACGACTTTCAGTTTCATTATCCCTTATTTACTTTATCAATGTTATCAATCTCATCATCTCTTAAAAGGGGGTTTCATCATCAATATTTATATCTCTTCGAGTAATAGATATATTTTGGGATGCTTCTTGAAAAAATTCAACATGTTTCACTTCCACAAAACAATTTTCATTTTCAAGAAAGAAATTTTCATGAGATTTAATTTTTATTAAATTCCACTTATCATTTAAAATCTCTTGAAATATTATAGTAATTTTCATAATAAAATTTATGTGTTTGATGCACCAACATAAATGGTTCATTTAAGGCAATAAGACTATTATATTTAATGTCAATGAATCCATGTCATGGATGAACTCGCAACCCTCAATCAGTACCAAACCAATTGAATTTAAACATTGTTACATAATTTGGTCCAATATAAAACAACTCAGCCACTTCATCCATCATAACATAAAATTCAACTTCACTTTCTTTATGATGAGATCCTTTCAAATAAACACCATTATTCATTGATTCCTTGGATTCACCATATATGCATGTATGAAATTGAAATCCATTAACCACATACCCATTATAAGATTTTACCAATTTGATGGAGGTTTTTTTATCACACATAATTGACTATCAATTTTAATTTCATTTTGTGTTACATGAAAACAATAAAAGTTATTAATAGTATATATCATTACAAAATTGATTTAATATTATATCATAAAAAAATTAACTTTCCAATCTTTAAAAACAATATGAAAAAAAATCATCGACATTCTTCAAGAGAAAAAAAGGTAATTTTTATAAAAAATGATATTTTCATTATAAATTCTACAAAACAAATAATGTAAATAAATTTATCTATTAAAAAACTAAAAAAAATATTAGCAGTACTTACTACATAAATCATGTCATTTATTCACAATTTAGATAAACATATGTATGATATTTGTGAAGTTCTTTATCTGAAATCCATCATACATGATAACCACCAAAACCAAGATCAGGCTGATTAATAATTGACAATTGATAGTCCATAAAATCATCAATATTTTCATCATTATGACCCATTTGGTTAGGTTTTTAAGGATATTCAGATTGAAAATAATAAGTGTATAAATTTGAAATTTCCTCCTATAAGTATGCTTCTATAATTGACCCTTCAACCGATGCTTTATTATGTACTTTCTTCTTTAATTTTTTCATACATCTCTCAAATGGGTACATCCATCATAATTGTATAGTCCCTCTACATTTAGATTTATAATGAAAATTAAATATTAAATGTTTTATTGAGTTAAATAATACTGGAGGGAATATTTTCTCCAATTTACATAAAATTAAAACAACATCTTTTTTCATCATACTCAATGCATCATAATATGATGTTTCTATACAAATATATTAGAAGAAATGTGATATTTTTGTCAACACATCCAAGATTGAAGAATTCAATAGCCCTCTAAGATGAACAGGGAGTAGTCTTTTCATTATGATATGGCGTTCATGACTTTTTAACTCAATAATATGTATATTTCTGAAAAAATGGGACAAATTGGAATCAAAACCATCTGTTAACATCAAATATCTAATCCATTCATAGAATAATAAAAAAAATTCTTTAGAAATTGTGTAATATTCTTTTGGATTCATTGAATTATGTGATATTTCATCTTTAAATAATTCAAGTTTAGGATTCCTGTAAATTTGGTAAAAATCTAATTGTGCCTTTATATTATCTTTGCTCTTACGAGGTGTGTCCAACATGCTATAAAATATGTTATTAAAAAAATATTCTCAATATGCATTAAATCTAACATGTTAATAACCAAAAAATCAAACCTATATAGAAGGTCCCAAAAAATAATCCACTTTATCCAATTATGATCTCTCCTAAAACCATATATTTTTTATTCATTTATAGTTGGCCCAAAAGTAATTTGAGGTAATGAAGAGATGATAGATTTTTTCTGAATACTTGAGATAGCTACTAGAGGTTTTCCTCTTTTAATTATTCGTTTTGTAAAATTATTTCTATTCCTTTGAAAAGGGTGATCCATAGGAATAAATATTCAATGATAGTAAAAATAACTAGTCTTTCTTTATTTCACAAGAATAAATGCTTTATTCTTATCCATGTCTTATGGATATGATTTTAGACTATGTGTACTCCATCCAAATAATATAACATACATCATAAAGTCACTAATTATCCACATTAATGCAACCATCGGTGTAAAATTATGATCTAAATCTATATCATATGTAGTTACATCATCCTTCCATAATGTAATTAACTAATAAATTAGTGGCTTCAAATAAACATCAATATTTTTCTTCATATGTCCTAGAATTAATAGTTTCAAATATATATATATATATGGTTACTTCTTTATCATCCAAGGAGATAAGTTATATGGAGTTATGAAAATAGGGAAAAAATAATATTGACTACCATAAGAACCAAATGGAAAAAACCACCAGTAGAAAGACTCAACCATATGTTATGAGGTTCTGAAGTAAAAGAAGGATTCATCTAATTAAAGTGTTTCCATAAATCACCATTACATGGATGATTTAATCTTTTACTGATGGAGATATTTGAATTATGTCATGTCATCAATAGAGTTGTGTTGTGAAACATAAATAGACATTGTAAATGGGGTGTAATTGGAAAATACATAAACTATTTCACTAAGAATATGGAATTTTCTAGTTTTACCTCTATATACCTCAATTCTCTACATATTGAACAATTTACTAACGATTTATAATCACCATAATATAAGATATAGTCATTTGAACATGTATGGATCTTATGATAACTAAGACCAAATTATGGATCAACTTCTTACTTTTATAAAAATTTACAGATGATGTATTTATATCAGGAAATAATGATTTAACTAAAGAAAATATTTGATCAAAACAACTATTTTACATTCTAAAATATAATTTAATATCCATAAATTTTCTAACAGATTCATGTTTTTTTATCTGGAATCCCGGATATAGGCATCCTAATTAGATTTCAACAAATTGTAAAATTGAGATGGTTCTGATTCAAGATTTGGAATAGAATTTTTAGTTATTATTTCCTGAATAGAAGGGTCAGTAGCTTCATGTGTTAAATTATGAATTGATCGATCTATAATTAAAAAAAATTATTTTTTACTGAATTTTTTTCATCATGTTGATAACAAAAAAATATAATCTTTCTGAAAACCAAAACACAATATATGAAGTCCAACATTTTCAAATGTTTTGAATCTCTTAAAATCACATTTCTTACATGGAAATTTAATTATTCCTTTATAAATAAATTCTAAATTTTACAATGCAAAAGATATAAATGTTTTAACACCCTCAATGTAGATAGGATTTAAACTGGATCCATTAGGATTTTTGTAATGACTTATCCAATCGTGATTTTGTAATAGAAACGGGTGTTTACTTCTTGAGTTGATAATTATCTAAAAAACAATATAAATAAGAAAAATAATTACTCATTCTGACAAATAAAAAATTGTTATTATATTTTAATTATGGAAAATTATGACTACTTATCACTAATTATGACTACTTATCATGGATTCTTACAAATTTTTACTAATTATTACTAATATTTATTAATCATTGCTAGTTATTACAAATATTTATTACTTAATAGTAATTTTTTACTGATTATAACTAAATTTTTATTAAATATTATAATTTTTAATAATTATTTTCATATTTTTTATTTTTTTACAAATTACTATAAATCATTAAAAAATTTACTAATATTTACAAATTATTAATAATATCAATAATTATTATTATCATTTACTAATTATTATTAACAATGATTAATAATTTATTAATTATTACAATTTATTTAATAATTATTAATAATTAAATTATTTATTAAAAAACACTAATTATTATGTAATTTTAATAATTATTGGAATTTTATAAATTTTATTATAATTTATGATAAATTATCATAATTTACTAATATTTACAAATTATTGATAATATTTAGTAATTAATACTAATATTTACAAATTATTACTAAAATTGACTAATTATTTATTAATTATTACAAATTATTTAATGATTATAACAAATTATTTAAATTATTACTACATTTTTACTAATTATTGTGAATTTTTAATAATTTTTAGTATTTTTTATATTTTTTTGTAAGGTATTACAAAATTTTTACTAATTATTAAAAATATTTATTTATTTTTACTAATTAATATAATTATTTATTAAGTAATACTAATTATTTATTAATTATAACTGAATTTTTAATAAATATTATGGATTTTTAATAATTAATAGTATTTCATATAGAATTTTTATAATTTATTAAAAAGTAACATAATTTCCTCATCTTAATAAATTCTTAATAATATTTAGTAATTAATACTAACATTTACTAATTATTACTAATATTTACTAATTATTTTTTAATTATTACAAATTATTTAATCATTATTACTAATTATTTTAAATATTACTACATTTTTACTAATTATTTCAAATTTTGTTAGTATTTTTTATTTTTATTTTACAAGGTATTATAAAAATTTTATTAATTATTAATTTTTAATTTTTTAATAAATATTATTTATTTTTAATAGTTATTAGTATTCTATATATTTTTTTACAAATTATTGAAAATTATCATAATTTATTAATATTTAATAATTATTACTAATATTGCCCAATTATTTATTAATTATTAAAAATAATTTAATAATTAATACAATTTTTTAATTATTACTAATTTTTTACTAATTATTATGAATTTTTATTAATTATTGGTATTTTTTATATATTTTTACAAGTAATTTCGAATTTTTTTACTAATTAGTACATATATTTATTATCTAATACTAATTATTTATTAATTATAAATAAAATTTTAATAAAAATTACTAAGACATTATAACTTATCTCAAACATGATAAAATATGAAATACCATAACATTATTAATCAAATATCACTAACAGATGATATGTAACATTAAAATAATTAATACAATCAATAAGCATGAATATGTAGTTCAAATATTACATATATATCATGCATTGTAATAATTCAAACATAAAAAATCCTATGTGTAAACATATCAATCAATCATATGGTGTCACCGCTTTCGAATGATATAATCATACATCTATAATTATTCACAACTCAAAATATATCCAAGATCAAATATGCAATAATAATATGAGGTTTAAACAAATAGTAATGTGAGACGAATGAGTTAGGTTTAGGTTGGTCAAGCCTGCACAGGCTTGGGACTATATGGGCTTGAGAACACAAAATCGTGCATGTTAAATGGGTTGATTTATCAAGCCCACCCCCAGCACACAACGGATGCGGGCAGGCCCGCGAGCAACCTGCATTATTTATTATAATATATATAGATATATATATATATTAATAAAATGAAAACATTATAATATATTGATATATATAAATGTATATGATAAAATAATGGGGGTGTATCGTTATTTTATATATAACAATTTGATTAAATAAAAACAAAATTTAAATGGAATATTTTTTCACGTTTTGATGTTGAAAAAAAATGTGTGATGTGGTAGTTTAAGAAAACATGCATTATGTAATTAAATGAAAACATGGTTTATAATTTAAATAAAAACATGAATTATGATTTTACATTGATTTTACAGTATGGAAAAAATAAAAATAAAAATGTCTATTTTAAAAACATAAACATGACTTACGATTTTAATGGAATGAGTGTATTATGTTTTGAAAAAAAATTAAACTATAAATTTATAGATGTGGAAATTTTGATAATTTAATTGTTTAATTTATGATGATATTTTTATATGAAATCAATATTATGTATTTAAATAAATTAAATATGATTTTAATCTAAATAAATGGGGTAGTAAGATGGAATGTGGTTCCTTTTTCTTAGTGATTTGTAAAAATGGTTTGACTGTATTTTAAAGAAAAATCATAGGATCTTGGTTGAGTTGTTTTGGTATATTTAACCTTATGAGGGTGGTTCTCTATTTTTTTCAAATCTCTTGTGCTTGTTGAGATATTTTGTTGTCATTTTCTAGTGTTTATGTTTTTTCATGATGATTCATGTTATTTTTGTTGGTTGATGATGGTTTATTTTGGTATCAAAGTAGACGGTTGGTCTGAGTGTACAAAAAAGGCATCTTAAAGGGTCAATATGGGTAATGGTATGTGGTTGAGATGTGGGGCTTGGTTTTGAGGTATGATCACTCTAGTGAGGATATGGTGCGTTGTGAGATGCGTTGTATTACCTATTTATTATTTCATGTGTGTGTTGGTTGTATACTTGTGATAAGAGGTGGATTCTAGTGTGGGGGTGTGGATCCGGAGGCATGGCCCCTCCATGAAGGAGATGGTGCTGGAAGGACTACCATGGGAGAGATAGGGTTTTAGTTGTTTTTGATGTGTGGGCCAAATGTGAGTGATAAGGTGTGTCTTTAGACAATATGTGTGGCCTCCCTTAAGTGAGAAGGGTCGGTTAGGGTACTTCATGTGTGTTATCCCTAGACTGGGAATGGATGACTAGGAAGTTTAACATGTGACCTACCTTTCGTGAGAAGGGATGGGTCTAGACTTGATTGGATGCCCTACCCTACATCTTTAGGTATAGGTCTAACTTAGTATATCATCCTACCCAAAGTCTTCAAGTATGGTTCAGGATATGTAGCATGAGGTGACTCCTCCCATCCGACATGGAGCCAAAGAAAGTAGGTTCAGGTATCGTAGTGGCCTAGTTAGCACACAATGACCTAAATTACATACTTGTATGAGTTGTTTATTTTGTTTTACGATCATTATTTCACTCCTAATATATGTATTTCATGCAAATCCACTTGATCATGGCAGCACCCAATATGATTGAGGCATTGTAGATTCATATTGGGTCGTTGGACTCACCCCCTACCCATGTCCATGACATGGGTTTTGATGTGCATGGGTAGACCTCTGTGTTTTCTATCAGGGAATAGATATTTCTTAGATATGGACATGTGGTTCAAGTCTAGTTGTTTGTTGAGTTTTATGATTCAACATAATGCTTATGTGAGTTGGGATAGAGTTTTTATAGTTACTTTTCAGTTTTTCTTGACAGCATGTTATCTATTTATGTGATACATGTTTTATTTTTTATCCATTTCTTTTATTCTTTTATATTTGATGCATAATATATATATAAATATTAGATTATTGGGGCCTTATTGGATCTCTATTTTATATCTATAGGTTTTGGGATATTTGTTATATGGGTGGGGCATGCTAATTTTTTGGTAGATTTGGGAATGACCCTTAGGATTTGTTTTAGATGTAATATTCTCCCTATGACTATGTTAGTCCCTCGCTACTAGTTGGAAACCTCTATCATATGGGAGGTACGCCTATGGTCATATGATGGCCCTGATTGGGTGTCATTAAGGTGATTCAGTTCAAGGCATTATAAAATGGTATCAGGGTGTATTTTGGGATGGGAAAGTGTGGTTATAGATGGAGTTAGTTTGTCAGGAATTAGGAGGTAGACCAAGAACATGCATGGACAGTATGAAATCAGATGAAACCTAAGTTTTTAGGGGATTTATAGTGTTGAGACTTGGCACTCTAGGTTGAGTGAGATGTTGAGTAGGACCAAGAATTCCACTATAGTATGGATGAGTCTCAGGATGATTCACAAGGCTCGGTTGTGGAGCCATTGATTCATTCATTCATAATGATAGTGGCATGCTTAAGGAGTTATATACGCACCTATGGGTGATGTTGTTTGGTATGTTACCTTGTCATAATCCAATATTAATTGATGCAACTCATAATATAATTTATGTTTTCTCAATTATATTATAAGGGGTGATTAGATTAATAAGTATTTAAGGGGATTGTTTGATTTATTGTGGTTTTTCTTGTTTGGATGTTATAGGATAATGAATTTTGGGATGGTTGGTTTTTGATAAAAATCCTATTTTATAATTAAAAATCTATTTTTAAAAAAGAAAACTTTTGTGGTGGCATGAGGCATACATGAAATGGTATTATAATTCAGTTTTACTTGAAATGGATTAAGAAGTCAGTGATTTTGAAATGGGTTTTATTTTTTTATTTTGATAACATGTAAGGAAAATGATTTTTGAAATTGATTTTCAAAATAGATTTGGAAATGGGATTGGTTTTTGGAGAAAGTACCAACTAGGATGGGGATTTTTGTTGAAAACCCTTGGATTTCAAGGGGTTTCTTGAAAAACTCAAGTGATTTTTGGTGTGTGTGGAATTATTTTAATGGAATTTTTAAAATAATAAACTATTACATATGTAATACATGTTTTCTTGGATTTTGAGTTTTGTACAGGAGTGATCTGAATGCTTAAAATGTGTGTTTGGATGGTATTTTTTCTTACTTTTGAAGCACCAAACAATATTTCCATGTGTAGATCTGGTTTGATCTGGTGATGGGAAAAAGAAATTAGTACCTATATAGACTGATTTCACTAGGTTTTTAGTGGTTGATTAGAGGAGACACAGATTTTGGATTGTGTATCCATCGTGTATATCAAGGTTTTTTTGAAATATTTGTGTATTTAGGTTCATGGGATGGATGTTTGATATTATGATTGATTAGCTAGATGTGAGATTTTATGGGTCTTCGGTTGGGGTTGGTTGATTTATTTTTTCTATAGGTGATTCCTATGGTGGGAAGCACTAGTTGTTATAATTGGAAATTGGTAGTGAATTTTTATGGTGGGGAGAACCATAATCCTTGAGATGAGTTTGTTGTTGACACTTTTATGTTTTGAGATCAATGAGTGTGGTTGATCATAATCTTAGTGTTTGTTGATCGATACCTCTATATTGGTGCTTGAGTATGAGTGATTTGTTCACGTCCTATCATTGAATTTGGTAATGATTATGACATGGACTGTAGATATTTATTGTTTAGTTCAGTGAGGTGATGATAGGGGTACACCTATGGTGGGGAGTATCAAATCAGTCATGGGTGTACAACCCTTATGTTAGGTTGTGGGTGCGGTGAAACTAATTGGTGGGTGGTTGAGATAGAAAAGGGATGATGGTGATTGTATAAACTATGTTAGTGGATTATAGTGTAGTGTGGGATAGAGTCTATGTGTCAACATCAAACTCGGGATGGGGTAGTGTGATCCTAGAGTGATTCATATTGGAAATGCATCAATTTTTATAGGTACAGAGTGCGGTTAGATGGGTCAGTTGAGGATCCAACCATGGAATTACACCAAGAGTTGGGTTCGGGATTTGGTTTAGTTTTTTGTATAGTTTAATCATGCCTATAAGATTTACATCATTGGGATCAGGTGTTGTGGTGATGTGATGATGTGTCGGTGGGTGAGGTTGAGTGCTTTTGAGGAAAGTCGGTCAGAGAGGACTAACTAGTTCTGTTGTATAGAATTAGATGTGGTGCGGTGGAAACCACATTAAGAGTGTCTTTAAAGATGTATTTGAGGTGTTTCAAGGATTGAATTAGGATTTTTTAGAAAATATGGTGTATCTAGGTGTAGTGATTTGAGTTGTGCAATGAAATTGTGTTGTGTGTTTAGAGGTGGAACATAGCTAGTTAGTTATGAATTTATGACTAGGGAAGGTTGGGATATGTTGTTGAAAGATTGCTAAATCTTATTGAGTATGAGAATCATTATGGTGGGAATTTTTTAATGAACCGCATCATTATGAGTGGGTGGATGCCATAGGGAATTTGAATTTTTGGCTTGGTTGGGGTTCTTTTCATGAATTAGAACCCATACTAGAATTTCAAGAGTTAAAACATCTTGAGAAGATGTTTTTTGATGGTTCTTGGGTCTTGGGTCCTGGGTAGTGATTCAGGTTCTCGATAGGGAATTGGAGTGAGATCTAGGTGCCCCTAACCCTTTGATGGTTTTGATCTATAGGCTTAGGTTGCATTGTTGTCCTTAGGTTTCACCGCAAAGGGTTGTGGAAAGGGGTATCATGCCACAATAGAGGAGGAGGTTGTACTGAAAAGGGTTACCATTGATTATGTTTAATTTGGGGTGCTTCATTTCATGACACATAGGGTTCGTTTTGCAATGATGTTGCGATGAGGGGTTATCTCTCTACCTAGAGGTAGGTCACGACATAACCCCCATGGTCACACTAAAACCAAACTATTGGGTAGTTTTTTTATAAAAAAAGGGAAAGGTGGTCTTTGGGGGGTTTCTAATTTTGAAACCCCTTGGGATTTCTTCTTTTTGAGCACATGAGCAAAGGAGGAGGTTGAACGCACCTTCCTCCCTTCTTCCCCTTACCCCCCTTCTAACTGGATGTTTTGGGATGGTTTTGTCGCATTGATTTTAGGTAATATTACTCACTTTCTTTCCCTTATTCCTATTATTCATTTTATTCTAATTTTTTGTTCTTTAATTAGGGTTTAGGGAGATGATTTCACTGAAGCAATATGAAATCATCCCACTCGATGGGGCTTTCATGCATGGCATGTAGAGGTCCTAAGAGGAGGTATTCAGGCCTCTGTTCATTGTTTTATTTTATCTATGTTTATTTATGGATTTAATTAGGGTTTTTAGTGATTTTTAGGTGAAATTGAACATAAATTAGGGCTTTTAATTTGGGTATTTTTTGTTTCTTAGGTACAGGTGTATGTTAGGAATAGAATGCACCCCATTGCTCGTGGATATGACATCGTGAGGTCTCCTGGTGAATTTGGAATTAGTTATTCTAATTTGGGATTTTATTTTCAAATGATTAATTTATTAATTTTTTAGTTTTTATTGATGATATATATTCTCATAGTCTCATAGGAGGTTAGTATGAGATTCTAATGGATTTATGGATCCACAATTAAGATAGGTGGCCCTGATTTTACTAAGTTTATTATACTATTGGTGATTTTATGGTCATGCACCATCACTATTATTATTATTTGTATGTTTAAAGACTTGTGTGATCTATCCATATATTAGAACAGGCACATGTTGGATTGATAGTCAATATAGACCACATATCTTGCTAAACGGTTTAATGGTGGCACCTTTGTAACGACCCAAACTTTTATCAATGAAAATTCCTCTTGATCTAATTAAATGTCATATTATGTAAAATTGTTATGTAAAACATATGCACTTCCTTGGTTTTATTTTTTTGGATTTTAAACTACCATCAAGAATTGTGGTCATTGTTAATATAGTTGTTAAACAGTGATCACATGATTAGTATAAATATAGGGATAATAACAAATCCAATTTACTCAGACAAAGGAAGCGATGGCCTCATCTAGTATAATTTCTCCATACGAATCCCATTTTTCGGAGCTCAAAAAGGAGGTGGAGTCATTGTTCTTTTCTCTTGACTAATCCCAAGCTGAGCTTCAACGCGTTAAGATCAATCGGAACCACCTATGGGAGAAGTGGAAGTTGATAGAGATTACCACCCGAAAAATATTATCTGAGCCACCCCAAGAGTCTGTCGCCATTGCACACCTTACCCTTCAGTCTTATATGAGTGTTATAAGGGGATATTTAACAAGACCTTAGCACTATGATTATGTACATTATTTTTTGTATAGAATAAAGAGAATACATTCATAGTTTTTAAATCATAAATATCATTTTTAGTTAATATTCAATTAAGAAATCTATTTTTATGAATTAATGGATTTTTGAATTAAATAATATTTTAGTAAAATATTATTACTAAATTACTTTTATTAGATATAAATGATCATATAATGAATACAATTGTAATTTTTATTAAGGTTTGAAATAAATTTTTGTCAAAACCCATGAATTTTCGATAAATTTCTGTTTTTATTTTAAAAGTAAAAATTCAAATATTTATAAAATTATTTAGATAAAATAAATATTATTTTTGGAATCAGGACGTCAAAATTATCCAATAGTGAGTTTTTCATAATTTTCTGAGACAGTCGAATTTTTGGGTAAAAATTAAATATTGTTTAATTATATAATGTGTTTTAGGACATCATAATGACCTAATAGTGATGTAATAAAATACAATAAATGATATGTTTGGAAAATATATGTTTTACCATTAAAATAATGTGATTTTAGGTTTTTTTTTATTTATTTTACAAAGCTTCAGTGGAACATCCAAGACTTAAAAAACATTTCATCTTTTTAAAATTATTTCCTTGAGAGTGTGACTCACCTCCACATAAGAAAGCCTAATATTTTAATAATTTAGGCCATTTTCCTTATAAAATAATTTTTTCCACTCCCATTTGTAAAAAACCATGGGTAAAAACCATTTTATGGTTTGTGGTTTTGATTAGTTTAATGTGTAGGGTCCAAAACCTAAATAATACAGAATTCCCTCCCTTTTCCTATATAAACCCACCCAAGCTCCCACTTCCTCTTCACTCAAAGCCTTTGTAGCTCGACCAAACTCTTATCTCCTATCTATATAATCCTACCAAGGTTCCCCAAGCTCCCAATAATCCTCTCTCATGCCTCTCCCAAACCTTTGGGATCACACTTCTAAGTAATGGATTCCTTCCTTTATTATTTTTATCCAAGTTTCTTTATGTTGCAATACCCTTTTACCTTTAATTACAAATGTTAGGGTATGATTTTTCACCTCCCTTATTTTTCCCTACTTATGTTTAAAATGATGAGAGACCTCTTTCTATCTCATTAATTCCTCCCATGTACACCTGTTACCATGCCAAAATTCCATAAGGAATTTCTCTCTTCTCGTTCACATTCAAGAAATTGTTTTGAATTATGAGTCTAAATTCCATTAAAATTGTTGGAAATTGTATCTATATGACCCCATTACATTCCATTTCATGTACATATGATGATACACCCCTTTCTCTCTCATAAACCATTTTTATGAATTCGTATGTCACGTCGTTATGATGCCGAAATTACACCACGATTTTCCAAGCCAAAGTCATTGTGTAGTGAATACCATGACCATTTCTCTATCAAGGGTATTCACATTTATGCACATTTACTTATTGATTATGGATTTTCATGTATTAATTCCACATTCCTTTATTGTGGAATAAATGATGATGTTTGATGAATCCATGTTGTCTGATCTATGTGGCACACTTACGCATGAAATGAAATGTTTAAGAAGGGTGTGCCCTGATAGCGCTCCAATGCATTGGGTAAAGATTAGTATCATGATACATCAAGTTCAATGAGGGTTTACTCATCATAATTAAATTTCAATGAGTTTTTACTCTTGCTCCATGTGTAATGATCCTTGTATCATTTTAAAACCAAGTTAAGTGTTGTTGCCACATTTCTATGTTATGATAATCATGTTATATCACACCTTTATATTCATGTTTCTTTTATACTCCATTGATATGCCTATTTCCTAACATGTATTGTATTATTCATGTTATTCCTTTTTTACCCCCTAATTGGGCTTTATATCTCACCCTTTTCTTATGTATGTCCTCATGTTATCCCAAACAATGCTAAGTACGAGGGAATGTATTGGTCATGTAAAGGAAGTTTTCAGTAAAGATGTTGTATTTAATGTTTTAAGTCATTATGTAATGTTCCTAAGCCCAAAATACACTAGAACTCCCAATATTCTATGTTGTATCAAGTGAATATTTTATATAATAAATCATGTTTAAGTGTGTAATAAAGAGTAGGGTTGTTATAGTTGGTATCAGAGGATAAGTTTAGTTATTTTGGGGATTAAGATTAGAAAACCCTAGTGAAATCCTTAGAGATAAGACTAAGTATAATAAAAACATCCCTAAGTTTTGGTGAATATTGAGTAAGTGGTTTATAAATCAAATACATCCTTGTTTGTATACAATTAGGTAGAGGCGGCTCTGGCACAAATGTACCTAGGACTGAAAACTCTAACAAGGAGTTTCAGGCTTGACCCGAGGTATCCTGGTACACGACAATGGGACTTGATGCACTCTTGGTTACGCCACTCCCGGGGAATATTATTTGGTAAATTCACAATCTTATTATGATCCATAGTTAAGGGAATAAAAAAATTCCCATAAGAATAAATTTTGGGAAGTAGATCATGGATAACATAGATTAAAGCCTATAGATTCATAAGTTAAGGAAATAAAAGTTATTTATAAGTCATCTGTTTTTTTCCTTGGATTACCCTTTATGTGTAACCCCTAACTTTTCTTTTATTACAGCCAATGGCCGGTAATAGGAGTAATCAGGATAACAACTGATGCGAAGATCAATGTGATGATTGTTCTAATGAGATGCCCAATCCAATGGGAGCAGGAATTGTAAACTTTGTCATGATACTCTCTCATTTAACTCAAGATTTGAATAGAAACATGGGTCAAGAGGAACGTTCAACCCCCCCCCCCCCAAGAAATAACAAGTCGCAATCGAGAGCTTCATGAGACAAAGGCCTCCTACTTTTAATGGGTCATCTGATCCCTCAATCACCGAGCAATGGATCAAATACATTGAAAATATCTTCTATATCCTTCAATGTTATGAACAAGAGAAGGTTCTTTTGGATACTTATCATATGGAGGGTAAAGCTGATCAATGGTGGATATTGATTAGAAATATGAATCCTAGGGAGGAGATCTAGGCATTGGAATGGAAGGATTTTCAAAAAATGTTTTTTGATAAATATTTTTCACGCACCCTCCAACTTAAGATGGAAAGGGACTTCCTTTCCCTCAATCAAAAAGATGACGAATCCATCAGAGCATACAAGGAAATTTTCACAAGGATTGCACGATACACCTCCAAATTTGTCATTACCCCTGAATTTAAGGTTGACTGCTTCTTTGGTGGGCTAAAACCTAGCCTACGGAAAGCCCTGGTGATCTGTGACTTCGATAGCTATGAGGAAATTGTCTGAAGTGCCCTAAAATTCGAAATGGAGATCAGCGAATCTCAGGGGTATCATGGACATAAGAAGCATAAGGTGGAATTCAATTCTGGTAGTCTGATGGATAAATACAATGGTCCTAAGAAAACCCAGCACCCCACTTGCCAAAGGTGCCGAAATAAGCACCCAAGAAATTGATTAAAGGGGGTGAGGAAATGCTTTAGGTGTGGAAGAGAAGGGCACCTAGCCGTTAATTGCCGACAAGAAAAACTTGAGGCTGAAAAAAAGGACAGGAATGCTCCATTCGAATATCAACGCATTGTTCATTGCTTCAACTACAAAGAACTAGGGCACCTTTCCAATCAGTTCCCTAATCTAAGGGTTTTCAGAGGCAACCAAAAACCTTCAAGGTAGAAAGGGTGATCTTTTTCCATCACTACCGCCGAAGTGAACCCCAAAAATGAAGTGCTGACAGGTATGATAGTTATTCATTCAAGAATAGTGAACATGCTTTTTGATTCTAGTTCTACACATTCTTTTATATCCTGATATTTTAGTATAAAAATACCAACACCACCACAAACCATGGAAGTAAAGATGTCGGTGAGTATAGAAAATGGGGAAATCATTGCATCCCATGAATATAACTCATCCCCTATCATAATTTGTGTATTTAACTTCCTTTAGAACCTCTTTATACTCCCTCTGGTGGAATTTTATGCAATTATCAGCATGGATTGGATTTCCTTATATAGATCCAACATAAATTACCATGAGAGGGCAATCACTCTCCATGTTGAGAATCGACCCCTGATTCTATCCAAGTGTAATGAGGAAGATGAATCTTCTTTAGCACCATCATCTCATGCATGGATATTACTGCCCTATGAGCATGCGTATCTAGCTCATATGATTGATTCCAAGGAAGAAACCATCCTTAAAGACATACCTATTGTGAGGGAATTCTCTGAAGTTTTTCCCAAGGAATTTCCTAGCCTTCCTCCTATAAGAGATGTTGAATTCTCAATTGACCTTATACTTGGGGAATTTCCAATATCCAAGACTCTATATAGAATGGCTATTGTGGAGCTTGAGGATCTAAAGAAACAACTATAGGAGAATCTAGATTAAGGTTTTATATGCCCAAGTGCTTCATCATGGGGTGCTCTAATCCTCTTCATCAAGAATAAGGATGGTTCAATGTGCCTTTTCATTGATTATCGTGAGCTCAACAAAATCATGATAAAGAACAAGTTTCCTTTTCCACGAATTGATGACTTTTTCGATCAGCTGTGTGGAGTACAATACTTATCCAAGGTGGATTTGTGGTCAGGATATTACCAAGTAAGGTTGAAGAAGGAGGATATCTCTAAGACTTCTTTTCGTACAAGGTACGGGTACTATGAATTCATAGTAATGCCTTTCGGACTCACTAATGCTCCATAAATATTCGTGAACTTGATGAATAGAGTCTTTAGAGATTACCTCGACAAATTTGTGGTAGTATTTATAGATGATATTCTAATATACTCCAAAACCAAGGAGGATCATGAGGAGCATCTAATAACTATACTAGAGACCTTGAGAAAGGAGAAGCTCTATGCGAAGTACAGCAAGTGTGAGTTCTGGTTGAAGAAGGTCTCATTCTTGGTCCATATCATCACAAGCAATGGGATATCTGTGGATCACTTCAAGATAGCTATAATTGAGGGATGGACAAGTCCAACATTGGTAACAGATATCCATAGCTTCCTAGGGTTATATGGATATTATCGCTGATTTGTGAGGAATTTATCACGATTGTCCAACCCTCTTACCAATATAACTCAGAAGGGAGTAAATTTTTCTTAGAGTGAGGAATGTGAAGAGAACTTCAAGGAGTTGAAAAGAAGTCTTATTACTGAACTTGTGCTCACATTACCCACAAGTGGAGAACTTTTTATAGTATTTAGTGATGCTTTGAAGAAGGTTCTAGGTTGTGTGTTGATGAAGAATGAAAAATTCATTACCTATGCTTCAAGGCAATTGAAATTTCATGAGAAAAACTATCCAACGCATGATATGGAGTTGGTTGCAGTGATATTCGCTTTAAAAAATTTGTAGTGTTACCTCTTTGGGGAGAAGTGTGAAATATATACAGACTACAAAAGCCTCAAGTATATATTCACATAGAAAGAGTTGAACATGTGCTAATTAAGATGGTTAGATATAATCAAATACTATGACTTCTCAATCCATTACCACCCTAGTAAAGAAAACAAGGTGGAAAATTCTCTAAATAGAAATGGTCTTGAATCTTTATCATTGATAAAAATTGAAAAGGATCCAGTCTTATTAGATTTGTAGAGGATGGACATGGGAATCATTAAGGGAGAAACATCATCAATCCTTTCACAAATGATTGCTCAACCATATCTTTTAGAAATGTTAAATTGTAACGCCCCGAACCCAGTTACCCAGAGTCGGTCCATTATTACATAACATTGGCATGATCACAAAAAAGATCAAGTCTCGAAAGACCGATTAGTTTAGTAGCCTTGGAAACACTAGATATATTCATAAGACTTACATTAAATCATAAGGTAAAAAAACTATAACAACATCTTGTCTTCATATCCCCTCATACTATCCCTGCAGGTCATTCATAAATTACTTCTTCACATCCTGGGAAAAATAAAACATTGAAAGGGGTGATCTCAGATGCTCAGTAAGGATAACAATATAGCAGAAGCTTTTATAGATAAGCATAAACACTTAAGGCAATGTATGACTAAAACAAAAGCCTTTTAAACTTGAACTTCAGAATAATATGGAAATGATAAAATGAAATAATGCCATTTATTTACTCACATGGATATTTTACTAGTCGAATAATCACATGCAATATCAATAACCACTTTCAAAAATATGGAATGCATAATGTCATACTATAATAACCACGTAGCCAAGGCCTCGTGCCAAGACTACAATTAAGATTTTGTCAAGGCCTCATGCCAAGACTCTAGTTTGTCTCATAAGACCTACTGATGCATCGAGGAGCTATAGCGGGCTCCACCCATCACTTACTAAGTCCAATGCATTCTTCATATGAACGGGTTTAAACATAACATAAACATTCGTATTAAAACTAGCATACGAAATGTCAATACTTTAACCACAAACCATGAATGGTATAAAAATAGCACATCCACAGTAAAACATAACTCATTCGATACAATATGGAAGATTTTATTGTATCAGATTAACCTCAATCGAGAATGATGAAGTATATTGAAATAGATGAAAATAATCATCAAAACTATTGAGAGAAATATCCCCTTTTTTCTTGAAAACATTTAAAAGTCACTCTATCTGTCAAGAAGCCATTTAAAATAGATTTTTGAATCAAAGTGTCCCATACCACTTTGAAACTTTTAAAAGGAATTTTGATTTGAAAACTTTAATGTCCATATAAAAAAATCCTTAAAAACATTTTTAAAACATGGACATTAATGAGAAAGATTTTGAATAATAAATCTTTAAAACATTTTAAAATGATATTTTAGTTAGAGTTCCTAACCAAAAGAGTGACACTTGAATACAAATAATTGAGGAAATAAAAACTTTGTAATATCATGAGAATAAAGGGATTCATGATATATTATGTCAAAGTACATTATATACACCATATAAAAGTGATTTGGTGTATAACAATAAAGGAGTCTCAATGGAATGTAAATTGAGATGAAATCTCTCATAAAGGCCGTATCCTTAGGCTAAGGATAAATCAACGACATAATTATGTGTGACAAATATAAATACACTGAATATGATTGGATATTAAGTGTAAAACAATCAAAGGACATTCACACATATTCTTTTAAAAACAACACCAATGAATTGGATATTTAACTCAATAAATAGAGATTGAGTTAAAAATTACTCTTATCAAGTTCATACCGATCGCTTGAGAATTTATGAATGGAGTGATTATGTGTATCAAAATTATATCCATAGAAAGGGGAGTGTAAATTATGACATAAGAAAATGAATAATTATTCCACACATAATCTTGGAGTAAAATAATCAATGAAGTATGCGTAAAGCTGAATGAGTGGAAATTGAAATTTGTAATTCCCTTACCAATTTGGTAACATACGAAACATACACCCATGAAAGAAGGATCATACAATGATGATGTAAATATACATGAATTAAAGTATATTACACAATTAATACAAACATGGTCAATACACACACCACATACAATAAATAAGCGGTGAATAATGGAAATCTCACGGATTTAAAAGTGAGATGAGAAACCCCTTACTTTGTACTTTTTCCTTGGTCAAAAGTAGGTTAACCACCTGTATAATGGTTAAATAATTTTTATTGAATTATACAAGAATCATATATATTAATATGATATCATATATGATCTTTTAACATTGCTTTGTTAATAATATTTTAGAATTATCGTCGTTTCGGTTGTTAACTTACTCGCTTTATTTTATATGTTTTGTTACGTAAGCCATGTTTGTCATGAATAGGTTGTATATTATTCATATACAGAATTATATCAAGTCCTTATATACTATTATTAATCATAAAATGAGAATTAGACTTGAATGGATACGATGGAGAATGAATCTCATCGCGTTCGTGGAGACGGTAGTCCGTACGTACGCACGAGTGACAATATCATTCTTTTGATATTAAAATAATATTTAATTGGATGGTATATCATATATACAGAATCATTATAATGTTATATTTATTATTTACATGAATCACACATCATTATTATACCCATCCAAATAATAATTTATTGAATAACAATTACACCACGACGTGGAGACGGTAAGCTATACGTACGCACGTATGGTGACATGTCATTAAAAGGATAGATAGAATAATTAATATGGTTGTAACATGTTTATAATAACATCAAAGTATATATAATATACTAGATTTATTATTTTAGAATGGTAATAACAAAGATATAAGAAGTGTAAGAAGAAAGGAACTTGAAAAGGGTGGTGAAATCATTACCTCTTCTTCGGGTTCTTCCTTTTGATTTGATCAAAAGGGATCCTTAGGTTGGCTTTCTGACTAAAGGAAGGCCTCTAGGATGAATTGAGGGAAGTTGAGAGAGTATTTGGGCAGGGTTTGGCCGAACCAAAATTCTTTGAAGGTGTGAATTAATGAGGAGGAGTTCCCTTTTATAAGAGGGGTGAGGGGCACCTTTGGAAAAGCTAAAAATATTATTTTATAATAAATTCATATTTGGTTTATAATGGCTCCAAAGTATATTATTTAAAGTTTAAGGTGGGGATAGGTTGAAAAACACTCAACCAATATAATTTAGACAGGTTTGGGTCATTATATTAACCTTATCTTTAAGTATTAACTCTTAGTTAATTAGTTTCACTTTTACAATGTCTCTTTGTATTTTTATATTATATGGTTAATAAACTTACTATATACATCCAAGATACCCCCAAGTGGTCCATTAATGATACAAATATCATGATATAAGTCTCTTGGCCGAACCTTAGATTTTTAGAAATTTAATATCAATTAATAATAAAATATTTTTTTTAAAAACTCTTTTATGTCAATTTTGACACTATTCAATAATTGATTTTTGTAAAAATCACAACAGAAGGATTACTTCAAAAAAAGTTAATTAAATCAATTCTAAAATGTCATATTAACCTATAAAATTAGTTTAATTCATAAAAAGTCTCAAATTATATTTATTTGGGTATTTATAATATCAATTATTTTAATTTTTTACTATTATGGTAATTACTGCATCATCATTGTGTCATAAATAAATTAAATTATTTATTGTCTAAAAATTATAAATAAAATATCATTATGTAGGAAATCTTTTTATATTTCTAATTAATATTTAAAATAGAAATTATCTTATGTATAACCCTATATTAAAAATGTTTTAGTAAATAAACTTTGATTTTAACTCTTTTAACTCTTCTTTGAATTAAATAATAATAAATGTCCTAATCTAATCCAAGTGGGCCTAAATGATAATATTTTACTCCTAATGATGTTTTTGGTCGATATACACTTATCCAATAGAATTAGGACATGTGTTAGGGTAATATTAATATCATTTTTACCCTTAATTACCCTATTTACTTTTAATCGTGGTAAATAAAAGTAAAAAGTTACTATTCACCAAAAATTATTTTCATCTCATTGAACCACATTTTACTCCTTGATATTAACCGTGTCTCTCATATTTTCTAAATTCCACTCACAGAAGTGGTAAAATTAAGTTTTATGAAAAATTCAGTTTTTTAACTACCACTTAGTGGTTTCACTATTCATCAAAAAATGAAAGTTTCCAGAAAAATACCAAAAATTAGGCCTAAGATATATTTGATATTATGAATTCAAAAATGATGTATATTTTTCCAAATTCAAAACATATTGGTTTCATTAATTAATTTATAAATTAATTCCTGTCGTCAAAACAAATAGCGTTTTTTTAAGAGATAATAACTATCAAAAGGTTGACACTTGTTTATGTCTAGTTTAAATGTGAAATTACATCCAATGACTAACATTGTATTAAATGGTAAAAATATATTCTAAATATACTTTAAAACCACTCAAATTAATAATTTATCACTATTAATTATTTCAATTAAAAAATTTGTTTTTAATTAAAATTTAGTAATTTTCACTATTCATCAAAATATGAAAGTTATCCGAAAAGTACCAAAATTTCACCCTAAGCTAATTTAAATATTACCAATCCAAAAATGAATTCCATTTCGAAAGATAAAATTTATTAAATTTCAAAAAGTATGTATTACTATTCATAACGGCTAGTTTGATTGGTTGTGGTGTGTTAGAATCTCGAAGTTGCGTACAATGCACGCCATCACATTATTCAAAGGGAAACGTATCGTGGAAGCTTGGGTTGTTACATAAAGTATGCTCAAAGAAAGGATGTGGAAATTTTGAAAAGTGTGGAAACTATCAGAAAAGGTAAATCCTCAGAATTCATAGTTGAAAATGATGGAATTGTAAGATTTGGGTCACGATTATATGTACCATCCGATCCAGATATAAATAAGGAGCTTCTGAATGATGCACATAGCTCAACCTTCTCTATTCATCCAAGGAGCACAAAAAAGTATCAAGATCTCTGAGAAAACTTTTGGTGGGACAATATGAAAAGGGAGATTGCTGAATATACATCAAAGTGCCTGGTATGTCAGCAAGTGAAGGATGAGAGGAAAAATTCTAAGGGGATGATGCAACCATTACCCATACCAGCATGGAAATGAGAGAACATTACCATAGACTTTTTCACTGGACTTATAAGGAAATCTAGAGGAAATAATTATATATGGGTCATTGTGGATCGTCTTACGAAGATAGCTCACTTTATCGCGATTCAAGAGGACTTCTCATTAGATCAACTTGCACGTTTTTACATAAAAGAAGTGGTAAGGCTGTATGGATTATCACTATCTATTGTATCCGGTCATGATTTAAGATTCACCTAAAAGTTCTGGAAAAGTATCCAACATACTATAAGCACTGAATTGAGCTTCAATACGTCCTATCATCCTCAAACTGATGGCCAATCTGAGCAAACTATTCAGACACTGGAAGATATGTTAAGATCATGTTTTATGGACTTCAAAGGAGGATGGGACTAACATCTTCCACTAGTTGAATTCTCCTAAAATAATAGTTTCCACTCAAGCATCTGAATGGCAAAAAATAAATCCTTTTATAGGAAAATGTGTGGAACACCAATGTGTTGGGATGAAGTCCTTGAGCGTAAGCTACTAGGACCCGAAATGGTTGAAGAAATGGTGGAGAAGGTTAAAACCATTTAGCATCATATCAAGGCATCCCAAATTTGATAGAAGATTTATGCAGATAACCATCAATGAGACCTTGAGTTCAAATTTGGATACATGTTATTTCTACGCATATCTTTGTGGAAGAAGGTCATGAGGTTGGGAAAGAAAGGGAAGTTAAGTCCTAGGTACATCGGCCCCTTCGATATTCTTGATCATTTCGGAACTATGGCCTATCGACTAGAACTTCCACCTACAATGGAAAATTTACATGATTTCTTTCATGTATCCCTCTTAAGGAAGTACATACTAGACCATTCACATGTACTCTCTTCAAAGGTAGTACAATTAGAGGATGATCTTTCTTACGAGGAGGAGACAGTGAAGATCTTAGATCATAGGGAAAAAGTTATATTAAATAAGACAATGCCCCTCGTGAAAGTGTTATGGAGAAACCATAAGTTTGGAGAGGTAACATGGGAATCGAAGGAAGTGATGAAGCAGAGTTACCCACATCTTTTTTAGTGTGGGAAAAGGAAAATTTGAGGGAAAAATTTCTTAAGGGGGGAAGATTGTAATGATCCAAACTTTTATCAATGAAAATTCCTCTTAATATAATTAAATGCCTTATTATGTAAAATGGTTGTGTAAAAAATATTCACTTCTTTGGTTTTATGTTTTTTTATTTTAAAATACCATCAATAATTTTGATCGTTTCTAATATAGTCATTAAATAGTGATCACATGATTAGTATAAATATAGAGCTATAACAAATCAAATTTATTAAAACAAAGGAAGTGATGGCATCATCTAGTAGAATTGATCCATATGAATCCCATTTGTTGGAGCTCAAAAAGGAGGTGGCATCATTGGGCTTCTCTCTTGACTAATCCCAAGCCAAGCTTCAACGCGTTAAGCTTGAGCGGAATCGCCAACGGAAGAAGTGGAAGTTGATAGAGATTACCACCCGAACAATGTTATCTGAGCCACCCCAAGAGTATGTCACCATCGCACACCTTACCCTTAGGTCTTATGTGGGTGTTATAAGGGGTTATGTAATAAGTCATTACACTATTATTATGTGCATTATTTTGTGTATAGAATAAAGAGAATACATTCATAGTTTTTAAATCACAAATAGTATTTTTAGTTAATATTCAATTAAGAAATCTATTTTGATGAATTAATGGATTTTTGAATTAAATAATATTTTGATAAAATATTATTAATAAATTACTTTTATTAAATATAAATTATCATATAATGAATACAATTGTAATTTTTATTAAGGTTTGAAAGCAATTTTTTTCAAAACCCATGAATTTTTTATAAATGTCAATTTTTATTTTAAAAGTAAAAATTCACATATTTAGAAAATCATTTAGATAAAATAAATATTATTTTTGGAATCAGGATGTCAAAATTATCCAACAGTGAATTTTTCATAATTTTCTGAGATAGTCAAATTTTTGGGTAAAAATTAAATACCATTTAATTATATAATGTGTTTTATAACATCATAATGACCCAATAGTGAAGAAATAAAATACTATAAATGATATGTTTGGAAAATATATTTTTTCCATTAAAATAATGTGATTTTAGGTTTTTTTTATGTATTTTACAAATCTTTAGTGGACCCTCCAAGACTTATAAAACATTTTATCTTTTTAAAATAATTTCCTTGAGAGTGTGACTCACCTCCACATAATCAAGAATAATATTTTAATAATTTAGACCATTTTCCTTATAAAGTAATTTTTTTCACTCCCCTTTGGCATAAACCATGGGCAAAAGCTGTGGGATGGTTTGTGGTTTTGATTAGTTTAATGTGTAGGGTCCAAAACCTAAATAATAAAGAATTCCCTCCCTTTTCCTATATAACCCCACCCAATCTCCCACTTACTCTTCACTAAAAGCCTTTGGAGCTCAACCAACCTCTGCCCTAATCTCTCCAAAATCCTCCCAAGATTCCCCAAGATCCCAAGAAGCCTCTCTCATGCCTCTCCCAAGCCTTTGGGATCACGCTTCCAAGTAAGGAATTCCTTCCTTTCTTATTTTTATCCAATTTTATTTATGTTGTAATTCCCTTTTACTTTCAATTAAAAATGTTGGGATATGATTTTGAACCTCCATTATTTTACCCTCCT
The DNA here is from genome assembly GCA_963277665.1 of Viscum album. Taxonomy (NCBI): domain Eukaryota; kingdom Viridiplantae; phylum Streptophyta; class Magnoliopsida; order Santalales; family Viscaceae; genus Viscum; species Viscum album. The sequence continues at coordinate 1,499,684,168 of OY728156.1, read as the reverse complement.
TATGTTTTAAATGATGAGAGACCTCTTTCTATCTCATTAATTCCTCCCATGTACACTCGTTACCATGCCAAAATTCCGTAGGAATTTCTCTCTTCTCATTCATATTCAAGCAATTCTTTTGTATTATGAGTCTAAATTCCATTAAAATTGTTGGAACATGTATCTATATGACCCCCTTACTGTCCGTTTCATGTACATATGATTAGAAACCCCTTTCTCTCTCATCAATCATTTTTATGAATTCTTATGTCATGTCGTTATGTTGCCGAAATTGCACCATGATTTTCCAAGCCAAAGTCATTGTGTGGTAAATACCATGCCCATTTCTCTATCAAGGGTATTCACCTTTATTCACATTTACTTATTTATTATGTATTTTCATGTATTAATTCCACATTTTTTTATCTTGGAATAAATGATGATGTTTGATGAATCCATGTTATATGATCTATGTGGTACACTTACGCATGAAATGAAATGTTTAAGAAGGGTGCGCCCTAATAGCGCTCCAATGCATTGGGTAAAGATTAGTATCATGATACGTCAAGTGCAATGAGGGTTTAATCATGCTAATTCAAGTTCAATGAGGGTTTACTCGTACTCCATTTGTAATGAGCCTTGGCTCATGCTAAAACCATATTAAGTGTTGTTGCCACATTTCTATGTTATGATAATCATGCTATATCATGCCTTTATGTTCATGTTTCTTTTATGCTCCATTGATATGCTTATTGACTAACATGTATTGTATTATTTATTTTAATCCTTCTTTACCCCCTTACTGGGATTTATTGTAATGACCCGGAAAATTCCATGTAAAATTTTTGTAAAATTATTTGGAATTATTATGAGTCTGTGAAAATTAACGGCGCATGATTCTGAGGCCCGGTGTGCCCAGAATGTTTTTCTGAACTTTTTTTTAAGGTACGTTCAGTAAACATGCAGGTGACATTTTCTATCTTTTGAACTGGTGCTTGGATTAAAAATCTGAGGGCACCGTTGAATCTGCAGTGCTGGGATTTTCTTAAGGGAGGATTAACTTCGACCGCAGTAGGTCGGGTGAAAAAGTTAGTTTTTGCGACTTTTAAAGAAATGATGAAATAACATAGAGATTGTTTTTTTTCTTTTTTTTCAACCACCTGTTGAGCGGTGGTGTTGGGGACCACAGAGGTAGTCATACATTTAATATAGGATATTAAATGTCTGGTTACACTTTGGTTGTGTAACCACCCCTCGTGTAATTAATGTGGCAATTAATTACGTCAATTAATAAACCTCATTAATTCCTCAGTGCGTTACTCACCATTTTTCCCCTCTATTTAAATGGGGCTTAGGTATATTTTTTGACATGGATTATTCAAGCGAGGAAACTCTGGCGAAGTGATGTGACACCTTCCACTGACAGAGATGGAAGCTTGGGCGGCAACCAACCAGGATCAACGAACGTCGGCGGCTTCATCAAACACGGAATCTTCTTCCACCACCGTGATGTCTCCAAAGAATATCAAGGTAGGAGGTTTATTTTATTAAAGTTGTACTTGATGAATTAAAATTGATTCCTCTTGTTATAATGTTAACATAGAGGGCGCTGTCCAAATGAACAAGGTTCGGACCCTCTGCCGCTTCATTTCTTGATGTGTTCTTCACGGAACGATTTTCAACTTGACGGAAAGTAGAAATCAGGAGGCGCGCAACGACAAAGACATCTCAGGAGGGTCGTAGGTGCGTCCGGAAGGAATAATGGGACACCAAAGCTCACCTAGTGGCCCACGGAAGGTTCGCTAGCACAGCACGGGCACGGTGGCCTCGGCGATCGGCACCAGTGGTGAAGGCGGTGGCCGAAGTTCATCAGCCGCATAAGAGGGCGGCATTTCTCGGTGTCCCAATAGACCCGAAGGGGTGGCCGGCACTCGGCTGGGCATATTGGTGAGGCGGCGCGTTGTCGCATGCAGCGGTGAAAGGGGGTTGCAGCATTGGAGCCACGGCGGAGAGGTACCTGTGCCCAGTGGGTCCCGCAGACCACATGGAACCACTAATTGAAGAGTCAAATGGCTCTTATTGAGACGTTCGGGAAGCTGGGTGGCCACCCAACTGGCAAGCCGCGCCAGCGCAACGGGCCATGTCACCTGGCGGGCCGCACCTAGTTGGTGGATCGGATCAGTCCACAGCCTAGAGGGCCGACCTTGCTGAGGCCCGACCCAGCCCAACCGTGCTGGCCCGAGTCTGTTTGGGCCAAGCCGGTTCAGGCCCAAACTGGGTCGGGTCGACCCGAACTAGGTTGGGTCAGGACGGACTGGACCTGGACCGCTCTCTGGCCTAGAAACGCTTAAAATGCCATATCTTTCAAACTGGATGTCTGTTTGATGAACCATCTATGGTGTTGGGATCCTTGGAGCGAGACAGTACTTTTGAGATACTCCATGAGAGTTTTGGAGAAAGATGGAGTATGTCTAGGTTGGATCGACTCTGAATCTAACCGGGCCCTCGGCACTAAAATTCCAATAACTTACAGACCGAGCATCCAGTTGACATGTCATCTGTTGTATTGGAACCCTTATGACATAAAGGATCATTGGGTAACTTCTACATGGGAATTTTTTCTGGTTGAAATACAACTGATGGCTTGAGGAGTGGTTTCTCCCAGAAAGAAGCATATTATGATCTGGAATCATGTGTCTGGCTGAGACGTGAAGAATGAAGATCGATTCTGTGTGAATTATCACCAAGAAATTTTGTGTGAATCAGCACCAAGCGATTCTATGTGAATCAGAACCCAGCAATTCTATGTGAATCAGCACCCATCAATTCTTTGTGAATCGTTACACAGCAATTCTGTGTGAATCGGCACCTGACGATTCTGTGTGAATAAGCGCCTAGAGATTCTGTGTGAATTGGAACCCAGCGATTCTATGTGAATCGGTGCCTAGTGATTCTGTGTGAATCAGCACCTATCAATCCTATTTGGGACTTTCGGGGGTTGGTACCTATCGATCTTGTGTGGGTCAGCAGTAGTTCCTCTTGACAGAGTAAGATGATCTAGCCTTAGGACTAATCATTTGTATTATTGTACTTTATTTATACCTGGTTTGAGTTGTGTCTTTTGCTTTGAGATTTTTGATTGAGATCATGCTTTTGGTTTTACTTTATGGACTTCTGAGAGACCTTCAGGGGTCTCGGGGTCCCTACTGGGTATTGTTACACTCACCCCTATGCGGGCTTTTCCCGCACCTTGTTATGTCTTATGCAGATGATGGGTAGCCTTGACTGATACTCAGGGATCTAGGACTTGACAGTGAATGGAGGTGATAGTGATGGGTGACATGGAGAGATGAGGAGACGATTTGTACCTACCCTTCAGGTAGGATCCTCGGTGGACTATCTTGGGAGCTATTTTTTGTTTTCAGTTACAGTTGTATCTTTTCAGTTGAGATTTTATTCCGTCCCATTTACTTTTAGTACACACTTTTACTACTATAGTTTTACTTTGTGGTTGCATCTTGTTGTCTTCTTGGGCTATGTGTTTGTACAGGTTTAAAGTAAATGCCTTCCCGTTTTGGAAATGTTTTTACTTTGATCTCTTTTGAGTCATCTCACCAGGTATAACTTATTGACCATGGAACACCTTTTTCTTTTCAGGATGTCGCCATGTAGATAGCCATCGAGGATTCCCAAGAGAGTACATGATGACATCCCACCAAGTGATGAGGCTTTGGTGCAGACCCCTCTTACTGTGTTGGCACCTTTGGGTGGTGTACCAACAGCACCACCACTCGGAGGGCAGCAGTTTCTACCAGCCCCACTAGTAGATGGTGCATGCCAATTGAGCATATTTCATGAGTTCCAGAGTCAGAGGCCTCTGAGGTTTTGAGGTGATATAAATCCCTAGGTAGCTGAGGACTGGCTGGAGGCTATAGCTAGAGTTTTCCGCCTAGTTGGGACACCAGTGGAGAAGATGGTGATCCTAGCTGCTAGTCTCTTCCTGGGCACAGCAGGAAGATAGTGGATCCTGAAGCTCTAGTTACATGACAAGGAGACCCTTTCCTGGATGGAGTTTGAGAGCCTCTTCAAGGAGGAGTTCATCCCAGTGACACTACGCTCTGTGCGTATCTAGGAGTTATTGAACTTACAGCAAGGTATCTTATCAGTGGCCCAGTACTCAGCAAGATTCACTAACCTCTCGCACTACTCCACCGACATGGTGTGGGACTCATTCTTTAGGGCCCGGACCTTTGAGCAGGGTCTTCGGTGGGATATCATATCATCGATGATATCTCTCAATATCCCGACATAGGATGGAGTGCTCAAGCAAGCATTATTGATAGAGATCTTCTTAGCTGAGCAGGCACTGACGGTGAGAGCCACCACCGGGAAACAGGTAGTTGAGTCATCTTCAGTAGGCAGTAGGCAGATGATGCATAGTCCCAAGTGGTCCATATCTTCCGTAGGATAACCCCAGGACACAGGTTCGGAGGTTCGGAGCTCATGAGGCATAGGGTTTCAGCTAGGAAGAAGATTGTGCTTCACGTGCGGCGGGCAGGGCCACATGGCTCGTGACTACCTGACCCACCGTACCTAAAATCAGAATATGGTCGAGGAACCACCAAGGCAGTGGCTGAGGTTCGAGCAAGGAGGTCCGTAGGGCGGTAGATGTGGCAGAGGAGTAGGTTGTGCAGCAGGTGGTGGATGATGGTTTGAGGTTCTACCACCACCACCCCCAGGTGGTCCAACCTGACCATAGGGAGAAGGTGGATAGGGGAGATCTCAACTAAAGGAGGCAAAGGTTTATGACCACAGCACTCAAGAGATGATTAGTGGTATGATTTTTTTCTATTCCACCCTAGCTGTAGTACTTATAGATACAGGTCCTAGTAACTCTTTCATTGCCATGACACTTGTTCGGAGCTTGAAGATTTCAATGGAGCCATTGGCTCGATCCTTATGATTAGATACTCCTATGGGAGAGGATTCAATGATTACACACTGATGCAGATAGTGTGATCTCACTATAGGAGGTGAGAGCTTCAGCTGGGATCTCCTAGTAGCAGCATCGACACATTATGATTTCATCTTGGGTATGGACTGGATATCTACAATCCATGCTCAAATCGACTGTTTTAGGCACAAAGTGTGGTGTGTATGTGAGAATGGGATCAGGTTTTCTTTAACCAGTGAGGAGGAAACCTTTGCAGCACTGGATGGACTATCTCAGAGGAGGTTGTAGCTGATTACTCATCAGTTGTATAGCCTCACCCTCAGAGTAGTTGATATGAGGAGTCTGAGTTATCCTATAGTGGTGGACTAATATGCTGATGTCTTCCCTGATGATGTTTTGGGACTACCTCCTCATATAAAAGTAGACTTTCACATCAACCTATACCCTGGTACAGCACCTATATCTACACCAGCATATTGGATGGCTCCTGTAGAGCTTCGTGAGCTGAGGGTACATTTGGAGAACTTGCAGAGAAAAGGGTTCGTAAGGCCTAGTGTTTCTCCATGGGGATTCTCGATCTTATTTTCCAAGAAGGCAGATGGGATTCTAAGGATTTTTGTGGATTATTGGCACCTGAATCAGATGACCGTGAAGAAAAAGTATCATCTGTCGAGGATCGAGGATCTCTTCGACTAGCTGAAGGGAGTTCGTTGGTTTTCGAAGATAGATCTCAAATCAGGATATCACCAGCTCAGGTTACGGGATGAGGACATACCAAAGATAGCCTTCAGATTTTAGTATGGCCATTACAAGTTCATGGTGATGCCTTTAGGCATGAACAATGCTCCAGTACTGTTCATGGGGCTCGTGAATAGGATCTTCCATCCATACCTTGATCATTTCATGGTGGTCTTCATTGATGACATCTTGATATACTCGGCATCAGAGGTGGAGCACGCCACACACCTAAAAATAGTTATGGATAAACTCTGAGAGTACTAGATTTATGACAAGCTCTTGAAGTGCTAGTTCTGGATATGAGAATTTCATATCCTAGGGAATGTTATCTCGGGGGCTGGAGTTATAGTAGATCTGGAAAAGATAGAGGTAGTGCTTTCTTGGGAGCCACCCAAAAGTGTGACCAAGGTGAGGAGTTTCCTAGGATTGTCTGGGTACTACTGGAGATTTTTACCTAACTTCTCCAGGGTAGCGGCACCCTTTTCATCCTTGACGGAGAAGGGGCAGCCTTTATTATGGACATAGAAGTGCTAGTAGAGTTTTCAGGAGCTGAGGTAGAGACTAACGAGTTCCCCCATCTTGAGGATACCAAAAGAGGGTGTTGGGTATGTAGTCTACTGCGATGCATTAGAGACCAGGCTAGGTTGTGTCCTAATGTAGGAGTGAGCAGTGATCACCTACGGCTCACGGTAGTTGAGACAGCATGAGCATAACTATTCTACCCATGACCTAGAGTTAGCAGTAGTGATTTTCGCACTGAAGATGTGGTGGAACTACTTGATAGGCAAACATTTTACAGTCTACTCTGATCACAAGGGTCTCAGGTATATCTTCTCATAGAAGGACCTGAACCTGAGACGGTGACAATGGATAGAGTTCCTCCAGGACTATGACTTTGAGATAGTCTATACTCCTGGTAAGGGGAATGTATTAGCATATGCACTCAGTAGGAGTTCTGGTCTACAGCTGCTGAGTTAGGTGACAGAGCAGCTAGCCACATTGTAGATATCCTTCATGGATAGAGATGGAGCAGCTTACCTCTATTCTATGACTGTCACTCCCCCACTTCTTTAGTGAGTTCGGGAGGCACAGCTTGGTGACATTGACTGTGAGGCCCGACATGCTCAGATATCCACAGGACAGGCTCCTGAGGGATTTTCTGAAGGTGGGGAGCACGTCTTTCTCTTCAGAGGATGCACCATGGTACTAGTGATTCTACATGAGGAGGTGTTGAGGGAGTTTCATATATCCCCTTTAGCGGTATATCCTATAGTGGAGAAGATGTACTATGACCTCCAGCATCAGTACTGGTGACCAGGGATAAAGAAAGTAGTGGCAGAGTTCGTTTCATGATGCCTCACTTGTTAGAAAGTGAAGGTCGGGCATCAGGTACCAACAGGCTTAGCTCAGCCACTTGAGGTACCAGAGTGAAAGTGGGATGGTATATCCATAGACTTCATGATAGAAATATCATGTACGTCCAAGGTCCACGATTCCATCTGGGTGATCATTGACTGACTCACCAAGTCGGTCCATTTCCTACCCATCTGAGAGCAGGGAATAGTAGAGGGATTGGGATGCCTATACATACATAAGATTGTGCGAATTCATGGAGTGCTGTCAACGATCGTCTCAGATCACGAAACACATTTTACATCCCACTTGTGGAAGGGATTGTAGGAGGCGTTCGGGACTCAGCTATGCTTGAGCACCACCTTTCACCCTCAGACAGATGGTCAGATGGAGCAGACCATACAGACACTCGAGGACATGCTTTGTGCTTGTGTCCTCGATTTTGGCCACAGTTGGGAGGACCATCTTCCCCTAGTGGAGTTCTCATAAAACAATAGTTATCACTTCACCATCAGTATGGCTCCATTATAGGCCTTTTACAGGTGACCATGTAGATCACCTCTTTGTTGGACAGACCCGTGATAGTCAGCACTTATGGGTTCAGAGTTGGTACGACTACCACAGAGAAGGTGAAGATCATCCAGGAGTAGATGAAGACTACATAGATCTGGAATAAGTCTTATGTCGATAGGAGACAGAGACCCTTGGTGTTTGAAGAGGGAGACCATGTCTTCCTACGAGTCTCACCCCGATGAGGATTACGGAGGTTTGGCCAGGGCGGAAAGCTATCTTCGAGGTTCATCGGACCTTTCTAGATCCTCAGCAGAGTAGGTGAGGTGGCGTACTGTCTATCTCTTCCCCCATAGATGCATCTGGTGCATAATATTTTCCACGTATCATAGCTGAGGAGATACGTGCATAATCCATCACACATTATCGACTGGGGTGAGTTGGACATCAATGATGGGGTGACATTTGCAGAGTTCCTGGTGGAGATAGAGGATTGACAGGAGTGGGTCCTTCATAGGCGGTCGATTCCTCTGGTGTGAGTTTGTTGGCAGCACAGGAATCTCCAGAAGATCACATGGGAGTGAGAGGTTCAGATACGTGCTCAGTGCGCCCATTTGTTCCCTTAGTTTTGTTGTAACTTTCGAGGACTAAAATCCCTATGGTGGGGAGAATGTAAAGACTCGTAAAATTACATGTAAATTTTTTTAAAATTATTTGGGATTATTACGAGTCTGCTAAAATTGACAGCACTTGATTCTGAGGCCCGGTGTTCCCTGAATATTTTTATGAACTTTTTTTAAGGTACATTCAGTAAACGCATGGGTGGTATTTTCTATCTTTTGAACTGGTGCTCGAATTAAAAATCCATGGTCATCATTGAATCTGCAATGCCAGGATTCACTTAAGGGGGTATTAACTTTGATCGCAATAGGTCGGGTGAAAAGTTATTTTTTGCGACTTTTAAAGAAATAATGAAATAACATAGAGATTGTTATTTTTTTCTTTTTTTTTCTTAACACCTATTGAGCGGTGGTGGCGGGGACCACATAGGTATTCAGACATTTAATAAGGGATATTAAATGCATGATTACATTTTGGTTGTGTAACCACCCCTCGGATAATTAATGTGGAACATTAATTACGTCAATTAATGAACCTCATTAATTCCTCGAAGCGTTACTCACCCTTTTTTCCCTCTATTTAAATGGGGCTCGGGGTAGAGTTTTTGACATGGCTTCTTCAAGTGAGGAAACTCTAATGAAGTGACGTGACACCTTCCACCGACGGAGAAGGAAGCTCGAGCAGCAACCAACCGGGATCGACGAATGCCAGCGGCTTCATCAAACACGGAATCTTCTTCCACCACCGTGACATCTCCAAAGAATCTCGAGGTAGGGGGTTTATTTTATTAAATTTATCTTTGATGAATTAAAATTGCTCCCACTTATCATAATGTTAATGCGGAAGGCATGGACCAAACGAACAAGGCCCGAAGCCTCCAATGCTTCATTTCTTGATGCGTTCTTTGCGGGATGATTTTCAACTCGACAAAAAAGCGGAAACCGGGAGGCGCGGAGCGATGGAGACATATTAGGAGGGCCGTAGGTGCCTCCGGAAGGAATAACGGACCACCGGATCTCACTCAGTGGCCCACGGAAGGTTTTCTGGCACGGCACCGGTGATCAAAACCAGCAGCAAAGGCGGCAGCCGGCATTCTCTGGTCGCGGAAGAGAGCGGCACCTATTGGCACCGTGGTGGACCCAAAGGGGTGGATGGCACTCGGTCGGTTGCATTGCTAAGGCAGCACGTCGTAGTGAAAGGGGGTCGCGGAATTGAAGCCACGGTGGAGGGGGAACCATGCGCCATGGGTCCTAAGGACCACATGGCACCACTATTTGAAGAGCCAAACAGCTCTTCTTGAGACATTCTAGAAGTTGGGTGGCAACCCAGCTGGCGAGTTGCGCCAGCGCACCGAGCCGCGTCGCCCGGCGGGCTGCGCCTAGCCGTCAGGTCGGGCCGGTCCGCGGCCCAGCAGGCTGAGCCCGCCACGGCCTGGTCCAACCAGGTATGTTCGGGCCAGTCTGTGACCCAGTGGGCTGAGCCCGCCACAGCCCGGCCCAGGTTAGTTCGGGTTGGGACAGACCGGACCCAGACCCCTCTCAGGCCTAAAAACAGTTAAAAGGCCATATCTTGCGAACCAGACATCCATTTGATGAACCGTCTGCGATGCTGGGATCCTTGGAGTGAGAAGGTACTTTTAAGATAATCTATGAGAGTTTTGAAGAAATATAGATTATGGTGGATTTGGATCGACTCTAAATCCAACCAGTCTCTCATCACTAAAATGCCAATAACTTACAGACCGGGCATCCAGTTGATGCACCGTCTGTTGTGTTCGAACCCTTATGACATGACGGATCATTGGGTAACTTATATGTTGGACTTCATGTTAGTTGAAATATGACCGATGGATTGAGGATTGGTTTCTCTCAGAAAAAAGCATACTATGAGCGAGAATCCTGTGTCTGGCTGAGACGTGAAGAATGAAGAGCGATTCTATGTGAATCAGCACGGAGTGATTCTATGTGAATCAGCACGGAACAATTCTATGTGAATCACTCCCAACGATTCTATGTGAATCAGAACTGATCGATCATGTGTGGGTCTTGCGGGGGTTAGTACCTATCGATACTTTGTGGGTCAATAGAAATGCCTCTTGACAGAGTAAGATGATTTAGCCTTACGACTAATCATTTGTACTACTGTACTTTAGTTATACCTGGTTTGAGATGTATCTTTTTCTTTGTTCTTTGTGATTGAGATCATGCTTGTGGTTTTCCTTTGTGGAATTATGAGAGACCTTCGGGGGTCTCAGGGTCCCTACTGGGTATTTTTATACTCACCCATGTATGGGCTTCACTCGCACCTTGTTATGTCTTGTGTAAACAACTGGCATCCTTGACTGAGACTTGGGGAGATAGGACTTGATGGTGGATAGAGGTGATAGTGATGGGTGATGTGGAGATCTAAGGAGATGAGTTGTACCTATACTTTAGGTAGGATCCTCAATGGAAGATCTCAGGAGCTGTTTTCTGTTTTCAGTTGTAGTTGTATCTTTTTAGTTGGGCTTGTATTCTGGCCCCTCTACTTTCAGTACACACTTTTAATATTATAGTTTTACATTGTTGTTGAATCTTTTTGTGCTCTCGGTCTGTGTGTTTGTATAGGTTTAAAGGCAATACCTTCCCATTTTAGGGATACACCTTTCTGTACTAGTCACCAACCCCTGGCCTATGGAAGGCAGGCTTGGGGTAGTCAGGGCACGGGCCCCTGGGGACGGGTCATGACATTTATAGCTCACCCTTTTCTTATGCATGTTCTCAGTTTATCACATTAAATTCTAAGTATGATGGAATGTAGTGGTCATGTAAAGGAATTTTTCAATAAAGATGTTGTGTTTCATGTTTTAAGTCATTATGTAATGTTTTTAATCCCCAAAGACACTAGACCTATCGATATTCTATGTTGTATCAACTGAATATTTTATGTAATAAATCATGTTTAAGTGTGTAATAAAGAGCAAGGTTTTTATAACCTTGGTCAAACGAGTGTTGATGAACCTCTTTATAGATTACTTGGTGGCATGTGTTGGAATGAAAATATAAAACAATTTAATTTTTTAAAGTTTGTTTTAAAAAGGATTTGGATCAAATGGAATTTTAAAGGAACGGTGGTGATTTGATGAATGGATTTTGAAATGGTATTTCAAAATAGGGATGATTTTTTCTAAAGAATGTTTTTATAGTATTTTGGTCAAGGTAATAGAATGAATAAGATTTTACATGGTGTATTTTATAAGTGATTTTTAAAAATATTTTGAATTTATTTTAAAGGAAAATTGAAGGGGCGTGCTTGAGTTGTTTTGGTCTATTTTACCTTATGAGGGTGATGCCCTATTTTTTCTAAATCTTGTGTGCATGTTGATCTCTTTTGTTGTGATTTCAAAGTGTGTATGTTGTTACATGATGATTCATGTTATGTGTTTTAGTTGATAATATTTTCTTTTAGTATCAAAGAAGTGGGTTGTTGTGTGTGGACTAAACATACCTCTTAGAGGTTCAATATGGGTATTTGTATGTAGTTGATATGTGGGTCTTAGTCTCAGGGGATAAGCATCCCAGCGATAAGCTAGTGAGCTATAAAATGGGTTGTGTTCCCTTTTTATTGTTGCATGTGTGTGATAATTGTATGCTTTGTGATAAGTGATGGATTTTGGTGTGGGGTGCATATTCTGAGTCCTAGCCGCACCATGAGTGAGATAGCACTAAAAAGACCACCAGGAGAGATATGGGGTCCTTATTGTGTGTGATGTTTGTTCCAACCTTTCATGAAAAGGTGTGGATTGATATGGGATCTGAGGCCTCCCTTGAGTGAGAAGAATTGTCCAGGGTACTTAATGTGTGTCGTACCTTGAGTGGAAATGGATTACCAATATTTTTGGCATGTGACCTACCTTGAGTGAGAAGGGATGAGTTGGGACTTTAATAGACACCCTAACCTATATATTCATGTGTGATTAAGGGTTAATATAGCACCTTATACAAAGTATTTGGGTATGGGTTGGTATATGTGTCATGAGGTAACTCCTTCTCCCTTCCATCATAGATCCAAAGTAAGTAGGTTCAGGTGTCATGGTGGCCTGGTTAGCACACGATGACCTAACTTGTATTTTTATATGCACATTGCATGTTATATTTTCTGAGTGTCTATGAATACACTCCTTATATATTTATTTCAGGTACATTAACTTTATAACAATAATACTCGGTGTGGTTAAGTTATTAGGGGTTTCTACTGGGTTATTGGACTCAACCCTACCCACATACACAGTATAGGCTTCAATGTGCATGGTTAAAACTCCATGTTTTCTCTCAAGAAATAGGTACTACATTGATCTAGAAATATGGTTCAGGTATAGATGGTTTTTTAGGTTAAGGATTTAGTAGGATGTTTATGTGAGTTTGGCTAGAAGCCATGTGGTTACTTTTCGGTTCTGTTCAGAATGTGTACTGGTCAGTGTATCATTTATTTATGTGATGCCTATTTTATTTGTTTATTTGTTTTTTGATCTATTATGTTTGATGCATCATATAGATATATTTACTTATTTATATTATAGACTATAGGGGCCCTTATGACTCCCTATTTTATGTCTACAAGTGTTGATATGTTCATCATGCGAATAGGTTATGCTAAATTTTCAATAGATTCAAGCATGAACCTTAGGATTTTTTTAGAGGGAATAGTCTCTCCATGACTATTGCAGATCCTTTAAACTATTTGTAGGACTCTATAATATGGGGAGGCATGGAAAAGATTATGTGAAGGCCCCCACTTGGGTTTCATTTAGGCAATCTGAGTCAGTGAATTATAACTGGCAGTGAAATAAAACCCATAAAATTCTTGATATATCATTAGCAGAATCAACATGTATGCGAAGAAAATAAAATGCAGGCCTTCACTTACTGCTAAAAATCCATTTTTACTCTTTTATGGAGTTTGATTTATAAGTATCACTATACCACAGCAAAAAGAATCATTCCTATGAGGGAATTATACCATCCTTGGATCCTCATTTGTAATGATAGGACCCCAAATCAGAAAATGAGTGTTATCACCTTCTTATCAAAGAAAAATAGTAACCATGGATGAAGTGATATTTGGTAATGGATTTAATGCATCATAATACCCATAAATGGGGTGATCTTATCCCTTTTATAGACTCACTTCATTAAATTAACAGATTCATAGTGTCGGCTATAATCTTATGGAAATTAACATATGCTACTACCTGTTAAATCTTTCTATAACCATTTAAACACTTAAAATAATTATACTATACATTTTTATCCATTAATTAATCAATATAATTTATTTTTAACCAAAGAAATTTATTGGGGATATGTTTTAGAATTCATTAATGTGATGTTGCATATCATGTGTCCAACATACACTATGATGGAAGCCAAATGTAGACTATGATTGAGGAATCCATATACCATATCACTATCTATGAATCAGGGATATCGTAAAATGTGATATCCCTAATTTTATTTTATTTCCAATAATCCCCCACTTACACTAAAATATCATAAGAAATTTATGCGAAACTTTACAACTATTTTTGAATCCATACAAAAATATTTTGGATACGGTTTATCAAATCTCTTCATTTTGACAAAAAATATTTATCAAAAACTTAATCCTCATCTCAAGGACTAACTATGTGACTTTTTTCCATTGTATCATTAAAAACAAATGTTAAATATCTATTTCATAGATATAAGAAAAGATCATCCTCTAGAAAATCACCAATGCTACTCGAGCTACAAAGGGGTATGGTATGATATTGATCAAACATACTCATATCTCCATATGACCATGATGACACAAGATGTGTCATATATATCATGTGTATAAAAATATAATACGTTTTCCCATGACATTGAGTGACCACTATAAATAGAATATGTTAATATATTATAGTTCATCTCACGCATTCATGATTCTCCAAAAAAATACAGACCAATTGGATCAATATATCACATTCAATTTATCTAGCAGATGATAACACCACATGTCCCTCATCCAAGTATTTGAACACATCATTGTCACTCAACTAAGAATTCACATTCATTTATTCATTCTAATTCAATCTTAGGTGGGATGTATTTTCTTATCATATGAGTAGACAAATCTCATATTGGTTGAGCTCCAACAGATGACATGATCAAAAACATACCCAAACACCCTCTAATTTTATAAGCCTTTAGTCTTGAGAAATAAAAGTATAAAATCATGAAGTTTCTCATGATGGTATGTCACCATAATTAGGTAAAAAAGATTCTTAATAAGCATACACACCTAAGTATGTCAATGATTATATAACATTATATGAGATATATTTTGGCAGGTTAATCAAAATAATAGGATTTTACTTAATATCTCATGAGTCTACTACTCATGCTAATCTTAACATATTATCACAACCCATAATACTCTATGATGATCATCAATTAGGTAAAAATAAAATTCATACTTTTAGGGGATATTATCATTCCATTTTTCATGTAAAATAAGTTTCAACACACATATATGAATGATAAATGAAGATTTACTTTATTATAAACTCATGATACGTTATATAACCATTAAATTAATTCTCTCATGTATCTTATACTAATAGATTCAACATGAACAATATTATTATATTATGGTAATGTTTTCAGTAATGGATCTTCCACGTTATCCTATGTATCCACCCAATAGATCTTTACATGTCTCCTATCAATGATCTATTGAATAATATGGTATTTGTGAAGGATGTTTTTGGTCCTTTGGTAATAATGAGGTTCTTCAAACTGATAAATAGCTCCATTGTTTTCATAGTAAATTTTGATTTCTCCCTCTATGTTAAGAACCACCCCAACTTATGAAATTAACTTCTCGATCCAAATATCTTCTTTCATAGAATCTGATGTAGTGATATACTTTGCCTTTGTTATTGAGTCTTCTATAGTGGATTATTTGGAACTCTTCAAACTGATAGATCCACTGTTCATGAAAAAAACAAAAACTAGATTGAGAAATCAAGTCATATTTATCATATTATAAACTTTCATTAGTGTAACCCCTTACACAGAGATCATCCTCTCCTCCAAAGACCAATAAAAATCCTTAGTTCTTCTTAAGTACCTAAGGGTGTTCTTAATAGCATTTTAGTAACTCTCACCAAGATTAGATATGTATCTACTTGTAATTTTCAATGCATAAGTGGCATAGGGTTGAGTACACAACATGTTATTAATAATGGATCCTATAGTGGATGCATAAGGAATTTTATCTATCCTTTCTAACACTTTAGAATGATCTTGAATCTTCCTAATATTAGTGTCATGAAATACTGGTAGAGATCCCTTATTATAGTACTCAATGCTAAACCCATTTAGTACTTTACCAATATATATATTATAGAATAATTCCAAGAAGACTCTTAGATCTATCTTTATAGATCTGTACGCCCAGTATGTAAGATGCTTCACCCATGTCTTTCATTGAGAATCATTTTCAACCAAATTTTTATAGAGTGTAAAGTAGAGATATCATTTTTGATAAGGATTATTTCATCCGCATATAGTATCAGAAATACTACAAAACTACCACTAATATACTTGTATATATAAAACTTATTTTCATTATTTATGAAACCAAAATATTTCATTACATCATCATACCATATATTCTAAATTCAAGAAGCTTTCTTCAATCCATAAATAGAATATTGTATCTTTCACACCTTAAGAGGATCATTTGGAACTTTAAAACCTTTTAAAGTATCATATACACATCCTAAAATAAATTACTATCAAGGGAAGTGGTTTTGATATCCACTTGATATATCTCATAATCAAAATGAGTTATTATGGAAATTAATATCTGAATGGAATTTATTATCATAATAGGTGAAAAGGTAAATTTATAGTAAATACCATAAATTTTTTTATAACCCTTTTTTCACTTAGTGATCTTTATAGGTATAAACTATACCATCCATATCAGTTTTCTTATAGAAACCTCACTTTCACCCTATGGGTCTCACCACTTCAGGTGCATCTACCAAGTTTTAAACTTGGTTAGTGTATAAGAATCCATTTTAGATTCCATGGATTTTAAGCAATTCTCTAAATCAAATCTCTCAATAGACTCTCAATAGGTGGTGTGTACATCATCTATGAACATTAATTCATCATTATTCACCATAGGAAATCTATATCTCTCAAGCACCTGAAAAATCCTGTCAGACCTTCAAGATTCTTGTGTAACCTATTTTAGGTCTTCTTCCATGGCTCTTTTTGGAACCAGGTAAACTTTCATATCATGAACACTTCTTTTTTATTGGTCATGAACTTATCCAAGTCCATATTTACTCCCAATGAGTACTTAATTCTTATGGTGTCACTCAAGGAAAACACCATCTTGATTCATAAAAACTTTGTATTTGGTCGGATTATAGAAATAATATCCCTTTGTTTCCTTGGTATAACCAAAAAATAATAATTTTTATGATTTTAAGCTTATTTTTTTTATAATACAAGTGTCATGCATATGATTCACCACCCCATATCCTCATATAGGACATATTGTGATGTTTCTCAATCCATATCTCATATGGTGTCTTTATGAATGCTTTAGATGGAACATGGTTAAGTAGGAATGAAGCAGTATTATAACACCCCATAATTATAAAAGAAAATTTTATTTGATGTCATATGAAACATGAAACACTGATCATAAACAACTCATGAAATATATTTCTTTAAATTTAAACTCTTTGATAGCTTAGAGAACACACAACCCCGAATCTAAATGAACCGTAATATAGTATACCATTATAACCTAACCATTAAATTGGTGGGTATGATTAATACAAACTAAATTATGAAAATTATGGTTATATATTGATTAAAAATAAAATAATAATCATTTAAAAGGAAAAGAAATTTTTTCTGAAAAAATGTATTCTTCATAAACGACTATTTAGTCGCGCTTTGTGCATATAATTTAAAATTAATTTTTAACAATTTTAGAAATTTTATTTGATAAAATGAAATTAATTTTTGAAATCATCATATCAAAATTATCTTAGTTTGTTTTTTTGTATTTTTTTGAAATGTTTCATTTTTCAATGAATAGTCAAAAATACTGATTTTTATTGAAAACTGTCTTTTCATTTAAATAATTCGTAAGGTTAAATTGAATTTTAAATTGGTTTTAAAGTAAAATTAGTTAAATTATATTAAAATTTAACTATTTTAAGTCAATGTAATTAATTTAAAATTTAATTTTTATATTAAACCCCTTTATACTTATGCAAATTTTCTCTTTGAAAATCCAATTTTTCATCACATATACAGAAATAATTTTAAATCAGATTCTGCTACTTCTATGAATTGAATTTCGAAAAATTTATACCATATTTTAAATAATAAAAAATTATATTATCTAACGTGATCAAATTAATTTTTTACCATTATGAATAGTAAAATTGGTAAAAATTAATTATCGCAATTGAGGTAAAAACTATTTTATCAAGGGTTAAACTATGAATGTAAGGATTAAAAATGACCTAAAAACTCGTTCAGGACCCATTTTATGGAAATATTTCAACATTATCACCTACAAGGGTTGATAATGACCCACTTTTTAGGCTTTTGGCATGATAAAAACCTGGGTGTAATTGATTCTTTTCAAAAATTTCATGTGTTTCCTCTACCCGCTTATAAAAGGACGCCCTCTCTCCTCCCCTCTTCACACTTCCAAATCTATTTGTTTCAGCTAATACATACTCAAATAACTTAATTACTCCCCTAAAAACATCCTATATTCCTTTTTTTGATAAAAAATACAACCTAGGAAGGATTTTGGTGCAAACCTAAAGAAGTTGTTTGAAGAAGAGATAACGTTCTAAAACAAGCAAGTTTATTTTTGTTTTTTATTCCACCTCCATAAAATATTATTAAAACATTATTATATAATAAAATAATTATCTTAAATATAATTATATTTTATTGTGTTAAGTTAATTACCTATATCCATCTCCTCTTCCATCAAATGGGAAATGAAACTGTCGATCATGTGTATGGTGGACTACCGCCTCATGA
Organism: Viscum album; assembly: GCA_963277665.1. Lineage (NCBI taxonomy): Eukaryota > Viridiplantae > Streptophyta > Magnoliopsida > Santalales > Viscaceae > Viscum > Viscum album. The sequence continues at coordinate 1,499,665,913 of OY728156.1, read as the reverse complement.
ACTGATTTAATTTGTTTTCCATAACCACCTTTAAAGGATTGATATAATGATGAATTTAACACATTTATATTATATTTATGATATTATTGTACTTATAGAATTATAATATAATATATACTGACACGTGCCTGTCGTGGGGTGTGACAAAAACTTATATTACCTAAGTTAAAAATGCAGTAGAGTGGATTACCTAGGTTGTCTCCAGAGAGGAGTGCACAACAATCAAGCTGTCACCTTAAAATAGAAAGAAGTGAGGTTGTTTTTAGAAATTGTTTGATTTAGAAAATACAAGAAAGAAACTAAATAAAGTAAAGTAATTAAGTGAAATTTTTTAAACAAATTGACAAATGATGTGATCTAAATCAGTGATATGAAATGGTGATCAGGTTAGGGTCAGTTTTCCAATTGTAATTCTATCATTGTTCATTTTACCCAATTCTCCTCTGCTAAATCGTTAAGAGTGAGAATCCACAATCGTTTCTTCTCACTCCCTTGGTCAATTAAAAATGTGAGAATAAACCTTAATAAAATCTTAGATTGGTCTACTCTCCTTCCAATGTGTAATATAGTTGTAGAAAATACCCCCAATTATCTTAGGCAATTCCCAATCGGGTCTTGTTTATCCCAAGTAATCAAGAACATTCACTACTCCTCACACACGTACCGGTGATCACCGAGTACTACACCACTAAATCCCGGTCTATTCCATTGTTTATAAACCAGAACCTAGTGGAGGGAGATATTGATCATTGACCAAATAAAAATGAACAACAGAATCTAAAATCAGATACAATCGTACATGATAATAAAAACTGTTATAAGAAATTGAAACAGATTCGCAGAAGAGAAAAGGATTTTAAAACATTAAGAGAAGGAACTCATGAAATACAACATGGAAAACCTCCCCTTCCCCAATCACATATAAGTTTACCCCACCATGGTAAGGGTAATTGTGACTAAGGGGAAAGAATAATTCATTACAAAACTAAGAAGAACAAAAGAGAGAAAACAAAGAACAGAAAATTTGATGCTCCAGAATCTGTACTCCAGAAGTTTGCCTCCGTTATTCCCACCAGCCGGCCGAAAATCACTGAGGTCCCTTCTTATAGAATGTTTGAAATGAAGTTTTCTATAGACCCTCACAATTTGAGAGTCATTGGACAGGTGTAAAGAACGATATGGCCGAATCAATGACCATTACTTTTCTGGCCGCCAAACACTGTTTCAACCACTCCAATTGGACGCGCCAAAAGGATGCATTAATGAGCTCAATAATTTATGAAATTTATTATGAGACGTAATTTTGAAGTCCTCTGTCAACACCAGCTGGAATAACCTCATTATAAGGTCGGATAAAGGATATATTGCATATTTAATGAATTGGGGTCCATTCTGCCTTCCAAACTGATTTCTCCACTTGATTGAATTTTCTGCACCATTGGGTTTCGAATTGGGTATTGGTCCAGAAGGAACATTTTAATACCACAAGGATAGGAATCCTAAAAAAAGATTCACTTCAATTGGACCCATATTATAAAATTTATGCCCGAAAAACAGAAGCTCTATAAAACTGAAAATTTTACAGAATTACCCCATTTTCACATTTAAGCCCAAAATACACTAGAAACACATAAATGATGCAAATACACTCACATTGAATAACTGGGAGGGATTAAATCATTGAAAAACATATAAATAATAATGAAAATATTAACTCTATCAATTCCCCCACACTTATCACTTGGACTCCTGGACAAGTCAGAATCAAAATAAATTCAAAGTAAATTCAAAACACATATCCATGAGATCCACAAATTTGAAAACAAGAAACAAAATATATCATGCCTCATCAAACTCTATTATTTCATGTTCTTAATTTAGGATCATTCAATAAATTGAATCTTCATTTCTCCTCCCATGCACACAAAACACTTACCTAACTTTCATTATCTCTCATTACACAAATTTCAATTTTTTAGCAATTTCTTTCTCATCCAAACTCATACAAGGGTCACCATAGGCTTGATAAATTCCTACATCTCCACCCGATGTGAGTTAAAGACATATGTTTATCATGATGAATTGTTAAGGTTTTTCTTTGGCTTTAGGTTGGTAGGATTTATATGTGAAAGATTCTGAGGTAGAATGAGAGGGTTTGGCTCTTTTTGAAGCAAATTTGCATTACTCTAATTTTCACAAAAGTATGGTCTTCTCTTCACTCCCCTTAGTAGAAAATAAACTTCTTCTCCATGGAATATCATGGAATGTTCCCATAGTTCATCATTTCATCATCAAACATTTCAATCTTCTCAAATATAATATTTCTTGAAAGCTCCAAAAAAGGCACAGCTTCCTTTTTACATTAGAAGCTCCAGAAAGGCACAGCTTCTCTCATCATGAAAGCTCCAGAAAAGGCACAGCTTTCAGCAGAATGATTTTTTTTTTTACAGCAATAACATCTCTTCAACATTTTTTTTTCCAAAGTATCCCCAAATAAGGTATTACAATACAATACATCTTCCCCCCACACTTATGTTCAAATAGATCTTGCAATTTCACTTCAAGAGCAGGTTGGATAGGGAATATTGGATTGTAATGTGGCTAAACTAATAGTATTTTCATGGCTTCTATGGGCTACAAGGATTAAATGTTCAAGGTAGGCCATTATGAAAGGGATTATCTTGAAAAGGGGGCTTTCAAACCAAAGAAATGCCTCAATCATTTAAAACACAAGTACCTCAAACCCTCAAGTTTTGACAGGAATAAATCAAATTCTGGTTAAATCAAGCATGATTTGGTTCTCTCAAGAAGTGAGGTGAATGTAAAGAATATGAAAATAATAGGTTCAGAAGCCTCACGGGAATGTGATTTCAAATATAAAGACTGTGATATGTGGCATGGGATTCAAAAAACAGAGTATTTTTCATGAAATTCCCAAATAATTAAACTTGAAACAATGTCATTTTCAGCATTCATTTAAGCTCAGTTTCAAGGAATAAATTATTTCACTCATGGAGATGGGTTTCAAAAATACCAATGATAATCATTTCAGCTCAAAAGTTTCAAAAACACATAAAATTTTAAAAATAAGCACACAAAATTTTAAACACACACATGTTTTTTTTAAACAAATAGGAAAACAAACAACACATAAAAATCCTACACTATAAAGGTTCCCTCCTCCACACTTAAATGATGCAGTGTCCACAATGCATTCAAATGTATTTAACATGTAAGAATATTGGAAATTGAATCACAACAATCATGAAAATATAAAGGAGAGGTACGACCTGATGGAGTTTATTGATAAACAGGTTGGAGGAGTGTGATCTCCTCCATTGGCTCTGATGGCATGGTCCCAAGGAATTTCTTCAATCGGTGCCCATTAACAGTGAATGGGTCCTTTACTCCATCCTTCACAATCTTCACAGCACCAAAAGGATATACATGAGTAATTATAAATGGACCATCCCACCTGGAACGAAGTTTACCTGGCATCATCTTGAGTCTTGAATTGAATAACAACACTTTGTCTCCTGGATAGAATTCCTTTGGTTGGATCAGTTTGTCATGAGCCACTCTTGTTCTCTATTTGTAAATCCTAGAATTTTCAAATGATTCCCTTCGAATTTCATCCAACTCCTGTAATTGCAATCTTCTCTCTTTCCCAGCACTTTCAAGATCCAGATTCATCTTCCTCACAGCCCAGTATGCCTTATGTTCCAATTCCACAGGTAGGTGACAACTTTTCCCATAAATCAGCCTATATGGACTCATTCCAATTGGAGTTTTATAGGCTGTCCTGTAATCCCATAATGCGTCTTCTAACCTTTGGCTCCAATCCTTCCTATTTGGATTAACAGTCTTTTCCAAAATTCCTTTTATTTTCCTATTGGACACTTCAGCTTGCCCATTAGTCTGTGGATGATAGGGAGTTGATGTTTTATGATGCACCCCATACTTTTTCAACAAAGCCACCATTCTCCAATTACAAAAGTGAGTCTCTTGATCACTAATGATGGCTCTAGGAACTCCAAACCTACAAAATATGTTAGCCCTGACAAAATCACAAACAGCTTTAGCATCGTCAGTCCTGGTGGCTTTTGCTTCCACCCATTTGGAAACATAATCAACAGCAAGAAGAATATAAGAATTTCCAAATGACATTGGGAAAGGTCCCATAAAATCTATCCCCCAAACTTCAAATATTTAACAAAAATTAAGTGGCTTTTGGGGCATTTCTTGTCTCTTTGAAATATTTCCTATAAACTGACATTTTTTCACACCGTTTACAAAATTCATGAGAATCTTTGAAAAGTGTTGGCCAATAAAGTCCAGATTCTAAAACCTTCCTCGCTGTCCTTTGAGGTCCAAAGTGGCCTCCACAAGCTAATGTGTGACAAAACCTAAAGACTGATTCAATTTCATTTGTAGGCAAACATCTTCGGATCATTTGGTCATTGCAAATCTTCCAAAGAAATGGATCATCCCAGATGTAATGTTTAGAGTCAGATTTCAATTTGTGAATTTGGTGAAAATTTAAATGAGATGGGACCTGAGATGTTACCAGATAATTTACCATGTCAGCATACCAAGGTACTTCTCCTTCAATCAAGTACAACTGCTCCCCTGGAAGGCGATCATTTAGTGGTTCAGTGTCTGGAATCTCAACTTCAGCGGTGTTGGGTAGTCTACTTAAGTGATCAGCCACTTGGTTCTCAGATCCCTTCTTATCTTTGATTTCTATGTTGAACTCCTGTAGTAGTAGCATCCATCTCACTAGCCTTGGTTTTGCTTCAGCCTTCTTCATCAAGTACCTAAGAGCTGCATGATCAGAAAACACAATGACTTTAGTTCCAAGAAGATACGATCTAAATCTTTCTAAAGCAAAAACAACTGCTAAAAACTCTTTTTCTGTTGTTTTGTAGTTGAATTGGGCTGCATCTAAGGTTTTCAAGGCATATGCAATGACTTGTGGCCTGCCCTCAATTCGCTGAGAAAGGACAGCTCCAATTGCTTGGTTTGAAGCATCACAAAGTAGCTCAAATGGTTCTTCCCAATTTGGTGGCTGTATCACTGGTGGTGTAATCAATTTCTTCTTCAACTCATCAAATGCTTCCCTACATGAACAATTGAAATCAAAATCAGCATCTTTAAAAAGTAATCTAGAGAGAGGGAGATAAATCTTACTGAAATCTTTTATAAACCTCCTGTAGAATCCTGCATGTCCTAAAAATGATCTAACATGTTTCACACAAGTTGGGTAAGGCAAAGAATTTATCACTTCAATTTTTGATTTATCAATCTCAATGCCTTTCTGTGAAATAACATGCCCAAGGACAATTCCACTCTCAACCATAAAATGACACTTTTCAAAATTCAAAACAAGGTTCTTTTCAATGCAAGTTTTCAAAAAAAATTCCAGATTTTTCAAACAATGGTCAAACGAATTTCCAAAAACTGTGAAGTCATCCAAGAAAACCTCCAAGCAATCTTCAATGTGATCAGAAAATATACTTACCATACACCTCTGAAATGTACCTGGAGCATTACACAATCCAAATGGAATTCTTTTGTATGCAAAAGTACCGAAAGGACAAGTAAAGGTAGTCTTATCTTGATCCTCGGGGGCAATGGGTACCTGAAAATAACCTGAAAATCCATCCAAAAAGCAATAATGAGTTCTCCCTGCCAATCTCTCTAACATCTGGTCAATAAACGGGATAGGGAAATGATCTTTTTGAGTGACCTGATTCAGCTTCCTAAAATCGATGCATACTCTCCAGCTATTCTGAATTCTCACAGGGACTAATTCATTCTTTTCATTCCTCACAATGGTTAGGCCAGTTTTCTTTGGGACTACATGGATGGGGCTAACCCATTGTGAATCTGATATGGGATAGATGATCCTGGCTTCTAATAACTTCTCAATCTCTTTTTTCACAACCTCCATCAGGGTAGGGTTCATCCTCCTTTAGGGTTGTCTGACAGGTTTGGAATCTCCCTCAAGAAAAATTCTATGTGAGCAAATGTTTGGGTTTATTCCCGGGATATCACCTAAGCTCCACCCTATTGCTTGGACATTCTCTCTCAAAAGCTCAATCAATGATTTTTCTTGAGTTTTAGATATATTATTAGCAATTATTACTGGTAATTTCTCCCCCTCCATAAGGTAAACATATTTTAAATCAGTGGGGAGTGGTTTTAATTCTAGATCAGGAGGATGCTCAAGAGATGAAACTAAATTGAGGTTCTCCACTTCCAATGGTTTGACATCCTGCACACAAGAAATCATATCATTTTCATCATCATTTAACAAATTATCAAAGAAATCAGATTTTACCTCTTCTTCCAACAGGAAATCAGAACCTCCAAGAGTTTGGGAATCCATATGTTCAGTGATATTTTTAATGGAAAAATTCTCTCCTAATGATAAAAATTCATGAAACATACCTGATTCTTCAATTGGTTCTATTTCATCTTCATGGGAGAGTGCGAAGAGTGAATGATCATCTGATGGGTGCCTCATGGATTCAAAAATATTGAAGTGGACGGTGTTGTCTCCAAACTCCATGGTAAGTGTCCCTTCATGGACATTGATGATGGTTTTGGTCGTATTTAAGAATGGTCTCCCCAAAATGATGGGTGAGTGTGATGGGATCCTATCATCTTCCATATTCAACACATAAAAGTCAGCAGGGAATAAAAGATCTTTGACTTTTACCAGGACATCCTCCAGAACTCCTGCTGGGAAAACTGTGGATCTATTTGCAAGCTGGACCACCACTCTTGTGGGCTTCAAGTCTCCCATATGCAAATAAGTATATACTGAGTGAGGAAATACATTAATTAATGCACCTAAATCGCACAAAGCATTAGAGAAATTTAATAAACCAATGGTGCATGGAATAGAAAACGTCCCTGGATCTTGACATTTGGTTGGCAATTGTGGTGTGATAAGGGCTGAGACGCTTCTTCCCAAATTGATCCTCTCATTCCCTTGAAGTCTCCTTTTCTTGGTGCAAATATCCTTCAAAAACTTAGCATACTTTGGAATTTTTTTGAGTGCTTCAAGCAGAGGTATGTTGATTTCCACTTTCTGAAAAGTGTCCAGAATTTCTTTTTGTAGTGCTTCTTCTTGTAACCTCTTTGATTCAATCATCCTTGATGGAAATGGTGGTGGTATATCTTTCTTCTCCCTTTGTTTCCTTTGAAATGGTGTTTCTTGTTTCTTCCTTCTTGTCCTATCATTATCATCCTCCTCTTTCTTATCTTCTTCTCGATGCATTTTCATAGAATTTTCATCATTTCTAACTTCATTCTCACCCATATTAGTTTTTCTTGTTTCAGGTTCAATGGTGGATGGTGGTTGGAGTTCTTTTCCACTTCTTGTAGTTATAATACTAACATTCTCTTTTGGGTTTGGGATTGTTTGGGAAGGGAGTTTACCAGGATTTTTGGTCAGAAAGTCCATGAGACTTTCAAACTTATTGGAAAAATCTTTAACAGTGTCTTTCAGTCCTTCAAATTCAGATTTTTGTTGGTTTTGAATTGGAGGTTGTGAACTGGTGGATGGTTGCTCATAGGGTCTTTGGATATTGGTTGGTTTTTGGTAAGAAGGCTGGTTATAAGATGGTTTTTGTTGAAATGGTGGAGGGTTCTGGAATTTATTCTGGAATGGGGGTTGGTTTTGAAACTGATTTTGGTACGGGGGCCTAGCTTGATTCTGTTGATTTCCAAATCCATATTGGACTTGGTTAGGCTCTCTCCATCCTTGATTTTGCTGGAACTGCCTTGGCTGAAAGGTTGATGCACAACTTTCCATTCCCTGTATTTCAGCACATTGGTCAGTGAAATGATCAGGAGATGAGCATAAACCACATACCTTAGCTGGTGCTTGTTGGTCACTAACTTGCTTCAAGGCCATCTGCCTCACCAAACTAGTAAGCTCTTCAATCTTAGTTTCTAATAAGGGTGATGGATGAGAAGTGCGTAACTCATGAATACCTCTTGTTCCAATACCTCTTGTTCCAAATTGCTGCGAGTTTTGGGAAATCTTCTCAATCAAGCCCTTGGCTTCTTCTGGTGACTTGTCAATAAAGGCCCCTCTAGATGATGCATCAAGAAGGTTTCTGTCATTGTCCAGTAGTCCTTGATAGAAGAAGACAAGAAAGTGGTGTTCCTCAATGGCTTGATGTGGACAGCTGGCACATAGCTTCTTAAATCTCTCCCAGTACTCATAAAGAGTTTCTCCAGATGATTGTCGTATGGCATAGATTTCCTTACGAATGGATGTGCTTCTAGAGGTGGGGAAGAATCTTTGCATAAAAAATCTTACCAGGTCATTCCAGTCATGTACATCTCCTGGTTGTAGGCCGTACAACCATTCTTTAGCAACTCCATCCAATGAAAATGGAAATTCCTTCCACTTTACCTGCTCCTCGGTAATTCCACAGGGTCTGAAAGTTGAGCAAACATGTGTGAACTCTTTAATGTGTTTGTTTGGATCTTCACCTGCCAAACCATGAAACTTTGGAAGTAAAGGAATCATATTAGGTTTCATTTCAAAATCATTTTGTAACACTGGCATGGCAAGTTGATTGTTTTGATTAAGGAATTGTGGTGCACAGAGGTCTCTAAGTGTTTGGTTTTGATTTTCAGCCATGATGACAGGCTCAGAGTGAACACTTGAAGTTTCACTTGAGTCTGCAAGGGGAACTTCCTCAAATTCAGATTCCAAATTAATGTTTCTAAGTCTATTCAATAAGTTTCTTTCAATTTCAGGATCTATGGGTAAAGGTTCAGTTTTTGAGGTTCGAGTCATGCAATTTTGAAGAGAAAAGATGAAAAGAGAGAAAAGAAAAGAAAAGAAATGTTGGCACTACCTCCCCGGAAACGGCGCCAAGTTTTGACACATTCCTGTCGTGGGGTGTGACAAAAACTTATATTACCTAAGTTAAAAATGCAGTAGAGTGGATTACCTAGGTTGTCTCCAGAGAGGAGTGCACAACAATCAAGCTGTCACCTTAAAATAGAAAGAAGTGAGGTTGTTTTTAGAAATTGTTTGATTTAGAAAATACAAGAAAGAAACTAAATAAAGTAAAGTAATTAAGTGAAATTTTTGAAACAAATTGACAAATGATGTGATCTAAATCAGTTATATGAAATGGTGATCAGGTTAGGGTCAGTTTTCCAATTGTAATTTTATCATTGTTCATTTTACCCAATTCTCCTCTGCTAAATCGTTAAGAGTGAGAATCCACAATCGTTTCTTCTCACTCCCTTGGTCAATTAAAAATGTGAGAATAAACCTTAATAAAATCTTAGATTGGTCTACTCTCCTTCCAATGTGTAATAGAGTTGTAGAAAATACCCCCAATTATCTTAGGCAATTCCCAATCGGGTCTTGTTTATCCCAAGTAATCAAGAACATTCACTACTCCTCACACACGTACCGGTGATCACTGAGTACTACACCACTAAATCCCGGTCTATTCCATTGTTTATAAACCAGAACCTAGTGGAGGGATATATTAATCATTGACCAAATTAAAATGAACAACAGAATCTAAAATTAGATACAATCGTACATGATAATAAAAACTGTTATAAGAAATTGAAACAGATTCGCATAAGATAAAAGGATTTTAAAACATTAAGAGAAGGAAATCATGAAATACAACATGGAAAACCTCCCCTTCCCCAATCACACAGAAGTTTACCCCACCATGGTAAGGGTAATTGTGACTAAGGGGAAAGAATAATTCATTACAAAACTAAGAAGAACAAAAGAGAGAAAACAAAGAACAGAAATTTTGATGCTCCAGAATCTGTACTCAAAAAGTTTCCCTCCGTTATGCCCACCAGACGGCAGAAACTCACTGAGGTCCCTTCTTATAGAATGTTGGAAATGAAGTTTTCTATCGAACCTCACAATTTTAGAGTCATTTGACAGGTGTAAAGAAAGATATGGCCGAATATATGAACATTACTTTTCTGGCCTCCAAACACTGTTTCACCCACTCCAATTGGAAGCGCCAAAAGGATGCATTAATGAGATCAATAATTTATGAAATTTATTGTGAGCAGTCCTTTTGAAGTCCTCTGTCGACACCATCTAGAATCACCTCATTATAAGGTCGGATGAAGGAGATATTGCATATTTAATGAAGTGGGGTCCATTCTGCCTTCCAAACTGATTTCTACACTTGATTGAATTTTATGCACCATTGAGTTTCGAATTGGGTCTTGGTCCAGAAGGAACATTTTAAGACCACAAGTATAGTAATCCTACAAAAAAAGATTCACTTAAATTGGACCCATATTATAAAAGTTATGCCCGAAAAACAGAAGCTTTATAAAACTGAAAATTTTACAGAATTACCCCATTTTCACATTTAAGCCCAAAATACACTAGAAACACATAAATGATGAAAATACACTCACATTGAATAATTGGGAGGGATTAAATCATTGAAAAACATATAAATAATAATTAAAATATTAACTCTATCATATACTTTCTTACTTTGAATGTCGTTTAAAATATGATAACATCGCTCGTGTGTACGGCGGACTACCACCTCACGAAGCGATGCGATTCGTTTTTCACTTACGTTTTACATGGAAAATAATAATGGGAAATTTAATGAATATATGTTATATATATGAAATTATATTGATTCTATTAGATTAATATATCACTCACTTCCTTACCCTTTCACTCGTTAATGGAATGATATTGACGTTCATGCAAGCATACAGTCTACCGTCTCCATGAGGTGATGCGATTCATTTTTCATGTCCAAAATTAAAGAATGATTATGAAAATTTATATAATGAGTCAATATTATATTTATAACATAAATATAATTCTTTATATTATGATTCTATATCATATACCTAAGAACCAAAACTTTCATGACAAAGCACGAATGAGAAAACAAGACAATTAACACCCAAAACAATGAAAATAATGAAATATTATTAGAAAATGGGTGGTAAAATTTTATAATAGGGTCATATATGATATTATAAATATGAATATGGTTATTTTATAAATTAATAATATGATTAAAACTAGTATAAATTAGGTTAAATTATGTTCAACTAAAAGGAAGTGTGAGGTAAGGGACTTCGTCTTAATTTCCCTTAATTAAGGCATATTGTAATGACATGCACCTAATTAATTTTATATGGTGTAGATAATAAAACTTTTACATGAAATATAATTAATCCTTCAAACTTAGTGGTATTTTAATTTTCATTTTAAATTATTTCATCCAATGGGATTTGAATTGAAAATTACAAAGTGGTAAAGAATTTCATAACACAATTTCTTTTCATTGGGTTATATTACTTATTAGTTGTATTTGATATTCTTAAATTATGTGTGAATTGAATCTTGAATATATTATTGTCACAACCCAACTTCCGAATAACCGGAGCTGGTGCCATACAGAGGATCGAATTCGGTTCAGGCTCTGAGAAACCAGCTACTTCTAAAATGTTTCATCTGCTAAAAGTTGTTACCTAAAAAAATTTAATCAAAAACATAGGGCGAGCATATGAATGCCTAGTAATGGGTTTTAAAATAAACCAATATAACTTTTAAAAACATTATTTAAAACTTTCCATAAAACATTTTTCTTAAATAAAAGCTATAAAACATGTAACGTATCATAAAAGTGCTAAATTAAAAACATGCTAACAGAAATACAAGGATTCATGAATCAAATATAGGCATACTCATTTGGAGTAACAAATAAAGGAAGTTATAAACATTTATGACATATGTGTAATAGAGCACAAATTAAATAGCCAAGAGTAATGAATAACCAGAGTTACGCATAAAGGTAATAACTTCAATTTCATACACCGAATACTAAATCACTGAGTGATAAACATATGTCATGACATAAGATTTTACTTTTATGATACTCATAAGTACTGGCTCTTAACCATGGATATTATACTAGTTGAATATCCATTTGGTTAATTAATTTTCATACACATAATGAGAGAATGTATAATGTCGGACTTTAATTTTTGTGTCAAGGCCTCATGCTAAGACTTAGGGGCTAACTGTAATTGCACCCCAACCCGAAGAGCCTTTGTAATAGGACTCTATCCCAGAGAGCCTCTGTAACCGGACTCCAACCCAGAGAGCCTCTCTAACTGGACTCCAACCCGGAGGGTCTACTGTAACCGGACCCCAACCCGGAGGGCTTTCTTTTACCATTCCCCAACCCGAAACATACTAGTCCAATACATTCCTCATCTGTTTAAAAAGGTCATGTATCCAAAGTGTCCCATACCACTTTGAAAACATAATTACATGTCTTTTATTTGGGGTGTCCCATACCACTCCAAATAATTAAATTGTTAACTCATTATTATAAGTGATCAATAATAAATAGTTTGATTTATCACATAAATTAATAACTTTAAAACTGCTTCCATAAACTTCCAATGCATTACATTGCATGTTTATAACTTTGGATAGGTATTGTTTATGCGCAATTCATGTGCTGATAAAAGGAAATGAGATTGGAATAAATTATAATATATTTGTTATTATTTAAATAATAATTTCCCAACGACATGCATAAACTAGTAAACATTCTTTGTGTATGTGATATTAATTTAAAACATGAAATTAATGGGGTTACCACATAAAATGATAGTTCCTTAATTTTAAAAATCCTTGATTCATGGAAATGAATATTTTTAGTTTAAAAAAAACCATTTTAAATTAAGACAGATTTCATTTGTACACAAGCATGTGCCGATAAATGGTTATGTCTTAATAAATGGTCATACCCTATATTACATAGCATATATGGTCAAATGATTCGCAGTGCAACATTTATGCATACATTCATGTGAATTTAATTAAGCATGTCAACAACATACTTTAACCACTGAAGTTTGTTTTAGGCCAACCTATTTCGGATTCTGGTTCAAACTTATAGGTACATACATATAACCATATATATATATATATACATAAAATATGTATATGTCACACCCTTACTTTATATATTCTGAAAACTAAAATTACATATACATATATATATATATTAACATCTTACAAGAAATGTAATTTGTTTAATAATAAAAACCCTTATCATCATAAAAGTAATTCACATTTTAAGCAAATGAACTACCTTACCAGAACTAGAAAATATAGATTGTATAAAGTAATAAATAAATTTCCCTTACATTTTAAAAACATCATTGCAAATCAACACTTGATAGAATTAAAACTGGGCGGATTAAAACTATATGGGTGTATGTGTAATAAATATACCAATTCGTTTGAACCCACAACTTTATTTGCATCCAAGTCCCTATTTAAAGATTGTAAATCATCTTTAATAACATAAAATAAAAATAGATTGAATTATGTGTGTATGTCCGAGTATAACAGAAAATAATTACAAATTAAAATAACCCTTAACTTATGTATACATAAAATAATAAGTTATATATGTGTACATATATATGTATGTATATACACACATATAACTACCATAATTTGATCAAATTACACCCTCACAAACCATAAGATTTAGAGATAAATACTTAAAATTTAAAACCCTTATCATTTTAAAAATTACAGGTTATATAGATAGATATGGTTTCTTATATATATATATAGACACGTATAACATTTTATAACAATATGGTTTAAGAAAAAAAATTAAAACCCTTTCAACACATAGATTTTAAAATCATAACCTAATTCGGAAAATAATATGTTATAATGAAATATATAGATTCATATAAACATTTATATACAAGTTTATTTGTGTATACGTTCATAAAAAAATAGACAACAAAATTGATCAAATTAATTACACCCTTATAAAATATACTTTTAATGAAAACATAACCCTTACATCTATTATATAACATGAACCCAAAAACCCGAAGACTCAGGTTCAGCACAGAAGAACTTTAAAACTATTGAAAAGTTATAAACATACCATTAGGATCATATATAAGTATATACTCTCAAAGAAACATGACAGGGAAAATTTTCAACCCTTACAAACATAAGGTCATAAATTAATTAACCATTTGAGACAAGTATAATGAACCCTTACTTGATTGTAGGAATGTTGATTTATTGTTTTGAACACACCCTTAGAGAAAGGCCTCCTCCTCATTTCAATGATGCGAGGAGCAAGGCCTTTATAGCCATAACGACAATGTGCTTCCAGTGCAAGGTGGAAAACAATACTGAATAGAGAAAAAAAATAGACAGCAGGTCAACTATGAATAGAATACAACAATGATCAGAAAAAAAATAAAAGGACACAACAAATAAAGTAGATCTGAACAAAAACCCGGTCCCACGCTAGATCAAGGAAAACCAAAATGTAGACTAAGACTGAAACCCTAACTCGATTGGACTTGTCTTCATCCCACGGGAGAAACTTAATCGCTGCAAGACCCCTAGTCATCGACCGCATGACAATCAAGCTCCTTCATCACTGCTCGACCTGAAGTTGCAGTCACGACCACAACACGAAGATCCCTCGGCATCGGCCAGCACGACTCCCTCACGACGTACTAAATCCTAAACTGTGACTCATCCCCGATGCGGAAGACTCGAAGACCAGGTCGGGCGCACCTCGCACAGCTCACCCATAGATCGACGCCTACTGGAAACCCTAAACTGGGTTTCAAAAGTCGGGACCCTCCTCACGCGGATCTCCACATCTCCCTTCTTTTGATCCTAGTATTATTATTATATTTGTTTTATATCTTTATATCCTTATTATATTTTTTCGGTTTCCCTCCTATGCGGATCACAAATCCCTTACGGGATTCCTTCACTTTTTTTTCAAACAACCAATCTATTTTATTATTATAATATCGTTACTATTATTTCTAGTTTATCTTTATTCTATTATCATATATTATTAATAACTTTTTTAAAAGTCCAAAAGTTATTTGTCTATTATACTTATTTTATCAATAATTTTAAAAAGTAAATGTTATTATTACTAAATTATTTTATAAAACATATATTTATATATTTTTTATTATATACTTATAATGTTATAAAATAAATTGATAATTGGATATGTATTATAATAATCATAATTTGTAGTTTTGAAACTTTAGAAAAGTTTAATATTACACATATTTATATATGATTCAAGAAAATAATAATTTTTATCAAAAGATCCTTCATATATGTACAATTTTAATCATTAAAATAATTTTATTATATATTCAAAGTGTTAATAATATTATGAAACATTAATCCAATTTATAATCTAATAATTTTTATATTTTTTTATATGTATAAAACCCATATAATTACTCATATAATAGTTTAAGAAACTATCTTCTTAGTTAAAATAGCGCAAAATGATGTCATGTATATATTCAATATAAAATTATAATTTTATAATAGTATTTTCATTCAAATCCAATATACAAATATATATATATATATCACAATTTTGGAAAATAAAAAAATTAGTTATATTATTATAGTTATTATTTAAAATATTCTATTAAATAATTATTTGATAAGAATAGATTATGTTTGACAATAATAGTTATTTTTATTCTTTAAACAAAGTGTGATAATATTTACTTTGAAGTTTGTACTTTGTTCGGATAACAAAATAAAACCTCAATATTAGTATTACACGAGAAACAAGTTTTTGGTGTGTTACATTATTACCCCTACAAATAATTGTGTCCTCAAAATTCTAAAATGCTCGTACACAACCACAATAATGCCAGAAACATGTCACTCATGAGGTTCCTTTACCAGAAACACCACCGATGGTAGGGTGTTGACAACCTCAGGTGGATTCCTATGGTTGTATTCAGCTGCTCGATTTCCTTGGCCCAGACACACTGTGAATAGATAGGGTAGATATTGTGCCTAAGGCACTCAGCCTTCCATAAAGAGGCACAAGAAGTGTAGAGGTCAGAAATTTCAGAGTGGACTAAATCCCTATAAGTCCCATGCACCATGTCATTCTTGAAAACATTGATGTCATAGAGTTCTCCATACATACAAAAACTCAGGACCTAAAATAGGTACGTTGCTCGATGGTCACCATCTAAAGCAGCTTCTAGAAATTTACCTACAGCTCGGTAGTTATCATCCAGAGTGAAACATAGAAAAAGAGCTTCATGAAACTTCCCTATTTTTTTATATGTTGTAAATTATGAAAACGCAATATGGTAATAGCCCAGATTGCTTCCTTGGTAAAGATGGAGAATTTTTGGGCGGTTTGACCCTCGATGGAGTATTTTACAAGTCAGACGTAAGTTGGCATAGGGATGGTCCTCTTCAGAGCATGTCTTGAAAATTATAGTCTCTAACAGCTCTGTAGGTAGTGATAAAATATTGGTTTGTGAACTCATACCTTCTATCTAATTTTTTTTAATAAGTCAGCCTTTAGTATGGCAATTATAATTTAAGTAGATCCATTGTTTAATATAAAATCATATCAAAATAGAGAATACAACATCATTCATTTAGACATGATTTATAAAAATCAAGAAATTACGTAATCTCTTGCTCCCTCTCACAAAACACTAGTATGGATTTCCTGACATCCTCTAAGATGACTCCTCATAGATTCCACCGATGTTGGGGATTTCCCCAGTTCTCTGAAAAATTTATCCCCAAAGCGTTTCTAAATTCTTCTATCTCCTTGTTCCAGATGCAACGTGTACAACTAGGATCAACCGCATGTGGACATCTAGAATTCAGATTGAGAGAAGCATGTCGGGTATCAAGTTGAACGACATCAGTATGAACTTGATGCTGATAATTCAAATGAGTATTCTCATTCTCAAGGGCTTCAAAGTCCATAACTTAACCACAGAGACCGTAGGTCAAAATTTGACATAGATATGCTTCCCGGAGGTCTCCCCCTTGTGATGCCTCCTCAAATCCCTCAAGAGAAAAGAAATTATTGGCTAGAGTAAAACATTTAAAGATACCCTCAAAGTATTTTCCTTGTCATACATAGAATGGGAATTGATCATTCATCATGAGGTAATAAACGAAACCTACTCCATGGTGAAGTTGGAGTACACGATGAGAGTTGGATGCTCAATAGAGGGTTTTTCATGATAAACGAATATTTTCAAAATTCTCGTAGTTTTCTACACATGATTTTCCCACTATGGTCTCTAGTACTTCTGTTGGAAGAGAAAAAAGACTAGTACTTTCGTTTTCCATCTAAAATTAAGAAAACATAATTCTTATTATTTCTTAAGTAAATTTTCATTATTCAGTTTTGGTTTTCCAGAGTTATCTAAACTGAATCCTTTGATACTAACTATCACACCCTAGCTTTCGAATACCCAGAGTTGGTGCCATACAGAGGATCGAATTCGGTTCAGGCTCTGAGAAACCAGCTACTTCTGAAATGTTTCATCTGCTAAAAGTTGTTACCTGAAAAATTTTAATCAAAAACATAGGGTAAGCATATGAATTCCCAGTAAGGGGTTTTAAAATAAACCAATATAACTTTTAAAACATTCTTTAAAACTTTCCATAATACATTTTTCTTAAAAAAATCTATAACACATGTAACGTATCACAAAAGTGCTCAATTAAAATGTGATAATAGAAATACAAGGATTCATGAATCAAATATAGGAATGCTCATTTGGAGTAACAAATAAAATATGTTCTAAACATGTATGACATATGCATAAGAGGGCACAAATTAAATAGCCAGGAGTAATGAATAACCAGAGTTGCGTGTAAAGGTAATAACTTCATTTTCATACACCGAATACTAAATCACTGAGTGCTAAACATATGTCATGCCATAAGCTTTTACTTTTCTGATACTCATAAGTACTGGCTCTTAAACATGGATATTCTACTAGTCTAATATCTATTTGTTTAATTAATTTTCATACACATAATGATAGAATGTATAATGTTGGACTTTAATTTCTGTGTCAAGGCCTCGTGCTAAGACCAAGGGGCTAACTGTAACCGGACCCCAACTCAGAGAGCCTCTGTAACCGAACTCCATCCCAGAGAGCCTCTGTAACCGGACTCCAACCCAGAGAGCCTCTGTAACTGGACTCCAACCCAGAGGGTCTGCTGTAACTAGACCCCAACCCGGATGGCTTACTTTTACCGGTCTCCAACCCGAAACATACTAGTCCAATACATTCCTCATCTGTTTGAAAAGGTCATGTATCCAAAGTGTCCCATTCCACTTTGAATACCTAATTCCATGTCTTTTATTTGGGGTGTCCCATACCACTCCAAATAATTAAATTCTTAACTCATTATTATAAGTGATAAATAATAAATAGTTTGATTTATCACATAAATTAATAACTTTACAACTACTTCCATAAACTTCCAATGCATTACATTGCATGTTTATAACTTTGGATAGGTATTGTTTATGATCAATTCATGTGTTGATAAAAGTAAATGACATTGGACTAAATTATAATATATCTGTTATTATTTAAATAATAATTTCCCAACGGCATTCATAAACTAGTTTACATTCTTGGCATATGTGATATTAATTTAAAACATGAAAGTAATGGGGTTACCACATAAAATGATAGTTCCTTAATTTTCAAAATCTTTGATTCATGGAAATTAATATTTTTAGTTTAAAAAACCATTTTAAATTAAGACAGTTGTCATTTGTACACAAGCATGTGCCGATAAATGGTCATGTCTTAATAAATGGTCATACCCTATGTTGCATAGCATATATGGTCAACTAATTCGCAGTGCAACATTTATGCATACATTCATGTGAATTTAATTAAGCATATCAACAACATAATTTAACCACTAAAGTTTGTTTTAGGCCAACCTATTTTGTATTATGGTTCAAACTTATAGGTGCATACATATAACCATATATATATATACATAAAATATGTATATGTTGCACCCTTACTTTATATATTCTAAAAACTAAAATTACATACACACACACACACATATATATATATATATATTAACATCTTACAAGAAATGTAATTTGTTTAATAATAACAACCCTTAGCATAATAAAATTAATTCACATTTTAAGTAAATGAACTACCTTACCAGAACTAGAAAATAGAGATTGTATAAAGTAATAAATAAATTTCCCTTACATTTTAAAAACATCATTGCAAATCAACACTTGATAGAATTAAAACCGGGCGGATTAAAAACTATATGGGTGTATGTGTAATAAATATACCAATCCGTTTGAACCCACAACTTTCTTTGCATCCAAGTACCTATTTAAATATTGTAAATCATATTTAATAACATAAAATAGAAATAGATTTAATTATGTGTGTATGTTCGAGTATAACAGAAAATAATTACAAATTAAAATAACCCTTAACTTATGTACACATAAAATAATAAGTTATATATGTGTACATATATATATATATGTATATAAACACATATAACTACCGTAATTTGATCAAATTACACCCTCACAAACCATAAGATTTAGAGATAAATACTTAAAATTTAAAACCATTATCATTTTAAAAATTCCAGGTTATATAGATAGATACGGTTTCTTATATATATATATATATAGACATGTATAACATTTTATAACAACATGGTTTAAGAAAAACAATTAAAACCCTTTCAACACATAGATTTTAAAATCATAACCCAGTTTGGAAAGTAATATGTTATAATGAAATATATAGATTCATATAAACATTTATACACAAGTATATTTGTGTATACCTTTGTAAAAAAAATAGACAACAAAATTGATCAAATTAATTAAACCCTTACAAAATACACTTTTAATGAAAACATAACCCTTACATCCATTATATCACCTGAACCTGAAAACCCGAAGACCCAAGTTCAGCACAGAAGAACTTTTAAACTACCCCAAAGTTATAAACATACCATTAGGAGCATATATAAGTATATACTCTCAAAGAAACATGACAGGGAAAATTTACAACCCTTACAAACATAAGGTTGTAAAATAATTAAACATTCGAGACAAGTATAATGAACCCTTATTTGATTGCAGGAATGTTGATCTATTTTTTTGAAAACACCCTTAGAGAAAGGCCTCCCCCTCATTTCAATTATGCGAGGACCAAGGCCTTTATAGCCATAACAACAATGTGCTTGTAGTGGAAGGTGGAAAATAGTACCAGATAGAGAAAAAAATAGACAGTAGGTTAACTATGAATAGAATGCAACAATGATCAGAAAAAAATAAATAAAAGGACACAAAAAATAAAGTAGATCCGGACAAAAACCCTATCCCACACTGAATCAAGGAAAACCAAATCGTCGACTAAGACCGAAACCCTAACCTGTTTGGACTTATATTCATCCCACGGGTGAAACTTAATCACTACTCGACCCCTGGTCCTCGACCGCACGACAGTCAAGCTCCTCCATCGCTGCTCAACCCGCAGCCACGGTCACGGCCACAACATAAAGATCCCTCGGCGTCGGCCAGCATGACTCCCTCGTGACATACTGAATCCTAAACCACAACTCATCCCTGACGCGGAAGACACGAAGACCAGGCCGGGTGCACCTCACACAGCTCACCCATAGATCGATGACTACTGGAAACCCTAAACTAGGTTTCAAAAGTTGGGACCCTCCTCACGTGGATCTCCACATCCCCCTTCTTTTGATCCTAGTATTATTATTATATTTTTTATATTTTTATATCCTTATTATCTTTTTTTCTGTTTCCCTTCTATGTGGATCACAAATCCCTTACGGGATTCCTTCAAAATTTTTTCAAACAACCAATCTATTTTATTATTATAATATTGTTAATTTTATTTCTACTTTATCTCTATTATATTATCATATATTATTAATAACGTTTTTAAAAGTCCAAAATTTATTTGTCTATTATACTTATTTTATCAATAATTTTAAAAAGTAAATGTTATTATTACTAAATTATTTTGTAAAACATATATCTATATATTTTGTATTATATATTTATAATGTTATAAACTAAATTTATAATTGGATATGTATTATAATAATCATAATTTTTAGTTTTGAAACTTTAAAAAAATGTAATATTACACATATTTATATATGATTCAAGAAAACAATAATTTTTATCAAAATATCTTTCATATATGTACAATTTTAATCATTCAAAAAAAATTATTATATATTCAAAATTTTAATAATATTATGAAACATTAATCCAAAAAACCCATATAATTAATCATATAATAGTTTAAGCAACTATCTGCTTAGTTAAAATAGCGCAAAATGATGTCATGTATATCCACAATATAAAATGATACTTTTATAATAGTATTTTCATTCAAATACAATATAAATATATATATATATATATTGTAATGGCCCGAACCTCTCCGGACCAAGACTTTGTCAAAAAGAAGGTCACGAAGTGTTCTGGAGGGTAAAATGGACTTTTCCCACACTTTCCAGAATTTTGAAACTACACGCCATGTAGTGCGAGTACACGTCGTGTACCCCCTTACCGGGTATACCCCGTGTTGAAGGTCGTGTCCTTGCTGTGTGAAATAAATGGGTACACGCCGTGTGTCCAGTACTACATGTCTTGTAGTCCTTCCCCGCGTACGCGTGACCAGTCAATAGATGTGTGCCGTGTTGGAGCCGTGTCTTTGCCGTGTGAAGTAAATGGGTACACGCCGTGTACCCTAAACTACACGCCGTGTAGTCCCTCCCCGTGTACGCATTACCAGTCAACGGCTATGTGTCGTGTTGGAGCCATGTCTTTGCCGCGTGAAATAAATGGGTACATGCCGTGTGTCCAAACTACACGCCGTGTAGTCCTTCCCCGCATATGCGTTACCCTCAAACTGTGTGTTGACCAGTCAACGGCCATGGATCCGTGTTGGAAGCCACGTGGAGACCGTGTGAAACGGCCGAGTACACGCCATGTACCATAAATTACACGCCGTGTACTTTTTCTTTTCTCACCTATAAAAGGAGGGTTGCCCTCCCCCTTTTCAACTCACCCCTCACCTCCCCTTTCCTCTGAGCAGAGTTCTCCCAAGAGACTCGAAGGCTCTTTCTTTCATAACTTCTTCGTCCGAGCTCTGATTTACGATCCGTCAGCGGACACAGGATCATAACGACGAGCCGGAACTTCTGATCTTGGATCTGTTGTCTTTCCTTCAGCCTTTCCTTTCTGACTTCAACCCGAGGAGGTTTTTCCGGGACCCGACAGAAGTTACGGACGCCGACGGACGTCTTCTAAGGTTGATCTGGGGGAGTGTTGCAATCGGAACCTGTTGAGGTAGGGATCTTACCTTAGTCTCTCTAATTTTGTGCATCATATGGGGTGGGTATCCTCTTGTTTTTATGAGAAACGGTTGAACCAATAAATGAATATAATAACTGGTTAAAGAACGGGGATGGGGAAGTTGTTATGTTTATCTTTATATCCTGTGATATTATATTATGAATTGAATAGGTTTATGCCTACTGAAAATCATGGTCGTTGGGAGACTTTTCTTGTGCAATTAAATGTTTTCCTATCTTCTAGACCATTTTTGTGAATGGAACTTTGTGGAATGTGGGAATTGGTTAATCACGTAAAGTTGGCTAATTAAAATCTGAAACCCTTGTGTGATCACCCCGGTCGAAAAAAATGGAATAATGAACATGTGGGTATTGGCTTGGATATGTGGCATGTGATGGGGCGTTTTGTGGGTTGTTGTGGATCGGGTGAGCAGTGGGGCTGCGGTTGTCTTGGTTGTGGGTTGGTTTGAATTCTATGTTGGTGGCGGGCAGCGGGGCTGCGATAAATGGTATTAAAGGGCTAATGATGTACGGTATGTTTGTGGTTATGGTGGTTGGCAGCAGGGCTGCAAGGATGGGCTTGAATGTGAACGAACTATGGGTTGTGTTTTAATGAATAGTGGGGCATGGGGTTGGTTGGTTAATAAGAAGGGACTTGGTTGTGTTTTTTGTGTTTTCCTAACTTGATTTGTGGATGGTAGGGATATGTTTTACGAACGATCGATGTGGTTAGTTGTGGATAGTTGCCCAGTAGTTAAGGAACTAATAAACTAATTCTGTTGAAACGTGAAAACCTAAATCGGGTTGGGGTTGTTTGTTGTATGCATGCTTCGTAGTAGCAGTACCGAGGCACATGCTCAGTTTATCTGTTTAGAATCCATAGGTTGGGCTCTGTGTTTGGTATACATATATATATCTGTATATTTTGTGTTTTATAACACCCCACCCATGTTGAGCACTTAGTGCTGAACACTCCCATTTCATGGGAGTGGGTGTTTTTCCCCTTAGTTACTAGCTTCTTTCTGCTCCTTCTTCCCTAGGTTGTGATGGCTTGAGGCGACCTTACACCTAAGACTCTTTGGGTAGGTTTCGATTGGGGTGGATTGGCCCAAGACTCTTCGGTCAGGCTTACTATTTCCCAATAACCTTCGGGATGAGGCCTAGGTGTGTGCGGGCGGGATACGTGGTTGTGAGGCCCAGGTGTGTGCGGGTAGGATATGTGGTTGTGAGGACCAAGTGTGGGTGGGTGGGATACGTGGTTTTGAGGCTCAGGTGTGTGCGGGCGGGATACGTGGTTGTGAGGCCCAGGTGTGTGCGGGTGGGATACGTGGTTGTGAGGCCCAGGTGTGTGCGGGTGGGATACGTGGTTGTGAGGCCCAGGTGTGTGCGGGTGGGGAGAGTGTGGCAGTGTCAGGACGTTCACTGTTAGGATGAGAAACTAACTAATGGGGAATGGTGCGGGGTACCCAATACTCTTGTTCTTATATACTACTACCTGTTGTGATTGTGTTTTTGGTGAGTGTGGCTGGTGAGGTTGGGTGGATAGAATTCCTTGATAGGTTTCTTCTGTTGTTCTCATGAGAAATTAGGATGTCTCCCCACTTGTGCACGAGAGCTTTAGGTTTCCCTACTGAGTATACTTTTATGCTCACCCTACGTTTACTTTCAGGTTTCCAGGAGGACTACCAGGGCCGTACGGGACCCTACTAGTCGGACAGTTGGAGTTGTTTATGTTGTTGTACACTTTTTTCTTTTGGTATTGTACTTTTGAGCTTTCTTGTACTTGTACCTTGTTATAAAATTGTTTAAACATGCATGTGGTCTTGGTTTGGGTTTATTTCTATACACTTGTTCTTTTCCTTTTTGGTGGTTGACTTGTCCTATTTCCCGATCTTAAAATAATTAAAGGGTAATGCCTCCCATATTTTTGAAAACTCATACCTTTGGTGCTAGTCGCCAACCCGGGACCTACTGGAGGCAGGACTCGGGGGTCATTATCTCCCTTTCACTATTGCCAGCTCCGGAGGGGCATCTTTGGTGGGAGGGGGTCGTGACAGAATGGTATCAAAGGTGATGGTTGAGATATGGGATGGAGTCTGAAGTTAGGCACAGTGAGGATTTCATGGGATGGTAGGGAAACAATGTTAGTTAATCTTGGTGTGTGACATAGGCCAGGGAAGACCGGCTAGGACACGGGATTTTAGGGCCCCCCGTGATCCGATACAAGGACTCTCATCCTACCGAACGACCAAGTGAGACTACATTGATTGCAGGTTAGAGACCCTAGGGAAGGTACATGCATCATCATGATTGTGTTTTACTTGATTTGGGTGTTATGGGAAAGAAATTGATTAAAATGATAAAATGAAACCATGATAATTCCTTGCAAGTTGGACTTAGGCGATCCTTGTTTACCGTACAGCTATGGCACCTAGACATTGTCCCCGGGTGGCTCAGATGGCCGAGGCCTAGTAGATCTAGGCGGTCGATCAGTTGAGGATTGACCGAGAGGAGGAAGATATCCAGTGGTAGAAGACTCTCTGTTCTTTTCAGCGGAAGACCCTCAAGAAGTACAAGGGTAGTACTTCGGATACGGAGACGGAGGGGTGGCTTGAGAAGCTAGGGATCGCTTTTACCTTGATTTGTGCTCCAAGGGAGTACTGGGTTCCCCTAGCAGTCAGTCAGCTGAGAGGTGCAGCGCAACAGTGGTGGATGCTCTACCTCGGAGAGAGGATAGAGGCAGAGGTTCCATGGGATGACTTTGAGAAGGAATTCCGAGAGGAATTCCCTTATTCCATGATCAATTCAGAGAAGCGGTAGGAGTTACTCTCCCTTCAGTAGGGGAGTATGTCAGTACGAGAGTTGGGGATCAAGTTCAAGGATCTCTTGTGCTTTTCTCCGGATCTCTTTCCGGATGAGGAGTCTCGGGCGAGACGTTTGGAGGAGGCTCTTCATCCTTCGCTCCAGTATGCTATCACCCCCTTCACCCTTCTGAAGTACTTGGCGATATAGAATAAGGAAGATGTTGTAGAGAGGATGCACTCGCTAGGAGGTGCACCCCGTGAAGGGATCCAGTTGGGCTCGTCGAAGGAGAAGGAAATCAGCAGCAGGTCTCCTACGACGGGACCTTCAAGGTTCAGGCCAGTGGGGAGCAGGCCCCAGCAGTTCCAGTTCAGATCTTCGGGTCATCGTCCCTTTTTCACAAGCCCAGGACCAAAGTGTTTTTCTTGTGGAGGTTTCGGGCACGTTCAGAGTTGGTGCCCGACCCGAGCTCAGTACGGTGGAGGTGGGCAGGTTCAGTGCCCACCTCAGCAGCACCAGTTGCCGGCGAGGCCCTTCCAGCAGCAGTAGGACCATGCTCCTCTGAGGGCAGACTTTGCGAGAGGAGTCCGACCTCAGGGTGCTCCTCAGGGACCTCGACCAGGGCGTGGTCGGGGAGGTGGAAGACATCATAGAGGAAGAGGAGCTGGGCGTGGACAGTTGCACGCAGCAGAGTTGTCAGCTCCAGCAGGACCAGAGGTGGTACGAGGTAAGATTTTTTTTTTCAGCACTCTTGTTTCTGCTTTGTTCGATTCGGGAGCTTCGCACTCCTTTGTTGCACCTGGTCTAGCCCACGCTCTGGGACTAGACGTAGAGAGACTTTTTGTACCAATGGTGATGAGTACACCAGTTGGAGGCCAGACCAGCGTATCTTGTGTTTTCCGGGGATGTGGGCTGACGTTGGGACCACATCGATCTAGTGGGGACCTTCTTCTGTTACAGATGCAGCCATACGATGTCATCCTAGGAATCGATTGGTTGTTTTCTGTTAGTGTCGTTATCAACTACTTTCGGAGAAGAGTCGTGTTCTCCAATATGAACAGGCAGCGTGTAGTTTTTGTTGGTGAGAGGAGCTATCACGTAGGAAGCCATCATGTAGAGCCTATACTTTCCTTGTTAGGTGGGTTATCAGTGGTTCCAGCTGATACAGAGATGGTGGATGTCCCAGAGGTTGTTGGGGAGTTCCTTGATGTTTTTCCCAAGGTGGTTGCGACTCTACCCCCCCCCCCCCCGACGTGATGTTGAGTTCGGGATAGACTTACAGCCTGGTGCCCGTCTGATTTCGATGGCCCCTTATCGGATGGAACCTTCGGAGTTGCGGGAGTTACGGATTCAGATTGATGATCTGATGGAGAAAGGTTTTGTTTGACCCAGCGTATCTCCATGGGGTGCTCCAGTTTTGTTTGTGAAGAAGGCAGATGGTGGTCTCAGGCTATGCATAGACTATCGAAGGTTGAACCAGGTAATGGTCAAGAACTGTTACCCCCTTCCAAGGATAGATGATCTCTTCGACCAACTGAGGGGAGCAGATTGGTTTTCTAATATTGATCTACGATCTAGATATCATCAGCTGAGGGTAAAGAATAGTGACATCTCGAAGATGGATTTCAGGTGCAGGTATTGGAACTTTGAGTTTTTAGTGATGCCGTTTGGATTTATGAATGCACCGGCTGTGTTCATGGGACTTATGAACTTTGTCTTCTGAGAGTTTCTGGACCGGTTCGTCGTTGTGTTTATTGATGATATCCTGATCTACTCAAGATCATAGGAGGAGCACGTTGAGCATCTCAGGGAAGTCTTGGAAGTCCTTCGACGCCACCATCTTTACGGGAAATTGTCGAAGTGTAAGTTCTTGACGCAAGAAGTACACTTCCTTGGGCACGTGGTGTCTCAACATGGAGTGTCAGTGGACCCTTCGAAGATGGAGGCAGTTGTTTCTTGGAAATCACCCAAGAGCATGGCAGAAGTTTGTAGTTTCCTAGGGTTAGCAGGTTACTATCGGAGGTTCGTTTCGGACTTCTCTCGAGTTACTGCTCCATTGACAGATTTGACTAGGAAGAACCAGGTCTTCCTATGGAGTGAGCAGTGCTAGAGGGATTTTGACTACCTGAAGGAGAAGTTGGTCAGTGCTCTCGTACTCAGGTTTCCAGAGGAAGGGTTGTTGTATGAGGTGTTTTTTGATGCTTCTAGCCTTGGTCTGGGGTGCATGCTGATGTAGAAGAAGGGAGTGATCTGTTATGGGTCTAGGCAGTTACGCCCTCACGAGCGTAACTATGCCACCCATGACCTAGAGCTTTCAGCAATAGTGTTCGCACTAAAGTTTTGGCGACATTACCTCTTTGGGGAGCGCTTTGTGGTCTTCTCAGATCACAAGAGCCTGCGTTATATCTTCTCCCAGCGTGACTTGAACTTACGACAGCAGAGATGGGTCGAGTTTCTCCAAGACTATGACTTCGAGATCTCTTACACTGAAGGTAAGGGAAAAGTTGTGGTTGATGCCCTGATCAGGAAGTCGCATAAGGAAGTGGTTCGGGAATCCGCTTATGCTTGGAAAGCGATGGGAGAGTTGGCTTCCTTGCACTTGGATGCAAGGGTAGAGGGTGTTAGAGGTTGTTTGTTTCAGATGACGGTGCAGTCCTCCTTGTTGTAGCATTTGGAAGAGTCTCATTGGGGGGACTCCGAGGTGGAAGTAATGCGGGATCGTGTCGATCAGGGAAATGCTCCAGAGGGATGGTCAGAGGACAGCCGACATCGGATGCTTTTCCATGGAAGGTTGTTTGTTCTGGAGGAAATGCATGAGGGAGTTCTCCATGAGTTCCATAGCTCAGCCTTGGCGGTACATCCAGGAGTTTCAAAAATGTACCGAGGCCTGAGGGAACTGTTTTGGTGGCCCGGGGTGAAACGGGCAGTGGTAGAGTTTGTGGCTAAATGCCTAGTGTGTCAGCAAGTGAAGGTTGAACACTGTGTTCCCAGTGGTTTGTTGCATCCCTTATATGTCCCCGAGTGGAAGTGGGATGAAATCTCAATGGACTTCGTCACAGGACTACCCAGAGCTCAGGGTGGTTATGACGCTATCTGGGTAGTGGTGGATCGACTGATGAAATCAGCTCACTTATTAGCAATTAAGGAGTCGGGGCCGATGAGTACCTTAGCACAGAGGTACGTAGACGAGGTGGTGCGGATTCATGGAGTTATGAAGACTATCGTCTCAAACTAGGATACTCGGTTTACCTCACAATTCTATAGGGGGTTACAGCATGCTTTTGGCACCCAGCTACGCCTTAGCACTGCTTTCCACCCCCAGACCGACGGCCAGACAGAGTGGACTATCCAGACGTTGGAAGACATGTTGCGAGCATGCATTCTGGATTTCGAAGGGTCATGGGTATGACACTTTCCTTTAGTAGAGTTAGCCTACAACAACAGCTTTCACTCTACTATTGGCATGGCACCGTTTGAGGCCTTGTATGGAAGACCATGTTGTTCACCCATTTGCTGGGCAGAGGTTAGTGAGACAGGTGCTCTTAGGCCAGAGGTAGTACAGAGCACCACAAAGAAAGTCCAGCTTGTACGTGAAAGGATGAAAGTGGCTCAGGACCGACAGAAGTCTTATGTTGGTCGTCAGAGGAGGCCCTTAGAGTTTGAGGTGGGAGATCATGTGTTCTTGAAGTTTTCCCCTCGACGGGGGCAGAGGAGGTTTGGGAAAGGGAGAAAACTCTCACCTAGGTTCATCGGACCTTTTGAGGTGCTGAGGCGAGTCGGCGAGGTGGCATATCAGTTGGCCCTGCCACCTCAGTTGGAGAAAGTTCATGATGTCTTCCACATCTCCCAGCTTCGTCGGTACTTACACGACGACTCTCACATTATCGACTGGGGAGAGTTATATATGGGATACGACGCGACCTTCAAGGAAT
Source organism: Viscum album (assembly GCA_963277665.1). Classification (NCBI taxonomy): domain Eukaryota; kingdom Viridiplantae; phylum Streptophyta; class Magnoliopsida; order Santalales; family Viscaceae; genus Viscum; species Viscum album. Next base: position 1,499,636,879 of record OY728156.1, on the reverse strand, counting down.
GACCAGTCAGAATCGAAGATCGTAAAGAGAAGGTGCTTCGTGGATGAACCATTATGTTGGGTCGTGTGTTATGGAGGCATGGCGGCCTCGAGGAGAGCACTTGGGAGCAGGAGACCCTGATGCACGCTCAGTACCCGGAGTTGTTTTGACTTGTGTTTTCCTTGTTCTTCTTAGCTTTGTTTTGATGTTATACTTTGTACCTTTGATGTATGGAATGCTTGGCTTGTTGGTTATGATACCTTTTGTTTCCTTGTTCTCTGGGAGTGTGTAACATGTCCGGGCATGTGGGGAAGGGAAAAACTTGATCCTTAATCAAGACACATTAATGCGGATGCGATTAAACCCGTGCAGGCGAGTTAGTGCCGCCTAAAGCAGATAATATCTCGACATAGGAAAAGTAATTTTCCCCAAACCACGTGTTCGGGCAGTGTGTGGGTTGTGCGGTGTTGGGGGCAGTGTGAGTTGAAAAATCCTAATGTATAGAAGTGGGAAGACCCGATTCTTAATCGAGACGCATTAATGAGGATGCGATTAAACCCGTGCAGGCGAGTCAGTGCCGCCTAAAGCGGATAATATCTCGACATAGGAGAAGGAATTCCTAACACCTATAATTAGGGTTGGTGGTTGGGTTCCTGTTATAATAAGAGCCCTAAGAGGTATCTTGTTGGGTTCCTCTGGGATGGTTTTGAATTCTTGGGGACGAGAATGCTTTAAGAGGTATCTGATGTAATGGACCGGACCTCTCTGGCCCATTCCTTTGTCAAAAAGAAGGTCATGAAGTGTTCTGGAGGGTAAAATGGACTTTTCCCACACTTTCCAGAATTTTGAAACTACACGCCATGTACCCCCTTGCTGGGTATACCCCGTGTTGAAGGTTGTGTCCTTGTTGTGTGAAATAAATGGGTACACGCCGTGTGTCCAGTACTACACGTAGTGTAGTCCTTCCCCACGTACGCGTCACCAGTCAACGGTCGTGTGCCGTGTTGGAGTCGTGTCTTTTCCGTGTGAAGTAAATGGGTACACGCCGTGTACCCTAAACTACACGCCATGTAGTCCCTCCCCGCATACACGTTACCAGTCAATAGTCATGTGCCGTGTTGGATCCGTGTCTTTGCCACATGAAATAAATGGTTACACACTGTGTGTCCAAACTACACGCCGTGTAGTCCTTCCCCGCGTATGCGTTACCCTCAAACCGTGTATTGACTAGTCAACGGGCGCGGAGCTGTGTTGGAAGCCGCGTGGAGACCGTGTGAAATGGCCGAGTACACACCATGTACCATAAAGTACATGTCGTGTACTTTTTCTTTTCTTTCCTATAAAAGGATGGGTCCCCTCCTCCTTTTCAACTCACCCCTCACCTCCCCTTTCCTCTGAGCAGAGTTCTCCCAAGAGACTCGAAGGCTCTTTCTTCCATAACTTCTTCGTCCGAGCTCAGATTTACGATCCGTCAGCGGCCACGGGATCGTAACGATGAGGCGGAACTTCCGAGCTTGGATCCTCTATATTTACTTTGTCCTTTACTTTCCGACTTCCACCCGAGGAGGTTTTTCCGGGACCCGACAGAAGTGACGAACGTCGACAGATGTCTTCTAAGGTTGATCTGGGGGAGCGTTGCGATCGGAACCTATTGAGGTAGGGATCTTACCTTCGTCTCTCTAATTTTTTGCATCATATGGGGTGTTTATCCTCTTGTTTTCATGAGAAACAGTTGAACCAATAAATGAATATAATAACTGGTTAAAGAACGGGGATGGGGAAGTTGTTATGTTTATCTTTATATCCTATGATATTATATTGTGAATTGAATAGGTTTATGCCTACTGAAAATAACATTCATTGGGGGGCTTTTCTTGTGCAATTAAATGTTGCCCTATCTTCTAGACCGTTTTTGTGAATGGAACTTTGTGGAATGTGGGAATTGGTTAATCACGTAAAGTTGGCTAATTAAAATCTGAAACCCTTGTGTGATCACCTCGGTCGAACAAAATGGAATAATGAACATGTGGGTGTTGTCTTGGATATGTGTCATGTGATGGGTTGTTTTGTGGGTTGTTGTAGATCGGGTGAGCAGCGGGGCTGCGGTTGGCTTGGTTGTGGGTTGGTGTGAATGCTATATTGGTGGCGGGCAGCGGGGCTACGATAAATGGTATTAAAGGGGTAATTATGTACGGTATGTTTGTGGTTATGGTGGTTAGAAGCGGGGCTACAGGGATGGGATTGAATGTGAACAAACTATGGGTTGTGTTTTAATGAATAGTGTGGCATGGGGTTGGTTGGTTAATAAGAAGGGACTTGGTTGTGTTGCTTGTGTTTTCCTAACTTGATTTGTAGATGGAAGGGATATGTTTTACGAACGATCGATGTGGTTGGTTGTAGATAGTTGCCCAGTAGTTAAGGAACTAATAAACTAATTCTGATGAAACGTGAAAACCTAAATGGGGTTGGGGTTGTTTGTTGTATGCATGCTTCGTAGTAGCAGTGTCGAGGCACATGCTCAGTTTCTCTGTTTAGAAGCCATAGGTTGGGCTGTGTGTTTGGTATACATATATATATTTGTATCTTTTGTGTTTTATCGCACCCCACCCATGTTGAGCACTTAGTTCTGAATACTCTCATTTCATGGGAGAGGGTGTTTTTTCCCTTAGTTACTAGCTCCTTCCTGCTCCTTCTTCCCTAGGTTGTGATGGCTTGAGGCGACCTTACACCTAAGACTCTTCGGGTAGGTTTCGATTGGGGTGGATTGGACCAAGACTCTTTGGGAAGGCTTACTATTTCCCAAGAACCTTCGGGATGAGGCCTAGGTGTGTGCGGGCGGGATACGTGGTTGTGAGGCCCAGGTGTGTGCGGGCGGGATACGTGGTTGTGAGGCCCAGGTGTGTTCGGGCGAGGAGAGTGTGGCAGCGTCAGGATGTTCTCCGTTAGGAAGAGCAGCTAACTAATGGGGAATGGTGCGGGGTACCCAATACTCTTGTTCTTATATACTACTACCTGTTATGATTTTGTTTTTGGTGAGTGTGGCTGGTGAGTTTGGGTGGATAGAATTCCTTGCTAGGTTTCTTCTGTTGTTCTCATGGGACATTAGGATGTCTCCCCACTTGTTCACGAGAGATTTAGGTTTCCCTACTGAGTATACTTGTATGCTCACCCTACGTTTACTTTCAGGTTTCTAGGAGGACTACCAGGGTCGTGCGGGACCCTACTAGTCGGACAGTTGGAGTTATTTCTGTTGTTGTACACTTGTTTCTTTTGGTATTGTACTTTTGAGCTTTATTGTACTTGTACCTTGTTATAAAATTGTTTAAACATGCATGTGGGCTTGGTTTGGGTTTATTTCTATACACTTGTTCTTTTCCTTTTTGGTGGTTGACTTGTCCTATTTCCCGATCTTAAAATAATTAAAGGGTAATGCCTCTCATATTTGTGAAAACTCATACCCTTGGTGCTAGTCGCCAACCCGGGGCCTACTGGAGGTGGGACTCAGGGGTCATTATCTCCCTTTCACCGTTGCCATCTCAGGAGGGGCATCTTTGGTGGGAGGGGGTCGTGACATATATTTCACAGTTTGGAAAACAAACAAATTGGTTATATTAGTATAGTTGTTATTTAAAACATTCTATTAAATAATTATTCAATAAGAATATATTGTGTTTGAAAATGATAGTTTTTTTTATTCTTTAAACAAAGTATGATAATATTTACTTTGAAGTTTTTACTTTGTTCGGATAACAAAATAAAACCTCAATATTACTATTACATGAGAAACAAGTTTTTGGGGCATTATGATTATGTTGTATTTACTCTTATTTTATATGGATTTACATCTAATAAACATAATTAATTTGTTGATTAATTCTCACTTCAACGTTATGATCATTGTAATGGATTTCGTCTCAATTTCATTTCAATAAGGCATATTATAATTTTATGAAATTAATTTATTTTATATGGTACATATATTTCCCCTTTTACATGTAATATCATGATTCCTTAATAATTCATGGTATTTTAATTTTCAATTTGAATTATTTCATCCAAAGTTATTTTAACTTAAAAGTTACCATGTGGTAAAGAATTTCGTAAATCAATTTCTTTTCATTGGGCTATATTACTTCTTAATTGTCCTTAACATTTTAAGATTATGTTTGTAATGAATTTTTACTATATTATGTTATTTTTACATTTATTTTATTCAGATTTACATTTTATATACATAATCTATTCATCGATTAATCCTCACTTCAACATTATGATCTTTGTAAGGGTTTATTTCACAATCTCATTTTAATCTGGATTGTTTATACTTGAATTTATATTGAAGGAAATTATTTGATCATTTTCTAATAAATCCATTTCATTTTTTCTCCTTAGGTTATTCATTATTTTTTCAATTAACAGTGTCATTTTTCACTCTTTGCTGTGTAAAATGATTGAGAAAATGTTTTTAAGAAGATCCGACTTTATTTCTCTCTTAGATCGAAAATAATTTTTCTTCCAAAATAATGTTTTCTAAAAATGTTTTCAAAAAAATTAACATTCAATAAATGATTTATTAAAAAAAATTAACCATGCTTTAATTTTAAAAAAAAATAAATGAATCTTCACAACTTTTTCCAAAAAAATGCTTGTTTGGATTTTACCAAAAAAGTAAAAGAAATCGTTATTTTAACGTATACGGCATGAATAGAATTTACAGCCATCATGACCACTCAATTTTTTAAATATTACATTATAAGTTTCAAAGGTTATTTTCAAATAAAATTATTTTCAAAATATTTTATGAATTTTTAGTTTTAAAAATATTTTCAATGTTAAAAGGATATTTTCTTAAAAATTGTTTTTAAAGATATTTGTATGGTATTTATATTCATATATGAAAACAACCCTTTATTTTACTTATAATCCACTAGGGATATGTTGTATTGATACCATCATTATTATTTCTATGGGATTTTTATGATCATTTTTACTAAGGAAAGTATTGACATTCACTTTCTAGATTCATTTTTATAGTCATTAACTTTCCTTTGAAATATTCACTTTCATGTAATCATTGGACATTAAATATTCCTTAAATATCCATATTTTTTATCATGTATATGTTTTTTTCTTAAACCATATATCATTTCTGCATATGGTGTTTTACTTTCAAAGTTATATGATTGACTGGGGAAATTATTATTAATCTGTATTCCTTACTTGATATAGAAATTTATTAATAAGTCATATTGTTAATGAATTAAATCGATCATTTTATATATGAGGAATGCTTTTTACATGAAGATATGGGTGAGTCCTAGATGTAGATTTCCCCTTGATGCATCGGTAATCTTCTGAGATGAATTAGTTGGCTAGCCTTAATTAAATGAGTTTCTGGTGTATACCTACCCGTCAGTTTTAAACTTTATTATGAAAGTTCTTGATAGTAGAGGTATCATGATGCTTGAGATCATGACATACAATAATTAAGTATTTCCTTCATTTAGAATTTAGTTATTATTATTATCTATGATATTTTCACAATGATATTATCTTTGAATTCATTTCATTTTCAACATATTGATTAAATGATATGTTTTTTTAGTTATTTACCATGTCATATTGATTATACCTTATCCAATTATGATAGTTATGTTATTAATTAAATGGTATGTGTTTTTAGTTATTTTCATTTCCATATTGATTATGCTAGTAAAATTATTTAAATGGAATGTGTGTTTAGTTATTTATCACACCATGTTGATTATCTCTATTGATTCATAATAGCTTCTATTTTACTTAACCCTTAATTCACATTTGATCTCACCCTTGTTTTTTTTCCTTTCCTAGGAATCCAAAAAGTGTACTAAGAATGATATGCAAGGATATTCTAGAGGTAATAATGATATTCTTGAAAAAAATCATTTATGTTTTCAAATGTAATATGGGAATCATGTATGTATCTAGTTTACCAGGACTACTAAACTATTAGGTCCATTAGGATGTGATTACTTGTATCTTATTCCAATGTAATAAAGTAAGACACCGGATCCAGGTTACTGGAGTTGGGGTTGTTACAAGTCTTTATAGCATATATTCATAAGGAAATAGGAAGTTCACACTGACTCTTCATAAACCGAACCATGTCTAAAAGTGTATGATTTTCCCTCTTAGATACATCATTCCACTATGGTGTTCTAAGAGGAGTGATTTGTGGAAAAAATCCACAATGTCCTGGGTGATCAATGAATTCATGGATTAAGTATTCACTACTCCAGTTTGATTGGATAATCTTAATACTCTTTCCCAGTTGATTATGCACTTCATTTTGAAACTCTATGAACTTTTAAAAAGTTTCATACTTTTGTATCATCATAAACACATAGTCATACCGACTAAATTCATTGGTAAAAGTAGCAAAGTATCTAAACACACCACTTAATTGAGTACTCATTGGACCACATAAATCACTATGTATAATATCCAATAGTCCACTAATCCTTTCACATTTTCCATTAAAAGTTTATCTGGTTATCTTGCATAATAAGCATCACAATTATCAAACAATTCATAATCGAATGGTTCCAACAATCCATATCTATGAAGTATTTGGATGTGTTTCTCATTTAAATGTACAATGAGATAATACCAAAGGGAGTTGAGATTATAATCAACCCTAACCTTCTTATTCTAAATGTTTTAGATAGGATTATCCATATATAGATGTATAAATCGTTTACCATATTCTCAATGCCATAAAACATTTCATTCTTTTATATAGAATAAATCTTTTTCTTAATAATAAATGAAAATCCCATATTTTCCAAATAAGATACAAAAAAATCAATTTATGATAGGAACATAATAATGGTTTTCCAATTCTAGCACTAATCTGCTTGGTACACTTAAATCATAAGTGATGACTTCCAATGCAGCAAATCTGGAACCATTGCCAACATAAAGATCTACTTCACCCTTCTTTAATTCCATCATATCTCTAAGTTTATGTTTATCGGCAAAAATGTGTGATGCACATCCAATATCTAATACCCATGAGTCATAGTTGAAGAAATTGATCTCTATAATATTCATATTTATATACTATGACTTACTATTCCATATTTTTATTTTTTTATAATCCCTGTTTTTAATTGATTTGATATAGAACCCTTACATGACCTAGAGGCCTATAGGAACATAGGCCTTAGAATTACATGAATCATGTTCCCAAAGGCATAAAATCGTTATATTTTTTATTATGGTCCAAATACACTGAAACAACCCCTCCCCAACACCTCAACGAGTCTGCGCCCAACTCACCACCTGATGTTTCTATCGTCTTGTGGTGCCCTTTGTAGAGTTTCATGAGCCGATGGTGTGTCTTTCATATCTATCCTTCAATCCTTGTGTTTGGTTAGCTCCACTTAGTGACTTATTTCTACTCTGATCCATCATATTGGGGTTTCTTTGGTGTGAGAGAACTTTGTCTTCTCTATGGCTCGGAGTCCTGTGGTGGCCCAAAGGCCCTGTGGCCTGAAATCCCATTTTTATGGCTTGAAAGTCCATTTTGGATGAATAATAATGCTACTTCAGTACTTGCGCTGTTATAGTCCCTACTGTAGTACTATTATGGTGCCTGTGGAAATTTGCTTCCACCTGGATTTGAACCCAGGTTTGATGCATGTAATGGCCCGGACCTCTCCGGTCTATTCCTCTGTAGAAATATGGTGTTTTAGGTGTTCTAGGAGGTCAAGGTGACTTATCACCAACACTTTTCCAAATTTAAAATTTTGTGAATAGTTCCATCAGTGAGACCGATGTGAACAGTTCCATCGGTGAGATCGATGCGAACATTTCCATCGCTAAGACCGATGCAAACAGTTCCATCACTGAGACCGATGCGAATTGTTCTATCGCTGAGACCGATGTGAATAGTTCCATCACTGAGACCGATGTGAACAGTTCCATCGCTGAGACCGATGTGAACAGTTCCATAGGTGAGACCGATTTGAAAAGTTCCATCTTTGAGACCGATGGGAACGGTTCCATCGGTGAGACCGATGCGAACGGTTCCATCGGTGAGAGCGATGTGAACGGTTCCATCGGTGAGACTGATGCGAACGGTTCCATCGGTGAGACCGATGCGAACGGTTCCATCGGTGAGACCGATGCGAACGGTTCCATCAGTGAGACCGATGTGAACGGTTCCATCAGTGAGACCAATGCGAACGGTTCCATCGGTGAGACCGATGCGAACGGTTCCATCAGTGAGACCGACGCAAACGGTTCCATCGTTGAGACCCATGCGAACGGTTCCATCAGTGAAACTGATGTGAACAGTGTCATTGGTATTGGTGATTCATTATGTGAACAGTACCATCAGTATCGATGAGTCCTTCTGTGAACAGTACCATCGGCATCATTGAGTCATTCTGTGAACAATACCATTAGCATCGGTGAGTCATTCTTTGAACAGTACCATCGACATCGGTGAGTCATTCTGTGAACAGTACCATCAACATCGGTGATTCATTCTGTGAATAGTACCATCGTCATCGATGATTCGTTTTGTGAATAGTACCATCAACATCAATGATTCGTTCTGTGAACAGTACCATCGACATCAGTGATTTGTTCTGTGAACAGTACCATAGGCATCGGTGAGTCATTCTGTGAATAGTACCATCGACATCGATGAGTCGTTATGTAAACAGTATCATCGGCATCAGTGAGTGGTTCTGTGAACAGTACCATCGACATCGGTGAGTCGTTCTGTGAACAGTACCATCAATATTGGTGAGTCGTTCTATGAATAGTACCATCGTCATCGGTGAGTCGTTATGTGAATAGTACCATTAGCATCGGTGAGTCGTTCTATAAAAAGTACCATCGGTATTGGTGAGTCATTCTGTGAACAGTACCATTGGCATTGGTGCGTCATTTTGTGAAAAGTGTTTCTAGGATCGTGTATAGTGTTTCCAGGATTGGTAGGTGTACAATGTTTCTAGGAATGTGAACAGTGTTTCTAGCTTCCTACAGTTTCTCCCCTTTGATGTTTTCTTTGACATAAAATGAATTAAAGACCTTGTTTTAAGGAATTTATGGCTGAATCAAATCCCATAACTCCTATATTAATTTTCTTAAGGCCCGGGATGTCTTTACTTGGTCAAACCGCATAGTTTAATGAGATCTATTTTTAATGGAAAATACAGTGTATCTTAAACCGCTGCTCTGTAAATCTTCTAAAGGGATGATATATCTTCCTCCCTTGTTCTACCTTTTTGTTCCCTGGTGATAGACACTCGAATCTTTCCTTATTCCCATAGGAGTGGTGTGATCAAACCTTAATCCTCAGATCGTTTCCCCTTGAAGTTTCTTCCTGCTGCATACGCACCCCCTGTTTTGGTGCAAGCAGTAAGTGTCGATCCTTCATCGATATAAGGTATTATTTATCATTATTCTTTTGGGTTCATATTATCTTGTTTCTCCTTTACATGTTATGTTATGTGATCTTTATGCTTCTAATGGAGTTTTCTTGGGTTTCAGTTGGTGCAGTTGTACTGCGGAATCCTCAGGTGGATGCAGTTGTCACGGGAGGAGGTGATCGTGATCCATTGTGTGGATCATTCTCGTATAAAGAACGACAAGAACTATTTGAAGTAGGGGATTTGTTTTTTCATTATTCTTTTACCTGAAAATATATAGTTATAATTTTTTAGCCCACTGGATCACAATGGAATTGACATAATAAATATTTTAACGGGATAAATAAATTGACATCGATCATATGTTATTTCCTCTTGTTTTTATAGATATTATGATATTTATGATTTATTTGTTTATCTTTTCATTCATGATGGAAATTGGTAAAGAATGTAAACTGGGATTAATTTTAAATTAATTTTTAAAGATAAAGAGGCTTATAAATGAATCTGGTTCTTCTTGTTGTAATTTTATGTTAATAAAATTGATGTAGTAAGCATGTTTAATCAATTTGTGATAGCTTACTATTTAGGTTTCCCATAGTTTAAACCTGAAAATAATAAATTTGTTAATTAAAATGGATTAAATGACTGGTTTTTTGATAAAAGATAATGCCTCATAGGGTTATGAGTTACCCTCTTGCTTGCTTAAGGGATAAGAGCCCAGTTGATATGATTGTTTTCCTACTGTTTGTGTTGTGATGTGAGCCTGGATAGCTATTGTGATATGTGGGGGTAGGGAGGCTCATTGTTTGTGGTAGCAGTTGATGCCTAGAGTGGTGAGATGCATCGTTTTATGCGTGTGGGTGTCAGGGAGGACACTGGAGATGATGAAATGGGTTGGATATGAATGTTTGGATGCTTGATGAATCTTCTTGGTTGTTTATCTACTTTACTTTCCCTACTGCTCAAGGAAGTTGTTATTGCTTACCCTTCTTCCAAAAAGGGATGAAGACATACAGGGTATGCCACATGTTTTCTATGTTTAGATTCTCGAGGGAGGATGGGTCTACGCTCTTGCTATAGGTGTAAAATACTCGATGGGTAGTTCACCTACTCACCGTGTTGATCCCCTTATGTTTAGTAGCTTAGAATGTTTTTCTAGAATTCTTGATAATATGGGAAAGTAATGATGTTAATAAATTATTGAATAAATGATGTTAAACCATGGGGTTGGAGCTTGCTAGGATGCAATGTTGTGGTTGAAATTTTAAAGGAACAGTGGACTTTGGGTGTGATGATAATGAAATATAAAGTGGAAATTATTAATGGTTAATTAATGTTTAAGGAATTAATTAATGTGAAGTGAAACTGATAAAAAATTAATGAATTAATGTAATAAATCTCTTTAAATGGTTGTGTGCTTATAGGATACCTAGTCTTAGAAGTGGAAACCGGGAGTCTGAGAGATGTTAGTTGCAGTTGAGTCTAAGACTAGTTTATGCCCATAGTGTGGTTGTGATATATAGTATATTCTGTACTTTTTATGTTTCTATACACAACTCCACCTCGTTAGTTAGGTCAACTGACACCCTAAGGATTCTAAGCCCTGGGGGGTATTTTCCCCAACATTCCGGTGGGAGGATGGATGGATGACTACCCCCTTTAGCCCCGCTCTCTTCTCTTGGTAGTTACTTGTTTTATTAGGAAAAATAGTTATTTTTTCCCATATATGTGTGTAGAGGGTTGTAATGTATTGTGGTTATTCACACATATATATTGTGGATATAGTTTCCTATGGACTACTATAGGTGTAATGTGTATAGGCTGTGATGGATTGAGGATCCTTACTCAGTGTATGGGCTGTAATGGCTTGAGGTATAATGTATGACGTATGATATATGTTATGCGATCTATGGTGGCTCCCAGAAAATACCTAGTTGCTTTGTTTACGTAGATGTGGTGGTTTTTTTGCATGAGGTGCATGTTGTGGTGCTTCTCCCAGGTGTTTGTGGGCAAGTATTTTTGGAGAGAGATTCTTAGTTTGTACGATGTTGGGACAAAGCGGAAAAACAGTGGGGAAGTAGTATCGGGGTACCCTTGATATTATTTATTATATTATATTCTCTTGTATGTGATACTTGGTGAGAGTAGCCATGGTGAGGCTAGGAACATAGTATACCTGTTTAGGTGATGAGTTAGTTTCACTTATTGTTCACTATGCTTTAGCATGCTTTCTTTACTTTTGCATGAGAGGTTCCAGGGAGGATCCTACTGAGTATACTTTTATACTCACCCTATGTATATATAAACTATTTTTTAGGTCACTTGGAGTAGGTTGGAGATCAATCTAGTTTCTACTAGCTTGGGGTTGCAGGAGCTGTTCAGGCTTGTGGTTGCTATTGTTTTTACTTTCCTTTGGTACTTGTAGTTTTTCCATTCAGTTGTAGTAGTTTTGCATGACATTACATATGTGCACTTGGGTTTTCTTTTATATTTCAGTTTGAGTTGGAGTTGGTTGGTTTCTATCTTATCTCTCTCTTTTTCATGTGTTCTCTTATAGGGTAATTCCTCCCATTTGTGTGTTTATTATACCCTCAGTGCTAGTCTCCAACCTAGGGCTTACTGGAGGCATGACTCGGGGGTCATTATCTCTCTTCTCACATTATCGGCCCAGGAGGGGTACACCTTGTGGGGAGGGGGTCGTGATAGAGTGGTATCAGAGGTCTGGTTGAGGGATAGGATGGATTTTGGTGTTGAAACATGTGAGGTTGTTTGGGTTGGTAGGGAAAAGGTGTCAGTCAAGTTTATCAAGTGATGTAAACACTAGAGACCGGCTGAGACATATGCATTTAGGGGCCCCTATGATCTGATTCATGGACCTTTAAGTTTACAATGGCTACTAAATGAGGTGATACTAGTTGTAGGGTAGAGACCTAGGAAAGGATCACACATCATTCCTCTTTGTGCCTGTGTTTGAATGAGTAGACCTTGGGATAGGTTAACCTAAAATGAATAAAAGAAAAAAAATAATTAATTAATATTGATTCTTCCATATTCTAGGTTTAGGAGCTCTAACTATTTTTTATTTTTCAGGTATAGCCAGAGGTCAATTTCCTCATCAGGTTTGTACATAAGATGTCCAGCGGGCTGAGACATCAGATCGCCATAGGGTAGAGGTTGATGATGATGACACATAAAGGAGGATACTTCGTGAGTTTCAGTTCCAAAGTCTTCAGAAGTACAAGGGCTCCATTTCAGATGCAGTCACGGAAGACTGGTTGGAGGAGGTTGAGATAGGCTTCAGTTCGATCTATGCTCGAAAGGAGCATTGGGTTTCTTTGTTTGTGATGATGCTGCATGGAGTAGTGAGGCAGTGGAGGTTCTTTTTCCTTGGGGATCATAAGGAGTTGGCGATATCTTGGGAGGAGTTCTGAGACAAGTTTAGAGTCTAGTTTCTTTCTTCAACCGTGAAGGATTCCAGTCTCCAGGAGCTTCTTACCCTTCGACAAGGGAGCTCCAGTGTGTTAGAGTTTAGAATCCATTTTAGGAACCTTTTACAATATGCTTCAGACCTGTTTCCAGATGAGGAGGCCAAGGCGAGGTATTTTGGGGAGGATTTACATCCAGAGATCTAGTTCCAAGTCACCCCGTTTATACTGAAGACATATCTTGAGGTGCTAGCGAGTGAAGAGGTCATCGAGAGTACATTGGGCCAAACCGGATCATCATGATAGGGGATTCATCATGATTCCTCATGAAGTAGAGCTATGGTCCGGGGTTCCCTATTTTTAGGGTAGAAGAGTTTTTGTTTGTCCAGGGGTAGGTCCCAGCCCTCCATATCTCATTTCTATGGTGGTAGTGGCTCGCATACCTATTCCAAGGGATTAGGTGCTTTTTTTTCTTATGTTGGTCGATTTCATCAGTAGTGAGAGTGCCCAACCTTTCAGAGCAGTCATCATGCACTAGGTGTTCTACTCCAGGTTCCTCCGTTGAGGCAGTTCCAACCAAGCCAGCAGCAGCAGTTTTCATTAGATTTGGACCAGCAAAGAGTAGATGGGGCAATCAGAAGATAGCCTTGTGATGCTCCCCATCCTCAGAGAGCAGAGCGCGGCCATGGTGGTGGTTGTCATCAGGGTCATAGAGGTTATAAAGGGAGTCGCGGTCAGCTTTATGCTTTAGCGTTGCCAGCGCCAGGTGAGCCATACGTCATTCGATATATACTTTGCTTATTTTCTACTTTGGTGTATGCCTTGTTTGATTTGGGAGCAATAAACTTCTTCATATCACCTTCCCTTGTCCATGCTTTGGGACTTTAGGTAGAGAGGGTTCCAGTTCCCTTGGCGTTGACTACGCGAGTTGGAGGACGAGCTGACTTGTTTGAAGTATGTAGAGACTGTGAGATAGTTCTATGGAAGCACCGCTCTTGGGGACATTTCCTGTGTTTACAGATATGACCATATAATGTCATCCTTGGCATGGATTGGTTGTATTTGGTGTAGTATATCGTGGATTTCTTTAGGAGGCAGTTGGTGTTCTTTGATGAATATGGAGAGTCAGCGGTGTTTTTTGGTGAGCGAGACACTCAGATGGGTCAGAGGTGTGTTCCATCCTTATTATCCATGATGGTTGGGCTGATGCTAAGTTCTTTAGAGGTTTAGCAGTTGGCATTTCCTAGGGTCATAGAAGAGTACCCTGGTGTCTTTCCAAAAGAGGTTGTAGCATTACCCCCTCGACGAGAGATCGAGTTTGGGATCGAGATACAACTAGAAGCATATCCTATATCTATGTCTCTATATAGAATGTACCCTTATGAGTTACAAGAGCTACATATATAGCTTGATGATCTCTTATAGTGTGGTTTTGTTTGGCTGAGTGTGTCACCGTGGGGCGCACCAGTTTTGTTCATGAAGAAGGATGATGGCAGGTTGCGATTGTGTATCGATTATCATCTCTTAAACAAAGTGACAGTGAAGAATCACTATCCTATTCCATGGATTAATGATTTATTCGATCAACTGAAGGGTGAAAGTTGGTTTTCAAAGATCGAATTGTGGTTAGGATATCATCATATGCATGTGAAGGATGGGGATATCTCGAAGACTGCTTTTCGTTGTCGTCATGGGCATTATGGGTCCGTTGTAATGTTGTTCGGTGTGATGAATGATCCATCTGTGTTCATGGGATTGATGAATGTTGTGTTCCATGAGTTCCTGGATAAGTTCGTGGTGGTTTTTATCGATGACATCCTCGTGTACTCCACATATAAGGAGGAGCATGCAGAGCATCTACACGCTGTTTTGGGAGTTCTTCGTCAACATCAGATGTTTGGGAAGTTTTCAAAGTGTGAGTTTTGGGCTCGAGAATTCCTTTTCTTAGGGAATGTTGTGTCCCATCAAGGAGTAAATGTAGATCCATTGAAGATAGAATCATTTGTTTCTTGGGAATCCCCCAAGATAGTGGCAGAGGTGCAAAGTTTCCTTGGTTTTGCATACTACAGGAGGTTCATAGCTAATTTCTCTCAGGTTACGACTCCTCTGACAGCATTGACCAGGAAGGATCTGGCATTCGTGTGGATTGATCAGTGTTAGACAGCTTTCAAGTATCTAAAGGAGAAGTTGGTAAGTGATCCAGTTCTTTGTCTTCCGGCAGATGGAGTTCAGTTTGATGTTTTCTGTGATGCTTCACATCTGGGGTTAGGCTGTATTCTAATGCAGAAGAGATTAGTTTTTTATTATGGGTCTTAGCAGTTGTGTCCCCATGAACATAACTATGTCACCCATGATCTTGAGTTGGAATCTGTGGTGTTTTCTCTGAAGTTGTAGAGATATTACCTCATTGGAGAGCGTTTTGTGGTTTTCACCGATCATAAGAGCCTGAGGTATGTTTTCTCCCATCATGACTTGAACTTGCGGCAGCGTCGGTGGATGGAGTTCTTACAAGAATACGACTTTGAAATATCGTATACACCTGGAAAGGGAAATTTTGTGGCTGATGCGCTGATCCAGAAGTCACGTAGTGATGTAGTGTATGAATATGGTTATTCCTAGAGAGTAATGGAAGAACTTTCAACATTACATATTGATATGGGAGATATTGGAGGCAGAGGTTGTCTTTTTCAGATGACGGTGCAGTCATCTCTGGTGTAGCAAGTGGAAGAGTCCTAGTTGGGGGATCTAGAGGTGGAGGTATGGAGAGACCGAGTTGTTTGTGGAGAGGCCCCTAATGGTTGGTCTGAGTATGAACAACACCAAGAGTTGTATCATGGAAGGATATATGTTCCTTTTGTGATGCATGAGACGGTTCTCAGAGAGTTCCATAGATCGCCTTTAGCAGTGCATCCTGGCATGACAAAGATGTACCAATCCTTGAGGAGTCAGTTTTGGTGGCCTGGGTTGAAGCATACAGTTGAGAAGTTTGTGTCTCTATGTTTGGTATTCCATAAGGTGAAGGTTGAGCACTATGTCCCCGATGGTTTTCTCCAGCCATTAGATATTCCTCAGTGGAAGTGGGAGGACATCTCAATGGACTTTGTTACTGGTTTACCTTGAGCTCAGGGAGGACATGATGTTATTTGGGTGGTAGTGGATCGTTTAATGAAATCATCCCACTTTATAGCAATCAAGGAGTCAATCTCAGTGGAAGTTTTGTCGAGGCAGTATCTGGAGGAGGTGGTGAGACTCCACAGAGTCCCAAGGATGATCATTTCTGATCGAGATCCTCATTTTACCTCTAGGGTGTAGAGAGGTATCTAGCATGCTTTTAGTTCTCAACTATGCCTTAGCACTATTTTTCATCCAAAGACGGATGGTCAGACAAAGTAGACTATCCAGACTCTTGAAGACATGTTGTGCTCTTGTGTCCTGGATTTTGGAGGTTCGTGGATGAGGCACTTACCCTTAATGGAGTTCACTTACAAAAATATTTTTCACTCCACCATCGGTATGGAGTCGTTTGAAGCCTTGTATGGTCGACTTTGTCATTCTCCATTGTGCTGGACTGGGGTCGAAGAGTCAGCAATTCTTGGACTGGAACTAGTGAAGAATACAACAGAGATGGTTCAGGTGATTCGTGAGAGGATGAAGATAGTGCAGGATCTTCAGAAATCATATGTCGATCAAAGGAGGAGACCTTTGGAGTTTGATGTTGGGGATCACGTGTTTCTGAAGGTGACTCCCTATCATGGGCAGTGAAGGTTTGGTCGTTGGAGTAAGATTTATCCCAAGTTTGTTGGGAATTTTGAGGTTTTGGATCGTGTTGGAGTCGTGGCGTATCGAGTAGAACTTCCCCCACAGATGAGACAGATACACGATGTTTTTCATGTGTCACAGCTCTGTAGTTACCTTCATGATGACTCTCACATCATCGATTGGGGAGAGATCGATGTTGATGATAATGCGACCTTCAAGGAGCGGCCTGTGGAGATATAAGACCGCAAATAGAAGGTGTTGCACTAGCGTTATGTCCCCTTGGTTCGTGTCTTGTGGTGATACAGTGGCATGGATGAGAGTAACTAGGAACATGAGTCACAAATATGTGCTCAGTACCCCGAGTTGTTTGATGTCCAACTCTTTTCATGTAAAAAAAATGTTCACTTTGTGGTTATAGACCTTTCATGTTTATGAAATGGTTTTCTTTGGTTGCTTCTTATGGATTTCTCTCTTTTTAGAGGTATCTCGATCGGTGTTTGTTCAGACCCCATTTCTGTTTCCCTTTAAGTGGGTTTTGAATTCTCGAGGATGAGAATTTTTTGAGAGGTGTCTGATGTAATGGTCTGGACCTCTTCAGTCTATTCCTCTACAGAAATCTAGTGTTTTTGGTGTTTTTGGAGGTCAAGGTGACTTATCCCCAACACTTTTCCAAATTTCAAATTCTGTGAACACTTCCATCAGTGATACTGATGCAAACAGTTCCATCGGTGAGATCGATGCGAACAGTTCCATCGTTGAGACTGATGCGAACAGTTCCATCATTGAGACCAAAGCGAATAGTTCCATCGATGAGACCGATAGGAACAGTACCATCGGTGAGACCGATGGGAATAGTTACATTGGTGAGACCGATGCGAACAGTTCCATTGGTAAGACTGATATAAACAGTGTCATCGGTATCGGTGAGTCATTCTGTGAACAGTGCCATCAGCATCGATGAGTCCTTTTGTGAATAGTGTCATTGGCATCATTGAGTTATTCTATGAACAGTACCATCGGCATCGGTGATTCATTCTCTTAATAGTACCATCGGCATCGGTGATTCATTTTGTGAATAGTACCATTGGCATCGGTGAGTCATTCTGTGAACAGTACCATCAACATTAGTGAGTCATTCTGTGAAGAGTACCATCGGCATCAGTGAGTCATTCTATGAACAGTACCATCAGCATCGGTGAGTCGTTCTGTGAATAGTACCATCGGCATCGTTGAGTCGTTCTGTAAATAGTACCATCGGCATCGGTGATTCCTTCTATGAACAGTACCATCGGCATCGATGAGTCGTTCTGTGAACAGTACCATCGGGATCAGTGATCCCTTCTATGAACAGTACCATCGGCATCGGTGAGTCATTCTATGAACAGTACCATCGGCATCGGTGAGTCGTTTTGTGAACAGTACCATCGACATCGGTGATTTATTCTATGAATAGTGTTTCCAGGATCGTGTACAGTGTTTCCAGGATCGGTAGGTGTACAGTGTTTTTAGGAACGTGAACAGTGTTTCCAGCTTCCTACAGTTTCGCCCCTTTGACATTTTCTTTGATGTAAAACGCATTCAAGGCCTTGTTTTAATGTATTTAAGGCCAAATCAAATACCATAACTCCTATACTAATTTTCCTAAGTCCCGGGATGTTTTTACTTGGTCAAACCGTGTGGTTTAATGCGGTATTCTTTTTAATGGAAAATCTAATGTATCTTAAACCGCTGCTCCATAAATATTATAAAGGGATGAGATATCTTCCTCCCTTATTCTACCTTCTTGTTCCCTAGTGAAAGACACTCGAACCTTTCCTTCTTCCCATAGGAGCGTTTTGATCGAATCTTAATCCTCGGATTGTTTCCCCTAAAAGTTTCTTCATGATGCATGTGCACCCCCGGTTTTGGTGCAAGTAGCAAGTGTCAATCCTTCATTGATATAAGGTATGATTTATCATCGTTCTTTTGGGTTCATCTTCTCCTGTTTCTCCTTTACATGTTATGGTATGTGATCTCTATGCTTCTAATTGAGTTTTCTTGGGTTTCGGTTGGTGCCATCGTACTGCAGCATCCTCGGGTGGATGCAGTTGTCACAGGAGGAGGCGATCACGATCCACTGTGTAGATTGTTCTCATATAAAGAACGACAAGAACCATTTGAGGAAGGGGATTCGTTTCTTCTTTATTCTTTTATGTGAAAATGTAGAGTTAGCATGTTTTAGCCCACTGGATCACAATGTAATTGACATAATAAATATTTGAACAGGATAAATAAATTAATATTGATCTTATGTTATTGACTCTTGATTTTATAAATAGTGTGATATCTATGCTTGCTTTGTTTATCTTTTCATTCATGATGGAAATTGGTAAAGAACATAAACTGGGATTTATTTTAAATTAATTTTCAAAGATAAAGAGGTGTGTAAATGAATCTGGTACTTCTTGTTGTAATTTGATGTTAATCAAATTGATTCAGTAAGTATGTTTAATCAATTTATGATAGATTAATGTTTAGGTTTCCTGTAGTTGGAACCTGCAAATAATAAATCGGTTAATTCTAGATGGATTAAATGACTGGTTGTTTGATAAAAGATAATATATCATAGGGTTCTGAGTTACCCTCTTGCTTGCTTAAGGGCTAAGAACCTAGTTGATATGGTGTTTGTTTTTCTGTTGTTTGTGTTGTGATGTGAGCCTGGATGGATATTGTGATATGTGGGGGTAGGGAGGCCCATTGGTTGTGGCAGCAGTTAATGCCTAGAGTGGCGAGATGCATCAGTTTATGCATGTGGGTGTCAGGAAGGACACTGAAGATGATGAAACGGGTTGGATGTGAATGTTTAGATGCTTGATGAATCTTATTGGTTGTTTATCTACTTTACTTTCCCCACTACTCAAGGCAGCTGATCTTGATTACCCTTCTTCCAAAAAGGGGCGAAGACACGCGGGTATGCCTCATGCTTTTCATGTTTAGCTTCTTGAGGGAGGATGGGACTACGCTCTTGTTATAGGTGGAAAAGACTCGACGGGTAGTTCACCTACTCACCGTGTTGATCCCCTTGTGTTTAGTAGCTTAGAATGTTTTTCTAGAATGCCTTGGAATATGGGAAAGTAATGATGTTAATAAATGATTGAATAAATGATGTTAACCCATGGGGTTGGAGGTTACTGGGATGAAATGTTGTGGTTGAAATTTTAAAGGAACAATGAACTTTGGGTGTGATGCTAATGAAATATAAAGTGGAAATTATTAATGGTTAATTAATGTTTAAGGAATTAATTAACGTAAAGTGAAACTGATAAAAAAGGAATGAAGTAATTTAATAAAGCTCTTTAAATGGTTGTGTGATTATAGGATACCTAGTCTTAGAAGTGGTAGTCGGGAGTCCAAGAGATGTTAGATAGAGTTGAGTCTAAGACTAGGTTATGACCATAGTGTGGTTGTGAGCTATAGTATATTCTGTACTTTTTGTGTTTCTATATGCTAATCCACCCCGTTAGTTAGGGAAACTGACACCCCGGGGATTCTAAGCCATGGGGGTGTTTTCCCTAACATTCTGGTGGGAGGATGGATAGCTGACTACCCCCTTTGGCTCCGCTCTCTTCTCTTGGTAGTTACTTGTGTTGGTAGTCACAACAGTTAGTTTTCCCCATATATGTGTGTAGAGGGCTGTAATGGATTGTGGTTATTCACACACATATATTCTGGATATAGTTTCTTATGGACTACTATAGGTGTAACGTGTATAGGCTGTGATGGCTTGAGGATCCTTACTCGGTGTATGGGCTGTAACGGCTTGAGGTATAGTACCCGATGTATGATACACGTTATGTGAGTTGTGGTGGCTCCCATAAAATACCTAGTTACTTTTCTTACATGGATGTGGTGGTTTTTTTGCACGAGTTGCATATTGTGGTGTTTCGCCCAGGTGTCTGTAGGCAAGTCTTTTTAGAGAGAGATGCTTAGGACGTGTGACGTTGGGGCAAAGAAAAAAACTAGTGGGGAAGTAGTAGTGGGGTACCCTTAATATTATTTATTATATTATATACTCTTGTATGCGATACTTGGTGAGACGAGCCATGGTGAGGCTGGGAACTTAGTATACATGTTTAGGTGACGAGTTAGTTTCACTTGTTGTTCACTATGCTTTGGCATGCTTTCTTTACTTTTGTAAGAGAGGCTCCATGGAGGATCCTACTGAGTATACTGTTATACTCACCCTATGTATATATAAACTGTTTTTCATGTCACTTGGAGTAGGTTGGAGATCAAGCTAGTTTCTACTAGCTTGGGGTTGCTATTTTTTTTACTTTCCTTTGGTACTTGTAGTTTTTTCATTCAGTTGTAGTAGTTTTTCATGACATTACATATGTGCACTTGGGTTTTCTTTTATATTTCAGTCTGAGTTGGAGTTGGTTGGTGTCTATCTTATCTATCTCTTTTTCATGTGTTCTCTTAGAGGGTAATGCCTCCCATTTGTGTGTTTATTATACCCTCAGTGCTAGTAGTCAACCCGGGGCCTACTGGAGGTGGGACTCGGGGGTCATTATCTCTCTTCTCACATTGCCAGCCCAGGAGGGGTACACCTTGTGGGGAGGGGCTCGTGACAATGCAGGATTATGGGGAGTCCTTACCACTCAGGTAATCCCCTAACTGCTTCATATTTATATACTCATAAGCTTCTCTTTGATAAAACTTCTCAACCTTATATACCAATCTAGAATATTTTTATAGGTCATACCTATGAGATATCTCAAAATAATTAACATGATGTATGTCATAATCTACAAAAAGACATATCTATATGTGAGTGTCATGTTTTATATCATTTTAATCAAGGACTTTTAATGAAAGTGCTCACACTAAAAATGATGACCTCATGAATCCTACCCATTTTGTGAGCCAAGATCCATATTTTTCTAAGATTTGATTCCACTTTAGTGTTCATCTCAAAACATAGCAATTTAGGTAGGATAACTATCCAATCATATCACATATGATTATTGGATAGTTGAGTGGACAACTCTTTTCATGAATCAATCATGTGGATATAAACTCAACTCTATTACTTTAGTATCCTAACTTTTAGGGTTTCTCAGCTAAGTGTCACCCAAAACTCATAGCATGATTTCATTACCTAACTTTTAGGAATAGTCGTTTTCATCATGTCTTACAAAAGATAATCCATGGGCACCTAGCTTTAGCATGAAACTGCCTGGTTGGATGATCGAGATCTTGACATGATTTTTATTTAGAAGGAATGTCATAGTTAGTATTTTAGGGTTTTCAATAAAGTCTCGCCAATTTAATATACACCATTTGCATATTAAATTCATAACTATTGCATCACAAGAAATCTTTATTATCTATGGTTTTAATCTATTATGTATTCATTATTCTAACGATTTAGTTTTGGAATCCTTATTCCAACCATCAAATTAATATATTCACACCATATTAATGTGTAACTCTTTACACAATCCACAGTTTTTGTTACTCGTCCAAAAATAGAATCCAAACATGTTTACGTATATCTAAATGTATCATATGCATAAGGTACATGAACTCTTCATGATAAGGTTTAGAATTGTATGAAATTGATAAACTCCACATAAGTAAGATCGGAGCCACAGATTGTCGACGCCCACCATTCTAGAACAAGGCATAGTGGGAAGCCCAACCCAAAGTCCCTCTATTCAGGGATACTTTACTCAAGAGAGAATCTAATTCATCATAACTCTAATACATAATATGTATAAACTATATTCAACAACTAAATTCAAGTTAATAGATTTAATTGCAGACTGAGGTCAAGGTTTCATAAACACTTTATTTATTTTCTAAAATATGAGACATAAATAAGAACATTTCATATTTAATTCAGGAATGAAAATCCCTCATTTACAATGCCTAACACTTATTGTTTATAAAAAAATTATAAACTATAATCAATTCTAGCAAAATATTAAATTTTAAACATTTTAGGTTATGTCGTATTTTACGATTGATAGAGGAATTTATCAATCATAACCATTGATTGGAGTCATCTAGAACCCATATGTTTCAAAAAAATAGCAAAAGGAATGACCTTTACTTATAGGTTCTCCCCATACCTAAGAGTAAAAACCCCATAAATGAAATTACACTTACGTATTGAATTATATCTTACAATGGGTGATGTCATAAGGTTATAGTCATATTTAATGATATCCCCTATATCGTTGATATGATGTGATGCTTTATTTTAGTGAAACCCAGGATTTAATCATAACTTATGATATCTTATATCGTAGCTTATGGCATAGTACAAAACCTTGAGTTTATAAGTATATCGTACCTTGTGATATATAGCAGTCGTACACTATGACTAAGAAAAATAGAAGAAATCAATCATATCGTATGAAACGATATGGCCCCAAGCACCTTATGATATACATGTTCATTGAAAAATCACTAGAAAAATGTTTTGATTTATTAATGACGGTGAATTTGGTACCACTGATGGGTTTTGGGAGATCATTTAATGATATTGGTAGCGAAAGCAACCCCATGAAATGTCTGATCTATCATCAATAGAATCAATATGTATATGAAGAACTTAAAATACAAGTGTACCTTTGTTGTACAGAGCTCTATATTTTACTCTTCGATGGAGTACATTTGATAAGGATCATAGAGCAACAACCAAAAGACTTATGCCAATGGGGGAATTACATCGGCCTTGGATCCTCATTCGTAACAAGAGGACCTCAAATCACCAAAGGAGTGTTAGCGTCTTCTTCTCAAAGACAAATGGTGGTCAGGGATGAAGAGAGCTTCGACTATGACTTGCATGCATCACAATACCCATTAACGAGGGGATCACATCCCTTTTATAGACTCTCTTCATTAAAAGAAGAGAGTTGGAGCATTGGCTACCATCTCATGGCAACCGACATACGTTAATGCCCGTTAAAGCTTTCCATGACCGTGTAAACACTTAAAACGATTACACTACACATGTTTAGTCATTAATGGATCAATCTCATTGATTCATAACCGAAGAAACTGGTCAGGAAGATGTGGAAGAATGCATGCATGCAATATCACATATCACATGTCCAACGTACACTGTGATAGAAGCCAATCGTAAGCTACGATTAAGGCATCCATATGACCATCTATCTTCCTATGATACATGGATATTGTAAAATATGATATGACTACTTTTAGTGCATTTCCAACAGTTAGGGTGCAAATCACGGGGACACGTGGACGACTAGGATGGAATAGAATTATCATGAATGATAGAAGGGACAGTTGGGTGACGATATGAAAAGCATCATGATAGGGCAGTAAGCTTGGACATGGACTCGGTGCAAATGGATCACTAAGAAAATGCATATGAAAAACACATGAAAATGCAGCCTCAATCATTAATTCAATTTGACTGATGACTTGCATGAAGGGCAAGTGAGTAAGTGAATAAGCCAGTAAGTGGGTCAAGACAAGCATCCATGTAAACAAGGTTGGCCGAGTGGGAAAACATGCCAGAAGGACGAGCCCATATGATAGGCCCATGTTGAATAAGCAAACAACATGATAAAATAATCAAGGGTGCCGGACATAACACATTCCAACACCATAAAATAAACATCATTTATAAAATTCAATAAAAACATTTTGTATAAAAATAATATGCAATTTAATCTTACATAACCCGTGAATTAAAATTCACAATTAAGAGTATTGTTGCTTTTTGTTTTTAAAAGAAGGAGAAGGTCAAGGTGTGTTGTGGAAATATATTTGAAATTTTATGAAAAAATAAAAATGAAAGAGGGCCGAGAAAGAGGGAAATGTTGGATTTATAAATGAAGCAACCCATGAGCATCTCTATAATTTGAAGAATAAAATATTGGGAGCTTCATCAATCACTACTCTACCAACAGTGTTATTATTTTCTTTTTTTATCTCATGCTAAAATATTGTAAGGATGGTGTGCTAACCTTTTTATCCGCAATGATCCATGTATATTTTAAACCATCAGTGTGTCAATATTTTAGTTATTATTATGCTCTATTGTTAGCATCGTTGATGTAGTTAATATTTTGTATTAGTGAAAATTTATGTGTTTCTATCCATGGTTACAATTGTTTTTACACTAGATATCGTTACATATTTTATCTTTGTATGCGTTAATGTTCTGAAAAACAAAATACATGCATGCTTTTTTTATTTCTTTGATGTGTATAGTTGCTCTAATTTTCATTTAGAAATCATGATGGACATGCTTTTTTTATTTCTTTGATGTGCATAGTTACTCTAATTTTCATTTAGAAATCATGATGGACTTTTGACCATTTTCACGTAGGCAATGTTTTTCTTCTATATAGTTCAATATACGAATTTTAATGAAAAGTGTTCCAGCACAGCATAATCTTCCACAAATGGCATCTTCATCCATTAAAGGGCATCTATGAAAGGCATCCGGCACATTTTGTATTATTGCAATATGTCTTGTCATCAATGTCATGTATGTCATGTTGTGTAAGATTATGCTTCAAAAATAGTGTCCAAGACACATCATGTCACTAGTCATGCCCTCTAAAGTTAGTTTCTTTTACTTTTCAAGAACCTCTTTACACCCTCTAAAGCTAGTTTCGTTTACTTTTCAAGAACCTCTCTACATGCATTGTTCAAGTCAACAAGTGGTTTTAAAATTTATGAGAATTCAAAAAAAAAAAAAGTGAGATGCGCATGGCATGTTGTCTTCAACACATCATGGCACATTCAGATAATATCTGAATGACTCAAAATTATAGGAGACCTATCATGTTTGATGAGTGTGATGGGAACAAAGTTATTATCAGCACAACATGTAGAGATATTTGTTAGGTTCAAATAAAGGCATGTCATGTCCATGATTAACATGGTCATGTTCATGGATTTTAATACATTTGTTGAAAACATTCCAGAGGTTTCTCACCCAAATAGGTGGAACCTTGTGAAATATACCAAATGAATCTCAAAGCCCTCAAGGGTATCAGTTTATCACACCTTTATGTGAATCAACAGTTTGTCATATTCCAATAACACAAAAGGTGAACCTACTACATTATACATAAACTTGGTACAGTGACATAAATGAATCTTAAAGCCCTCAAGGCTGGAGCTTTTCTTTCAAGTACGGAGGGCCAAATATCAATATACCATGCCAAAACCAATTCTAATCCAAGCCCTAAAACTATTTACTCCTGCAAGAAATACAAGCCATCACCCCATCCTCGCTCAATGCTTCCATGCCTTTTACCTTTAAATCACAACGACAAGAGCAAACAAAAATACACATACAAAGCCATAACATGTTGCATGTTAGTTGACCTCACTTAGTGGCATCCGTGCAACGGGAGATGGTTTATGCTCCTTTGTCCCAGATGATTCCTCCAAGTTGTTCTCTCGGAATTCCTCTTGCAGGGTCTCCATTGGTGTTGCCCGAAGTGAGTCGATGGCTCCCTTGGCAGGAACATCGGTCTCACTTCTTGTTGGGGTGGTGCCCGTCGGATCATAATCCTAACACGAAGTTAATCAAAAGATATTTAGAACTTGTTCATTTAACCTTGAGCTAAGATTCTAGATTAGGTTAGACTGAGCAATATTATACCCAAGAAAAAAACTACTTACAATATATCTCTGCTGAAATGTGTCGCGTGTCATCTGTTTAAGAGACGTGGCTTGGCCTGAGTGATCATCCCTGAGAATTTCTAGACTATTTTCATGAGCTTTTACAACTTCAAGGATTCCAGATATTGAAGCCCTCTCCTCCTCTGAAAAGCCTGAAGCAAGTTTCAAAAGAAAAGGAGCAGTTCACTACTCATATCAGGCAAAAAAAACATATATGATCGAATGATTGTTAATGAGGAAGATCAAGTCGCTGCACACCATCACAGTGACGAACAAGATCTTCACTACTTCTTGCCGCATCTTGTTCAGCTGCAACCCAAGCAGAACTAATCTCATCATCATGTTGCTCATTACTAACCAAAGCAGTCCTGCAGCCAGAAGGAAAATTGAACTCTTCATGAGTTACCACAAGAGAAAACATACGAAAAACACAATCCATGCAGATATATTTACTAAAGCAGCCACTAAATGAGTTACCTGACTAGGGAAGCCACAGTTGAAACCTGTTTGTCTTCCATTTCATTGAGAGACTCGTGTGTCCCCTTGCAATGTTTACGAGCACTCTCAGCTGTGCTTACACTGTAATTCATACGGAAACAATGAGAGAGAGAGAGAGGATGTGAATATTAGACAAATCACTGAAAAATGAAATTCAGCAATGATAATAGACATGAAAAAAACAGGTCTAAGTCTACGAGGCTCATGTGCAAATTCATGAGCTTTTCAAGATTGAACTTGAAAATGTAGCCTGTTTTTGAAACAAGCCTAAGCGGATGTCCATGCAGACCCCTATCCGTGCAAGCTTATCAATACAGATACAAACTAACCAGCGGGCCTGCAACTATTTTAATATATATATATATATATATATCCTATATATGATGTTTAATTTTAAAGTTCTAACAACTCTTACGAAAAAGGGTTGTACGACTTCCAAATATTTAATATTTTCTTAAAATATAAATATTAGATATATTAAAAACAGGCTAGTTGTGCCCCCGCCAGGGTGTTCCATTGGTAGGTCGTCTCATCGCTTACTGCGCAGTCAGGGGTGCTTGATTCTCATTGGTTGCCACAAGGTAGTATTTTTACATCCCATTTAAAAAGCCAGATGTCCAAGGCAGGTGATCCGAGCAGGGGGCGGGAGCAGGGGGGGGGCGGGGGCAGGGGGGGGGCGGGGGCTAGGTTCGTTTTGGGTGGGCATAAACAAGTCAAGCCCGCCCATTTTGCATGTCTAAATGATAGAAGTGCATATGACCGCAAAATAATTCATCAACTAGCTAATACATACCACTGCTGAGAAAGCGACTCCATGCGACAGTGCTTGGCAGCGGAGAAATCAACACTGTCATTGGCATGATTTTCTACTTGTTTAGAGAAATCATGCCACTTTCGTTTAGCATCATTTGTGATGCCTTTCACTGAGGAAACATGGCCATCCAAAAACAATTTATTGCCAAAAGTTGTTTCTCTAAGACCAACAAGTCTTGCAGTGACCATCTCATTTTGATGATGAATGTGACTAGACACCAATTCGGTTATTTCAGCAATAAGCTTTTCTTTGTCTGATTTTGATTGCTCCTGCAAACATTTTGAATTATCAGTAAACCACACTTTGGCATTGTTTGGCAGCAGATGGGAAAGGGAGAGAGAAACAAGCTTCCCTTAAAAAAGGGAATTTTAAATTCCATGCAAACTGCAAATGTTGCATACCAAACATTAGAAACTCATGTTTAACTTCTCATTTGCCTTACCTCGTCATATTTGTCCGCTACCAAACATACCCTTAATTTAGAAATTCTTGAAGGATACCTCATAAGCCTTTTGAAAATCTGCAATGCTCCCCATCTGAACCAGATCAGCTTCAGTGGCATGTCTTTCTAGACTTTCTGATTCGTCCAAAAGCTTTTGGAGAAATCCATTGATATATTCAGTTATATCCCTAGTGTGCTCCATAGTAAAATGGAAACGCTGCATGAACAGACATGAATGAGAAGAAAACATTGAATTAAAGGACAAAAGGAAGATTTTTTTTTAAAGACAAAAAAAAATACTTTTTAAAGGTTAACTGATTTTACTCAGTAAACCAACTAATTATAGTTAGTAAACCCAATAAATCAAACTAGGGGTGGCAATTTAGAACCAGGCATGAGTTGATTAATGTGACACAAATAATACTCAGTCGGGTTTAGGTTGACCATTCCTAACCCATGTAACCCAATTAAAAATATAATGATATTGTAAAATATTTAAAATATAATAATAATTAATTTTATTACATATTTTATTCTTATAATCAACTTAATATGAAATATTTTAACATTTTTATAACATGTTATTTATTTAAAATAGTTTAAGAAGATCAGGTTGCAACATGCAAAACATATGTTTCATATTAATTAGGTTTTTTTTGTCAAAATAGGGTAATTCGATTTGGTCAGGTCATTGAGTTCTTATGATATTAACTAGACATGTCATGATGGAGTCTATGTTATATATTTAAAGTCAGATTGGTAGGTCAGGTTAGGGTTGATCCCTTCATAAATGTGTTGAGTCGGATTAACCCGTTTAATTAAATGGGTCGGATTATGGTTGAGCTTTAATGGGTTTACACCACAGCCAGCCCAGCACGAACCCGGCCCACGAACCCAAATTGTCACCTCTAAATCAAATTGCACCCACCAGAAAAATTTTAAGGCAATAATTTTTACTACATTGGTCAAGATTTTCCAGCACACTAGCATGTATCAACATTGTTATTTTAAAAACAAATGAACCAAAGAACAACAAACAAACCTGTCGGAGATCTCTAGCAAAAAATGCCATTTCTCCTTGATGCGCAGACAGTCTACTTTGAAGATCGTCAAATATGGAACCTGCTTCACTAGCATCAGCAGCTATGAACTATCCAAAGAAAATAAAATCAGGGATACTAAATTGCAAAATCAAAATGAAACTTTGTAGTACACTAGAAGGATATATCATGGAAAAGAATATCAAGCATAAACCTACATCTTTGATCGAAGATACATTAGAAGAGACCAGAGATGAAATGTCCTGTAAACCAGCATCAGAGCATGTCTTGTGCAGTCTTACAATATTTTGCACAGCCTCAATATGAGACATGTACAAAACCCTTGAAGAGGCTACTTTCTTCTTGAAATCAATTAAGGCCTGCAGCACAAACAACATAAGAAATGCAAAACAAATGAAGACCCCAAAAACAAACATTTTCCGGAACCAAGGCCCTGTTTGGTTGACAATAATCGGATTGGAGGAAAGGAAATGAAAAGAATAGAGAACGGGAAGTAAAAAAATAGTGCTTGATGTGTGACAGAAAGGAAAGTAATTTAATATAATTAAAATAATAATATGATAATAAAAATAGGAAATAATTAAGTATATGAATAAACATTTCCTGCTGTTTACTCCCATATATGGGAGGAAACAAAATCCCTCATGCAAGGAAGAGATGGGATTTCCATGGAAACGCAATCTTGCAACCAAACATGTTGGGGGAGTGTTTCTTTTCCCCAGAAAATTCAACAACTAAACAGGGCCTAATGCAGACCTTGGCATGAGTGTCTACGAAACGATGACAGTGCTTCTCTATACACTGGAGGTGTTCATTTTGTCGAGACATTGAGGTAGACACAGTTTTGCAAAGGGAACCAATCTGCTCTGCAAGTTCCCCTTGAAAATTGTCCACCACTGACCTATTGCCTGCATTTAATTTCTCTTTCCTGGCTGCAAAAAAAAAAAAAAAAAAAATCAGGCCCCAATATGAAAACAAACTAGAATCCAAATATTTGAGTTATACTTACAAATCTTTGAAAATAATAGAGAATTATCCTGAAGAGATTTCTCCAAATCTGACCGCAGAACAAATGCTTGATGAGCCAACGCATTTTCTGTTTCACAGTTTCGACAATAATAATAAGATGCAAAGAAAGCGCCAGCACCATCATCTAAGCAGGAAAAAAAACATTCATACCAGCTTTCCTCTGCTCAGATATTATATAATCCCTCTCCTTTAAAGCATAATTGCATTTCTTCAGTTTTTCCTCAGTATTGACCAGTATATCACTGGTCTCATTCAGTTTTTTCTGCAAAAGTTTTGAGAATCCACAAATTAACCGCATATAAAACAGGCACAGAAACCAACACAAACACGGCACTTGCCTGCGTTTTGTCTAGCTTGCAGCTCAAGTCAAGGCATTGCTTGACCTGACATTCATATTTAACTTGCAAATCTTCAAATTTCTGCATCAACAAACAATAGATTAAATTCCCTTGCAAACACAAACCCATGCTTTCAAGCCAATAGAACATTGTTTATACTAACTGTTTGATGAGCTTCAAACATAAAACCCATTTGTTCAATCTGATCTGCCATGGACTGCACAATAGGATAATGTGTAACTAAATGGAGAACAGGGAACTGCAAGGCTGAAAATACTCAGCAAAATGAACAATGCCAATCATCTAAACCATTACAGTGCCATTTGAAAATTTAAGCAACAAAATCACATATCGTTGACAATAAATGGAATAAAGCATAATGAGACAGAAAAATGACTCACCACATGAAAAGTAAACCAAGATTAAGGCTTCTTTTGACAGTGTTTACTGAAAACTGTTAATGCCACTTATCACTTATGATAGATAATTTGAAAAAATAAGAGGCATTTGTTTTATTTCATAAAAAACGCTTGCATTTAAATTCCAAAAGAAAACACTTCAATAAATGGCAAAAAGCATAGTGTTGATAAATAATATAGAAACACAATACAGAAAAAACTTTTCATGGGTTCTAAGTGTTATAAGCAGTATTCAGTAAGTGTTGTCTAACAGGGTATAAAAACAGGAGCCAGACTATTCAGATACCTTCCTCTCACTTTCTTCTTGATAATACCGATCCTTGGGTATATAGACACCACTTTTTTCACGGGCGGCATAAACCTCTGGAAAATTTGCCAAAGGATAAGCGATATAAGATAAAGGAATTGGATATGATAAAACGTAGCTGAAACTTACAATAATTTCCGTATTACACACCTGCTTTGAGCCGATCAATTTCCCCATAAAGATCCTTGATAAGAGTAGATTTCATCATCTTTTGGTTAACCTGTGGACAAACTCACAGAATACAATCACTATCAAGAAAAAAAACAAGAAAAATAATCAAACAAAATTCATACAAAATGAAAAATAATAACAAAAAAAAAACCAGAAACGTGCACGCACTGAAAAGAAGCATGTGAAAACAATTACATTGAAAAAAAAACTATAAAGCATTTAAAAGATGCTAATTATTATTTAATATTTGAAAAAAAGGGCCGGGGCTGATAAAAAGCTCAAAACTAGATAAATATAGCTAGCAAAAAAATATAAAACATAATACCTTTGCTTTTGGAAAAAAACATTACCATATTCTTAAAAAACCTGTGAATTCTGGAAAAGAAGAGAATGCAGACTTACAACTTATATGTTAACAAACACTTGAAACAAACCTCGGGCTTATTTTTAATATTCTTTGCCCTGTGTGCATAGTCCAGTGTGCTCAAAGTCTCCTCCAAGCAATGGACAGCAGGTGACACTGTGGCAATGATACAAGTCTTTGTTCTTCCACCAAGAGAATCACGAAGTAATCGTGTCAACTTGCTATCCCTGTATTTCAATCGGCAATACAACTAGAATGAACAGGAACAATATGACCCTAATTAAAAGGCTTCAAGAAGCGACAGGAACCTGTATGGAACATGCCCAAGGTGTTCAA
This sequence comes from Viscum album, assembly GCA_963277665.1. Classification (NCBI taxonomy): domain Eukaryota; kingdom Viridiplantae; phylum Streptophyta; class Magnoliopsida; order Santalales; family Viscaceae; genus Viscum; species Viscum album. Next base: position 1,499,604,846 of record OY728156.1, on the reverse strand, counting down.
CAAGAGCACTGATTACCCTTCCTAAAGTAAGTAAACTTTTGTTGATCTCCCCAGCTTCTCTAGCACGGCCCTGTCACATTTAAGGCAGTGTTACATCAGTATGAACTTAAATATCAGAATAGAAACAGAGAGAGGAAATAAATCCATTGAGTAAATAGAAGGAAAACATACATCCCTAGCACCAGAGCGAGAAATGTTTTCAGAACCAGCTAAATCAACCAAATTCAGCTTCCCACACTTGATGAGTTCTTCGCCTTCTGGTGTTGCTTCCTTGATGTGTATTGTGATGGAAAAGAGGGAATGTGACCGACTATAACATAGAACTGACTGCTTAAGGTAACGGGTAAGTCAATGCTAATTTATAATGTACAAGCAGCAATAAAATTGTAACCTTGATTGCTTGTTCAAGAAAGTCTCAGCTGTGCGTCGCTTCGCTGAACCTCTTTCAAGCAGAGTAAATATCTCACTAGCACTTGTTACTATTTCTTCCTCCAGTCCTCTGACAAGAACTCCGCCTTTCCCATCTTCCATCAAAGGCAGCTGTTTTCGCTGCTTGTCATCTACAGGAATTCTGGCTATCTCTTCTGGAGCAAGCAAATCAGTGATCTCCTCATTGTATAATTCTAAGAAAGTCACTTTTACACTATATTCATCATTTTGGCCCTCCAAGGACTCAAAAATTTGCTTCACAGCTCTAGGTATGACACCAGCTCCAGGAGGTAATTCTCCTTTCTACAAAAAATTTAGCAAAAGCATAGGATATTCTCACTTCAGAATCTCGAAAAAAAGTTTAACAAGCTTTGACACATATCTAATCAGGAAAAGAATTCACCACACACCCTTGACTTCTTGCAATCGCCTTCCATTGTGTATGTTTTTCCTGTACCAGTCTGTCCATAAGCAAAAATGGTGCAATTGAAACCTTCTAAAACCTCGTTTACAATGGGGACGACTGCTTGATCGTAAAGGTCTCTTTGCTTAGCTGTGGGGCCAAAAACCTAAATACGAGGTTAGCATATATAGAAAATTAGAAAATTTCCCTGAGTAAATTAGAAAGAAAATATCAAGCGTTGATATATCCAAAATGAGGATGAAATGCCAGCTTGAACTAATTTAGTGGGACGGTTGAATCCAAGCAGTTCCACGAGTGGGCTTGCACGTGTTCTTCAGTATTGTAAATCCTCCTAACTATATTTTTCCCGAAGTGCCTTAACTACAAACTACATTAACGAAAATGTTGAATTCCATTGCCACTCAGCATATCAACATTACAAAATAACGAAGCAAAAGAGGTATGCTGCAGAAAAATCCTAAAGAACATTAAAAGTTACCTCCAGTCCAAAGAAACGAGTATCAAAGAAACTAACTTGATTTGGCAGAAAAACTGTTTAGATTGTACAAAATAGAGAACGGGCGGTTTTGATTTCAAAATACCTTGTCGAATGTGAAAACCCTATCAATATGCTTCCCTGCGATATTTTGGGAAACGGAAACCTCTCTCTGGTAGTCGTTGCAACTAACCACTTGCGGTGCATTGCTCCGCAACTCTTCATCGCTAAACGGCCTGGAAATCATTCAAAATTCAGCACAAGCAACAATAAGCTCGCAGAAGAAGAGAACACGCAACAGCCCAAAAGAAATGAAGAGGGGAGAGGAAGGAGAAGACTAGTGAATTTAAAATATAAGACATGTCATCATATATACTTCGACACAAGGAAACCTTGGATAATAGAGGAAGAATATGAGATTTTGAGTACCTGCAGCGAAGGAGAACTTGAACGTTCACACCTTTCTCTTTCTCAACACGGCCCGACATTTCCAAACGAAAATCGGGAAGAGGGAGACGGCGGGAGACACAGTTGATAAAAGGAATCGCCGAATGCTTCTCCTCCCTCTATCTCACTCTCCACCGAAATGTATTCTCTGGGAATCGTGTGCAGAGAGCGGAAGAACGAACAGGGTGAATTTGAAATTTGAGATCCGCCCGCTATAAGCATCCCACGGCTGCATATCGTGTTGTGTAGATCGAACGATCAAGATGACTTGCCATCTGTGTCCCTCTCCTCCCAAAACAAGCGTGCTCCTGCAGACAGTGGGTTTCCACGCAAAACCGGCGTCGCAGCGTATGATTCCGGTCCAACTTGTTTTACATCCGACCCGATATAACAGTTTCAATAAAATTGATGAAAATGCAATCGAATGGAAGATTAAATCATTGTTTGGAAGATTTTTTTCTGAGGAAGTGGGGTGTCAAGTAATAGAATCTCAAGCCATTGGTCATCATAAAACCCATTTTTATGATTATTCAAGATTGGACGGATGTAAAAATAAGTTATTTTTTAAAAAAATTATATAAATATAACCAGAATTATGAAAAATGAAATGGATAAAAATAATGTCTAGTTTTGAAAATTATTAATTAAATATAATTTTATTTATTTACTTTATAAATAACAATATGGCAAGACTATTTCATTTCGTCGGAAAACCACCTAACAATGATCAATCATGTTTCATTCTAATGTATTCCATTTCATAAAAAAATCTTGGGTCCATGATTAACCTTGTCATCATGACAAAACTATTGCATAACATTGTCATCGTGGCAAAACTACTGCATAACATAATGCAAGTGCAAGATTAACCTTGTCATCATCATACCCAAACATATTCATTCCTAAGACCAAGGATGTATTTTAGGTCCATGATAAAGAATTTAGGCTAGAACGACCTGAAAAAATGAGCAATCAAAAAATGTGAACACAATTTGAGAGGACATGCCAAGTGTTACACCCCCACATATAGTGCCCCTCAAGTCATTCTCACCCACCCTATTTGCCCCCCCCCTTCCATCTACTCACCTTGTATGTTGCGTCCTTGCTTACTATCCACATGCACCAATGTTACTAGTCATCCATATCATTTATGTAATCGTCATCCACCTAACTCTTTCCTCACACCTCACTCTCTTCCCCACATTGTCACATTCCATCTTCCATCTAACTCATCCACACCATCGCTTTTCATCATCATTTACGTAACGTCTCGTTTCAGTTCACCTTCATTGTGATCGAACTGAGTTGCTATGTGTTTCAAGTGTCTCACCTCGTACGTCAGAGACTGCCGACTAGCTGGAAGAATCGACAGAAACAGTATCAAGAAGCAGTCATCACAATATAACAACGAGAGAACATACATCATTGCTTAATGCAAGTCAGGGTAAATAACAACCATCATGTTATAACAATATAAGTTATTGTACATGTCATGCAAGTCATACGACATAAATACGATTTCTCATTGGCATATTATTGTCACGATCCAACCCACTGGGGCCCGCCTGGCCAACGGCAAACTAAGCATGACACTCCAAGCTCGCCTTCAATAGGCTAGCGGTCGACGACGAGTGCCGAGTAGACATATCACACGAATGGGAGTCCTTAGCCCAAGGCACCTGTGCACACACACACATTTCTAAACACCGCTATAATGCAAAAAGGAAAATACAACCAATACCAAGACGCATACATACAACAAAAATCCACATCAGGGTACGACACTAGTATGGTAAAGAAAAGGGCCAAATACAAGCCCACTAAACCTGTAAATGAGCTCAACCTGCTAGAAAGAAGGGGACTATTGTTTATATGCAATTTCTGGAACCAACTGCAGTCTGTCAAACACAACTATGTTCCACCTGCTCATGGTCCTCCTAGATCTCTGTCAAAATGTCTATCGTTTGCATAAGACACGATACGTGCGGGGCAGAGCTCATGTAGGGGCGAGTATAAACATATCAAGTAGGACACCTCGAAATCACCAAACACAAAGCATAAAAGAGAGCCAACTCAGAAACAAGGATTTCATCAATCCAAATACACTCAAGATAGACACCAAGTCTCAAAGTAAAGCCACAACCATACTAGCAGCCTAGGATTCTATTCGAGGCTCCAAGGTAACGTTTGTTTGAGAGAACTCACTCCTCAGGTCTTGCTAACATTGATGACGCTCATCCGAGAGGTCGTGTTCGTCGGGTCTTGCCAAAAAGGGGTACACACTGGAACTTAGAAGATTTTGGCACACAAGTAGAGGATCACACCCAGGGCCCGTAGGGGATACCTAACCCTCCCTGGAGTAATCCACTAGGGTGGGGATTACACGCCCTAAAAGTCAATAACGAGATACCTGACCCATCCTAGGAAATAATGATAGAGGATCACACCTCGAACCACACGGAGGGATACCCGACTCTATCCACAACTAACTCGTAGAGGGGATCACTCGTCCTGTCCTCAGGACGAGATGCCTCACTAGACCCTCATAGGGATGAACCAAGGGAATGTGCCCTACTGATACTCGTTTAGATTAAAGATAATGGGGGCTTCAAGCTACCCTGGAAGAAGTACACGATGTGCCCTGGTTAGTCCAAACATGCCCGAGTCTGAGCCCATGCCCGTGTCTTCTGGCCCGTGCCTGTGTACTATGGTTGTGCCCATGTACACTGGTTGTGCCCGTGTACATTGATCGTGCTCGTGTACTATAAGGACCCAACCTTATTACATACATAACCTTGAATTTAGTCAAGAAAACACTTCCTTTTACATTGAGGATCTTTTCAAGTTTAGAAATTTAGAGAATTGGGACACAATACATTCATAACATTACACATTGTTACAGAGTGGATACTATAAAAACAATTGCCATTTTTTTCAAAATTAAAAACATTAAAACTTAAAACATGATTCCTTGACAATTCTTCAACATTTAACATGGCTTCCTTCTTTGTCTTACACATCCATTAACCTGTGAAAAATCATTTAAAACTTGGGATGAACACAAAAACTCAGCAAGGAATATAAAAAGAAGGAAAGAACACATTAGTCCATGAATACTTGTAACGTATGAAATCATTTTCATAAGACATACTTATCACCTGTATATATATACTTACTTTGTGAAACATGATATTTCCACAATACCTAAGAAAATAAGTAGAACCATAAAGGTAACTTGGGGCATTACTTATATAATCTTGTAACCCTCTCGACTATCTTATAATTTGTAACCCTCACGGCTACCTTACTATTTGTGTAACCATCACAGTTACACTTGGAGTAACCATACAACCGACCTCCAACTTACACATACCCAATGTATTGGAGGGGAATATAGGTCTCACCCTTCATCATAAACAATTCCCAAGATCCATAACATAACCATTCAACATGAATATTAACATAAAAACATTGCTTTTTGAATTTTGTAAAACAAAATTTTAAAAAAGGATTTTAAAAGAAAAGTCCCTTATAAATATCATATAACTAAAGTGAGACTTAATAGAGTGGATGTAATATGTATATACTCCATAAATATACATAATTAAACATATTATAACTAGAATTCATCATACAAACAATTTAAATACCACATGAATAAGGTTAACCCAAAGGATGGAAATTGGGTTAAGAATTCACTTACCTCAGGCTTATCTTACTTCAAACTTGTTTAAACTTTCTGTATACTGGTTAAAAGAGTGTTATTAGTATTTTACAGAAACATGTTAATGTTTATAACATCTTATATGATCATTTCATAACCTCATTTCACCCCTTAATTCTTAGTATTTTGTTCCTTGCACTGTTTTGGGTGAGTTCCTTACATGATTTCCATGATTGGTTCATGATGGATATTCTTGTCGATTGGAAGTGAAACTCCAGAATTATAATGGAAAGGTATTTAAATATTTCTAGTACCATAATTTATACCATTTATCATTTTGATGTTTTATATGAGGATGATTCATAAGTTAAAACATTAATGATGTTCGTTTAGATCATTTTAGTGGTTCTTTGTTAATAACAACCTCATTTTGTCTTATGAATTAAAACCATGAGTACAAAAGAATTTCAGAACCATGGATGAGAAATAATATATATATTATAACATGGTTCAACCATAGAAATGGTTTCATGACCAGACTTGATAGAATTAATGAAAATTGAAATCACATCGTCCACGATGTCGGTAATTCGACACATCATGGACAATGTTTTTATTCCTTAAATAAGTGGGAGAGGAGAAGAATAGTGGTGATGAATTTTCCATGAACATGAGAACATACAGAATATACATGATTCCTATAGATTTCATGCCTCTTGGGTAAGAATATATGAAAAAATAATAAGAAAAGAAAAGAAATCAAAATAAAAGAATAATTGAGAAATCACTTACAAAAATTCGGCAGCTTAACGACTATGCAACATGGTTTTAAAAAATATTAAAAAGAGAGGGGACAAGGGTCACCCATCCAGAAATGAATCATAATACATAATAGATCAAGAATAAGAAGAAAATAAGAACATGGTATAGAAACTTGAAAGTTATACCACATAAAAGAGAACTTGAATGGAAAAAGAAAGAAATTGAGAATTTTTTTACCTTATAGAGTAACTCCTAGAACTTGAAGGTTGGGACCTTGGGGGCTTGAGGAAACCTTAGGAGGGACACTATGGAGGTAAGGAGGCTAGAGATTCATTGATGAGGAATTTTTAATGATGTTAATGAAGGAATGAGTTGGTATTTATAGCAAAAGTGAGAGATTATTTTAATAATTTCCAAGAGACACCTCATTAGTGGTATTTGCAAAACCATGGGCTTGCCCAAGGTATTTGACCATAGTATAAGCCACTTGGGACACCTCATAACTTATTTTATTGTACAAAAGTCTACCAGATTTATTACATTATTATTGTATCATTAATGATGTCATTAACACACCGAAACTCAAAACTGTATTTTTTTACTATTCACTGAAAAATCAATTGTTTCAGAAAAATCCCCAAAATTCACCTCAAACATTTATCGACGTGTAGAATTCATAAATGAAGTCCATTTTTTGAAAATAATTTTCTAAATATTTTTAATTTAATTTTTAAATAAAATCATACTTAACTCAGAAATTAATAATTTAAAAACTATAACTACTTTTATATCACATTTAAAAATTAATCAAGATGCCATTACCTTAAAGCATTAAGAAAATAAAATAATAATACAATTTACTATTCATTAGGGTCATATTACTATTCATAAGGGTATGTTACTATTCACCAAAAAACAAGTTGGTTCCAATAGACTCCAAATAACATACTGAACACAATTATAGATGAACAATTTTTGAAATTAAAAACATAGAAGTAGTAAAATTATGTTTAAAGGCTACTTATAAATATCTACATTAAACAAAATTTCAAGCATTTCAATTTTATTTTTAGAAAACCTTGGGGTGTTACATTATCCCCACCTTATGGAAATTGCGTCCTCGTAATTTTATTTACTTATTAAACAAGTGAGGGTATCTTTCCCTCATAACATTTTTAGACTCTCATGTTGCTTCTTCAACCATGCGGTTTCTCCACAAACCTTTACCCGGTGAATTACCTTATTCCACAATATCAGTTCCCTTCGATCAAGAATTTGAATTGGTTTCTCTTCATATGAAAGGTTCTCCTCCAGCTAAACTGCTTCTGGGCTCAAAACACGAGTCGAATCTAGTACATACTTCCTCAACATCGAAACATGAAAAACATTGTGTACCTGAGACAAACTCGGAGGCAAAGCTACTCAGTATGCAACTGATCCAACTTTCTCCAGGATTTCAAATGAACCAATGAACCGTGGACTTAGCTTTAATTTCTTACCAAAACACATCACACTTTTCCAAGGAGAGATTTTAAGGAAAACATAGTCACCTACATCGAAAGAGAAGTCTTTCCTTCTATTATCTGTATAACTTTTCTGCCTGCTCTGAGATATCCTCATGTGTTGCTGAATCATCCTCACTTTCTCAGCCACTTCCTCAACTAATTCTGGCCCCATCAACTTTCTTTCACTGACTTCATCCCAAAACACTGGAGTCCGACACCGTTTTCCATACAAATCCTCAAAACGTGTCATCTGTATACTGGAATGAAAACTGTTATTATAAGAAAACTCAACTAAAGAATGATGTTGATCCCAACTTCCCTGGTAGTTCATTGAACAAGCTCGAAGCATATCCTCCAAAGTTTGGATCGTTCATTCTGACTGCCCATCTGATTGAGGATGAAAAGTTGTACTGAAATTTAACTATGTGCCCAACGACTTCTGAAGTCCCTTCTAAAAGTTAGAAGTGAACCTGAGATCCCAGTCAGATACAATGTAAAAAGGAATTCCATGTAACTTGACAATCTCCTTGAGGTACAATCGAGAAAGCTGATTCAAAGACATTGTATCTTGAATAGAAAGAAAATGTGCAAATTTTGTCAGCCAATCCACAATAACCCAAATTGCATTGTTACCTTGAGATGTCTTAGTTAGTCTCGCCACAAAGTCCATGGATACATTCTCCCACTTCCACTCCGGCACTGGAAAAGGCAGAAGCATATTCTTCGGTAACTACCGCCCTGCTTTAACCTGCTGACATGTCAAACATTTCATGGTAAAATCAACAATATCCCTTTTCATTCCATCCCACTAGTAATACTCTTGAAGGTCTCTATACATCTTAGTACTGGCGGGATGAACTGAAAATGGAGAACTATGAGCTTCACACAACAAATTTTTCTTCAACTGAGAATCACATGGCACACACAACCTTTTTCCAAATCTTAAAATACAAAATTTATCAAGGTTAAATTCTGGTAGCTTACCCATTTTAACCAATTCTACCTTTTTCTATAGCTCATGATCTTCCTTCTGTGCTCGCTTAATTCTGTATGACAACGAAGACTGCACTAAAACCTGAAACAAAACATATGTATTCCCTGCACCAACAACTTCTAATCCAAAATTCATCAAATCATTAATCAAGGGATCATGTTCCAAACGTAACATGGTTAATGATGCATGATGTTTTCGACTCAAGAAATCTGCCACTTTGTTTGCTTTTCCAGGATATTAATTGATCGTGTAATCATAATCCTTTACTAGTTCAAGCCATATTCTCTGCCTCATGTTTAATTCTTTCTGAGTGAATATATACTTCAGACTTTTATGGTCAGTATATATTTGACATTTGGCTCCGTATAAATGATGCATCTAAATTTTCAAAGAAAAAAACACAGCTTCCAATTCCAAATCATGTGTGGGATAATTTAACTCATGAGGTTTTAGTTGTCTTGAAGCATAAGAAATTACCTGATCATTCTGCATCAAAATACAACCAAGTCCCTTCAACGAAGCACCACTATAGATGAAAAAATCACCATTTCGGGAAGGAAAGTCCAAAACTAGAGCATTTACCAATCTCTTCTTTAGTTTCTGAAAAAAAACATCATATTCTTCTATCCAAACAAATTTAACCCCTTTCTGTGTTAACTTAGTTATCGGGCTAGTTAACCGAGAAAAGTTCTTAACAAAACGTCGGTAATAACCTACTAATCCAAGAAAACTACGAATCTCTGTAACATTTGTGGGTCTTGGTCATTCATCAACCACTTTTGTTTTGGAAGGATCAACTGTTATTCCATCCTTATTTACAATGTGCTCAAGAAAAAAAATATGTTACAACCAAAAATCACACTTTCTGAATTTTCCATACAATTTATTTTTCTTTAAGGTTTGTAAAACAACCCTTAGATGTTTTTATGCTTCACTTTATTTTTAGAAAATACCAGAATGTCATCAATAAATACAACCACAAAATTATCTAAGGACTCATGAAATACTCTATTAATAAGATTCATGAATACAATAGGTGCATTAGTTAACCCAAAGGGCATAAGAACAAATTCATTATGCACATATCTAGTACAAAAGACTATTTTTGGGATGTCATCCTCCTTCAACTTCAGTTGATGGTATCCGGATCTCAAGTCAATCTTGGAAAAGTACTGAGCTCCCTGAAGCTGATCAAACAAGTCATATATATGAGGCAAAAGATACTTGTTTTTAACAGTGATGTTATTCAAAGATCTATAATCAATGCAAAGTCTCATGGAACCATCTTTCTTTTTAACAAACAAAACAGGATCTCCCCATGGTGAAGTACTAGGATGAATGAAGCCTTTATCAAGCAAATCCTGCAACTGATTTTTCAATTCAAGAAGTTCCATTTGATCCATACGATATGGGGGTTTTGAAATTGTCTTAGCATTAGGAACTAAGTCAATTGTGAATTCGACTTCCCAATTAGGTATGACACTGGGTAACTCATCAGGAAAAACATCAAGGTATTCATTTACCACGGGCACATCATCAATCTGAACAGTTCCCTTATTTTCAACAATATGAGAAAGATAACTTTCATTTTCATCTTTCAACAATTTATTAGCTTCCTAATATGTTATAAATTGTATGAGTTCATTCTTGTATACAAACTAAAAATCTTTCTAAAAAACAACTTCTTTATCTCTATAGTCAATCTTAACATGATAAATAGAAATCCAATCCATTCCCAGAATAACATCAAACTAAACTAAGGGTAATTCAAATAGGTTTGCAGGTAAATTCTTTCCATAGAACATAATAGAAATATTCTTATAATTCATCTTTGCTATAATATTTCCCCTGGTGTTTTAACAAAAAGTTCAGGTCTCATTTGTTGAGGTGATATTTCCAATTTACCTGAAAATTTCTCAGAGATGAAGGAATGTGTAGACCCCATATCAAACAAAACTTTAGCAAAATTTGAGTGAACAAACAAAGTACCTGATACAACTTCATTGGATGGCCTGAAATCTGCTGACGTAGTCGTAAAGAATCTCACTACACCTTTCTGCTTATAGTCTGGCTTCTTTGCATCATTCAGATCTCTCTTTGGGCAGACATTTGCATAATGACCCATCTCACCACATTTAAAACACTTTACAATTTGCTTATCAGGATTAGTCTTAGGATCATTTTCATTGCAATCTCAGGTCATATGTCCAAACTTACCACATTAAAACACTTCCCAGTTTTGCTAAGACATTCCCCAGGGTGTTTCTTGCCACACTTTTCACAAAAATGGAAACTGGATTTTCTTACCATCAGATTTATTTGGTTGATTCTTACCCATCGCTTGCCACCTGGAACTCTTCTTCTCCTTGTTTCCAAAATGCACGTGATCATCAGCAAACTCCATCTCTACCCTCTCATCACATCAGACAAGTTTCTCATAACTTTTGAATTCACAGGAGGCCAATGCCCTTTGATACCTTGGCTTCAGTCCTAAGTAAAAGCGATTGATTTTTCTCTCAATATTCAGAATAAGATTTAGAGCATACCTCACCAGTTGGGTGAAGTTCGCTTCATACACAACCACTGAATCCTCCTCCTTTTGCTTCAATTCAAGGAATTGCTTCTCCATCCTAAGTCACACCACCTTAGTAAAATATTTTTCAAGGAAAAGAGTTTTAAATTCATCCCACTCTATGGCATAAAAATCCTCTCTACCCCTGATATTCCTTACCATTGACCACCACTGATCAACTTAACCTTCAAAACAATAAATGGAAAGACTTACCTTTTGACTGTATGAACAACCCATAACATCAAATATCTTTTAAAGGGATTTGATCCATCCTTCAGCTGCTATTGGGTCAGGAGATCCATTGAAAGCAGGAGGGTGTTATCTCATAAAATGTTCTACTACTGTCATGTTCCATTGTGGTACCTCTATTTGTTCTCTTGCATGGATTCCACCACCATTTATTGCCTGCATTAGCTAATCCATTACTATCACAAACTTCTCAGTTCCAATCCCTACCATTCCGGGCTGTAGATCCAGAAGGATGTCATTCTGTTGGTGCCTATCCTCTTCAGCATCCATGTTCCTTCTACGAACAACCATTCTGAACAAACATATCTTAGATAAAGCAACATGGTAATCTTTAAATTCTATAACATTTCAAATTAATTATAGAGTAAAAATAATTTATGGTATTCTTTTAACATCACTCTAACCCCTAAAGTTATCTAAACCATCCTCTAAAACCAACTATAAGGACTTGGCCTTATTACATACATAATATTGAATTTAGTCAAGAAAGAACTTAATTTTACAATTAGGATATTTTCAAGTTTATATCTTTAGAGAATTGGGACATAACACATTTATAGCATTACAAATTGTTATAGAGTGGATACCATAAAAACAATTTCCATTTTTTTCAAAATTAAAAACATTAAAACTTAAAAAATGATTCCTTAACAATTATTCAACATTTAACATGGATTAATTCTTTGTATTACACATACATTAACCTGTGAAAAATCATTTAAAACTTGGGATGAGTACAAAAACTCAATAAGGGATATAAAAAGAGGAAAAAACACATTAATCCATGAATACTTGTAACGTATGAAATCATTTTCATAAGACATACTTATCATCTATATATATATACTTACTTTGTGAAACATGAGATTTACATAATACCTAAAAACATAAGTATAACCATAAAGGTATATTGGGGAATTACTTACATAATCTTATAACCCTCTCGGCTACCTTATAATTTGTAATCCTCACAGCTACCTTACTATTTGTGTAACCATCGCAGTTACACTTGGAGTAACTATACAGCCGACCTCAAAATTACACATACCCAATGCATTGAAGGGAAATATAGGTCCAACCATTCATCATAAACAATGAACAATATCCATAACATAATCATACAACATGAATATTATCATAAAAACATTGCTTTTGAATTTTGTAAAACAGAATTTTAAAAGAGGATTTTAAAAGGAAAGTCCCTTATAAATATCATATAACTAAAGTGAGACTTAATAGAGTGGATGGAATATGTATATACTCTGTAAATATACATAATTAAACATAGTATAATCATAATTCATCACACAAACAATTTAAATACCACATGAATAAGGTTAACCCAAAGGATGGAAATCGGGTTAAGAATTCTCTTACCTCAGGCTTGTCTTACTTCAAACTTGTTTAAAATTCCTATATAATGGTTAAAAGAGTGTTATTAGTATTTTAAAGAATTTTTTTTATGTTTATAACATCTTATATGATCATTTAATAACCTCATTTCAACCCTTAATTGTTAGTATTTTGTTCCTTGCACTGTTTTGGGTGAGTTCCTTACATGATTTCCATGATTGGTTCATGATGAATGTTCTTGTCGATTGGAAGTGAAACTCCAGAATTGTAATGTAAAGGTATTTACATATTTATAGTACCATAATTTATACCATTTATCATTTCAATTTTTTATGTGAGGATTATTCATAAGTTAAAACATTAATGATGTTCGTTTAGATCATTTTAGTGGTTCTTTGTTAATAACAACCTTATTTTGTCTTATCAATTAAAACCATGAGTAAAAAAGAATTACAAAAACATGGATGAGAAATAATAAATATATTATAACCTGGTTCAACCATATAAATGGATTCATGACCATACTTGACAGAATTAATGGAAATTGAAATCACATCGTCCACGATGTCGGTAATTCGACACATCACAGACAATGTTTTTATTCCTTGAATAAGTGGGAGAGAAGAAGAATAGTGATGATGAATTTTACATGAACATGATCCAGAATATACATGATTCTTGGAGATTTCATGCCTCTTGGGTAAGAAGATATTAAGAAAGAATAAGAAAAGAAAGGAACTCAAAATAAAAGAATAATTGAGAAATCACTTACAAAAATTCGGCAGCCTAACAACTATGCAACATGATTTTAGAAAATATTAAAAAGAGAAGGGACAAGGGTCACCCATCCAGAAATTAATCATAATATATAATAGATCAATAATAATAAGGAAATAATAACATGGTATGGAAACTTGAAAGTTATACCATATAAAACAGAACTTGAATGGAAAAAGAAAGAAATTGAGAATTTTCTTACCTTGTGAATTAACTCCTAGAACTTGAAGGTTGGGACCTTGGGGGATTGAGTAAACCTTGGGAGGGATAATAGGGAGGTAAGAAGGCCAGAGATTCGTTTATGAGGAATTTGTAATGAAGTTAATGAAGGAATGGGTTGGTATTTATAGCAAAAGTGAGGGATTATTTTAATAATTTCCAAGGGACACCTCATTAGTGGTATTTGAAAAACCATGGGCTTGCCCATGGTATAAGCCACTTAGGACACCTAATAACTTATTTTACTGTACAAAATTCCACCAGATTTATTACAGCATTATTACATCATTAATGATGTCATTAACACACCAAAACTCAAAACTATATTTTTCTATTATTCACTGAAAAATTAACTGTTCCAGAAAAATCCCCAAAATTCACCCTAACCATTTATCGACACGTAGAATTAAAAAATGAAGTCCGTTTTTTGAAAATAATTTTCTAAATATTTTTAATTTAATTTTTAAATAAAATCATACTTAACACATAAATTAATAATTTTAAAACTATAACTGCTTTTATATCACATTTAAAAATTAATCAAGATGTCATTAACTTAAAGTCTTAAGAAAATAAAATAATAATACAATTTACTATTCATTAGGGTCATATTACTATTCATAAGGGTATGTTACTATTCACCAAAAAAACAAGTTGGTTCCAATGGACTCCAAATAACATACTGAACACAATTGTAGATGACAATTTTTAAAAATTCAAAACATAGAAGCAGTAAAATTATGTTTAAATACTACTTATAAATATCTACATTAAACAAAATTTCAATCATTTTAATTTATTTTTAGAAAACCTTGGGGTGTTTCATGTACGATGGCCATATTCGTGCCCATGTACACTGGTCATTCCCATGCCTGGGTACCCCTAGGGTACACGTCGGGTCACCGAATAAGGGCCACATGACATGTGATGTTTAATTATGCATGTAAACCCTAGCCATTATATAAGGGGCTCCACACGGTGTGTATTCTTCTGAACTAAAGGTTCTGAGTGTAGCAGAAGCGCCTTTGGTGGGCATTATATTAAAATTTCTTTTAATATAGAGATGCCTGAAACTCGAAGAGAGAATCTTTCATGTTGAATTTATAATTAATTCATTTATGATCAGAAGAAATATTACCTCATCTTAAGATCTTTCTCTAATGTAGATGTTGATCATTCTAAAAACCCTATTTAGATTATTTTCATTGCGCTTGGAGGATCCAAGTGTAGAATCCCTCTAGTAATGAACCACACATGCTCTTTTGATCTCCAAATGATGCTAATTGATTTTCGGGTGCTAGCGCAGCGAACCAATTGTATCGCATTGTTCATATTGATCGCTTATAGTTCCTTCAAGATTGAAGGAACCTCTCTAGCACTTATTGTTCTTAAGATGTATATATGTAAAGACCTCGACCCTAATAGCACAGATTCGATGCCTTATATTAATACATTGGCATAGATACAAGACTTGAATCCTAAGGGACCGATCAGTTTAGTAGTTTTGGAATCCAGATTACATACATGAACTTTAAATTACAACTTGAAAGAAAAAAAAACATAGAAACTCCATTGGTAACTCCCAAAAGCTCATAGACTAACCCTACAAGTCATTCATAATATCCATCTTCTTATCCTGAAGAAAATAATACATCTGAAAGGGGCGAGCCCAGATGCTCAGTAAGGGTAAGTAATACAACTGAATATAATATAAACAATAAGGCATGGTGAATGATTGAAAACACATGTTTTTAGAACATATACTTGATTGTAATATGGAAATAATAAAAGTTGAATAAATAACTATATAAAAATAATCACATGAGAATAAAACTTAACCATGGATATTCTAATAGTCCAATATTCACATAGATAATCAATTACTAATATCATAATGAGGAAATTCATATTCCAAACATCTGAAATATGCCGTCCAGGACTTGGCCAAGAAATCTGAAAATGATCAAGTCCTCGACCAAAATCATATCTGAAAATGGGTAAGGCCTCGACTAAGTTCACATATGTTTTGTCTCATGAGACCTAATGATGCATCAAGAAGCTATAACGAGCCCCAATTATCACTTGATAAGTCCAATTAATTCCTCGTATGAATGAGTTTAAACATAAAAAACATATACATATGAAATGTAAATAACTTTCCCCAATCTATAAACATAATCACTAATCATTCTGAGTAGTATGGTGAATGGTATCAAGATAGCACATCCATAGTCAAATTGATCATAAACCATTTAATAAAACACGATAGATGATAATCATAATAGATAAATATCACTAAAGCATACAATTCAATAGATCTATTGAAATAGATGAAAATAATCTAATAAAATCATCGAGTAATTCCTAAGAGAAATACCCCTTTTACTTTTCAAAAAAGAGTTCTTTTGGAAAAATCATTTGTATTTTTCATGATTGTTTTTATAAAACCAGAAATGAACAAATATAGTTTTTTCATGAAAAAATTAGTGATTTTAAAAAAATAATGGTGTCTTAAAATAGATTATGGATGGTACTTGAAAATGGGTAAGAAACTGGGAAGTTCTCTAAAATTGGGCTTGCTTATCGGAAATAATTGAGAAGTGAACCATATAAAACGTGTATTCTCCCATCAAAGAAAGATGAAATGATCAAGATATATGAGTTTGGAACATATACATAGAATTTAGAATAAGTATATAAAAATAATGAAGAATTATATTGGTTTATAGAGGGAGAAAGCATAACCTAAATGAAAATGGAGGTTTGGGAAGAAACCCTTGCCTTAGGTCTGAAAGTGTTCTGCACTTATACTTAACGTCCTCTTGAATTATCCTCTTTGAAAACCTCCTTAAGGGGATAGGTTTTAATATTTTGTTGAGACCAAAGGCTCTTGGACTTAAGGTAGAGGATAAGGAAGAGTATTGGGTAGAAATTTGATTGGGCTCAAAGCTTGGAAGGTGCGAGGAGAAGGGATGATATTTATAGTGGAGGAGATGAGTGTTTTTTGAATATTTTATTCATTTATTTATTATTTTGGCTCAAGTTTATGAATAGTTTGAGAATTATCATCATATATATTAAAATAATGAAGTATATTTTGATATTTTGAGCTTATATCAACCATAAATCATCTATGACTCGATAATTCATATATTTAACATTTATCGTAAATTATCATATTTTACTATTCACTAAAAATTCAAGTATTTTAAAAAAATATCAAAAATTCACCCTAAGAATTTTTTGACATTTAGAATTCTAAAATGGACTCCATTTTATGAAAATAATTTTCTAAATATGAGAAATTTAATTTTTAATTAAAATCATTATTTACTTGAAAAATATAGATTTTAAATTTATAACTGATTTTATAACACTCTAAAAAATTAACTAAGGTCTCATAAAATTATCCTAAAATCATAAGACAAAGAAAATATTAATTTATGAATAAATTTTATGAAAATAAATTTTCTTTTAAATCATCTTATTAATTATAAAACTGTAATTAAATATTTTTGACTTACACAAATACCAACACTTAATTAATAATTTTTAAAATATTTATTTACTTATACTATGATGTAATTATATCATATTACCATTTATAAAAAGTCTAAATTTTATTTATACTTTCATAGATTAGGTTACTATTCTAATCATAAATATACTATCAATTGTAAAAAAATGACTGTTTTATAAAAAAAATTCGGGGGTTTTCACTATTCATTGGAAAATAAATATTTTCAGAAAAATACTAAAATTCCACCCTAAACTAATTTTTACATCCCACTTTTAAAAGTGAAGTTTATTTTAATCAATATAATTTATAAAAGTGTCAAAATTTAGTTTTAAAACAAGTGTACCATTAAAAGGTGGTAAATTTGTCTTTATAAAAATATAGCATTTTAATGTGTATAATTGGATTTATTCTTATATTATGCCTCTAAAAATGTTTTGAATGAATGTAAACATATTTTATTGAATATATAATATATAAATTTTATTAATATCTTTAACTAATTAGTGATTAATTTAATTTATTAATATAAAGTGTCATTGTGGGTATACAAATAGTTTTTATAAAAATACATCATTTATGTTCAATTGGTTTTCATTTCTAATTAATTGGTAACCAATGAATTAATTTTACAAACACGTGTAATCTATATTTTTATAATTTACTTAATCTCATTCATTCTCATCATTCCCAACATCTAGGAGATAACTATAATAATTAAATAATAATATTTAAATCATTTGTTAAGTTGGTAAACTATCAAAGAAGTTAAATTTAAAAAGAGGCATACTGTGAAATATTAGGGTGTTACAATAAAAGATAAATAATAGAGATAGAATTTCGTTATGTGAAATGATTCTGAAATCTCGATTAACCCTACACAGTAGACATAACCATCTATTTATAGAGCTAGGGTTTAGGTTAAAATATTATTTAATTGCATACCAACCCTTAAATAATATAGTAATCATTATTAAACCCCATAAAACATAATAATAATAATAATATTTTATGGTGTGCACTAACTTGCACGGTGATAAATATTATTTATCAGCCTACAAATAAATATTCATCACCGAACATGATCTTTGTCTGCTCCAATTCCTCGACATTTATTGAATACCAAAATAAATATTTTATTCATCAATAAATAAAATAAATATTTTATTCACAATCCAAAAAATAAATATTTATCAAATATTTACATAATCAAATAAATAAATCATTTATTACCTTGTGAATATTAATTATCAATAAAACATGAATAAAATTATTCCTCAATCTTGAGAATAATATTTATTTCATTAATTAATTTCAAATAGAATTTAATCGAGATCAACTGTTGGGTAAAAATCTCTCAAGGTATCATTGCAGTATTTTTAGGTTGATTGTGATTGTTGAAAAAGTAGGTTTATAGGATTAGTTGTGGAGTTCAAGAGGTATTGTTGACAAGATATGTTGATAAATATCTTTAACAAAGGAATGGATGCCCTGGAAGTAGTATAGAAAATTGCATACATAAGGTGACACCATTTCCCAATGTTTGCCAAATTTTGGGGGTCCAAAATTCGGAGTTTGGTTAGCATCACAAAAATTGGATTTTTTAAGGCCTTATGAAAATATGGAAAAGGAATTAGTTTTGTGAAGAATGGGCTTTGTGAGGGCGCTAAGGTTTTAATGGTGAGCTCTGTGATTACCACGTGCATTGTGAACAATGAATTTTCTTGGAGCTTTGTGAGATAGGGAGAATTGAGACCGAAATGAGGGAGCATCGCGAAATGGCAGTGACAAGGCTAGAAACTTTTGGAATCAGTGGAAACACCCATAAATAGGCCTCTACCCCCTTCAGAAAAGCAGTGAGACTTAATGAAGATCTTAAGGCTTTAGATTTTTGAAGGTGGTTCGTGAAGGTGGTTATGGTGAATTTTTTTGTGAAGGCTATGAAAGCCAACCAAATGTTTTGAGCATCGTGAAATTTAAGGAATTCACAAAGGCTATAAAAATCAAACCAAAAATTGTGAGATTCACAAAGGCTAGTTGAGCTTCACAAAATAAGTGAACTTCATGAAAGGTGGTTACTTTGCAAAGGCTATTTGAGCTTTACGAAAGAGGGAGCTTTGCGAAGGCAGTGAGCATCATGAAAGTGTTTCAAAAGGTATTACCCATTAAACTGTGGTAAAGTGGTATTCATTAATTGGATTAAAGTGGAACTTCAAAAGAGAATCTATCTACAACTGAGGATGTATTCATTAGTGATAATGAAGGGACCTACATGTCCCTAAACTTTGGGTGGATCCCTTCTAAGAGAAACAAGCAAAGGAAGAGGAATACGATGATTCTTTTCACTGGTAGTGAGCTAGAGAAATATACATAGGGAGTGACCCTTGGGAAAGCAGTGATCTAACATTAAACATTTTAATGGAAATGAGCCTTGGAATATAAGTGATCTATCCCAAACATTGTATTTTATCATTGAGCCTTAGTGGATTTGATACATCGACACATCGTCGTTGTATGCTCCTTGGATGTAGCCCAGTGAGGGTGAACCAAATAAAATCATTGTGTCTTGTGTATGATTTCATTTATGCTCATACATTGTTATGGGAAAATGAGAGAAGAGTGTTTTGTTTAATGAAGAAACAAGATATGAAGGGGTAGTAGTTTTAATCTGTCATACCCAAATTCACCACCCTCTTAAGGTATTTGACCTAGTGAACTTAACATCAATAGAAACACTAAGTGTGTGACCCTCTAGGATTTTTTCTCATTGGCATTAGGTAGGATTGTCTAAAGTTTAAGATTGCTATTTAACAATGGGTTAAGACACCCAAGAGAAAAAAACTTAATGTCACAACATTAAAAACCACATACAAATGCTCACTGTGTAATATAATCCCTTTACCATAATATCTCATCAAGCAGGTTGCACATCCGCATCATTAACTGATATGTTAGATATGTTATTCTTTGACTATCTGAAATAAGCATGTTGTTGCACCATGACCATATAATTTAATGTTATGGATATATTATAATAAAATGTTCAATATATAAACTTCCATAAATATGTAAGGGACAAATCCTTTCTTGACTTATCCTTTAATAACACTTCATTCATGACGTACCCA
The DNA here is from genome assembly GCA_963277665.1 of Viscum album. Lineage (NCBI taxonomy): Eukaryota > Viridiplantae > Streptophyta > Magnoliopsida > Santalales > Viscaceae > Viscum > Viscum album. Next base: position 1,499,584,331 of record OY728156.1, on the reverse strand, counting down.
ACATACCTTACTTCCTGCCAACATATGGTGTGATGGTTTTGGTCATTAAATCTAAATGTGAGAGTCATGACATGCATAAATGAAAATCTTAAAGTCTAAGGAACATTACACAAGCTTAAAAATAGGAATATCTGATGACACCAAAACATATAGAATTCCTATTGGTGGGTATGTTCTCATAATCTACCATCTTGGGAATTACCAAGTGCGAACTTTATGAGAAGAAGGCTCATCCACTAATGATTACTCACATCTAACAGTATAAATACTATATTTCCTATAATAGTATGTTATCCAACCATATAAATATATTTAAGAATATTTTCATAACACTTCAAGGTTCTCATCATAGCGGGAAACTGTTATGACCTTATCAATGCGACAAATACCCTAAGATACTATTATATTAAATTCATGCAGAATAATGAAAAATATGTAAAAATATGTTTTATTAATATTCAAATGATCAAATATATATTAAATCAAAGTAAAAATATTTTATCTTAGGACACTAACTCTAATAAACTCCCACTTGGACTAGAACCAACTACCTACGACTTTCAGTCTATTAGACCTCACATGATAATCATGTTTCTACTGAGTTAAGGATTTAGTCAAGGGGTCCACCATGTTGTCTTTAATAGAAATACTACTCACTGAAACCTTAACTCTTTGAGAAAAATCCCTCAAGTGATAATACTTTCGAAGTATATGCTTCATCCATTGATGTGACCTTGAATACTTTGTGATATCTGCTACTATATTATTATCAAAATAGAGTGTGATAGAATCTTTACTACTAGGTACCACATCAAGCTCTTGGATGAATTTTTATATCTATACTTTTTCCTTAGATGTCTCATAATCCATAATATGCTCAGACTCTTCTATAAAATCTATGACCACAACCTACTTTGAGCTCTTTCGTACCACAACACCTCCATTAAAAGTGAATATGTATCTCATTTGTGATTTAATATCGTATTGATCTGTTTGGAAACTATAATATATATATACTTTGATGATTAGCTCCTAATATCCTCCATAAATCAGGAACATATCCTTATTAAACCTCAGATAGTTAAGGATAGTCTTGACTACCATCCAATGGTGGTCACCTAGGTCATATTGATATTTTACTACCGCATATAAGGTGTAAGTGACATCTAGCATAGTACATAGCATAATATATACGATTGATCTAATCACCGACTCATATATAATCATTTATATTATTTTTTTCCCTCATGTTTCTAAGGACACATTTTATTTGAAAGATGAGTGCCATATGACATTGGAAATAATTCCCTCTTGGATTGTTCCATACTGAACCTCTTCGGTATCTTGTCAATATATGTACCTTGACTTAGGATGAAAAGTCTCTTGGATATATCGTGACAGATCTTGATTCCAAGAATGTATGCTACCTCACCTAAGTCCTTCATGGAAAAACATTTGTTCAACCACACCTCAATAGACTGTAAGACTGATATTTTATTTCTAATGAGTAATATGTCATTGACACATACTATTAAGAAAACAACCACACTCCCACTAAACTGTTTATAAAAACAAGGCTCCCATTTGAACTTTATGAAACCAAATTCTATTATAGACTCAACATATAGAATATTACATGACATAGGTGATTTATTTAACCCACAAATAGATTTTTGCAATTTTTACATCTTGTTGGCATCCTTTGAAGTCACAAACCCTTCAGGTTGTGTCATATAGACATCTTCCTAAAGGTTCTCATTAAGGAAGGATGTTTTGACATCCATTTTTCAAATCTCATAGTCATGGAAGGTTGAAATATATTGTATAATTATGAAATATTTCATCATTGTAACTAATTAAAAGGTTTTATTATAGTCTATACATTGATGTTGTTTAAACCCTTTTGCAACCAGTCATGTCTTATAGGTACTGAATTGCCAATCTATGTCAATTTTCTACTTGAATACCCATTTTCAACCAAAATTGTTTACATCTACTAAAGGATCTACCAAAATCCAGACTTAGTATTGGTACATGGAATCCATTTTAGAATTCATGGATTCTTTCCACTTAGAAACATTTGTTCCACTTACTACTTCCTTGTAGGTTAGAGGATCATTATTATCAACTAATAACGAGTCCCCATACTTAGTGACTATAAAAACATATCATTTTAGTTCTCTAACCTCTCTATTACTATTACACAATACTTGTGTCTTAAGAAATTATTCTTCTTCCACAGGGATTTGTGGAATTCGTACCTGTGTCAACTCTTGTGTACCATGAGCCTTGAATTTATCGAAGTCTGTCTTTATTCTACTATCTCTTTTAGAGATTTTCTCCCTATCAAGGAATATGTCATGTATTTTCACTATCACCATTTTTAAGGGGTTGTATAGGTAATATCCACTTGTTTCCTTTAGGTAACCTATAAAGGTACAATTTGTGCCTTGACGTATAGGTTTATTACCTGAGGAGGCCTTAACAAAAGGTTCGCAACCCCATACATGCAAGTATGACAACACAGGTTTCTTTCCATACCATAATTGGTATGGTATATCATCTTTAACTTTAGTTGGAACTTGGTTTATTATTTATGTTTTTTTGTTTGTAACATGTATCCCTAAAAGGATAAAGGAATACTCACATGACTCATCATTGTTCTCACCATGTTCAATAAGGTGTTGTTCCTCCTTTTTCTTACACCATTCCATTGAGGTGTATAAGGAGGAGTGAGTTGGGATAAGATCCCAAACTCTCATAAATAATCAATGAAGTCTTGATTAAGATATTATCCACCTCGATCTGAGTAGAGTTTCTTAATCTTCTTACCAAGATGTTTCTCAAATTCATTATTATATTCCTTGAATTTATCAAAGGAATCTAACTTATACCACATCAATTAGACATTTCTATATCTACTAAAATCATTATTAAAATTTATGAAGTATGAGTACCCACCCCTTTCCTTAATAAGAAATTGTCCACACACATTAGTATGAACTAATTAAAGAAGATATTTTTCCCTTTCACCCTTTAAAATAAAGGGGTATTTGGTAATTTTTCCTTGTAAACATTCATGACATACACCAAGTGGTTTTAGTTCAAAAGAATCTAAATATTCATCTTTGTGTAATTTAGTAAAATAATTTTCATTTACATGAACTGAACTAACTGGTGATGCCAAAGTTGGGTGAAATATAAGTCATGTAAAGTAATTTCATTATTGATTTCTATTACTTGGTTTGTTTAATCCAACACAAAAAGGTCATTATTTAAATGTGCCCTACCATAAAAAATGTTGTCCTTATAAAAAAACAACATTTATTCCCAAATTTGAAAACAAATCCATCTGTATCTAGTCTGGATATATAAATAATGTTTTTAGTAACGAATAACACATAATAAAAATCTTTTAAAACTAAGATCATTCCAGTTGGCAATGTGAGGTGGTAGTTGGTGATAGCTACAACAACAAGTTCATCTCTATTGGCTACTCACATATCTACCTCCCCCTAGTCAATCTTTCTGAATCTACTTGGTTTATGTATTTGAATAAATATATGAGCACCAAAAGCTGTATCTAATACCCAATTTATAGAAACAGATAAATTACACTCAATAATAAACACACTTGAAGCTTCCCCTTGCTTCTTTAGCTGAGTGTGAATTTTCTTCCAGTGGCACATGCAGAACTTTTAGCATCCTAATCCCTTGCTTACCCCTTAACATTTCTCTTCTTGGAAGGGCATAAAGAATCTTTAGGATTAGATATCTTCACTTGTATTTTCTATTTATTTACCATAAGTACGGAAGGCTTTTCATGCTTTGTCTCTTTATCTACTTAGAGGAGAAGATTAAGCATATCTATGAGAGATTTCTCAATGTTATTTATATCAAAATCTATAACAAAGCTGGAGAATCTCTAAGGGAGTGATGCAATAATGAGATCGATGTGTGGTTCATTAGGGAGTTTAAACCCTAGAACCTATATGCACTCAATGTAGCTAATGAGCTTGACTACGTGAGGCCCAACTGGTACACCCTCTCCAAATTTTCTCTAATAAATATCACTGAAGATCTCAAACCACTCATGTCTAGTTTTCTCTTAGTATAAACCATGAAGATTCTCAAGCATTATATAAGCATCCATGTTTTTGTGAGACTTCATAAGTTTACTAGACATAAATTATAGCATCAAACATTAAACATAGACCATGTCATTCATATGTTTCTCATAGACAAGGAACACTTAATCACTTGCCTCCTTAGTAGGTCAATCAAGCACTGAGGATTCAAGCACGTAAGATTTCTGTTCATGTTGTAGCACAACCCGAAGGCTTCTGAACCACTCCCAGAAGTTACTGATAGTGAGGAGATGATTTTTCTCCAATATATATTGTTGGCATAGTGTGGATATTGAACTTGACATTTTTCTATAATTATAAAAGATTATATTATTGGTACTTTTATTGATTACAAATTATGTGATAAATAATAAAATTTAGTTTATTAAGTCTCACACTATTTTATCAAGTCTTAATATCCCTCGCCATTGAACTCAGAATGTCTCATTGTTAGGATATTCTAGCATAAAGCATCCATATTCCCATCCACATAACCCAAATAAGGGTTTCTCATGATACTTTAAGGTATTTAGGTAGGCAAGTCTTTGCCAACTGTGAGCTTGCAGCTCCTTAATTTGTTGAGTGGACTCCCCAATATTGAAATCTTGACTTGGATTTTCTCAACACTTGCCTCCAAGTTACATAAAGTCTAGAGAGGTATACTTCTCTTGATATAATATATTTAAGTTAACCCATAACCTTCATAATAACTTCACATTAAAAGTAAGTGTCCCAACAAAGGTTAGTCAAACACTTATTTCTAAGGCTTTCATTCCTAATCAAGTAATGGAAGGTCATGTATGACTTAATATATATATTCGAGGGATTTTAATTTAATATTCATAAATTTTATCATGTTTTATCCTTTACATAACTTGTTAATATTAAGTGGATTTCACTTAATTAATTATATTTTATAAAAAATTTATGCATAATCATTTTATTTAAATTACATATTTGCACATTAATTCATTTATTTATGTGATAGCGGTCTTGCATCCATAAAATAAATAATGCATAATATAGAAATAAATAAATAATAAATGACTCAATCATGAGCTTGTCTAATAATTGATTTATCAAGCAAACAATAAATCAACCTTTGACCTAGGGGATTTTTTTTTGTGTCATTCTTGGCACGAGTTACAACATTCCACATGTACCATGGGTATCACCTGGGTTGGAATCATTATAGTTCTATCTTGAACTGCCTCCATGAACCTTGTGATGCTCTATTAATTACAAGTATTTATAACTCACATATAAGTGAGGGGAACCAAAGGATTGGTTAATAGGGATTAAATAAATAACCATGTACACATAGGTCCTACATAATAATGGAGGGAGGGATGACATGAATACTATCAAATTTAATTTGATATTAAATAATTACAAACCCATGAAATAAATTAAATTAAAACATCCAACACATACACAGGTCTTGGTCAAGCTCATGAAAGACCATACATACAACGTATATGCAAAAGTAAACTGGTTAACATTTAATTATATTAATTATTTATTATAAAGATAGGCATACCTATATTAATTAATTAATTAATTAATTGACTTTTATCTTAATGATCATACAAATTTTCTTGAAGATTCCATCTTAATGGCATTCATGAAAAATAAACGACTGAACCAATTATTACAGATTATTACAATAAATTAATTTAGCAATTTAATAATACTTTAAAACCATTATTAAATTATCAAACAAATATGATTCTAATCAATAAAATAAGGTTTTAATGTTTCAATTATCAATTTAATATAATTTAATTTTGTCTTTAATTGGGAGACTGCACAATGTGTACTTACGAGTTACATGTTGTGTATCTTGGTTGTTGTGTACCCAGGTTACATGATTGGGGCTTTGACATGTAAATAGGTCAAACTACATGACATGTACTACCAGCTACATTATATGTTCTATGCTTGTTGTGTGTCCATGCAACCCATCGAAGGACTCATCATGTTCATCAAACGTGGTATTACATGACATGTACAAGTCATGCCATGTATATCACATGTTGTGTGTCTACTTGTCTCGTTGAATGGATCAATGTGTACTTCAAACATGATAATTAATGTGTTACACATTGTGTACATTGTCTACACATAATGTATTCCATTAATTCAATAGGTTGTTAGTCTCTTATGGTTTTTATCATGTGTAATGACCACACAGGTTGCAAAAATTTTACCGCTATGCATGTTGACTACATAGTGTGTACGCTAGCTACACATTGTGTAATCTGACGTGTTGTGTGCTGGGTTGGCCCAGTCTACACACAGTGTGCAATAAATTCATCGTGTGTAATTATTTCTTAGTGTGTCGTGTATCCTACGACACAATCGGGTGAAGTGAACTTGGGTACATGGTGTGTACTCTAGCCACACACCATGTAATCTCATGTTATCTGGCTAGATTCCTCGACACTTCTCAATAGAATATTCAATCATTCTTCATTTTTATTAAACTTAAGAAATCATAAATCTTTAATGAAGAAATTAAAATGTTGAAAACATGTTAATTCAAATCATATTAAAGAATGATTAATATGAAATGAGAAATTCAACCACGTTTACACATATTGACCAATAATCAAATAAATAATTATAAATTTAAAACATGACCACTCTGATACCACTTGAAGGTTTCAAGCACAACATAATCCCCTTTGGTGGGTGTTATATTTAAATTTCTTTTAACATAGATATTCACAAAACCCAAAGAGAGGATTTTTCACATTAAATTTATAATTAATTCATTTATGATCAGAAGAAATATTACCTCATCTTTGGATCTTTTTCTGATGTGGATGTTGATTATTCTTAAAACCCTATTCGAATTACCTTCACTGCACTTGGATAATCCAAGTGTAGAATCCCTCTAGCGGTGATCCACACATGCTCTTTTGATCTCCGAATAATGTCAATTGATTTTTGGGTACTAGAGCAGTGAATCAATTTTCTCACATTATTCATACTAATCACTTGTAGTTTCATTGAGCCTGAAGGAATCACTCTAGTGCTTCTCGTTCTTGGGAGGGAGGGAGAGAGGAGTAAGAATGAAGAGGGAATTTCATTGTGTACAACAATTATCAAATCTCGACTAACCCTACACAATAGTCATAAACATCTATTTATAGAGTTAGGGTTTAGGTTAAAATATTATTTAATTGCACGTCAACCCTTAAATAATATAATAATCATTATTAAACCTCATGTCACATAATAATAATAATAATATTTTATGGTGTGCACTAACTTGCACAATGATAAATATTATTTACCAACTTTCAAATAAATATTCATCACCAGACACGATATTGGTCTACTCCAATTCCTCAACATTTATTGAATACTTAAATAAATATTTAATTAAAAATTTAATTTATGAATAAATAAGATAAATATTTTATTCACAATCCATTTAATAAATATTTATCAACTATTCATGTAATCAAATAAATAAATTATTTATTACCTTATAAATATTAGTGATCAATAAAACATGAATAAAATTATTCCTCTATCTTGAGAATAATATTTATTCCATTAGTTAAATTCAAATATAATTTAATCAAGATTAATGGAAACACTTAGCATGTGACCCTCTAGGATTATTTTTCATTTCCATTAGGAAAGATCAACTAAAGTCTAGGATTACTGTCTAGAAATGGGTCAAAGAAACCAAGATAAAGAACTTAATGTTGCAACATCAACAACCACATATGAACACTTACCATTTAATATAACACCTTTATCATAATATATCATCAAGAAGATTTCACATCCATGTCATCAACCTATGTGCTCGATATGTCTTTCTTTAACTATTTGAAATAAACACATCATTGCATCATTACTATAGAATTTAATTTGACAGTAATATTCCAAGTATAAGGGACTTCATTCCTATGTTTCACAAGTATCATAAGTTTAATGGAGGCCATTCCCATGTATCACAAGTATAAGGGACGTCATTCCTATGTTTCACAAGTACGAGAAGTCAAATGGGCTTTATAATTTGATAACATTCCACTTTAATAAGGGTGTAACTATTGTCTCTATTTAAACATGTGATGTGGTTATACCACTCAACTTCCAGTTAATTCATTATGGTCATCACATTTAGGAGTTAATCCAAAACTATATAGAAGATGGTTTGGTCACTTAAGAATTTACAATATCAAGGGAAATTCCATAAGCACGCCTCAAGGGGTGGAAATAGTGAAAGGGAATCTATCCCAAAAAGAGTAAGGGTACATTAGGTTATTTCTACGAGGGGTAAAAAAATTAAACAAGGGTTATGTGTACTTTTAAGAAAATACACAAGAGTTTTGATGTGTGACATCATGATTCATAATGCAAATCAATGAGACTTAAGGGATAAAAACTAAACCAACTACCTTATGCATATAGAGGAGAACTCATCCATCATCATCCTTTGGTTTAGTCCAGATCGAAAGAAAACAGAAAAATAGAAAAACACCCTAAAAATAGGGAATATGAGCTCACACTAAAATAACCCTATCTATAGGAAGAAGTATGAAGAAATGATCTAAAGGAATGTAGATCTTACTGATGTCTACCCAATGTGATAGAAGAATTTCAAATCGAAGTTCATACAGATGAACAAGATCCAAGACTAGATTTAGGTTGAAGGAGAATCTTCAAAGGAGTAAATCCTGAGGTGGTTTATTTCTAGAGAAAAAAAATGATTCTGTCAAAATAAGAGGTCCCGTCTCCTAAAAAAATAGACCCAGGGCATTTACATAGCTTATAAACTTTACATTTTGTGTAATGCTCAGGTTTTCCCCCTCTAGGTAAAAACCAACACACATCCTAAAAAGGGTTTTTATAGACCAATACACATCATGTATTTAAATACACATTGATTATTTATCCCAAAACCAACCTTTATCCCCCATATAACATTCATTACCAAAGAAAAATGACCTACCCTCCCTAAGGCATAGTTTCTAGGTTTAAGCCAAAAGAAAACCTCAACAAGGGTTTAACAAAAAATTAAAGGATCCACACCTCATAGTAAAATACAGAACATTATAGTCAATTTCTTAGCTATAATTCAGGGGTCCCAATATAAAAAGTGTCAATTGCAAGTTATATATGAAATCACCCTTTAATATGAAATTGGTATCCCCATTTAATGATGACCATTCCATTTCAGAATTTAAATTCATTTAAATTTATACTCATTTATATTGAAAATATTTTTAAATGGTTAAATTATATCGATCAATGTTTCCAATTTACAAAGGCCATGCACTTTATAAATTGAAATTTGGTGTCAATTTAATCACAACCATAGTCACATTCTAGGCCATTCAACCAATGGTCCATGACTCAACATACCCTAATTAACTACTTAAGGTGTCAACATCAAGCTATATAGGAAAAAAATGTTAGGTTGATACAGATACTTTAAGTAACCAATTATGTTTCTCATTCCCATTCAAAAAATGTTAGCATAATTCCATATATAACATTCAATGAACTCATTTCAACCATGGGAAATACAAGCAATGAGATGAACCTATATGTCATGGCATAACGCATGACATGTGAATCTCTACATGCCCATGATGACGCATGATTCAACAATTCCTTATCACACCGGGCCAAGGGTAAAATGGAATCCAAAATCATAATAAAAATAAACATCACATATCACATGTGTTTCCCAATGGTGAAATTAAAACAACTATAATAAGAAGAATCCAAAAACAACAATTCCCATCCCTGGTAATTTGGATTTTCTTTGTACATGGGTTAGCTACTCCCAGACATAGTCTCATTACCAAATTGTGACATATCTTAATGTCTTTACTACCATCCCAAAATAATAAGGCAAATAAAAGAAGCACTAATATCACTTTGTGACATCCCAAACTGGCTCACTCGATAACAATAGACGAATCGATGGTCCACATGGCCTCAAGTGTTCCTCCCAGTATGCCATAGGCTATTGACTGACAATGAGGATCCATGAAGATATATTGGGACTATAACCTCTTATGTAAAAGTAAAAAAATAGTATAATAGAATACATAAGCAGTGGAGTCATAATAATAAAGGAGAAACAATAGAGAATAGGTAAATCATCCAATCACATAATGAAAGCCATAAACCATAACTAGTGTCATATACAAAATGATTTCATGTATGTATGCTATAAAAAATGAAAAAACATGAATATGTGGAAGGAGGAAGATACAAAATTCTATAATAAAAAATACAAAAAAGGCCAAAAACTATCACCAATGTATCATGAGAATGCGCTCGTTCCTCTGCTTAGGTACTCTATCCTAATGCTAAGAATCAAGCATAAAAAACTAGGTGATTCCCTTTGTCCATACCTGAAACCATGAAGTCTATTTGGGTACCATAGACAACCCAAATAAGGTGTGAGATATACTCAACAGGACACCAAAAATAATGTCTATAACTATCCATACAATGCATATAACATGAGCAGTGTGTAGATATAGTAATGATAAAGTAGTAATGTAAACTGTAAAGGGTCATCTCTGGTTCCTAAAGGACACCCAGTTGACTCCACCCGCTTCAGACCATGTTGGGAAACCTCTGTACAGATTTCACCATGAACATATATATATATATATATGAATGTATTTATAATATGAACTATATACATAAAGACATTTATAGCCATATATACAGATATGTAGTGCTAGCTAGGACTTGAGGCGCAAATCAGGCATCCATGTCTAGTAACTAGAGTCTCATAAAGTAGTAGGGGATTTCATGCCTGAGTATCATAAATCATAAGGGTATCCATGACTAAGTATCATAGGTATATGGGACACCATTCTTGAGTATCATATCAGTAAGGATGACATGCTCGAGTATCACAGGTATATGGGATGCAATGCCTAAGTATCATATCATTAAAGATTTCATGCCTGAGTATTATAAGTAATAAGCAGTCAAATAGGTGTTAGTAATAGCTAATAAATGATTTATAATTCATTTACATTCCAATTCAACAAGGGTGTAACCATTGTTTATGTAAAATCAAGTGACGTGGTCATACCACTCACTTTCCATTTAATTAATTAAAGTCATTTCATATAGATACCAATACATAACCACTTAGTAGGTGTTTTGATCATATAATAATTTATAATATCAAGGGGAACTTCTATAATCACACCTCAAGGGGTGGAATTAGTTGATATGGACATATTCCAACAAGTACAAGGTGGAACAAGGACATTTCTATCAAGGTTAATAAATTAATTAAGGTAAAAGTGTATTTTTATAGAAACACATGGAAATTTCAGCATGAACATCACAACACATAATATAAAGAAATTAATTGAGGGATAATTACTAGACCACCTAACTTATAGTGGTAGAGGATTACTCATCTAGTATCAGCTTTCGATTTGACCTATAATAGAAGAAATTGGAAAACCAGAAAAATGCCCTAAAATAGGTTATATTAGCTCGTAATAAAATAACTCTGAAAAAGGAAAGATAAATTGATAAAAGAAGGTAATAGATCAAAGATATTATAGGGAGGAATAAAATGTGACAAATAGTGTCTTGATCAGATTCTGGATGGGGGAGAACTAAAGGAACCTAGGTGATGAGAAGAGGAGCTCTCTACACCCAGCTGTTGTGCGGAAGAAGTGAGGATTCAAATAAAAAATGGGTTATGCCCCCTTTTTTTTTAAAAAAGGACATGACATATTCATGTCATGAATAGGATACAAATTGTGAATTCCTTAGGTCACAAAAAAACCAATCATGTCCTAAATTAAATTCAGGGTGTCTAGTTAGAGAAATTCATGTCATGAATTAGTTCTACAAACAGGCTCCAGCCCCTTTCTACCTTCTTCCTAAAAATAAATCGACTGGACTAAAGGCATGGTTACTAGGTATAAGAAAAAAAACAAACTTAATAAGGGTTTATTGAAATTTAAAGGATCCATGCCTCATATGAAAAAATATAGGATCTTACACCAATCATTATAGTATGTTATCCAACCATAGAACTATATTTAAGAATATCATCATAACAATTCAAGGTTATCATCAAAGTGGAGAACTATTATGACCATATCAATGTGACAAATACCCTAGGACATTATTATATTAAATTGATATAGAAAAATAAACAATATTCAATCATATGTTTTATTAATATTAAAATGATATAATATACATGTAATCAAAGTACAAATAGTTTTTCCTAGGACACCAAATCTAACATGAACTACATGCCGTGTATTTTAGTTTTTCAAGGAAAATCCAAAATTTCTTATGTTAATCACACACACCACCATTTCATATGGATATTCTGAAAATTATTTCCATAGATCTTGGATCTATTATTAACCAAGATCGATTCATCATCGGTGGTTGGATTTCAGCCACCCATCCATTCAGAAGTCGATTCTCATTGCACCGAATCGCTGAATCGCTAACCTACAAGCGAAGAACACCTAGTCCAAGTCCTTGATCTTAAATCATAGTCATCGTACCTTGATCATGATTTTGATCCTGAAACTGAACCTATGGAAATTATCCATTGTGACAAATATAAATTTCACAACCATTAATTTACAATTATTGTCGAACTGTCAGTCAAATGAAACATCGATAATGAACGATCAAAGAACAAGGGGAGAAAAGCACGAAACAAAATAGCGATCAATAGACATTGACCATTTTTTAGATTGGACTTGATCTGTTAATAGGGGAAATGGTAATCTTAGAATAATAAATAAGGTTCAATAAAATACTAGCCAAAATTTTTAATTCCATAAAGATAAACACAAACTGTAAATCAAAAACATCAACCCAAAAATTAATCCGATGAAGGGTTTAATTCATGTTTGATATTAGATAATAAAAACAAGGATTAATCTAGAAAAAAAAATTTCTACCTCAATATTGGATTGATCACTGATGAATAAATAATCATGTGGTGTTGTATTTGGTGAGATCTAAGTACTCTATTGATGAAGACAATATCCTTGGAAAACCGACCGCTGATCCATGATTTTATCTTCACTACTAAAGATCTCTTCCATAAATCTCTTAAATCTATAGGGTTATGCATCTAAACCTAGGATTTGACCATATATGGGTTTTAATAGAGGATAAATTAGGCCATAGCTAATTAATAAACAAATAAATTATTTATTTAATTTATTTGTTTATTGTTTCACCCACGCATGCTTTTGAACAATGCACCCGGTGCATAAAAATTTTATGTTATGCCTAGGGTAAAAATTATATTTCAAACTTAATGGTGGTCTTAGATTTATAATCCAAGACACCATTAGAAATATATTCCATTATTTCAAAAAAATTGTGTGCATGTGATATAATATATTTAATATTTTTATTATCTCAACCCTGAGGATCCATGGGCCTCAGAACCCTGTGCACTAGCTCCATGCCTGAATCTGAAAATATTATTTAAAATATTCTAAAGTTTTGAAAGGAAAAAAAGAGTTGTTACATTCACCCCACCTTAGATATTTTTGTCCCAAAAATCAAAATGTATACTAAAAAAGACGAGGATAATAATCTTGAATTTGGTTTTTCCACTCCCAAGTGCTCTCTTAAAGATTATCAGGCTTCCATCAGACATGAACCAAGTAAATTTATCACTCATAAAGGATAATTTCCTACCGATCCTTGATCCCTATCAACTAATTTTTGAAGGTAGCTTCATCCTCGATGTCTATCTCACCCTAGTTGATAACATGTGATTGGTCATCCACATACCTCCTTAGTTGAGACATGCGGAATACATCATGCACCTAGTCTAAATGTGGTGGTAGGGATAAATGGTATTCCACCTTTCCAAGCCTACATAGTATCTAAAAAAGGCTAATGAATATCATAGATAACTTATTTCCACAACCAAACCTCTATAACCCTCGCTGAGGTGAGACCTTCAAGAATATATAGTCTCCCTCATCGAACTCCAAAGGCCTTCATTTTCAGTATTCATAAGACTTATGATGAATCTAGGTTTTCCTCATCCACTCCTAGATAATATTCACATTCTCTATCATTTCTCACACCAACACTGGGCCCTTGAGTACTAACTACCCTAGACTAGTCTAGCACAACTATGACCTAAATGGTCTACCATACAAGGCCTAAAATGGTGTCATTTTGATGGTAGAGTGGTGACTATTGTAATTTTTAAACTACACCAAGGGAAGGTGATCCTCTTAACCATGACCAAATTCCAACATTCAAGAAAAATCATTTCCTCTAGAACCTGAATGGTCTAATAAATCTAGCTATCTATCTGAGGGTGGAATGTTGTGCTAAACCATGACTGAGTCCCAAAATTATCCTTTAATCCTCTCCATAATCATGATGTGAAGTGATAATCATAGTCTAAAATGATTTTTTAGGGAACTTTATGAAGTTAGAGTATATCCTACATGTAAATTCATCTTAGGATTTCCACTAAGCTATGCTCTCAGATAGAGGAAGTGGGCCGACTTAGTGATCCAGTCTATGATCACCTAGATAGCATCATGACCTCTAGATGATCATAGAAGTTATTTCATGAAGTCTATATATATACCATATCACTTTCACTTTATAACCTTAAGGGGTTGATCTAAACCCATCATAACTTGGTGTTTGGCCTTCACCTGATGGTAAGTGACCATTGAGAGATAAACTAAACTATACAACTCTTCATTCTTGGACACCAAAACTGACCCCAAATGTTCTGATACATCTTATCCACCCCTAGATATACCACTAAGTGGGATGTATGAGACTACCTTAGAACCTCCTCTCATATTGTTATTGATACCATCGTAATTCCTCATAAAATGATAACATGATCCCCACCTTCATAAAATCAACTAAGAGCATGTCCAGTGGATATATAGCCACACAAGGTCTCACAATTGATATCTTCAAGCTATGCCTCCCTAACACTTTGAAGAAGTAGTAGGGTAAAAAACATCAACTGAAGGAAAGTTGTAACATCCTCATCCACTAAGGACAACTATAATGAGGCTAAATGCTCTGATTAATCACTCTACAACTATGAACAAGATCTCCTACTAAGAGCATCTTCCACCACATTCCCCTTTCTGAGAGTATAGACTATCTCAAAGTCATAATCCTATAGCAACTCTAGTCATCACCTCTGTTTCAAGTTAGTATCTTTATTTTAAAAGATATACTTAAGACTCTTGTGGTCAAAATAGATGATAAACCACTCACCCATATGGTATAATTGCCATATATTTAGGGTGAAGACCACTACCTCCAACTATAGATCATGGTTCACATAGTTTAGATCATGTGGTCTTAGATATCGGGACCCATATGCAATCAACATCCACCTATACATCAGAAAAAATCCAAGCCTAGTTTTAGAGGCATAACAAAACACCACATACTCAACATCCTCCTCTATAATTATTAATATGGGGGAATTATTCAACCTTTACCAAAACTCTTGAAAAGCCTACTAGCACTTCTATATCCACATGAAAGGTTTCCCCTTTAAAATGAAATCAGTCAAGGGTGCCAAAATCCTAGAGAATTTGGGCATGAATCTCCGTTAATAGCCTACCAACCTAAGTAATATTCATACCTCAATCACAGTCTTGGGTAGCTACAAAGATAGAACCACCCTAACCTTTACTGGGTTCATTACTACTCCCTCTTTTGAGATGATATGTCCTAACAAGTGGACCTCTCAAATCCATAATTGGCACTTATAGAACTTCCCATAAATTTGGTGCTCTCGAAGTATGTTCAGGACCATCCTTAAATGTCTCACATACTCCTCATTTGACGTCGAGTATATAAGGATGTCGTCGATGAAGACTACCATGAACAAGTTCTAGAAAGGCTAAAAGATCTGATTCATGAGTCCCATGAACATTATTATTGAATTCTTCATGCCTAAAGTCATCACCAAATATTCATAGTGATCATAGTGACATCAGAATGTCATCTTCGGTATATCATCAACTCAAACTCAAAGCTGTTGATAGCCTGACCATAGACCAATCTTCAAGAACCACCTCGCCCCTTTAAAATTGTCAAAGTGGTCATTTATTCTCATAAGTTGATACTTATTCTTGATGTTCATTTTATTTAGGTGACGATAATCCATACATAACCTCAACCTCTCATCTGCCTTCTTGGTGAAAAACACTAGAGATTCCCCAAGAGACACACTAGATCCAAAAAACCCTTTCCTCTATAAATAATATAACTAAACATTTAGATATTGAACTCTATAGGGGTTATACAATATGCTGGCATAGATATCAGGATAGTCCATGGGTGTAAGTCTATGAAGAAATTGACTTCCGGGTGGGGAGGTAATCTCGGAACATCCTTAGGGAAGATGTCCTCATACTCCACCACCATTGTAGGAAGATGAAATATCATAACATATGCTACTACAATGGTAATACTAGTGAATCTATGTGTAATCAATTGTATCCCCTTTTATATGATCTCATCCCATTTTTTCCGAACTTCCTTCTCACTAATGAAGGAAAACATCATCCCATCAACTTGAATGCACCACATCTTCTACATGAAACAACCAATCTGTGCATGAACTATAGAGATCCATCCCATACCTAGAATAAAATTGTAAGGAATCATCTCATCTATGAAAATATAATGTAAGAATCTCTCTCCTCTAAGAGTCAGGCCACACTATTAGTAAAATTGTGTAATTATTGAATCTTCCCCAACAGGAGTCTTAAAATGCAATGTTCAAGTCAAAGGATCCACTAGAATCTCTAGATATTGAAAAAGGTATGTGGTAAGGAAATAGTGGATCATTCCTATGTCTATAAATATTATAGATAAATTATAGAATACATGGATCATAATTCAAATCATCCTTAGAGCCATTAAATCATAATACTTCACTACCTGCAGCTTCCATGTCCCTAACCACTAGCTCCATGAGCCTAACATAAACCACCAGAGGGTGGTGGTGAAAAATGATAAAAATTTTGGCCACCTATTGATTCTATCCTGGATTCTCTACCATGTACACCACCCTAAAAATTCTATACTCCAACCACTACATCTACCTAGGTGATTCATTGACCGTCTCCCTATCTGTTGTATGGCGGGTTAAATAATCCTGCATGATATATCCTCATCTACCATAGGAGTATCATTTCCCCTCCCTTAACTAACTGGATCCATCCTGAGAACCCTAGATGATGGACCCTCTATCTCGAGACTACCTTTGAAAATGTCTTGCGCACTTGGACCCCTAAGTCTGTCATTGACTACCAGCTACCGCAGTCTCACCCCCAGGGTGCCCACTACCAGAGCCAACTATCAACACTTATTCAACTAGAAATCTCTCCACCAACAAGTCATGCTCCAAAAATCTATCATAGGTAGGGATATAGATAGATACCAAAACATCCCAAATATCTTGGTGAAGTCCACACTCAAAGGTCTGCACTCAAAAGTACACATCACAAATAATGTCCATGGAGTATCGTGAGAGGTTAGTAAACCTCGACACATACTTAGAAACTGACATGATGTCATTTTGGATCTCTATAATCTCTTGGATATGTATCTCCCACAATGTTATTAGGTAGAACTCCTCTCTAAAGATGTGATCAAACTCTTTCCAAGAGAGAGTCACCTTATCATGCGTCTGATTCACCAAACTCCAACATCACCCTATGGATCCATGGAGAATGAACATTTCTAGGACCACCATATGATCTAGAGGGGTCCTAACAAAGAAAAAAACTCACTCAGCTAGTTCGAGCTAGTCCTCTACTAACTAGGGGTCTAGAACACACCAAAACATGAGGGTTCTCCATCTCTAGAACTTGTGAAGTGCGATCAGCCTACACAAATTCATCTACTAGTAATGTAGGGAAAATTAGTTTCTCAGTGGGTGGAGGTAATATTGGAAAACCAAATAGAGGTACCACCTCCAGTACAGGTCCCTAAACTAAAGTCTCATCACTAGGAAAATTATCATCACTATCCTTCTGTGGAATCCTAGCTAACCATTATCATAGAGGCATCCTAAAAATGTTATGGCATACCATGGCCAAAGAGCATATCTGAGGAGTTGACTCGAGAAGAACATGGAAATCAAAATACATTCCTATATGATGCATTAATTTATGTTTTCTCTTCAACCAATGCCTATATTTACTAATTTAGTAAGCAGGTTATTAGATTCTTGGTGAATGGATATAGTGGCCGCCACACTATCACTGGGTTCCTTGGATTGATAGTTGAACTTGAGACACTTTAACATCATTGTACTAGTTCTCAAAACAAACCTCACAACTATAATATCTCTAAAATCATGCCCTAATATAACCTCTGATGATACCACTATGTCATGAACCAACCCACCAAGTCCCACTTAACCAGCGATAAGCCGAACGTGACAACCCAAGCCCACCTCCAATAGGCTAGGGGCTAGAGACAAGCACCAAGTAGGAATATCACACACATGGGAGTACTTATCCTAAAGTAACTACACACACACACATATCTCCAAACACTACTATAATGTAGAAAAAAGATACAATTGATATTAAGATGCATGTATACAATTAAGTTCAATATCAAATTATGACACATGTACGATAAAGAAAAGGTCCAAATACAAGCCCACTGAAACTGTAAAAGAGTTCGACCTTCTATAAAGAAGGGGACTAATATCTAGATGAAACTCTTGGAACCAATTGCAGTTCATCTAGAACAACTATGTTCCACCTACTTCTGATCCTCCTAGATCTCTGTCAAAAGGCATGTCATCTGCATAAGGCACAATACATGTGGATAGGGCCCATGAATGGGTGAGTATAAACATCCCAATAGAACACCCCAAAATCACCAAACATAAAGCATCAAATAGATTTAGATCAGAAGAAATGATAACATCAACCTAGATATACTCAAGATAGATAACAAATCTCAAAGTAAGGACACAACCATACTACTAGACTAGGATTCTGTTCGAGTATCTAAAACAACATTTTTTCGAGATAAATCACTCCTAAAGTCTTACCAACATTGATAGTTCTCATCTGAGAAGTTTTACCTATTAGGTCTCTCTAAGAAGGGGTATAATATAGAACTCAAAAAATATTGGTAAATAGGTAGGATATCCCACCCAGGGCCTATGGGGGATACCCAACCCTACCCAGAGTAATCTACTAGGGAAGGAATCACATGCCCTGAAAATCAGTAACATGATTCCCAAAACAACATAGGAAATAATGATAGAGGATCATACCCTAGGCTATATAGAGGGATACCTGACTCTATCCAAAAATAACTCATAGAGGGGATCAATCATCATATGCTCAGAATGGGATGCCTCACTATACCTTCATAGGTATAAACCAAGGGAATGTACCATAATGATACTCATATAGACTGAAGTGAATGAGAGATTCAACCTACCCTAAAAGA
Organism: Viscum album; assembly: GCA_963277665.1. Lineage (NCBI taxonomy): Eukaryota > Viridiplantae > Streptophyta > Magnoliopsida > Santalales > Viscaceae > Viscum > Viscum album. The sequence goes on along the minus strand of OY728156.1, from coordinate 1,499,564,703 downwards.
AGTACACAAAATGTATAGGTAATACAAAACATGTCTAGGATAGTCCAAAAATTCCTGAGTCTGAGCCCATTCCAATGTCTTCCAACCTATTCCCATCTACTTTGGTCATGCCCGTGTATACTGGTCATTCCTATGTACACTAGTCGCGTCCTTGATCGTGTACACCGGTTGTGCCCGTGCTCGAGTACCACAAGGTACACATAAGTTCTATAACCAAAGGTTACATGATGTATAAAATTTCACATGTTTCATGATATTTAATTCCACACATAAACCCTAGCCATTGTGGATGGGCCTTCACATGATGTGTGTTCCACATAACTACATGTCGTGTATTTCTATTTTTCATTAAAACTTTAGAAATTCTCACGTATCTTTATCATTCCATAATCACCTTTGGATCTTCTAAAAATTATATCCAAATATCTTGGATCTATGTACGATCGATCTCAATCCATCATTGGTGTCCAAATACTAGCCACCCATCCATTCAAAATTCAATTCTCACTGCATCATATCCCTGAACTGCTAACCCATGAATGAAGAACACCTAATTAAAGATCTCAATATTCGATTATTGTTATCACACCTCAATTTTGTTTTAAATCCTAAAACTAAACCCATATAAATGATCTTTTGTTCCAAATATCGATTTCATAACCATCAATTTTTGGGTATTGTCGAACCACTGGTCAAACATACCATCGATGATGAATGCTTGAAGAATGAGGTGAGAAAAGCATGAAAAAAGAGTAATAAAAGGACATAAGACATTTTTCAAATTATCCTTGATCCATTGAAGAATGAATTTTATGTCATTATCATTAGCGATATCTAAGGTCTCTGTTAATGAAGGTAGTCTCCTTGGAAAACTGATCGTTGATCCATGATCCCATTGTTGTTTCCAAATCTCTCCTCTATGACCCTCTTAAATATCTAGGTTTATGTATATAACCCTATTATTTGACCATAAATAAGTTTAAATAGATGAGGAATTAGGTCATGTCTAATTAATAACCAAATAAATGATTTATTTAATTGATTCGTTTATTGTTTCACCCATGACTACTTTTAAATAAAGAACTTGAAGCATACAAATGTTATGTCACAACTAGGGTAAAACCTGCATTCCAGATTTAATGGCGGTCTTAGATATATGATCTAAGATACCATTTGGAATATATTCCATTATTTTGAAAAAACTATGCATATGTGATATAATATATTTAATATTTTTATTATACCAACACCAAGGCTCCTCAGGATTTGGAACACCACGTCGGATCAACCCCTAACTTTAAAAATATTCTTTAAATTATTCCAAAGTTTTATAAGGGAAAAAATAGATTCATTACAATTATATACAACTAGGTCCAAAAGTAAACAAAATTAAAGGGGACATCCACAAAACTGGTCCAGATTCCTAGATCGATCCCATATCATAACTCCAATAAAACTCTACCAGCTCACTAATCCATAGAAGAAAGTCCCTTACCCTTACATGGATCATGAAACATAAAGTGCGCTCGAGTACTAGGTCTCCTGGGTAGGGTGTGAGTATAACTCAGCAGGCCTCCATTGACGGTGTCCCTAAGCAATTCCATTAAATACAAGTGCATGCTCAATATAGAATGTTAATAAAACAAATAAATAAATAACTTTTCACCTCATGGAATTATTAGTAGCCTGATCATGTGTGACTCTAAATACTTTGAAAAATTCTAGAATAGATGATATTACCATGGTCTAAACACACATTGAGGATGAATGATGTATCACTTTTCCACAACCCGAGATACCCTAAAATTTAAGGGGTGAACCAGGGTGTCGATATTTTCTTTTATTTATTTGGATCTTGTTCCCACATTGGTAGGAAATCGTTAAGCCTATTGATGTTGGCTACACATACATCATAAAAACATATATAGAAATAAAAATAGAGCATGCACGTTTTTACTTAGTTTACCACTAGGGGTTAGTTTGATGAGCATAAAAACGACAATGTGTCGGTGTACTAGGATCCACTAATCTTCACTAGATAGGTAGACACATTTTTTGGTCATAGTCACTCTATGTCAGGTATATTGCCTTTACAATTTTATTTAAGGATTAATATACTAATTCCCTCAAATAAATTATGTTGAATCCTCCTTTCTCACTACTTGAGATGGAGTCTTCCTCAATTTAATGAATTAAATGTGCATCAATATCATTAAGAAAATTTTCTTTTATTTTCATCAAGAAAAAAACAGAGTAAGATGATCCAATGTAATTTACATCCTTAAGAATTTTCACCAACAATAATTCACCCAAATACTACCTTTTTCTTAAATATGTTCTTCTAATACAAGTTCATGCAACCCCTTTCTCCTAGGTGAGTTTTCTCAAATAACCCCATGTAAGTATGGTCTTACAAGTCCCTCTATGAAAACTTCTTCACCCATGTATGGTTTATGTAAGTCCCATTCACATAACTCCCTTTGTTAAGGTGAGTTAATTTTACTACCTTCACTCTGTGTTGTTCTCATAACTATCTTTATGCAACTCTATTTCATGCAACTTCCTTCACCCAGATATTTAGCTCAAGTCCAGTTCACATAAGTGTACATTACATGAAAATAGAGACCTTAAAACCACTCTTGATCCCTTTTAGTTGCTAATGAGGGGTTAAATTAGTATTTATAGGAAAACCCCAGCCCTTCACGTAACCAAGAATGCTCCAATAATCAGGGTGTGTTGATCATGTAACTCCAATTTTGCGGTTCCTTTAACTATTGTTGTAACGTCTCAGATTCGGGTGCCACTCAATGGGTGCCCCGAACCCGGTTGGTCACATAACCTCAAGTGCATTTCCCCAAACGCTAGAGGCTGCCAACTAGTAGCGAGGACCCAGGTCTGATGGTGGGGAAACTATGCCCTCATTTGTCAAAGTGTAGCGTAGCAGAAAAGATAAATAACATACAATAGTGGAAGTAGTAAACAATATACAACTAAAATGGACAACTGAAGTAAAAGAGAACCAGTAGTCATATATATAAAGATGCAGCATGTCACTAATTCTATGAAAGTAGTCAGAACAGGATACTCTGTAATTAGTAATGCGAAACGGGTGGGCCGGGGCGGGGCGGACCAAGCCCACACGGGTTTGAGCCCACACAGGTTTGTCCACAAAAGCCCGCATATAATGCAAACAAAAAATTTCAAGCCCGCCCCGCCCCGCATAAACCTGTGGGTTTCCCGCGGGTTGCCCACGGGCTTTCCCACATTTACAAAAAAAAATACTATTTATAATCATTTAAATACTATATTTTTTATCATTCTTAACGGTATTTGTGGGGAGAAGTATGAATTAACAATAACTAGAGTTTTAAAGGATGTGATGGAACATTTTTTTGTGGGTTAATGGTGGAATGCGGTAACACCGATGTGGTGGCGAACTGTTGCGATAGAAAGTAGGTGAGTGATCGGTGATGGGCGATGAATGATAATGTTGGATGTGTGATGATGTGAACAACTAAACCTATGAATGAATGAAGTCTCTCCAGGTAACGATCAGTTTCAGAGAAAACTATTAGTGTTTTCATGAGGTTCTATCCAATTCTCTTAATAAAAAAATAAAATTAAATAATAACAAAATTAAATTGACCTAAAAAATATTATGATTATAATAACTCTTATAGAATTGAAACCATGCGCAGGGGCGATGAGTTCCATTTTTCGAGAGATGGGTTGAAACACCATGTGAATATGGTTAATAATTACTATATAAATAATATAATATCATATTAAAACAATAAATATAGGTCTATTTAAAATTCACATGTGAATAAATGGTGAATTAATATGACCATTATAGTGAGAAATCATATGTCACCGTTTAACCATGATTTTTTTATTAAAAAAACTAAAATGTTAAAGAAATATATATTGTAATAATAATTTTTTTAAAATCAGGCCCGCGGGTAAGCCCGCACCCGCGTGGGCTCAACCCGCACCCACGCGGGCTCAACCCGCATTGGCCCGCACTCTAAACGGTCAAAAATTTTAGGCCCGCCCCGCCCCACATCCACCCCATACCTGCAAAGCCCGTGGGCCGTGAGCCCGCTTCGCATCACTATCTACAATACAATAAAATACAACTCAAAGTACAAGGTACAACCAAACAAAACAAAGCAGAGTAAACAAAACGCAGCAGCATCGCAAGCCAAAGCTTGGTCCCATGCTCTCCTACTCCTCTGCTACAATCATGTACCTATATAGGAACCCTTTCCCCTATCGACGCATGCAACAATATGGTCTATTTGGGATGAAGACATGACCCAAATAGGGTGTGAGAAATAATTCCCAGTAGGCACCCACCAAAGGCCTGTGCCCAACTGTCAGTGAAAATATGCAACAGTAGTGTGCAAAAGTAAATGAAGTAAACTAGTAAGTACTCAAAAGTAACTATCACTACCAATTTCATTACCATTTTAATTATTACTTATCACCTCCAATCTTGTGCTTCAGTTTGGCAGGTACAACATCGAAAATCACCATAGTGAATATACAAAATAAACAGTGTCCTCAGACATGCTAAACCTCACCCTCAAGTAATCAGAATCTTGCCCTCAGGCTAACAGAACCACGCCCTCAGGCTAATCAGAATCATTCCCTCAGGTGATTTCCCTTAGACATAATGAATATTGACCTTAGGCGTATGATATAATTCCCCCAGGTATGGAAACAACTACCCTCAGGCATATGAAACATTGCCCTCAGGCTAAATGAAATACTTGCCCTCGGGCTAAAAAAAACACTTTCCCTCAGGATAAACAAGCAATCGGGCCAATCCCAACACATAAACAAGCAATTATATACATTTTATCTCAAGAAAACTCAAGCATGCTAAATCACAACATACCCTCGGGTATCCTGGCCAAACGACTAAATAGAGGAACTTGCCCCCGGGGTGGCCCTGGATCCAAGTAATGATCCCAAATAACAGTTTTAATTTATCAATAGATTATCTATGCAATTATAAATATCTTTAAGCAAAGGCCTCAGCCATACGACACCCCAACCATGGGTGCGTAGCACAATGGTACACAATTTCAACACAACAGTTGAGAGTAAACATCAGACCACCTACCTCGATTGCCCCTGATCGGTATACGTGAATGAAGCCTCCCGAATCATCCAAGAACGACATAGATCTGGGATAAATGTTAACTCATTCAAACTCAAATAACTTTACCCCGAGAAATAATTGGCAATAACTACTCAAGTAGAAGGAAGGGCCTACCCGTACGGTTCAATCGAGACCATCATAGAAGGATTCAGATTCCCAGTGTGCGGTCGGGAGATCTCCAAAGATCCGGCCTCCTCTCCCATCTCCAAAACAAACTCAAAGACTCCTATGCCAAATGAGGAGGCTACTACCCATTTTAAGTGAAAAAAACAAACTACACAGCGTGTACTCTCAAGTACACAACGTGTACTTTTCATTTTGTTAAACTATTCCCCTGGCGGCTTCTTTCCACCACGGCACTGTTCATCCGTCGACATGAGTACATGGTGTGTATATCTGATTACACGGCGTGTACGATCGCTCCACTGGCGGTTGCCTCCACTACCTTACTGTTCACCTGCCGACTGATTACACACCTTTCATTACCGATAGGACTACATGCCCTGTGTACTCATCCCACACATCCAAAGTACATGACATGTGGAAAAGTACATGGTGTGTACCCAAAAAAATTGGGATTTTCCCCAATTTTCCTTATTTTCTCAAAAACACTTAAGGAAAAAGGAAAAGAAGAAACTCGTACCTCAAGAATAAGAATCGGGTTCTTACAAACTTCCCCCCTTAAAGAAATTCATCCCCAAATTTCCCTTCCAAAGGTAGTGAAGATAAAACTATGAACAACTCTGGCCAATGAGCACGTACGTTGGTCTCCCACTCCCAGGTTTCGTCCTGCACTCGGCCATGCTGCCATATCACCCATACGAGAGGAACTGACCGGCCTCGGAGAACCTTCGTACTCCTATCAACAATACGAATCAGATTCTCCTCAAAGGATGCATCGACCTAAAGCTCAACCTCCTCAGGCTGAAAGACGTGAGACATGTATGAGTGATAACAACATAGTTAAGATACGTGGAAGACGTCGTGCATGGCCCGATACCTCTGTGGTAACTGTAACCGGTAGGAAACTGACCTGACTCTCTCCATAATCTCAAATGGCCCACATACCTTGGTGAAAGTTTACCCTGTCTCCTGATCTGCCTTTGTCCCAACCTCGGCGAAAGACGCAAGAAAACCTGATCCCTGACCATGAACTCTAAGGCTCGTCTGCGGTGATCAGCATAAGATTTATGACGAGACTGTGCAGTAGCCATCCGCTTCTGAATCAACTGGACCTGCTCAGAAGTCTCCTGCACAAGACGTGGTCCCAGTAAAGCTGCCTCACCTGCCTCCAACCAGCACAAGGGTGATCAGCATGGTCTACCATATAAAGCCTCATAAGGTGGCATCTCAATTATTTCCTGAAAGATATTATTATAGGTAAAATTGACCAGGGGTATGTGCTTCTCCCAAGAGCCCACAAAGTCCAGGACGCATGCAAAAAGCATGTCCTCAAGAACCTGTATCGTATACTCTGACTGGCCATCGGTCTGAGGGTGGTAAGCTGTGCTCAGAAGCACCTGTGTACCCAGTTCCCTCTGAAAAATCTAAAAGAAACGATATGTAAAGTGGGCGTACCTATCTAAAATGATAGAACAAGGGACCCCATGAAGACATACCACCTCTCGGATATACAACTTCTCGAGCTCGTCAACACCTAAGGTCTCATTGATCGGAAAAAAGTGATCTACCTTTGTGAGTCTATCCACAACGATCCACATGACATCATTGCCTTGAGGTGACCTCAGAAACCCAGTCACGAAATCCATCGCGACATCATCCCATTTCCATTCTGGAGTGGGTAACTGCTGTAATAGTCCGGTTGTCCTCTAATGCTCCGCCTTCACCTACTGACAGGTGGAACATCTCGTAACAAAACCAGCTACCTCTTTTTTTATACCTGGCCACCAATACTGACGTCTCAATTAATGGTACATCTTGGTGACTCCAGGATGAGCTGCCCAAGCTGAAGCATGAAACTCCCGCATCATCTCCTCGTGTATATCCCCCGGAACCCACACTCATCCATGGATACACAATACCTCATCATCTCCTATCGTCCAACCATGAGGAGGGTCCTTACTTGTCACCAACTCCCGTAGAACTAGGACTTTTGATTTAGATAGCTGTCTCATCCTCACTCTATCTAGGAGGGTAGAAGTCACAGCTAAGGAAGAAATATAGGTTTTCCCCTGACTATCGTGCACCTCCAAATGCATCTCAGAGAACAAAGCCATAAGCTGCCACTCACTACTGGCCTCCTGAACTGCCTATGTCTGAGTCTTCCTACTCAGTGCATTAGCTACTGTATTACCTTTACCAGGTGTATAGGCAGGCTCAAAGTCGAAGGACTGAAGGTATTCGACCCACCTTCGTTGTCTCAGTTTCAATTCACGCTGAGTAAAGATGTATTTGAGACTTTTGTGATCCATAAACACCATAAAATACTCTCCCAAGAGACAATTTCTCCAACAGCGCAACGCATGAACAACTGCAGCCAACTCGAGGTCATGCGTCGAGTAATTATTCTCATATGGCCTCAACTGCCGAGACCCGTACGCAACAACTCGATCACCCTACATCAACACTGCTCCCATCCCAATACTTGATGCATCATAGTAAACTGTATAGATTTTCCCCTTCTCTGGAAGTATCAGGACTGGTGTTGATTTCAACCTTCCCTTCAGCTCCTGAAAGGTTGTCTCGCAAGCTTTTGACCAAATAAACTTCACACCTTTCTTAGTCAAACCCGTCAACGACAATGGTAATCGGGAGAAGTCCTGTATAAAATGCATGTAGTAACCATCCAGCCCCAAGAAACTCTTTATCTCAAACACGTTCTTATGATTCTCCCAAGAAACTACTGCTCTTACCTTCTCTGGGTCCACCGCAACTCCTACCTCTGAGATGATATGACCCAGGAAGTGTATCCGGTCCATCCAAAAGTGGAACTTTGAGAGATTATCATATAGCTGATGCTATCTTAGTGTACTCAGTACGATCTTAAGATGAGTGGCATGGTCATGTCGAGTGTGAGAGTACACCAAGATATCTTCCACAAAGACTACCACAAAAGAATCCAAATAAGGATGGAACACCCGATTCATCAAGTCCATGAAAACTGCTAGCGCATTTGTGAGTCTGAACGGCATAACCAAGTACTCGTATAGACCATATCTGCTTTGAAAAGCTATAATCGGTATGTACAATGGTCTAACACGTAACTGATGATATCCGGATCTCAAGTCAATCTTCAAGAACACTCGTTCTCCCAGAAGTTGATCAAAAAGATCATCAATACTCGACAAGGGATATCAGTTCTTAACCGTCAGCTGGTTCAGCTTCCGATAATCCACACAGAGTCTGAGGGTACCGTCCGCCTTCTTCATAAAAAGGACCAGAGAACCCCAAGGAGAAGTACTAGGTCAGATAAAACCCCTTGCCTGCAACTCCTCTAATTGTCTCTTGAGATCCTGCAACTCAGGTGTGTCCATCCTATAAGGGTGAATGGACACCGGTGTCATTCCTGGCACAAGATCGATAGAGAAATCCACCTCGCACTCTGGAAGAAGACCTGAAAAGTTGTCCGGGAAGACATCCCTGAAACGATCAACTACTGGAGGGAAATCCTTCTGACAAGTCCCCTGATCATCCAGATATAAACTCGCAATCTGGGTTGTCACTCCACCTCGCCCGCGATGCCCAGGTCCAGCTCGGCTCACCTGGACATCCCATTCGCCCTTGTATAGAAACTCTCTGCCCTCTGGTGATGTGAAACTCACCCTGGGATGGTAGCAATCCACAAAGGCTTAAAAGGGTACCAACCAATCCATCCCGAGAATGACATCATAAGCTGTCATATCTAAGACATAGAGGTCCCATAGGAAGTGACACCCACTAACCTCAAGGGGAACTCCTTGCACTAATGCACACCTGCCATCCTCGCTCCTAATAGTGTGTCTAGCATCATGATATCAGAAGAAGAAGAAACACAGAGCCCAAGGCTCTCCAAAATGACCACAGATATAAAACTATGTGTAGCACCAGTATCGAAAAGTGCAGAAGATAAAATAGAAGCAACTAGAATAGTACCTATGACAGTGGAAGGTCCGAGTTCTTGCTCCTATTCGGTCTTTTGCACTGCATATTCCTGCCCAGTGCTGTGGCCCTACAACACAGCCTAGCTACCCTGAGCTGACCTGCCCTACTGCCTCTAAGATCCCAGTGTCTGACTACCATGGACACGACTACCATATCTTCCTGAACGCCCTGATGTATTCCAATTTCCTGACTGGTAAGAAGCTGCTGGTCCTGCTCCCACATGCGGAGTCTGCACAGAACCCCTCTCACTAGCCACTGGTGAAAACGCCCTGCAAAAGCACTGCAGATGACCCATCTTGCCACAACCTCGACACTCCACTGGGTCTCAGGGACACTGAGGTCACTTGTGCCCCTCTCTACCATACTGGTAGCAAATGACCTATCCACCTGAGGAAATCATCTGGCTAGTACTGCCACCGTGAGAGAAATCCATCTGTCTCTTCCTCTTACCGGTAGAAATAGTACCAGAAACTGGTGTTGAACTGCCCTGGCCCACACCACTAGCTTCCCACAGGTTTCTCTTAGTAATCAGCGCCTGTTTCACAATAGCATGCACTTTAGGCAACCTGAAAACATTCATAAGTGCTCGAATTTCATATCGAAGACCATCCTCAAAGCATCTAGCCCTCAACGCCTCATCACCCACTAGAACGGGTGCAAAACACTGAAGCTCGGTGAAGCGAGTAGAATAATCCATCACTGACACTGCTACAGATTCATGAACTCTCGAGCTCGATTTTCCCACAACGTCTTTGGGAAGAATTCATAGTAGGATACCTAGAAATCTTCCCACACCATGTCTCGGTGATGATCAGACTGGGTGGTAACATCCCACCACCTCTTGGCGGAATCACGCAACATTTATGTAGTGAGCTTGCCCAGGAGGCGTCTCTAGATGCTCGAAAATAGTCTGCATATAACCCAGCCATGACTCCACAGCCTATGGTCCACCATCCCCTGAAAACGTAGATGGATGCTGCTGTTGGAAGATACGTGTCAGCTCTGCCATAGATGTGGTGGCCTGCGGTGCTCCCTGGAAGGTCTGCATAAACCGCATGAAGCCTTCACGGAACTGCGCCTTTATGCCTGTGTCCGGTATAACGGCTGGCACCACATCTGGCACTACTGGAGGTTCCATTGGTAGCCCATAGCCCACCATCTTAGGAGTATAATTGTTGCCGCTCTCTTGGCGAAAAACCGGTGGTTGTCTCGGCGACACGACTCTACAAAGTCAAACGCACACCTTAGATCAAGAGTACCAAAGACCGAAAACTAGAATACCAAGAAGAGAACAAGAGAAAGAAAGAATTCAAGATTTACAAAACTTGACTACACGACGTGTTCTCACAAGCCATTCACATGGGCATGTAATCCAACTAAAACTGGTCGTGTCACACCCCAAACACACAGCGTGTCTTCTGCATACATGTCGTGTACTTGAATCCTCCTTCCCTACTCGAGTCCTTATACATGGCTAAGCCACATGGCTCTCCTAAAACAAAAATACACGGCATGTCCCACAGGCACACGACATGTACTTTACAGGCTTTCACCGGCCTGTGTTGTTCATCACACAGCCTGTGTACCCAGGTCACACTACACGACGTGTTCCAAAAAGACACGGCATGTTCAAAGAATCCCTAGACCGACCCGTGTTACTCACTACACGGCCGGCTACATGGCTGACACTACACGGCGTGTTCCAGGCAGACACGACGTGTACTAGGAAAGATAACACTGACCCGTGTTGTTCGTGACATGGCTGAGTACCTGAGTCATACTACATGGCGTGTTCAAGGTAGACACGGTGTGTATATCTTAAGGTTTCCTCTGTTCATGTTGTTAGTTAGATGAGCAGACACCGGGTCAACACTACATGGTGTGTACAATCGGTACACAACGTGTTTCCCTAAGCCATTCCCTACCCTATGTCCCCACCCACATGACCTATGACACAGGAAGAGACTACACGGTGTGTACTGAGGGTACACATCGTGTACTTAAATTTTTTTCATTTCTTTCTAAATAGAAGAACACACGACATGTGTACAAGGAACTACAGGGCGTGTATCCTGGGTTTTTCTGGACAGTAAGCCTCAAAAACTACTCCGGAACCCAGAAAAACACTGAACAACTTCTAAGTGCAAAATTCTAATTTGTGAGGGGCCATACTCCCCAAAAACCAAAGTTTGATGTCCATTCTATCAAAATCTCACACGAACATACCCTATCAAATAGTAGGTATTTATCAAAGCAGCTATCACAACAACATGCTTTTATAGCACAACAACTATCACAACAACATGAAATTTCTAATGCACCTACATGGCATGGAGACTATGCACGACATGTGATTTATAGCATGTGCCTAAATGATGCATGAGATGGAATACCCTCATATCATTGGTTTGTAACTAAATAGAACCCATGAAAAAAAATATAAACAACACACTACAAGTGCGTCACCAAATGGTGAAAATCAACTCAACTGTCAAATTTTCAAAATCAGAAAAATTGCAATAAATGAGGAAGACTTTCTTTTACCTATACATAGGTTAGCTACTCCCGGTCACAACTTATTACCAACTACCATGTCCTTCCTATCCCTGACTAAGGCTCCAAATAGTAAGTCAAAGAAAAGAACCCCTTTGATACCACTTTGTAAAGTCCCGGATCCGGGTACCACTCAACGGGGGCCCCGAACCCGGTTGGTCACATGACCTCAAGCGCATTTCCTCAAATGCCAGAGGCTACCGACTAGCAGCGAGACCCTAGGTCTAATGGCGGGGAAACTATGCCCTCATTTTTCAAAGTGTATCATAGTGGAAAAGATAAATAACATACAACAGCGGAAGTAGTAAACAATATAGAACTAAAATGGACAACTGAAGTAAAAGAGAACCAGCAGTCATATATATAAAGATGCAGCATGTCAATAATTCAATGAAAGAAGTCAAAATAGGATAATCTGTAATACAATAAAATACAACTCAAAGTACAAGGTATAGACAAACAAAACAAATCAAAGCAAACAAAACGCAGCAGCATCTCAAGACAAATCTCAGTCCCATGCTCTCATACTCCTCTGCTACAATCATGTACCTGTATAGAGACCCTTTCCCCTATCGACACCTGTAGCAATATAGTTTGTTTGGGCCGAAGACATGACCCAAATAGGGTGTGAGAAATAAATCCCAGTAGGCACCCACCAACGGCCCATGCCCAACTGTCAGTGAAAATATGCAACAACAGTGTGCAAAAGTAAATGAAGTAAACTAGTAAGTACTCAAAAGTAACTATCACTACCAATTTCATTTCCATTTTAATCATTACTTATCACCTCCAAGCTTGTGCTTCAGCTTGGAAGGTACAACATCGAGAATCACCACAGTGAATATACGAAATAAACAGTGTCCTCAGACATGCCAAACCTTACCCTCAGGTAATCATAATCTTTCCCTCAGGCTAACAGAAACATGCCCTCGGGCTAATCAAAATCACACCCTCAGGTGATTACCCTCAGGGACAATGAATATTTTCCTCAGGCATACGAGATAATTCCCTCAGGCATGGAAACAACTACCCTCAGGCATATGAAACATTGCCCTTAGGCTAAATGAAACACTTTCCCTCAGGCTAAACAAAACACTTTCCCTCAGGCTAAAAAAGCAACCAGGCTGAGCCCAACACATAATAAAGCAATTATATTAATTTTCTCTCAAGAAAAATCAATCATGCTAAATCACAACATACCCTCAGGTATCCTGGCCAAATGGCTAAACAGAGGAACGCACCCCCGGGGTGGCCCTAGATCCAAGCAATGATCCCAAACAACAGTTTTAATTTATTAACAGATTATCTATGCAATTCTAAATATCTTTCAGCAAAGGCCTCAGTCATACGACACCCCAACCATGGGTGTGTAGCACAATGGTACACAATTTCAACACAACAGTTGAGAATAAACATCAGACCACCTACCTCGATCACCCGTGATCGGTATACGTGAACGACGCCTCCTGAATCATCTAAGAATGACATAGATCTGGGATAAATGTTCACTCATTAAAACTCAAATAACTTTCTCCCGGGAAAGAATTGGGAAGAAATACTCAAGGAGAATGAAGGGCTTACCCGTACGGTTCAATCGAGACTGTCAGAGAAGGATTCAGATTCCCGGTGTGCGGTCGGGAGATCTCCAAAGCTCCAACCTCCTCTCTCAGCTCCAAAACGAACTCAAAGTCTCCTATACCAAATGAGGAGGCTACTGCCTATTTTAAGCAAAAAAAAACAAACTACACGACGTGTAATTTTCATTTTTTTAAACTATTCCCCTGACAGCTTCTTTCCACCGCGACACTGTTCATCCATCGACATGAGTACACGACGTGTATATCTGATTACACGGCGTGTACGGTCACTCCGCTAGCGACTACCACCACCACCTTACTATTCACCTGCCAACTGATTACACGGCGTGTAATTACCTAGTACACAGCGTGTAGTCGTTTTTTACACCTTTCATTGCCGACAGGCCTACACGCCTTGTGTACTCATCCCACACGGCCAAAGTACACGACATGTGGAAAAGTACATGGCTTGTACCCACAAAATTTGGGTTTTTTCCCATTTTCCTTATTTTCTCAAAAACACTTAAGGAAAAGGGAAAATAAGAAACTCATACCTCAAGAATAAGAACCGGGTTCTTACAATTGTGAATCTCCCAAACAACATGAAACTAATAACTAGACCAATGCCTCCAGTGTTGAAATTCATAGATAAATCCATGAGTTAGCCATGTATACACAACCTCAACTTCCATGAGTGTCTACTATAATAACACAAATCCACAGGCTTAGCACAGATCACACAAAAACTTGTGAAAAACCTCTATACTAGCATGAAATTCACTTAGACTTATGCAAATATCTTTCCTTTAAACCAGAATCAACTTTTCAATTCTTTTTATGTTTCACAAAAAAAGATAACACTAGAAAGTTTTGTCCATTTATAATAAACCATTTTCCTTAGTCTTTAAACTCCTTCATCAACCCAGAAATGTATTTTCAATAAACAGAACATCAATCTCTATATTAGGTCACCTTAGTTACAACAAACTCATCATATCAAAATCGAGGTGAATGATCCATCACCATCAAATATGCTAGGTTAACGATACATCACCATCACAAACCATCCAAGTGAATGATCTATCAGCAATAAAATATCAATGGTGAATGAGACATCGCATGATGAACGAGGCATCACCAACTTTGGTTGAATGATATACCCACACCACTCATCCTCAAGTGGATGATACACCATCATACATAATTCGGGTAGATGATAAGAAACCAATAAAATACACCATGGGTGGATGATGCACCACTAGAACCAACTCCTTGGGTGGATGATACACCACATTAATCAATCTCTAGGTGGATGATATACCATTTTCAAAAATCTATGAGTGCATGATATACCACCAATACTAGTATCGAGGTTGATAGTGCACCACCAGGACTAATCCCATAAGTTTATAGTTACCACCAACTAATTTTTTTTTTCATAAACCCATGATCAATAAAATTCTTATTTACCTAGGAATGTAGTAAAGTGAGCACATAGGGTCGATCTCTCAATGAGGTAGCTCACACAAACTATTATTCTATTGTCACTATTTATTACCTAAAAATATACTACAAATGAAAACCTAAATCAGTGTGGGTTTCACTACTATAAATCTAACCCATACTAATGAACCTAAACTAATGGTTTGGAAAATCATTTATATAGGTATGGTTTTTGACCACCTATACCAAAAGTTTGGTTAAACCATTGGTATAGGCCACTTATACCAACAGTTTGATCAAATCGTTGGTATTAGAAACACCATTATTTATATGTAATTATTTTTAATAATAAATAGTTCAAAATTGATAATTATTTTTATACATACATCTATCTATTTATGTATACAATAACACAAAAGTGGTTATTTCATAGTGGTAAAGTATTTTGAAAATAATGGTAAGGTCCTAGGATTAAAACATGGCGCTGTATTTTTTAAATATAAAACCTATACCAAAAATTTAAATAAACCATTAGTATAGGTATTTACTTTGAAATTGCCTATACTAATGGTTTTAATATCATTAGTATAACCCACCTATACCATCAGTTTGTCCAAACCATTAGTATAGGTCTATCCCAATAGAAAATCACCCAATGACTCATCAAACCATTAGCATAAGCTATAACAATGGTTCGAAGGCTGATACTAATGATTCCAAAATATTGGTATAACCTTATTTCCCATTATTTTTTGTTGAGTTACTTCAAAACAAGAGGGAGTAAGGAAATGATTTTAGGAAAAAATGAATCGAGTAAGAAACAACTACTTAAATACAACAAAATGAATGATTGTGATCAATATAATATACCCACTCATTATTTATTAATCATTATACCTTATGATAAAATTAATTAAATTATGTTTATAAATTTTTTTAACCCCCAAACCCTATAGAAGAAAACATGACCACAATTATTGGAATAAATAAACCCTAAGCTAACTTCTGGATCTTCAATTATGGAATCCAACTTTGATTGTAGTCCTAAATAAAACTTATGATCAATGTAAAATTAAGTAATAATATCCAATTTATAGATGATAATACCTTATGTATGTGGATTATATTTTAACTCTATAATTATATCCCAAGTTGATTAGATTTTATGATTAAATTATTTCTCTCACAAATCACACATGTTCAACCTCACCTGAAATGTGTAAATCATTTGAGTGATTGAAACTTTAAAAAATCATTTTATTAACCATATTTTTATGAATTATAGTAAGTACATGGATTCAAAACAACTAATAAATAAGGGAATAATTAGTTCAATCATAAAAAAATTAATCTCCCATGGGTGGATTTTTCATCATTGAGATGATTTTCACAAGTAAAGGTTTGAAAGGGTATAACCCAAACTCATCTCTAATATTATATTACATCCCAAATAAGTAAAATAAAAAGGTTTTGGGTGATTAAAAATAAAATTTTATAGAAGATAAAGAGATATTACAAGCACAAAATCAAATAAAAAAAGAAAAAAGAAATAGAATTAGAGGAGGAGAGCCTTCTTGGAAGAGATATTTTTCACAAGACTCCCTTATTACAAATGGTTAGATAGGTGGAATAGAACCACTATATTCAAAAAAACATCCTAAATACATTACCCCAACCCATAAATTTTGAAAATCTCAAATGAATAGAGTGATTAAGTTCTAGGGTTTTAAATGTCAATATGGGTACATGAGAAATTCTGCCTCCAAAATTTACTCCTCCTTGAGCCACATTTTCGACGAACTTCCCACATGAACTAGTTGTAATTATAGTTAAATTAAATGTTAGAAATTTAATTATTTAATAGTTTTAAAATTTTCATCCCATTCAAAGCACATATTCACAAATTATGGTTAAAGTGGTGAGGTGGAATTTATTCTATTGAATATAGTCCAACATTAAATTCATGTCCACTTTTCACCCTTCCAATATGGGATAAAACTAGCATGGTCTAAAAGAAAAATGTATCCCAATTAGTGTATAATTCATCCATAAATTTTAAGTCAAAATTCATCATATAGAAAATGTTAATATAAAAACACTAGAATGAATTTAAAAGGGAACAAACAAAATTTTCTTGGAATTTCCAAATTCAAGCTCCAAATAAAAATTTCCATTTAATCATAAAATAAATTTCAATGTGTGAAAAATATATCAATTATTATTAAAAAAAATATTTAATAAAAACTTGATTTATTAACTCCCCCACATTATCCATTTTAACTCTTGAAAATCATTAAATACCCCTATCAAATCCACCTAACATTCAAGAATTGAGAGAATTTTCTAATATATTTTCCAAAATAGATTTCATCATGTCTAATTTATGAAAAATAATTTCCTTTCATTTTATTTTCTCACATTTAAATTTGTTCAATCTCAAAAATCCATTTATGATCCAATCACAACTTACCTCACTTAGAGATTCAAGTCACTCTCCACTCAATAGAAATTTAATCTAGAGTTATGCTCATACTTGAAAAATGAATGTATCACCACAAGATTATGAAAACTATAATTTATATACACCATTAGAAATAAAAATGTTTTCAATCATGAGGTCTTTTCAAGGTTATTTGGTGGTTAAGGGTTAATGGGTAAAAAAATTCAAAAACTCAAAGGCTGGATAGAGGAGGTATGACTCTTAAATGCAATCACATGAATATTCAAGTGAAAACATGAGAAATATACCCCACTTAATTCTCATTAAAAATGTAAATCACCACACCCCCTTTTTGAATGGCATGATTCATGAGTCAAACAATGAACGTGATAAAGGATTTCATCCTAATTCTCTCCCTTTTTTGTTATTTTTTTCATGAAAGATGAAATTAAAAATAAATATAGTGAATGAACAAAAAATTAAGAAAATAAGAACAATGAATAATTCAATATAATATTTATATTTTTTATTTTATTTTCCCTTTTAAAAGAAAAATATTATATTAATGATTTATGATGAATAATGAATCATGCTTATTCCTCTCTCTCCATTGCCCATAATAGCGACACACACCTCATACTACCCTGTATGAATTGCTTCCCAAAGAACACACATTAAAGGTCATCCACCATACTCAAAATTGGAATATCCATGAAAATATATTCATAGTGAAGGTAGTTAAGGAAAAATCAGGTGGTGACACGTGTATGATGCAGGAAGACAGTGATGCAGGCATGACACATGCAGGATGATGTAGGCATAACACTGCACTGGGCCTTCGAGCCATGTTCATGGGCCACTTGAGCTTGGGCCTATGGGATATATAATGGGTCTACCCCTACCCATATAGAAACAAGTCTTTTATTTCATAATAAAAATAGGCTTCAACCCCAATTTTAAAAAGGTTGGATGTAAAGGGTAGGTCTCAAGTTGAAAATGTGGCTAGCCAAAGAAATTTCTTAACCATACATGAACTACAAAGATTTAAAAGATAAATAATCATAATTTATGGATCTCACACAAAATCCAAGGTTATCTTAAGAAAATGAGGGTATTGAGAAGAATATATCAAAATGGGTTTAGAATGCCTCACAGGTTTGGAAAAATAATTTGGGTTTGTGTTTCATGGGTATGTATTTCAAAAATTATCCAAAATCATAAAATGTTTGAAAATAAAATTCTAGGAAAAAGTTTCATATAAAAAATAATTTAAAATCCATTATTTCAAAAATCAATCAAACTCTTTCAAAATAAAATCAATAATGAAAATGATGAAAAATATTCCACTACTACAGATTGGCCCTTTAACAGTGTGAAAAAGGGCTTTAATAGTGCTAAAAAGGTGTTATTTTACTCAGCGTCATTAAAGGTGGGTGTCCCCTTTATCAGTGCTAAAAAAACCTGATAAATTACCTACTTTATTAGTTCTAGAAATAGCACTTATAAAGGATAACCTACTGTAATATGTTGTTTGAATAACAACACACTAAAAAAATACACCTATAACCTATATGAAAATATATAATTTAATTAAAATAAATTTTACATAATAAATATAGAAGAAACACTACTATATACATTTACAATATTGTTTTGTATAATTACATTTACAATTACTACCCAAAAACATTTAAAATTATTAATGTTTCATCATCTTGGGAACCCGTGACCCCCTCTCAAAAAGACCCAAGCATGGTATCATTTTTCGAACAATTCACCTCAACTCGAGAAAAATAATCCACCTATATAAGAAAAAAAAATGTTAGTAAGACTATAAAGAAATAAATTAAACATAAATATGAAAGAATACATTAATAAAATTTCCATTTTAAATAAAAAGACACACTTGGAGTTATACTAGTCACACCATGTGTCGTATTGAGGTGCAGTTGATTTCTACACATCAAAAATAACTTATGTATCATTGTTCTAAAGTATCAAAATAATATGAATGTGTTTTCTCAGCTTTTAATATGCCACTTGTTCTTTTTAATAAACTTAATTTCAATTTTAAATAAAAATACACACTTGGAGTTATATTGGTCATACCGTACATCAAATTTAGGTAAGGCCAATTCCTACATGTCACAAATTACTTATGGATCATTTTACTAAATTATCAAAATAATCCACATGTGTTTGCTTGGTTTTTAGTATGTCACTTGTGTTTTTTACTAAAATTTCATTTTAAATTGGAAACACACACTTTGATTTATACCGGTCACATCGTGTGTCTTTTTGACGTGAGACTGCTTTCTACACATCAAAAATTACTTACAAATAATTTTACTAAATTATCAATACAATCAGAGTGCATTTTATGAATTTTTAATGAGTGACACACATTTTGAACTAAAATGTAAATTTTAAACTAAAAATAGACACTTTGAGTCATACCAGTCACAAAGTGTGTTAGATTGAGGTTCGTTTGATTTTTACATGTCACAAATGACTTATAGATCCTTTTCCTAAAGTATCAAAACAATCCGAATGCATTTTATTAGTTTCCAATATGTCACTTATTTTTTTACTAAAATTAATGTCAATTTTAAATAAAAAGAAACACTTGGAGTCATACTGGCCACACCATACATTGTATTGAGGTGTGGTTGATTCCTACATGTCACAAATTACTTATGGATAATTTTCCTAAAGTATAAAAATAATATGAATGTTTTTTCTTAGTTTTCAGTATGTTAATTGTTCTTTTTACTAAAATTAATGTCAATTTTAAATAAAAAGGTACACTTGGAGTTATACCAGTCACAATGTGTGTTGTATTAAGGTGAGGTTGATTCCTACACATAAAAAATTACTTATAGATCATTTTACTAAATTTTCAAAATAATACGAATGTTTTTTCTCGATTTTCAGTATGTCAACTGTTCTTTTTACTAAAATTAATGTCAATTTTAAATAAAAAGACACTCTTTGAGTCATATCAGTCTAACCATGTGTCATATTTTGGCGATGATGATTCATACACATAAATGAATCATTATCCTAATGTATCAAAACAATTTGAATGTGTTTTCTTTGTTTTAAGTATGTCACTTCTTCTTTTTACTAAAATTAATGTCAATTTTAAATTAAAAGACACATTGGGAGTTATACCAGCCAAATAGTGTGTCATATTGAGGTGTGGTTGATTCCTACATGTCAAAAATGAATTATGAATCATTTTCATAAAGTGTAAAAATAATTCAAAATCATTTTCTTGGTTTTCAGTATATCAGTTGTTCTTTTTATTAAAATTAATGTCAATTTTAAATAAAAGACACACTTGAAGTCATATCGGTCACACCATGCATTAGATTGAGGTGATTATGATTCCTACACATCAAAAATGAATTATGGATCATTTTAATAAAGTATTAAAATAATCCGAATGTGTTTTCTTGGTTTTGAGTATGTCACTTTTGTTTTTTACTAAAATGTCATTTCAAACTGGAAATACAAACTTTGAGTCTTACTGGTCACATCGTGTGTCAGTTTGAAATGATATTACTTCCTACACATCAAAAATTAATTATAAATAATTTTTCTTAATTATAAATACAATCAGATCACATTTTCTTGGTTTTTAGTGAGTGACACATATTTTGAACTAAAATGTCAATTTTAAACTGACAACAGACACTTTGAGTCATACCGATCACACCGTGCGTCAGATTGAGGTGGTGTTGATTACTACACATAAAAAATGATTTATGTATCATTTTAATAAATTATCAAAACAATCCAAATGTGTTTTATCAGTTTTCACTATGTCACTTATTTTTTTACTAAAATTAATGTCTATTTTAAATAAAAAGACATACTTGGAGTTATACCGGTCACACTGTGCATTATATTGAGATGTGGTTGATTACTACACATCAAAATTGAATTATGGATCATTTTCCTAAAGCATAAAAACAATTTTAATGAATTTTCTTGGTTTTCAGTATGTCAATTGTTCTTTTTACTAAAATTAATGTCAATTTTAAATAAAAAGATACACTTGGAGTTATATCGGTCACACCATGCATCAAATTGAGGTGAGGTTGATTACTAAATATTAAAAATGACTTATAGATCATTTTAAAATAGTATAAAAACAATCTGAATGCATTTTATTAGTTTTAAGTATGTCACTTGTTCTTTTTACTAAAATTAATGTCAATTTTAAATAAAAATACACACTTGGAGTCTTATCAGTCACATTGTGTGTCAGATTTAGGTGTGGTTGATTCTTACACATCCAAAATGAATTATGTATTGTTTTAATAAATAATCAAAACAATATTAATGGATTATCTTGGTTTTCAGAATGTCACATTTTTTTTACTAAAATTATTTTCAATTTTTTAATTAAAAGACACGCTTGGATTCATACCGGTCACACCGTGTGTCAGATTGAGGTGTCGTAGATTCCTACACACCAAAAATAACTTATGGATTGATGTACTAAAGTATCAAAATAATCTTAATGTGTTTTCTTAGTTTTGAGTATGTGATATATATTTTGAACTAAAATATAAATTATAAACTAAAAACATATAGTCTGAGTCATACCAAACACGTTGTATATAGGATTGAGGCATGTTTGATTGAGTATGTGATATGTTTTTTGCTTTTAACTATCTAAAAAAATCTAGAAAAGGGAGAACATATTCCATTCTGATGGAAGAGAAACCCCATGCTCCCTAAAAGACTTCACATTTTAGGAAATATGGGGTTCTTCTTCCATTATAAAGGAGAATGTTCTTTCTTTTCTAGCTTATTTTAGATAGTTGAAAGAAAAATATGACATCCCAAAAGATCTTTGAAAAAACTAAATAAATATTAGATAAAAATGATAAGGAAATTAACATACAAATAGAAGATAAAATGATAAAAAAAAATTAATTAAATAAGTATTAGGAATTCAACTTTTCATGATGGTTGTATACATTCTTGACTCATTTCCTTATTGTCATTATCTCTGTTACAATATCAAAGTCTGATCTTGCACGAGTACAAGTAGCTTCGAATAAACCACCCCAACCCAAGAAAAAGAAACCACCTATATAAGAAAACAATTCTTATGTTAGTAATACTATAAAGAAATAAATTAAATATAAATATGAAATAATACATTAATAAAATTTCAATTTTAAACTAAAACTATATAATTTGAGTCATTCGGTGTACACCATGTATCAGATTCAGTGCATGAGCATAGTACATGAGTGAATCATCCTTGTTGATGAAGTCATTTCTTCATGATCTCTGTGGAAATTAACAAAATAAGTATTAGATAATAGTGATGAGGAAATTAACTAAAAAAATGAGATAAAATGGTGAGAAAATAAACTAAATAAGAAGTAGGAATTCACATATTCATGATATATGTGTACATTTTGACACTAGGTATACTGCCCATTCATTTCTAAACAAATCTATTTTATCTTGTGAATACAAGGATTTTTGACAGTCATGGTAGTACTAGAAAAATATAAATACACAAAGGATTAATAAACATTTTAAATGAAATATTAATTATCTTCAAAATTACCTCTTCTATGATGTTAGTTTTTTTTATGGTATATGATATATCTCATAAATTTATAAACATAATAACCATAATATTTTCCATTTTTTTGTTTCAGACACTATAGAAACATTGAGAAAAATAAGTAATTTTTTTATATGTGTTTTTATAGTGAAATATTATTATATATACCCTGATACTTTTCCACTTGTAGAAGTCGACAAGATCCTTTTGCACATAGAATGTCCTCATGCCATTATTTTCACAATATTTAAACACCACCCTATCATAACATAATTCTCATTAAAACATAATATAAAATATATAACTTTAAGTTTAGTTATAAAACAATGGATGAAGTGTATTACAAATTGACAAACGTCATCACATGTGGTCAGTTTGTTGGGTATCAATGCAGTGAATCTGAAAAATAAATATTTGGAGTATCCAAATTGACCACAATGAGTACCCAATATTGCCGTAAAAACAAAAAGGAATAAGTAATTAAAGGAATGAAAATATATTTGGTATGATTAAATTGTAGAGTTTTACCTCTACATCATTGGTATTATGAAGATTCTGTCATCTGTAAGTTTTGTTTAAAACAATTTGTTCAAATTTTCCTCTATTATAAAAATTTTAACTGATTATATTTTGTTTTGGTCTGTATAAGTGATGTGAGGACTAATGAGTCCATATTTATGTTCATGTAGTAATCCCTTTAATTGGTATTGATATATGTGCCTACAAAAAATATGAATTGTATTAAGTCATAATTAACACATTAGATCAACTATTGGAAAAAAATCACAAAAACGCACCTCATGTATACATTTACAACTAAGACTCCTATCTATTCATACTTGAGGATTTAATTTAAATTCTCAAGAGTAATGAAATCTATAATATCCTCTCTTTACATTTGTTCTTCAAAATCAAATATGTGATTACTACTACTTTGTAACTTTGTATCCGCATGAACCTTTAATGTTAGTAAATTTGGATATTGAAAGGGTGGGGTAAAGGTGATTTTTAAATATATTTTTGATCGGTTGGTTGATCCTTTAGATGGTTTTGATTCGACCTTTCATTTCACCCCTTCCCTTTTTCCATAATAACATTTATCAGTTCAGACCTTTTTTCATTATTTTTTAATGTTTTAGCATGAAAAATTAATTGGAAATGAATACCTCCTTTTCAATATGTTTTTTAAAAGATTTGATGACCATTATATGAATGTTTCAATATATTTCTTGACTGTATTAATATTTGCGTCATCAAGTGGAATAGGTAGCTCGGTGCTCGAATCACAAGCTGTAGTAATCCCTATACTCACATTACCTATTGGAAGTTTTCTATTGTGTAGATTGTATTCTTAGATATTCAATATGGTATCCCTCTCAATAAGAAGATGGGTGGGTGTTGATAGATATAAATGAAAATCATTTTCACCCTCTAGAATATTGGTACAAGAAAGGTATCAGTGTCTTCCTAATTAACAATTCATAGAAACAATTATGAGAATATTGATTACCTCATCTAAGATAGCTCTTTGAGGGGAATAGATTGCCTCAAAGTTGGTGGAGGTTGGGGCAGGATCTTCATGCAATGGTTGTTCTTGAGTTGTTTATTCTCTATGCTTCCCCCATAACATTTCCTAGAAACTCGGACAGCTAATAAAATTTTTCTTCAAGGGAAGCTAATATTTACCATTTATTTATCTTTATCCCCCTGTTCTTTTCTTTTATTAAAATATGTTCGGGGTGTCACCTCAAAACCCACACTTCCAATGTAACCATAATGTTCTGGCTGCTTCAAAGCCATCAATAATAGGTGTTTATCTATTATAGATATTGATGATTCCTATGTCTAAGTCAGATGGAAAATATAGGAAAAGCAGTAATCATTGTTATGTAATAGTGATTTAATGTAAAACAAATTTTTATCATGTCATACTTGCACATGATTCTCAAACTTTTTGTGTGTTTTCATCTATCAGTATCCCATATTTATTTACATATGCCTCCTTTCATAGAACATGATGTGGGATGGAAATGGATTTATATTTGGATTCATCAATCTGTATATAAATAGAGGAACATAATTATGTTATTATTTCATTTCATATAAAAGTATTATGGTAGATTTAAAATACATACCATTTTATTCAAGTGAAGCATAACCTGTCCTTGTTTTATGGTAGGGGTATGTTGTTTTTTCTGCCCGCTCCTTATTTTCTCAGCACTCAGTTTCTATTTCATAAATTCAAAATGCTCAATCAAAGTGATTAATACATGTATTTCAAACAATTTATCACTATCCACAATGTACCTGAAAAGGAATCTCCATACGAAGGCTAGTAAATGAATCCCATGCTTCTTGTATTATCAGGTGTCCATTCATATGCGGTGAGTGTGGGTTTATTTTCCCTTTAACATATTTAAGATGAAATTTTATTAGAATTGTGTGAAAGCCTCTATGAGACTTTCCAGAAAGCATTAATACAAATTTCTCATGGGAGTCATCTACTATAAATGAACTCTATAAGGGATAATTAAGAGTAATTAAATGTTTTGTTATTTTATTTTTTATTAAAATAAAGAAAGATATCATAATGTTACCCTAATCTCTTCCCAAGTTAGTATATTAAGCGTGGACACAACATGGTTCCACAGAGCAACATCAATCATCATGCGAGATGTCGAGTGATGATCCCAATGAAACTACTGAACATGGCCTTGTTGGGGTTAATAGGCTGGTTGCGCGCATTCCATCCGATCTTGAATTTGATACCTTTTCTTTTTCACTTTAATAATTTTTTCTAACACTATCATGATACAATGCTCCTGTTTTTTTTTGCGACATTGGTTATTCACCATATACCATTTCCTTAGGTTCAACATCACCAATATGTTGTTTATATGGATTGGTAACATCAATATGTGTAGAAGTTCATTGTTTCTCTACATTGGTAGCAACAACAGGTTGAGAAACATGTTGTTCCTTGGGTTTGGGATCATCAAAACGTGAAAAAGTCATTGTTCCTCTGTATTGGGAGTAGTAGCAGGTTGAGAAACATGTTGTTCCTTAGGGTTGGGAGCATAAACACATGTAAAAGTTATTATCTGTAGAATTGGTTCAATATTTAATTTAGATTATATAAATTTAGAAGTGAATAGATAATAACATGAGGTAACACAATGTATATAAAAAATTTCCTTATTATTGAACTCTTTTTTTTAAGTTTGAAGGGATTTGACCTCTCTATAGAGTATCCAATTCCATTCATTATAGTCTCTTATGACATAAAATACCCCATCTACATTGGGACCACTATGAAATGATTATGACATCATAATGAAATAGTCATCATCAGTTAAATTTTCATCTGAACCTTTAGTGGTTTTGGTTAATAATAGAATAATTGACCACTTTTGTTTTACGGGATCTGGAACATAAAATACTTGAACTACCTATGATGCCATTATAAATGGTTGATTTTTATACCCTTACTGAAATACACTTCCATGAATCCCAATTCATTTATTTTAATGTAACTCCTATTATCAACCCACTTTCATTCAAAAATTAGGACTTGTAATGTTTTATAATCCAAATCCCATATTTGTTTGATGATGCCAGAGTATGACATATTCACATAAATTGGATTTTTTTCTTGGTACCAGATACATGAATTGATTTATACTCAAGTTTAACTGCACTATTTTTCATAGTAATTACTTCATCATGTTCATTTATATAGAACATATAACCATTAATTATATAGACATTGAAAGATAATACATGCACACTTGGTCCGCTAGCTGACCATTGAAGTCATTTTGAAATTGAATCTGGATTTTCATCTAACTCCATAAAAATATATTCTCAAAACCATCCTGTAAACTATTTATTATATGTATTTGATATCCAAATTTCATCCCTTTATGGATTCAAATGCCTAATAATTTCTTTGTGGGTTTCAACATATAGGGAAACCTCTAAACTGTTATGAAAAACGTAAAGGTGGTCTTGCTTTTAATCTGTAATATTTATTGCGAAAATATCCATTATAGAAATTCCTTCACCCAAAAGCTTCCTAGTGTTATGAGATTTTGGTAGAACAATGATTTGCACACCGAATAGGTAGTCAGTACCGAATTCAATGACTTCCTCAACAATATATCTCTTTGCAATAAAAACCAAAATTTTTGGATCTAACTTTTCACAGTGCATGATTAGGGTGCATGGTTAGGAAAACCATGATCTAAACATGCATGAGCCACTACCTCTAAACCCACATCATACAATTTACTCACACAGTTAGACAAACTATTCACCAACCATGTTATTCCCCACTATTTATCCTTTCATATTTTATCTTGGGTAGCAACATGATTTTTCCAAACCATGTGCCTAAATGTGTGCCTAACCAATACCCAATATTTCTCTTTCATGGTTTCATGGAGGTGCTTCATGATTTTTACTAAGCATTCTAAAACCATGAACCTCTATAAAATCCTCAAAAACATGCTAAAACTCCTTTGAACCTCCTGAAACATAACCTAAACATTATATATCCTTAATATACATGAATAAAGGGTCAAGTAATGAAAACTGATGGTAATAAATTCTCCCCACCATTGGTCATTCTATCCTCATAAAAGAAAAAAATATCATTGGCCTTAAATATTCCAGTCCATTACTTGACCATTTTCTTCTCACATTCCCACGTTTCTTCTTAAATCTAAACATGTTTCCATAAAACCCACACTAGACCGATGCTTTTACCACACAATATTTTCTCTCTCCTATATACAATATGTATCAGCACATAAATCAATGTAGAATATGACTCTAGGTCAATGTGATCCCATTGAATCACATGGCCAAGTTCAGATATATACTTCTTCAATTGAGATATATGAAACACATTATGCAATGAACTGAACCTTAGTAGAAAGGCTAACCAATATTTCACCTCACTAACCTGTTCAAGTATCTAAAAAAGGCCTATGTATCAAGGATATAACTTTACCTACTTCACAAAATGATGATGCCTGAGCCTTTGAGAGATTCTCAAGAACACATGATCAGTCACCTCAGATGACAATGACCATTGACGATTATCTGTATACAACTTATAATGACTCTGATCCATTTCCATCCTCTTTCTGATCAACCAAATATTCTCCATTATCTTTTTCACAAGGATTGATCCAACCAGTGAAGTCTCACCTATTTCCACCCAACAAAGTTAAGAATGAAAAGGACACCCATACAATGCTTCAAAATAAGCCATATGCATAGAGGCCTGATAAATTTTATTATAGGAAAACTCCACTAATGTTATGTGCTCCTCCCATGAGCCTAAATTATCCATCATACAAGCCCTAAACATGTCTTCCAATGTTTATATCATCCTTTTGGATTTTCCATCCATTTGAAGATGATATTCCATGCTTATAGCCAAGTGATTTCCAAGGTCTTTCTATATTTTTTTTTCAAAAAATGAGATGTAAACCTTAGATCTCAGTCTGATGCTATTTAAACTGGTTTACCATGCCTTTTTACCACTTCTCATATATAGATTTTTGACAAGTCTTCCATTGTATTAGATTCAAAAATAAGGATGAAATGGGACAACTTCGTGAGCCAATCCACTATCACCCATATGAAATATTGTCTCCAAACCATCCTTGGTAGACCTATTACTAAATATATAGATATATTCTCCCATTTACACATGATAATCAGTAAATACTGCAACATACTTGATGGTTGTTGATTCTCTTACTTGACATACTAAAAGTATTAGCATCTCAGAACAAACTCAGTCACTTTTCTTTTCATTCCAACCCACCAAAATTGTGCTTTTAGTACCTTATACCTATTTTTTATTCTAGGATGAACAACCCATCTTTAATGGTGGTAAGAATGAAGGAGTTGTTCCTAAAAATCCATAGGTACAACCATCCAATCTTGAAACCACAAAAATGATCTTTTATCAAGCTTTCATCCCTCAATGGTCTCCCCACCATTGAGTTCTGAACTCATCTCAACACATTCAGAATCAGATGTATATTCCTATTTAACCTTTTCAACCAAATTAAGAGCAGAAGAAACCAAAAAGAAAACTGAAACACTACCTTGGTCTTCACAATCCAAGTGCATGTTGGCTATCACTAACATCAACTTCTATTGATCTGAAGCTTCCTTCACCAATTGACCATATGAATTTTTTCTTAATGTATCTTCCACTGAATTTATTTTACTCAGTTTATACATCAAGTAAATTTTATAAATTTAAAGATATCCTATCCATCTTCTTTGCCTAAGAATCAAATCACATTGTGAGAAAATGTGTTTCATGCTCTTGTGATCTGTAAACAGTATGAATTTCTCAAAAAATAGATAATTATGCCGAGTATTCAAAGCATGGACCACAAAATATAATTCAAAATCATGTGTTGGGTAGTAGATCTCATGAAACTATAACTTACATGATCAATAAACAACAAAATGATCCACTTTCATGGGAACACACCCCAACCCAAATCCCAAAGCATCACAATACACAACATAATCTTGTCCTAATTCTGTCAATATCAAGATCAGTAATGATGTAAGGTGAATTTTATGTTCTTGAAAAGACTTATGATATTCATCATTCCATTGTAATGGAACAATTTTCCTTTTCAAAGCTATCATTGGTGAATCTAGTCATAAAAATTCATGAACAAAACATCACTAATAACCATCCAGGTTAAGGAAACTGTGTATCTCAATGACATTATTTGGAGGCTTCCAAGAGACCAATACCTATATCTTTTATAGATCCATAGAAACATATTTTTTAGAGATAACATGGACAAGGAAAAATACCTCTTATATCAGAAAATCACACTTTAAAATTTTGGAATAAAGACAATGATCCCGCAAGATATCCAACATTATTGCCAAGTGTTGCTCATAATCAACCTTTTTCCTAGAATACACCAGTATGTTATCCACAAAAACCACCACAAAATAATCCAGATACCTATAAAATATTTGATTCATCAATTCCATAAAGATATCTAGTGCATTCGTAAGGTCGAAATGCATAACCACGTATTCATAATGGCCATATATACTCCTAAAAGATGTCTTCGGAATATCCTCCTTCTGAACCCATAATCGGTGATATCCCAAATGTAAATTGATTTTAGAGAACCACCAGGCTCCCCTAAATTGATCAAATAGATAATCAATTCATGGATGAAGATACTAATTCTTTATCTTAACTTGGTTAAGTTTACAATAATCCACACAAATATGAAGAGTTCCATCCACCTTTTTCACAAACAAGACTAGTACTGCCCACAGAGATGTGTTAGGCCGAATTAACCCTTCACTTTCCAACTCATCCGACTAGAATTTCAATTCAAATTTTTTTTTTGGTGCTATCCTTTAATAAAAAAGTGAGGTATTAATGGTCTATAGTAAGAGATCAATCATAAACTTTACTTCTCTTGTGGGTGGTAAACCTGATAAATTACCAGGAAAAAATTAGGAAACTTATCAAAAAAATTTGGAAAAACACTATTCTCAACCTCATCCATAGATTCCAAGGTCAAGGTTTTCAATTGGTATGAGATAGTTCCAAATGATAGTTCCAAAAATTCTATTCCATTTTCCTTTATACTCCGTTATCCTCTAAATATATGCTTAATTCCATTAATAATTGTAAAACTAATATTTTGAGTATAACAATCAATGTGAGATTTGAACATTATCAACCAATATATACATAGGATTAATTCATATAAATCCATCTCAGGAACATATAAATCACAAATCAATTCAACTCCATAAATAGTTATAGAACATTTTTTGCACATAAAGGCTCAAAATTCTCTTTGTCCAAGAGGAGTTTGATGTAACACCCTGAAATTTTAAAATATGAACATCAAATCCAATTACGTATGCGACACACAACACCAAGAATGGAAGGAAATATAGTATCTAGATAATTTAAAATATATTTACTATTTTAAATAAATTAAATCTATGATATATATTTCAATTTACACAACACTAAGTTAACTTGCATTACATGTAACAATGACTTTCTTCGATAGCTTACGTTACACACAAGATTGGGTTTTACTAAATACCATTAATATTATTATTTAAAATGAAAATTATCTCATAGATTTTAAATTATAGGATATAAATAGGATTAAATAACTTATGAAAATTTATTTTTTAATTCATTGTTTATCAATTAATTAGAAATGAATATAAAAACCAATTAAATATAAATGAAATGTTTTATAAAAAACTATTATTATGCACCAAAGGTGTTTTATCATGATAAATTAAATTCATTAATATAATTAAATAATATTAATTAAATTTATATATTATATATTCAATCATTTTTTTTTCATTCATCCAATATATTTTATAGGCATAAGATAAGAACAAATCTAATTTTACCCATAAAAGCTGTATTTTTTTAAAGGTAGTTTTGTCACCTTTTAATGGCGCACTTGTTTTAAAACTAAATTTTCACTATTTAATATATTTTATTTGTGAAAATAAACTTTTAAATATGAATTTCAAAATTATCTTATGGTGAATTTTTATTATTTTTCTAAGAGGTTTCATTTTTTGATCAATAGTGAAAAATACTAAATTTTAATTAAAGACTGACTTTTCATATAAATAATAATGTTAAATTATATTTTTAATTAGATTTAAAGTCAAAATATTTAAATTATATATATATTAATCCAATTTAGGTCATTATAATCATTTTTATATTGAATTTATATATAAAAACTTAGTAAACTTTTGAACACTTACTTTAAAAGCTCGCTTTCTCATCCCGTCTACGGGATAAATTTTAAATTAAATTTTTCCAATTCTGTGATTTCAATTTAGAAAAATTGATTCCATATTTTGAATCATCATAATTTATAATTTATAATAAGTTCCATTGATTTTGTTACAAAATTTACTATAAAAAATAATTAATTTTAATCATAATGATTAAGGTTAAAAAGAATTTACTTAGTGGTTAATCTTAAAAGATAAGGTGTAAGAATGAACCTAAACCTATACAATACCCATTGGATGGAAAAATTTAGACCATTATACCTCTAGGATATAATTTTTTATGCTATTTAATCCTATCTTTAGGTAAAAATGTGGGTACACCTAACTTCTTTTAAAAAATGTCAAGTGTGTCCTCTCCCCCACTTATAAAAAGCCACCACCTCTCCCCCTTCTTTACACCTCTCAAGACATTTTGGTTTGGCCAATACCTACCCAAATAACTCTCAAAATTCTATACAATAATACTATAAGCCTTAGTTTTGTATGAAATCAGACCTTATATGGATTTAGTACAAACATAAGGAGGATACCTGAAGAAGAGGTAATATTTTCTTAAAAGTGTTTTTATTTTATTTCCTTCTCCACATCCTTTAATTATCATTATATAATAATTATATAATAAAATAATTATATTAAATATACTTATATGTTTTTATATTAAGGGTATGGCCTACAATTTCACACACTTTCATCAAATGGGATAAAGAATCATCATTTGTGTGTACGACAGACTACCGCCTCACAAACCAGTGTCTTTCTTTCTTTCATTACCACATTTCAAGGTTGATAATAATGATGGATTTATAGTTTATATATGATATATATGATATTTATAATTTATTTATGCTTATATAATTATTATAAAACACATACCTTCATGCTTTTTATTTTGTGGGAATATGATAACGTCATTCGTGTGTACGGTGGATTGCCGCCTCACGAAATGATGTGATTCAATCACGCTTTACATGGGATTTATTAAGGATGTTTTTAATAAAAATATGTGATATATATGACATAATAATGATACTATAATGATAATATATATATATATATCATTTAATTTTCATTCTTTCAATATGACAAGAAAATGGAAACAATGATCATGCATACGTACGACCTACCACCGCCATGAACAATGTATTTCATTTCCCATCAACAAATTTTATGGATTAATATAAATGCATATATAATAAATATATATGATATTTACATCATGGTTTAAATTCTAGAGATGATGAAATCAAGATCTGAGTAAGAGGAACAAAAAATAATAAGTCAAAACATACTCAAAAAACAAGGCAATTAACACCCAAAACAATGAAAATAATGAAATATTATTAACAATAAGGTGATAAGATGTTATAAAATGATTATATTTGATATTATAAATATTAATATGGTTCTGGTATAATTTAATAATATGCTTAAAACTAATATAAATGAGGCTAAAGGGCGTTCAACCAAAAGGGAGCGTAAGGTAAGGAATTTTATCTCAATTTACATTCCATTGAGACTTAATTATTATTATGAACCAATTCACTTTTATGTGGTGTATATAATTCTCCCTTAACATGTAACATCATGAATAATTTATTCTTCATGGTATTTTAAGTTTCAATTTGAATTATCTCACCCAAGGGGGTTTGACTTGATAATTACCAAATGGTAAAAGTTATTGTGTAATCTCACTTTCTCTTATGTTTGTTAACTTTCTCTTGAAAAAATCACTTTATTTTAATAAATTTTCATAATAAATTAAATTTTAATTAAATATACATATTCTTGTTTAATGTATATGATTATTTCCTAAATCGTATACCATTTTTTCATACAATTTTTTACTTTAAAAGTTTTTTGATTAACTGGGGAAATATTGATAAATTTGCATCCTTCACTCAATAAGAATATTTGATAAGGCATAGTGTTTATGAGTTAAATAGATTATTAAATATATAAGGAATTCTTTTGGCTGGTACGACATGGGTTGGGGACTGTTTAAAGTAATTCCATCGATGCATCAATAGTCTCATGAGTTGAAATAGTTGGCCAAATCAGATGAGTTTCTACCCGATATGTTTTAAACTGTCTTGTGAAAGGTATTGAAAGTAAAGGTACCATGTACCTGAGAAATATTAAATCTAATAAATAATAATTTCCTTTATTCATATTTAGTTATTATTACTATTTGTATGGTGGACTGCCGCCTCACGAAGCGATGTGATTCAATCACACTTTCCATGGGATTTATTAAGGATGGTTTTAATAAAAATATGTGATGTATATGACATAATAATAATAATATAATGATAATATATATATATATATCATTTACTTTTATTTCTTTCAATATGATAAAAAAATGGAAACAACGCTCATGCGTACGTACGACCTACCGTCACCATGAACAATGTATTTCATTTCCTATCATCAAATTTTATGGATTAATATAAATACATATATAATAATTATATATTATATTTATATCATGGTTTAAATTTTGGAGATGATGAAATCAAGATCTGAGTAAGAGGAACAAAAAATAATAAGTCAAAACATACTCAAAAAATAAGGCAATTAACACCCAAAACAATGAAAATAATGAAATATTATTAATAGTCGGGTGATAAGATGTTAAAAAATGATCATATATGATATTATAAATATTAATATGTTTCTATTATAATTTAATAATATTCTTAAAACCAATATACAGGAGGCTAAAGGGTGTTCAACCAAAAGGGAGCGTAAGGTAAGGGATTTCATCTCAATTTACATTCCATTGAGACTTAATTGTTATTATGAACCAATTAACTTTTATGTGGTTTATATACTTACCCTTTAACATGAAAAATCATGAATAATTTATTATTCATGGTATTTTAAGTTTCAATTTGAATTATCTCACCCAAGGGGGTTTGACTTGATAATTACCAAATGGTAAAAGATATTGTGTAATCTCACTTTCTCTTGTGTTTGTTAACTTTCTCTTGAAAAAATCACTTTATTTTAATAATTTTTCATTATAAATTAAATTTTAATTAAATATACATATTATTGTTTAATTTATATGATTATTTCCTAAACCGTATACCATTTTGACATGCAATTTTTTTACTTTAAAATTTATTTGATTAAATAGGGAAATATTGATAAATTTGTATCCTTCACTCAATAAGAATATTTAATAAGGCATGGTGTTTATGAGTTAAATAGATTATTCAATATTTAAGGAATGATTTGGACTAGTATGACATGGGTTGGGGACTGTTTAAAGTAATTCCCTCGATGCATCAATAGTCTCATGAGTTGAAATAGTTGGCCAAATTAGATGGGTTTCTACCCGATATGTTTTAAACCATCTTGTGAAAGGCATTGACAGTAAAGGTACCATGTACCTAAGAAAGATAGAATCTAATGAATAAGAATTTCCTTCATTTATATTTAGTTATTATTACTATTTATGAGATTCTTTCTATGACATTATCTATGGATGCATTTCATTCTTAGTTTAATGATTAAATGACACATATTTTCAGTTATTTATCTTTCCATATTGATTATGCCTTATCCAGTTATTTAAATTGATTGTGTATTTAGTTATTTAACTTTATATATTGATTATTCATTATTTATTCATGATAGATTCTGTTGTATTTAACCCTTACTAAGCATTTTATATCTACCTTATTTTATTTCCTTTCCCCAGGATTCTATGAAGTGTACTAAGAAAGATATGCAAGGATATGTTAGATGGAATAAAGTTTTTTTAAAAAAAAAACTATGTTGTAATTTTTGTATTAATTTATAATACAAGAATCATGTATGTATCTAGTTTATCAATACTAAAAAATTGATCGGTCCTTTGGTTTTTTTAAAGGTTGGGGTCGAAGCCTCATTTTATTATTTAAACCAAATACCCCTTTTAGACTGGGTAGAGGGAGACCCATTACATAGCTCGAAATCCCAAGGCCAAGTGGCCTAAATAAAAGGCTTGAAAGCCCATTTTTTTGCCCAAAGGGCCCCTTGGTGAATAGTACTGCTACAGTGCCCGGTCTGCTACAGTGCTACCACCGCTATAGTTGGTATTATAGAAGGTTTAGTAGAGACCTTGGAAACTAGATTTAAGAAAACATAGATTAGAGAATGTAACCCTATGATAGTATTTTAGGATTAGTATATAAGAACATCCTAAAGTTTTGGTAAGGTAGAAATTATGTGGGTCTTCCTAGCAACACATCCCTATCTAGAAACTACAAGTGGGAGTGGTTCTAGCACAAATGTACCTAGGGGTAATACTCTGAATTAAATCTAGAACTAGACCCTGCTTTCATACATGTCATCACATGGAGAGTGTTTATAGGGTTCTAAAATGCTGATTTATAGACCACTAGGCTACTCATGGACATCATGCAGATGATGGATCACATCTGATATGAGTTAGAGTTGTGCATGGTGTGTCTAGAGTATATGGTAGAAGGTTCTGTGGTGGTTTCCATGTCATGATCCCACACCTTTAATTGTGACTACATATATAAGTGGCTCAACACCTATCAAATTTTCCCCATTTGTCTCCTCAGGGTGCCCCCAAGCTTTCTGGGGTTTCTTGAGTTGGTGATTTTTCAAATTTTGAATGATAGTATCCATATTTTAATGTTTTATGCTGTTATCATTATGATCATTTATACTACTTGGATTAAGATCTCAAACTTATATGGGGACCCATGTGAGGTGTTATATTTTGAATTCCATTTTCATGATGTCCCATAAATAATAATACGGGAACTAAGTGATCATATGGGGAGTTTGATTGTTTTTTTTTGATTTGATATCTAATAGAAAAATAAATGGAAAGGAAAAAAATTGCTAGAAAATTGGGGGTTTATTTCAACTAGAATGGTTAATGTTGTATGTTTTTATCACATAATCTACATAATTATAAATAATTTGGTCACACTCCTAATCTAGATTCAATATTCCATTGGTTAAAACAATACAAAGTGACAATAGGATTGAGTATGCCATTGATTCAACAAATACACAGTCACAATAGAACTAAACTCCCAAAAAATTCAACTAAACCCCAATAAATCACTAATAATTTCAAAAATTATCATCTCCCCAACAAATTATGTGTTTAACTATAAAAATAATCCAAGAATTTTTTCCTCCTTGCATTGCACCCATGGTTCACCAACCACCATATTAATTTAACCCCTTTCCTTTGAAGATGAATCTACAAACATATCATGAAAAAGAATTATATATATCAGAGAGACAAAAAATATATATTAACAGGTGTAAAATAAATACATTAGTATAATTTTTCATCTTCTTCATGCTATCCCATTCTTCCAGGTATCTGATCAAGTGAATTACACAATCATTACTGGAAAAAAAGTAAACCCATTAGATAAAAAAATGGATTCAGAAAATAATACAATGGGTAATTTATTCTACAAACTAGATTACATCTGAATAGATTCATACACAAATTCAAATTTAAATGGAAAAGAAAATAATCATCATGAAAGATGACGCGATATGCTAACAAGAAATTCACCCTATATGAAATTCAAAAGATATAATAAATTACTACTTTAAAAATCACTAACTATTTTTGTTAACCAAAACCCAAATGATGAGGAAGGCCATTTTAAATACCAGCAAAGCAGATAGGTTTTCCTTTTTTATCTGTGGAATCAGTACCAATTGAATTTAGAACATGAAATTTATTTGTCTTTAAGTCATCATAGTAGAAAAACTAGTGAAAATTCATCAAATTGGGGAAAAACAAGTCGACACTCTACTATGTTTTATCCAACAACATTAGGCATGACATAGATCAAAACATCAGTGACTTTCCACTCTTAATTAGATGAGATAGTATTATCCTACAAAAATAGATTATTGAAATATATAAAACATAATATTGAAGTTTTTTACATTAATATATTACTGAAATTAGTACCATTAATAATGGATCATGTATATGTCTAGTCACTATTCCAAAAGAATACTGATCATTCACAAGAGTTCTTGCAATCGTGGTCACCATATGTGATTCTAACATTTTCATTCATATGTTAATAATTAGTTATCATAAAATAGTTGATTATAAAGGATTAATATACTAACCTTGTTTTTGAACCGTTCTGTAGGGCCCAAACAATGACACTCATGTTCAGTCAGATAGTAATTATAAATTTCAACAATAACTCTATATTAAAATTATAGGCCATAAGTACATTTAAATATAGTTCCATTATTAAAAATATGAATATAATTACAACCTAGCACTATTTTCTTCCATGATGCCTTCCCAAGTTGAACAAGTCATAAACCCCCTTTTTAAGGTTGGCTTAGCCTTTGAGAGGCTGTTGAGTGTAAGGTGACCATTTTTTTAGTATTCTTTCACTGTAACCTCCTAAGATTCATGCTTGCAGATGGATCTCCCAATAATAGTTCAAAGGCAACTTTATCCACTTCCTATTCCACTTCTTCATTGAATTTCACTTTCCCCCCTCTTCTTCATCACTTCCCTCACCTACCTCCAACACATTTTCCTTCTTTTTTTATTCCTTCACCTCATCGGATTCATCTATCTCCTCCACTTCCTCTTCAAAATCCCCTAAATGCTCATATGACTCTCCATCATCCTCTATTTCTTCCTCTAAGACATGATAAAATATTTCCACTTAAACAATAGAGGATCTAGCTAATAAATTACCTTGAACTCAAAGGATTTCATCCAGGTGCTCATTGAAACCTTTCATATATCCATTATACATACCTTCGATATCCTATAATATATAATGGTGAGAAAAATGTTAGTAATAGATATAAACAGAAATATTTCAAATTAAATAATCGATTTAATAACATATGTGCATATAAAAGGAGGATTTCAAAGTAATTAACATCAATCTTATAGAAATTAACATAGAGTATCCCCAATTTAACTCTAAGAATCCATATTTTAACACTAGCCCTTCAGTTTTTAACACTAACATTTTAGACATGAAAAGGAATCCCTTTAATTGAACATTTAAAAGTTGGTAACACTAAAATCATACATTTTAACACTATAATTACATGTTTTAACACTGGAAATACATATCTAAACACATAGGAATTTCTAATGAGGTTTTTAAGGAATTTAACATCAAGATACTAGAAATTAACACTAACCATCTACAATTTAACACTCAACATCTAGATTTTAACATTGGGAATCCACATTTTATCTTTAATAGTAATAAATACAAATAATAATCTTTTTAATTGCACAATCTAAATACTGAAACTAAAATTATAAATTTTATCACTATAATTCCATGTTTTAACATTGGAAAGACACGTAATAAAATATGAGAATCTAAATGGAGGCTTTAAATGTCGTTAAAATCATGATTATAGAAATTAACATAGAGCATCCCCAATTTAACATTGAGCATCCATATTTTATCACCAACCATCTCAATTTTTATCACTAACATTTTAGACTTGAAAAAGAAGTATTTCAATTGAACATTTCAAAGTTGGAAACACTAAAATCCCACATTTTAACACTATAATTATAGAGTTTAACACTATAAATGCACATCTAAACACATTGGAATTTCTAATGAGGATTTGAAGGAATCTATCATCAATATACATGAAATTAACACTAATCATCCACAATTTAACACTTAATATCCATATTTCAACATTGGACATCCAAATTTTATCTTTAACAATAACATATACAAACATAAAGATTTTTAATTAAACACTCCAGATACTAACAATAAAATTATAAAGTTTAATATTATAATTCCATGTTTTAACATTGAAAAGACACATAATAACATATGGTCATCTAAAAGGATGCTTTCAAATCACTTAACATCAAGCTTACAAAAATTAACATAGATCATCCCCAATTTAACACTAAGCATCCTGATTTTAACACTACCCCTCCCAGTTTTTAACAACAACATTTTAGTCTTGAAAAGGAATACTTTCAATTGAAAAATTCAAATATGGTAACATGAAAATCTCACATTTTAACACTATAATTCTAGGTTTTAACACTGACAATACACATAAAAATACATGGTCATTTTAAATGATTTTTTTAAGGCATTTGACATCAAGATCCCAGAAATTAACACTAACCATCCTCTATTGAACACTTAGCATCCATATTTTAACATTAGGCATCCACATTTTATCTTTAATAGCATCAGATATAAACAGGAATCTTTTTAATTAAAAACTCCAGATACTAACACTAAAATTCTAAAGTTTAACACTATAATTCCATGTTTTAACACTGAAAAGACACATAATAACATATGGGCATATAAAATGAGGCTTTCAAAGTAATTAACATAAATCTTACAGAAATTAACACAAAGTATCCCCAATTTAACACTGAGCAACTAGATTTTAACACTAACCCTCCCATTTTTTAACACTAACATTTTAAACTTGAAAGTGAAGTCTTTTAATTGAACATTTAAAAATTTCTAACACTAAAATATCACACTTTAACACTATAATTCTAGGTTTTAACACTCAAAATACACATCTAAATACATGGGAATTTTTAATGTGGCTTTGAAGGAATTTAACTTCAAGATCCTAGGAATTAACATTGACCATACTCAATTTAACACTCAACATATATATTTTATCATTGGGAATATAAATTTTATCTTTAATAATAATTGATATAAATAGAAATATTTTTAATTAAACACTCCAGATTCTAACTAATAAAAAATATCCAACACAGTTAAACATTTTTCAAAAAATACTAATAAGACATTCAAGCAACCACCATCATGCTTATTTTGTTTTCCTTTTTGTATCGAATTCTTATACATATTCACCTCTCAAACAAGCTCTATCAAGATGAAATTGGACCAATCCCATTCTCCAACATTTCATTGAAAACCACACAAAATAACAATATTTATTTCATTTATAAAAGAACTAGAACTAGGATTTAACATGGTCTATAATGTAAACAACATAAAGGTAGTTGCAGATTCATTTTCCCATAACCCTTCAAAAATAATTTCCTTTAATGTAGTTTACTTATTTACCATGTAACGACTCTTAATTTCTTTGTATTCATCATTACCCCTTTCAATACATACAGTTCTTCCTCCATAAGGAATGCCTAACATGTAATTAACATCTTCCTTAGTAATAATCATTTCTTTTCCTCTAAGTGTTATGGTACATGTTAGAGGATAAAAGTAATCTACAAGATTCTCATATAATTCTCTCAAAAATCATTTAAATTTAAATTCCAACATCGTAAAAAATCCTGATTCCATCACCAATTGTTTTTGCTTCTCATGTCTAATAATGAAATCAACAACATATTTAAATAAATTTGTAGAATATCTATAATTTAAAATATTTTAGGGTTTAACTATTTGACCCATTGAATCATCTTTTTCATCATTTTTCATGATATTATACTTATTCTTTTGAAAATTTGATAGTTTTGACCAAGCATATAATATTTCATAATTAGAATCCCTAGAATTTTTATACACACCTTTATTTTTCTTTAAAAAATTGCCTGCACATTACAAAGAAAAATAAAATTCTATCTGAACCATAATATAACATGATTTTCTAAAAGAAATAAAAACTTACCAGAAATAAAATCATACATAATTTTTTTCAATCCCGATGATCCATTCCTCTCCATTTTAGTATCTATAACTTCTACAAGACAATAGAACTGTAAAATAGATATCAAATATGTAAGGAATGATGACAACAATATGGTAGGAGGAACCCACTGGGAGGAGGACATCGATATGTTAGATAAAAGTTAATGGGGGAAGAGAGAGATACCAGGAGGAGGAGCTATAAATATAGGGTTTTCATAAGATAAGGGTGATGGTGCAGGAGTTGATGGTGACGACACAGGAGTGGTGGGTGATGGTGCAGTAGTTGAGGGTGACGACGTGGGAGTGGTGGGTGATGGTGAGATGAATGTACAAGAGGAGCCAATGGTGGGATATGTTTTTTGGGAGATGAGTGAGACACCATAAGAGAGGAGGGAGATGTTGTGGGAGTGAAGGAATATGGAATGGGAGTTTATAGAAATAGTAATATGCACACATTGGAGGAGCCAATAATGATCTAGGGTTTTAAGGAGATGAGAGCGATGGGGAGGGAGAATAGGGAGACGAATCGAGACTAAGGGTAATGAAAAGAAGAGCGCATGAGAGGAGGTGACTAAGGATAAGTATTTTAGTATAATAATGAAAAAATTAGGGTATAAAGGTCATTTCAATACCCAAAATAATAAAATAAGGTCCCCTGTTGTAATTTTCTCAATTCTTGGTTCTTATCCCAAATTATGCCTCTGTATTGGTCCTTAAGTGTCATTATCCCTTTTTTATAATTTTTATGAGTGATAAAACATGGAATAGAGATGGGGAAAAGGTGAGAGAGTTGTTTTATAATTTTTATGAGTGAAAAAA
Source organism: Viscum album (assembly GCA_963277665.1). Classification (NCBI taxonomy): domain Eukaryota; kingdom Viridiplantae; phylum Streptophyta; class Magnoliopsida; order Santalales; family Viscaceae; genus Viscum; species Viscum album. The sequence goes on along the minus strand of OY728156.1, from coordinate 1,499,522,456 downwards.
CATGGAAGAGATAGGGAGAGAAGGTAAACCGGACAGAACACCAACAACATAAACCCAAAATCAAAATTAAAGGCTTAAAATTTGAATATCCCTGAAAACTCAATGATCGAGATGGGAAAGACTTCATGATGATCTTCCCATACCTACCTCTTGATTCCCAACAATCTTATCTCTAATCTACCTAACATCCCAAATAATAAAGTGCTCCTATAATATCATTTTGTCACAAACCAGCCTAGGTCATCCTTGAACCGGAAACCTGAATGGATCTTGGAAAGGCCCGAAGGGTATCCCCGATACCCACAGGCTGATGACAAGCGTCAGGTCATCATAGATAAATTACCTAATAATCACAATCATAAAAAAGCAATTCATGCAGCATGATGATACAATAATCATTGAAAAAAAATACATAATAAGATCCAAAATAAAAACTACAACCAAAATGAAACTAGACACGATCTTCATGTGAACTCTTAGTCACCACTATCCACAAGACCAACCTGCTCTGAGGGTGAACCGGGACAAGAAGTTGAACCTGTAAAATAGATCAGGTCTACCGATGTCAAGTGGCATAAATAGGGTGTGAGCAAAAAACAATTCAGTAAGTAAGCATCACAGAATCCATACACATCCTTTCCCAAAATAGTCCATAAACACTAGTTTGAAAATACCAGTAAAAAATAGGTTTTTATCTTTTAAACAACCAAACACAGCTTTTCCAAAATCCAATTTTAAAAATAGAACATGGATTTCCTTTAAAAACATACTCCCATTTCAAAATTCAGTTTTTCAAAACCAAACTCTAAGAAGAAAACTACAACCCATATGAGTGCATAAATAAGAAGAAAAAAACTGAACATAAGCACCAGGGTATATTTGAAAACATTACTTAAAGTAGAGGAAGAAATATGAATATAGTTATGCCAAAATAAATAAAGCAAGCAACCAACATTCCACAAATCAATAATAAAACATACAAGGTACATAGTCAAGGGAATGTCCTAAACATCTTGAGAGGAAACCCTAGATGTACTCAATTTAGAGACATCTTTCAGTGTATGATGCATTTTGTTGTCTATCACCAACCTGGATGCTCTCAACCATCCTCACTTGTGAAAAAACCCCCATGTCCAACAACCTACCATGTAGAATCTAGTTTGTCTCGTCATGAACTAGATTATAACTATATCTCGGCCCTCTAGATGACATCTAGGATCTCGTGATGATAATATAGGCGGGAAATTTATTATTTCACCACATTATTAACATTAACTATAACCCACAGATGCCAACATGCCTGACTTTACCAATCCCCAACACCATCTATATAGAGACCCTTTCTAATTGGAGGACTACTATAGGGGTTCCCATCACATGGAAAATATTTCTCAAGTTCCAATCAGGCCTAGACATCTTGGTAATTCCAAATCCTTTACAAGAAACACTTAAAGGTTCCAACCAGGCCTTAGGTTTCTAAGAGTTTGGAATCACTTTAAAAACACATCTAAAAGTATTAAACAAGCATTAATGTTGAAATCTAAAGCACTTTTTTGGAAAACATCCTTCTTCCAAAAAGAATTCCAAAACCAAGGTATTTGTTCAAGTATTACTTTCAAGGCGAGAAATGCTCCTTTATAACAATCTTTGGGAAACACACAATTCCAAAGTTTCAAATGAGCCTATGGATAAAACTTTAGAAAAACCTCACTTTAAATCCCATTTAAAAACATTTGGAAACCAATAAAACTATTTAAGGAAAAAAAGGTTTTAGAAAACAAGCATTCTATGGAGTTTCCATTTTTATGAATGTACACATCAATATATGAACAACATGAACATATGGATATACACATATCACACCAAAATGTATATAGATGACCATAAAAATGTCTAAGGTTTGATAAAAAATAAACACAATGAAGCACCATAAATAAATATAATATTTTTCACATAAGTACCAAAACTATAAAGATGCCACAAATCCTTTCAAAGCACAATTATATTTGCAACCCAATCTTTTCGAAATTCCAAAAAGTCCAAAAAAAACTTTAAACATCTAAATCCATTAAAAATTACACTTGTCATTTTATCAAACACCTATCATGCAAATACTTTGAATACATATAGGCATAACTGTGGAAATCCTTTGAAAATCTCATTTTCATCAAACAACTAACATAGAAAAACCATAACAAATCATCTTAGAAAACCAAAATCATTAAGAACATAATTGAAATTCATTTGGAAAATCTCATCACTATATGGTATGTTTTGTAAAGGAAATGGATAGAAACACCTACCTCAACAGTGTACGAATGCGATGAAACTCTATAAGAGATAAAAACAAGTTCCAAGAACCAAAAAGAACACCCTAAAATTAAAAGAGACAACTCACATGATCCAATCCTCAATATAGGGTTTGGAAAATATATAATAAAGCTAAGGAAAGAATAAGAAACAAGAGGGGAAAAATAAAGGAGAAGGGGAAGGTTTAACCAAGGAGGAAATCCACCAAAAATTGAAAAGGAGACACCCAAAATCCAAGAAGGATGAGAGGATGAGGTCAGAAAAGGCTCCCAAGGGTCATTAAAATGAATTAGGGGGGTGGATACAACCAGTTTGGGGTTTTAAATTTAGAAGGGGAAAACTAGGAATTTCACATTTTATGGATTCTGGGAAAGTCGCACGGTTTACCAAACCATGCACTAAATATGCACACCATACTAGAAAGGTTGATAATACTCACATGATTTGGCCACATGGTTTGGTAAACTGTGTTCCAATCATGCTCCCCTATCTAGAAAGATAACCACCCTCGTACGAGATGGTCACATAGTTTCAGGAACTGCGATCCAAACATGAAAAATGGGGTTGTCAATATTACATACACCCATGAACACTTTTTGTAAGGTTTATTATAATAGTCCACAAGTCGTGCACTAGGTCTCAGACACCTAAGAATTCCACACAGTTACTATTGAGACTCGCACAGTTTGAGACAAATAGTGCGCTGCTCATGCAGGAAGAAATTAAACTGAAAATGATCCTTTGATTAGGTATTCACATCGTTTTCCTCAAACTATGCACACTAACCATGCAAAAAAAAGCAAAAAACGGACTAAAAACTACAAAACTCAAGATTTTAATAGGGAAATCAACCCAAAAACCAACGATAAGATCAAAAATGAAGAAATAAATAAAATAATAAAGAAAACCATGGTTGGGTATGATAAGGGAAACAATACACAAGTTATCTATGGTGTGTAGGAATAAAAAAACCTCAATATAATACACAATGTGACAAGTATGACTCGAAATGTGTGTTTTCATTTTAAAAATGGAATTTTAGTTAAAAATGAGTTTTACTCACTGGAAACCAAGAAAACACAATTATATTTTCTTTATACATTAGGAAAACAATCTACAAGTCATTTGTGGTGTGTATAAGTTAGCCACATGTATGATTTCGGTTTAAAAGTGACATTTTATTAAGGAACTCTTTTATATTTACATTCAATTTATTTTGTTATAGTATTACAAATATAAGACTTATTTTTTTATAGAGGTGAACTCTTTTGCTCGAGATGAGGTGGTTTGTTTGGAAACTAGTAGCATGATTATGCTCTTTTAAGAGGGATTTGAGGTCTAAAGACAATGAAACATTAATGATTTTGATTTTTTTTTGGTTTTTTTGATAAACTATTTGTACCAATGTAATTATACAAAGGGAAATAACAATAGGTGGAACTAAATACTCTAGATGGCATGGAATAAACTTTGCACCCCTAAAGCATGTGGGGGAATGGGATTTCTTGATCTTCACCTCTTCAATGACTCTCTTTTGGAAAAATAAGGTTGGTGACTACTGCAAAACACTAACTCTCTCTATGATCATATTGTCAAGGTGAAGTATTTTCCCCACTTGGAATTCAGAAAGGCGGCTTCAGGCCCCCACATGAGTTTGTTCTGGAGGAGTATTTGGGGATTGTGTGCTCTTCTTGATCATGGAATCTACTAGAGGATCAAGGATGGATCCATTGTCAATATTTGGAAGGATCCTTGGCTTCCTAGAGTTGATAGGATCTTGGAAACCTCCCCAACAGTTATCGGATTTGAGGATGCAACTGTGTGTACCCTCTTTAATAAAGAAGGTAATGGATGGAGAACTAATTTACCTGAATGATGGTTTAACAAGAGATAAGTTAAAATCATTAAATGTATTCCTTTTGTAAGTGATATGGGGAATGAAATTATTTTCCCATGCAAGGAGATTTTGGGATCATTCTCAGTGAAGTCTACATATAGTCTGGACCGCAATGCACTGATCCAAGATGTTGACGTGACTTGGAAGGTTCTTTGGTGCCTAGTGGTCCCCCCAAGTTTCGTTATTTTTTTTGGCGGGATTGCGCCGGTATCCTACCGTCCAAAATGATCCTCTTCTTCCGCCATGCGTTTGACAATCCACTATGTCCATTATGCAAGGCGGATCCTGAATTCCCCTCACATGCTGTTTTTCAATGTCCTAAGGTGAGGGATGTTTGGACTGTATGGTTTCCTAACACAATACAGTTTTTCGAGATGGAGATTGATCTTGCACCGCTGCTGGTTTCTTGGGACTCTTCTCTTCTAGTGGAGAAGGTAGCATTTTTATGCACGCTCGCATGGTTCATCTGGGTGCATTGTAACAATGTTATCTTCAACCAGATCAATAAACAAAATGGTTTTTGGGTTGAAAGGGACATTTCTTAGTTAAAGACATGGAAGAAATTTGATTCTCAGATAGAGAGCCTGAGTTTAGCCTATGGTATCACCCAGTGGACTCCTCCCCCTCTAGGCGATTTAAAAATTAATGTCGACGCTTAAATCTTGGGAATGGGATTGACAAGTTTGGAGTTATGGTTTGTGACTTCTCTGGATGTATTTTTGTTTTCAGCCATGAATCGACACATGCACTTTGGGACCCGTCAGTGGTCGAGGCTCATGCAATATGGGTTGGTTTTTCTTTGGCTATTGAGAAGGGGTGGAAATATATCATCATCGAATATGATTTTCTCACCATCATCAAGTTCATTCAGGCATAGGAGAGTGGCTCCTAATCATTCGATTTTGTGATTAAGGATTGTTCTTTCTCCTTTATCAAAAGGGAGGGGAACAGAGGTGCTCATCTTTTGTCTTCTCGAGGTCTTTCTAGTGCTAAACATGTTTGGTTGGATGACTTTACTCTTTGGATGAATTCCCTTGTTCTACCTGATCTTTGATCTATATAATTTGTATTCCTTTGTTTCAAACAAAATTTAATTATATAGTCCAATGTTTGAAATATTTGTACTATAGAGTTTCACTATTACAAATGGTTCTTTTAAAAGTGTTGGAAATAAGATTTATCAGTGCTAAAAAACATTGCTAAAATGAGTGACATTAAAAGGTTCATCCTTTATCAGCGGTAAAATAAAAGTGCTAATAAAGATGTCCATTATCAATGCTTTTGTTTTAGCACTCATAAAGACACCCATTATCAATGTTTTTTTAGCACTTATAAATTTTGAAAAAAATAAGCGCTCGCCACCCCCCTCGACCCACTCCCACTCTCATGCATGCCCCTTTGTCATTGCTCACATTGCTGCTTTGTTAGTGTTTTTCCATTTCCTAGCTTCCTGTTCACCCCTGCGCATGCCTGGAATCGACCCTGTGACCTCCCATGTGAAATTGGAACGCCTTTACCACTTCCTCGAGCTTGTTTTATTGTATATTTGATGATATTTCTATTTATTTGTATATATTTATGTAAATATTTTTTTATTCTTATATGTATAGATATTTATATAATTATTTTTAAATACATTTATAAAATATATGTTTGTGTGTGTATGATATATATATATATACACACTTATATTTATTTAAATATATTATATATTAACATTCATTTATATATAATATAATATAAATATAAATATATATTCGTTTATTAATACACACGCATATGTATATATAAACATTATATATACATTTGTATAAGTATATATATATATATATATATATTCATATATATTTTTAATGTAAAAAAATGGTTAGATGTTGTTTTAAACAAAATGGATAATAATTCTTTCCATATGATTTATATAATTATTTTTAAATACATTTTTAAAATATATCTAAATATTGTATATTTAGATATAAATTAATTTATACATTACACATATATTTATATGTTAATATATTTACATGTATATTTATACCTATTTACACATAATTGTATATTTAGATATTAATTTCTTATAATGTATTTATAAATATTTATTGCAAATCTGTTTATATACTATATTTAACTATAATTAAATATTTATAAAAAATACATTTCTATTTGATGTATTTACATAATCTGGACACACACGCACAAACACATATGCACATATTTACGTACACACGTACACATTTATATTTTGCACATACACACATAAAATATTCACATATATGTATTTGTTTACATATATTAGAATAGATGCATAAATATATATTTGTCTATTGACACACACATATTTATATATAAACATTACTTGTATAGGTATATATATTAATGCATTTTTATAAGGTAAGTAAATGGATAAATTTTTATTTTAAATAAAATGAGTAATAAATATTTATTTCCATATGGTTTATATATTTAAAAATATATTTTTATGTAAATATGTTTAAATATTTATTTGTACAATTGATTTATCAGATGTAAATATAAGAAAATATACCTATATTTATTATAAATAAAACTACAATATGAAAAATGATAAAATTTCAAAACCATAATATCTATGTTAATGTAAAGCCTAAGAATAATTAGAAAATTATTAATTATTTTTTTTAATTATTTTATAAGCCATTTATTCACTAAATATCTTTTATATTAAGTGTAAATGCATTTTTAGTCTTCTATAAATCATTAATAAAATAAAAAGAACTTTAAGTCAGTTCAATCTTCTATAAATCGCATTTAATAAAATATATTATATTTATAGTAATATAAATATATTTATATATTAATATTTGATTTTTAATGATATATAATTTTTTAGGAAATATTCATTTATGAGCGTTTAAAAGAATGATGATAAATGGTGCATTTTATCAGCGCTATAACAAAAACGCTAATTCAAGAACCCCTTTATCAGTTTTTTTTTGTAGCATTGATGAAATGTACCATTTATCATTGTTTTTTTAGGTGTGATAAAAGTATCTTTTATCAGAGTTTTTTGCCAGTGATGATAAAAGTACATCTTTTATCACCACATTTAGCTTGCGCTCATAAAGGGTAGTGTTTGATATTATGCAATTAGTAGTTTTTTTACTTGCATTTGTAATGTATTTTAATTGAAATTAAATTTTGTATTTGTTGTGTGATTTTAGTAGCATACTGTTGCAACACAGGTATTATTAGTGCTAGGAATAGCACTGAAAAAGTATCCCCTTTACCAATGATTCAAAAAGCAGTGATGAAGGACCTTCTTGATCAATGCTAAATTTTATCAATGTTTTTTTAGTGCTAATGATAAAAATTATTGATTTTTAAAGAAGCTTACAACATCAGTGTTTTTTTAGCGCTGATGAAAACTATTTCTAACGGTGTTAAAACTCATCTGTAGTAGTGAGGGGGTTTATTCAAAACTAATTATTTTCTAGGATTGATGTTTGTGGTTGTTCTTATGATGGTCATAGATATTAATTATAATAATTGTAGATCAAGACTTTTTCAATCGTCATACTATGGGTTAACAAAAATAGTTTTTTGATAGCGTTATTATATTAAAAAAATGGTGTATTGAAGATCTAAATAAATTCATAGATTTTGATTATATAAATAATAATAATAGATTTATAATTTATGTAATAGATATTTCGTTCTTTTAAAGCATCCTCATTTTTATTTCTTATATAAAAATTAGAGCCGATTTTTTTATAGTTTTAATGACCGTGGAGACACGGAAGAGAGAGGGTTTAAGCGGATTTTTTATAATTTTCAAAAAATGTTTCCAAATGCTCATGTTTCCTAAACGGCGGTTGGCCTCGACGCTCCAATAAATACCTTCAGGAGGCATTCCGTGTGCGAGTTCTTGATCGGTCCATGGAGCGCGGCCGAAGACTTACGCTTAGGGAGTTTGATCTGCGAGGTCCTGATCAGTCCATGGAGGTAGTAGGGTTTCAACGTTCGCCCACTTGCGCCGCCGGCATGGGTATCTGGGCATACGTCGCAGATCATCTTCCTCGTCAACACCTCCCGACGGTGGCCGTCGAGTTCCGCCGCCTCCACCTCCACCGATGGCACACCGTCGCACCCAACGGTACCGTCTCCCTCCTTGGCACCCACCTGGACATCGCCGTCCCCACAATAGGGGGAACCTTTTACCGGCCCCGCGTTCTCAGAGATTTCGCCGCCGCCAGGCACGCGTTCGCCGCCATGGTCTTCCAACTGGACCCAGGCCTGGACCCCGGTTTCATACATGTGATCACGGGGCAAGTGTTTCTAAGGCTTTGCAGGGCTGATTTCCGGACCACCGTGGTGGTCGTGGACATCGTGCACATGACCGATCATGTGCGGTATGAGCCGCGGGTGGTGGCTGGTGCGGCGGAGGAGTCATCCTCCGAGGCGGGAGAGTCGGAGGAGTCATCCTCCGAGGAGTCATCCTCCGAGGCAGAGGAGTCGGATCCGTCGTCGGAGGCCGAGGAGTCATCCTCGGATGAGGTGTGGGAGTCGTGGGAGGCGGTGGTGGAAGAGAAGGCGGTGGCGGGAGAGTCGGAGTCGTGTGTGGTGTGTCTGGAGGATATGGTAGAAGGTTCTGTGGCGGCGGTCATGCCCTGCTCCCACACCTTCCATTGCCACTGCATATACAACTGGCTCGACACCCGTCCCACTTGTCCCATCTGTCGTTTCAGGGCGCCCACCAACGTTTCTGGGGTTTCTTGAGTCTGTGAATTTTCAAATTGCGAATGAGAGTATACCCATTGTGTCAAACAATCAAATATCGTCATCATTGTGATGGTTTATGTGATTGATTATGATCTCAAACTTAAATGAGTACACATGTGAGGCGTTGTATTTTGAATGTGATTGACATGACCGATTGTGAACAAGGATAAAAGAATTAAGTGATCATATGAGATTCACTACTACAAAACTCACAATAAACAATGACATCTTTATTAGTGTTTTTATTTAGCGCTGATAAAGGTCATCCCACACGACTTCGTCCCACATCAGATTTATCGTTTGTCTGTGCCGTTTTTTATAAGCCTGAGAGTTCCGCTGTCACAATGTGTCATGACTACGGGAGATCGACATCTGCATACACCTTCACACACACGAGTCGGCTCCTCCACACACTGGCCCACCTACCACATTGTATAGTTGGCCCATCTACATGTGGGGTCACAACCCACCTTCCCAGCCACCCAAACCGCCCTAATTTTGTTACCCCCATTTTTTATATTCTCCAATAAAAAAACAAATAAAAAAATATAGTAAAAATATTAAAAATTTGAAATAATTAATCAAATAAATACTAAAAATGAATAAATTACTAAAATATTAAAAAAATTATTAATAAAAAAATTATTAATAAAAATGAATAAATTTAATGTGTATATATATTAATTATAAATAGTAATAAATAGTATATGCTAAATAAAAATATATAAAATGAATAAAATGTAATAATTAAACAAATAAAATTAAAAATCAATAAATTTAAAAAAATATTAAAATTTTTATTAATGCAACAATATTAATAAAAATTAATAAATTTTAAATATATATATATATAATTTAAAAGTAATAAAAAGTATATATTACATATAAATATAGAATTTGAATAAAATGTAATAATTAAAAACATATTAATCCCTTAATTCATTTTTTAAATATTTCTTCAATCTATTCATCTTTTAATTAAATTTCACTCATTTTTAACATGCATTCATTTAATATTATTTATTCATTGATAATGTTAAGTGTTAGTTTACTATTTTTATTATTTAAAGATTTTAAATATTTGTTCGTTTAATATTTTTGTAGTTTATTCATTTTTAATGTTTTTTATACATGATTATTCATTAATATATTTAATATTTTTGGCCCTCGTCTGAGTTTCCTCTCGAGCAGTATTTGGGGATCGCGTGCTCTTCTCAATCGTGGAGTCTGCTGGAGGATTGAGGCAGGCTCCGTTGTCAATATTTGGAAGGATCCTTGGCTGCCTGGAATTGACGGTCTTTTGGCAACCTCCCCAGCGACTACTGGATTTGAGGAGGCAGCAGTGTGCACCCTGTTTAACGAGGAAGATAATGGATGGAGAATTGATTTACTTGACAGATGGTTTAACGAGAGAGAGATATTAAAACCATTCAAAGTATACCTTGTGTTAGTGATATGGGACACAACGATATTTTTTGGTGCAAGGATCTTTTAGGATCATTCTCAGTGAAGTCTGCCTATAGCCTGACCCTTGATGCACAAATTCAGGATGTCGACACAACTTGGAAGGTTCTGTGGGGCATGGCGGTCCCCCCCTAAGGTTCGCTACTTTTGGTGGTGGGCTTGTCCTAAGCATCTTGAGAGGAAACCCTAGACGTACTCAATTTAGAGCCATCTTTTAGTGTATGATGTGGTATGTTGTCTATCACCAACCTAGATGCTCTCAACCAGCCTCACCAGTGGCACAACCCCCATGGCCAACAACCTACCATGGAGAATCTAGTCTGTCTCATCAGGGACTAGATTGTAACCATCTCTCAACCCTCTAGATGACATTTAGGATCCCATGATGATAATATGGGGGGGGGGGGGAGTTATGAGTTCACCACATTCTTAACATTAACTATAACCCACATATGCCAACATGCATGGCTTTCCCAATCCCCAGCACCATCTATGCAGAGATCCTTTCTAACTGGAGGACTACTATAGAGGTTCCTGTCACATGGAAAACATTTCTCAAGTGCCAACCAGGCCTGGATATCTTGATAATTCAAAATCCTTTGCAAGAAACGCTTAAAGGTTCCAATCGGGCCTTAGGTTTCTAAGAGTTTGGAATCACTTTACAAACACATATGAAAGTACGAAACATGCATTAACATTGAAATCCAAACCACTTTTTTTGGAAAACATCCTTCTTCCAAAACAATTTCCAAAACCAAGGTATTTGTTCAAGTATTGCTTTCAAAGTGAGAAATGGTCCTTTGGAACAATCTTTGGGAAACACACAAATCCAAAGTGCCAAATGAGCCTATGGAGAAAACATCAGAAAAATCGCACTTGAAATCCCATTTGAAAACATTTGGAAACCAATAAAACTATTTGAGGAAAACAAGGTTTTAGAAAACAAGCATTCTATGGAGTTTCCATTTATATGAATGTACACATCAATATGTGCACCATGTGCACATATGGATATGCACATATCACACTGACATGTATGTGGACGATCATAAAAATGAATACGGTTTGACCAAACATAAACACAAGGAAGCACAACAAAGAAACATAGGAGTTTTCACATAAGCACCAAAACCATAAAGATTCCAATAATCCATTCAAAGCACACTTCCATTTACAACCCAATATTTTCAAAATTCCAAAAGGTCCAAACAACACTTTAAACACCCAAATCCATTAAAAAGGCCACTTGGCATTTTATCAAACACCTATCATGCATATACTTTGAATATATATAAGAATAACTATGGAAATCCTTTGAAAATACCATTTTCATCAAACAACTAATATAGAAAAACCATAACAAATCATCTTAGAAAACCAAAAGCATGAAGAACATAATTAAAATTCAATTGGAAAAGCTCAGCACTACATAGAATGTTTCGGAAAGAAAATGGACAGAAACACCTACCTCAACAGTCACTACCACAAAACTGGATAAGGCCAGCACCAGCCTTTATCAGCGCTAATGAAAAAGCGCTGATAAAGGGGGGTCTTTATCAGCGCTTTTTTTAAAAGCGCTGACAAAGGGTCTGCTTCCAAAAAAAGTCATTAAAAAATATATATTAGTATTTAAATATATAGATATAGTTATATTGATATAAATATAATATATATTTTTTAAATATAATTTTAAATATATTTTAGATAAGTGTAAATATACAGTTACACTTAATATATAAGATATTTAGTGAAAATGGCTTATAAAAAAATTAAAAAAAATATTTTTAATTAATAATTTACTGATTATTATGAAGTAATAGTCATTTAATAACAATTTGAAGACTAAAAAAATTAAAAAAAATTTAAAAAAAGATCCAAAATATGTTGAAAACGCAACTCGAACTTCAAACAACCATAACTTTTGATCCGAGTGTCCGTTTGAGCTCTACCATATATAAAATCGAAGCCTGTGATGAGATCTACGTCGCCATAAGTCGAAATAACCCTGTTCAAGGTTTTTTCGAGGCCAAAAATGGCCCAGAAGTCCTCCAAAACTGAGTTTTTAGTCAGGGTACCCCGATTTTTTAACATTTTGTGGATTTTCAGCCTCGTTTGAGGGGGTATTATTGGATTTTTTGGATGGGAACTGAATTTATTCCAAGGTATTACATTCATATTGATATTATGTCTTTGAAATTTTATCATTTTTTTATAATGCACTGCTATTGATAATCAAATATATAACAATATATACATATTTTTTTATATACACGCATAAAAATTAATTTTTTAAATAAATAATTAAACATATTTATATATAACATATATTAGCTGTTGGTCGGAGTGGATACTCAAGAGGGGGGGTGAATTGAGTTACAATTAAAATTTCTGTTTTAAAAACTTTGTCTTAAAAACCCCCAAATAAAATACTGAATTAAACTGTAGTGAATTTATATCAAAGTAAGGGTTCGGTTGGGTTGTCAAGGGATTGATTATTTCCCAGTTAATCAAAATAGAAAGGTTGATTAACTTTTGAAACCAACTTACTGAATTACAACTGATATAAACACTTGCGAATTTAATTATCAAAGTGACTTTAAAACAGTTTTGGTTTTAAAGAAATTAGCAGCGGAATAAAAGAATAACTTTGGAAGATATAGCACAGCAGATATAACCAAGAGGTTCAGTCTCAAACTGAGACTTAGTCCTCTCAAAAGCTTTTATAAAAAGATTATCCACACCCTGGATCGGGGATAACAACAGTAACCAACTGTCCAGGTCTAAGACCTCTACCACATTTATTCGTGGGAACAAACACAACAGCAACCAGCTGTTTAGGTCACACGACCTATACCACTTTCTCAGTGGGAAATACAAAATGTAAGAGAGGTGAGTGAGGATTTACAAATCCTCCAGTTTGAGTACAGGAGACAGTGTGTGTGTAAAAATGCAGCATATAACGCACACTGCTCAATATGTAAAAAGATAAATCACAGAGAAAATGTTTAGAGTTTAGGAATGGCTCTAGTGATTGTCGTGCAGTTTTGGACTCCTTTGATTGATCAGAATTCACTCTGAGTCCTCTTTTGGTTTTTGTCTGGAAAACAGAGTATCGTTTGTTTCCTTGATTTCCAGGTGTAAAGACAGTCGATGAAGCTCTTGTATTATGTTCACGTTCTCAGCTCTTCACTGGTGAGTAGTGATGAATGAGTTCCTCGTGTAAGTTCAGTCGTCTCTTTGCATTCACACTTCGTTGTTCTTCCAGCACACCTTGTAGTCTTTGTATTTGTCTATGTGTCTCTCACTCTATCTAGATTTGCAGTAGCACATCCTTCCTTTATTTAAAGCACGTGCTCCGGCAAAAGAAATGATTTATTTTTGCAGGTACGAGGTACGGTTACCTGACATCCAACAACACACATTAAATAAATGACAGAGCATTTAAAATATTCCTAATATGACCGTTGGTTAGATTAAATAGAGATAAAAAAATTAAAACAGTTGTTTATGACTATCAGTGTGTCAAGTGATCAGTAGGTCATCAACATCAGCATCGGTGAGACATCTTTGGTGACTCAGATGATCAGCATCGGTGTGTCATGATCGGTGACTCATTTGATCAGCATCGGTGTGTCATCTTCAGTGACTTATTTGATCAGCATCGGTGTGTCATCTTCGGTGACTCATTTGATCAGCATCGGTGTGTCATGATCGGTGAATCATTTGATCAGCATCGGTGAGACATCTTCAGTGACTCATTTGATCAGCATCGGTGAGACAGCTTCGGTGACTCATTTGATCAGCATCGGTGAGACATTTGTCCTTTGATATGGATCGGTGCGGACATTGTCCTTTGATATGAATCGGTGCGACCGTTGTCCTTTGATATGAATCGGTGCGACTGTTGTCCTTTGATATAGAGGACTTCTAGAATACTTGTAAATCAATAACAAAGAGATAAAAACATGATCCAGCCAATATACACAGATTCACTAAGAGATTGTGATTATGTATATGAGAAATACAACCAGATTAAGTAATTGATGATTTGTGATTATTAAAACAGCAATCATAGGAAGAATTCAATAATCTTCCAGAGGGCTCAACAATCTCCCCCTTTTTGATAATCACACATCTTATCCAATCACAAAGCTTATCCATAAATAAATATAATATAGCATCAATAATAAGGCATAATAAGAATAAAAACATAATGAGATATAAATCTCCCCCTGAATTTATGCCTTTAAATACTTATGCAAGCATTGCCAAAAAAAGATATAAATCTCCCCCTTGAGAGATGTATCTCCTGCATATCTCCCATAGCTCCATAGATATACATATTTCTCCCATTTCCCCCATATCTCCCATAGATCCATAGATATACAGATATACAGATTTCTCCCATTTCCCCCATATCTCCCATAGATCCATAGATATACAGATATACAGATTTCTCCCGCTTTGGGATAATCAAAAAGGAGGTAAAACAGATAAAGAAGAGATTAAAAGACGACAGCAGTGAGAATAAAAAGAAAAGAGAAGAAATTTTATAAGACATCACAGTACAGTCACAACAGGGTTCACCCTATCAATAACAACACGCAACTATTTCTGGGGAAATAACGGGGCTTTTCCCTTGTCGGAAGGATCAATGGTTGGTAAGTTGGAAGGTTTGGAGGCAGGTTGAACTGGGCGAATTTGAAACGGTGGTAAGATGACTCTGGAGGTTGGAGGAGAGGATGCCACCAGGATTTTTTGTGGAGCTGTAAGAGCTGGTTGAGAAGATTGATGAGGAACTGGGCGGAGTTGAGAGAGATATTGAGCAACGAAGATCTGATTTGGAGCAACATCAGAGGCACCGAGAGGGTCATCAGTAGGAAGCACAATGGCGGTGGCTTGTGCATTCATATAAGGCTTCAAAAGATTTATGAAATTCTGAATAACTTCTACACCATACTGCATAGCCTTCTCAAAATCATTCTTATTCTCCATGAACCGTTCCAAGGTTGGAGTAAAATCTTGCAACTGTCGAACTTGGGTCTTGAAAGCTTGAGTGACTGGAGGTAGTCTCAGATTTTCAGCTAACACTTTGAAATTCGCGGTCATCTCATGCTTGGTATAGATTTTTGAAAAGTAGTGATCAACCTTTTCCTTGATCTCTCTCTGAGATTTAGTGGAATCTGCTGAATATATTGTTCCCATCTTATGAATGTGATCATTGTGCTTCTTCATCTTCCTCAACGAGTCCAAATCAAGAACTTGCCTAATGGCGGCCAATTCATCATGCACAATCTGCCTTAGAGCCTCTAACTCACGAGTAGTGATCTTGGTTACTTTGGTTGTATTGGCTTGAGAAACTATCTGAGTTATCTCAGCTTTTAACTTTCTCAGATCAGACTTCTTAAGATGTTCAATCAGATTTCTCAACACTTCCATCATACCAGAGATGGTGGATCTAAATTCATTAAATAAAGAAACTAAGCCCGATTGTAGATCCTTCATAATCTGATTTAGAGAGGTTATGTGCCTGCCAATAAACTCATCAGTATTGGCCAGGTCTAGTTTAATAGCATTTGAAATCTCTTCTTTGACTGTATATCTCACATCAGTAAGCAACTCACTTTTGAACTTATCAAAATCAGACTGAGAGACAGTAGAACTAGGTAGATGAGCACCTGCAGTATCAACAACATGAGCAGACCTTGCCTCAACTGGTTGGCTTTCCATCATAACCGCAGTAGATTCTGATTCTTCTTCTTCTTCTTCAGAATACTCTAAACCCAAAACAGCAAAACCAGGGTAATCATCCCAGACAGCAGCACACAAAGTATATTTCGGTTTATCATAACTTGCTTTTCCACTGATTTCAAGAGATTCTCTCTTGCCATTGGCAGCTGTTCCTGGTACAGTTTGATGTGTTTTTGTTGGAGGTACAGCAAGACCATCCACTGGTCGGTTATCACCATCATCATCATCATCATCATCATCATCATCATCATCTCTATTCTCATTTCCATTCTTCACAGAAACATCATTGTCAGATACTTCAGTGTCACTAGCTTCTTCATCACTAGGAAATGGTTCTGATTCAGGTAAGGGTAAAGGTGGACTAGCAGATCCAAAGTCTATTCTTCTCTTAGGGCTCACAGTATCAGGATCACTCCTATCATTAGGAGGTGACATACTTCCTTCTTCTGTTTCAGCTTCTTCTATCCCTTGTTTACCAGACTCTTCAGTGTCTTTATTCCTTTCAACATCTACTTCTTCCTCATCATCAGAATAAATTGGCTCCTCATCTGATTTCAAACCAGGGTCTCTCAAACCCTTCGGCCTCTTTCCATGATCAGTGGGATTGTAAGATTCATACAACTTGTCCTCATCAGCAACCCAACATTTCTTCCATGGGTTCCAGTTTATTTTCATCTGTTTACAAATTTCTTTATTAACACAATAAGCACAATCAGATTCGGATATCTAATCAGCTTCATCAACACATTCCAGATTCTTTAACATAGCAGAGATCATTTTGGAATAGAATAGGGCAGTGGCTTTCTTAGAAGGTTTCACCATTCCTGCTATATGCACCATTAGATATCTACACAAATTGATCTTCTCATGGGTCTTTAGTAAAAACAATAGAAAAAAATCCTGGTATCTTACAGCAACAAAATCTCCTTTCCTGGGGCAAATTTTGTACTGAATGAACTTAAAGAGAAGTCTACATTCACCATCCAGCTCTAAGGCTATGATTCTCCTTGACTCTCTATTTCCAGTCAAAATCTCCAAAGCTAACTCATAAGAGAATTATTCAGTGGTTGGAGGAATGTTTCCAGCATAATCCTCATACCGACCCTCATGGGGTACATTCAAACATTCAGCCCATTGTTTAGACGAAAAAGATATTTTCTTTCCTTTCACTACAGAAGACATTCTGGCAGCCTCGACACCATATAAAGTAACTTGCAGATTTATATAAAACTCATGCACTAGCTTTGGGTTGTATACACAAGTGTTATCTGAAAACCAGGCTTTTCATCCTTGCGAATCTAAAACTTTTAATAATAGCGACTTACTTGTCAAAAGCCAGGAGGAGCTGACTTCCTTTTCTACAGCAACAATCTGAGTTTCCAGGTTCGGATTTATTGATCTTTGAGTGGTACTACTCGACTCGCCTCGAATACGCTTTGAAGGCACATGACTTTCTGATCCTTTGCTCAGTCTCTTCTGCTTAGCCATTTGATGATTCTGGGGAAAGCAGGAGTTCGAAGGTTCGAAGTGGAGGAAAAGAGAGGAAATAAGGTTTGGCAGGAAAGAAATGAAAGGTCGATAGTTTGGGGAATAAGAATATTCGTGTATCATTTATTTCATTATTTAGGGTTCCCATAATAAAGATAAAAGTAGTTAATTAATTACAAAATAAAAAGTAATATAAAGAAAGATCGGTTTCACAGATCAGTTTCACAGATCATTTTCACAGATCAGTTTCACAGATCAGTTTCACAGATCGATTTCACATATCGGTTTCACAGATCGGTTTCACAGATCGGTTTCACAGATCGGTTGCACAGATCGGTTCCACAGATCGGTTCCACAGATCGGTTCCACAGATCAGTTCCACAGATCAGTTCCACAGATCCGTTTCACAGATCGGTTTCACAGATCGATTTCACAGATCCGTTTCACAGATCAGTTTCACAGATCAGTTTCACAGATCTATCATACACAATTCTTGTTTAATAAAATTCATTCTTTCAGATCATAAAGGCTTTGTAAAAATATCAGCTAATTGATGTTCAAAACTAATAAATTCTATAAAAATATCACCTTTCTGATAATGATCTCTTAGAAAGTGATGTCTGATATCAATGTGCTTAGTCCTAGAGTGAGACACAAGGTTCTTAGATATGTTGATCGCACTAGTATTGTCACAGTTAATTGAAACCTGTTTAAAATCAAATCCATATTCCAATAAAGTGTTTTTCATCCACAGAATATGTGCACAGCAACTACCAGCAGCAATATATTCTGCTTCTGTAGTAGACAATGCAACTGAGTTCTGTTTCTTACTACACCATGATACTATCGATTTTTCAAGTAAATGACATGTTCCAGATGTGATTTTCCTATCTAACTTACATCCCGCAAAGTCAGCATCTGAATAACTAGTTAGGTCAAATGATTTTCCTTTTGGATAAAATAAACTTAAATTCACAGTATACTTAAGATATTTAAAAATCCTTTTAACAGCCAGTAAGTGTGATTCTTTAGGATTAGCTTGAAATCTAGAACACATACATACACTGAACATAATATCTGGTCGACTACCAGTAAGATACAGTAAACTCCCAATCATACCTCTGTAATTAGTTTGATCAACTGGTTTACTGGTTTCATCAATATCCAATTTATAGGTAGTACTCATAGGAATATCACTTTCCTTAATACTATCTAGAAAAAAACGTTTTAATAAATCCTTAGTATATTTACTTTGATTTAGAATAATACCATCTTTAGTTTGAAAGATTTGAAATCCAATAAAATACTTAAGCTCTCCCATTAAGCTCATTTCAAACTCATTTTGCATAACCTGTGAAAATTCAGTACATAAAGAATTTTTAGAAGATCCAAAAATAATATCATCAACATAGATTTGTACTATTAACACATCTTTTGAAATCCTTTTTATAAAAAGAGTGGGGTTAGATATTCCTTTTGTAAATCCTTTTGAAATAAGAAAGTTTGAAAGTCTTTCATACCAAGCTCTTGGAGCTTGTTTTAAACCATATAAAGTTTTAGAAAGTTTAAAGACATGATTTTGAAAATGAGGATTTGTAAAACCAGGTGGTTGTTCTACAAAAACATCTTCAACAATAAAACCATTTAAAAAAGCACTTTTCACATCCATTTGATATAACTTGAAATTCAGATGTGATGCATAGGCAAGTAAGATCCTAATAGACTCTAATCTAGCTACAAGTGTGAAGGTTTCCTCATAGTCAATTCCTTCTTCTTGATTGTAACCTTGTGCAACTAGCCTAGCTTTGTTTCTAATGATGTTTCCAGATTCATCAACTTTGTTTCTAAACACCCATTTTGTGCCTATGGTTATAGTGTCCTTAGGTCTTTCTACTAATTTCCAGACTTTGTTTCTTTCAAATTGATTTAGTTCTTCTTGCATAGCCATTACCCAAAATTCATCATTGATAGAATCATTGATATTTTTAGGTTCTAGCTGTGACAAGAAGGCTTGATGTTCAACCTGATTTCTAAGAGAAGCTATAGTCCGTGTCCCTCTATCAAGATTTCCTACAACAAAATCTAAGGGATGATTCTTCAGAATTCTAGTTGATCTAGAAAAGGTAGGGCTCGAGATTTCAGGTTCATCTACAGGTTGAGGTTCAACAGAAGCAGGGTCTGGAAAATTTCCAGAACTGGATGTTTTAACTACAGGTCCACTGTTTTTATCATTAAGGTTCAAACCAGAGAGATCATCTTCAAGATTTTCAAGAGAGGTCTTAGGTTCATGTGGATCAGTTTCATCAAATTTGATGTGAACATATTCTTCCACACTTTTGGTTCTTTTATTGAAAACTCTATAGGTTTTACTAGAAATAGAGTATCCTAGGAAAATTCCTTCATCAATCTTGGATGAAAATTTGTCAAGATTGTCTTTGGTGTTCAGAATAAAGAATTTACAGCCAAAAACTCTGAAGTAGTTAACCTTAGGTTTCCTATGGTTCCACAACTCATAAGGGGTCCTCTTAAGAACATGTCTGATCAAGACTCCATTGATAACATAACAAGCTGTATTGACAGCTTCATCCCAAAAGTAAACAGGTAGGTCATATTCATTAAGCATAGTCCTAGCAATTTCTTACAGGGTTCTATTCCTCCTTTCTACTACACCATTCTGTTGAGGTGTCCTAGGGGAAGAGAAATTGTGATTATAGCCACTGTGTGAGCAGTAAGATTAAAACTCATGATTTTCAAACTCACGACCATGATCACTTCTCAGGGTTTTAATCTTAAGTCCACTAAGGTTCTCTACAAACTTGGAATATTTAACAAAGTAAGAACAAGCTTCACTTTTGTGAGGTAGAAAATATACACAAGTATATCTAGAAAAGTCATCTACAAGAACATAGACATAATGCTTCCCATTTAAACTAGAAACTCTAGAAGGTCCAAATAAATCCATGTGAACCAACTCGAGAGGTTGAGAAGTTGAAACTTCTTTCTTTGATTTGAAATAAACTTTATGTTGCTTTCCCTTTTGACAGGGATTACAAACTTTGTCTGCTGGAAATTCAAGTTTGGGTAGGTCTCTAACTAAGTTCTTCCTAGCAAGTTTTCTAAGTGAATGCACATTGCAGTGTCCTAATCTTCTGTGCCAAAGCCAAGACTCTTTATGAAAAGCATTTAAACAAGTAATATTTTGCTTAGCTAAAGAATTTAAATCAACATCATAAACATTTTCATTTCTCAAAGCAGCAAACACTAAAACATTTTTAGAATTTAAAACATTGCAAGAATCATTTTCAAATTTAACATAAAAACCATCATCACATAACTGAGAAATACTTAACAAATTGTATTTAAGTCCATTAACAAATAAAACTTTAGAAATTAGTACTGAGTCAGTGTTACCAATCTGGCCTAAGCTGATGATTTTCCCTTTAGAATTATCACCAAAGGTGACAAAACCTCCATCAACTCTGACTAAGATTTTAAAGCATGAGAAGTCTCCAGACATATGTCTTGAACATCCACTGTCCAAATACCAAGACTTTCTACAAGAGCTCTTTAAGCAGGTTCCCTACAAAACAGATTTAGATAGGAAATGATTTTGGTACCCAGATCTTCTTGGGTCCAGACAGGTTAGCAATCAGAGATTTTGGTACCCAAATTTGTCTTATGGGTCTCATAAACTTTGTAGAATCAACAGATTTTGAAAGGTAAACCTTATTAGATCCATAACTATGAATATATCTAGTTGAAGCATATGAAGTTTCAGAACTAGCTACATTCTGTCCAGATTTAGGAATGGATTTAGTTTTGGTAATCTTCCTTTGGCCAGGTTGGTATCCTATACCATTAGTGTATCTAGGTGCTATTTGATTACCTAGCATCTGAGTAAGAGTATCTTTACCATTTTTAAATTTCTCTAAGTCTTTCTTGAGTTGCTCATTGGATAATTTTAGTTCAGTATTATCTTTAATCAACTGAGCATTATTTTCCATTTCGATATCAAGATCAGATTTATTTTTAACAGTTAAAGAATACTGTTTCTTTAAAACTTTGTATTTGTCTTTCAACTCATTACAGGTTTCTTCTAACATATCATAATATTCAAACAGTTCATATTTAGACATGTTATCACATTCAGAATCATCTCCAGAATAATATGAATTAGAAGCAGGAGTTTCTGAAGTTACCTCAGAAGTGTTTTTCATAAAACACATGTTTGCCTTGTTTCTGTGTTCAGTTTCAGAAACTTCAGATTCACTAAAACTGTCCT
The DNA here is from genome assembly GCA_963277665.1 of Viscum album. Taxonomy (NCBI): domain Eukaryota; kingdom Viridiplantae; phylum Streptophyta; class Magnoliopsida; order Santalales; family Viscaceae; genus Viscum; species Viscum album. The sequence goes on along the minus strand of OY728156.1, from coordinate 1,499,500,509 downwards.
CAGAAGCACTCCAAGTAGCCTTCATGGCTTTCTTATACTTTTTATCCTAGTATTCATACTTCTTCTTGTATTTCAGCTTTGTACAGTCTGCTTTTATGTGTCCCTTCCTTTTTCAATCATAGCAGACAACTTCATCTGATTTGTCAGATTTCTTCCAATCCTTTTTCCAATGTCCCTTGTTGTCATACTTACCTTTGTAGTTTGACTTTCTGAAAAACTTCTTCTTCCTATAAAACTTTTTAAATCTTCTGGCAATGTGAGCCATCTCAGCATCACTATCAGAATCACTCTCACTGTCTTCACAGCTTGAACTTTCATTGATAGCTTGAAGCTTTTCCTTATCCTTATTCTTTGAGGTTATAGTTTTGAAGGCAACAGACTTCATTCTTGGTTCATCATCTTCTTCTTTGTTTAATTTGAGTTCCTCTTCATACATCATCAGTTTTCCAATTAGTTCTTTGACTGGAAGTTCTCCAATGTCACACGATTCTCTAATGGAGACAGAGGTTCCTCTCCATCTTTCAGGTAGACATATCAAAATTCTCATGATTTGTTCCTTTGCTGGAACATCCTTTCCCAGAGAAGTCATTGTGTTGACAATTTCATTGAACCTGAGATACATATCAGAAATGGGTTCATCAGGCTTCATCTTAAAATTATCATACTTAATAGTATAGGTATTCAATCTCATTTCCTTAACATTAGTTGTTCCTTCACGAGAAACAGCTAAGGTATCCCAAATTTCATAAGCAGTTTTACAAGCAGATATTCTATTAAATTCCTCATCTCCTAGATCATAGTATAAAGCATTCATAGCTTTACAATTATTATTGTAGGCTGTATTAGTAGCTTCATTCCAAGTAGTTCTAACAGTAGTTGGTATTTTGTATTCAGATTCTATAGCAGTCCAAATATCAAAACCCATGCTTTCTAAATGAATTTTCATCTTGATTTTCCACTGAGCATAGTTAGTACCATTGAAAAATGGTGGTCTATTGGTAGCAACACCTTCAACTCTATTATCCATGATAGCTTATTTAAGGCAAAGATTTTAAAGAGATAAAAGTTTAGAAATAACAAAAATTTTAAGAACTTTAAAATACAACTAAAATCACAGTTGAAAAACATAGTACTTTTAGAAAATATTTAAAGCAACATCTGATACCAATTGTTGGTCGGAGTGGATACTCAAGAGGGGGGTGAATTGAGTTCCAATTAAAATTTCTTTTTTAAAAACTTTGTCTTAAAAACCCCCAAATAAAATACTGAATTAAACTGTAGTGAATTTATATCAAAGTAAGGGTTCGGTTGGGTTCTCAAGGGATTGATTATTTCCCAGTTAATCAAAACAGAAAGGTTGATTAACTTTTGAAACCAACTTACTGAATTACAACTGATATAAACACTTGCGAATTTAATTATCAAAGTGACTTTAAAACAGTTTTGGTTTTAAAGAAATTAGCAGCGGAATTGATTAGTCACTGAAAGTGGCTAATATTCATTGTTAAGATCTCAATATTAATGTGTTTAAAAGTTCATAAACATCAATTTTAGTCCAATTCAGAAATTGAACTTCATTTCCCATCATTGTGCAATTCATGCTTAAAATGTCAATTTGGGACCACTCAATAAATTTCTTGTGGAAATTACAATATTCATCATTTTAATTTGCAATTTTGGGATATGATTGATCACTTTGTTTGGAACATTTTATCTTTTAGGTCCGATGGATGAATCCCAAAGGAAGATGGAGAATTTTGCACCTGAAGCCAGAAACATGCTGGAAAAAGCATAATGGGCCTAAGGCCCATCAAACAAATGTGGGGCCCAGAAACCAAGCCCAATGAAGCTCAAATTTATACAGTAGAAATATAAAAATATGAGGATCATTTTATTCAACTGTGGCCGGAGCTAATTCTGATGTTTGCATGATGATAAAGGGGTCTGAAGTTGAGATTTAAATGGTGGACTCGTCATTAATGCTCAAAAATCCGTTCCACCATTTTGACTATAACTTCTAAACGGATGGGCAAAATTTCCTGAAGTTTTTACAGATCATACAGGACAGATGGAGGAAGATATTTCTCTTCTACGGCCCCTACGGATTCGGCTTCCTTCAATTTCTAATTCACACGTCAATGTGGTGGATGAATCTGGACAGTTTTCCGGGTCAAATTCGAAACATCAATTTCCTTTTAATTATTCACCCTCCATTTGACTCTATTAATTGTTGGGGGGAGAATTAATTGTTGGGGATGTATCTAAGGCTCCTAATATGCCTATATAAGGAGCTAGTGGTGAAGGGAATTGGTGAAAATTTTTCTTATCATCTTGGATGCTTTGTTTCATTGTAATGTTTTGCTTCCAAATTTCCTTTGTAATGTTTTCCATTTCCATGTAAGTTTATTTTTTGTATATTTATGTTCTTAATCAACTTATTTCTCTTATATATTTTCCATTTCATTTATTAAAACTTTATAATCACAAAGCACAGTGATATCTCTGTGTTGTTGTGAATTAGTTCACACATAGGTGTGAATTTCATTCACACACACGGAGGAGTGCTCGTTATTTCTGCGGTTTTAATTTCTTCAATCCAATCCTTGTTAGCCATCTTCCGCCCACCATTGAGAGTATATCATCAATGGAGGGATAAACCCTTAATGGGTTGATCTTAGGAGGATGCGAAGGCTGGATTGAATGTTATTTTATGAACGAATTGTTGTTAATTGGATAATTAATTTAAGACATCCATTCTTCAGTTATTTCTACTCTTCATCTTTACTGTGTTTGAGCAAAATAAATTCAATTACTAAATGACCATATACCTCGGAGAGATCATGAATTTGGTTCTCTAAGTGTATAGGGGTTTAGTAATTGTGTTTAGTAAGCACCAAACCAGAAAATGATGAAGGTAGTGTTATTTTTGAAGAATGGATTCATCAAGAATTAATAAAACCAAAATTGTTTAAAGAAGTAAAATTCATTCAATCCACCCCGAGCATAATCCTAGATCAACCCATTTTCATTGAATTGAATTCACGTAGGTTTCTTAGTATTATCTCAAACCATCTAAAATCAAAACCAAAGTTGGCTACTTCATAGCCCATCCTTCACCAAATCATAGCGTCTCAAGGATACTTCTTCGGTCCCTGTGGACTCGACCCCTACTTGTACTACAACGACCGCATACCTTTAGGGTAAATTTGGGCGCAACCAAATTTTGGCGCCGTTGCCGGGGACCCAAGTAAGTACCTTAGACCCACATCTTCTTTTCTCACCCCAAATTCTCTATTCTCACCCTAATTTCTCTTCTCTTTTCCCCTTTCTATTTCTGTGTGTCCAAAAAAACCCCAAAACTAATTTTCAATCAATTCCAATGGATTATCCTTCAAAATACCCCTTCATAAATCAATGCTGTAATCAAGTCGGAAATCAATATTGGGAAACACCTCACATAGGGAATTTCATTGACCAATCCTTAATTGAATACACCACACCAGATGAGATGTACAGTCAATGGGATGTTGAATGTTTACAAGATCAATTTCCATACCTATCAAGAATGATTGAAAAGATAAATAATGAGGAAGTCCATGATGTACAAACATATATCAACCCTAATCCTGAAAAAATTCTTGAACAATTGTGTGAACAAATGGATAAAATGAATTCAGAAGTTTCATCTTTCAGATTAGAATTACAAAGCTTTAATACTTTTGAGGAACCCGTTCCCACTCAAGATGTTCTTTCCTCATCATTGATAGATGAATCTTTTATCCCAAAAACCTCTCATGATTTGAAAAAAGAACTAACCTTTAGATATGGGATAACTGAACAAGATCAAGGAATTGTTAATGAGTGTTTAAATCAGGATGAAAGTGATTTCATGAATTCACAAGAGGGAAATTTTTCTTCATGGATTGAATGCCCGGAATATTTCTCCAATGATAATTTTTCAGAAACACCAATCATTGAACCATTAGGAGAAATCACAATCATCAAATCCATACCCATTCATGAAACTCATCTAAAAAACTTTGGGGTTGAATCTTCAATTCAAATGGAACCAATTGTGTTGGGAAATGCTGAAAATGAAATTGATTTTGATTCTAATTCCTTATCTGTGTTTAAATGTCCTATCCAACCTGAACTCAAAATCAATGTCCTTACTTCCCCACCGAGGCATCCTATCATAGGTGATAAACAAGAAATTTCAGTTGTCATTCATCCATATCATGAAATAAATAATGTAGGAATGATCCTTGGTGTCTTAGGAAAGACTATAGAAACAACTCGATCAACCATTTTAGATATTCCTTGGATTTTACCAATCATTATAGAAAATATGATTTCATACGAAACAAATTTCAAAAAAACAATCAATCTCAATCTTGTTGAAGTAGAGAAAGATGGGTTCATTAAAATTTTGAAAGTTGGAATTGGATAAGTTGGGGGGTTCAAGTCGAGCTAACGACGTTAAACAAAAGCGCTGCATGGGAGGCAACCCATGGTTTTCATGTTTTCTAATCATTTTGAATCATTTTCTTTTTCATATAATAAATTACCATAAGCTGTTGACCTGTTCTTCTTTTATGAGTAAGGATGGGTATGAAAGGGGAGCGCCATATTCATCCGTGTCACGTGGTGTGATCTCTGAGTAATACCTTACCTAGAAAATATAAAAAAGACAATGTATCATCAGTTTATTTTGTTTTGTTTTATTTTTTTTTATAGGTTAAAAAAAAGGACATGTTGAAATCCATAAGGAAAATCCATTCACCACCATCCAAGCTGCTGAGACTCAAACCCAGGATTGAAGGGAGACATTGGAATGCGCTATCATCATCAACCACCAGGTGACTTCATTCCATGATTTTCATTTTAAATTTCTTCATTGAACTCCTCTCCTACCCCCTTCTAACTTTTATTTTCTTTAAACACTGGGGACAGTGTTATTCTAAGTTGGGGGGGGATAAAAAATGATTTTTTTTAATAAAAACATGCATGAAAAAAAAATTCCATTAACCATAAACATGATAAAGACACATTGCAAACTCTAAAATTGGATATCAAATAAATTTTTCATGCCTTGATTCTGATTTTAATGCAAGTTTAAGTTCATGAGCATAGTTTTTGGAAAGTGCGGTTGTCCGATGTGATTTTTCAAAGTTTACATTTTCATCCTCTTAATAAAAATGCCACAATGCACGTCTTTTGGATTGTGGGTGTAAATTTGAGTTCTTGGGTCCCTTTCATTATAGCATAGGGTTCTGGGGTCACTTTTAGTTTAATTTGAGTATCAAAAAAAAAACAAAAAAAAACAAAAAAAAGACCACATAGAGAAATGTTTTGTCCAAATGCGTGGCGTCCGGCACTTGGGGATCGTGACTCCATAGTTGTCTTGCCCAGAGTTAGTCTTTTCATATCTATTGTGGTTAAAAAAATCAAAAAAAAATGGATACTCATCTTAAGGTTTAATGTGATTCCCACCTAGCGCTTCCATTTTTTTCCCCTTGAACAATAAAATGGGCCCCATATCTTTTATGATGCACAACACTTTATCATGCTTAATTGCAATTGGATGAAATGTGGCAATTAATTTGAACAAAGGAATGGGCTTGGGCTTGGGATATGCTTATGGACCTAGCTTGTTTTAAATGATTTTGATGGGTTCCATAATTTTTTTGGTATGAGGTCTTTTGGGTGAGCAATGTGTATTTAAAATGTTTTTGGAAAAGGGGATTTGGATTTCATATTTTTAATTTATTTTGCTCGGGACTAGCAAAACTTAAGTTGGGGGTGTGATTAGTCACTGAAAGTGGCTAATATTCATTGTTAAGATCTCAATATTAAGTTGTTTAAAAGTTCATAAACATCAATTTTAGTCCAATTCAGAAATTGAACTTCATTTCCCATCATTGTGCAATTCATGCTTAAAATGTCAATTTGGGCCCACTCAATAAATTTCTTGTGGAAATTAAAATATTCATCATTTTAATTTGAAATTTTGGGATATGATTGATCAATTTGTTTGGAACATTTTATCTTTTAGGTCCGATGGATGAATCCCAAAGGAAGATGGAGAATTTTGCACCTGAAGCCAGAAACATGCTGGAAAAAGCATAATGGGCCTAAGGCCCATCAAACAAATGTGGGGCCCAGAAACCAAGCCCAATGAAGCTCAAATTTATACAGTAGAAATATAAAAATATGAGGATCATTTTATTCAACTGTGGCCAGAGCTAATTCTGATGTTTGCATGATGATAAAGGGGTCTGAAGTTGAGATTTAAATGGTGGACTCGTCATTAATGCTCAAAAATACGTTCCACCATTTCGACTATAACTTCTAAACGGCTGGGCGAAATTTCCTGAAGTTTTTACAGCTCATACAGGACATATGGAGGAAGATATTTCTCTTCTACGGCCCCTGCGGATTCGGCTTCCTTCAATTTCGAATTCACACGTCAATGTGGTGGACGAATCTGGACAGTTTTCCGGGTCAAATTCGAAACATCAATTTCCTTTTGATTATTCACCCTCCATTTGACTCTATTAATTGTTGGGGGGAGAATTAATTGTTGGGGATGTATCTAAGGCTCCTAATATGCCTATATAAGGAGCTAGTGGTGAAGGGAATGGGTGAAAATTTTTCTTATCATCTTGGATGCTTTGTTTCATTGTAATGTTTTGCTTCCAAATTTCCTTTGTAATGTTTTCCATTTCCATGTAAGTTTCTTTTTTGTATATTTATGTTCTTAATCAACTTATTTCTCTTATATATTTTCCATTTCATTTATTAAAACTTTATAATCACAAAGCACAGTGATATCTCTGTGTTGTTGTGAATTAGTTCACACATAGGTGTGAATTTCATTCACACACACGGAGGAGTGCTCGTTATTTCTGCGGTTTTAATTTCTTCAATCCAATCCTTGTTAGCCATCTTCCGCCCACCATTGAGAGTATATCATCAATGGAGGGATAAACCCTTAATGGGTTGATCTTAGGAGGATGCGAAGGCTGGATTGAATGTTATTTTATGAACGAATTGTTGTTAATTGGATAATTAATTTAAGACATCCATTCTTCAGTTATTTCTACTCTTCATCTTTACTGTGTTTGAGCAAAATAAATTCAATTACTAAATGACCATATACCTCGGAGAGATCATGAATTTGGTTCTCTAAGTGTATAGGGGTTTAGTAATTGTGTTTAGTAAGCACCAAACCAGAAAATGATGAAGGTAGTGTTATTTTTGAAGAATAGATTCATCAAGAATTAATAAAACCAAAATTGTTTAAAGAAGTAAAATTCATTCAATCCACCCCGAGCATAATCCTAGATCAACCCATTTTCATTGAATTGAATTCACGTAGGTTTCTTAGTATTATCTCAAACCATCTAAAATCAAAACCAAAGTTGGCTACTTCATAGCCCATCCTTCACCAAATCATAGCGTCTCAAGGATACTTCTTCGGTCCCTGTGGACTCGACCCCTACTTGTACTACAACGACCGCATACTTGTAGGGTAAATTTGGGCGCAACCAGGAATAAAAGAATAACTTTGAAAGATATAGCACAGCAGATATAACCAAGAGGTTCAGTCTCAAGTCGAGACTTAGTCCTCTCAAAAGCTTTTATAAAAAGATGATCCACACCATGGATCGGGGATAACAACAGCAACCAGCTGTCCAGGTCCAAGACCTCTACCACAGTTATTCGTGGGAACAAACACAACAGCAACCAGTTGTTCAGGTCACACGACCTCTACCACTTTCTCAGTGGGAAATACAAAATGTAAGAGAGGTGAGTGAGGATTTACAAATCCTTCAGTTTGAGTACAGGAGACAGCATGTGTGTAAAAATGCATCATATAACACACACTGCTCAATATGTAAAAAGATAAATCACAGATCAAATGTTTAGAGTTTAGGAATAACTCTAGTGATTGTCGTGCAGTTCTGGACTCCTTTGATTGATCAGAATTTGTTCTGAGTCCTCTTCTGTTTTTTGTCTGGAAAACAGAGTATCGTCTATTTCCTTGATTTCCAGGTGTAAAGACATTCGATGAAGCTCTTGTATTATGTTCACGTTCTCAGCTCTTCACTGGTGAGTAGTGATGAATGAGTTCCTCGTGTAAGTTCAGTCGTCTCTTTGCATTCACACTTCGTTTTTCTTCCATCACACCTTGCGGTCTTTGTATTCGTCTATGTGTCTCTCACTCTATCTAGATTTGCAGTAGCACATCCTTCCTTTATTTAAAGCACGTGCTCCGGCAAAAGAAATGATTTCTTTTTGCAGGTACGAGGTACGGTTCCCTGACATCCAACAACACACATTAAATAAATGACAGAGCATTTAAAATATTCCTAATATGACCGTTGGTTAGATTAAATAAAGATAAAGAAATTCAAACATCTGTTTATGACTATCAGTGTGTCAAGTGATCAGTAGGTCATCAGCATCAGCATCGGTGAGACATCTTTGGTGACTCAGATGATCAGCATCGGTGTGTCATGATCGGTGACTCATTTGATCAGCATCGGTGTGTCATCTTCGGTGACTCATTTGATCAGCATCGGTGTTTCATGATCAGTGACTCATTTGATCAGCATCAGTGAGACATCTTCGGTGACTCATTTGATCAGCATCGGTGAGACAGCTTTGGTGACTCATTTGATCAGCATCGGTGAGACAGTTGTCCTTTGATATGGATCGGTGCGACCGTTGTCCTTTGATATGAATCGGTGCGACCGTTGTCCTTTGATATGAATCGGTGCGACCGTTGTCCTTTGATATGGATCGGTGCAACCGTTGTCCTTTGATATGAATCGGTGCGACCGTTGTCCTTTGATATAGAGGACTTCCAGAATACTTGTAAATCAATAACAAAGAGATAAAAACATGATCCAGCCAATATACACAGATTCACTAAGAGATTGTGATTATGTATATGAGAAATCCAACCGGATTAAGTAATTGATGATTTGTGATTATTAAAACAACAATCATAGGAAGAATTCAACAATCTTCCAGAGGGCTCAACATTAGCTTTATCTAAATAATAACTAATATCCATTTTATTTAAAATACCAATATATCAATATTTATATACCTATATATTAATCTAACTATATATGTACCTATATAATATGTGTGTGTCTATTTGTGTGTGTCTATATATTAACAAACTGATATTATATATATATATATATATATAAATATGTATAATTATACTTATAGAAACACACACACATGTGTGTGTGTGTGTTGTATATATGTATTTATTTACACATACACAAAAAAAACATATTTTATAATTGTATTGAAAACTAATCTTATAAATATATATTAATATACGAATAAATATATGGATAAAAAAATATAACTAAATATATATAAATAAATAGATATAACTTAATATTAATATACGAATAAATATATAAATATATACACATATAAATATAACTAACTATATATGTATATATATATATATTAATACAACTATATAAATTTATATTAATACATGAATAAATATAACTATATATATATATATATAAATAGATATATCACTAGTTGGAGAACAAATCAAATTAGGGAAGTGGTAAAGACTTAGCGCGCATGGGGGGAGGTCTTGAGTTCAAAACTTGGTAGAGGCAGGCAGGGTCGCGCGCATGGGTGAATTTGGGGGGGGGGGGGATATAGCGCTGTTAAAGGGGTCTACAAAGCGCTGATGAAACGTGGGGCGTCGTGGCTGGGGTTTGTGGGTGAGTGGGTGGGGCGGGGCGCTAATAAATGGGGGGGCAAGCGTTGTTAAAATCCCCCTCCGATTTACAAATTTTTTTAATTTTTTTTTAATTTTTTTTTAATTTTTTTAATTTTGTTAACTTTTATCAGCGCTAAAAAAGAGCTGACAAAAGACCCCTTTTATCAGTACTTTTTTTTAGCGCTGATAAAGGGGACCCCCCTTATCTTCGCCGGCATTAACAGCGCTTTTTTAGCACTGTTAAAGACATTTTTTAGCGCTGATAAAAGTCATATTTGTAGTAGTGAGTGTACAAATGTGATGAAACTACAGAAGAGAGAAAAACAAGTCCTAAATACCAAACTGCACACCCTAACATTAAAAGAAACAACTCACATGATCCAACCCTCACTATAGGTTTTGGCCAAGAGATAATCAAGCTAAGGAAAGCAGAAGAAACAAGAGGGGAAAAAGAGAGGAGGGTAAGGTTTAACCAAGGAAGAAATCCACAAAAAATTTAAAAAGGAGACACCCAAAATCCAAGGTGGAGGAGAGGATGAGGTCATCCAAGGCTCCCAAGGGTCATTTAAATGAATTAGGGGGGATATAACCCGTTTGGGGTTTTAAATTTAGAAGGGGAAAACTTGGAATTTCACATTTTATGGATTCTGGGCAAGTCACACGGTTTACCAAACCATGCACCAACTGTGCACACCCTACTAGAAAGGTTGATAAGCCTCACACAGTTTGGATTCATGGTTTGGTAAACTGTGTGTTAATCGTGCTCCCCTATCTAGAAAGACAACCACCCTCGCACGATCGGGCCGCACAGTTTGAGGAATCGTGGGCCAACCATTCAAAACGAGGTTTTCAATATTGCAGACACCCATGAACACTTGTTTCAAGGTTTATTCTAACCGTGCACAAGTCTTGCACCAAGTCTTAGACACCCAAGATGGCCACACATTTACTATCGAGACTCACACAGCTTGGGACAAATAGTGTTCTTCTCATGATATTCACCTCTTCAACAAATCTCTTTTGGACAAAGAAGGCTGGAGGATACTGAAAAACACTAACTCTCTCTGTGCTCATATTTTCAAGGTGAAGTACTTTCCCCACTCGTAATTCTGAAAGGTGGATTCAGGATCTCACTCGAGTTTCCTTTGGAGGAGTATTTGGGGATTACATGCTCTTCTTGATCATGGAATCTGCAAGAGGATTAGGGATAGCTTCATTTTCAATATTTGGAAGGATCCTTGGCTCCCTAGAGTTGACAGACTCTTAGTAACCTCCCTAGCAGCTACCATATTTGAGGATGAAACTTTGTGTACCCAGTTTAATGAGGAAGGTAATGGGTGGAGAACTAATTTACTTGAAAGATGGTTTAACGTGAGAGATGTCAAAATCATTCAAAGTATTCCAGGTGTAAGTGATATGGGTAATGACAATATTTTCTGGTGCCAGGAGATTTCAGGATTGTTCTCGATGAAGTCTACCTTCAGTCTGGCCCTCTATGAAAAAATCCAGGATATTGATGCAACTTGGAAGGTTATTTAGCAGCTGGTGGTCCCCCCCAAGGTTTGTTATTTTTTTGTGGAAGGCTTGCACTGGTATCCTCCTATCCAAAATGCTCCTCCTCTTCTCCCATGCGTCTGACGATCCACTGTATCCATTATGCATGGTGGATCTTGAATCCCCCCCACATGTTGTTTTTCAATGTCCCGAGGTGAGGAATGTTTGGACTGCATGGTTTCCTAATACGGCACATTTTTTTGAGATGGTGACCGATCTCACAACACTACTAGTTTCTTGGGACTCTTCTCTTTCTATGAAGAAGGTAGTGTTTTTATGCATGCTTGCATGGTTCATCTCGGTGTGTCGTAACAATGTTATCTTCAACGAGATCAATAAGCCAAATGGTTTCTCGGTTGAAAGGGTCATTTCTTGGTTAAAGACATGGAATCAATCTGATTTTCAGATGGAGAGCCCAGGTGCAGCCTCTAGTATCGCCCAACGGACTCCTCCCCTTCAAGGTGTTTTAAAAATTATTGTTGACGCTTCCCACTTGGGGAATGAGATTATCAGGTTTGGAGTTATGGTTTGAGACTTCCCTGGATGTATTTTTGCGGCCAACCATGAATCGACACATGCACTTTGGGACCCGCCGGTGGCATAAGCTCATGAAATATGGGTTGGTTTATCTTTGGCTATTGAGAAGGGGTAGAAATATATCATCACAGAATCAGATTGTATCCCTATCATCAAGACCATTCAGGCATGGGAGAGTGGATCCTAATCGTTTGGTTTTGTGATTAAGGATTATTCTTTCTCCTTTATCAAAATAGAGGGGAACAAAGGTGTTCATCTTTTGGCTTCTCGAGGTCTTTCGGGTGTTAAACATGTTTGGTTGGAGGACTTTCCTACTTGGATGAAGTCCCTTGTTCTACCTGATATCCGATCTATATAATTTGTATTCCTTTGTTGCAAAAAAACTGTAATTGTACAATCCAATGTTTGAAATGTTTGTACTATAGATTTTTTCTATCACAGAACATTCTTTTAAAAGTGATGGAAATTGGATTTATCAGTGCTAAAAAGACATTATTAAGCTAAGTGACGTTAAAAGGCTCAACCTTTATCAACGCTAAAATAAAATCATTGTTAAAGGCACCCATTATCCGCACTTTTGTTTTAGCAATGATAAAGACCCTCTTTATCAGTGCTTTTTTTAGCGATTATAAATTTTGAAAAAAAATTAAGTGCTTGCCACCCCGTCAACCCGCTCCCACTCTCATGAACGCCCCTTTTTCAGTGCTCACATTGCCCCTTTGTTAGCGCTTGTCCATTTTCTAGCTTCCTCTCAACCCCAGCACACGCCTGGAATCAATCCCGTGACCTCCCATGTGAAATTGGAACACCTTTATCGCTTCCCTGAGCTTGTTTTATTGTATATTTGATGATGTTTCTATTTATTTGTATATATTTATGTAAATATTTTTTATCCATATATTTATATATATATATTTATATAATTATTTTTAAATACATTTATAAAATATATGTTTGTGTGTGCATGATATATATACATACACACTTATATTTATTTAAATATATTATATATTAATATTCATTTATATATATTATAAATATAAATATAAATATATTTTCGTTTATTAATACACACATATGTATATATAAACGTTATATATACATTTGTAAGTGTAAATATATATATATTCAGATATTTTTAATGTAAAATAAAAGGTTAGATGTTGTTTTAAACAAAATGGATAATAACTATTTCTATATGATTTATATAATTATTTTTAAAAACAATTTTAAGATATGTTTAGATATTGTATATTTTGATATAAATTTTATACATTACATATATATATTTATATGTTTATATATTTACATGTATATTTATACATATTTACATATAATTGTATATTTAGATATTAATTTCTTATAACGTATTTATAAATATTTATTGTAAATACGTTTATATACTATATCTAACGATTAAAGATATATTTATAAAAAATACATTTATATATGATGTATTAACATAATATGGATACACACACGCACAAACTCATATGCGCATATTTACGCACACACGTACACATTTATATTTTGCACATACACGCAAATTTTTTTGTACATATATGCATTTATTTACATACATTAGAATATACGCATAAATATATATTTGTTTATCGAAAGACGAATATTTATATATAAACATTACTTGTATAGGTATATATATTAATGCATTTTTTAAAGGTAAATAAATGGTTCATTTTTTATTTAAAATAAAATGAATAATAAATATTTATTTCCATATGGTTTATATATTTTAAAATACATTTTTATGCAAATATGTTTAAATATTTATTTGTACAATTGATTATTATATGTAAATATAAGCTAATATACATATATTTATTATAAATAAAACTATAATATGAAAAATAATAAAATTTTAAAACCATAATATCTATATTAATGTAAAGCTTGAGAATAATAAATATGTTATATATCAAGTGTAAATGCATTTTTAGTCTTCTATAAATCATATTTAATAAAATATATTTTATTTATAGTGATATAAATATATTTATATATTAATATTTTATTTTTAATGACATATAATTTTTTTATGAAATGTACATTTATGAGCGTTTAAAAAAATGACGATAAATGGTGCATTTTATCGGCGTTATAACAAAAACGTTGACAAAAGAACCCCTTTATTAGCAGTTTTTTGTAGCATTGAAAAACGATACCATTTATCATTGTTTTTTAGCGGTGATAAAAACATCTTTTATCACCCGTTTTTGCTAGAGTTGATAAAAGTACATCCTTTAGCACCGCTTTTAGCTCGTGCTAATAAAGGGTAGCGCTTGATATTCCGCAATCTGTAGGAGTGTTTTTTTACTTGCATTTGTAATGTAAATCTGATTGGAATTAAATTTTGTATTTAGTGTGGTGGTGTGTTGTGATATTAGCAGCATAGTGTTGCAACATGGGTATTATCACCGCAAGGAATATCACTGATAAAGTATCTCTTTTATTAAAAATGCATTGATAAAGGGATTCTTTGATCAGTGCTACACTTCATCATTTTTTTAGCGGTGATGAAGGACCATTTTATGAGTGCTAATTTTAGTGTTGATAAAAGTTATTGTTTTTTAAAGAAGTTTACATTTTTTAGCACCGATGAAGACTATTTATAACGGTGTTAAAACTCATATTTGTATTAGTGAGGGGGGTTATTCAAAACTAATTATTTTCTAGGATTGATGTTTGTGGTTGTTCTTATGATGGTGGGTGAGGTAGATTTTAATTACAATAATTATAGATCAAGGCTTTTTCAAAGGTCATACTACGAGTTTACAAAAAGAGTTTTATGACAGCCTTATTATATTAAGAAAAACGGTGTATTGAAGATCTAAATAAATTGATAGATTTTGAATATATAAATAACAATAATAAATTAATAATTTCTGTAATAGATATTTCAATCGTTAAAGCATCCTCATTTTTATTTCTCATATAAAAATCGGGTGGGGTTTTTTATAGTTTTCATGACTGCGGAGACACGGAAGAGAGATGGTTTAACGGATTTTTTATAATTTTTAAAAAAAGTTTCCGAATGCTAATGTTTCCTAAATGGCGGTTTGCCCCGGCGCTCCCATAAATACACTCCAAGCGCACATTGCAGAAGCCATTCCGAGTGCGAGCTCCTGATCGGTCGATGGAGGTAGAAGGGTTTCAACGATCGCCCATTCGCGACGGCGGTATGGAAATCTGGGCATACGTCGCAGATCGTTGTCCTCATCAACACTCCCCGACGGTGGTCGTCCAGTTCTGCCGCCTCAACCTGCACCGATGGCACGCCGTCGCACCCAACCATACCTTTTCCCTCCTTGACACCCACCTGGACATCGCTCTCCCCACAATATGGGGCACCTTTTACCGGCCCCGCGTTCTCAGGGATTCTGGCGCCGCCAGGAAGGCGTTCGCGGCCTTGGTCTTGGAAGTGGATCCAGAGCTGGACCCCGCTGGACCGATCTCAAGGCCTTCCGCAACATCCTCTGTTGCGGGGGGCGCCCCTACGCGAGCGGCAGCCCCCACGAAATAGCCCGGATCTATTGGGTGTTTTTATTCGTTAAAATCCAAAACACGAAAACAATGTTTATTACCAGTTTAATCCATGCAAACTAATAAACAAATAATGTTCGACTTGTAATTCCATAACATCAAATGAAATATATATAAAAGGAATTCAACTGTAGTGAACAACACGCTGGCAGACAGTGGCATTTACAATATCATTCAAGCATTGCAGTTAATTCTCATTAAACATCAGGAATACAAAATCTATGCAACATGATGATTCAGTTAAAACAGAATCAAACAATGAGAATTAAATTTCCAGAATCAAAAGTACCAGCAACAATGACAAACCGAGCCACAATAAGGCTCAAAACAGCTTCTAAAATTAACATAAGAAGCAACGAACGTTCAGCAATTACAGGTCGGTTAAATGCGGAAATTGAAAGCAACAAAAGACAAAGAGATTTAACGTGCTTCGGACCTCTTTTGGTCCTATGTGCACGGCAAGAACACCACTCGACTCACGCGTTTTATTATGATCAACATAAAACAATTACAGGATGCAGACCAAATACCAGACACATCCCTAACAATACACAGAATCCGAAATAACTCAAAACAATAAGAGTTTAAAAAAACCGTAACTGAGTCTGCTTACCACAGACCCATGTACCTCATTTCAAAGACTCTGTCCTGCGACATGTTAGACACTGATTCCAGAAATACACAGACAAGGCACTGGGACAAGGCCTGAAAACATGCACTAACAGCCTTCTGCATTCTGGCTAGCCACTGGATAGGGATGGTCCTTTGCGTCTGCATTGGAACTCTACCAGAACTCAAATCCTTGAATCTGCTCTTGTTCCCGAACTCCAACAGATCAGAATCCGCCCAAGAAAAACACACAAAAAACCATCTGGTAATGGCGTACCTCTTGGCATGAACGAAAACACTTAACACCTCCATGCTTGCTCGGATCTCCACCAGAACCCCAATGGCAACTGGATCTGCAATCGCACACAAGAACATCATGCACACCTCCCTGGATTTCTCCACCAGATCTGAAAGGCGATCAACCCAAGGCTTGGAGACCAAGAACCGGTGCTCGCGGACGTTGTAGACGGATCTTGGATAGCCGCATATCCTGGAGCCCTACCTAGAATGCCGATGTTACCAATTCAAATCCAGATCTGAAACCGCTGAGAGTCGTCGAAGGACCCAAGCTCCATTGAGAACACCCAATCCGCACCTCCGTAATGGAGTGCCCAATGACGCGCCAACCGAGCTCAAGCGCGCTCACCTAAGGAGATGACCAGAGAAGCCCTACTCACCAGAAGAGAGGACCCTCATGAACTGCTGATCAAAATTGGAAGACAACCGTCGATGAGCGTGATGGAATTCTTGTACGCAACTCGGGGTGCGCTCGAACTTGTCGCCCTGGTGAGCCAAAGGGAGGAGATCCTGTGGGCCACGATCTTGGCGTCGCCGGGCAACCGCACAGGAAGACACCCGAGGTCTCCTAAAAAACGCTTACCCAAAAAAAACATAACAACAAAGATCTCCCAAAACAGAAGG
The DNA here is from genome assembly GCA_963277665.1 of Viscum album. Lineage (NCBI taxonomy): Eukaryota > Viridiplantae > Streptophyta > Magnoliopsida > Santalales > Viscaceae > Viscum > Viscum album. The sequence goes on along the minus strand of OY728156.1, from coordinate 1,499,483,555 downwards.
AGAAAGGTGAGCCGTCCACGTGGATGGTTGAGAATATAAAAAAACAAATAACACGTGAGAAAAAAAACATTTTTTATGGAAATAAAAATTCACATCCTCCACATACACAATCTTTCCATCTCTGATGGCTGGAAGAAGCATGTCCAGGAACTTAACCCTTGCATGTAGATCCTTTTGGCAACGATACAGAAGAGGTTGCACACCCCCTCAAGCTCCTCAAGGTTGTACTGAGAAATCATCCCGCACCCGACAATGCGGCCATGGTCCCTCATGTTCAATAGAACCGCATCCAACATCTTCCCCCCAAAATTCTCAAAATATATGTCAATGCCATTCAGGAAATACCTTTTCAAGACTGCGGTTAAATCAGTCTCTTCTTTGTAGTGAAAAGCCTCATTAAACCCAAACTTGTTCTTCATCAAATCAACCTTTTCATGGAACCAGCACTCCCAACAACATGGCAGTCCATCAACTTTGAAAACTGCCCTACTAGTTGACCAACACCACCAACTGCTGCTGATATGAAGACAAATTCTCCTTTCTTCAGAGAGCAAATCTCATAAAACCTTTCACGTAGTGTTTGAGAAGGATCCGTTTGTGAGTTTTTTTTGGGAAAATGACAACGCAAGACCAGAACAGACTCTTAATTACAGTTTAGGACAAAAAATATGACAAATGCCATTTGAGGACAAAAATGATTATATTTTATTAAATAAAATGCGATTTTAATTTGGTTCAAAAATATACATGTCCTTAACTGGAATTATGGGGCCGTTTTGGTCTTTACATGTCACCCCCACCCATTTTTTGTGATTTCTAAAAAAAATAAAAATGTCTAGGTCAATTTTTTTAAAAAAAAAATATGTATGAAAGGCGAAAGACCCCACCTTTTAGCCAAAATTTTAAAAAAATTACTATTTTAAATATACTTTTATGTATATTTAAATTTTTTATTTTTATTTTGTTTTGTTTATATATATATAACACAAATTTTTAGCAGAATTTGTCTGTTATTTAATATACAACATTACTGTCATTACAACAGTCTGTAATTCTAACATAAATCATTACATAGATCCCTTTTATAGGAAAACTTATGCAGGAAATCATTCTGCATTTTCGATGTGGGATTCAGGTTCTTCCTTTCTTGCATAGAATTAATAATATATTATTATTAATCATTTTAAATCAATTAATTAGTATTATTAATTACTATTTGATAATATTATTAAACAAAAATTAATTTCTAAATAGTTAATAATATATAATAGGTTTTAATTAATTAAAAATTAAATAATATATAATTAATAAAAAATAATCTTAATAATAACTAAATAATATTGATTAATTATATTAATAATTAACTAATTAATTATTTACCAATTAATAATTATATTATTGCTTAATTATTATATAATTATGGTATTTGGGGTTTGGCTTAGTGGTAAGCACGTCATAATCCTACATGAAAAATGGGGGTTCAAAACCCATTGGGCGCAGGTTACTATAGGAGTACTGTAGCAACAGAAGCACTGTAGTGGCGAACACTGTAGTGGCGAGCACTGTAGTGGCGGCGGGAATTGTGTGGGCACTGTAGCAGGCGGTACTATAGCAGTACTATTCACAGAATGGGCCTTGGCCAAACATTTTAGGACTACAAGCCATGTAATGGGTTATATGTCCACTGGGCCTTCAGGCCAAATATATATGATGTAATAAAACGGGTGGTTGAGTGGGTTATCCCTTGGGGGGGATATGACCTGCCTTTCAGGCCTGTGTGTGTGTGGTGTGTGTGTGTTTGATCTAATTGCACCCCCAAGCACCTTATACAATATTATATAATTATGCAGTTGGGGTATATCATAGTGGATTAGGCTGCCCCATAATACTGCATCAAATCTGGGGTCAAATGCCTTTCAAGTCTGTGTGTGTGTGGTGTGTGTGTGTGTTTGATGTAATTGTACCCTCAAACACCTTATATAATATGCAGTTGGGGTCTAGCCTAGTGGATTAGGTTGCCCCATAATACTGCATCAAATCTGGGGTCAAATGTCTTTCAAGCCTGTGTGTGTGTGGTGTGTGTGTGTGTTTGATGTAATTGTACCCCCAAACACCTTATATAATATGCAGTTAGAGTCTAGCCTAGTGGATTAGGCTGCCCCATAACACTGCATCAAATCTGGGGTCAAATGTCTTTCAGGCCTGTGTGTGTGTGTGTGTGTGTTTGATGTAAATGTACCCCCAAGCACCTTATATAATATTATATAATTATGTGGTTGGGGTCTAGCCTAGTGGATTAGGCTGCCCCATAATACTGCATCAAATCTAGGGTCAAATCCAGGCAGTTTCAAAATTTGGGGTTCTAGGGGCGTGCGGCTGCTACGAGACTTCTGTTGGGGGCGGCGCAATGGGAATGACTGAATCAACAAACATCATAGTACAGGATGACCAACGACGGTGGCGCGGTGCGGGTTCATCGGCGGGACTTCTTAAGGCGGCGCGGTGCGGGGACAACCAACGTGGCTTCCCTGGGCCATGCTCTGGTCGGGCGTGCGGTGGGTAAGTCGGCTACAATGGAAAAATCACAGGCGGCACAATGATAGAAAAAATCAGAAAAATGGCTACAGTGTAACTAGGCTACATGCTTTCTAAATGGACTTAATGTTCATAAGGGGCCTTTTGTCCATTATGAAATGGGTGGGTTATCCCTTGGGGAGAGCTATGACCTACCTTTCAGGTTGTGTGCGGTACATTTCTATGTTTCGTTGTAATTGTACCTGTAAGTACATATAATATATTATATAATTAATAATTATATTATGAATTAACTACTTAATTATTATATAATTAATAATTAATAATTATAAATAATAATTAAAATTAATAATCACATTATTAATCAACTAATTAACCATTGTATAATTAATAATTATATTACTAATTAACTAATTAATTATTATATAATTAATAATTATATTACTAACTAACTAACTAATTAATTATTAAGTAATTAATAATTATATTACTAATTAACCAATTAATTATTAACTAATTAATTTAATAAGTAATTAAATATTGATTAATTACTAATTAATTAATAATTAATATTTATATATTTTTTTATATTTATACATTATATAATTAAGCAATATTATTTTGCTATTATTAAGATTATTTTTTATTAATTATATATTATTTAATTTCTAATTAATTAAAACCTATTATATATTATTAATTATTTAGAAATTAATTAATTGTTTAATAATATTATTAAATAGTAATTAATAGTGCTAATTAATTGATTTAAAACGATTAATAATAATATATTTGTAATTCTCCATATGAAAGTGAGAACCTAAATCCCATATTGGAAATGTAAAATGATTTTCAGGGAAATCCCTCTTATAAAATGAAGCTCTGGGTGAGGGTTTTTGTCAGAATTCCAGACTGCTGTAATGACAGTAATGTTGGATATTAAATAGCAGATAATTTATGCTAAATGTTTTGTTATATATATATATATATAACAAAACAAAATAAAAATGTTAAATATACAAAAAAGTATATTTAAAATAGTAAAATAATAATAATTTTGGATGAAAGGCGGTAGTGGGTCTATCGCCTTTCATACATATATTTTTTTTAAATTGCCCTAAACATTAAAAAAAACAGAAAACCCATAAAAAACTCATCTGTTTGTTCTCAAATTCTCCTTCGGTAGTCTCCATTTCTGCCTGATTCTCTCTTCTTTTGAATGTCATTGACATGACTCCTTATGGTGGTAAGGGTGGGTGGAGTTTTGGGAGTTGTCATTGGGTCAAGTCCCCAGGCTAGTTGATTTACCTACAATTTCTATGTAGCATGCGTGAGCTACCGTTGGCAGTTGTACCTAAATATAATATAAATTTTAAAATTAAATGGCATATTACTTTGATCTAAAAGTTAGTCCTTAACTAGAATTAAGGAGCTATTTTAGTCCTTAACTAGAATTAAGGAGTTGTTTTAGTCCTTAAATTTCATTTCCCTTACCGGAATTAAGTGATCATATGGGGAGTTTGATTGATTTTTGTTGTGATTCCCTTATCTCACATAAAAGTAAAGGAAAGGAAAAAAACTGAAAGAAAATTGAGGGTTTATTTTACAATAAACAAAGGTTATAATAATTCTCCCTCCATTGCTAGATTCGACTTTATAATACCCTATCTCTCGCTTTAGGGTGCCCATGAAACTTTCTGAGGTTTCTTGAGTTGGTGAACAAGGATACGGGAATTAAGTGATCATATGGGGACTCACTACTACAAAACTCACAATAAAAAATGATAGTATTTATTAGCATTTTTATTTAGTGTTGAGAAAGGATTGTCCTACATGACTTCATCCCACTCAGATTTATCGTTTCTCTAGGTCATGTTTTATAAGCTTGGGAGTTCCGCTATCACAACATGTTATGACTACGGGGGATCGACACCCGCATACACCTTCACACACATAAGTCATCTCCTCCACACGCTGACCCACCTGCCAGCCGACATAGCTTGCCCATCTACATGCAAGCTCACGTCCCACCTTCCTAGCCAGCCAAACTTCACTAGCTTTGGTGCCCCCATTTTTTTTATATTCTCCAATAAAAAGACAAATAAAAACTATAAATAGTAAAAAATATTAAAAAATTGAAATAATTAATCAAATAAAAATTAAAAATGAAGAAATTAAGAAAATATTAAAAAATTTATTAATAAAATAATTATTAATAAAAATGAATAAATTTAATGCGTATATATATATTAATTATAAATAGTAATAAATAGTATATACTAAATATAAATATATAAAATGAATAAGATGTAATAATTAAACGAATAAAAATAAAAAATGAATAAATTAAAAAAAATATCAATGAAACAATTATTAATAAAAATTAATAAATTTAAAAAATATATATTTATATAAATTAAAAATATTAATAAAAATTATATATTAAATATAAATATAGAAAATTAATAAAATGTAATAATTAAAAACATCTTAATCTCTTATTCATTTTTAAATATATCTTCAATCTATTCATCTTTTAATTAAATTTCACTCATTTTAAACATGCATTCATTTAATATTGTTTATTAATTAATAGTGTTAAGTGTTTGTTTACTACTTTTATTATTTAAATATTTTAAATATTTATTCTTTTAATATTTTTGTAATTTATTCATTTTTAATGTTTTTTAAACAGGATTATTCATTAATATATTTAATATTTTAGGCCCTATCTGAGTTTCCTCTGGAGGAGAATTTGGCGATTGCGTGCTCTTCTTGATTGTGGAGTCTACTGGAGGATCGAGGATGTGTCCATTGTCAATATTTGGAAGGATCCTTGGCTACCTAGAATTGACAGGCTCTTGGAAACTTCCCCAATGACTGCTGGATTTGAGGATGTAATATTGTTCACCCTGTTTAACAAGGAAGGTAATGGATGGAGAACTGATTTAATTGACAGATGGTTTTGCAATAGAGATATTAAAATCATTCAAAGTATACCTTGTGTCGGTATTTTTTGGTGTAAGGAGATTTCAGGATCATTCTCAGTGATGTTTGTCTACAACCTGGCCCTTGATGCATAGATTGAGGATGTCGACACAACTTGGAAGGTTCTGTAGTGTCTGGCGGTCCCCCCAAGGTTCACTACTTTTGGTGGCAGGCTTGCGCCAATATCCTCCTATAAAAAACGCTCCTCTTCCTTCACCATGTGTATGACAATACACTCTATCCATTGTGTATGGTGGGGCCGAAATCCCCCTCACATGTTTTTTTTCATTGTCTTGAGGCGTGAGATGTTTGGACTGCATGGCTTCCTAACGAGGCTTAGTTTTTTGAGATGGAGGACAATCTCACAACACTATTGGTTTCTTTTCACTAGTGCATAAAGGGTTTTTTTACGTCGGTTTATTTTGGGGTTTTCACTTTATTTTTTAGGAAACATGGTTATAGGGGACGTATTAAATAAGGTTTTTCACATCAGTTACATAAAACTGACATTATAAATAATTAGTGCAGTTGATTTTTCATGTCGGTAATCCAATAACCGACATGAAAAACACAGTATGCACCATTTATTATGTCTATTATTAAAAATAAACGACGTGAAAAACCATGTGTAATATGTTTTTCACATCAGTTATCCAATAATTGACATGAAAAAATAGTATGCACCATTTATCATGTCATTTATTAAGAATAAATGACACGATAAATTGGTTTTCACGTCGTTTAATAAATAATTGACGTGAAAAACCATATGTAATATGTTTTCATGTTAGTTATCCAATAATCGACATGAAAAACATATTATGCACAACTTATCACGTCATTTTTGTTGAATGAATGATGTGATAAATGGGTTTTCACATTAGTTATTGAATAACCGACATGAAAACAGCTCACATGTATTTTTCAAGTCAGTTATCCAATAACCGATGTGAAAAACAAGATTTTTTAAAAAAAGGTACATTGATTCTTCTCCTCCACCAGCAGCTACCAGAAATAGAAAATGAATAGGAAAATTGCAGAATACAACACAAGAGTCAGAATGCAGAAAAGAAATCTAAATACACATACCATTGAAGTTTCAAATAAACTAAAAACTAATGTACATTGATTTAGCTCCTCCAACAACAATATCCATAAAAAACAAGAGGCAACCCAAAATCCAGAAAAATACACAATACATTAAACATTCAAATAAACTAAAAACCTATCAAACCTATAAAATGATTTGCCCATTCAATTTTTAAATGCCTCAACTTATCTTCACTATATGAACGAGCGTCATAAAAAAGATAAAAAAATAATACAGAAATCACTTGACTTGGATTTTCAATAAAACATATTAAATATTACAGAAGGATTTATAAAGAAATCCAACCTTATGAAACTTTGTAACTGTGCTAGTTGAAATTATTCCATACATGAATCTTAAAACATAATATCCACATTTAATTCCACCTTGTTGTGTATGAAACTGTTTCAAATATATTTTATTTCAAAATAACATTTTTAATTAATATATCCAAAATTTAATAATTGTAAATGATAATTGTTGAAAGTGGGTGCTCTAGACCCAACTTGTCTTGTACTTTGATTACTGTTACATGTATTCAGTATGGTTTTATGCATGTGTTTATCTTGCCATGATAGTATAGATACTTCTGCATCCACTTCATCAATGGCAATGTCCTTAGATTACCTGTCGCATCAAATGGTTATAGCAGTTCCCAGGCTATAATGAGAACCCTGAGATGCCATGACAGTAATCTTAAAGTAACGTCCTATGGTCCAGTTACATCATTCTGAAAGGACACAGATGATGTGTGACCATCAGGTGCTGGGGGCTCATAAGCATTGAGACTTCATCTCATGAAGTTCGCACTTGATGATCTCTAGCTAACGAGATCATGAGGACAGACCCGCTTAATAGGAACACCACATGTTTCTGGTGTCATTGGTCGTTCCTATCTATGGGCATGTGTAATGGTCTCCTGACTTGAGATCATTATCAATGAATGTCATTTAATTACGTACATTTGATATAAGGATAAAACCATGGCGACAAAGTCGTGGCGAGGTAGTTTGTATTGGGTACGTCATTAATGGCATGGCATTGATTGAATGATCGAGAAAGGATTTGTCGCTTCCAAGTTTAGGAAGAGATATCTCGGGCCTGGTTGATTAGGATGGTTGCACCTTCATTAAATCCAAGGCCATGGTAGACGAAGGTAAGACCGTCCGGACAAATCAACAAACAAAAATAAAGCAAATAAAGAATGATGACACTAGTATGCATTCTGCTTTATTGAGATATCGTTTGACGAAGAGATTATATTACACGGACCATGTTCATAGGAAGGCAGTCGTTGCTTTGACTTTGCCTTATCTCTATAGGGGCCTCGATGGGTTGCTAGACCCCGCTCTAGGTCTGTGATATTATTCACTGCTATTGAGATAAGGGCCTAGAGGGTCACACACGATAGCGCCTTGGAAAATCTGCCCTATTTTGAGAGTAGGAATTTAGAACTTGGTGGGCCCCGCCAAAGGGTCCGAGTACTATCCAAGTTCTATGGATCACCAAATAATAAATAAGTTCATTAGTTATTCGAGTTTAGAATAATTAGTTGAATTTATTTATAACAAGTATTTACAAGTTGTATGGTAAATACACGTATTAATATTATTCGACTGGATTTAAATATCCTAGGTTCGTTTAATATTAGTAGGAGGTATGAGTCGAGTTAAAGACTCAAATTTATCACGTAATATATTTATATATTACAAGCAAGTGATAAATTGTAAATTTTATTTATGGCATAATTTTATTTTCCATAAATAATTATTTACATCACTTATATAGCGGACGCCTAATACACGGGGGCCGGGAACCTACACCGCGTGTTTTAATACTCCCTATATAAGTGAGAGAGATGCTCTCCCACCATAACTATTCATGTGTCATTTTTGAGAGCATCTCTCTCCTCCTGGAATTTAGAGAGAGAGTCTCTCAAGCAAGGAGGATCTTCAAGCTTATCCATCCCGGATCGAAGCATCCTCCCTTGCGGTGATCATCGTTGCGCTGAAGTGTGCGTCGTAGATCCGCGCTAGCACCCGGATCTTGACGAACGGCGCGCGTGCAGATTTGCAAGGCGTGTGTGGACGATCTAGAGGGCTTCGACATCGGAGTCTTCGAGCAACGATCGCCGGTGCCTTACACGTCAATTCTGAACAAAGGTAAACGTTCAATTTTATTTTGTGCTCCTTATGAACCTTGCGAGATCCTCGGACCAAGCTGGGACGAGATCACCGGAGTCGACAGGATTATGTCACTCCGATGATGCAAAAAATTTAAAAAATCCCGGCCCATTGGCTTCCGCTGCGCAGTCTCGAACCCAACAGTGGTATCAGAGCGACCGCAAGGTTTTTTCTGAGTCAAAAATATTAAATTGTATTAAATTTAATTGCGGGGTGTTAAGACGGTTCATTCGGATTCGACCGCGCGTCGTTTCGATTTCAAATGATCAAGATACGATCATTTGAAATTTTTAATCGGATCGACGTCGCAAGTTCTTGATCGTTTGATGTTATTTCTCAAATTGAGATAAACATCAAAAATATATATTTTATTATAATTTATAATAAATATTTTATTATATCTTATAATAAATTATATTATAATAATAAAATATATAAAATTTAAAATAATTGGAGGAGACCAATACTTGGGGTCTTCCTCCTTTTTATTTAAAAAAAAAGGGGGGGGGGAGGAATCAAAGACCCAAGTTGGGGTCTTCCTTTAATAAAAAAAAAGGGGTGGGGGCGGCTGGCCTTTTGTGGCAAAGCAAAAAAAAAAAAAATTAAAAAAAAAAGAAAGGAAGAAGACCCTTACGGGTCTTCTCCCTCGCGCCGCCAAGGGCCGGCTAGGGTTAGCCGGCCGCGGCCTCCTCTCCGGGATCCTCCTCCTCCGCGCCACGGCCTCCTCCCGGACCGGCCCTCCTCCTCCGCGGCGCGCCAGACCTCCCCCCGCGCCGGACCTCCCCGCGCCGGACCTCCCGCGCCGTCCCCTCCTCGCGCCGGCCTCCTCTTCTCCGGCGGTCCAGCATCACGGCGCACCGGCGCCGGCCTCCCCTCGCCGGACGCGGCCCTCGCCGGACGCGGCCCTCGCCGGACGCGACCTGCCTCGCCGGACACCGCCCTCGCCGGACGAGAAACCCCGCGCCGGACCGGACCTCCCAGCCGCGGACCGCCTCGCCGGACGCGGCCCTCGCCGGACGCGGCCTGCCTCGCCGGACGCGAAACCCCGCCGGACCACCCCTGCCGACCTCGGTCCGCGTCGGACCCGCTCCGACCGGCCGCCCCGAACCATCGCCGGAGTTGCGGGCTGCCGGGAGATGCAACCGTTGCGGGAAGCGGTCACGCCGCGGTCACGCCGCGGTCACGCCGCGGTCACGCCGCGGTCACGCCGCGGTCACACCGCGGTTCAGGACAACATCCCGCAGCGGTACGCGGACCCGTCGGACTTCTCTCCGGTTAGAGGTAACCTGCACTGAATTAATTTTAATTAATTTATTTTAAATTAAATTAATTAAAATTAATTTAGGGGTTTAGATTATTTTAATCCAAGAATATTAATTTAATTTTAGAATTAAATTAATCGTTTAATTTAATTTTAGAATTAAAATTAAATTAAACAAATGGAACCGATAAAAATAAATTATTTGAATTTTATCAAATTCATTTAATTTATTAAAACACCCTCGCATAATTTAAATTTATTGCAGTTTAATTTTATTGCACTTTTACCCCGACTGGTCTTGAGCTTTTGACCGACCTGTGCATGTTTGGGATGTATGTATTTATTTAATTATTTATTCAATGCGTGTGATGATTGTAATAATTAATTAGATAAATGACGGTCTGCGAATCGTCTTTTAATTCAAATATGTATAAGGGCCTGCGCGTCCATTGCACTATATGTATATTGTACCCCAGACCCCCTCGCCTGCGTGCGAGTATATTTGTAATAATTCGTGACGATCCGAGAGGCAGACCCCGCCAAGATGGGGCGGTAGTCCAGACATGAGTTGGGCTTTGCACTGGGGCCAGCAGCGACACGAGCCTTGTGTTTACTCAGGTACGTGTGCCCCTAGGTAATGATTGATCAGTTAATGATCAATCATTATAGAATGCTCAAGACCAGTCGGAATGCTTGATTTACTTTATGCATAGTTTATTATTTTTTTATGCGACTGCATGATTATTGCATGATCACATAGGATAGTAAACAAGAGAAAAATGCATAAAGTTATGACGAATAAATACTCTTTTGAATGTTCAGTTGTGAGCGAGACAACCTAGTTTGAACATAATAAATAGAAAAGAGATTATATTCGTCAATTAATAATTTAAAAATCCCTCAAAGATATATTAAGTCATAGTGCCTTCCATTTCTCATATCTAAACAAAACCGGCTGTTTGGGTGCTCATCAGCCTCAGTTGAGAGTGCCTCTTACTACCGGGGCGTTTCCATGTGAGGAATGGGTCGACTTAACTAAAGTGAATAATCAAGGTTTAGCCTTAGCTAACTTATTATCACTTTAGAGGCAAGAGGTTGAGGGAATTAAGTATAGATTCCAAAAAGCTGGGACTTTACTCAACTACACAAGGAACCACAAGAACAGGTGGTTGGCCAGCATAGCGCCTACCTTGAAACCCTCCAAGTAGTGTCGTAGCCCTAACTTGTAGACTACGAGGGAGGTTTCGAGGATCCTTGCCACTAGAATGCTCAAACGATAGAGTATTCCGAATCTAATGGTGAGGGCCATTAAGGTTCGTTAAAATAGTGGGAGACATTAAATGACATAATAATTTATTAATCATAAAAATGTCAAAAGGTAATCAAGACAAAGTACTAACTGCTAAATGTTTATCTGATGTAGATTTAAAATGGCAATCACCAACACCACTAGTACTTTATCACTGCGATCAATCTTGGATAAAGAAAATATCCTGACCGGCAATAACTTCCAGGAGTGGTACAGGCGCTTGCGCATAGTACTACGCCAAGAAAGGAAGTTATATGTGCTGGAATCCCCAATTCCTGCTGAGCCTCCTCAGGGAGCAAGCAAGACGGAAAAAGATAAGTGGAAAAAGCATGTAGATGATGCACTTGATGTACAATGCATCATGTTGTCATCCATGTCCAGCCAATTGCAAAAAATGCATGAGGAAGAGGATGCCTACAAGATGCTTTCACACCTCCAAGAACTGTATGAGGAGAGGGCTAGGCAAGAAAGGTATGAGATCTCAAGTGCACTTTATAAGTGCAGGCTGGCAGAAGGGCACCAAGCCGGTCCTCACGTACTCAAGATGATTGGGTATATTGAGAGGCTTGAAGCCCTTGGGTTCAAACTGAACCAAGAACTAGCAGTGGATCTCATTCTTGCCTCTTTACCGTCAAGCTTCTCAACTTTCATTGTCAATTATAATATGAATGATATGACAAAGTCGCTCCCGGATCTATTGGCTTTAGTTCGCCAAGCTGATAAGGACATGAAAAACACCAATACATCTGTCCTTATGGTGAACAAGAAAAACAAGGGCAAGGCAAAGGGGTCTAAAGCCAAGTCAAGGCCAAAGACATCAATGCACCGTCCTGCCAAGAAGCCAAAGATTCAGAGGCAGAGTAATGAGCAGGAAGCTGTCTGTTTTAGATGTGGCAAAAAAGGCCACTGGAAAAAGAATTGCAGAGCTGGGAAGAAGAAGCAAGCTGACGCTTCTGCTTCAGGTATTTTTGTCATTGAATGCAATCTATCATTATCTACAAGTTGGGTATTGGATACGGCATGTGGCTCACACATTTGTATTCATATACAGGAACCAAGTAGGTTCAAGAAGATTGCAAAAGGTCAAGTGGATCTCCGAGCTGCAAATGGTGCAAGTCTGGCGGCCTTGGCAGTGGGAGACTACCACTTGACTTTACCAACTGGTTTGGTTCTAGTTTTAAACAATTGCTATTATGTACCGTCTGTTACCAGAAACATCATCTCTGTGTCATGTTTAGACACTATGGGTTTTTATTTCAAGTTTGGAAATAAAAGTTGTCTCTTTTATAGGGATAACATATGTTATGGTATGGCACATCTTAACAATGGTTTATATATACTAGAACTAGAAAACTCAGTAATGGCCATCAATGACAAAAATAACCAACATGACTCAAATAACACCCGCCTATGGCACTTTAGGCTTGGTCATGTAAACGAGAAGCGATTACAAAAATTACATCAAGAAGGGTATCTAGACTCGCTACAGTTAGAACCCTTAGATGTATGTCAAGCTTGTTTACAAGGAAAGATGACCAAAGCACCTTTCTCAGGAAAGGGAGAAAGAGCAAATACAGTACTGGAATTAATACATACCGATGTATGTGGACCATTTCCAGTAGAGGCAAGGGGTGGTTTTCTATACTTCATCACTTTTACCGATGATTATAGTAGGTATGGCTATATCTACTTAATGCGACATAAGTCAGATTCCTTTCGTTTCTTTAAGGAATATCAAAGTGAAGTAGAAAACCAGCTTGGTAAGAAGATAAAAGCACTTCGCTCAGACCGAGGCGGAGAATATCTTAACCAAGCTTTCATTGATCATTTGAAGGAGTCTGGAATAGTATCTCAACTCACTCCTCCTTATACACCACAATGGAATGGTGTTAGTGAAAGGAGGAATAGGACCTTGCTTGACATGGTCAGATCAATGATGAGTCATACAACTCTTCCATTATCCTTTTGGGGATACGCCTTACAGACAGCAGCATATACCATTAACCGAGTACCAACTAAAGCCATAGATGGGATTCCATATCAGTTATGGTTTGGAAAGAAACCCAATCTGACACACATGCGTGTGTGGGGGTGCGAGGCATTTGTCAAGACTTTACCAAGTGACAAATTAGCATCCAGAAGCACTAAGTGCATCTTTGTAGGTTATCCTAAGGAAACTAGAGGATACAACCTATATAACCCTTTAGATAGAAAAGTCATTGTGGCAAGATACGCCACATTTCTAGAAAGGGATCACATTTCTACTGGAAATAGTGGGAGCAAGATTGACTTTGATGAAGTCAATGCTCCAGATGCACAAGAGTTGGTAGAGGAACAATCTCTACAAGAACAAGTGGAAGAAGAAATTGTTCCTCAGACACAGATACTGCGTAGGTCTACGCAAGAGGTTAGAGAACCGGAACGTTATGGTTTTCTTGTCACCGAGTCAGGTGACACACTAATCCTTGAGGATGATGAACCTCTGACCTACAAGGAAGCAGTAGAAGGCAAAGAAGCTGCTACATGTCAAGAAGCCATGAATTCTGAGATGGAGTCCATGTACCAAAATCAAGTTTGGATTTTGGTAGACCCTCCAGCTAATGTGAAGCCCATTGGTTGTAAATGGGTATTCAAGAAAAAACTGGACATGGATGGTAAGGTTAATACCTTTAAAGCAAGACTGGTTGCAAAGGGTTTCAGACAACGTCAAGGCATTGACTATGATGAAACCTTTTCACCAGTGGCAATGCTTAAATCCATCAGAATATTGCTTGCAATAGCAGCCTTTCATGATTATGAAATTTGGCAAATGGATGTCAAAACTGCTTGTCTAAATGGGAAGTTGGTTGAAGACGTCTATATGACTCAACCCGAAGGGTTTGTTAAGTCAAAGAATGCCAATAAATTATGCAAGCTGCAGAGATCCATTTATGGATTGAAGCAGGCATCAAGATCATGGAATGTACGATTTGATGAGGCCATAAGAGATTTTGGTTTTGTCAAAAATGAAAGCGAGCCTTGTGTCTATAAAAAGGTTGAAGGGAATGCTATTGTTTTCCTAGTTTTATATGTTGATGACATATTAATCATGGGAAACGAGGTGCAAGTCTTACAGTCAGTTAAGACTTGGTTAAATGAATGCTTCTCCATGAAAGACTTAGGTGAAGCGGCCTACATTCTAGGGATCAAGATCTATCGAGATAGATCTCAAAGGATGCTTGGCCTAAGTCAGAGTACATATATTGACAAGGTACTCAAAAGGTACAATATGGAACAATCCAAGAGAGGATTGTTACCTATGTCACATGGTATTAATCTCTCCAAGAAAATGTGTCCACAAACACAGGAGGAGATTGACAGAATGAGTAGAGTCCCTTATGCTTCAGCAGTGGGTTCTATCATGTATGTCATGCTATGTACTAGGTTTGATGTTGCCTTTGCTTTAAGCATGGTGGGTAGATATCAAGCTAATCCAGGAGAGCTGCACTGGTCAGCTGTTAAAACTATCCTTAAGTACTTGAGGCGTACTAAGGATATGTTCCTGGTGTATGGAGGAGATGAGGAACTAGTTGTGAGGGGATACACTGATGCTAGTTTCCAGACAGATCATGATGATATGAAATCGCAGTCAGGCTACATCTTTTGCCTGAATGGTGGTGCAGTGAGCTGGAGAAGCTCAAAGCAAGCTGTGGTTGCTGATTCTACAGCAGAGTCCGAATATATTGCAGCTTCCGATGCAGCAAAGGAAGCAGTCTGGATACGTAGCTTTATCTCAGACATTGGTGTTATACCTAGCAGTGCAGACCCTGTTCCAGTATATTGTGACAATACTGCTGCAGTGGTGCTTGCCAAGGAGCCCAGGTCTCACCAGAGGACAAAGCATATTCTTCGGAAGTTCCATCTCTTGAGGGATTTTACTCAGAGAGGTGAAGTAACAGTTAGCAGAGTAGCCACAGAGGACAACGTGGCAGACCCCCTAACTAAAGCCATTTCTCAGCAGAAGCATGATTCACATGTGAGAGCTAGCGGATTGAAACCTGTTAGCAGTTGGCTCTAGTGCAAGTGGGAGTGTTGAAAGTGGGTGCTCTAGACCCAACTTGTCTTGTACTTTGATTACTGTTACATGTATTCAGTATGGTTTTATGCATGTGTTTATCTTGCCATGATAGTATAGATACTTCTGCATCCACTTCATCAATGGCAATGTCCTTAGATTACCTGTCGCATCAAATGGTTATAGCAGTTCCCAGGATATAATGAGAACCCTGAGATGCCATGACAGTAATCTTAAAGTAACGTCCTATGGTCCAGTTACATCATTCTGAAAGGACACAGATGATGTGTGACCATCAGGTGCTGGGGGCTCATAAGCATTGAGACTTCATCTCATGAAGTTCGCACTTGATGATCTCTAGCTAACGAGATCATGAGGACAGACCCGCTTAATAGGAACACCACATGTTTCTGGTGTCATTGGTCGTTCCTATCTATGGGCATGTGTAATGGTCTCCTGACTTGAGATCATTATCAATGAATGTCATTTAATTACGTACATTTGATATAAGGCGAAAACCATGGCGACAAAGTCGTGGCGAGGTAGTTTGTATTGGGTACGTCATTAATGGCATGGCATTGATTGAATGATCGAGAAAGGATTTGTCGCTTCCAAGTTTAGGAAGAGATATCTCGGGCCTGGTTGATTAGGATGGTTGCACCTTCATTAAATCCAAGGCCATGGTAGACGAAGGTAAGACCGTCCGGACAAATCAACAAACAAAAATAAAGCAAATAAAGAATGATGACACTAGTATGCATTCTGCTTTATTGAGATATCGTTTGACGAAGAGATTATATTACACGGACCATGTTCATAGGAAGGCAGTCGTTGCTTTGACTTTGCCTTATCTCTATAGGGGCCTCGATGGGTTGCTAGACCCCGCTCTAGGTCTGTGATATTATTCACTGCTATTGAGATAAGGGCCTAGAGGGTCACACACGATAGCGCCTTGGAAAATCTGCCCTATTCTGAGAGTAGGAATTTAGAACTTGGTGGGCCCCGCCAAAGGGTCCGAGTACTATCCAAGTTCTATGGATCACCAAATAATAAATAAGTTCATTAGTTATTCGAGTTTAGAATAATTAGTTGAATTTATTTATAACAAGTATTTACAAGTTGTATGGTAAATACACGTATTAATATTATTCGACTGGATTTAAATATCCTAGGTTCGTTTAATATTAGTAGGAGGTATGAGTCGAGTTAAAGACTCAAATTTATCACGTAATATATTTATATATTACAAGAAAGTGATAAATTGTAAATTTTATTTATGGCATAATTTTATTTTCCATAAATAATTATTTACATCACTTATATAGCGGACGCCTAATACACGGGGGCCGGGAACCTACACCGCGTGTTTTAATACTCCCTATATAAGTGAGAGAGATGCTCTCCCACCATAACTATTCATGTGTCATTTTTGAGAGCATCTCTCTCCTCCTGGAATTTAGAGAGAGAGTCTCTCAAGCAAGGAGGATC
The DNA here is from genome assembly GCA_963277665.1 of Viscum album. Lineage (NCBI taxonomy): Eukaryota > Viridiplantae > Streptophyta > Magnoliopsida > Santalales > Viscaceae > Viscum > Viscum album. The sequence goes on along the minus strand of OY728156.1, from coordinate 1,499,466,647 downwards.
TTCAAGCTTATCCATCCCGGATCGAAGCATCCTCCCTTGCGGTGATCATCGTTGCGCTGAAGTGTGCGTCGTAGATCCGCGCTAGCACCCGGATCTTGACGAACGGCGCGCGTGCAGATTTGCAAGGCGTGTGTGGACGATCTAGAGGGCTTCGACATCGGAGTCTTCGAGCAACGATCGCCGGTGCCTTACACGTCAATTCTGAACAAAGGTAAACGTTCAATTTTATTTTGTGCTCCTTATGAACCTTGCGAGATCCTCGGACCAAGCTGGGACGAGATCACCGGAGTCGACAGGATTATGTCACTCCGATGATGCAAAAAATTTAAAAAATCCCGGCCCATTGGCTTCCGCTGCGCAGTCTCGAACCCAACAATAATTCACCTTGGCTTCTACATATTTGATCTTAGCGGTCTTGCTTCTCTTCTTTTTTGTTGTCTCTCAAAAGAAATCTCATGCCCTGTTTGAAAATAATATAAACATTAATACATTTTATTCATTATAATATAAACAATTATTAAAATAATAAAACTTACGTGTTCAATATATTCTTAGATTTTTTTCTCACATCACTATGGATAGAGCATAACCAATACAATGTCCTCTCTCTTGGATAAAAAAGCAACCAACATCCAATGAGCACTAATATAAATTAAAATTTAATGTGAGTTTTTAATATGTTAAGTGATATATAACACTTTGTGAGAAAATTATTTCACACCTTTCAAGATATGGAAACATCCAACACTGAATGATGAAATTCTCCTTAAATATTTCAGTTATATAAACTGTTCTTTGAGCATCGATCAATGTTTTAGCTATTGAAGAAATAAACTGTGGGTCCATAAATTCACACAAATCTATCTTTTCATGCTCTGTACAAATTTTATATAGATACCTAATAAAAACCAGACATAATTATAAATTTTAAATAATTAAAAGGAACAAAAAAAATTTAATCGACTTACATGGAAAAAACTTGTATCATGTTGATTCCCAATTTCTCTCTAGCTACAAGATCTATGATATCACTTTTCAAAAGGTTCACAATCATTTCATGCCCATAAATAGAAGCATTAAATGGAATCTCATATAATCCCAATAAAAAATTAGAGTATATTGACAATTGATCAAGACCAGTGGAATCTGTATCTGAAGTCATGGCACTTTGAATTTTTTTTGTCTATACAGTATTTATTTACCTTTAAAGTATTCCTAAAAATATTAGAGAAATATATAAAAATTAAAATGAGAAAAAAAAATTACCAACAAAATGAAATTAAATATAATATATATACATACCTCTATGGTAATATGTCGAAGTAGTATAGATGTAAAAACCAAAAAATGAATGATACTTTGTCCAACTATACTCACTTCATCTACAGGACATGGTATTTTTTTGATCAATCTATAATATCCTAAACAGTGACCCTCTGATGCTCTATCTCAATCTGGTGACGATGAATGGTATAGTTGATATAATATATCATCTCATATGAAAAAAATATGATGAGGTTCATCAACAAATAACTCATAGTAATTTGTTAGCTGTGGAGGAGGGGGTGTTGGGGGTAGGATAAGAAGGAGTGAGATTTGCTGGCGGAGGTGGAGGAGTCAAATCGGCAGACCGAAACTATCCTTGCATGTCTGAAAACATCTCTTGTACCGAAGCTCTAATCATGTCCTCCATCATTTATTCAATATCCTGAACTTTGGCTTCCAAAGATCTATTTTGTTTATAAACATGTTCATTTGAAGAAGCATCCAAACATGGAAAAACTTTTCTTATAGACACACATGTTGGGTATCCTCATACATAACCTAGGTGTTCAAGATTTCCTAATGATACAGCTAAAATATCATGTCCACCCTCAATAATAAAGAGCCCCTATGTGATCTTCTCCTCAAGAAAACCTTGTATGGAATATTTGAAAAAATTAATAATGAATCACAATATATAGAGAGTTGATTTAAATTCAATAGATAAATAAACATCTTACAATATTATCAGCTGCAACTCTTGACTTGTCTGTAAGATATTGGTCTTTTTTGACCATTCGATCCCTCTTCCATTTTCATGTCTAGCGGGGGGTGGGGCAACCTCTCCAGATCCTGATGACTCAACTCTCAACTTTTGAAGTTTTTCTTCAAGCATGTGTTCTTCCAATAACGTATACCCTCCCTGAGATAACATATGAGGGTATACATTTTTATCTTGAATCTCCTGACGATATCTCCTTATTTTCTATGAATTAAGAATTAAAAATAATGAAATCAATAACATGGTCATTAATATAAAAAAAATCTAAAAAGGTAACATTGAACTTACCAAAAATTCATCACGTCATCTACTTTCAACAAATTGTTTCCATGTATCTTCATCTATAAATGGATATATATCACATGGATTTTCATGTTGTCTACTCCCAAAAATGAATTGAGATGCGAGGGATGATTTAAAATCCCTCCATCGCCTAGCTTCCAATGACATACATTTCCTCCTAACTCCTCCAATGTTAGATATATCATATGTCATCTGATAAGAAGATTAAACACATATATTACTATAAACATTAATTCGAGATAAGTAAAATAATAATAAACAAGCTTACCAAAATGGCCTCCCATAATAGTGACAATGTCGTTTTCTCAACACTTCTCTAATCATCAAACAATATACTAATTTTTATTTTAGCCTATACTGATATAAAAGTCTTGAATTGTTTTTCCTTTGGACCTATTGGAATATAATTATCATCAAAGTCCAATGGTATCCTCTGTTCCTGGGTATGAGAAACTGCTAATTTTGGTAAATGTGTGGTGCCATGTTTACCAACCCTCGAACTCTTCCCCCCCCATGGAAGTATATGTATCAGGTAAAGAAGGATGAACGAGCTCATCAGCAGGAGTATGTGTAAGTTCCTCCCCATAGGTATGAGTATGATCATCTCTAGAAATAGGTGGTGGATCATAGGATTGATTTGTCATCCTATAAATCAAAGCAACATCAATTAGTACAAAAATATAAAAATCCAACAATTACATTCAAATGTAAATAAAAAAACTAACAATTATCAAACAAAAAGTAAAGTAAACTAAACGTAACACATTTTTTATTCATATTTGTTATAGTTAACTAAAATGTGAAAAATATTAATGAGAGACGAAATGACATAAATGAATGAAAACTAACAATATTAATGACAGATGAGATGACACAGTAAAAATCCACCAACCTCATAAATTATTTTAACAACAAAATGAATTATTTTATAATATACTCTTATACAATATTTTTTGTTTTTATTTAAAATGTTAAATTTAAAATAATTGGTTTTCAATAAAATTGGTTAATAAATAAGATACATAAGGTTAAACATGGAAAAATAGACAAAACTAAACTAATATAAAAAAAATAACTTATCAGTTATAATATGTGTTTTAATAAAGAAAATAAAATTAAAATAACTAACTTATGAAATTTAAAAAAGCAAACCATAATTAAACACATGTTACCTGTAATATTAGGAATGTACTAAATATTGTTTTCCCAAATTCCTTCTTCATGATCATTCCATATGGAACAAACCATGTATTTGATGTGTTCATTAATATTATTTGTTAATCATTCTATGGATGCAGGGATCTCACATAAATCAACATCTTCATCAAGTTTATCATCACCAACATAATGTTTTTTCCTTTTAAAGCAATAGCCCACTGCATGTCATATTGATCAAGAACATATAAAATTTGTTTTGAATGTGTTTCCATGATGAAAGGATCATTTGTGTAATCCAATTTATTTAGATTAACTAGTTTCAATCCAAATTCATCTTATCAGACATTGTTGTTGCCGATAAACCATTTACACTTAAACACTGGAAGTTGAAATTTAATGTAATCAACCTCTCATATTTATTCAATAAATCCATAGTATGTGGTTGATGTGAATATTGGGTTTTCATCTTTGACACTTGAAAAATGCATTACTTATGTGAAAAACAACACACTACTATTCTAAACTGCACTTTTGTTGTCCCGATATTTTGTATGAAAATTATAGCCATTAATTTCATACCTGGACCATGTTATCAAATTTAAACTTGGACCGCCCACTAACTATCTCAATGTTTTTGATACACCTAGTTTTACGGTCTCTTTAAACCATGGTTAAAAAGTTTTGGTATGATCATTCCAAATCCACATATCTTTCTTCTTTGGATAACTTTGTTTCAACTCATTCAAGCCATGGATCCCCTTTCCCCCAACATTAACTCCTTCATAGAGATATGTAGGCAAACTGATGTTCTCCACGTCAGAAAAATATCTTGTATAAAACTCTGAAACCTCCTCATAAATATACTTCTCAACAATGGATGCTTTAGGTTGATACAAATTCTTAACATACCCCTTTAATATCTTTATATACCTATCAAAAAGATACATCCAACGTAGATATATAGGTCCATAAATCTTTATCTCTTGAACCAAATAAACCATTAAATGCACCATGATATCAACAAATGATGTAGGAAAATACATTTCCAATTGAAAAAGTATAAAAACCACTTCATTCTCCAAAATGTTCAAATAATTCAAATAAATTACCTTATTAAAAATTGAATTAAAAAAATAACACACCTTCATGATATTCATTATGACATGGGTGGGCATTATTCCACTCAATGTAACTGGTAGGAGTTGTTGCATCACGACGTGATAATCATGAGATTTCATACCTGTCAAATTCAAATCCTTTAAAGACACAAAATTTTTAACATTTGAAGAATAACCATGTGGCACTTTGATATCATGAAGAAATTGATAAAAGTTAGTTTTCTCCCTCTTGGATAAGGTATGATAAGCAGGGGGTAGGAATATTTACCTTCCATGAGGAGTGGGAGCCAACTCCAAACGTATTCCCATTGAGATTAAATCCATTCTTGCATTCAACCCATCTTTAGTATTTACTTTAATATCAAACAATGTTCCAATCAAACTTTCATAGATATTATTCTCCATGTGCATGACATCAATGTTATGTTTCACCTCATGATATCTTCAACATGATAGCTCAAAAAAATTGACTGTTTCTTCCAAATATTTCTATCATTACCAGATTTATGTGTCTTTCTAAATGTCACATCAATGTTTTCACCCTATAAAAATACTGATCAGTGGATAAATGTTTTGGAGTAATATCAAATTCCTATGATCTTTTGAAATACTTTTTCAATATTCTATAAGAGTTATCCATTTTCCAATCGATGACCCATGTATAATGTTTTTCTCCCATGATGTAGTTGACAATATGAAGTCTATTGTTCACAAATTGGACAAGCTTTATACACCTTAACACTGTATCCAGAAAAATTTCCATATATTAGGAATTCATTTATAGTGAACATAATCATTACATGTAGTTGAAAATATTACATTTTATAAGAATCATACACCATTATAACTTCCTCCCATAAAAGTTTCAAATCATCAATTAATGGTGACAAGAAAACGTCAATATCATTTCCGGTCTGTTTTGGTCTACTGATCATTAAACTTAACATTACATATTTTCTCTTCATGCAAATTTTAGAAGATAAGTTGTAAATTACCAATAAAACATGCCATGAACTCTGTGTGCTACTAAGGCTTCGATATGGATTTGTTTCATTTGTGCACAGTCTAAGTATGAGATTTCAAACTTCATTTCCTAATGTAAGAAACTGGTGATCAATGTTCTTCCACTGTGGAAAATCAGCTGGATGATATATTTTTTCATCCCATATCCACTCATCAGCACACCATCTTAACCTTTTTACATAATGTGAATTAGAAAACAAATGTATCAAACAAGGAATTATAGGAAGATACCAAAATTCTTTGATAGGGGTCTCTAAAACTTCTGAATCATCCTGTGTTTTTTATTTCAACTTATACCATGATGTCCCACATTTAGGACACTCTGACAAAAAATCATATTTTTTTCCTATATAGCACACAGTCATTCAGGCAGAAATGTATTTTCTTGTACCCAAATCCCATAAGGCATAAAATTTTCTTGGCCATATAATGTGAATCTGGAAGATCATTGTCTTCAGGAAGAATTTATTTCAACAATTATAGTAGCTCTTTAAAAATCTTGTCAATCCATCCATGTTTTACCTTCAGGTTTATCAATCATAACACCGTCGACAAAACTGTATATTCCATACAACCTGGATACAATGGTTTTTCAGCATCACCATATGAATGCTCAATTTTCGGTTGTCTCTTAATTGTCTCTACTTCAATATCAAGAATCATTTCATCAAGTTTATCAGATTTATCAACTTGCAAAGCACCATCATCAATAGATCTAAATTTTTTCCCAGTTTCACCATACCAAATCCAAGGGTTGTAGCTCAAATTAAAACCATGACAAATTAAATGACACCATAATAATAATAATAACATTATTATTATTAACACATTCTTTTATTTAAACACAAAACTCTCATTTAACTTTATTATTATTAACACATTCTTTTATTTAAACACAAAACACTCATTTAATTTTATTTATTTAAAATAAATAAAATATTAAACTGAGTAAGCTGCGTGGGTTGGACCACAACCGTGCGCATCCCATGCAGATCTATTAAAGTGGAATTTTCCAGATCCGGTGCTCCTGAGACTCTTTGGGACAACCGTGAAAATTATCAGGTATTTTCTGAAGTCCAAAAACAACACTTTTAAGTGTTCCAACACTCGAAATTAAGTTCTAGAGATCGGTTTAATAACCAACCTGTCGATAAACTGAAAAAGTTTGAAATCCTTCATAAATGAAACCCGGTTCAAAAAACACAGGACTTTACAACCCCCCCCCCCCCTCGACCCGCTCCCACTCTCATGCACATCCCTTTTTCAGTGCTCACATTTCCCCTTTGTTAGCGCTTTCCATTTCATAACTTCCTGTCAACCACTACGCACGCTTGGAATCAATCATGTGACCTCCCATGTGAAATTGGAACACCTTTACCGCTTCCCTGAGCTTGTTTTATTGTATATTTGATGATGTTTCTATTTATTTGTATATATTTATGTAAATATTTTTTATTCATATATTTATATAATTATTTTTAAATACATTTATAAAATATATTTTTCTGTGTGTATGATATATACACACACACACACACTTATATTTATTTAAATATATTATATATTAATATTCATTTATATAGATTAGAATATAAATATAAATATATATTTGTTTATTAATACACACATATGTATATATAAACATTATGCATACATTTGTATAAGTATATATTTATTCATATATTTTTTAATGTAAAATAAATGGTTAGATGTTGTTTTAAACAAAATGGATAATAAATATTTCCTTATTAATTATATAATTATTTTTAAATACAATTTTAAGATATGTCCATATATTGCATATTTAGATATAAATTTTATACATTACATATATATTTATATGTTTATATATTTACATGTATATTTATACATATTTACTGTAAGAACCCGGTTCTTATTTTTGAGGTATGGACTTATTCTTTTCTCTTTTCCTTAAGTGTTTTTGAGAAAATATGGAAAATGGGGAAAAATCCTAAATTTTGTAACTACACGCCGTGTACTTTTCCACACGTTGTGTACTTTTGGCCGTGTGGGATGGGTACAAGGGGCGTGTAGCCATGTCGGCGACGAGGGGTGTAGGAACCGACTACACGCCGTGTAGTGGTACTTTACACACCGTGTAGTCAGTCGGCATGCCTAAACAGTAAGGAAGTGGTGTAGCTGCCAGCTGGGCAACAGTACATGCCGTGTACTTGGGAGTACATGCCGTGTACTAATGTCGACGGATGAACAGTGTGGCGGTGCCGCCAGAGGAACAGTTAAATGAAGGAAGTACATGTCGTGTACTCAAAAGTACATGTCGTGTACTTTGTTTTTTTGGCTTAAAACAGGCAGTAGCCTCCTCATTTGGCAGAGGAGGCATTTGAGCCATTTGGAGCCAAAGGAGGAGGCTGAACCTTTAAAGATCCGCCGAGAGTTCGTCTGGAATCCGATTCTGCCTCGGACGATCTCGTTGGAACCGCGCAGGTAAGTCATTTCTTCTCCTTAAGTCGTTCTTACCAATTCTTTCCTGAGGAAAAGTTATTTACGTTTGAATTGGTTTTCTTATTTGTCAGATCTACGTCATTCTTGGGTGTTTCTTGGATCGTCATTCGTGTATAATGCTCATTGGCATATAAGGTAGGTGTCTTGGTGTAAATTTCCAACTGTCGTGTGTTTTTGTGCGTTTTCGTGCCACGAACCCATGTTGGGGTGTCATGTGGCTGAGGCTATTGCTATATTTAATGCCTAGAATTGAATAGGTGATTAAATTGTGATAATAAAATGCTGGTTGGGATCATTGCTTGGATCCAGAACCACCCCAGGGGTGTGTTTCACTGTTTAGCCGTTTGTCCAGGATACCCGAGGGTATGCCTTTAAAGTAGTAATCGTAGAGTTTCCTTGAGACGAATTGCTTGTTTACTGCATTTGACATGTTGGGCATGGCCCGGTTACCTGTTTAGTCTGATGGCATTGTTGTGATTAACCTGTGGGAACTGCACTGTTTAGCCCGAGGGCTGTAGTTATTTCGCCTGAGGGCAACCTTTCGTGCCTAAGGGCTTGATTTATGTGCCTGAGGGTGACACTTCTTATGCCTGATGACAATTTCTAATATGCCTGAGGGCTATACCTACGGGTTGGATTCTGCTTACCTGAGGGTAAGGTTTTCTTGTCTGAGGACATGGATTATTTGCTTAGAAATTCATTGTGGTGATTTCTAGTATATAATGGATTAAATGAATAATAAAATGGAAATTTAATTGTTAAGTTAGTTACTTTTCAGTACTGCTTACTTTATTGCATTTTACTATTGCACACTGTTGTTGCATGCTTACACGCAGTTGGGCACGAGCCTTTGGTGGGTGCCTACTGAGATATATTTCTCACACCCTGTTTGGGTCACGCTTTTCGGCCCAAACAGATTACGTTTCTGCAGGTGTAGATAGGTGCAAGAGTCCTTATACAGGTACTTGACTGTTTCTAAGGAGTAGGAGGGCATGGGACTGAGCCTAGGCTCGTGATGCCGCTGCCAGCTGTTTGCTTTTTTTTGTTGTACTCTGCTTTTTTCTGTAATGTATTGATGTATAACATGTTCTGGCTGTTTTCCTAGAATTTGAGACATGTTGCATCATTTCCTATATACTGGTTGGTATTATCTACTGCAGTTGTTCATTTTAGTTGAGTATGGTCTACTACTTCTGTTGTTCATTGTATGTTTTATTTTTTATTCCACTGCGTTACACTTTGACAAATGAGAGCATAGTTTCCCCACTATCAGACCTGGGCCCTCGTTGCTAGTCGGCAGCCTCTGGCGTTTGGGGAAATGCGCTTGAGGTCACGTGGCGAACCAGGTTCGGGGAACCCGTTGCGTGGCACCCAGGTCCGGGATGTTACAAAGTGGTATCAGAGGGGTTCTTTTCTTTGACTTACTATTTGGAGCCGTAGTCATGGATAGGACAGAACGGTAGTTGGTAATAAGTTGTGCTCGGGCGTAGCTAACCCGTGTATAGGGAAAATCCAGTCTACCTCGTATTTTGCAATTCTTTTGATTTTTCACATTTTACAGTTGATATATTTTCACCGTTGGGTGACGCACTGGGATTGTGCTGTTTATAATTCATCTGTGGGTTCTATTTAGTTGCAACCCGATGAGATGAGGGTATGCCTTCTCATGAATCATATTGACACATGCTAGATATCACATGTCATGCATAGTTTCCATGCTATGTAGGTGCATTAGAAATTGCATGTTGTTGTGATAGTTGTTGTGCTAGAAAAGTATGTTGTTGTGATAGCTGCTCTAATAAAATACCTGCTATTTGATAGGGTAATTTTATGTGATCTTGTTTATAGAATGGACGCCAAACTTTGGTTTCTGGGGAGTATGGGCCCCCATTGACCGGAATTTGGTGGATCATTGACTGTTTATTGGTTATAACACATATGATATGTCAAAATTTGATTCGTGGGGAATATGGGTCCCTACGGGTCGGAATTTGACACTTAGGTGTTGTTTTTCGGTATTTTCTGGGTTTCAGGGAAGTTTTTGAGGCATACTGTCTGGAAACCCAGTATACACGCCGTGTAGTATTTTTATACATGTCGTGTATGTTCTTCTGTTCGGGAATAAAAATAAACTTTTTGAGCACACTCCGTGTACCCTGAGTACACGCCGTGTAGTCTCTTCCTATGTCACAAACCATGTGGACGACGACACGGGGTAGGAAAAGGCTTGGGTAAAACATGTCGTGTAGCTTTTATACACACCGTGTAGTGTTGACCCGGAGTCCGGCTGTGTAACTAACAACACGGGTCGATGAACTCATTGACAGAACACGCCGTGTCAATGGTGGACATGCCGTTTAGTGTGACCTGGGGACTCGGCCGTGTAACTAACAACACGGTCCGGTGTCACCTCTCCCTGAACATGCCGTGTACCTTTGGGACACGCCATGTAGTCTTTTCCGAGGACAGACCGTGTGGTGTTAGTCGGGTGGCTGGGAAACGGGGTGCTGTACACGCCGTGTATGGGTGTAGCACGCCGTGTAGTGTCAAGCCGAGTAGTCGGTCGTGTCACAAACGACACGGGCGGTTGGAAAAAAACACCGTACACGCCGTGTAGATATTATACATGCCGTGTAGTTTTTGTTCAACGGAATCCGTGTGGCTTAGCCGTGTAGAAGGACCCGGGCAGGGGAAGGGAAGTCAAGTACACACCATGTAGTCATTGTACATGTCGTGTAGTCTTATTTTGCAAATTTTGAAATGATTTCTTCCTCTTGTCTTCTTTATGGTTCCTTCGCTTTTTGGTCATAATGATCTTAAATCTGAGGCTTGCTTTTGACCTTGTAGTGTCATGCCACGTAGACGACTGTGAGTTGTTCTCCAGAAGAGCGGTGATGATTATACTCCAGAGACGGTGGGTCATGGGATACCAATTGATCCTCCAGCAGAGCCAGATGTGGCGCCAGTTATGGAGGCACAGTTCCATGAAGGCTTTATACGGTTCATGCAGACCTTTCAGGGAGCACCGCATGATGCCACATCTATGGGTGAGCTGACACGTATCTTCCAGCAGCAGCATCCGCCTACGTTTTCAGAGGATGGTAGACCATAGACTATGGAGTCTTGGCTGGGATCGATGCAGACTATTTTCGAGCATCTTGAGACGCCTCCAGGGCGGAGGGTCAAGCTCGTGACTTACATGTTGCGTGATTCCGCCAAGAGGTGGTGGGATGTTACCACCCAGTCAGAGCATCACAGAGACATGGCGTGGGAATATTTTCAGGAAGTCTTCTATGACTTCTTCTTTCCCGAGACGCTGAGGGAAGATAGAGCTCGAGAGTTCATAAATCTGCAGCAGGGCTCTATGTCGGTGATGGACTATTCTGCTCACTTCACCGAGCTTCAACGTTTTTCACCCGTGCTGGTGGGTGATGAGATGATGAGAGCCAGACGTTTTGAGGATGGTCTTCGGTATGACATCTGAGTGCTGGTGAATGTTTTCAGGTTGCCTTCATTACACGCTATTGTGAACCAGGTTCTGATTACAGAGAGAAACCTACAGGAATCTAGTGGTGTGGGCCAGGGCGGTTCAGCACCAGTTACTGGCACTATTTCTGCTGGCAAGAGGAAGAGACAGATGGACTTCACTCAGGGTGGCAGTACCATCCAGGCAGCTTCTTTAGGTGGTCTGGTCAGGTGCTACCAGTGTGGCAGAGAGGGGCACAAGAGACCATAGTGTCCACGAGACCTAGTGGAGTGTCGAGCTTGCGGAAAGATGGGTCATCTGCAGCGCTTTTGCAGGGCGTTTCTACCAGTGGCTAGTGAGAGGGGTTCTGTGCAGACTCCGCGTGTGGGAGCAGGACCAGTGGCTTCTTACCAATCAGGAAACTAGAATATGTTAGGGCGTGCAGGCAGAGATAGTGGTCGTGGCCGTGGTATCCAGACACCAGGATCTCATAGGCAACAAGGTGGGATAGCTCAGGGTAGCTAGGCTGTGTCGCAGGGCCGCGACACTGGGAAAGCTTATACAGTGCAGCAGACCCAGCACGAGCAGGATCCCGAACCTTCTACAGTCATAGGTACTATTTTAGTAGCTTTTGTCTTATCTTCAGTACTTTTTGATACGGCTACTACGCATAGTTTCATATCTGTACCCGTTGTGGAGAGCCTTGGGCTATGTGTTTCTACTTCTTCCGATATCATGATTCTAGACACTCCGTTGGGGACTAGAACGGTTGGTGTGCGTCAGTGCAAGGAGTGCCCCCTTGAGGTTGGAGGGTGTCACTTTCTATGGTGCCTCTACGTCTTGGAGATGACGAGCTATGATGTCATTCTCGGGATAGACTGGTTGGTTCCCTTTCGATCCTTTGAAGACTGCTATCGTCGTAGGGTGAGTTTCACATCACCAGAGGGCGGAGAGTTTCTATACAAGGGCGAGTGGGATGTTCAGGTGAGTCAAGCTGGACCAGAGCATCATGGGCGAGGTGGAGTCACGACCCAGATTGCGAACTTGTATTTAGATGACCAGGGGACTTGTCAGACAGATTTCCCTCCAGTTGTTGATCGTTTCAGGGATGTCTTCCCAGACGACTTTTCAGGTCTACCTTCAGAGTGAGAGGTGGATTTCTCTATCGAGTTTGTTCCAGGAGCAGCACCGGTGTCCATTCCTCCTTATATGATGGCTACACCTGAGCTGTGGAAGCTTAAGAGGCAGTTATAGGAGTTTCAGGCAAAGGTCTTTATCCGACCCAGTACTTCTCCTTGGGGTTCTCCTGTCCTTTTTATGAAGAAGGAAGATGGTACCCTTAGACTTTGCGTGGATTATCAGAAGCTGAACTAGTTGACGGTTAAGAACCGATATCCCTTACTGAGGATTGATGATCTGTTTGATCAGCTTCGTAGAGCACGAGTGTTCTCGAAGATTGACTTGAGATTGGGATATCATCAGCTGTGCGTGAGACCATCGAATATACCGATTACAACTTTTCAGAGCAGATATGGTCTGTACGAGTACTTGGTTATGCCGTTTGGACTCACGAACGTGCCATTAGTTTTCATGGCTCTGATGAATTGTGTGTTTCATCCGTATCTTGATTCTTTTGTGGTTGTATTCGTGGATGAAATCTTGGTGTACTCTCACACTCGACACGACCATGCCACCCATATTGAGATCGTATTGAGTACACTGAGAGAGCATTAGCTATATGCTAAGCTCTAGAAGTGCCACTTTTGGATGGATCAGATTCACTTCCTGGGTCATATCATCTCAGAGGCAGGAGTTTCAGTAGACCCAGAGAAGGTGAGAGCAGTAGTTTCCTGGGAGCAGCCTAAGAACGTGTTTGAGATACGGAGTTTCTTAGGGTTGGTTGGTTACTACAGACGCTTCATACAGGACTTCTCCCACTTAGCAGCACCGTTGACGGGACTGACTAAGAAGGGTGTGAAGTTCGTTTGGTCAGAAGCTTGCGAGGTAGATTTTCAGGACCTGAAGGGAAGGTTGACATCAGCACCGATCCTGATACTCCCAGAGCAGGGGAAGAGCTATACAGTTTACTGTGATGCATCAGGTATTGGTCTGGGAGCAGTGTTGATGCAGGGTGACCGAGTTGTTGCGTATGGGTCTCGGCAGTTGAGGCCTCATGAGCGGAATTACCCGACGCATGATCTTGAGTTGGCTGCAATTGTTCATGCGTAGCGCTGTTGGAGACATTATCTGTTGGGAGAGCATTTTGTGGTTTTCACTGACCACAAAAGCCTCAAGTATATCTTTACTCAGTGTGACCTGAATCTGAGGCAGAGAAGGTGGTTTGAGTACCTATAGTCCTTCGATTTTGATCTTGCCTATACACCTGGTAAAGGTAATGCAGTAGCTGATACACTGAGCAGGAAGACTCAGATACAGGCAGTGCAGGAGGCCAGTGGTGAGTGGAATCTCATGGCCCTGTTCTCTGAGATGCATCTGAAGGTGCATGACAATTAGGGGCAGACTTATCTTTCATCTTTAGCTGTGACATCTACCCTCCTGGACAGAGTGAGGATGAGGCAGCTATCTGATCCGGAAGGCCTAGTTCTACAGGAGTCGGTGGCAAGTGAGGACCCTCCTCCTGGTTGGACGATAGGCGATGACGAGGTCCTGCGTTTCCATGGACGAGTATGGGTTCCAAGGTATATACGCGAGGAGATGATACGGGAGTTTCATGCTTCGGCTTGGGAAGTTCATCCCGGGGTTACCAAGATGTACCGTGACTTGAGGTTTCAGTACTGGTGGCCGAGTATGAAGAGAGAGATAGCTGGTTTTGTTACGAGGTGTTCCACCTGTCAGTAGGTGAAGGCGGAGCACCAGAGACCAGCTAAACTGTTACATTAGTTACCCGTTCCAGAGTAGAAATGGGATGATGTCGTGATAGATTTCGTGACGGGATTGCCGAGGTCACCTCGAGGCAATGACGCTGTGTGGGTTGTTGTGGACAGACTCACGAAGGTAGCTCACTTCTTGCCGATCAAGGAGACCTTCGGTGTAGACAAGCTCGGGAAACTGTATATCTGAGAGATCGTACGTCTTCATGGGGTCCCTCGTTCTATCATTTCAGATAGGGATGCCCGCTTTACATCTCGTTTCTGGAAGAGTTTTCAGAGGGCGCTGGGTACACAGGTGCTTCTGAGCACAACTTACCACCCTTAGACAGATGACCAATTAGAGCGGACGATACAAGTGCTGGAGGACATGTTGCGTGCATGCATCCTAGACTTTGGGGGCTCTTGGGAGAAGCATATACCCTTAGTTGAGTTTGCCTATAACAATAGTTTTTAGGCGACTATTGAGATGGCACCATACAAGGCTTTATAAGGTAGGCCATGCCGATCACCTTTGTGCTGGATAGAGGTAGGTGATGCAGCTTTACTAGGGCCACAACTCGTGCAGGCGACATCTGAGCAGGTCCAGTTGATTCAGAAGCGGATGGCTACTGCGCAGTCTCGACAGAAGTCATATGCTGATCGCCGCAGACGACCTTTGGAGTTCGTGGTCAGGGATCAGGTTTTCTTGCGTGTTTCACCAAGGATGGGACACAAGCGGATCAGGAGACAGGGTAAGCTTTCACCGAGGTATGTGGGGCCATTCGAGATTCTGGAGAGAGTCGGGCTGGTTGCCTATCGATTGCAGTTACTGCAGCGATACCGAGCCATGCACGACGTCTTCCACGTGTCTCAGTTGCGCCGCTATCATTCAGAACCGTCTCACGTTTTTCATCTTGAGGAGGTTGAGCTGGAGGCAGATGCGTCCTTTGAGGAGCATCCGATTCGTATCGTTGACAGGAGCACGAAGGTTCTCTGAGGCCGGTCAGTTCCTCTCGTATGGGTGCTATGGCAGCATGGGAGAGTGCAGGACGAGACCTTGGAGCGGGAGGCCGACGTACGTGCTCAGTGGCCAGAGCTGTTCTGAGCTTTATCTTCGCCACCCTTGGAAGAGCAATTTGGGGACGAATTGCTATAAGGGGGGAAGTTTGTAAGAACCCGGTTCTTATTTTTGAGGTACGAGTTTCTTATTTTCTCTTTTCCTTAAGTGTTTTTGAGAAAATATGGAAAATGAGGAAAAATCCTAAATTTTGGAACTACACGTCGTGTACTTTTCCACACGCTGTGTACTTTTGGCCGTGTGGGATGGGTACACGGGGCGTGTAACCATGTCGGTGATGAGGGGTGTAGGAACCGACTACACGCCGTGTAGTGGTACTTTACACGCCGTGTAGTCAGTCAGCAGGCCTAAACAGTAAGGCGGTGGTGTAGCCGCCAGCTGGGCAACAGTACACGTCGTGTACTCGGGAGTACATGTTGTGTACTCATGTTGACAGATGAACAGTGTGGCGGTGCCGCCAGAGGAACAATTAAATGAAGGAAGTACACGCCGTGTACTCAGAAGTACACGTCGTGTACTTTGTTTTTTCGGCTTAAAACAGGCAGTAGCCTCCTCATTTGGCAGAGGAGGCATTTGAGCCGTTTTGGAGCCAAAGGAGGAGGCCGAACCTTTGAAGATCCGCTGAGAGTTCGTCTAGAATCCGATTCTGCCTCGAACGATCTCGTTGGAACCGCGCGGGTAATTCCTTTCTTCTCCTTAAGTCGTTCTTACCAATTCTTTCTCGAGGGAAAGTTATTTACGTTTGAATGAGTTTTCTTCTTCGTCAGATCTACGTCGTTTTTGGGCGTTTCTTGGATCGGCGTTCGTGTATAACGCTCGTTGGCATATAAGGTAGGTGGCTTGGTGTAAATTTCCAACTGTCGTGCGTTTTTGTGTGTTTTCGTGCCACGAACCCATGTTGGGGTGTCGTGTGGCTGAGGCCGCTGCTATATTTAATGCCTAGAATTGCATAGGTGATTAAATTGTGATAATAAAATGCTGGTTGAGATCGTTGCTTGGATCTGGAACCACCCCGGGGGTGTGTTTCACTGTTTAGCCGTTTGGCCAGGATACCCGAGGGTATGCCTTTAAAGTAGTAATCGTAGAATTGCCTTGAGAGGAATTGCTTGTTTACTGCATTTGACATGTTGGGTATGACCCAGTTACCTGTTTAGCCTGAGGGCGTTGTTGTGATTAGCCTATGTGCACTGCACTGTTTAGCCCGAGGCCTGTAGTTATTTCGCCTGAGGGCAACCTTTTGTGCCTGAGGGCTTGACTTCTGTGCCTGAGGGCGACACTTCCTACGCCTGAGGGCAATTTCTGTTACGCCTGAGGGCTATACCTGCGGGTTGGATTTTGCTTACCTGAGGGTAATGTTTTTTTGTCTGAGGACGTGGACTGTTTGCTTAGAAATGCACTGTGGTGATTTCTAGTATATAATGGATTAAATGAATAATAAAATGGCAATTTAATTGTTAAGTTAGTTACTTTTCAGTACTGCTTACTTTATTACATTTTATTATTGCACACTGTTGTTGCATGCTTACACGCAGTTGGGCACGAGCCTTTGGTGGGTGCCTACTGAGATATATTTCTCACACCCTGTTTGGGTCACGCTTTTCAGCCCAAACAGATTACGTTTTTGTAGGTGTAGATAGGGGCAAGAGTCCCTATACAGGTACTTGACTGTTGGTGAGGAGTATGAGGGCATGAGACCGAGCCTAGGCTCGCGATGCCGCTGCCAGCTGTTTGCTTTGTTTTGATGTACTCTGCTTTTTTGTTGTACTGTACTGATGTATAACATGTTCTGGATGTTTTCCTAGAATTTGAGACATGTTGCATCATTTCCTATATACTGGTTGGTATTATCTACTACAGTTGTTCATTTCAGTTGAGTATGGTTTACTGCTTCCGTTGTTCGTTGTATGTTTTATTTTGTATTCCGCTGCGCTACACTTTGACAAATGATGGCATAGTTTCCCCACTATCAGACCTAGGTCCTTGCTGCTAGTCGGCAGCCTCTGGCGTTTGGGGAAATGCGCTTGAAGTCACGTGGTGAACCGGGTTCGGAGCACCCGTTGCGTGGCACCCGGGTCCGGGACGTTACATTTACATATAATTTTATATTTAGATATTAATTACGTATAATGTATTTATAAATATTTATTGTAAATACGTTTATATACTATATTTAACGATAATGACATATTTATATAAAATACATTTATATATGATGTATTTACATAATGTGGACACACACACACGCACAAACACATATGTGCATATTTACGCACACATGTACACATTTATATTTTACACATACACGGATAATTTTTTGTACATATATGTATTTTTTTACATACATTAGAATATACGCATAAATATATATTTATTTATTGAAAGACACATATTTATATATAAAAATTACTTGTACATGTATATATATTAATGCATTTTTTAAGGTAAATAAATGGTTAATTTTTTATTTTAAATAAAATGAATAATAAATATTTATTTCCATATGGTTTATAAATTTAAAAATACATTTTTATGTAAATATGTTTAAATATATATTTGTACAATTGATTTATTATATGTAAATATAATCAAATATACATATATTTATTATAAATAAAACTACAATATGAAAAACGGTAAAATTTTAAAACCATAATATCTATATTAATGTAAAGATTGAGAGTAAAAAATATGTTATATATTAAGGGTAAATGCATTTTTAGTCTTCTGTAAATCATATTTAATAAAATATATTATATTTATATATTAATATTTGATTTTTAATGATATATAATTTTTTTTATGAAATATACATTTATGAGCGTTTAAAAAAATGACGATAAATGGTGCATTTTATCGGCACTATAACAAAAACATTGATAAAAAAACGTCTTTTTTAGAGTTTTTTTGTAGCATTTATAAAATGTACCATTTATCATTGTAAATCAAGGCTTTTTCAACTGTCATACTATGGGTTTACAAAAAGGGTTTTATGATACCGTTATTCTATTAAAAAAATGGTGGATTGAAGATCTAAATAATTTGATAGATTTTGTCTATATAATAGTAAATTTATAATTTATGTAGTAGATATTTCATTGAATTAAAGTATCCCCATTTTTATTTCTCATATAAAAAGTAGAGTCGATTTTTTATAGTTTTAATGACTGGAGACACGGAAGAGAGAGGGTTTAACGGATTTTTTATAATTTTCAAAAAAAGTTTCCGAATGCTAATGTTTCCTAAATGGCGGTTTGCCCCGCCCCTCCCATAAATACGCTCCAAGCGCGCATTGCAGGAGGCATTCCGAGTGCGAGGTCCTGATCGGTCGATGGAGGTAGAAGGGTTTCAACGTTCGCCCACTTGCGGCGCCGGCATGGGTATCTGGGCATACGTCGCAGATCATCGTCCTCGTCAACACCCCCAGACGGTGGCGGAGGAGTCGTCATGGGAGGAGTCGTCCTCGGAGTCGGAGTCGGAGTCGTCATGGGAGGAGTCAGCCTGGGAGTCGGAGTCGTCATGGGCGGAGTCGTCATGGGAGGCGGAGGAGTCTGAGTCGTCGTGGGAGGAGTCATCCTGGGAGTCGGAGTCGTCATGGGAGGAGTCATCCTCCGAGGCGGAGGAGTCGGAGTCGTCATGGGAGGAGTCATCCTCCGAGGCCGAGGAGTCGGAGTCGTCATGGGAGGCCCTGGAGTCATCCTTCGAGGCGGAGGAGTCGGAGTCGTCATGGGAGGCCCTGGAGTCATCCTTCGAGGCGGAGGAGTCGGAGTCGTCATGGGAGGCCGAGGAGTCGTCATGGGAGGCGGGGGAGTTGTGGGAGGCGTTGGTGGAAGAGAAGGCGGTGGCGGGAGAGTCGTGTGTGGTGTGTCTGGAGGATATGGTAGTAGGTTCTGTGGCTGCGGTCATGCCCTGCTCCCACACCTTCCATTGCCACTGCATATACAACTGGCTCTACACCCGTCCCACTTGCCCCGTCTGTCGTTCCAGGGCGCCCGCCAACCTTTATGAGGTTTCTTGAGTCTGTGAATTTTCAAATTGCGAATGAGAGTATACCCATTGTGTCAAACAGTCAAATATTGTCATCATTGTGATGGTTTGTGTGCTTGATTAAGATCTCAAACTTAAATAGGGACCCATGTGAGGCGTTATATTTTGAATGTCATTAACATGACCGCTAGTGAACAACGATACCGGAATGAGAAAATGTTGATTCAAAACCAAAATATCCGATTTGTGATCACATAATCAGAAAATATCCAAAATATTATAAATTTTCAAATTAAATGACATTACTTTGGTCTAAAAAGAATGTAGTTCTAAACTAGAATTAAGGAGTTGTTTTTGTCCTTAAATGTCATTGCCCGTACCGGAATTAAGTGATCGTATGAGGAGTGTGATTGATTTTTGTTGTGATTCCCTAATCTCACATAAAAGGAAAGGAAACTAAAAAAATAAAAGAAAATTGGGGGTTTATTTCACAATTACAATAATTCTCCCTTCACCACAAGATTCTTCTTTATAATACCCCATATGTCACTTTAGGGTGCCCACGAAGCTTTCTGAGGTTTCTTGAGTTGGTGAAAAAGGATACAAAAATTAAGTGATCATATGAGGATTCACTACTACAAAACTCACAATAAACAACAGTAGTCTTTATTAGGGTTTTTATTTAGTGCTGATAAAGGTTATCCCGCACAACTTCGTCCCACATCAGATTTATCATTTGTCTGTGCCGTGTTTTATAAGCATGGGAGTTCCGCTGTCATGTGTCATGACTACGAGGGATCCACATATGTATACACCTTCACACACACACACACATGAGTCAACTCCTCCACGCGCTGGCCAACCTGCCTGCTAGTATAGCTGGCCCATCTACATGTTGGCTCACAACTCACCTTCCCAGCCACCAAAACCACCCAAACTTTGTTGCCCTCATTTTTTTATATTTTCCAATAAAAAAACAAATAAAAATATATAGTAAAAACATTAAAAAAATTGAAATAATTAATCAAATAAAAAATAAAAATGAATAAATTAAAAAAATATTTAAAAATTTATTAATAAAATAATTATTAATAAAAATGAATAAATTTAATGTGTATATATATATATCAATTATAAATAGCAATAAATAATATATACTAAATATAAATATATAAAATGAATAAGATGTAATAATTAAACAAATAAAAAATAGAAATGAATAAATAAAAAAATAATAAAAATTTTATTAATGAAACAATCATTAATAAAAAATAATATTTTTTTTTTAAAAATATATATTTATATAAATTAAAAATAGCAATAAAAATTTTATATTAAATATAAATATAGAAAATGAATAAAATGTAATAATTAAAAACATATTAATCTCTTATTCATTTTTAAATATTTCTTCAATCTATTCATCTTTTAATTAAATTTCACTCGTTTTTAACATGTATTCATTTAATATTATTTATTCATTAGTAATGTTAAGTGTTTGTTTATTACTTTTATTATTTAAAGATTTTAAATATTTATTCATTTAATATTTTTGTAATTTATTCATTTTCAATGTTTTTTATACAGGATTATTCATTAATATATTTAATATTTTAGGCCCCGTCTGAGTTTCCTCTGTAGGGGTATTTGGGGATTGCGTGCTCTTCTCGACCGTGGAGTCTGCTGGAGGATCAGGGATGGCTCCATTGTCAATATTTGGAAGGATCCCTGGCTACCTAGAATTGACGGGTTCTTGGCAACCTCCCCACGACTACTGGATTTGAAAAGGCAATAGTGTTCACCCTATTTAACGAGGAAGGTAATGGATGGAGAACCGATTTACTTGACAGATGGTTTAACGACTACCGGATTTGAGGAGGCAATAGTGTTCACCCTAGTGTTCTTATGTACGCTTTCATGGTTCATCTGGGTGCAACACAATGATGTTATTTTCAACCAGATCAGTAAACCAAATGGTTTCTGGGTTGAAAGGGCCATCTCTTGGTTAAAGATATGGAAGCAACCTAATTCTCAGATGGAGAACCCGAATGCTTTCTCTGGTATCACCCAGTGTACTCCTCCCACACCAGGCATTTTTAAAATCAATGTTGATGCTTCCCTTTTGGGGAATGGGATTATCATGTTTGGTGTTATGGTCCATGGCCACTACAGGAAAATAACCTATTAGCAGCGGTTTTAGGAAACCACCGCTAAATTGCACACCGGGAAACTATTAGCGGCGATTATATCCGTTTCACGACGGTTTAAATGAATCACCATAGTTGCCTTATTTTGCATCAATTTTGGTTTTTTTAGCGGCGGTTTTACGGCCGCACTACGCCAAAAACTGGCAAGGGAAGTGCTACCCCTTTATCAGCGCTGATAAAGGGGGGCTTTATCAGCGCTGAAAAATTTTATATTTCAAAAAAATTCTGGAAAAATAAATTATTCTTATATAAGTATATTTATATTGATATAAATACAATATATATTTTTTAAATATGTTATAGATACGTATAAATAGACTATTACATTTAATACATAAGAAATTTAGTGAAAATGGCTTCAAAATATTTAAAAAAAATATTATTAATTAATAATTTTCTAATTATTATCGATTAAAAATCATTTAATAACAATTTGAGGATAAAAAAAATCAAAATAATTAATAAAAGATCTAAAATATGTTGAAAATGTAACTCAAAATTCAAAGGGCCATAACTTTTGATCCGGGTGTCCGTTTGAGCTCTACAGCATATCAAATCGAAGTCTGCGACGAGATCTACATGCTAGTGACAGAGGCAAAGCTTGTGTTATATTTTTTGAGCCCAAAAAAGGCCCATAATGCCTCCAAAACTAAGTTTTTAGTCGGGATACCCCTATTGTTTAACATTCAAACAAGTATAACTTATGATCCGGATGTCCGTTAGGCCTATATCACATATCATATCGAAGATTGTTTCATTTTCTTCGATTTGATTGGTTGTGGCGTTGAAACGGAATTATAGATTATAAGTTATGGTTGTTTTAACATTTTATGGCTTTTCAAATACACATATATATGTATTTATTCGTAAATATATATGTGTCTGTGTGTGTGGGTGTCTATGTGTGTGTTTGTGTGTTGTATATAAATATCTATGTATGTATTTATTTATTTACTTACTTATAAACACACATCAAAAACATATTTTTTCATAAATGTATTTAAAACTAATCTTATATGTACATTCTATGGCTTTTCAAATACACATATATATGTATTTATTCGTAAATATAAATGTGTTTGTGTGTGTGTGTGTCTCTGTGTGTTGTATATATCTATGTATGTGTGTTGTATATATCTATGTATGTATGTATTTATTTATTTATTTATACACACACATAAAAAACATATTTTTTTCATAAGTGTATTTAAAACTAATCTTATATGTATATATTAATATACAAATAAATATACGTATAAAAAATTATAACTAAAAATATATATATAAATATATTAATATAAGAATTAATATATATATACTAATATATGAATAAATATAATTATATTAATATGAATTTATATCAATATAGGAATAAATATAACTATATATATATATAGATATATCATTAAATAGAGAACAAAACGAAATGGCTTAGTGGTAAAGGTGCAACTGTGAAAAGGGGGAGGTCCCGGGTTCGAGTTCGGGTGGAAGCGAATGAGGTGCGCGCATATGATGATTCACGGGAAGGGCTGTGCGCGGGAGACCTCCTAACGCTGATAAAAGGGGGTGTGAAGTGCTGATAAAAGCACTCCCCGCATTATTTTAAATTTTTGTTATTTTTTAAATTTTTTTTGACCTTTATCAGCGCTAAAAAAAGAGCTGATAAAATGGACCCCTCTATATTAGCGCTGAGCTTTACAGTGCTTTTTTTGCGCTGTTAAACCCCTTTTTTAGCGCCGATATATGCCGTTTTTGTAGTAGTGCTGATGACTCTCTTTTATTTTCAGCGGTTATAACCGCCGCGAATAAAAAACACCACCTCGCCGGAAAAGTGCCGCTAAAATAATCAAAACCGCCACAGAATACACGCAGATGGTGGGACACTGTAGCGGCAGTTTTAACCGCCGCTACGAGAAAAATATCTATATTTAGCGGTGGTTAAAACCGCCGCTACAATTTTACCAGTTTCATTTAGCGGTAGTTTTAACCGCCACTAAAAGTTGATCTGGGAAAAAAAATAGCAGCTCTGCATCCCCTACACCAATGCCCTGAAAAACAAACCATTCCAGAAATACGAATAGTCTAACAGAATACATACTAGTCAATATGAAAAGAGATTCTTAACTAAGCACAATCAAATGCATTTTTAGTAAAGGAATGCAGATAAACATATCACATGGTCATTAGACCTTTAAACAAAATTATAAACAAGCATGTCTATCATATTTCATGAAAACAATGCTAAGCCTAGGTTCAACCTATTCCATCCATACCAGTTCCAACCCTGACATAACAATTCATATCAACATACATCCCACTTGTAATATATGATTAATTGTGTATGATATTCATAATTTATGGTCATTCTCTCATATCATTATTCTTATCTTATGATTTCATATTATTATCAATTGATATCTCTCGCGTTTACCCTTCATGAACATCTAATTTGAAACATTATTTTGTTTCCCTAACCACTAGGTTATAAAGAACTACTACCTAGCCTGTGAATTAGCATGACACGATCAATCAATTACACATTCACATAAAAATAATTTGAATTTTTTCAAAAATGATTTTTTTGAAAATAAGTGCATACAAGAATGGACTTATATTCTATAAAAGTGAGTACTAGTAATGCATAGTGGAAAAACAGTGCATACAGTAGCCATGTCACAATTACTTTCTATATAAGTGAATACTAGTAATGTATACTAGAAAATAAACACATATATGAACATGTATATTGGAAAAAATAAAATTAGTAATATATATAGAGAATAAAAAGAGATTCCATGTATAAGAAGAAAGCACATCCTTTAGTAATATAAATCAAAAATTCACAAAGAGAAACTACAAACATAAACTCATGTATGCATTTATGTTACAAAGTTAATTTTGTGTGATTGTATCATCATTAATTGTTCAACATCATCTTGCCTCTACCTCTATTATGAGAACGTAGGAAATGAATTGTTTGGTAACTCTACAACAGGGATTCCCATGACTGGGTATAGATTCTATGAGCCTTGTTGGCATGTAAATTTTTCCAATGCCTTCATTATGCTCCAGATATAATCAAGTAATTCAGTCTATCATCACACCCAACCCATGATGCTCAAGTCCATATCATCTTTCTCGTACATCCTATTCACCATTGTGAATAAAAAACCCACCCTATGGTGATGTGAATGACACCCTTTGGCGATAACGATCAACGTAAGCATAGTAGGGGAACAACCATTCCATCCCAAGAATGATGTCAAAACCATCATCTTGAGGAAAACGAGGTCCCATATGAGGTGACACCCACTTATATCAAGGTCCGCTCCCTACACTAACATAAATTCTCTAATCAAATCCCCAAGAAAGTTTTGAGTGTCATCACTTCATAAGAAAACTGAATGTCGAGCCCAAGGATCTCCACAACATGCACAAATATGATGGAATGAGAAGCACCTATATAAAAAAAATAGATACTAAAGTAGAAGCTACCAAAATAGTACCTCTCACTATAGAAGTTCCAATACTATGTTCCTCACATATTGGTCTCACTTTATACAATTATACAGATCTGTGGCCCTAATATATAGCCTAGATACCTTGAGCAGGTCCTCTATGCTAGTGATGTAAGTCTTGTGTCTGGATGCTTTGACCATGACCACCGCTTCAGGCTGATCGATTGGCCAAAAAATATATCCCTTCCTAACATGAAGCTGATTTCCCCACTCCAAAATGTGGAATTATTGCAGACACTCATTCAATGTATACTATAGGAAAAGATCTACAAAAATACTGTAGATGGCTCATCCTACTGCAATCTCGACACTCAACTTGATTACTATCACATAGTCTCTCCATTTATCCCTGCCCCCACACCAATGATAGAAAATATAATTACCAAAACCAATTCTCTAGAAATTATTCCCTTAATGATAGGTCACAAAGTTTCACTTCCTTCTACCAAACACTTTTCCATTGGGTCAACAAACTGAACTACATTGCTTTGTGTAACGACCCAAAGTTTCATTAATGGAAGTCCCTCTTGATCTAATTAAATGTCTATATAAAATGTCAACTTCTTTGGTTTTATGTTAAGAATTGTGACCATTGATTTTATAGCCGTTGAACAGTGATCACATGATTAATATAAATATAAGGCTTTAACAAACCCAATTTACTCAGACAAAAGAAGCGATGGCCTCATCCAGTATAATTGCTCCATACGAAGCCCATTTGTCGGAGCTCGGAAAAGAGGTGGCATCCTTGGGCTTCGCTCTTGACCAAGCCCAAGTTGAGATTCATCATGTAAATCTTGAACGTGACCGTTTATGGGAAAATTATAAGTTGATAGAAATTACTACTCGAGCGATGTTATCCGAGCCACCCCAAGAATCTGTCACCATCGCACACCTTACCCTTAGGTCTTATGCGGCTGTTTTAAGGGGTTATGTAATAAATCGTTAGTACTATGTTCATGTACATTATTTTTTTGTATATAATAATGTATATACGTTCTTGTCATCATTGATACATTGTAAATAGTTTTTAAAGTACAAATAGTGTTTTTAGTTATTATTTAATTAAGAAATATATTTTATTAAATTAATGGATTTTTGAGTTAAATAATATTTTAATAAAATATTATTATTATTAAATTAATTTTTATTAAATATAAATGATCTTACAATTTTATGAATGCAATTATAATTTTTATAAAGGTTTGAAAGCCATTTTTGTCAAAACCCGTAAATTTTCGATAAATGTCGGTTTTTATTTTAAAAGTGAAAATTAACATATTTAGAAAATTATTTAGATAAAATAAATGTTATTTCTGGAATCAGGACGTCGAAATTATCCAACGCTGAATTTTTCATAATTTTATGAGACAGTCTAATTTTTGGGTAAAAATTAAATACCGTTTAAATATATAATGTGGTTTATGACATCATAATGACCCAATAGTGATGTAATAAAATAATATAATCTTTATGTTCTGCCAATATATGTTTTACCATTAAAATAATGTGATTTTGGGTTTGTTTGACCTACTTTTCAAAGCATTAATGGACCCCTCAAGACTTATTAAAATCTTGTCTTTTTAAATTATTTTCCATGGGAGTGTGACTCACCTCCACATAAGCAACCCTATTATTTTAAGAAGTTCAGACTTTGGCCTTATAAAATATTTTTTTCCTCTTTCCTTTTCCAAAAACCATGGGCAAAAACCATGGGTTGGTTTGTGGTTTGGATTAATTTAATGTAAGGGGTCCCAAACATAAATAATAAAGAATTCCCTCACTTTTCCTATATAAACCCACCCAAGATCCCACTTAATCCTCACTAAAAGCCTTTGGAGTTCTTCCAACATATTCCCTACTCTCTCTAGAATCCTCCCAAGGTGCCCCAAGCTCCCAATAAGCCTCTCACAAGCCTCTCTCTAGCCTTTGGAAGCACACTTCCAAGTAAGGGTTTTTTCTTCCTTTCTCATTTTTGTCCAATTTTCTTTAAGTTTTTTTTCCATTTTAATTTCAATTATTGTTGGGAAAAAATCCCTCAAGGTATTATTGAAGCATTTTTGAGGTGATTGTGTTTGTTGACAAAGTGGACAATTGTGCTGTGATTGTTGACAATGCAAACCCTGACATACAAATTTGTTGACAAAAAAGATCTCATGGTGGAATTTAGAGTTCAAGAGCTGTGGTCAAAGATCCATGTTTTATTCAATAACATAGACAAAGGAATAGATGATCTGGAGGCGGCACAAAAATAACAGATACAAGGTGGCTCCGTTTTCCAGTGTTTGCCAAATTTTTGGGTCTGAAAATCGAAAAATGCAGAAAAGTGGTTTTTGGCAAAGGGACTTGCGTGCCGTGAACTTGAAGGCTTGGAAACTTTCACACCATATGTTTTTCATGATCAGATCATCAAAATATGGAAAAGGGATAAGTGTCGCGCAAGTATTGGTGATGTCGTGCAAGTGACTTGCGCGCCGTGAAAGAGACTTGCGCGCTGATGCCTTGGAAGCTTGGGAACTTGCGCGCCAGTTGTTTTTCAAGATTAGAAGACCAAAATATGGAAAATGAAAGAGGGTTGCACAGGTGTTTGGTTTGGTCGCGCAAGTGTCTAGGAGGACAGCAGACTTACGCGTCGAAACTTGCGCGCTGAGGGGTGACTTGCACGGCGTCGCACAGGGTGTCCCAAATGCCTATAAATACTGGACCACCCCTCCTCATTTCTCACCAGAGTTCAACAATTTGAAGATTCAGAGCTCCCGTTGCACAGGTGTGGTGGTTGCGCAAGTGATGGTGTGTCGCACAAGTGGGACTTGCACGCCAGTGTAGGAAGTTGCGCGCCAAGTGTTAGTTGCGCGCCTGAGGTGGTTTAGGCGAGGAAGGAAGTGAGTCGTGCAAGTGTGGAGTTGGAAAAGCTTATGTCGCGCAAGTGTCTGAGGAGGACCTGCGCACTAGTTGTGACATGCGCGCCGATACTTGCACGCCGAGGTAGACTTGCGCACCAAGTAAGGTTGATTTCCCAGCCGTACTTTTGGGCCGTGTGGAAGCTGGAAGATTGCCCGATACCTTCGGTGCAAAGAGAGATTCATATATGGGTGAAAGTTGGACTTTAACAGAGCATCCATATACAACAGAGGATGCATTATTTCATGTAAATGAAGAGACTTACAGGTCTATAAACTGTGAGTGGATCCTTTCTGATGCAGTAAGAAAAGGAAGAGGAAGAAGGTGATCCTCTCCACCTACAGTGATCCAGAGATAGAGAAACAAGGAGTGACCCTTGGGAAAGCAGTGAGCTGACCCTAAACCTTGTAAAGGCAGTGAGCCTGGGGTAGAGTGATTGTGCCCGAACCTTGTAATCCACAGCTAGTGAAGTTTAGTGAAATTTGGTATGACTGACAACCTGTCAGCGTATGCCCCTTGGACGTAGCCCTTAGCGGTGAACCAAGTAAAATTGTTGTCTCCTGTGCATGCTTTACTTTCTGTTTATATTATGCAACAGGAAAGAGAGAGAAGAGTGTTTTTCTTAATAGCGAAACAAGATCAGAATGGGATTTAATTTTAAATTAGTCATACCCTGATTCACCCCCCCTCTCAGGGTATTCATCCTTGTGAACCTAATAATTATGAATGTTGGGGGTATGGTTTCACACCTCCCTCATACTGCCCTCTTTATGTTTGAATGATGGGAGACCCCTTTCTCTCTCATTAAATGCCTCCCATGTACACCCGTTACTATGCCGAAATTCCGAAAGGAACTTATCTCTCCTCTTATACATTCAAGGAATACTTTTGTATCATGAATCTAAATTCCATTACAATTTTTGGGACATGTATCTATATGAACTCCTTACTTTCCATTACATGTAAATATGATGAGGAACCCCTTTCTCTCTCATCAACTATTTTTATGAATTCTTATGTCATGCTGTTACACTGCCGAAATCACACCGATTTTCAAACCAATGTCATTGTGTAGTGAATACCATGCCCATTTCTCCATCAAGGGTATTCACCTTTATGCACATTTACTTATTGATTATAAAGTTTCATGTATGAATTCCAAATTCCTTTATCATGGAATAAATGATTATGTTTTATGAATCCATGTTTTATGATCCATGTGGCACACTTATGCATGAAATGAAATGTTTAAGAAGGATGTTCCCTTATAGCGCTCCAATGCATTGGGTAAAGTATAATATCATGATACGTCATGTGCAATGAGTGTTGAATCATGCTAATTCAAGTGAAACAAGGGTTTACTCATGCTTCATGTGCAATGAGGATTTTCTCATGCTCCATGTGCAATGAGCCTTGGCTCATACTAGTTCCATGTTAAGTGTTGTTGCCACATTTCCATGTTATGATTATCATGCTTTATCATGCCTTTATATTCATGTTTCTCTTGTGATCTATTAATATACCTAATGTATAACATGTATTGTACTCCTCATGTTATTCCATGTGTATTCCCTTACTGGGCTTTATAACTCACCCTTTTCTTATGCATGTCCTCAGGTTATCCCATGCAATTCTAAGTATGAGGGAATATAGTGGTCATGTAAAGGAAGTTTTCAATAAAGATGTTGTATTTCATGTTTCAAGTTTTTATGTAATGATACTAAGCCCCAAAGACACTAAAATTCTCGATCTTCTTTATTGTATCAAGTGAAGTTTTATGTAATAAATCATGTTTAAGTTTGTAATAAAAGCAGGGTTGTCATAGTTGGTATCAGAGGATAGGTTTAGTTATTTTTGGGATTAGGATTAGAAAACCCTAGTAAAGCCTTAGAGACAAGACTAAGTATAATAAAAACATACCTAAGTTTTGGTAAGTACTGAGTAAGTGTTTTATCAAGCAAATACATCCCTGTCTGGATACGAGCAAGTAGAGGCGGCTCTGGCACAGATGTATCCTAGGGGTAAAACCTAAAAACACCACTTTGAGCTAGACTCAAATGGGAACTGGTGCACGACAATGGGCCTTTCTTCACTCTTTGTTATGATACTCCCGGGGGATATGTTTTGATAAATTCACAAGCTTAGTATGAACCCTTATTAAGGGAATTAAAAAAAATGCCCCTAATAATTTATGTTAGAAAGTAGATCATGAAAATCCTAGATTGAAGCCTATAGACTCATGAGTTAAGGAAATAAAAGTTCATTTATAATTCATAAACTTTTGTCTTTGGATTACCCTTTATGTGTTACCCCTAACTTTCCTTTTATTCCAGCCAATGGCCGGTAATAGGAGGACTCGGGCTAACAATCGATGTGAAGATTAGTTTGATGACTGTACTAATGAGATGCCCAATCTAATCGGAGCGGGAATCACAAACTTTGTCACGCTTCTCTCTCAGCTAACTCAAGTTTTGAATAGAAACATGGGTCAAGAGGAACGTTCAACCCCCCCTAAGAAAGAACAAGTCGCTATCGAGAGCTTCATGAGACAAAGGCCTCCTACTTTTAGTGGATCATCTGATCCCACGATCGCTGAACAATGGATCAACTCCATTGAAAAGATCTTCTCCATCCTTCAATGTTCTGAACAAGAGAAGGTTCTCCTGGAGACTTATCGTATGGAGGGTGAAGCTGATCAATGGTGGACGTTGATAAAAAATATGAAGCCTGAGGAGGATATCAAGGCGTTGGAATGGAAGGATTTCCGGAAGATGTTTTTCGATAAATATTTTCTGCGCACCCTCCGGCTTAAGATGGAAAGGGACTTCCTTTCCCTCAAGAAAAAAGATGAAGAATCTGTTGGAGCATACGGGGAAAACTTTAAAAGGCTTGCACGATACGCTTTCGGCTTTGTCGTTACCCCCGAATACAAAGTTGACTGCTTCTTTGGTGGGCTGAAGCCTAGCCTGCGGAAAGCATTGGCGATCCGTGACTTCGACAGTTATGAGGAAATTGTCTGATGTGACCTCAAGGTTGAAATGGATATCGGAGAATCATAGGGGTATCACGGGGATAAGAAGCGTAAGGTGGAATTCAATGCTGGTGGTCCGATGGATAAATCCAACGGTGCTAAGAAGATCCAGCACCCCACTTGCCAAAAGTGCGGAAAGAAGCACCCTGAAAATTGCCTTAAGGGGACGAGGAAATGCTTCAGGTGTGGAAGAGAAGGGAACCTAGCTGTTAACTATTGGCAAGAAAGACCCGCGACTGCGACATAGGAGAGGAATGCTCCGTTCGAACCTCAACGTCTTGTTCAATGCTAAAAATGCAAAGAACCAGGGCATTTTTCAAATCAGTGCCCTAATCCAAGGGTTTTCAGAGGCAACCAATAACCTCCAAGGTAGCAAGGAAGAGCTTTTTCCATCACTTCTGCCGAAGTGAACCCCGACAATGAAGTGGTGATAGGTACGCTATTTATTCATTCAAGAATAGCGAATTTAATTTTTGATTCAGGTTCTACGCATTTTTTATATCTCGAAAGTTTAGTAGAACAATCCTAGAACCACCACAAATCATGGAAGTGAATATGTCGGTGAGTACGACAAATGGGGCAATCATTGCATCCCATGAATATAAGTCCTCCACTATTATAATCTGTGGATTGAATTTCCCGGTGAACCTCGTCATACTCCCGCTGGTGGAATTTGATGCAATTCTTGGCATGGATTGGCTTTCCTTATATAAAGCCAACATAAATTGTCGGTAGAGGGAAATCACACTCCATATGGAGAATCGACCCCTGATTCTTTACAAGTGTAAGGAGGAAGATGAATCTCCTCTAGCTCCATCATCTCAAGCATGGATATTACTGCCCTATGAGCACGCGTATCTGGATCAGATGATTGAGTCCAAGGAAGAAACCATCCTTGAAGAAATGCCTATTGTGAGGGAATTCGCTAAAGTGTTTACCGAGGAACTGCCTCGTATTCCTCCTAGAAGAGATGTTGAATTCTCAATTGAACTTATACCTGGGGCATTACCAATATCCAAGACTCCATATAGAATGGCTGTTGTAGATCTTGAAGAGCTGAAGAAACAACTACAGGAGAATCTGGATAAAGGGTTTATACGCCCAAGTGCTTCACCATGGGGTTCACCAGTCCTCTTCGTCAAGAAGAAGGATAGATCAATGCGGCTTTGCATCGATTATCGTGAACTTAACAAAATCACGATAAAGAACAAGTATCCTCTGGCATGGATCGATGACTTGTTCGATCAGCTGCGTGAAGCACAATACTTCTCCAAGGTAGATTTTTGGTTGAGATATTATCAAGTAAGGGTGAAGAAGGAAGATGTCCCCAAGACTGCTTTTCATACAAGATACGGGCACTATGAATTCATAGTAATGCCTTTCAGACTCACCAATGCTCCAGAAATATTCATGGACTTGATGAATAGAGTTTTTAGAGATTACCTAGATAAATTTGTGGTAGACTTTATAGATGATATTCTAATATACTCCAAAATCAAGGAGGATCATGAGGAGCATTTAAGAACTGTACTGGAGACTTTGCGCAAGGAGAAGCTCTATGAAAAGTACAGTAAGTGTGAGTTCTAGTTAAAGGAAATTTCATTCTTGGGCCATATCATCACAAGCAATGGGATATATGTGGATCCCTCTAAAATGGATGTAATTGAGGGATGGCCGAGGCCAACATCAGTAACGAATATCCGTAGCTTCTTGGGGTTAGCTGGATATTATCGACGATTTGTGAGAAATTTATCATGATTGTCCAACCCTCTTACCAAGATAACTTGAAAGGGATTAATGTTTTCCTGGAGTAATGAATGCGAAGAAAGATTCAAGGAGTTGAAAAGGAGGCTTATCACTATGCCCGTGCTCACTTTACCCACAAGTGGGGAACTTTTTGTGGTATTCAGTGATGTTTCAAAGAAGGGCTTAGGCTGTGTGCTGATGCAGAATGATAAAGTGATATCCTATGCCTCAAGGTAGTTGAAAATCCATGAGAAAAACTATCCAACGCATGATCTGGAGTTGGCGGCGGTGATCTTTGCCTTGAAAATCTGGCGGCATTATCTCTATGGGGAGAAATGAGAGATATTTACTGACCACAAGAGTCTTAAATATATACTCACACAGAAAGAGCTTAATATGCGCCAGAGAAGATGGATAGAGCTCATCAAGGATTATGACTGTTCAATACATTACCACCCTGGGAAAGAGAACAAGGTGTCAAATGACCTAAGTATAAAGGATCCAACGATTCTATCAATGATGAGAATTGATAAGGATCCAATCTTCTTAGACTTGATGAAGATGGACATGGGAATCACCGAGAAGGGAACATCATCAATCATTTCACAAATGATTGTTCAACCGTCTCTTTTGGAAAGGTTAAAGGATGCTCAAAAGGATGATATGATAATTCAAGAAAAAGTGGAAGCTATCAAAAAAGGGAAATCCTCGGAGTTTAATGTTAATGAAGAAGGAATTGTGCGGTTTGGGAAAATACTATGTGTTCCATCAAGTCCAGAGCTGAAGAAGGAACTTTTGGATGATGCACATAGTTCAAATTTGTCTATTCACCCAGGGAGCACAAAGATGTATCGAGATCTCCGAGAAAACTTTTGGTGGGATAATATGAATAAGGAGATCGCTGAATATACATCAAAGTGCCTGGTGTGTTAGCAAGTGAAGGCAGAGAGGCAGAAGTCTAAGGGGATGATGCAACCATTGTCCATACCAAAATGGAAATGGGAGAACATCACCATGGACTTTGTCACCGGACTTATAAGGACATCTAAAGGAAAAAATGCAATTTGGGTTGTTGTGGATCGTCTTACAAAGACTGCACACTTCATTTCTATTCAGGAGGATTTCTCATTGGATCAACTGGCACAAATATATATCAGGGAAGTGGTAAGGTTGCATGGAGTACCACTATCTATTGTGTCTGACCGAGATCCAAGATTCACCTCTAAGTTTTGGAAGAGTCTTCAACATGCTCTGAATACTGAACTGAACTTCAGTATGACTTATCATCCTCAAACTGATGGCCAATCCGAGCGAACTATCCAAACACTTGAGGACATGTTGAGAGCATGATCAATGGACTTTAAAGGAGGATGGGATAAACATATTCTACTGGTTGAATTATCCTACAACAACAATTTCCACTCAATCATCCAAATGGAACCATATGAAGCCCTGTATGGGAAAAGGTTCAGAGCACCGACATGTTGGGATGAGGTCAGTGAACGTAAGTTGCTCGGACCAGAAATGTTCGAAGAAATGGTGGAGAAGTTGAAAACCATTTAGCAGCATATCAAGGAAGCCCAGAGTCGACATAAGAGTTATGCAGATAACCGTCAATGAGACCTTGAGTTTAAAGTTGGGGGCATGGTTTTTCTACGCATATCTCCGTGGAAGAAGGTCATGAGGTTTGGAAAGAAAGGGAAGTTAAGTCCAAGGTACATTAACCCCTTCGAGATTCTTGATCGTGTCGGGGCTGTGGTCTATCGACTAGCACTTCCACCTACCATGGCCAAAGTACATGATGTATTTCATGTATCCCTCTTAAGGAAGTACATACTGGACCCTTCACATGTACTCTCTTCTGAGGTGGTAAAATTGGAAGATGGTATTTCTTATGAGGAGTAACCAGTGAAGATCTTAGATCGTAGATAAAAAGTTCTATGAAATAAGACAATGCCCCTCGTCAAGGTGTTGTGGAGAAACCACAAGTTTGAATAAGCGACTTGGGAATCAGAGGAAATGATGAATCTGAGTTACCCACATCTGTTTTAGTGTGGGAAAAGGAAATTTCGAGGGCAAAATTTCTTAAGGGGGGAATATTGTAACGACCCAAAGTTTCATTAATGGAAATCCCTCCTGATCTAATTAAATGTCTATATAAAATGCCAACTTCTTTGGTTTTATGTTAAGAATTGTGACCGTTACTTTTATAGACATTGAACAGTGATCACATGATTAGTATAAATATAAGGCTTTAACAAACCCAATTTACTCAGGAAAAAGAAGCGATGACCTCATCCAATAGAATTTCTCCATACGAAGCCCATTTGTCGGAGCTCGGAAAAGAGGTGGCGTCCTTGGGATTCTCTCTTGACCAAGCCCAATCTAAGCTTCATCATGTCATTCTCTAACATGACCGTCTACAGGAAAAGTGGAAGTTGATAGAAATTACCACTCGAGCAATGTTATCTGATCCACCCCAAGAGTCTGTCACCATTGCACACCTTACACTTAGGTCTTATGCGGCTGTTTTAAGGGGTTATGTAAAAAATCGTTAGTACTATGTTCATGTACATTATTTTTTTGTATATAATAATTTATATACGTTCTTGTCATCATTGATACATTGTAAATAGTTTTTAAAGTACAAATAGTGTTTTTAGTTATTATTTAATTAAGAAATATATTTTATTAAATTAATGGATTTTTGAGTTAAATAATATTTTAATAAAATATTATTATTATTAAATTAATTTTTATTAAATATAAATGATCTTATAATTTTATGAATGCAATTATAATTTTTATTAAGGTTTGAAAGCCATTTCTGTCAAAACCCGTGAATTTTTGATAAATGTCAGTTTTTATTTTAAAAGTGAAAATTAACATATTTAGAAAAATATTTGGATAAAATAAATGTTATTTCTAGAATCAGGATGTCGAAATTATCCAATGCTGAATTTTTCATAATTTTCCGAGACAGTCAAATTTTTGGGTAAAAATTAAATACCGTTTAAATATATAATGTGTTTTATGACATCATAATGAACCAATAGTGATGTAATAAAATACTATAATCTTTATGTTCGTCCAATATATGTTTTACCATTAAAATAATGTGGTTTTGGGTTTGTTTGACCTACTTTTCAAAGCATTAATGGACCCCTCAAGACTTATTAAAATCTTGTCTTTTTAAATTATTTTCCATGGGAGTGTGACTCACCTCCACATAAGCAAACCTATTATTTTAAGAAGTTCGGACTTTGACCTTATAAAATATTTTTTCCTATTCCCTTTTCCAAAACCATGGGCAAAAACCATGGGATGGTTTGTGGTTTGGATTAATTTAATGTAAGGGGTCTCAAACCTAAATAATAAAGAATTCCCTCACCTTTCCTATATAAACCCACCCAAGATCCCACTTCATCCTCACTCAAAGCCTTTTGAGTTCATCCAACCTCTTCCCTACTCTCTTTATAATCCTCCCAAGGTGCCCCAAGCTCCCAAGAAGCCTCTCACAAGCCTCTCTCTAGCCTTTGGAAGCACACTTCCAAGTAAAGGTTTTTTCTTCCTTTCTCATTTTTGTCCAATTTTCTTTAAGTTGTTTTGCCATTTTAATTTCAATTATGAATGTTGGGGTATGGTTTCACACCTCCCTCATACTTCCCTCTTTATTTTTTAATGATGGGAAACTCATTTCTCTCTCATTAAATTCCTCCCATGTACACCCGTTACTATGCCGAAATTCCGAAAGGAACTTCTCTCTCCTCTTGTACATTCAAGGAATACTTTTGTATCATGAATATAAATTCCATTAAAATTGTTGGGACATGTATCTATATGACCTCCTTAATTTCCATTACATGTAAATATTATGAGTAACCCCTTTCTCTCTCATCAACCATTTTTATGAATTCTTATGCCACACTGTTATGCTGCCGAAATCACACCGATTTTCAAACCAATGTCATTGTGTAGTGAATACCATGCCCATTTCTCCATAAAGGGTATTCACCTTTATGCACATTTACTTATTGATTATAAAGATTCATGTATGAATTTCACATTCCTTTATCGTGGAATAAATGATTATGTTTTATGAATCCATGTTTTATGATCCATGTGGCACACTTATGCATGAAATTAAATGTTTAAGAAGGATGTGCCCTTATAGCGCTCCAATGAATTGGGTAAAGTATAGTATCATGATACGTCATGTGCAATGAGTGTTGACTCATGATAATTCAAGTGAAACTAGGGTTTACTCATGCTTCATGTGCAATGAGGATTTTCTTATGCTTCATGTGCAATGAGCCTTGGCTCATGCTAGTTCCATGTTAAGTGTTGTTACCACATTTCCATGTTATGATTATCATGCTTTATCATGCCTTTATGTTCATGTTTCTCTTATGATCTATTGATATGCCTAATGTCTAACATGTATTGTACTCCTCATGTTATTCCATGTGTATCCCCTTACTGGGCTTTATAGATCACCATTTTCTTATACATGTCCTCAGGTTATCCCATGCAATGCTAAGTACGAGGGAATGTAGTGGTCATGTAAATGAAGTTTTCAATAAAGATGTTGTATTTCATGTTTCAAGTTTTTATTTAATGATCCTAAGAACCAAATACACTAAACCTCTCTATCTTCTTTATTTTATCAAGTGAAGTTTTATGTAATAAATCATGTTTAAGTTTGTAATAAAAGCAGGGTTGTCATACTTTGTGCCCAAACCTTATCTCGAGTTATGTTATGTAGTAAGAACCAAATTTATTTTTGATATGGTGGACAACCAAAATACATTCACCTATGATCAAACAACATGATTGTGCTCGAACGCGAATCATATCACCCTATATGGATCATCCATAAGACAAATATGAAAAAAACCTAAAAGCTCGTAAAGTGAGTCAAACACTCCATAAAAAACATAGAACCATACTCTAAATGCATAAAATCTTTGGCCCTTTCAGTCCTAAAATTCTATGGATAAAAATACTCATAAAAAATGAATCATAAAAAATGAATCATCACAATAAAGAATCGACATATATGGTGCATACCACACTTGAGAAATGAAGACATGAAAGGAAACATTAGAAATCTATAAAATGCATAAAAGGAAACATGAGAAATCAAGAAAATGTTTGGTCATGAAAATGTTTGGTGGAAACTATGTGCCACACATGATACATATACAAACCAACTATTCCCATATTTTTCCAACACATCAACAATAAAACTACTCACGATCCGATGATGAACACGTATCGTCACCCTCTCCACCTCCCTCTCCACTTCCTGCTGTCACCTGTAAGAACATTATATTGAAAATTAAATACTGTTGCATATTTATATTTAAACTTAAAACCAATAATAGTTTGAAAACTAAATGATTTTTATTTTTTGTGATTTACCTACTTACCACCAGTTGATGAACTACCACCGGGGGTATATCTTCTCATCTGCTAATATATATCAGTCATCGCTTTCTACAAAGCGGATATCTGAGCCCCTTGGTCTTGAACTGTGGTTCGTAGAGAAGAAATATCCCTCTGAGCATCTTTGGACATGGACTGACTATAATCAAGAGTAAATGCAGCTGGAATCCCTGGTGGCTTGCCAAATACCTCAGATGGTACTGGTCTAAAACTCATCCCGCACACTCTACCGAGATGCTCCTTCCCAAGGACTTTAGCAACCGGGTCATCCTGGGAGACTGAGTAGGACTGCTCAGGATTGGCATCCCATAGTTCTTTAATTTTTACCTATAAATCAAATATCAATATATATTAACACAGTAAAAACTGATAATAAGTTATTATAATAAAAAATTTACTTCATACCCCAACTTATTTTGCAGGCTCATTAACAAAACTTCCATCTGATTTTTTGTGAACATCCAATCACACTTCAGTTTAGGATGCTTCATGCCCTAAATTCTGTGACTGCATTAAGAAAAGATAAATCAACAATTTAATATATTAAATAGATAATATTTTCTTATAAATATTTAAACTAATGAAAAGATTACCAGAGTCGTTCAACTTCTAGAAAATCTTTTTGACCCCGCAGTGTGAGGGATGACTTTCTTAGCCCAGTTTGATGCATTCTGTCTTGAGAGATCCTGAAATAAATAAAATTAAATTTAACAGTAATGTATTAAATGTAATATCCACTTCATATACATGTATAAATGTAAAATGAGGATAATATAATAATATATATTTCAATACCATCCGCTTCTCATCACGATGTCTGTCAACAAAAACTTTCCACTGTTCTTTCGGTACCCCACTGGGTAGCTTCTCATACATTTGTTGCACGGTCAACAAAGTATCATTGACATCGCACCAAAATCTCCATTTTAAGTCTTTCCATTTCTTACCAAGATTTTTCAACGTCCACTTTCATGCTATCACATCAGCAACTGTAAAGTGGAAGAACATATGTATACAAAAATTCATTTTGAACATATTAGTAACACAACATTCAATTAAACCATAATGTATTAAAATTAACTTTATTTGGGAATCAAAAACTTCATTTTTCCAACTTAAAGGCATATGTCTCCAATCATCATAAGAAATAGGTAGTGAAATGGGCTCCGCTGCCAGTTGGCCTAGAATCTGGCCAAGTAACCCTGCAGCGTCATCCGTAGGGACCCCAAATGAATCAAATGACGCGAATATCTTCTCACCATTCACCTTCCAAACATTTTAACTTTTTATGTTTTTCTCCACGGTTGCATTTTTTTCATCTTCAATGAGAAAACAATTATTATAAACAAAATGCAATAAATTTATTTATATTAAATTTTTACCTATAATAGTGACCCTCGAGTATGCCTGTGATGAACTGGAAGGGGTGTGCTGCCACCCCACTACTGAGGCTCCTGAAGGGAGAGTCGACGAATCAGACTCTAATGGGACACCCACATAGGGTGTGAGAGATAATTCAGGGGGAGATAGTGTAGGGGTGTAGGCAGCTGGTGGCTCAGATGCTGTGGGGAGGGAGACAGATGGATCGTCATCTGTCGCAGTAGTAGATGAAATAGTGTACCGCTTCCTCCTTGGCATTCTTGTCATTTAATCGAATAAAATTAAGTTCAGAATATATATTTAAAAAAAATTATACATAAAAAAAATTAAAAATGATAATAGATGCCCAGTACTAACAAACAAAAAATATATAATAATGATAATGAATGAATGCACAAATGAAATAAGTGGTTGCTGAATGAATAAATAATTGTACATACAATCATTTTACCCTTCAATAATGTCGGTTTCCTACTCCATTACTTCATCCACTTCATTCATCCTTGCTAGACTAATATTTTCAATATCATGATAGACAAATAATTTTGCTTCTTGTTATTGATGAGATTCAATTTTAGAGGTCAAATCTTCCACTTCATCACCCATATCATACAAATCTCTTTGTATTACGTGAGAAACTACACTCCACCCTTAATCCACAACATCATTCACATAATATACCATTTTTTCTTGTGATGATAAGATATATGGATCATGTAATCCACGATCACCAACATCCATAAAGCGAGAGAAGTTAATAGAAGTAAATTGCAAGGAATATCTTTTAACACCTCTGATAATATCAAACCAATTGCATTTGAATAAAACAACAAAAAAATGCCCGTGGTAGTTTAATTCAATAATATCAAGCAGCTTTCCATAGTATCCCACTTTAGCAAATGTAAATATACCACTATTCTGTGTTTTCAAACCCACTTCTTGATCGACTGTATGAAATCTAAATCCATTCACATTGTAAGTGTCAAACTTTCTAACTTGTTTTATAGGACCTCTAGTAAGAAACTTAAAATATTCTGACTATTCTGCTCGAGTATCGGTATTCATGATCTAAAAAAATAAATATAATTTATTAGATTTACAAAATGTATGTGTCAAACTAATATTTGTATTTATTATAATATTTATGAACTTACACGTCGTGCAAACCATTCTACAAGCTCTTTATTCAAAACTTTCATTATATCTTTCTCATTTCATGTTCGGAATCTTATTCATCTCTTTGTTTTTATCATCAACTCTTCAATAAATGGATCTACAATTTCACTATTCATCAGCACATATCTATGTGCCTGTAATAATTCCAATTTTGTCAGTGTCACATTTGAGGTCGTCCCAACTGATCGACCAATAGCAGGAAATATTTTTGATTTATGATGTATTTGAGATTGAGTCGATGTGTCATCAACATATCCAACTTGATTAAATCTTGTCTCAATATCATCCATGTATGTGGAACAAAAGTTAAGACACTCCTCATCCAAATAGCCTTCAGCAATAGATCCTTCTGGTTGATCTATATTTCTCACATATGCTTTCAAATGCCCAAGATATATGTGAAATAAAATAATCATAATTATGAATTTATTTAAATGCCAAAAATTGTTTACTTAAATAAAAAACATATAAATAAAATACCTCTCAATTGGATACATCCATCGATAATGAACGAGGCCTCCTAATTTAGCTTCCTCAACCGAATGCACAGTGAAATGCATCATGACAGTAAAAAACAACGGAGGAAAGATCATCTCCATTGCACAAAGGGTCAATACAAAACTCTCATAGAGGTTGTCAAGATAAAATAGATGTAGATATTTCTCACATAATTGTCTAAAAAATGTGCAAAATTGGAGTACAACAGCAGTAACTTTTTAAGGTAACAATGTACGCAATGCCATTGGCAGTAACTGTGGTAACAAAATATGTGAATCGTAACTTTTCAATCCATGTAACTTACGATTATTCAAGTCAACACACCTCGAGATATTACTCGAATACCCATCAGATACCTTCACATTCTTTAAAATTATAAGGAATATATCTTTATCCCTATTTTTCATTGCAAAAAATGTCGGAGCATACTTTTCATTCTCATCTGGACAGAGATCACGTTTTATGTTCATTACTTGTAAGTCTTTGCGAGCATTGAGATGATCCTTCTACTTTCCATGCTCATTAAGTAATGTGAAAATAAAATTTTCACATACATTATTCTCAATACTCATCACATCAAGATTATGGCGCAACAAATTAAATTCCCAATATGGAAGTTTGAAGAATATACTTTTTTTCTTCCATTGTTGCGTTCTGATTTCACTTGACGATGCACTTTGGACCCGTTCTATACTATCATTCAAATTATGAACCTTCCCAAATTATATTTCAACATTTTCAAGTTGTGTCAATATTTCAGAATCAGTTAACAACTTTGGAGGTGGTCTACAATCAATGAAACCACTAAATTTTGATCTGTTCAGCCGAAATCTATGAGATGCATCAAGAAATCTTCGATGGTACAAGAAGCACCATTTTCTACTATAAGGTAGCCATTTGGGCTCAAAATCTAAGTTAAAAATGGGACAAGCCAAAACTGTGTAAGTGTTCCAACCAGATAAATTCCTAAGCCCAGGGAAGTCACTAATGGTCCACATTAAAGCAGCATGCATTTTGAACATTGTTTTTGAAGAAGCATCAAATGTATCAACACCATTGCTCTATAAATCCTGAAATTAGTCAATCAAAGGCTGCAAGTATACATCAATATCATTTCCAAACATTTGTTTTCTAGGAATAATCATCGAAATGATAAAATATTGTTGTTTCATACACATCCACGGAGGCAGATTGTAAGGGATCAAAACAACTGGCCAAATGCTATAACTGGTACTCAAAGTCCCAAATGGGTTGAATACATCAGTATCCAATCCCAATCGAACATTACTAGGATTAGCTAAGAAATATGGATGTAATGAATCAAATTCCATCCATGATTGTGAATCTCATGGACGTCTCATTAACCCATCATTGTTATTATCTATAGAATTCCACTTCACATGTTCAGCAGTTTTTGATGACATGAATAATCTTTGCAATCGAGGCTTCAAAGTAAAGTAATGCAAAACCTTTGTAGGTGTGTTCCTTTTCTTCTTCTCTATGAAATTATGTTGATTCAGACTTCCAACATCACCCTTTGACTACTATCTAGAATAAGAACATTTTTTGCAATTCTGTCTACTTGAATCCTCTCCCCAATAAAGCATACAATCATTGGGACACACATATATTTTTGTATAATTCAGACCAAGCCTAGTAACAAATTTTTTCATATCATAAAAATACTCGAGGATTTTTGCTTCAGGAAATGCATCATGAATCAATTCCAATATCATGGATATTACCTTATTTATAATTCCACATAGACATTTGATATGGTACAACTTTAGCAGAAAAGAAAGCTTTGAATATTTCAAACACCCACTATACAACTCTTGATTTCCATCATCTACTAAATCATGAAATGCATTTTCCTCAGTGAATTTTTCTTTTACATTTGGCTCCACAAAATCAAGAGGAGGATCCAATGATATGTTTCAATCTTGATCTGGTTGTGTTACAGTCTCAAAAACATCACTTGTCATGTTGCAATTTGTAGCACCCACATCTGGTTGT
Organism: Viscum album; assembly: GCA_963277665.1. Classification (NCBI taxonomy): domain Eukaryota; kingdom Viridiplantae; phylum Streptophyta; class Magnoliopsida; order Santalales; family Viscaceae; genus Viscum; species Viscum album. Next base: position 1,499,423,198 of record OY728156.1, on the reverse strand, counting down.
TCTGTTATGTTTTGATGTTGATAGTGGTGTCTTGCAGTGCCGAATGCATCATTTATGAGGTTTTGCATTTCATTTTTCATTGTCGATGAATTTGGGACCTCATTATGTGGATTAACATCAGTGCTCAATCTTTCTGTAATGTTCGATTCTTCATGCCAAATCCAACACAAATATTGATCATGGAATTTCTTTAGTATTAAATGTTTATAAACTTCATCTCTCTTCAACCATCTTCTAAATTTACATTTAGGACATGGACATATTATTCACCCTTCAACGGATCGATTAGAAATTGAAAATTTTAAAAACTCCTTCAAACCCTTAACATACTGAGGTGCGTTCCTTAGTAATGTGATCTAGCTTTTATCCATGTATATCACAATGTTCCTACACAATATTAAAAAAATTAAAACAAATAGTTACTACTAAATAGAGAAATAGATTCATATATACGATAGTGTAAGATTACAGAAACATAATATAATAAAGATGATCCATTGATCATAAAGTAGGCATAATATAATTGTACTTATTTTAGGAGAATATTCTCAAGTTTATGTGCTATGATGTAGTGAAATACATACTATTTTTGATGTGCTCACACGAGGAACTGCACATGTTGGAGCTATATTAGATCTTATATTCTTGGGATTAAGTATAGTAAGGTCATTATGGGGCCTATAATGTTTGACATGCACTTCCAAACTAGGCTTGGTGTGTATTTTGTTCCAGTAGAGTAGGCTTGTCATGAACTCGGGTTTGCATGGATGTACTTTTGTATTGCCTATGCACTTTTGATTGAGGTTTCTTGGTAACCATTTAATTTTTTACTACACCAGTAGAGAGTAGATTCAATGCATGAACATAAGTATCATGATTCATTACCATTAAACATTTTGACATAGTAAAGAGATATTACTATCCACTCATTTGTTAAATTCAATAAAAATTCTTATTTTATCAATTTAGTTCATTAGATCCAGTTGGATTTATTATTTTCCATTACAATTCTTAGATTTCCATCAAATGATCCTCTGAGCATTAATCTAATCATCCCATAGTTTCCATTATCCCATAAACCAATATCAATAGTAATCCCATGAGTTTAATGTCAATTACATTATCAATTTCATAATCATGGTATTTAATGACCAATCATAAGCTGCCACAATGTGATATACTCAATAGGGCATATAGAAACTACAACAAGTAGTTGGGAACCAAAACAATCATCTATTTGATAATAATAAATCAAATCATTCGACATTGAATAAGAAAGATGGGAATACCCATCTCTAAATTGAAACATAAACAACCCATCAAAAATCTTCACACAATAACCAAACAAACATGATAACATAACTCTCAACCAAAGGTATCTGTTCCTATTAACCATATGACAATAAATGGAAAAAAGTGATCCCCTCTCTTAACAAACACCATCGTCCACTTTTTTTCCATCAAAACCCCAGACATCAATCTTAAAATGCCTCTACCACCCTAGAGCACACATATATAGAATCAAAAGTATTTTTATAATTGGAAACACAAGGGGGAACTACATCCATAAAAAAATTGATAAAATCCTTTAGAAACCAATAATAGACTCACTTAGCCCCAAATAATTATTTCCATAACCAACCCGATCATTACCAACCTGAATTAATAGATTCATTATGCATAGGTTTCATATTACTTGTTTTAACAAGTTTTATATTCCTATGTGAAATTTATATTAGAATGTTTATGTTTCTAAATTTTTAATATTTTTTTAATCATATTGTTTGTAAGTATGTTTTGTAACTCTGATTTATTGGATGACTTATAAGTCTGATACATATACTCTAATCATTAGACAATCTCTAAGTCTGATTAATTTAACAAATGTGGTTTGGGTTTTATGTTATTTTAGTTTTTTAAATACTAATTCACCCCACACTCTTGTTTGTATCATATACTCTTACAATACAATGTTTTATACATAGATTAGATTTAAAATTATTGAAAATTAATTTAATTAAACCATATTGAAAGGAACCAAATCTAAATGAACAAAATAATATAGAACTGAAGACATGTAATGATCATTGAATATATCTAAATAATACGAGACTGGATAAAAATAGATGAAAAAGAAATGACTCAAACCATATTTAACATTCCAAATCCAACATAATTAGAATTGAAAAAAACAAATAAAATTTAATTGAATTTAACAGAAGTGAACACAATTGACCCATACAAAACTAAAACTAACAAAACCAAATCAAAATTAATTTAGTCAAAATGAAACACAAAAACCTAGAATGACATGTATTGATCCCAAAATAATAGATCTAAATCTAAGTATTCCATATTCGGTGTCCCCTCAGACCTATTTTACCAAACTAAAATATAATGACATGTCCAAAAATAGGAAATAAATATGAAATATTTGTAATAAATTGATCTAAAAAAAGATTAAAACCAACCAACCCTAACCTTTACACAATTTCTAAAAAAACCATTTATAAAATGTACACATTTATTTCAAACCATTTGAAATCAAAAATTTAGAAACCCATTACTATAAGATCATTTCATGGTCTAACCAATCAATTACAAGGGTATTTACTAAAACTACTAATTTTAATACTATTAAAGATCCACTCATATACATCGATTGCATAAATTTATTCCAATGAGTTAAAATTTCAAAAATAATTTTATATTAAAAACTATTTCATTGGATGAGTTTAACCTAAATCATTACACTTGAATCATTCAATTTTAAAAATAAACCCTCATATAAAATTAACAAAACCATTATAAAACATTTAAATTGTATAATTTTATATCTTATAAATATTCATATTAAAAATCACTACTTTAAAATTTATCACAATTTTTCAAATTAAAGAAAAAGTGATCAAAAAAGAATAAAAATTATGAACCAACCTATCGAGAGTAAAATTAAATTGAATAAAACTGAATACAATCAAAACATAAATGAATTAAAGTGTAACAATAGTTATGAAAATAATATAAATATTATTTTATTTCATTTAACTACACCAAATTAAACTGAATAAAATGAAAAAAATGTATAAAATTGAATTGAAATGAACCAAATCATATATATTCAATATTTCCAAACACTACTTTACCTAAAAAATACTAAATAACTATAAATTGAAAAAAAAAACAAAATAGACCAATCCAAATTGATCTGAACAAAACTAGATCGAACTAAACTAAACTATATTTATCCAAGATAAATTGAACTGATATGTTTTATTCATAAATAGAACAAAAAAATATGAATTCAATGTAAACATGAAAAATTATCCTAAACAATACTTGCTCATAGTAAACTCACAAGGAGAAGGGGGTTGCGGGGTCGTCGAGAGAAGGGGGGTCATGGGGTCGTGGGGTTGTGGGGGAGAAGGGGGGTCGTTGGGAGAAGGGGGGTCGTCGGGGGAAGGGGGGTCATGGGGGGTCATCGTGGGGTCGTCGGGGGGGGGGGGGGGTCGCCGAGGGAAGGGGGTCGTGGGGTCGCGGGGGGTCGGGGGGAGAATTGGGTTCAGGGTCGGGGGGGGGGGGTCGGGAGTGTAAAAAAAGAGATGGTTTCATGGCGATTTATTATAAACCTCCGCTAAAACATTTAAAAAAAAATTAGTGGCGGTTCCCAAAACCGCTGCTACAAAACCACCGCTAAAGTAAATTTATGTTGTAGTGGGCCAATCATGAGTCGACACATGCTCTTTGGGACCCATCAGTGGCTAAAGCTCATGCAATTTGGGTTGGTTTATCTATGGCTATTGAGAAGGGCTAAAATTCTATCATCATTGAATATGGTTATCTTACCATCATCAAGGACATTCAGGCAGAAGAGAGTGGATCCCAAACATTTAGTTTTGTGATTCTCTATATTCGGTCTCTGCTTTTTTATTTCACAGAGTGTGCTTTTTTCCTTTATCAAAAGGGAGGGGAAAAAGCTACTCATATTTTGGATTCTCATGATTTTTCAGTGTTAAACATGTTTGGTTGGATGTCTTTACTCCTTGGATAAAGTCCATTGTTTTCCCTAATCTTTGATCTAGTTAATCTATCTTCTGTTGTTTCAAAAAAAAAATTAATGTAGAAATGTATTCATATATATATAAATATACATAAATATATATAATATTTCCTTAAATATTATTTATATAATACAAAATATGTATGTTTATATTAAATAATTCATATATTTAGTGAAATATGGTTTATAATTAGAAATATTGACTAATTGTATTGAGTAATGGACGTTTAATTAAATGTAGTTTTTTTTTTCAATTTAGCATACATTAAACATGCGTTTCATTAATTTCACACATACATATACGCAATTAATGTGTTTTTATATAGAACATGCACATAATATTTATATAATTTATTTAAATTTTAATATACATTTTAGAATTTCATTTATTTACATAATATGTTTAATATATACTATGTTTCTAATAGGTAAATTTTATTTCCTTTTTATATTTTTATTCAATATATACTATTTATTACTTTTAATATTTTTTCAAATTTATTCATTTTTAATATTATTTATTCCTTAATAATATTAATTGTCTTTAAATATTTTTGTAATTTATTCATTTTCATTTTTTCATTTTTCAATATTTTAATAATTTTATCCATAATATTTATTTATTCATGTTTACTCATTAACATTTAATTTTTTAGTATGGTTCTAATTTATATAATTAATATGTATTTTTTTCATTTTAACATATGTATTTATAAATATTCATTTTTTAAATAATCTATATAATCAATAACACTTATTCATTTTTTAAATTTATTCATTCTTCTTATTATATATTTCATTAATAGATGTTTCATATTATATAATTTCATTGATCAATTTAACATATATCAAACTTATGTTATACACACACATTAATTTCACACATATATTTATGTAATTGATGCAATCTTATATAGAAACACACACAAACAAGCATAATTTTGAGTCTCTCCGCTATGAGAGGATGATTCCAAGGGTTTCTTAGGGTTTGGAGTTCCTATGGTTTCCTAGGGCACTAAAAAATAATTAGCTTTCTCCAATAGGGGTATATCTGTTGGTAAAAGTGCATTTTATGTTGGTAAAAATTTTACAAACAAAAATTATTCTTTCACTAAATTGTTGGTAAAAATTATGTCGCTAAATGTTATTGTGATAGATAAAATAATTTTATTACAATTATAATAATACCAACATATAATATATATGTTGGTTAATATGTATAACAACATATTCATATGACATATTTATCTGTTGATAATATTTTTACCAGTATTTATCTTTACATCAATAATATTATAATAAAAACAAAAAATTAATATTTATTTATTTTTTAAATAAAATATTATGCATGGATATTCCATTATCTGTTGCTAAAATTTTATATTATATTTATTAATCTAATTATATATAATATATTTTTATATTTTTTTTTCATTTTCATTTTCATTTCATGATAATAAACATTACAAACACAAAAATATCAATAATACAACATGGGGATTTTAAAAATTCAACGTAGTACAATCTATAGTAGATCTGGGAATGAGGAACATTGAAAGAAAGATACAGATGTAGAGGCTCGAAATCAGGACCTCCTCAACACACCACCACATGTACAGTAGGGAAGAAACCATTGAACTGCACCTTATGGGGTGAAATCCAACACAATACAAGAGCTAAAAAATAGTAAATAAAGTTCCCAATAGAAAATTTATTAAATGTCATCAGTGTACCGATGTCAACTCCCATATCTTGATTGTTCCATTATCGCTCACCAAATAAAGTAGCTACTTCTCTCCATAACTCCATTTTACAGCATTCCCATCCATTCCATGGGACTTTTCCACTTTCAATAGCATTTGATATAGAGGACTCCATCATTATTATCAACAAAAGCCTTATACTATCATCTCCACTAGTAATCACTCCCTCCCTTAACCAGTGAACATATGCATTTATGCCATCCAATTCCCAAATTTTAATGGAAAGATCGTTAGTACAGGTAACCGTCTTATCTCTACTAGCATTAAAAGAAAGAGCTGTAACCTCCCAATATTTTATAATTAAATTTTATATCGAATGCATGAAACACTGAGTCTCTACAAAACACCACTTTTTTATAACCAATCCAGTAAACATAATTTTTCCACCTCTGTGATTTGAATTTCGAAAAACTGATATACACAGTTGCATTCAGTAAGACATTTAGAGTCTGAGAAGACAAAATTAATTTTTGGTGAATAGTAACATACCCTTATGAATAGTAATATGAATAATAATATGGCCCTTATGAATATTAAATCATATTATTATTTTATTTTCATTAGGTTATAAGATAATGAGATCTTAATTAATTTTTCAAGGTGATATAAAATGAAATATAGTTTTAAAATTGTTATTTGTTGAATAAAATATGATTTTATATAAAAATTAAATTAATAATATTTAGAAAATTATTTTCAAAAACTAGAGTTCATTTATTAATTCTACACATCGAAAAATATTTAGGGTGATTTTATGGGATTTTTCTGAAATACTCGAATTTTTGACGAATAATAAAATACGATAATGTATATATACATTATCAGTTAAATTCACTATTCCTATCATCATGGATGATTTAAGAAAACTTGGTTCAAAAAAACACGAACATATTAGTATTCTTGGTCACAATAATCAATACTATTAGTTTTCTTTGGAAAAATAATAAAATAATGAGTAAAATAATGGGAAAACCCTCCTCTCCTCTACTATAACCCCCTCCTCACTCCCTCTCCTCTTCACTCCTCCCAAGACTTGTTAATTATATAAATTATACTCAAATATCATCCCAATATCCCCCCCATGTCCATCAGCCCTTGGTATCATAAAAATACAAAAATCTCTCCCCTAAAAAGGCTCTCAAGGAAGATTACTTCAAGAGATAAATTCCTCTTTTCTTTTCTTTTATTTCAAGTTCCTTTCTTTTCTTTTTCTTTCATCACCTAATTTCATCCAAATATTGTGATGACTCAATTAATTTATATGTAATTTAATTTTGTTATAATAAATGAATAATTCTTCATCATCTCTCCTTTCCCCTTCTTTTATACTAGAAATTAAAACACCACCCAAGATGTGTTAATTTATCACATTCAAGGACGATGGGTTTTCAATTTTTATTACCATATTCAATTCTGATCATGAAACCATTTTCATTGTTGAAAAAGACTATAATATATTTATTATAACTTATTTAAGGTTCTGGAATCCTTTTTTACACATGATATTAATTTATAAATCAAAATGAGTTTGTTGTGATCAAGAACTGCCAATTAACCCAAACAATTGTCATTAAATTTTTATATAATGATTCATCTTCACTCCCAATAACCAATTTTTTTTATAAACATGTAATATTATGGTTGTTCACTAATAAAATACAACTTCTATTCTAGAAAACCATTCTCATTCAATATGTTTTTCAATACATGAATATAATTAAACCGATCATAAAAACCAAGGAAGAAAACACTCCCAAACAATGAAATTGAATCTCTTAACCCATAAAAAGGTCATGAATGAACCTAAATAAGGTTATAATAAATAAATTATATGTATAGTATGTTCTTTACTCATTAATTTATGAACCTAAATTTTATTATTCAGGTTATTAAGATCAAGTGAGGAACACCTTCGAACTTAAGGTAAGAGTTTCTTACCCCAACCTCCATTTTCTTTTGGGTTACTCCTTTTCTCTCTTTATCCCAATTAATTTCTTAATAATTAATATGTACTCCTAATATTTTTTGTGTGAATGTTCTATATATGTGTACCAACTATAATCATACCTTCATTTATGGGGAGTTATATGTTTTAAAAGGATCTTTAAAAAAACTTCCCAAAATACAAGCCAGATTCAAGGGAATTTCTCAAATTCTTACCTATTTTCAAGGGCACTATATAATATATTTTTAGTGACCATTATATTTATAAAAACAATAATCTTATTTTGAAAATAATATCTAACTTCATTTATAGTTTTATAATAATTCTTTTCCAAAAGATCTCTTCTTTTCAAAGTAAAAGTGTATTGATCTCAAGAATTACTCAATGATTTTATAAGAGCATATTCACCTATTTCAACACTATTGTTGACTATTATGAATTATTTGGATTAATCTTTTATGATATCATATACCATATTTAATTTAATTTTTTATTATTATTTTGACTGCGGATGTGCTATCTTAAAACCATTCACCAATTTACTCTGAATGGTTAGTGTTTATGCTTAATGTTCAGGGAACGTTATTGACATTTCATATGTTAGTTTAAATATGAATGTATATATTGTTTATGTTTATCCCCATTAATATGAGGAATTCATTGGAATTAGTAAGTGAAGGGTGGGGCCCTCTATATCCCCTCGGTGCATCAGTAGGTCTCATGAGACAAACTACGGTTTTGGCACAAGGCCTTGAAAAAATGATTATTTATGGTCTTGGCATGAGGTCGTGACGATATGGATATGATATCTGGAATTATGAATTACCTCATTATAAAACTAGTAATTTAAAGTTCATTAGGTTATTCTACTAGTAGAATACCCATGATTATGATTTATTATGGAATTTTTTATTCATCTCTTATTCCTTCCATAATGTGTTCAAGTTCATTTTTAAAGGCATGTGTTTTTTAGTTATTCACCATGCCTAATGTTTATGTTTATGATATACTACATTGTATTGATTACCCTTACTGATCATTTGAGCTCACCCATTTCTTATGTTTCATTTTCTTAGGACATGAAGAGGTATATTATGAATGAAATTAAGAAATAACCTAGGATTTATGGATGTTGTAAAAGGAGTTTCTAATTTTTTTTAATTTCAAGTTGTAATGTTGAACATATGTGTATATCTTGTTTCCAAATCTACTAAACTACTCAGTCCTTCGGGATTCATGTTCCTTGTTTATATTCCAATGTAATAAAATAAGGCACCGGCTTTGAGAAACTAGAGTCGGGTCTTTACAGAGCCCAAATAGTGGAAGAATGGCCATTATTTAACATCTGAACAAAATGCCAATAATCACTATCCCCATCATCTGCCAAGATCTTAAAAATATTATCATAGCTTCAAGAGAATAAAACATCAACAAATGGGTTACACCGAACCATTTTAATAGAGAAACACTTTTAAGAAGCCATGAAATGGGCAATGGGCATGTATGCTCTTACCAGAAACTGGATATTTAATGAGTTAATCGATGTTGGAAACATGGATGAAGTCATAATTCCATGGATGTGTTAAGAATGGTTCAAAACTACAAACCATGAACCTATGAACCTGCATATTTCAAGGTTTTTAGTTTACAGGTGAACCTACATATTGCAAGATAAAAACATGTAATCTATAATCCTAAGAATCTGAAAACCTTAATTGGAAAACCTATAAAACCATAAGTACAAATACGTGAAACTATAAAACCTATAAAACTGTAAACCACTAATCAAAAATATTATTACCTACAAACATGTAAACAAATAATCATGTAACATGAAAACCACTAATTTAAAAACCTAAAAACCTACAAAACTCTAACATGAAAACATTTAAATTTTAACTAGATAAAATAAAAAGTAGAAAATCTGTAATTTGTAACCATTAACATGGAAACCAATAACCAAAAAAATCCTACAAACCTATTGGTGAAAACTAAAAACTATTGAACACAAAAACATAAAATCCTGTAAACCCAAAACCTTCAATTTTAAAACCTATAACCTAAAGCCTAGAAATCTGTATCCTAAAATTAGTAAAACAATCAATCTAGAAACCTGAAATCTTATAACATGCAAGAATTGAAATATATAAACATGGAAATATTTTAATCTTCATCATGCATACCTAAAAAGGAAATTCCCATCAAATCATCCACATAAGTATTCCGCAACATTTCTATGTTGTTTTATTCCTAATAATCCCATATTCCTTGATAAATAGTAAGGGATGAAATAAGATCATAGGAAGTATGTGAGAGGAAAAAACTAAAATATGTTTTAGAATAATAAGAACTGAAGAATTAAATAACACATGATTAAAAAATAAAACATATACTGACATAAATTCCAAATAACTCATGACCAAATTCCCATCATTTTTATTATTTTTCTTGTTCTTGTAATGTTAAAAACACTTTATTTCAATACAGAGAGACTTGTAAGTATACAGAAGATTTATATTTGTGATTTTGTAGTTGTTTTTATTTTTCAAGGGTTCTCATATCCTTTCTAATTCATTTATTTTTTACCTTAAAAAGAATAAACAATGAGACAAACAAACAAATAATATTTCTCTTCCATTTTGGACAACATTGGATTGAAATCATTGAACAGTTTTTCACTAATGGTGGAATCCAGTTTCTTGGATTACCTTGAATTGTACATGGTCAAGTTTTTAGATGCATCTGGGAAATGGATTAGGTTTTTATAGTCATCAATTATATTCAAATTTTCTATACATTGATTCTTATTTTGGAAGTAAATTTCAATTGGATGTTATGTTGGTGTAGGGTCAGTTTTGTATAAATGCACTATTTATGGTTGATTTGAAGCTCAAGTAGTATTTATAGATACAATGTTGTTAGTGCTAAGGTGGAGTTGGCTGTTAGGATGGATATGGTGGTGCAGAAATTTCATTTTTAAACTGGAGTGTGAGAATGAATTTCTAAAATTCCATGATGGATTGTGATATTCTTCATTGTAAATTTCAAATTGTTTATACAAAAAGAATATATCTTGAAATCAGAATAAAAAAATAGAAAGAAAAATGAAAACTAGAAGTACAGATTGTTTTTCTATAAAGACTGAATTTTGTTTAATAGATTTATAGTACAAAACATTTATCATTATAACCCGTGATTGGGGAATAAAATTTAAATAAAAAATAGGATAATGATGGTTAGACAACTGAATAAATACTTAAAACAAGTGTTAATGGTGAACTAGTACCTAATTTGTGAATTTTCATGACATAATCATTTTATTAAAAAAATTCATACACACTCATAATTTAGATCTAACCTTTTGACAGATGAAATATAAGAAGAGAAGCGTAAGAGTGAATAATAGACAATACATAAAACTAAACCAAATCTTGCATTTTGTGTCATAATTTTTTTTAAGAATCATTACATCATTGAAAGAAAAATAAATATATAGTTCAGTTGATATGGTTTTGATTTGTACAATAAAATATAGGTTATAGAACATTATAAATTGAAAACATATACTTATTTATTTCCAAAAAGAGTGCCACGGAAAGTCTAAAACAAACAAAAAATTAATTTTAGAGATTTTTTTAAGTCACAGTGAAAATGGTGAAGTGGTACTAAAAAAGAGCATTTGATGAAACTTTGAAAGATCCCACAAGATGTATATGGACAAAAAATCAGACAAAACAATATATGAGTCATATAATATTATCTAAAGTCCCATGGAGGCATAATTTACAATAAATCTAATAGAACATATGGGTTGATAGAATGCATATACATGAGTTGAAATAGGAAAATCAGTAGTGTGCATAACAAATTTTAAACTTGATTCAGAAGAATACTCCATCAAAGGATAAAGAAAAAATAAACTGCAGCCTATTAGATCTAAACTTTTAGAAGCTAACTTTAGATAGTTAAAAATAATAAACAGTCAAAGTTTGAGATAATGAGAACAAAATCTCTCATTATAACCTATGGATATCTCAAAATTAGTGCACATTTGAGAATAAGAAGGTGAATATGGTGCAAAAATACATAAACCTATAATATAATTTTTGATTATTAATGAATAAATTAATAAGATAGAACCGTTAAATAGAATGTTAAAATTTATGAAGAATATTTTTTTTACATAAACAGGTGTTGTATAGAAAAATATAGTTTTTTTTCATTCTTACTTAATATCATCTATATTTGGTAGCATTTCTACCTATATCTAGACACCTTTTGAGGATCTCAACATAGGATCCACTCTATGTTTTTCTATTGAATAGTGGATGTGGGAAAGATGGGTATATGTGTAAATTGTATTTAAATAATTTGAATAAACTGTATGAATAAACTGTATGCATATATGTAATGTTGAAATATGGAATACTGGATTAACTAAGGAAAAAACCTCATTATAGATATCAATTCCTATTTTGAATAGAAATACCTTAAATAAAATGCACGAGCTCCATCTAATTATCCATCTAAATAGAACCACCTATTTTGAAATATCAAACTGTATGCATATTTGCATACAATTGAAGTTAGAGATATAGTTTTAGTTGGAGTGCATATAGTGGAAGATAAACTATATGTATATATTTATAAAATATATTCATATATTTATACTAAATTGGTAATAATTTTTAAATATTAAACAATATTCATATATGAACATTTGAAGTTGGAGCTCATACAGTATACAGTTGAAGTTGGACCTCATACAGTTGAAGATAATAAATAGTATGCATATATGCATGATCTCAAAACCTTATTAGGGATAACGACACCTTCAAGGGTCGAGGTTCGATTGTAGAGGGAATACAGAGGTGATCAAAAGTGACTCTAAAATAGATTTTTGTCGGGGGTGGGATGGATAGAGTGGTGAATCTCTAGCATGTTTGACAGATTCATCTATGGTGGGGTGATGTTTGAGACAGTAGGGGAATTTCATGGGTGTTGAAAACAACCTGCTTAATGTGTGGCTCGAGATTTCTATCATTTTTTCTCTCGAGGTACCGATGGTGACTTTGAGCACTCGTGTGTATTGCTGGGCAGAGATTTCTGGGCTAAACCCATTAATATAAGAAAATAAAAATATTTAAATATTAATGAAAAATAATATGAAAGAAAATTATAAGACATAAGGTATATTAATTTATTTGACCATATAGCATAATATAATACTTGGACTCTAACTTTAAAAAAATCAGCTTCATGATTTAAACATCTCTACAAATAATATGATATGTAACATGTCAATAAATGTTCACACTAAAATGAGATAAAGTTTCAAAATTTGACTTATGTGAGACAAATTAAGTATTCACCATCATAAAATACATATGCATATAATATACATAATATGAAACGTGATCAGTTTGAATGGTAATAAAATGTCAATTACATAATGTTTAAGATGATTAAGTCATGTCCATAAATCATTTTCTTAATTGTATATAATTATATTGAGGATGATGCACAATTTGATGTATTAAATAGTATTTAATTCGGAGAATCCATTTGATATTGATGAGGTTTAAATGAGGGGTTTCAACATGGATTAATCCCATACAAATACCCTTTCCTCTCCTCCATTTGGAATAACTCTAGTGTTATGAAGGGATGTAGAAGGGAATCCACACCGTAACTTCCCCCTTTGTATAATAGGGGTCATGCCCTAGTGATCCCCATGCCACAATATCCTATCTTACACCTTGGAGGAACTCCCTGCATTGCAATCAAACATCCTATTCCCTATAGGATTTCTCCAATTCACCACTTCACCATAGTACTCCACCCTACACTGTGGAGGTTGATTCTATTCTGTAGGGCCTTGCTTGCATTGTGGATCCTCCTAGATTTCCAAAAAATTTACTTAATCCTCCATGTGAATACCTCATTAGGTTATTATAAAAAACATTATATTATGTAAATAGAAAATATTTTTTAGAAAATGAAAATGAAATAGATATATTTTTGGGAAAAAATGATCTTATGTTTTTAGGAAAATGAAAAGTAATAGATAGGTAGTTTATATACTTTATTGTTTTCCCTAAAATTTTCAAAATATTTTATAACACATTTTCAAATTCACATTTGAAAATTAAAAACATAAAATATTTTCTAAAATAAGACAAAATTTTACTTTTTTTAGTCACAGTTTCCCTCTTGGGACTGGTTTAGAAGCAAAGAAAATCACCTTTTTTGAAACACCATCCAGCTCATAATACTTTTTTCAACTTCAATGGAATGGATTCCCCTTTCAAAAGCTACCAATCTACCTGATTCAGGGAGAACCAAAGAAAATTCCAATGTTAAGTATCCCTAAAAATGGAAAAAACAACTCATGATCAAAACAATCAAGAACATTAACATCCATACCAGTGATACTTATCTCTTTTTGAAAACATATGTTAAAAAATACTTAAAGAAGTAATAAATTATGAGAGGAAGTTTGAAAACATAAGTGGTGTTTGTTCATTTTTATGTATTTTGTGTAACATCCCAAATTTGGGTGCCACTCCACTAGTTCCCCATAACCGGTTGGCCACATGGCCTCAAGAACATTTCCCTAAATGCCAGAGGCTACCAACTAGCAGCGAGGTCCTAGGGTATGATAGTGGGGAAACTATTCCCTCATTGGAAGAGTGTAACATAGAAGAATAATAATATACAATAGAGGAATATTTAAATGACATACAACTGAAACAAATAGCGGAAGACTGATAAGATAAATAACCATGAATCATTCAATACAAAAGATGATGCAACATGTCACATGTTATAGGAAACAATCCAAATAAGTACACTTTAGTAATACACAATATATGTCTAAAAATCACAAAAGAAACAAAGAATATAATAAGAATCTCAAGCCTTAGCTCAGACCCATTCTCTCCTGCTCCTAAACATAAAATAAAGTACTAATAGAAGGGTTCTTTCCCTGATCAACACCTGTAATCATATAATCTATTTGGCCTCAATTCATGACCCAAAATGGGTGTGAGACTAAATCCTAGTATGCGACCACCAAAGATCTGTGCTGATTTTTTAGTGAATATATATATATATATATAACAGGCAGTGTACAATATTAAAAGTAGTAAATAGTAGGTACTCAAAATTAAACACAACATATGTCTCAGAAGACAATTCAATAAAATATGGGTGAAGACCGAATCCAAGATTTTGCTTTGTCTTGGTAGACATGTCAGTAGTCATTTTGTTTCAATATTCAATTTTCAATTGAGTTCGGCCCAGGCATTCTAATGTGGAAACCAAGTATCACTCCTGGTGCGTCTAACCTAAACTATATAACCATGATATAACATAACACCGACCAGGATCGAAACCAACAATATAATAATTTTAGCAGTTAATTAGGGTTGAAACCTGATGTATAAGCATTTCAGCATGTTCTAGGGTCAAAACTTGATATATAAGAATTTTAGCATGTATTAGGGCCAATCCCGGTGTATAAGCATTTTAGAATAAAGAAAACACATGTAAAACCAACATTTGAAATGTCAATACATTAACCATAAACCATGAATGTTATAAAAATAGAACATCCATAGTAAAACATATTATAACTCATTCAATAAAATATGGAAGATTTTATTATAATAAATCAACCTCTATCAAGAATAATATCTAGTAAAGGATGTTGACATAGTTGAAAATGATCAGTAAAACTCTTTGAGAGAAATATAACTTTTTGTGAAATCATTTAAAAGTCACCCATTTATAAAGGAATCCATTTAAAATATATTTTTGAATTAAAGTGTCCCATACCACTTTGAATTTTTTTTAAAAGAATTAACATTTTAAAACAATCATGTCCATATAAATAAATCCATAAAACATTTTTTTGAAAACATGGACATTAATGAGAAATTTTTAGATGAATAAATATTTAAAACATTTAAAATTATGTTTTAGTTAAAGTTTCCCTTAAAAATAATCCTTTTGAAAATTATTTTATACATGGACATGGATGATAAATATGTTCCAGTACATACTTACATATAAACAATCTCGAATAATAATGAGATTGAGAAATTAACCTTTACCTTGCACTTTCCTTTGGTTGAGGGTACGTTTAACCTCTTGTATAATGACCATAATATGTTATTAAATTATACCATAACCATATTCATATTTATTATTTCATACTTTATTGATTTATGAATTTATAATACTTATTTAACAACAATTTCTATGTTAAAATAACATTTCGGGTAATAATAGCTTTCTTTATCGTACGTGGTTTAACTTGTTATTCTTGATCGTATCACTTATATAATAATTTAATTTCTTCTAGAATATAAAAAATTATTTATTTATCATATATATTCATAATATAAATATTTATAATAGATAGATATATGAAATGGAAAACGCTGTTTATAGAGACGGTAGGTCGTTCATACGCATAATCGTTGTTTTCCTTTTCATATCGTATTGAACAGAAGTAAGTAAATGAGATATATATATATATATATATATATATATATATATATATTTCCAGTAGCATTATTATTTCATATATAACATAATTATTAATAATATATATTTTTATAATCATCGTTGAATGGTGAATGTGGAAATGAATCTCATCGCGTCGTGGAGACGGTAAGTCGTACGTACACATGAGTGATGATATCATTTCCTTAATGATTAAAAGGTGTAGACGTGGAGACGGTAGGTCGTTCATGATAAATTATTTATTTATCATATATATTCATAATATAAATATTTATAATAGATAGATATATGAAATGGAAAATACTGTTTATAGAGACGGTAGGTCGTTCATACGCATAATCGTTGTTTTCCTTTTCATATCGTATTGAACAGAAGTAAGTAAATGAGATATATATATATATATATTTCCAGTAGCATTATTATTTCATATATTACATAATTATTAATAATATATATTTTTATAATCATCGTTGAATGGTGAATGTGGAAATGAATCTCATCGCGTCGTGGAGACGGTAAGTCGTACGTACACATGAGTGACGATATCATTTCTTTAATGATTAAAAGGTGTAGAATTAGATGATATATTAATTTTACAGAGACATTATAATGTTATTTTAATTATTTATATACATTTTACTCATTATTATATCCATCCAAATAACATCGCGTTGAATAACAAATTACACCATGGAGTGGAGACCGTATGTCGTACGCACACACGCATGGTGGCATTATCATTCATAGTATGGATAGAATAATGAATATGGTTATACCATATTTATAATAAAATCCCAGTATGTATAAGGTATTGGATTTATTATTTTGGTATGTAAATAACAAATAAAGAGAAAGTGGAAGAAGAAAATAACTTTGAAAAAGGTGATAAAATAACTACCTCTTCTTCGGGTGTTTCCTTTTTATTTGAACAAAAGGGCTCCTTAGGTTGGATTTATGCTCAAGGGAAGGACTCTATGTTGAAGTGAGGGAAGTTGGGAGAAGATTTGGGTAGGGTTTTTCCTATCCAAAAGGCTTTGGAGGTGTGAATTTAAGAGAAGGGGGAGTACCCTTTTATAAGAGAGGTGAGGGGCACTTTAGGAAAAGCTTGAAATAATATTTTATTATAAAATAATTTTCGGTTTCTAATGGATAAAAATTGATTTATTTCTAATATAAGGTGGGTATGGGTAGAAATAATATCAACGAATAGGTTTTATACAAGTTTATGTCACCATATTAACCTTATCTTTTAGATTTAACTCTTAGTTAAATAGTTTAACTTTTAACAAGTCTTCTTGTATTATTATAATAAATGGTTAATAAACTTACAATAAAAAGTAAAGAGAATACCAAGTGGTTTATTATTGACATATATAATCTTATCTAAGTCCTTTGGTCAATAATTATATTTTTAGGGGTATTTTATCATTTAATAAAATAGTATTTGTTTTAAAAACACATTTATGACAATTTTGACACTATTTAGTATTTGGTTTTTGTGAAAGTCATAAAAAGTTTATTACTTTGAAAAAAAATAAATTAAATCAACCCTAACATGTCATATTCACCTATAAAATTAGTTTATGGAATCAAAAGTCTCAATTTACATTTATTTTGATATTTATAATATCAATAATTTTAATCTTTCATTGATTAAGTAATTACTGCATCATCATTGTTTCATAAATAAATTTAATTATTTAATATCTAAAAATTATAAATAAAATAACATGTTATATAAAATCTTTTTATATTTCTAATTAATATTTATATTCGAAATTATCTTATGTATAACCCTATATTAAAAATGTTTTAGTTATTAAAATTTGAATTTAATACTTTTAACTCTTCTTTAAATAAAATAATAATAAATGTCCTAATCTAATACAAGTGGATCAAATAGGATCATATTTTATTCCTATGATTGATTTTGGTAAAAAAAAACTTATCTAATTATGACATGTGTTAGGGTAATTATAATATCATTTTTACCTTTAATTACCCTATTTACTTTTAACCATGGTAAATAAAATTCAAAAGTTACTATTTACCAAAAAATATTTTCATCATATTGAAACACATTTTACTTACTTATGTAAACTATGTCTCTTGGATTTTTTAAATTCAATTCATAGAAGCGATAAAATTATATTTTATGCAAATTTTCAAATGTGCTAGAAGGTTGGTGAAAGACAGTAAAAAGTTCAATAACATTTTATACATCTAATATTATTATCAAATGACTCCAATGAATTACATTGAACTTATATAGGTATTATGTATATATTTTAACTTAAAATAAATTTAAATAAAATAAATAATTATTTAAATAAAAAGTTCTTTTTAACCAATAACGCAATGTTTATCACTATTCATAAAAAATTAAAAGTTTTTAGAAAAATACAAAAAATTCACCTTAAGATAATTTTGATATTATGAATTCAAAAATGAAGTCTATTTTACCAAATTCAAAACATAAAAGTTTTATTAATTAATTTAAAATTAATTCCCATTGTTAAACCCAAAAAACGGGTTTTTAAAAAGTAAAAACTATCAAAAGATTGACACGTGTTTATGCCCAATTTAAATGTGAAATTACTTATTATGACCTAAATTGTATTAAATGATAAAAATATAATCTAATTATACTTCAAAACCAATCTAATGTATAATTTAACTCTATAAAATATTTTGATTAAAAAAGTTGTTTTCAATTAAAATTTAGTATCTTTCATTGTTCATCAAAATATAAAAGTTATCAGAAAAACACCAAAAATTCATCCAAACTAAATTTTTCTGTCACACTTCTAAATAAGAAGTTTATTTTGTAAAATTTAATATATAAAATTTTCAAATATTGGATTTAAAAAGGGTTCTCCATTAATAGGCGGTAAAATTGCATATTTTGAAAAATACTTCTTTTATCTGAAAAATTGAATTTGTTGTTATATTATGTCTAAGAAACTCATAATATGGATGTTAAAATTATATAGAGTATATAAAATTAAAAATGCAGTTAATACTATTCATAACCTCTTTTTGAACGGTTAGTTTGGTAAGTCGTGGTGCACTCGAACTCGGTGTTGTGTGTGACGCAAGATATTGAATTAATTTAAAGAGATAAAGTAGTATGAAATCCTGGGGTGTTACATTATCCCATCCTTCAATAAAGTGCATCCTCACAATTTGAAATTGTTCTTCAAAAAGGTTAAAAATAGAAAATACCTCTGTGGAAAACCCACATCGGAAATAGGGCTAATAAAATTTAGTGTTAATAAGAGGGAAAGGGAAATGAAAGTCACCACAAAATTATGATCTCAAATAGAAGAAAATTGGTGGAAATTAGAGACAAATAATTGGAGGGAAAACTTAAATGTTTATAGGGAGTGATTGAGGTCATCAATCACAAACAAGTGTAAAATTGAGGGCCTCAAAGTCATCAATCTATGACGATTTAAAATATCATCGGCTAAACAAAACATAAGGTTTTAGGATAACAGATTTTTTGTTTTAATATCCCTTCCCTATAGTTTAAGAATCAATTTCTTCATATAATAATAGAAAAAAGTATACTTGATAAGTAGAGTTGCATCCTTCAACTAATTTCTACCACAAACTAATATTTCACTCCAAAAGATAATAGAACTCTAAAATATTCTATTTATCCTAAACGTATAGGGTTACAAAAAAATTGAATTTATAATTCATATGTTAGACCTTTTAAAAAAGGCTAAATTATACAATCCAGGACATCACGTAGGCCAGTGGTAGGTGATGCACCATTGTCGCCCTTCGGTTGCGGGTTCAAGTCTTGCGGCCCTGCCGGTCGCGACGAGTTATCGCCCGACCTTCAGGTTGTCCTTTTTATAAAAATCCAAAAATAATCTTAAGAAATGTTTTAACCTTAGACAATAATATCCAATGTCAAACCTAATCTATTCCAACCTTTAGACTTATCCAAAATACTTTTGTCCAAACTTACAGTCCAAAATTAATAAGGAAGGTCACATAACATACTTGTGAATACCTTCATCGTGTATTCTCATAAGATATGGTAACACCCTGAATTACCATAAAACCTTATTTATTACATTAATGCTCCCTTATTCCTTATATAATACTAGATATATTCCTTATATCCAAAATTTTTAAATACTCTAACAATGATGGAATAAACAAATCATTAATCAGTTTCAAGGTAGTCAAGAATATCCAATATAATTTATCCAAATCAATAATATCTTATTCTGAAATCATTATCTCAGTTTCAGAAACATATTAAGTGTTATATTCCCCCCAACCATATATTTTACAAAATGTTTAACTTGAGACTATGTCACTTTACTTGGTACCATACAATCTCAAATCCTTAATGAAACAGTACTGTAGTACAATCCTTATATACTCTATAATTATTATAACTTGTACATCATTAATACAATAATCAAATGACACAATTATTTAATAACAATATAAGATAACTAATCATTTTTATTCATATGTGGTGGTATCATAACATGATTATTATCTAATAGCATCATTTGGGGTATACTCTGATGATTTGGAAATTGATTCACGTAGTGCCCCAACTCCTTACAGATGAAGCATTGTATATTTGAAACCTTTTTCTTACCCTTTCAATAATGAACATGGTGTACTTTTTCTGCACACTTATAACATACTCCCATTCCCTTCAAGAATTTACCAAGGTGATTCTTTCCAGAGTTATCACATATGGTAAAATCCTTCTTTCCCTTCTTCCCTTTATCCATCTTTCTCTTTATGATCCTTTTCTTCTCTCTCTTCCCTTCAAATCCATAGGACTCATATAATTCTTTACTTATCTTATTAACACATGATAGTATTTCTTCATATGATGATAATACATGGGAAACTATTTCCATTATAAATTTTAGCTTAATACCATGAACGATATGATCCTTCTTACTCTTTGGATCATGCATATTGTTGGAGTTCTCATTCCTTCTACTGGGCGCCATTTCTAAAAAATGGAATACAATAGGTTAGTTTATGAATCACAATGCATAATTACAAACTTGTAAAATACCTAACGTAAATTGAAAATTTTATGCATATAATCTATAATCATAAAAATGTTTTCTTTGAGAAATTATTTACTAATAAATCCTTCATAATGGTTTGTAAAGAAAATTTGAATTATCCTAAGCATATCCCCCGGGAGTGTCGTAACCAAGAGTGCATAAAGGCCCGTTGTCATGTACGAGGATACCCCGGGTCAAGCCCAAAACTCCTTGTCGGAGTTTTCACTCATAGGTACATCTGTGCCAGAGCCGCCTCTACCTCTTCGTATCCAGACAGGGATGTATTGCTTGGAAAATTCACAAAATCTCTACATTACAAAAATTCTAGGAAATTCCTCTATACTAATCCTCAAAGTCTATCTTAGGTTAATGTTCTATAATCAAATTTTTTCTAAATCTAGTTTCCAAGGTTTGTACTAAACTTCCTCTAATACCAACTGTAACGCTCTGACCCAAGAAGCCCAAAGTCAGTGCATTATTTTAATACATTGGCATGATTATAAGGAATCAAGTCCCTAAGGATCGATCAGTCTAGTAATCTTGAAAAATAGATTACATACATGAACTTTACATTACAATTTCTAACATAAAATATAACATAGATAATACTTTGAGAATTACATTATTCTTCTAGCTTAAACCTACATATAAATCACAATACACCTCCTGGAATCCTAGGAAAATAAAACATAAGAAAGGGGTGATCTCAGATGCTCAGTAAGGGTAAATAATTTAGCAGAAGCTATAAACTCTTAATTCAAGATGTGTAATAAAAACAATAGCATTTTTAAACATAATCTTGAATGAAATATGGAAAAAATAAATCAAACATCACTATATAAACATGCACATGGATATTCTATTAGTCGAATAATCACATGTAATAACTAATTTCATATTGAGGGAATGCCTAATGCTGGACATCATTACCATATAGTCAAGGCCTCGTGCTAAGACTATAAATAAAACTTTGTTCAAGGCCTTGTGCCAAGACACTAATTTGTCTCATGAGACCTACCGATGCATCGAGGAACTATAGCGGGCTCCACCTATCACTTACTAAGTCCACTGCATTCCTCATATGAAAATGTTGAAACATAACAAAAACATTCATATTAAAACAAGCATACGAAATGTCAATACATTAACCATTAACCATGAATGGTATAAAAATAGAACATCCACAGTCAAACATATCATAACTCATTCAATACAATATGGAAGATTTTATTATAATAAATCAATCTCAATTAAGAATAATATCCAGTAAATGATGTTGACATAGTTGAAAATGATCAGTAAAACTCTTTGAGAGCAATATACTTTTTTTTGAAAACATTTAAAAGTCACCCATTTATAAAGGAAGTCATTTAAAATATATTTTTTGAATCAATGTGTCTCATACCACTTTGAAACTTTTGAATGTAATAAACATTTTAAAACAATCATGCTCATATAAATAAATCCTTTAAACCATTTTTGAAAACATAGACATTAATGATAAAGGTTTAGAAGAATAAATATTTAAAACATTTAAAATGATGTTTTAGTTAAAGAGTCCCTTAAAAATAATCCTTTTAAAAATTATTTTATGAAACATGGACATGGATGATAAATATGTTCCAGTACATACTTACATATAAACTATCTCGGATAATAATGAGATTGAGAAATTAACCCTTACCTTGCACTTTCCTTGGGTCGAGGGTAAGTTTAACCTCCTGTATAATGACCATAGTTTGTTATTAATTTATATTAGAACCATATTTATATTTATTATTTCATACATGATTCATTTATGAATTTATACTACTTATTTAAGAATAATTTCCATGTTAAAATAACATTTTGGGTAATAATTGCTTTCTTTATCGTATGTGTTTTAACTTGTTATTCTTGATCGTATCACTTATACCATGATTTAATTGATTCCATAATATAAAAAATTATTTATGTATCATATATATTCAGAATATAAATATGTATAATAGATAGATATATGAAATGGAAAATACTGTTTATGGAGACGGTAGGCCATACGTATGCATAATCTTTGTTTTCCTTTTCATATCATATTGAACGGAAGTAAGTAAATGAGATATATGTAAATATATATATATATATATATATATATCTAGTAGAATTATTATTTCATATATTACATAATTATTAATAATATATATTTTTATAATCATCGTTGAATGGTGAATGTGGAAATGAATCTCATCACGTCTTGGAGACGATAAGTCGTACGTACGCACGGGCGATGATATCATTTCCATAATGATTAAAAGGTGTGGAATTGGATGGTATATTAATTTTATAGAGAAATTATCATGTTATTTTAAATATTTATATACATATTACACATCATTATATCCATCCAAATAACATAGTGTTGAATAAAAAATTACACCACGACGTGGAGATAGTAAGTCGTATGCACGCACGCATGGTGACATTATCATTCATAAGATGGA
Organism: Viscum album; assembly: GCA_963277665.1. Classification (NCBI taxonomy): domain Eukaryota; kingdom Viridiplantae; phylum Streptophyta; class Magnoliopsida; order Santalales; family Viscaceae; genus Viscum; species Viscum album. The sequence continues at coordinate 1,499,399,355 of OY728156.1, read as the reverse complement.
TATAATAATGAATATGGTTTTACCATATTTATAATAACATCACAGTATGTATAAGGTACTGGATTTATTATTTTGGTATGGAAAAAACAAAGAAAGAGAAAGTGGAAGAAGAAAAGAACTTTGAAATAGGTGATAAAATAATTACCTCTTCTTCGGGTGTTTCCTTTTGATTTGAACAAAAGGTCTCCTTACGATGACTTTATTCTCAAGGGAAGGACTTTAGGTTGAAGTGAAGGAAGTTTGGAGGATATTTGGTCAGGGGTTGTCCGAGCCAAAAGGCTTTGGAGGTGTGAATTTAAGAGAAGGGGAAGTACCCTTTTATAAGAGAGGTGAGGGGAACTTTAGGAAAAGCTTGAAATATTATTTTATTATAAAATCATTTTCAGTTTATAATGGATCCAATTTGATTTATTTTGAAGATAAGGTGGGGATGGATCTAAATACTCTCAACAAATAGGTTTTATATAAGTTTAGGTCACTATATTAACCTTATCTTTTAGATTTAACTCTTAGTTAAATAGGTTAACTTTTAACAAGTCTTCTTGTAGTATTATAATAAATGGTTAATAAAATTTCTATAAAAAGACAAGAAAACTCCCAGTGGTTAATTATTGACATATATAATCTTATATAAGTCCTTTGGACTAACCTTTTATTTGTAGGAGTATTTTATCATTTAATAAAATAGTATTTTTTTAAAAACTCATTTATGTCAATTTTGACACTATTTAGTATTTTGTTTTTGTGAAAGTCATAAAAAGTTGATTACTTCAAAAAAAAATACATTAAATAAATATTATCATGTCATATTCACCTATAAAATTCGTGGATGACATCAAAAGTCTCAATTTACATTTATTTTGATATTTATAATATCCATTATTTTAATCTTTCATTGATTAAATAATTATTGCATCATCATTATGTCATAAATAAATTTAATTATTTAATATAAAAAAATAATAAATAAAATACCATGATATATTAAATCTTTTTATATTTCTAATGAATATTTATAGTTGAAATTATCTTATGTATAAACCTATATTAAAAATATTTTAGTTATTAAAATTTGAATTTAACACTTTTAACTCTTCTCTAAATAAAATAATAATAAATGTTATAATCTAATCCAAGTGGATAAAATATGATAATATTTTATTAATAAGGTTTATTTTGGTCAAAAAATACTTATCCAATTTGGACATGTGTTAGGGTAATTATAATATCATTTTTACCTTTAATTACCCTTTTTACTTTTAACCGTGGAAAATAAAATTCAAAAAGTTACTATTCACCAACAATTATTTTCATCCTATTGAAACAAATTTTACTTAATGATATCAATCATGTCTCTCATATTTTTGAAATTCAATTAACAGAAGTTGTAAAATTATATTTTATGCAAATTGGCAAATGTGCCTAGAAGGTGGGTGAAAGACAGTAAAAAGATCAATAAAATTTTATACATCTAATATTATTATAAAATAAATCCAATGAATTACATTGAAATTATATAGGTATTATTTATATATTTTTACTTAAAATAAATTTAAATAAAATAAATAATTATTTAAATAAAAGTCTGTTTTAAACAATAACGTAGTGTTTTTCACTATTCATCAAAAATTGAAAGTTTTCAAAAAAATACCAAAACTTCACCCTAAGATAATTTTGATATTCCAAATTAAAAAATGAAGTCTATTTTACCAAATTAAAAAAATACAATTTTCATTAATTAATTTAAAATTAATTCTCATTGTCAAAACCAAAAAGCGGGTTTTTAAAAAGTAAAAACTATCAAAATATTGACACGTGTTTATGTCCAATTTAAATGTGAAATTACTTTTTATGACCTGAATTTTATTAAATGATAAAAATATAATCTAATTATACTTCAAAACCATTCAAATGTATAATTTAACTCTATAAATTATTTTGATTAAAAAGTTGTTTTTAATTAAAATTTAGTATCTTTCACTGTTCATGAAAATATGAAAGTTATCATAAAAACACCAAAAAATTTATCCAAACTAAATTTTTATGTCCCACTTATAAAGAAGAAGTTTATTTTTTAAAATTTAATATATAAAATTTTCAAATATTGGATTTAAAAAGGGTTCTCCACTAATAGATGGTAAAATTGTATTTTTTGAAAAATACTTCTTTTATCTGAAAATTTGAATTTGTTATTATATTGTGTCTAAGAAACTCATAATATGGTTGTTAAAATTATATGGAGTATATAAAATTCAAAATGTAGTTAATACTGTTAATAAATGATTTTTAAACGGCTAGTTTGGTAAGTCGTGGTGTGATCGAACTCGGTGTTGCATGTGACGCAAGCTATTGAATTACTTTAAAGAGATAAAGTAATATTAAATCCTGGGGTGTTACATATCATCAACCATTTCACCAAAATTCATGTTATTTGTTTGATATCTAATCGGGATTGAGAAATTAATGAGGAAATTATGAGGATCCTGATACATGGAGATACCCAAATTCATATCATCGATTCTGCATTAGACACATTTCTAGAAACGTGCATAAAAAATTCCACAATGAACTGATGAAGAAGGGAATCAAGAGGCTTGGTACACATTTTCTTTGTTATTTTTTACCATTTCAATGTAAAGATAAAATCAATTTATGTGAAATATTATCTCTTCTGTGTAGCATATGATATGGATCAACGATAGTTTGAAGAATGTTTTGAACAAATATGCAAGGATAATCCAGAAGTTTATGATTATATGATTCAGATTCCAAAAGAAAAATGGACACTGGCATATGACGGGGGGAAGAGGTACAAACACATGACCACAAACAATGTGGAGTGCATAAATGGTGTCTTCAAAGGGCTTCACAAGTTACCTATAATTAACCTAGTTTAAGAGACATTATATCATTTCATGAAGTATTTTTGATAGACAAAAACTAGCATCAGACGGAATACAGCAGGGGCTAAGGTATGAAAGACACTTTTAATGAGAGATTGAAAAGAATATTGAAGAATATTCTGGTTATCATGTCTACCTTTTTCAACAAGAAGAATCTCAATTTCAAGTTCAAGAGCATTCAGACCCCATCAAAAATAGCATCGATGAAAAAATGGTGGTATTACTGGAAACAAGACAATGTCAATGTGGAATAAAACCAAACCAAAAAGTCATAAAACCTAGACCCAAAATAGTATATCTGGAATTCTAATACTTAAACTTTAAAACCTAAAAGATGAGCCCTAAACATAAAAACCTATTCCCTATAACCTAATATCAAAATAATAAACCCTAAACCTTAAAACCTAAACCCTAACCTTGAAATCATAAACCTAAAACCTAAAACCTTACAAACAATTCAAAAACCTAGACCCAAAACCCAATATATGAAACCCAAATCTTTAAGCCCTAAAACCTAAAAGATGAACCATAAACCCAAAAACATCTTCCCTTTACCTCAGTTTTCAAAACATTATGTGACTGATATTCTAATAAACTTTTATATAACGAAATAATAGTATCATATATTATTGTATAAGAAGACGTTATAAAATTTATGTATAATAAAGATTATGTGATCAACCATCTTTTTCAATATTAGTTACACTATCAGAATCATGATCAGAAAAAAAATTTGACATATAGAGTCAGGTTTTACCTATGTGTACTACTATAGGGAGGTTATACAAACTAAAAAAGGAGCTTGTTATAGTACACAAACACCAATAGATGTTAGTACAACTAATTCTATAACACTAACTGAACTTCAAGAAAATATTTGTGGGAAAAAAACCATGACATAGGAGGAATAGTGACAATGACAGCGGTGATGGAATGAGTTTATGTCATCACCGTCATCATTATCATCATTGCTCCTACTTCATGGTTCATTTCCCACAAATTATTTCTTAAAGTTCAGTTAGTGTTATAGAATGACTTGTACATGTGATAAAATAATCATGAAACATACCATCTTGTGGATAGTCATACATAAATTACAAAGCACAACATTTTCTAATAAACATTTACATAACAAAGATAAATTGTTTATATATATAAATATATAAAACCATATCTTACAAAACACCCTTTTCTAGGTAAAAGCATATCTTAACAATAAATTCAGTAATATGCTTTGAAAAATATGTGCCTTTATTTTGATAAAAATAACTTCATTAAATAATGTGAATAAATATGGAATATCTTGCATTCTACAAGTCATAACATTTTACTAACCATAACATTATATTTATATTTTACACTTATGACTCATTTTATTTGCTTATATATATATGGATGATACCATACTACTCACTCAGTAGGATATCCATGTTTCTCAGGTCATGTTAGATGATGGTGAGGATCGATCAATCAGGGTACATCGAGCACACCATTTTTATCATAGAGAGATTCCACATTCCATTAGACCATACTTGTTCCATGCTGGATTCTATGGAATTTCCATATCCAATTTCACATTTGTCAACCATCACTTGATTGCTTCCATCATGGAGAGGTGGAGACTAGAGACACACACATTCCACCTACCTGAGGGAGATATGACCATCACCCTCCATAATGTGGATGTGCTTCTTAGTATTTCTATCTAGGGGGGAGCTGTTATTGGACCCACTTGTGCTTCTTGCCCCGACCTTTCTCAGTGATTTTTAGGCATAGACATTTTTTCTGACCGTAGGGATACATATGGAGCATCGATATCTATGCCTTGGTTGTAGGTACAGATTCCACATTTACCTGATGATGTTGATGAGGAGACTGTCATGCATTATGCACATGCATATATATTATGGCTCATCAGAGTAACCATGTGTACTGATCACTTGAGGATGCACATGCACATGATGTATCTACCCCTATTAGAGGACTTTGATCAGACCGAGACGTACAGTTAGGGATAATCCTTCTTGGCATACACGTATAGAGCATTATGTAGGATATCCCATAGGGACCGCACAGGTCTTGGGGGATGCACCAGCCTTCTTCAGATGTGGTTATGGGAGCACATCCCCGTATTCCGCCCTGAGCTTACTGGTCCACCAATTGTGATGGAGGTTCTGCATGATGCTCCACGTGGACATTGGTATGATCACAAATTACTATTGGTTTCTGATACTACTAGGAGTTATTGAATTTAATATCTCATTATTTGTCACTATCAATGTTGTATTTTACAGGTGGTGTTAGAGACACAGTTTCCATGCGGTTTCAAGACACCATTTGGGCATATATCGGCTCAAGATGGGCTGTCTCTTACCCAAACAGGTATGTATATACAATCTATCATAGTCTAACAAATTTAATAATAGAATCAATTTTGGTTTTTTAAGGAGCTATTTTGAAAATGGTCACATGTAATTTCAGATTTCATGGATTCCATACTGGATTATTATGGACCAGTTTCCACCATAATGAACTTTTGGTCTTGAGCATACTATGGATGTAGTGCCTCTCATTCACTTCCATATTATTGAGTGGAAGCATCCTGATAGATTCATGCACTAGTTTTTCTGTGCTCAACTGATTCCATTGTCTCCGAGACAAACAGAGAAGCTTCATGAGGTGAAGCTGACAGGGAGGCAGGATGAGGACTGGTGCTGAGTAAATGTCAGCTTTCTCGACTACTAGTGTAGACATGAAGAGTTTCATATCTAGGGTTTACCTATGAATCTATTATTTATTTTGTAGTAGGTTGATAATGATCCATGGTATAGACTAAAGTCTATACTGTAACTTACCTGACATGGCAGAGAGATTCATATGATTACAAGTCACTAAATTTCCATTAGTTTGTTTATTGAACTATTTTCTAATTAATTTTGAATATATTTATAGTGCACTCACTCAGAGAATCTTGTTTGTATGATTTATGAAGAGGAGGAGGGGGTATTTAGCAGGGTAGTTGTCCATGCTAAAGCATTGGAGATGATGTCATTTTATCATGTGCTTTTCGAGAGCATCGTCGAGAGTCCAACCCAGAGAGAGAAGGTTCCTACCCCAGAGGAACATCCTGTAGTAGCTATTGGCACTGAGAATCTATGAATATGATGCTGTAGATAGATTCATGTTGTATGTGAGGTATCACTTATTCCATAGGCATTGGTCGTCCCTCTAGTAGACCAGCCTCAGCCGATTGAGGATGTGCCTCAGGTGGCATGGGATCCTTCTTTCTTGACAGGATATCCATAGTTCTCTCCATATTGGGGTCCAGATCTATCATATCCTTGGGTTCTGTATCCATCACTACCTTGGGGTCTAGATCAATCACAACCTTGGGATATAGCTCCATCGTAGGCTTGGTTCCCCACTGCGATGATGGCGGGTCCTTCTACCACCCTAGTGGGAGAAGGACCAGGAGTGCAGTACGACATGCAGTTAACAACTCCTCCCACATACACATAGTTTGAGGATGCAACAGTCGATGTTATAGTACCCAGGGATCATCCCTTTCTAGGTCATCAGACTCCACAATGAACTCGAAGAAGGCGTCCTATTCACAGACCACCATGTGGGACCAAATATCCTCTCCATAGACATAGACATCAATTGTACATGTTCATTTATACATTTTATGTATATTGAAATAAAGATACTATTATTACTATCATCCCTTCTTATATGTTTATCCAGTGTTTCAATTTTAATTAATATTTTAGGCATAATTTATATTTAAAATCTTTCAAATTCGGCTACTTAAAACATAGGAATAATTATTAAATTTCAAGTAGATAACTTTAAAAGCTTATAAAATATATAGTATAAAAACAATATAAATAAAATTTAAAAGATATCCTAAAAATATAAAAAGTTTTTGAAAATAAAGAGTTTCCTAAATAAAAAAATAAATGAAAATGAAAGGAATGTAAGAAAAGTTACTTGGAAGTGAGAGCGAAAAGAAGGAACGTTGAGGAGGATCCAAAGCCACCTACTTGACTTTAAAAGCCTATAAAATATAAACTATAAGATCTATATAAATAAAAATTAAAACTTAGACTCTTTATTATATATTTAATCGATGTCATAATTTTCATTTATATTGGTCTTATATTTTATATTTTATAGGCTAGCAAAGTCACGTACTTGAAATATTTTTAAGTTTCAAGTTGGTGGATTAGAATATTATAAATTATTTTTCATCAACATTTTTTAATAAATTATTTTTATTTTATAATACTTATTATATGTTTAATCCATGTTTTAATTTTTATTTATATTATTCTTATTGTTTATATTTTATAGGCTAGAAAAGTCACGTACCTGAAACATTTTTAAGTTTCAAGTTGGTGGATTAGAATGCTTATAAATTATTTCTCATCAACATTTTTTAAGAAATTATTTTTATTTTCGACTACTTGTTATATGTTTAATCCAAGTTTTTATTTTCATTTATATTAGTCTTATAGTTTATATTTTATAGGCTATCAAAGTCACATACTTGAAACATTTTTAAGTTTCTAGTTGGTGGATTAGAAAGCTTATAAATTATTTTTCATCAATATTTTTTAAGAAAATATTTTTATTTTATAATACTTATTATATGTTTAATCCATGTCTTAATTTTCATTATATTGGTCTTATAGTATATATTTTATAGGCTAGTAAAGTCACGTACTTGAATCATTTTTAAGTTTCAAGTTGGTGGATTATAAAGCTTATAAATTATTTTTCATCAACATTTTTTAAGAAATTATTTTTATTTTTGACTAATTATTATATGTTTAATCCATGTTTTAATTTTCATTTATATTGGTCTTATAGTTTATTATAGGATAGAAAATTCATGTACTTTAAACATTTTTAAGTTTCAAGTTAGTGGATTAGAAAGATTATAAGTTATTTTTCATCAACATTTTTTAAGAAATTATTTTTATTTTTGACTGCTTCTTTTATGTTAATCCATGTCTTAATTTTCATTTATATTGTTCTTATAATTTATATTTTATAGGCTAGAAAAGTAACGTACTTGAAACATTTTTATGTTTCAATTTGGTGGATTAGAAATCTTATAAAATATTTTTCATCAATATTTTTTGAGAAATTCTTTCTTTTTTGACTACTTCTTATATGCTTGATCCATGTTTTAGTTTTAATTTATATTGGACTTATTTTTTTATAATTTATAGTCTAGAAAAGTCATGTACTTGAAACATTTTTAAGTTTCAAGTTGGTGGATTAGTAAGCTTATAAATTATTTTTCATCAACATTTTTTAATAAATTATTTTTATTTTATACTAGTTCTTATATGTTTAACCCAGGTTTTAATTTTCATTTATATTGGTATTGTAATTTATATTTTATAGTCTAGAAAAGTCACGTACTTGAATAAGAGATAAATTCTGCTGAAATTTTTTATTATATATATATATAAACATAACAAAATTAAAATAAAAAATTAAAATTTGAAATATATAAAAAATAATATTTAAAATAGATTTTTTTTTGTTTTAGGGAAAAGGCGGCAGCAGAGGTTATGCCGCCTTTGAGGCACATTTTAAAAAAAATTACAACCTACACATTTAATTTTTTTATAGAAATCATATTAAAAAAAATTGACAACATATGCTTATTTGAAGGAAATGAGAAAGACAAATAATGTATAAGTGCAGGATTTGATAGTGAAAAATGGATTATTTAAGTCTTTTGATGAGATTTTGTGGTGGCAGTTGGATCCGATTTGGAATACATTAGGAAATAAGACAAAATAGATTATGTCTGACGTAAGAACTTTGAGAAAATTTCTGGATTATCTTGTCAGGTATGATGAAGTGACTTACTTGAAGTATTTGGATAGATTGAGAGCATCATAAAGCTTTTGTTTAGTGTGGATTTTTGCAGAATCAGTATACAAGGTATTTGAGTATGCCAAGAAGCGGGTTTATTATTTTGGGAGGTTTGACGATGCTAAATTGGGTGGGAAGAGTGGCCAATGCTGGAGCATGAAGTACAGAAAAATAAAAAGCATAGACAATGATAAAGACATAGAAGATAAATATTCTCTACAAAAATGTCCAAATGGTGTTGTGTTAGAGGAAGTTTTGGAAGTGGCTCCAAAGTGGAAGGTGTTGCGATAAATCCTTGAAGCGACACAAGATGAAAGGTTGAAGAAATCTTTATCAAGAGAAGAACATGTATTTGAGGACCAAGTGGATGATAAAGTTATTGTATTAGTGGCTTTCAAGGATGAACATTCTTCCATAGAGCTTGAAGATTGTAGGTCGAATGGGCCTTAAAAGTTCGTGTAAGATGAGTGGAAATCTTATATACTAAGAAAAGTTGAGTTGAAAGGGTTCAAAAAATGACATGAAAAAAAGTCCAAGAAAACTAAATGTCTTGGTTACTTTATGGAGTGATTCCCACTTCATTTTTGTAGAATGTAGAATCTGGTGGCACAAATAAACTAGAATATGAGGCACTGCTTTCAGCAGCATAAAAAACATACAAGGAATCCAAACTTGATCCTATTCTTGATGGAAATTCTCAATCACATGTTTATTATGAAGGAAATGTAATATCACTAATAAATAGGTATGATAAAATGGAGACACTAAATTCTATACCAGAGACTCCCTCCAAGCATCCAGAAATGCTTTCTGAAAACTCACTTACCCAAAAATCTAGTGGGAGAAAAGAAGCTAAGAAGGAAACTTAGGACATTATGGACATGAGGGAATTCATGAGCAGTCTTCCAAATGTTCTCCACAAAAGGGAATGAAAATCATTACCATAACCTTAGAAGTCAGATATTACATTCTATCGCCACTTATATGTGTGGAGAGGAAAAGTATATAATATCCATTTATTAGTTTTGGACTAGGTCGGCTTTACCACCAGGTGGAAATGATGGTGTGCTATTATAGGATCCCTGTACTAATGATCGATCTTTCCTAGGATAAGATATTATCATTTTAGTCCACGAGTGAAATTAGAGATGATGTGATGCCGACCAATATCGTATCCAAATTGTTACTGCTCATCCTCTACTTCCCTCAGATGAGATATTTGCTTCACTCAAGGAAAACCAGGATGAACCCAATGAATCAAGGGTGATGAGGATCGAAATCCCTATGGAATATGGAATTGTAGAAAATGATGTGAGGGTAGAGAATTATAACACGTCAGTAGTTGAGTTCTTGAGACGACTTCTAGGAGTGACAGATTCAAACTATCGGGTGATAATGGATGGGTATAAAAGCATAGTGGAACTCGCACTTCTACTTGTGGAGAAGTTGGGTGAGTTGATGGGTTGTCAAAAACAAGATCTCACTTTGAGGGAGTTCTTGGATTCAAAGTATCCAACCATGATCTGGTGATGATTTCGTTCTAGGGTTTATCTCAATGTTTTAGAATATGTGGGAGGTTTTCATTGTTTGTGAAAATGATGGAATCAAAATAAGAATCTTTTAAAAAAGGAATTTTGATTATTTTAAAAAATAAAAATAAAGAAAGAAAGATCAAATAAAGAACATACCTCTATGTATAGTAGTGGGATATAATTCCAGAACAAACCTATTCGAGAAAATAATTAAATTCTATATATAGTAGTGTAATAACATACAATAACATACCTAATTATTCAAGCTTGATGATGAGAGACACATAAAGTGTATTATAATTTCATTGAAATTGAAAGTGAATTAAAATAAAATTTCATTAAATTAGAAGTTCATATCAATTATGCATACTAAAAATGTAACATCCCAAGTAAGTAATGAATAATATATATTTTTATCTATGTCTATTAATGATTAAGATAGTGTTATAGAGGCTTAAAATGAAAATAAATACAATCTTATGCATGGAATACACTAATATTCTTAAAAGATTGTTTTAGTGCCTTTTGATGGCAAACCATTTTTGAATCTATATTTTGACAATTTTATAAACTATGTTTGTCGAAATAAACTTATTCTTTATGATTGGGACATCAAAATTTACCTTGTGTGAATTTTTGGTATTTTTCTGACAATGTTCATTTTTTAATGAATAGTGAAAAATACTGCATTTTACATCAAAACTGCTTTTTAATCTAATTTATTTATATGATTAGATTATGTTTTGAAATGGTTTTTAAGTGAAATTAGAATATATTTTTACCATTTTATTCAATGGTGGTCATTGGAATCAATTTCACTTTGAAATTAGACTTAAACTGGTGTCAATCTTTTGATACTTATTGTTTTGTAAAAACACGCTATTTGCTCTCGCAGCGGGAATTAATTATTAAATTTATTAATGTGACTTATATGATTTGAATTTTGTAAAATAGACTTCATTTTTGAATTCAGAATATCAAATATATCTTAGGGTGAATTTTTGGTAATTTTCTGAAAAACTTCAATTTTTGATGAATAGTGAAACCAGTAAGTGGTAATCAAGCAAACTGATTTTTCAGTTAAATGAAACTTTACCACTAATGTGTATTGAATTTTGAAAATATGACATACATGGTTGTCATTAAGAAGTAAAATGTGGTTCAATGAGATTATAATAATTTTTGGTGAATAGTAACTTCTTAATCGCGATTAGTGGTAATTAGGGTAGTTTAAGGTATAAATAATGATTTAATAATAGGAAATGACCTAGACACATGTCCCAACCTTATTGGTTGTGTCATGGCCGACCAAGACAAGCCATGGGTAAACTTGGGGACCCCATGGAGACACTTTGGTTTGTAAATGACATAAATAACTTTTTATTTAATGTAAAAGTAAAAATGACACAAATATAATATGTTTTACAAAAACAATTTTTTTCATGGGGTTATAAAGATCAGATTTTTTATTATAAATAGTCATTGGAAATATAAAAAGATTTCCTACATCATAGTATTTTTTTTATGATTTTTAGACATTAAATAAATTAAATTATTTATGACATAATAATGATGCAGCGATGACATCATTATTTGACGATTTAAATAAAATGGAAAGACAATGTAAAATCTATGAACTACACATGGCCAAAACCAATTGGATGAGTGGATTTCGAACCCTTATCACCTTATCCACGAATTATATCAATGTGGGACCTTTTGAAACCGAAACACATTTTCAAATAATGTAATATTTCTTTACTTTCCAAAAGTGCCCCTCCTCTCCTCTTATAAAAGGCCCCCACCTCTACATCATTTCACACACTACTCAAGCCTTTGGCTCGGCCAAACCCTACCCATTTACTCTCTCCACATCCCTCTCCTCATCCTATAGGATTCCCTTTGGGCATAATCCTTTCAAAGGAAGCCTTTAGGCTCAAATCAAAAGGAGTTATACTTTTTAAGGTAATTCATTCTCTCATGTTCATTTGTTTTATTTTGCTTCTCCAACCCCCTAAACTCTTTTTATTTAATTCTTTTGTAACAACACCAGTATATTCAATATACTAGGATGTTGTTATAAGATTTATTTGAGCTACACTCTCACACAACTGCATCAAATGGTTAAAGAACATACGGTTTCCGTGGATGGCGAAATTCTGCCTCCCGAAACGATGATTGTTCAATACTCATTTAACACCTTCAAAGGTGGCCATTATGATGTAACTATTTTTATATATGATATATAATATGTTTATGTTTTCCTTAAGCTTCTTTTTTTCATTTTGGACATACCTTTATGGTTTCCATTATGGGTAAACACGATATCTTCATTTTAGGAAGTGCGGACTACCGCCCCCTCAAAGTGATTTGATTCGTTAAATACCATATGTGGGACATATAAAGGATGGAACTATGATATTATATATGATATTATACTGGAATTATAATATACCTTTATATCATTATGATTCCATTCTATAAAATACGAAATAGAAATGAAAGTAGCGTTCATGCGTACGTACGGCTTACCGTCTCCATGAACGGTGCATTTCATTTCTTACCTCTAAATGATTATGTAATATTATAAATGCATTTATGTACTGGATATATATGACATATATGATATCTAAATAATGAATACCATTCTGTATATAATGAACCTTTGACCAAATTAACAACATGTAAGTGTAAGAAGTCTATTTTTGACTTAAGAACCAAATACCGACAAAATGAACATTATTAACTTAACTGATTACATGATGTTCATAACATGGTATAAAAGGAATAATGAACTTGAAAAAGATTCATAATCAAGTAGAGATTAACTCAAGTTTATTATTCAGGAGATTAAAGAACGGTCGGGTCAAGTCGGATACGAGGTATGGGACTTCGTCTCAATCTCCTTTCATTGAGGCATATTTTATTTTATACACAACTTTCTTTTATACGGTGTATAAACCCCTTTGACTTTTACGTTTATTCAAAAGGAATCTTTTTTATACGAAGCGTTTACTAAATGACAAAAGGGAATGTTTTTGTCATACGTATGCGGCGACAACGACTTCTCCGCCGTCGTAACCGTTATTTGAGTTTTGGCTTCCTCTATAAGCCATACCTTCTTTTTTAAAAGAAAAATAAATACCATGTTTTACTTTGGTATTGAAAATGGTTTTCATAATGTTTTTATTATATCAATGTGTTGTATTGATATCTCGTGATTGAAATGTGGAAATGTTATGTTTCCTTTATGCATGTTTTATGTGATATGATTATGTTATGGTTCTTGGGCATTATTATGAAGACGGGTGGTTCTGTGATAAACTAAGGGCGGGTGAGCCCGTTATAGCTCTCCAATGCATTGGGTAACGCGAAGGAGTGAAATGTTAAGGTTTCTCCGAAGAGATTTTAGGGAATATACTGTGATGGGTATTCCAAACGTAACCAAGAGGGTTACTCCCTATGTAAGAATGTTATGAATGCCTCAAGTTACCTTTATGTCTCATGATTTATATGATTTATTCATGATTTTATGAGGTATGTTAAAGTGCCTATGTTTTATGGGTAAAGTATGATTTCATTCTTATGTATATATGAACTCCTGTTTCCTTTCCATGTTTTTTTTATAACCCATACTGAGTTTTTATGCTCATCCCAAGTTTTTGAAATGTTTTTCACAGGTCAAGGGAAAGGTACACGATAAGATGATAGAGTCAAGGGTGTGTCAAGAAATAATCCATGTTTTATTTTAAATGTGTTTCCATTGATGGGAATTAAGAATACTATCTTTATGTAACCACTTTGTTTATATGTGGAATGTAATGCAAGTTTTATGATCTAATTCTCTAAAACTCTAAACCCGAAAAGATCCTCAATGTGTAATCTTGTAATAACTCAAGATTAAGTAAGGTTTAAGGCTGGGGCCTTATAGTTGGTATCAAAGGTCGGTTTAGATAACTTTAGGAGTTAGAATTCTATTAAATGATTATCCAAAAATATTTTTTTTTGAAATGATATAGCATTTAAAGATTACCATGTTGCTTCATCTAAGACATGTTTGTTCAGAATGGTTTTCCACAGAGGAAACAGGGAAGCAGTGCTAGGAAGGCATACAGAAGGAAATAACCTTCCGAATCAGTATCCAGAAATGGTCGGAATTGAAACTGAACAGTTTGTTGCAGTAATGGTGCAGTTGACTCAAGCGATAAATGGTGGTGGTATCCATGCACGAGATCAACCAGAACAACCGGAAAGGAACATGTCAGTGGTGGAACATTTCATGAGGCAACATCCACCATCATTCAGAGGATCATCTGACCCTGTGCTAGATGAAGGGTGGATTAAAGCACTGGAGAAGATTTTTGATGTCATGGGGTGTTCAGATAATCAAAAGGTTAGTCTTGCTATTTACCGTTTGGAGGGTGAAGCAGATCAGTGGTGGTCTATGGTTAAAAATATCAGGGACGCCAATGAGATTGATTCTCTTGACTGGGATGAATTCAAAGGTATGTTTCTTGAGAAGTATTTTCCTAAGGCTGTTCGACTTAGGATGGAAAAGCAATTCTTGGAATTGAGGCAAGAGGAAGACTCAGTGGCTGCCTATGAAGAAAGGTTCACTCGATTGGCAAGGTATGCTCCAAATTTTATCCGGGACCTTGATAGTAAAATCAATCATTTTTACTCAGGATTAAAGCCAAAGTATCGAAGGGCATTAGCTTCTCGTGAGTTTAAAAGTTATGAAAAGCTTGTTCGATGTGCTGAGAAGGTGGAAATGGAGTTTGCCGATGACCAAGTTTTCTATAACAACCAGCAGAAGAAGAGACCGAGGTGGCAGGAGAAAGGTAAGAATTCTTCAAAAAAGTCTGACGGTAAGAGAACTAAGTTTCCAGTTTGTGATAAATGTGGCAAAAGGCATGCTGGGTAATGTCTTCTGAATTCTGGGAAGTGCTACTGATGTGGTAAGATGGGACATAAGGCTCGTGATTGCACTGAAAAGGATCAAGGTGAAGGTAAGAACAAATTTGATTTACAGTTAGTGAAATGTTATAAGTGCAATGAGATGGGTCACTATGCAAACGAGTGTCCGACAAGGAGCTTGAGTGATGGGAAGCAGTTAGACTACAAGCAGAAAGGGGTGGTGAAATCCTTTGCAACTACTTCAGCAGATGTCGGGCCATCAAATGAAGTTGTATCAGGTACTTTGTTTGTTTTTTCAGATTATGCCAGTGTGTTGTTTGATTCGGGGTCTACACATTCTTTCATCTCTGAAACCTTTTCTAGTAAAATGGGAATACCATCTCAAGAAATGACTCCTGAACTTTTGGTAAAAACAACTGGGGGAAATGTTGAGGCAAAAAGAATTTATAAGAATCTTCCTATCCTTATCTGTGGAAAGAACCTACTTGCAAACCTTATTGTTCTACCTCTAGTAGAGTTTGATGTTATCCTGGGTATGGATTGGCTCTCTATTTACCATGCTAAGATTGACTGTAGAGCTAAAGAAGTTTCTTTTCAGAAAGACTTTCAGTTTGTTTACAAGAATGAACCCTTACTTTTGATAACATATCAAGAGGCCGAGAAACTTGTAAAAGATGGAAATGAATGTTACCTTGCACACATCGTTGAAAATAAAGGAACTGTTTAGATTAATGATGTGCCAGTGGTAAATGAGTATCCTGATGTTTTTCCTGATGAGTTGCCTGGAATAATACCAGATCGGGAAGTTGAGTTTACTGTTGACTTAGTTCCTGATGCTAATCCAATTTCAAAACCCCCTTATCGAATGGCACAAATTGAACTTTTAGAGTTGAAGGAGCAATTGCAAGATTTATTAGAGAAAGGTTTCATTAGACCTAGCACATCACCATGGGGTGCTCCTGTTTTATTTGTTAAAAAGAAAGATGGATCTATGAGACTTTGCATTGATTATAGAGCCTTGAATAATATCACTGTTAAGAACAAATATCCTTTGCCTCATATCGATGATTTGTTTGATCAGCTCCAGGGAGCTCAGTTTTTTTCAAAGATTGACTTGAGATCGGGGTACCATTAGCTGAAGGTAAAAGAGGTAGATATTCTGAAGACCGCATTCCGTACGAGATGTGGCCATTATGAATTTGTAGTAATGCCTTTTGGGCTAACCAATTCACCTGCTGTATTCATGGACTTAATGAATAGAATTTTCCATGAGTTCTTGGATAAGTTTGTGGTGGTTTTCATTGATGATATTTTGGTGTTTTATAAAAGTAAAGAGGAGCATGAAAAACATTTAAGGGTTATCTTGCAAACCTTAAAAGAAAAGAAACTATATGGGAAATTCAGCAAGTGTGAGTTTTGGTTGCAACAAATTTCTTTCCTTGGTCACATTGTTTCTAAAGATGGAATAACTGTTGATCCTGCAAAAACAAAAGTTGTGGAAGAATGGCCAAGACCCACAAATGTAACCGAGATTCGTAGCTTCCTTGGTTTGGCGGGCTATTACCGAAGGTTTGTTAGAAATTTTTCACGGTTATCTAGTCCAATGACTAAGCTAACTCGGAAGGGTGTTAAGTTTATCTGGACAAAAGAATGTGATGATTGTTTTCAGGAATTGAAAAGAAGATTGGTGAATGCTCCAGTTTTGGCACTACCTTCCAGGAATGGTGAGTTTGTTATATACAGTGATGCTTCATTGAAAGGACTTGGTTGCGTCCTAATGCAGAATGATTAGGTAATTGCTTATGCTTCACGACAGTTGAAAACTCATGAGGTAAATTACCCTACACATGATTTGGAATTAGCTGCTGTTGTTTTTGCTTTAAAAATTTGGAGGCATCATTTGTATGGAGTAAAGTGTGAAATATATACCGATCACAAAAGTTTAAAGTATATATTCACTCAAAAAGAGTTAAACATGAGACAAAGGATATGGCTAGAATTAATCAAGGATTATGATTGTACAATTCATTACCATCCGGGAAAAGCAAATAAAGTGGCTGATGCTTTGAGTCGAAAAAGTAATGCTTCATTAACAATGTTGCGTTTGGAACGTGATCCTTTGGTTAAGGATTTGATGAACTTTGGCATAAAAGTTGTTGGTGCAGGGAGTCCTTCTGTTTTGTTTCAGGTATCAGTGAGATCATCTCTATCAGATAGAATCAAGAAAGCACAGAAGCAAGACAGTGAGTTGCAGAAAAAGGTAGAGCTAGTTCAGAAAGGTAAGTTGCCTGAATTCAACATTGATAATGATTGCGTTTTGAGATTTGGGAAGAGATTGTGTGTGCCTTGTGATTCACAGTTGAAGAGAGAGTTGTTATGTGAAGCTCATAGTTCTCCATTTTCAGTTCATCCGGGCAGTACTAAGATGTATAGAGATCTGTGGGAGTATTACTGGTGGGATGGAATGAAAAGAGATATTGCTGATTTTACTGTGAAGTGTTTGACTTGTCAGCAGGTTAAAGCAAAGCGGAAGTTACCGAAATGGATGCTTCAGCCTTTACCAGTGCCAGAGTGGAAATGGGAGAATATATCCATGGACTTTGTTGTTGGATTACCGAAGACATCTCGAGGTAATAATGCAATCTGGGTTATTGTTGATCGCTTGACCAAATCTGCTCATTTACTTGCTATACGAGATACTTTATCTCTTGATCAACTTTCCCGTTTGTATCTTAAAGAGATAGTCAGGTTACATGGAGTTCCTCTCTCCATTGTATCGGATCGTGATCCCAGGTTTACTTCTAACTTTTGGAAAGGCCTTCAGAAGTCGTTGGGTACTGAATTAAATTTTAGTACAGCTTTTCATCCTCAATCAGATGGGCAGTCAGAACGAACAATTCAGACATTGGAGGATATGCTACGAGCTTGTTCTATGGATTATCAGGGAAGTTGGGACCAACATATTTCTTTGGTTGAATTTTCATATAATAACAGTTTTCATTCCAGTATACAGATGGCACCATTTCAGGCATTATATGGGAAGCGGTGTCGAACTCCAGCTTTCTGGGATGAAGTGGGTGAAAGGAAGTTGGTGGGACCAGAATTGGTAGAAGAGATGGCAGAAAAAGTTTAGCTGATTCAGAAACACATGAGAACAGCTCAGAGCAGGCAGAAGAGTTATGCGGATAACCGGAGGAAGGATCTATCTTTCGAGGTAGGTGATCATGTTTTTCTCAAGGTTTCTCCTTGGAAAAGTGTGATGAGATTTGGTAAGAAAGGAAAGTTGAGTCCAAGGTTCATTGGACCATATGAAATTCTAGAGAGAGTTGGATCAGTTGAATACCGAGTGGCTTTACCTCCGAGTTTATCTCAGGTACACAATGTTTTTCACATTTCGATGTTGAGAAAGTATATGCCAGATCCATCTCATGTTTTGAGTCCAGAGGTAGTTCAGTTGGAAGAGAACCTATCTTATGAGGAACAACCGGTCCAGATTCTTGAACACAGGGAGCAAGTGTTACGGAATAAGGTGATTAATCAGGTAAAGGTTTTGTGGAAAACCCACATGATTGAAGAGGCAACATGGGAATCTGAAAATGCAATGAGGGATAAGTACCCCCATTTATTTGATAAGTAAATAAATTGTGGGGACGCAATTTTCTAAAGGGGGGAAGGATGTAACATCCCAAGTAAGTAATGAATAATAGATATTTTTATCTATGTCTATTAATGATTAAGATAGTGTTATATAGGCTTAAAATGAAAATAAATACAATCTTATGCATGGAATACACTAATATTCTTAAAAGATTGTTTTAGTACCTTTTGATGGAAAACCATTTTTGAATCTATATTTTGACAATTTTATAAACTATGTTTGTCGAAATAAACTTATTCTTTATGATTGGGACATCAAAATTTACCTTGTGTGAATTTTTGGTATTTTTCTGACAATGTTCATTTTTTAATGAATAGTGAAAAATACTGCATTTTACATCAAAACTGCTTTTTAATCTAATTTATTTATATGATTAGATTATGTTTTGAATTGGTTTTTAAGTGAAATTAGAATATATTTTTACCATTTTATTCAATGGTGGTCATTGGAATCAATTTCACTTTGAAATTAGACTTAAACTGGTGTCAATCTTTTGATACTTATTGTTTTGTAAAAACACGCTATTTGCTCTGGCAGCGGGAATTAATTATTAAATTAATTAATGTGAATTATATGATTTGAATTTTGTAAAATAGACTTCATTTTTGAATTCGGAATATCAAATATAGCTTAGGGTGAATTTTTGGTAATTTTCTGAAAAACTTCAATTTTTGATAAATAGTGAAACCACTAAGTGGTAATCAAGCAAACTAATTTTTCAGTTAAATGAAACTTTACCACTAATGTGTATTGAATTTTGAAAATCCTACATACATGGTTGTCATTAAGAAGTAAAATGTGGTTCAATGAGATTATAATAATTTTTGGTGAATAGTAACTTCTTAATCGCGATTAGTGGTAAGGGTAGTTTAAGGTATAAATAATGCTTTAATAATAGGAAATGACCTAGACACATGTCCCAAACTTATTGGTTGTGTCATGGCCGACCAAGACAAGCCATGGGTCAACTTGGGGACCCCATGGAGACACTTTGGTTTGGAAATGACATAAATAACTTTTTATTTAATGTAAAAGTAAAAATGACACAAACATAATATGTTTTACGAAAACAATTTTTTTCATGGGGTTATAAAGATCATATTTTTGATTATAAATAGTAATTGGAAACCTAAAAAGATTTCCTACATCATAGTATTTTTTTTATGATTTTTAGACATTAAATAAATTAAATTATTTATGACATAATAATGATGCAGCGATGACATCATTATTTGACGATTTAAATAAAATGGAAAGACAATGTAAAATCTAGGAACTACACATGGCCAAAACCAATTGGATGAGTGTATTTCGAACCCTTATCACCTTATCCACGAATTATATCAATGTGGGACCTTTTGAAACCGAAACACATTTTCAAATAATGTAATATTTCTTTACTTTCCAAAAGTGCCCCTCCTCTCCTCTTATAAAAGGCCCCCACCTCTACCTCATTTCACACACTACTCAAGCCTTTGGCTCGGCCAAACCCTGCCCATTTACTCTCTCCACATCCCTCTCCTCATCCTATAGGATTCCCTTTGGGAAGAATCCTTTCAAAGGAAGCCTTTAGGCTCAAATCAAAAGGAGTTACACTTTTTAAGGTAATTCATTCTCTCATGTTCATTTGTTTTATTTTGCTTCTCCAACCCCCTAAACTCTTTTTATTTAATTCTTTTGTAACAACACCAGTATCTTCAATATACTAGGATGTTTTTATAAGATTTATTTGAGCTACACTCTCACACAACTGCATCAAATGGTTAAAGAACATACGGTTTCCGTGGATGGCAAAATTCTGCCTCCCGAAACGATGGTTGTTCAATACTCATTTAACACCTTCAAATGTGGCCATTATGATGTCACTATTTTTATATATGATATATAATATGTTTATGTTTTCCTTAAGCTTCTGTTTTTTTCATTTTGGGCATACCTTTATGGTTTCCATTATGGGTAAACACGATATCTTCATTTTAGGAAGTGCGGACTACCGCCCCCTCAAAGTGATTTGATTCGTTAAATACCATATGTGGGACATATAAAGGATGTAACTATGATATTATATATGATATTATACTTTAATTATAATATACCTTTATATAATTATGATTCCATTCTATAAAATACGAAATAGAAATGAAAGTAGCGTTCATGCGTACGTACGGCTTACCGTCTCCATGAACGGTGCATTTCATTTCTTACCTCTAAATGATTATGTAATATTATAAATGCATGTATGTACTGGATATATATGACATATATGATATCTAAATCATGAATACCATTCTGTATATAATGAACCTTTGACCAAATTAACAACATGTAAGTGTAAGAAGTCTATTTTTGACTTAAGAACCAAATACCGACAAAATGAACATTATTAACTTAACTGATTACATGATGTTCATAACATGGTATAAAAGGAATAATGAACTTGAAAAAGATTCATAATCAAGTAGAGATTAACTCAAGTTTATTATTCAGGAGATTAAAGAACGGTCAGGTCAAGTCGGATACGAGGTATGGGACTTCGTCTCAATCTCCTTTCACTGAGGCATATTTTATTTTATACACAACTTTCTTTCATACGGTGTATAAACCCCTTTGACTTTTACGTTTATTCAAAAGGAATCTTTTTTATACGAAGCTTTTACTAAACTACAAAAGGGAATGTTTTTGTCATACGTATGCGGCGACAACGACTTCTCCGCCGTCGTAACCGTTATTTGAGTTTTGGCTTCCTCTATAAGCCATACCTTCTTTTTTTAAAAGAAAAATAAATACCATGTTTTACTTTGGTATTGAAAATGGTTTTCATAATGTTTTTATTATATCAATGTGTTGTATTGATATCTCGTGATTGAAATGTGGAAATGTTATGTTTCCTTTATGCATGTTTTATGTGATATGATTATGTTATGGTTCTTGGGCATTATTATGAAGACGGGTGGTTCCATGATAAACTAAGGGCGAGTGAGCCCGTTATAGCTCTCCAATGCATTGGGTAACACGAAGGAGTGAAACGTTAAGGTTTCTCCGAAGAGATTTTAGGGAATATACTGTGATGGGTATTCCAAACGTAACCAAGAGGGTTACTCCCTACGTAAGAATGTTATGAATGCCTCAAGTTACCTTTATGTCTTATGATTTCTATGATTTATTCATGATTTTATGAGGTATGTTAAAGTGCCTATGTTTTATGGGTAGAGTATGATTTCATTCTTATGTATATATGAACTCATGTTTCCTTTCCATGTTTTTTTATAACCCATACTAAGTTTTTATGCTCATCCCAAGTTTTTGAAATGTTTTTCACAGGTCAAGGGAAAGGTACACGATAAGATGATAGAGTCAAGGTTGTGTCAAGAAATAATCCATGTTTTATTTTAAATGTGTTTCCATTGATGGGAATTAAGAATACTATCTTTATGTAACCACTTTGTTTACATGTGGAATGTAATGCAAGTTTTATGATCTAATTCTCTAAAACTCTAAACCCGAAAAGATCCTCAATGTGTAATCTTGTAATAACTCAAGATTAAGTAAGGTTTAAGGCTGGGGCCTTATAAAAAATGCATAAAAAACATGGAAATTCATTAGGTAATTCATATCGCAAACAAATCTAATAAATTCATATAAAAAAATTAAAGACTAAAAATATAAAATGAACAGAGAGAGAATATGAAGAATGGGAAAGCATTTTCTTAGAGTAATCAAAATAGAGAGAAAAAAAATGAATACTAAAACCCCAAATGAAAATGAAGATAGAAATTGAAAATAAATTGATATAAGAAGGAAGGCATTTTCAATAACATACCTGTACCTGTATGACTTTTACAATCACAAAAAAACTATGAAATTCATGGAATTTGAGAACATAACTCTATGTATAGTAGTGGGATATCATTCTAGAACAAAGTAAGGGGGATTCAAAGAGAATTTATCACTAACAAAATGGTTAAAAATCACATGTACAAATAGTGAAAACATTCACATATAAAAAATATACAAAATATGTGATTTTATTCAGTGATAAGCAATAAAACATAAAAAAGTTGAACACTATCGAATGTCATAAAATGAAATTAAGCTCTGGAGAACTCACATGGCCTGGAATGAACAAGAAATTACAAGATACATAAGAAAATAATATCACATAAAAGGAATGTAGGTTGATTGGGAGTAAAAATACAGTATTAAAATGTTTTATGGAAATTTGAATTCAAACCAAAATATATAGCACATAATTCATTAATATTATCAAGTCTACAGATTCACCAAGTAACTACACATAAATATTCTCGACCCAGTAGTTTTCATAAATTAAATTTATCAAACATAGTAGATACAAATAAAAAAATAAAATCCAACAATGCATGAAACATCAATAATTTAGAATGAATTTGTTAAACCCAGTTATTTGTATTTTTGGGTAAAGGGTATTTCCGAGTCCCACATTGGATTATTCCACCTTGTAATCTATTTTATCCATCTATAAAATAATGTATCCACCTCACCTTAAGGTAAGGATAATTCACTACCTACATGGTATCAGAGGGAAACTCCCAATAATCCATTTTTTTCTATACTCATCCCTCCCTTGGCATCTCCTGGCCCACCTCCCTGTGCATATCCCGGCCCCGCCTCCATCGTGGTCTCCCGGGTCCCGCCTCCTAGTGCGTATCCCAGCCTTGCCTCCGTCACGGTCTCTTGGCCCACCCCCATCATGATATCCTAGCCCGCCTTCCTTTGACGAATCCTGACCCCACCTCCTGCGACGGTCTCTTAGACCGCCTCTTACAACGGTCACTCGGCCTTCCTCTCTTAGCACTTCCCGGTCTCACCACCCTGTGCAACATCCTGACCCACCTCCCTCAGCACTTCCCGACCCACCTCCGTCGTAGTTTCCCAGCTCCACCTCCCTTGGACTCTCGCATCGGTGACTCCCATGCATCGATAACCCATCCATGCGCTCCACCCTTTGCAGCCCTCTAGGCATGGTTTCTCCCCGATGCTAGCACTGTCTACTCCTTCAAATCCCTCATAGGAGAACCCTTATGGCGGAACCTTCCCTGAGTGCAAATAGCGCCTCCACATGTTATCCCTACACATCCTCATGCACAATAGCCTTTTCTGCCGCTAGTCAACTGAACCTGGTCGCCAACCAGACCATGGGTTTCCTCCTCATCAATGACTCAGGTGCCACCCTATCTACTACCCCCCACCTCACCAGCTGATCCCTGTGCGGATCCTCCACGACATCCCTGTTTTCGGACCGCTTGTGCAGCTATCCCGAAGTCCCAATGACTGTATTTCCTGTGTTTTTATCCTCGCACCCCAAAAATTGACCCTGGCGCATGGCTCCCTCGTTCCCCTATTACCGACACACCCACCCAACTCCCTCAGTACCTCCAGTTGCTGAATCCCCTATGTGAAAGCCCCCCCCACCCCACCCCATTTTCCATCCATACCACACGACAGCCCCTCAATCCATCATTGCGTCTATGTGCCCACCTGCGCAGCTATCTCATGCCCCGTCCCAGGCCCTCCCGCGAGGTATACCCCCCCTAGATCACTCTACATACCCAGACATGCCTTCATCCTCACCACCATCCACTATCTGCCACAGACTAGCACTCTCTAAGGAGGATATTTCTTTTATACAATATTATCAGGATTCTTTTCCACCTTCCTTTTCTCTATCCTCCATCTCTCAGAGTTTTGGCCCCACCTCTTGTGTCACACATCGCCCACCTACATGGATGCTTGACTCAGGTGCATCCGATCACCTCACAGGTGCTGATGGTCTATTATCTATTTACTATCCGTATACAGGCCTCACATCCATCACTATTGATGATGGATCTGCTATCCCTATTGTGGGATTTGGAACCTTCTCATTGAATTCATATATTCTCCTATTATTTGTAGCATATATTCCTCACAGTCCTTTTAATTTTCTCCCTATCAGTATGCTTACAAAATAATTCAACTGTATTTCTATTTTTACATCTTTTTAGGTTGTGTTTCAGGAGAGGATGAATATTCAAGAAATTGGTAGAGTCCATATTTGAAAAAAGGTGTAATTTTTTGATGGTTCAACATCCATAGATTGCACGACACTCCCTGCTCATGCATTGGATCTTCATCATCAGTTGGGACATCAATCTGCCTCCACCCTTCATCATCTTTTTCTTAATCTTAGTCCGAATATGTAATTTCATTTTGAGTCATGAAAATTTTCAAAATATCACCACACATCATATATTCCTTGTTTGGTAACACGGGCCTCCAAACCCTTTGACTTGGTTTATTTAGATGTATGGGGTCCCTGTGTAGTCCCAAGTCAATTAGAATACCGATACTATCCTTTATTGATTATTTCTTGTGTATGACATGTATTTACCTTCTTCATGATCTATCTGAAGTGTTTTATACTTCTCAGACCATTTTTTAAGTTCTGGGTATAACAGAAGTGCATGGATGGGTGTACCCACCTTTAATTTTATCGTTAACAACGTTCAATCTGTGATCCGTCATGATGATAAAACGCTGGATCTTCAGAATAGAATGAAGAATGAAAATAAAATAGGGAAGTACCCAAACCAAAAATTGGATCATCATATATTAATTATAATTAATTTAATTAAAATACAAGAATTACCTTAATGGAATTCTCTCTCTATTGATGCTTTTGGTCATGATCTGATTTGATTCGTCATTGCGTCACCGAATCCAAGTATATACTTTCTCTAGCGGAGATCCACACGTGCTCCATGTATCTCTAGATGTTTCCTAATGAATCTCTAGGTTCTAGCGTGGATGTGCCTTCGCTTGTGATGTCCGCCTTCGATTGCGTTGAGAGCCGCTTGAAAAGCACACTCCTTGATCTGGTAGAGGAGGATCTCTCTCATAACTTGAGATCATTCTTGGAGGGAAGAAATTATCTCTTTCTTTGAGATATTTCTCTATATCTGTTGTACAAAACCACAAAATAATGTTTAGGCTTAATGTGAATAATGTAATTGGGATATATAATACTTAAAATAATGAAATAAAATAATTACCCATAGGTATTTATTTATTTCATTTAATTCTTAGTAAGACCTCATGTCTAATAATAGCGTTTGAATATTATTATCACTTGACATGTGCCCAGTGAATTATAAATATTATTATTTAATTAAATAAATAATATTATTTCTCACAAATCCTTAGAAAAACTACACAGTGTGTATATATTAATATACACAATGTGTACTTTTGTTTTTCCGTTTTCTTTATTTCCTCCACCACATTTATTGGACCTTGAATAATGCCTATTTTTTTATAAAATAAATATCACTACATTACTCACTAATAAATATATTATTTCACCCAAGATATATTCTCTCGAATAACCAGTGTTGAAATAAATTTGATCAAGCATCCTTGAATAATTATTAAACCACAATCGGGAATAATATTTATTTAACTTGTTAAATGAATATTTAACTGAGATACTTGGACACACTTAGTGTGTGACCCTTTAGGACACTTTCTTAGTGGTATTAGGTGGAGAATGCCTAAAGTCCAAGTTTAGTGTCTAGAAACACACCAAGGAACCCATAGAGAAAGAATTTAACACCATAATGACGCGTCACCTCCTACAAACACTTACCATGTAATGTAATCCCTTTGTCTCGATATCTCCAATCAAACAGGTTGCATGCTAGTTCCATCAACCCATGTGCTCGATTATTCTTTATTTGACTTACCAGAATTGAAATTTCCTATTTATCACCATGGACATTGATTTATTTAGGCTATATCAATTCCATCAAAGGGTCTAAGATATCAACTTCCATTTATGGAACAGAAGGGACAAATCCTTTCTCGTATTATCTATTAATGTAGTATTACTCGTGACACACCCAACATATCCTACATCATTGAGAACATTGTGTCATCATTGCTTTCATCAATACATCTAAGTGTGTGAGTTTTAATACCCATTAATAATAATCTTAAATTATAAGGACCAATACACACGTCTGCAGATAAAAACATCCAATGACACTATGAAGTGTAGATTTCCTACTAGCGGGTCTCGTTCTCATAATACCCTCCTAGATATTACCAAGGGAGCACACCATGGGAATGTGCCTCAAAGTTTTATGAGTCCTCACCCCTAATGGCCTGTATTACTTGTGTCCCTCAAATAACATCATTCATCCATAGAACATATATTCAATAATAGTGTTATGGTACTTTTGAGTTCTCATCATAGAAGGGATCTTCTATGACCTTTTAGTGAAACAGATATCCTTAGGACATTATCATATACATTTTCACATAGAAGAACAATCAATATGTGATAATGTATTTATTAATATTCAAATCTATTAATACAAGTTTATCATAAAGTGAAAATTAGTTGTTTCTAGGCCACCAACTCTTACAGACTCCCACTTGGACTAGAGCCAACTACTAAAAACCTTTAACTCTCTAGTTCTCACATGATATTAATGTTTCCACTAAGATAGACCTTTAGTCCTGGGGTCCACCATGTTCTCTTACCTGGAAACTCTGCTCACTACAAATTCAACCCTTTGATAGAAATCCCTCAAGAGGTGATACTTTTGGAGAATGTGCTTTGTCTGTTGATGTGATCTTGGTTCTTTTTCAAGATCAAATGCTGCAATATTATCACAATACAATGTGATAGGATATTTACTACTAGGCACTACATCAAGATGTTGAAAAAAGTTCCGAATCTATATGGATTCCTTGGATGCATACGAAGTTGCAATATATTCGGACTCCACTGTAGAATTGGCGACAACTGGATGCTTTGAAATATTCTAGATCATAGATCCTCCGTTGAGACATAAAGAATATCCTGATTGAAACTTCAAATCATTCTAATATGTCTGAAAACCTGCATCAGTATACCCTATGATGACAAGCTCCTTGTCTTCTCCATACACCAGAAACATATCCTTAGTTCTTCTCAGATACTTAATGATAATATTAACAACAATACAATGTTGTTCTCCTAGATCTACTTGATATCTACCTACCATGCTCAGTGCATAGGAAACATCAAGCTTGGTACATAACATGGCATACATGATGGATCCTATTGCCGAAACACATGGGATCTTACTCATCATATCTTTCTCCTTTTACGTCTGAGGACACATTCTCTTTGAAAGATGTACACCATGTGACACTGGAACCAATCCCCTCTTGGATTGTTCTATACTAAATCTCTTTAGTATCTATTCAATGTATTTACCATGACTTGGTCTAATAAGCATTTTGGATATATCACGAATGATCTTGATCCCTAGAATGTAGGCTGATTCACCTAAGTCCTTAATGGAGAAACACTTGTTCAACTAGTCCTTAATTGACTGTAAGATTGGTACATCGTTTCCAATAAGTAATATTTAGTCAACATATACTACTAGGTTAACTACCACATTTCCATTAAACCACTTATAAACACATGGATCACATTCGTACTTAATTAAACCAAATTCCTTTATGGATTCATAAAATTGAATGTTCCATGACTTGGATGCTTTCTTTAATCCATAAATGGATTTCTGCAACTTGCAAACCTGTTTGGATTCACCTGGTGTCACAAACCCTTCTATTTGTGTCATAGAGACATCTTCGTAAAGGTTCCTTTTAAGGAATGTTGTTTTGACATCCATCTGCCAAATATCATAGTCATGGTAAGATGCTATGGAAAGTATTATTATTATGGATTTAAACATGGAAACTGGAGATAAGGTTACATCATATTCAATTCCTTGAAGTTTTCTGAATCCTTTAGCCACTAGCCTTAGGTGATAACTTGACCTTCCATTTCTATATTTCTCTTGAAGCTCATTTTGCATCCAATAGGGTTTACATCAAATAGCTCATCGACCAAAACCTATACTTGGTTCTGATACATGGAATCCATCTCAAAATTAATAGCTTCTAGCCATCTTGCATTTTACGAGCTCTCTACTACTTCCTTGTAGAATAGAGGTTCATAATTGTCCAAAAATAATGATTCACCATCCTCAGTGACTAGAAAACCAAATCTCTCTGGTTCCCTTACCTCTATTGAGATCCTACGTAGTACTTGTGTTTCTGGAAACTCTTCTATGGGGACCTATGGAACTTGTTCCTGTACCAACTCCTGTATATCTTGATCATCAACTTCTTCAAAGTCAGTATTTCTCCCACTATCCATTTTGAGGATGTGCTCCCTCTCAATAAAGACTGATTGTCTAGCAATAGTTACTTTCTTGTCTGAAGTGTTATATAGGTAATTTCATTTCATTTCCTTGTGATATCCTATAAAGATACACCTCATGCCCTGGGGTGCTAGTTTTTTTTTCTGATAAGGCCTTAACAAATTCCTCACATCCCTATACACGTGTGTACGAAAAAATGGGTTTCTTTCCATTCTATAACTCGGAGGGAATTCCATTTTCTACCTTAGTTGGTACTTGGTTTAATGTTTATGCTACAATTTGTAATGCATATCCCCAAAAGGATAATGGAAGATCTGCATGACTCATCATTGACCACACCATGTCCAACAAGGTGTGGTTCCTACTTTCACTAACACCATTCCACTGTGGTGTATAAGGAGGAGTGAGTTGAGATAGAATCTCAGACTCCCGTAAATGGTCGATTAACTCTTGGTTAAGATATTCTCCACCTTGATCCAATAGAAGATTCTTTATCTTCTTACCAAGATGATTATCTACTTAATTCTTGAATTCCTTAAATTTATCCAAGGACTCTAACTTATAACTCATTAAGTAGATATAGACATATCTACTCAAATCATCAGTAAAAGTAATAAAGTAAGAATACCTGACTCTAGATTCTACTAGAAATGGTCTACACACATCCATGTGTACCAATCATAGAAGCTTTGTGGACCTTTCACCCCATTAAATTAAAGGCGGCTTGGTCATTTTCTATTGTCAACAATTGTTCCATCTATCAAGTGGTTTTAGCTCATTAGAGTCTAAATAACCATCTTGGAAGAGCTTTATCAAGATCTTCTTGTTTACATGACCGAGATAGTGATGCCACAACTAGGTGTTGTATAAGTCATGTGAGTTTGTTTCGTTATCGATTGCCAATACTTGGTCTTCATAATTTAATACATAAAAACCATTATTTAAATGTTCTATACTATAAAATACATTGTTCTTATAAAATAAAAAATGATTATTTCAAAACTTGAAAATAAATCCATCCATATCCAAACATGATACATAAATTATATTCTTGGTAACACTAGGTACATAATAAAAGTTATGTAAAAAAAATCATTCCAGTTGGCAATGAGAGATGGTAATTTCCAATGGCCAACACAGCTAGCTTCGCGCTTTTGGCAGCTCGAAGATCAACCTATCCTCTAGAAATCTTTCTAAATATACTTGGTTCCTATATTTGAATACAGATGTGAGCCCCACATGCTACATCTAACACCTAGAAAAACTAAACAGTGTGTATATATTAATATACATGGTGTGTACTTTTTTTCCATTTTCTTTATTTCCTCCACCACATTTATTAGACCTCGAATAATAACTATTTATTTCTAAAATAAATATCACCACATTAATCACTAATAAATATATTATTTCAACAAAAATATATTCCCTCAAATAAATAGTGTCAAAATAAATGTGACCATGCATCCTTGAATAATTATTAAACCGCAATCGGTAATAATATTTATTTAACTTGTTAAATGAATATTTAATTGGGATAATTGGACACACTTAGTGTGTGACCCTCTAGGCCTCTTTCTCAGTGACATTAGGCAAAGCCTATCTAAAGTCCAATGTTAGCGTCTAGAAACACACCAAGACACTTATAGAGAAATAAGTTAATGTTATAATGACATGTCACCTCCTACAGATGCTTACCATGTAATGTAATACCTTTGTCTAAATATCTCTAATCAACCAGGTTTCATGCTAGTGTCATCAACCCATGTGCTTGATTATTCTTTCTTTAACTTCTCGGATTTTAACTTTCCAATTACTCACCATGGCCATGGATTTATTTAGGTTATATCAATTCCATCAAAGGGCTTGAGATATTAACTTCCATTTATGGAACATAATGGAAAAATTCTTTCTTGCATTATCTATTAATAAAGTATTACTTGTGATGCACCCAACATATCATACCTCTCTATGAACAGTGTGTCATCAGAGTTTTTGTCAGTACATCTAAGTGCATGAGTTGTAATACCTATTAATAATAATATTAAAGTCTAAGGACCAATACACACGTTCATAGATAGGAACATCCAATGACACTATGAAATATGGATTTCCTACTGGTGGGTCTCGTTCTCATAATATCCTCCTAGATATTACTAAGGGCGCACACCATGAGAAGGTGCCTCAAAGTTGTATAAGTCATCACCCCTAATGGCATGTATTATTCGTGTACCTAAAATAACATCATCAGGCCATAGAACAAATATTCAATAATAGTGTTATGGTACTTCCGAGTTCTCATCATAGAAGGGATCCACTATGACCCTTTAGTGAAACATCTATCCTTAGGACATTATTAAATGAATTGTCACGCATAAGAACAATCAAGATGTGATAAGGTATTTATTAATATTCAAATATATGAATAAAAGTTTATGATAAAGTAAAAAGTAGTTGGTTCTAGACCACCAACTCCAACAAGTGCTTTGCAGTAGCCACCAGCTTTGTTTGGCCAAAAGATATTTGTTGAAGAGGTAAAGATCAAGAAATTATATTACCTCGCATGCTTTAGTGTTGAAAAGTTTATTCCAAGACATCTAGTGGATTTAGATCTACCCATTTTTATTTCCCTTTGTACAATTACATTGGTACAAACAGTTTATAAAAACATCAAAAAATTTAAAAACATTAATATTTTGTTGTCTTTGGACCCTGAACCCCTCTAAAAAGAGCCTAATAGTGATACCAGTTTCCAAAAAAATCACCCCAAATTGAAAAAAATAATGCACCTTGTTGGTTGTATTATAGTACTCAATATGGGGGGGTGAATTGAGTATCTATAAAAATTTCTATTAAAAAGTTAACTTAAAAATATTCACCAATAAAAATGAATACAAGCCAGTTAATCATGGTAATACAGTTATAATAGTTTGACTGTTCAAATAACTTCTTATAAGATTAATTAATTCTCAGTAATATCAATGTGAGTTATTGATACAACTTTTGAAGCTACTATAAAAGGAAAAAAGAGTTATAACTTCTATCCAAGACTAACTATCAAAGTAAAATCTAGTTTTCTGAAATATAAATTAAAGTAGAGAAAAACCAAAATTAAAAGACATAGAAGATAAAAAAAAGTGGTTTGGTATCAAACCAAGACTTAATCCACTCCACTTGGTGATCATTGATCACCAATCAGTCTATATAGATAAGAGATTTATCCACACCCTGGATTGGGGTAAAATAACAGTACACAGATTGTTCAGGTCACATGAACTCTATGACAATTATACATGGGAAAAATGAACAACTAGGTCACACATGACCTCTTCCACAGTTATGTGTGGGTGAAGCAAAGAGTATAACAATATTAGAGAAAGGATATCTTGTTCCCTCCATTTTAATGCAGGAGACAATTTGTGTTTTAATATAGATACACACACTGCTCCAAAAGTAGTAAATGCAGTACACAATAGATAAAATATGATGATAAAGGGTTAGAAGTTCTCTAAGTGTTATTCTATGCATCTCTGGACTTGTAGGATGTCGCATATGTGATTCCTGAGTTCTCTTGTGAAAACAGAGTATCGCAAGTTTGGTGCTCTGGTTTCCAGTTCGATGAAGTGCGCTATATAGCTCGTGTAATTCTTTGAGATTGTACTACAAATATATTTGAGGCTCTGATCTAAGGTAGTTCATCCTGTAGGGATTGAGAGTGCTTTGTGTGTTATTCGGTAGTATATTGTTTCATGCATGAGTTATCTTTTCAAATGCTCACTTCTCTATATTTTTTTTAGACACACTTATCTTATTTTTAATTAAGGGTGAACATGTTGGAGATGATAGGATGCATGTATTATGTACCTCATACCACGTACTATTAGGTTACATGTCTATAGAGAAACATTAATAATTTCAGTGCCATTAAATAACTCGAATATGACCGTTAGAAATTAAATTTAAAATGACAAAAAGGATTAAATAATGGTGTCACAGTTTGTATTGAAATGGTATCACTTGGAAATAGTGTCTTATCCTTTTCCTTTGATTGGTGAGATAGTTGCGGTGCCACAATTGCATTGAAATCTGGAACTGGTAGCATATATGCGGTGTTGGGATCATAGTGTCTCTGGTAGTAGTGTCTAGTCATTAGTTAAAACTTTGAACGGTGTTTGAGTCATGGTATCAGAATTACGGTGTTAGGGTTAGGGTATCAGAGTCACGATATCAACATTAAAGTTTCAGGGTTAGGGTATCAAGGTCATGATATTAGCATTACGATGTCTGGGTTACGGTGTCAGAGACTTTTCCAAAATACAGAACCGGAAGCAGACTTACTGTCTCGCAGACTTAACCAAAAATATGTAAACAATCTTAAGCAGTAATATTCATAGAATGTATTAAACTTAATTATTGGTATAATAAAACATAATAGAACAAGATTAAGCATAATTTGTGATATTCTGAATTAGAAATAGTAAGCATGGAATCATAAGGAGAAAAAAAGACTCCAAACATGATTTAAACATGATTATCATAATTTGTATGATTTGCATGATTTTTATGATTTGTGAGCATTAAAACATGATCAAACAGGAGGATTCCAACAATCTACCCCCTTTTGATGATAAAAAATCATGGCATGTATGAACTATCTAAAAAGTGAATAAATCTTTTATTATTTCTCTCCATTTTTATTATCAAAAAGAAAATAAGAAGCACAAAATAAGAAATGAATAAGTGTAAGTCCAAACTCAAACAATAATAAGGCACATTCCTTTGAAAAATAAGATAGAATCCAGTACAGACATAGGACAAAATAGAAAACATTCCTATCTAATATACATCCTTCACTTCTATTTATAGGTATTAAACTTCTCTTTTCCCTTGGTAGAATCAACAGGAGGAGCTATAGGAAAAGAAGGTAGGTGGTAGTTGAGACTGATCTAATGATGAGAGAAGGAAAAGGCACATCTTCAAAAACAGAAGGTGCAAGAGTGGTTATGGTCAAAGATTGAGGTAGGGATTTCTAAAGAATTATAGTTCTGATCTGGCTTAGAGCTCGAGATATAGATATGGTGGCAGGATCAAATGCAGACGAAGAAGAAGAGGTGGAACCAGACCTCAAGGGAGAAACTGCAAGATCCACTATAGCAGTGATTTGCACGTGGAGATAGGGCTTCAACAAATTGATAAAATCAGTGATGAATTCATGTACATATTACAAAGACTTTTAAAAATCATCTTTATTCTCAATAAACTTCTCCAAGGTAGGTGTTAACTCTTTCATTCTCTGCACTGGGTCCTTAAATTCTTAATTAATAGGTGGCATTTTCAAATTCTCTGCAAGGTACTTGAAATTAATGGACAATTCATGCTTTGTATAAATCATTTTGTAAGTAGAAATCCACCTTATTTGTAATCTCACCATAGGCCATAGAAGCTTCCTTAGAGTACAGTAGAACCATGTCATGAACATGCTCACTATTTTGAATAATTTTAGAGAGGCTTTCCTAAAGAGACATACTTTTCAATGATTTAATATTTTCTTGAATAACCTTTCTTAGAACTGCATTTTCTGACAACCAAGATGATTGATCAGGCTTGACTGAGGAGGAAGGAGTTGAGATGGTTGTAGAGGGTGTAAGAAGAATCATGACCCCGTATCAATAGAGTCCTTGAAAATACCAAGCAACACATCAATGGAGGATGACAATTTTTGAATTTCTTCTTCCAACTTGTCATTGTTTACAATTATTTTATCAACAACAGAGATAAGATTTTGTCAGATCAGTGCTACAACCTTTTTATCTATTTTTTCAGTATCTTCTGTGCTGAATCGAGCAACATGGGGTTCAGTAGTTTCAAACTCTTTCTTCAGTTCCTCAACCAAAGACCTTAAAGATTTCACTTCCTCACTTAACTTCCAATTTTAAATTATTACTTCTTGAATTTCATGTAACATCTGAGTTTGGTTCTTCCATATAAGTTTCTCTAAAAGCATACTAGCATTCTATTCACTTAGAAAAGTTACAGGAAGAGTTTGATTTTTCAAAAGCTTCTCAAATCCATCCATCATATTTTCACCAAACACTTTTAAATCCTCATGTCTTAAAGATCTTGGAGATTCTTGTGAAATATATGGTTTAGAAACCACAATATCTTCGGGATCCTTAGAAGGTATCACTTCTGGCAGAGAAACATATTTCAATTGAAAAGTTATTGTGAGATCGATTCTTCTCATTAAATCCAATTGAGAGTCTGAGACGTCAAAATAGTTATGGAATTTATACACATTGTCTATAAAAATTGTCTCAATAGAACTTTGTACTCAAGTACTTTCCAGAATGTGGGTTTTCTCCCCTTAAATTTGTGCATCATCTCTAAGAGTGAGAGACTCAATCTCTTTCTCTATTTCCAAACTTGCATCAATGTCAAGATCACCCATCTATGTTCTAGCTTACCGAAAGGCTTGGTCCATTCTTTATTCAGCTGACAGGATTAATTCTGGCTCAAATTTTTCTTCATACCTTTCCACAATTATAGGACATTTCTCAACAACAGGTTATTTTAGATGTTCCTCAGGAATGTATTTTTATTTCAGACTAGAAACAGGTCCTTATTTATCAACAAAGTCTTCATCAATTATTTGTTCACCAACTTGTTTTTCATCAACTTGTTTTTCATGTAATCCAATGTACTCTTCTTCTAAGGAAGCTTTATCCACAGATGCATCTTCTGCATCCTCTACTTCTTGACTTGAGTATTCCAAAAAATCATCATATTCTAGGTCTGGGTCACCTTGTCCTTAGTTCTTGATGGATTTTCAATTAGATTTAAATTTTCATACATCCTTTAATTTTCTTCCACCCAAGATTGTTTCCAAGGATTCCAATTGATTTTCATTCTCCTGAGTGTATATTTAGAGATAAAGAACTCATAGTGCTCAATGAATTCATCATTTGGCCCAACTACTCCTTTGGAAACCAGCATAGTAGAAATAAGTCTTTCATAAAATAGTGAGGTTGATTTTGAAGTAGTCTTGATCATATCACTAATGTGCAGAATGATGTACTTATATAAGTTAATTTTGTGGAAATTTTTCATGAGATGTATTAGAAAAACATATTTATTCTTTAATTTTGAGAAATCTACCTTCCTGGGGTATATAATATTTTGAATTAATTTGAACAATATCCTTGTTTCTCCATCTAACTCTGCTATAATTGGCCTTCTTGTCTTCTTATTTCTAGTTAGACTTCCTAAATCTTCTTCCAAGTTGAAAATATTACTGGCAGGAGGAGGTCCTCACTGATGATCCTCATATATTCCTTCATGTGGTATTCCAAGATAGGAAGCCCACAACCTGGATGAAAAAGTGAACCTTTGTAGCTTTATTCATGTTCTCACAACCAACTTATCTTTTAACTTAGTGGAGAACTGAAGATACTAATAAAATTGGGAGACAAGATTCAGATAGATGGGTCATTTTTCCTTAGAAAACCAATTCAACCAACCTTGTTCAATCATAAATTTCAAGAGCATCAACTTACTTGGTAGTATCCACTTCGGACATACTTACTATTCAGGCACGACTATTCTATCAACAAGACCAGGATTCATCAGTCCTTCATGTGTTATTCGTGTAAACTTTCTTGCTTTATTGTGATACCTTCACTTCTCAGGAGTTTACAAATAGGGTCACTTCATTCTGGTCATCAAACATCAGGTTCAAGAAGGAGGTAGAGTTGAAGAAGAGCAGGAGATTTGGAAGTAAAGGTATTCGGTTTCAATAGAGGAAAGCTTGAGTGAAGAGAGAAGTGAAAAATATAGGGTTTTTTTATCATTTAGGAAGTCCCAAAATCGTAAACAAAAAAGCACGATAAAGTAAAATATTGGATTCAATGATACAAGAAATAAATAAATAATAAAAAACATATAGGTCTTTACTGTGAGACCGGAATAGGTCATCACAGTGTCATTATTACGATATGACAACAAATGGTGCGACCGTAATATTGATATGGAAAGTGTAAGATAGTGCCTATGAGCCCGTAAAAGTGAAACAACAAGTGCGAGATAGTAACTTGTGAAACTATAAATCATGAAATAGTAAGTTCAAGACCATAAGCCTTTCACTTTAAAATTATCATCCCTAATTCATGTATGATGTAATTTATCCTTTCAGAATTTAATGGTTTAGTGAATATATCAACAAGATGATGTTCATTTTCAATGAACTCCAAAGTGATATCACCTTTTTGATAATGGTCTCTCAAAAAGTGATGTCTTACATCAATATATTTTGTCCTGGAGTGTGAAACATGATTCTTTGAAATTTTAATAGCACTTGTATTGTCAAAATTTATAGGTACATTTTTGAATTGATATCCATAGTCTAGTAATGTGTGTTTCATCAACAAAATTTGTGCACAACAACTACCAGTAGCTATGTATTCATCTTCGGTCGTAGATAATGCAACATATTTTTGTTTCTTACTACACCATGACACTAGAGATTTTCCTAAAAGGTTACATGTTATAGAGGTTCTTTTTCTATCTAACTTACAACCACCAAAATCAGTATCAAAATAGCTAACTAACTCAAATGTTTTTCCACTAGGATAGAACAGTCCTAGATTGGGTGTATGTTTAAGGTATTTGAAAATCCTTTTAAAACATTTAAATGAGACTCTTTAGGGTTTTATTGAAAGTGATCACACATACATACACTAAAAATAATAACAGTTCGGCTATCAGTTTAGTAGAGTAATCTTCCAATCATTCCTCTGTAAGTGGTTTGATCATCAGAGTTTCTATCTTCATCACGATCCAACTTACAATTAGTAATTATTGGAGTATCACTACTTTTAGTGTTATTCAAGACAAAACGTTTTAGAAGATCTTTAGTATATTTTATTTGATTTAAAATAATACCATCTTTATTTTGAAAGATTTTAAATCCAAGAAATAATTTTAGTTCACCCATTAAAATTATTTCAAATTAATTTTGCATTATTTTAGAAAACTCAATACATAAAGAGTTTTTTGAAGATCCAAAAATAATATCATCTACATAAATTTGAACTACTAAAACATCATTGGAAATTTATTTTATAAAAAGAGTAGGATCAACTATACCTTTTATAAAACCTTTGGAAATAATAAAATTACTTAATATATCATACCAAGCTCTTGGAGCTTGTTTTAAACCATACAAAGATTTTGATAATTTAAAAACATTATTTGGAAAGTGAGGATTTGTGAAACCAGGGGTTGTTCAACAAAAAAATACTCAACAATATACCCATTTAGTAATGAACTATTGACATCCATTTGACTATAGATACTGGTGCAATGGTATCCTCATAGTCAATTTCTTCTTCTTGACTATAGCCTTGCAACCAATCTAGATTTATTTCTAACGATGTTACCAGATTCATCTACTTTATTTCTAAACACCCACTTAATGCTTATAGTAAAAGTTTCTTTGGGTTTATCAACAACTTTCCAAACTTTGTTCTTTTCAAACTGATTAAGTTCTTCTTGCATATACATCACCCAAAATTCATCATTGATAGCATCATTGATGTTTTTAGGTCCAAGTTGTGATAAGAAAGATTGACGTTCAACCTGATTTCTAAGATAGTTTCTAGTTTGTGTTCCTTTATCTAAATCTCAAACAACAAAATTTAAAGGATGATTATTAAGAGTTCTAACAACTCTATAAAAATAAGATCCGATGATTTCAGGCTCTTCAATAGGTTCGGTTTCCTTATGGCTTGAATCTAGAGAATTTCCATAACTGGAAGTTTTAACAGATTCCTTCATAATATGGTCAGAAAATTTAGCATTGACGTCTATTTGACATACCATCCTCATGATTCTCTAGAGAGGTCTTAGGCTCATGTGGATCTATCTCATCAAACTTGACATGGAAATATTTCTCAACACATTTAGTTCTTTTATTAAAAACTCTATAGGCTTTACTAGAGATTAAATATCCTAGAAAGATTCCTTTATCACTCTTGGATGAAAATTTCTCAAGATTGTCCTTGCTATTAAAAATATAGACTTTGCAAACAAAGACTTTAAAGTAGTTCACTTTGGGTTTTCTATTTTTCCACAACTCATATGGATTTATTTTAAGAATAGTTCTAATCAACACTCTATTAATAATACAGCATGCTGTATTTACAGCTTCAGCCCAAAAATAAATAGGTAATTCATATTCACTAAGCATGGTTCTAGCAATTTCTTGTAAGGTACTATTTCTTATTTCTACAAATCCATTTTGTTTAGGTGTTGTAGGAGTATATAAATAATTAATATATCCATTTTGAGTGAAAAAGGATTCAAACTCTTGATTTTCAAACTCATGACCATGGTCACTTCTTAGAGATTTAATTATAAGTCCACTAAGATTTTCTACAGTTTTAGCATACTTGGTGAAATGAGATAAGGGTTCACTTTTGTGATCCAAGAAGAAGGTCCAAGTATAACTATAAAAGTCGTCTATAAGAATATAAACATAGTGCTTCACATTTAAACTAGAAACTCTAGATAGTCCAAAAAAATCCATGTGAACCAACTCGAGAGGTTGAGAAGTTGAGACTTATTTCTTTGGTTTGAAAGAAATTTTGTGTTGCTTTCCATTTTGAAAAGGATTAAACACTTTATAATTTGGAAACTCAAGTTTGGGTAGGTCTTTAACTAAACCTTTTTTGGTCAATTTCTTAAGGGAGTGTATATTACAATGTCCTAGTATTTTGTGCCAGAGCCAAGAATCTTTGTGAAAGTCACTTAAGTAGGAAACATTCTATGATGCTAGTGTGTCTAGCTTTACAACATATACATTATAATTTCTAAGATTAGTAAATACTAAGTTATTCTTGGCATCAAAAACATGGCATGCGTCATTTTTAAATTTGAAATTAAATCCACCATCACATAGTTGAGATATTCTAAGAAAGTTATATTTTAATCCATTAACATAGAGTACTTTTGAAATTGAAATAGAGTTAGGGTTACCAATTTAGCCTAAGACAATGATTTTTCGCTTACCATTGTCACAAAATGTGACATGACCACCATATATCTTTATTAGGTTCTTGAAACATGAATAGTCTCTTTTCATGTGTCTTGAACACCCAATGTCCAGGTACTATAAGCTTTTATAGGAGATCTTCAAAAAAAATTCCTACAAAATAGTCAAATAAAAACATACTTTGGTACCCATAAAAATTTCCTACAAAATAGTCAAATAAAAACAAACTTTGGTACCCATATTTGTTTAGGTCCAGTAATATTAGTAACTACTACTTTAAGAACCCACATCTGTCTCATAGGTTCCCTATAAGAATTATGTAAAGTATTTGAGAAATAAACTTTATTTGGTCCATAAAAACTCGAAATAGTAGAGGATGTATCATAGTTTGAACTAGTATAATGTTTTCTTAAACTAGTAATAAAGCCGTATGTTCTAGATTTAGAAACAAAATTGGTTTTTCCAAAATTTATTTTACCAGGTTGATAGCCAATACAAGTAGTGTATTTAGGGAAAATTTATTTACCTTTCATTTGTACCAAAATATCGTTACCATTATTAAACCTTTCAAGTTCCTTTTTCAATTACTCATTAGATAACTTTAATTCATTGTTTTGTTTGATTAATTGAACATTTTTTCTCTTTCTATAGCAAGTTCATATTTAACAGTTGAGGTAATAGCATATTGTCTCTTTAAAGACTTGTATTTATCTTTTAGTTCATTGAATGTCTCTTCAAGCAAATGGAAATACTCAAAAAAATCTTCTTTAGAAATATTTTTAGAACCAATTTCATCTCCAGAATAATATGAATTTTGTACAGGAGATTCTAAGATTACCTCAGATGTGTTTTTCATGAAACACATATTGTATTTGTTATCCTATTCATTATGTAAAGACTCTGAGTCACTTGAACTATCCTCAGAAGCACTCTAAGTTGTTTTTATTGCCTTTTTATACTTTCTATCTTTGTCCTCATATTTCTTTTTATACTTGATCTTGGGACAATTAGCCTTTACATGTCCCTTTATCTTACATTCATAACATACTATCACATCAAACTTTTCATTTCTTTTCCAATCCTTCTTCTAGCTTCTCTTTTGATCATATCTTCCTTTGAAGTTAGGCTTTCTGAAAAATTTCTTCCTTTTGTAAAATTTCTTAAACCTTCTAGCTAATTAATCCATCTCCTCATCACTGTCGGGTGATGATTTTCACTACTAGAACTTTCTACAGAGGCTTGTAGTTTCTCCTTTTCTTTGTGTTTATAGTTAGTGGTCTTAAATGCCATAAATTTTCTTTTGGGTTCATCCTCCTCTTCCTTGTTGACTTTCAGCTCTTATTCATACATCATCAGTTTCCCGATGAGTTATTTGACAGGTAATTTGATGATGTCACATGATTCTCTAATAGAGATATAAGTGCCTCTCCATCTGTTAGGTAAGCATATAAGAATCCTCATAATCTGTTCTTTGGCAGTAACATCTCTTCCTAAAGAAATCATGGTATTCACAATTTCATTGAACCTGAGATACATATCAGAAATTGATTCATCAAGATTAATTCTAAAATTTTCATATTTAATATTATAAGTAATTAGTCTCATCTCTTTCACATTATATGTTCCCTCATGAAAAACAGACAAAGTGTCCCAAATCTCATGGGCGATTTTACAAGAAAAAATGCAATTAAACTCTTTATCTCCTAGTGCACAATATAGAGCATTCATTGCTTTTATAGTTATTGTTATAGGCAGTCTTGGTAGGTTCATCCCAAGTATTTCTTGATGTTTTAGAGATTGCATATTTACTTTCAATAGCATTCCAGATTTCAAATACCATACTTTCTAAATGTATTTTCATTTTAAGCTTCCATTGAGCATAATTGTTTCCATTGAAAAATGGAGGTCTGTTTGTAGAAACACCTTCTATTATATTATCCATAATAAATAAATAATTTTAAAGAGATAGAAATTTATAACTAATAGAAATTTACAGATCTTTAAAGTACAACTAAAATCACAGTTGAAAAGATTTTAAAATAGATCCTTAACAAGAATAAACTCCTTTGATACCAAATGTTGGTCGGAGTAGAGTACTCTAGAGGGGGGTGAATTGAGTATCTATAAAAATTTATATTAAAAAGTTCACTTAAAAATATTCCCCAATAAAAATTAATACATGCCAATTAATCAAATAACTTCTCATAATATTGATTAATTCTCAGTAATATCAATGTGAGTTATTGATACAACTTTTTAAGCTACTCTAATAGGGAAAAAAATTATAACTTCTATCCAAGACTAACTATCAAAGTAAAATCTAGTTTTTTGAAATATAAAGTAAATCATAGAAAACCAAATTAAAAGATACAGTAGATAAATCAAGTGGTACAGTCTCAAGACAAGACTTAATCCACTCCACTTGGTGATCACCGACCACCATGCAGTCTATATAGATAAGAGATTGATCTACACCCTAGATCGGGGTAAAACAATAGTACACAGACTTTCCAGGTCACACGACTTCTACCACAGTTCTACGTGGAAAAAATGAACAACCAGGTCACACAGGACATCTTCCACATTTATGCATGGGTGAAGAAAAGAGTAGAACAATATTTGATAGAGGATATCTTGTGTCCTCCAGTTTAATGTAGGAGATAGTGTGTGTTGTAGTACAGATACACACACTGCTCGAAAAGTAGTAAATGAAGTAAACAACAGATAAAATATGATGATAAAGGGTTAGAAGTGCTCTGAGTGTTATTCTATGTAGCTTGTGTTCTTCTTTGAGTTGGAACTACGAAGATTTTTGAGTCTCTGATCTATGGTAGTTCAGCCTTTAGGGATCTAGAGTTATTCATGTGTTCTTCAGTAGTATATTGTTTCATGCATGAGTTAGCTTTTCAAATGCTCGCTTCTCTATAATTTTTTGAGCCACACTTATCTTTTTTTTTAATTAAGGGTGCACATGTTGGAGCTGACAGGATGCATGTATTTTTTACCTCGTACCTCATACTGTCAGGTTACATGTCTACAAAGAAACATTAATAATGTATGTTCTATTTAATAACTCGAATATGACCGTTAAAAATTAAATTGAAAATGAAAAAAGGGTTAAAGAAAGGTGTCACAATTTTTCTTGAAACAGTATCACTTGGAAATGGTGTCTTCTCCTTTGCCTTTGATCGGTGAGATAGTCATGGTGCCACAACTGCGTTGACATCTGGAACCGGTAGCAAAAATGCAGTGTTATGGTCACGGTGTATCTGGTAGCGGTGTCTAGTCCTTTGTGAAGACTTTGAACAATGTTTGAGTCATGGTATCAGAATTATGGTGTCAGGGTTACAGTATCAGGGTCATGGTATCAGCATTATGGTGTCAGGGTTACGGTATCAGGGTCACGGTATTAGCATTACAGTGTTAGGGTTATGGTGTCAGGGACTTTGACAAACTCTGGAACCAGAATCAGACTTACTGTCTCGCAGACTTAGCCAAAAATCTGTAAACAATCTTAAGCAATAATATCCACAGAATGGATTAAACTTAATTATTTCTATAAGAAAACATAATCGAACAAGATTAATCACAATTTGTGAGATTCTGAATTAGAACTAGTAAGCATGGAATCATAAGGATACCAACAAACTCCAAACATGATTTAAACATGATTAGTATAATTTTCATGATTTGCATGATTTGTGAGCATTAAAACATGATAAAATAGGAGGATTATAACACAACTCTATAAAAAACAATTCTTATGTTTGTAATACTATAACAAAATAAATTGAATATAAATACAAGACAATGAATTAATATAATGTCACTTCTAAACCAA
Source organism: Viscum album (assembly GCA_963277665.1). Classification (NCBI taxonomy): domain Eukaryota; kingdom Viridiplantae; phylum Streptophyta; class Magnoliopsida; order Santalales; family Viscaceae; genus Viscum; species Viscum album. The sequence goes on along the minus strand of OY728156.1, from coordinate 1,499,355,318 downwards.
AAACATACATGTGGCTAATTCCTACACATCATAAATGACTTGTAGATTGTTTTCCTAAAGTATAAATACAATCTAAGTGTGTTTTCTTGGTTTCCAGTGAGTGGTGCACATTTTTCACTAAAATTTCATTTTTAAACTGAAAACACACATTTTGAGTCATACTTGTCACACTGTGTATCATATTAAGGTGTGTTTGATTCCTACACATCATAAATTACTTATGTATTATTGTACTTATCATACACAACCATGGTTTTCTTTATTATTTTATTTATTTCCTTGATTTTGATCTTATCGTTGGTTTTCAGGTTGAGTTCCCTATGAAAATCTTGAGTTTTTTGAGTTTTTGGTCTGTTTTTTGATTTGTGTATGGTTAGTGTGCACAGGTTAGAGGGAAACCATGCGAATACCTAATCAAAGGATCATTTTCAGTTCAGTTTCTTCCTATATGATTTGTCTTGCATGAGCAGTGCACTATTTGTCCCAAACTGTGTGAGTCTCAATAGTAATTGTGTGGCCTTCTTGGGTGTCTGAGACCTAGTGCATTACTTTTTCACTATTAGAATAAACCTTACAACATGTGTTCATGGGTGTCCGCAATATTGATGACCCCATTTTTCATGGTTGGCTCACGATTCCTCAAACTGTGCGGCTAGCTCGTGCGAGGGTGGTTGTCTTTCTAGATAGGGGAGCACGATTGCCACATAGTTTACCAAACCATGCGGTCAAACCGTGTGAGGATTATCAACCTTTCTAGTAGAGTGTGCATACACTACAAGAAAACTGCCGTTTAGTGGCGGTTTTAAAAACCGCCACTAAACGCGTTTCGGGCCGCCATTTCGCGGCGGTTTAAAAACCGCCGCGAAATGCCATAATTTTTTTTTTATTTTTTTTTTTATTTTTTTTATTTTTTTTAAATTTTTTTCGAGGATTAACGACGGTTTTTTAAAAAACCGCCGCAAAATAGTAGCGGTTTCGGTAAAACCACCACGAAATGAAATGAAAAAATTAAAAAAAATACGAGAAACCCCAAAATCACTAAAATGACCATAACTTTTGATCTGAGCGTCCGTTGGAGCACCACGACTAGTCAAATCGAAGATCATGAAGATATCTAGAGGCACATATAATCAAAACTGTGAGACGGTCTAAGGTGTGGAAGATATTAGAGTTATAAGAAAGTTGAAAAAAGTTCTCCAACTTCAAACGGCCATAACTTTCGCTCCGGGTGTCCGTTTGGGCTCTACCACATATCAAATCAAAGTCAGCGAAGAGAGATACGCACTAGTTTGACAAAGAAAAACTTCTGTCGTGTTTTTCAACCCCAAAAACCCCTCTGAAGGCCTCTAAAACCCCATTTCCTTCACCGGTGTCCCGTCGAACTTGTCTTCAAACAGACCTAACTTTCGATCCGCGTGTCAGTTCAGACTCCTCCACCTGTCAGATCATAGCTCGTTCCATGAGCTTTAGTTTGACTGGTCGCGGCGCCCACATGAACTTCTGGATCATATGTTATGCTCTTTTTAGTGGGTATCGGGTTTGTTATGTTTTTCGATGCCTCGTTTCTAGCACCCATTCCCCGTCAGCTTTTTTTTAAATGGTCGTAACTTCCGATCTGCCTTTCCATTCAGACACTTTATCCTTTCAGGTCGAAGATCGTTTGAGGATCTTTGATTTGACAGGTCACGGATCTAAAACGGACTCTCGGATCATAAGTTATCTTCGTCAATGTGAGTCCAATGTTTTTGTCTCTTTATGACCGTTTTGACGGGTTTTAACAGTTGCTCCATTTATTACGGTTTATTTGGGTTTCCATGACTTGTTATCTTTATCAATGGTTTTTTGTGGGTTATTATGATGATTATGTTGAATTATTAAGAAGTTTTCCAGAGTTTTCACGAGTTTTCATGCGTTCTCATTCTTTCTAATGCCTCATTCTTCATATGCTTCTCCATCCGTTTTCATGCGTTTTCATGATTTTTCATCCCTTATCACGTCTTTTCATACTTTTTCATGTGTTTCCTGTATTATTTATTATTTATTATTTATTATTTATAATATACTTTAATTTATTTATTATCTATTATTTGTAACTCGTTATTTATTATTTATTATTTATTATTTATTATTTATTATTTATATTTATTTATTATTTATTATTTATATTTATTTATTATTTATTATTTATTATTTATTATTTATTATTACTAATAATAAATTATTATTACAATTATTAATATTTGTTACTGGTTATTTATTATTTATTATTTATTATTTATATTTATTATTTATTTATTTATTATTTATTATTTATTATTTATATTTATTTATTATTTATATTTAGTTATTATTTATTATTTATATTTATTTATTATTTATTATTTATATTTATTTATTATTTATTATTTATTATTTATTATTTATTATTTATTATTTATTATTTATTATTTATTATTTATTTATATTTACTTATTATTTATTATTTATTATTTATTATTTATTATTTATTATTCATTATTTATTATTTATATTTATTATTTATATTTATTATTTATATTTATTATTTATTTATTATTTATTTATTATTTATATTTACTTATTATTTATTATTTATATTTATTATTTATATTTATTATTTATTAATTATATTTATTTAGTATTTATTATTTATATTTATTTATTATTTATTATTTATATTTATTATTTATATTTATTATTTATATTTATGATTTAGTATTTATTATTTATTATTTATTATTTATTATTTATTTATTATTTAGTATTTATTATTTATCTTTACTTATTATTTATTATTTATATTTATTTATTATTTATTATTTATATTTATTTATTATTTATTATTTATTATTTATTATTTATTATTTAAATTTATTTATTATTTATTATTTATTATTTATTATTTATTATTTATTATTTATATTTATTATTTATATTTATTATTTATATTTATTATTTATTTATTATTTATTTATTATTTATTATTTATATTTATTTATTATTTATTATATATTATTTATATTTATTTATTATTTATTATTTATTATTTATATTTATTTATTATTTATTATTTATTATTTATATTTATTTATTATTTATTATTTATTATTTATTATTTATTATTTATTATTTATTATTTATTATTTATTATTTATTATTTATTTATTTATTATTTATATTTACTTATTATTTATTATTTATATTTATTATTTATATTTATTATTTATATTTATTATTTATTATTTATTATTTATTATTTATTTATTATTTAGTATTTATTATTTATATTTACTTATTATTTATTATTTATATTTATTTATTATTTATTATTTGTATTTATTTATTATTTATTATTTATTATTTATTATTTACTATTTATATTTATTTATTATTTCTTATTTCTTATTTCTTATTTCTTATTTATTATTTATATTTATTATTTATTTATTATTTATTTATTATTTATATTTATTTATTATTTATTATTTCTTATTTCTTATTTCTTATTAATTATTTATATTTATATTTATTTATTATTTATATTTATTTATTATTTATTATTTATATTTATTTATTATTTATATTTATTTATTATTTATTATATATTATTTATATTTATTTATTATTTTTTATTTTTTATTTATATTTATTTATTTTTTATTTTTTATTTTTTATTATTTATTATTTATTATTTATTATTTATTATTTATTATTTATATTTATTTATTATTTAATATTTAATATTTATTATTTATTATTTATTATTTATTATTTATATTTATTAATTATTTATATTTATTAATTGTTTATTATTTTTATTTATTTATTAGTTATTATTTATTATTTATTAATTATTATTTATTATTTATTATTTATTATTTATTATTTATTATTTATTATTTATTATTTATTATTTATTATTTATTATTTATTATTTATTATTTATTTTATTAATTATTAATATTTATTAATTATTTATTATTTATTATTTATATTTATTTATTATTTATTATTTATATTAATTTATTATTTATTATTTATATTTATTTATTATTTATTATTTATTATTTATTATTTATTATTTATTATTTGTTATTTATTATTTATTATTTATTATTTGTTATTTGTTATTTATTATTTATTATTCCTTATTCCTTATTCCTTATTTATTATTTATTATTATTGAGTTTATATCTATTATTTATGTATTATTTGTTTTTTCAATTAATATATATAAGTATATTAAATTCTGTTTATTAACCACATGACGAGTTTACTGGAGTGGTAAAGTCTTTGGAAAATATGCAAGAGGTTAGGGGTTCAAATCTCACCAAACGCAGAATTTCTTTATATTGCATGGGCAAGTACATGGGGTGTGCATGCATGGACAAATAAAGTAAATAAAGTAATACAAAATAAAATAAATAAATAAATAAATAAATGAATAAATAAATAAATAAATAAATAAATAAATAAATAAATAAATAAATTAATAAATTAATTAAAAAAATTAAAAAAAATTAAAAAACCGCCGCTAAATCATTTAGAGGCGGTTTAAACCGCCGCTAAATCATTTAGAGGCGGTTTAAACCGCCGTGAAACGTTCTGCAACGGTTTTAAAAACCGCCGCGAAACGTTCTGCGACAGTTTTAAAAACCGCCACGAATAGTTTCCCGACGCACGATTTCGCGACGGTTTTTCAAAACCGCCGCTAAATCGTGATTTTTCCGTAGTGATAGTTGGCACATGGTTTGGTAAACCATGCGACTTTCCCTGAACCCATAAAATGTGAAATTCCAAGTTTTCCCCTTCTAAATTTAAAACCTAAAACGGGTTGTATCCCCTCATGATTCATTTTAATGACCCCTGGGATCCTTGAACGACCTCATCCTCTCATCCTTCTTGGATTTGGGTGTCTCCTTTTCATTTTTTGGTGGATTTCCACCTTGGTTAAACCTTCCCCTCCTCCTTTATTTTTTCCCTCTTGTTGATTCTTCTTTCCTTAGATTGATTATCTCTTGTCCAAACCCTATAGTGAGGGTTGGATCATGTGATTTGTCTCTTTTAATGTTAGGGTGTGCATTTTGGTTCTTGGGACTTGTTTTTCTCTCTTCTGGAGTTTCATTGCATTCGTACACTATTGAGGTAGGTGTTTCTATCCATTTCCTTTCCAAAACATGCCATGTAGTGATGAATTTTAATCATGTTCTTCATACTTTTGGTTTTATAAGATGATTTGTTATGGATTTTCTATGTTAGTTGTTTGATGAAAATGGGATTTTCAAAGGATTTCCAGAGTTATGCCTATATTTATTCAAAGTATATGCATGATAGGTGTTTGATAAAATGCCAAGTGACCTTTTTAATGGATTTGGGTGTTTAAAGTGTTGTTTTGCCTTTTGGAATTTTGAAAAGATTGGGTTGAAAATGGAATTGTGATTTAAATGGATTTTTGGCATCTTTATGGTTTTGGTTCTTATGTGAAAACTCTTATGTTTCTTTGTGGTGCTTCCTTGTGTTTATTTTTGGTCAAACCTTATTCATTTTTATGATCATCCATATACATGTCGGTGTGATATGTGCATATCCATATGTGCATAGGGTGCACATATTGATATGTACATTCATATAAATGGAAACTTCATAGAATGCTTATTTTCTAAAACCTTGTTTTCCTCAAATAGTTTTATTGGTTTCCAAATGTTTTCAAATGGGATTTTAAGTGCGGTTTTTCTAAAGTTTTTTCCATTGGATCATTTGACACTTTGGAATTGTGTGTTTCCCAAAGATTGTTCCAAAGGACCATTTCTCACCTTGAAAGTAATACTTGAACAAATAACTTGGTTTTGGAAATTGTTTTGGAAGAAGGATGTTTTCCAAAAAAGTGGTTTGGATTTCAATGTTAATGCCCATTTAGTACTTTTAGATGTGTTTGTAAAGTGATTCCAAACTCTTAGAAATCTAAGGCCCGTTTGGAACCTTTAAGTGTTTCTTGTAAATGATTTTGAATTATCAAGACATCCAGGCTTGGTTGGAACTTGAGAAATGTTTTCCATGTGACGGGAACCCCTATATTAGTCCCCCAGTTAGAAAGGGTCTCTACATAGATGGTGTCGGGGATTGGGAAAGACATGCATGTTAGCATCTGTGGGTTATAGTTAATGTTAAGAATGTGGTGAACTCATAACTTTCCCCCTTATATTATCATCATGGGATCCTAGATGTCATATAGAGGGCCGAGAGACGGTTACAATCTAGTTCCTGATGAGGCAGACTAGATTCTCCATAGTAGGTTGTTGGCCATGGGGGTTGTGCCACTGGTGAGGTTGGTTGAGAGCATCTAGGTTGGTGATAGACAATAGACCACATCATACACTTGAAGATGGCTCTAAATTGATTATGTCTAGGGTTTCCTCTCAATATGCTTAGGACAAGCCTGCCACCAAAAGTAGCGAACCTTGGGGGGACCACTAGGTGCCATAGAACCTTCCAAGTTATGTCGACATCTTGAATATGTGCATCAAGGGCCAGGCTGTAGGCAGACTTCACTGATAATGATCCTGAAAGCTCCTTGCACCAAAAACTATTACCATGTCCCATATCACTAGCACAAGGTATACTTTGAATGATTTTAATATATCTCTTATTAAACCATCTGTCAAGTAAATTAGTTCTCTATCCATTACCTTCTCCATTAAAAAAGGTGCACATTGTTGCCTCCTCAAATCCAGTAGCTGTTGGGGAGTTTGCCAAGAGACCATCAATTCCAGGTAGTCAAGGATCCTTCCAAATATTGACAATGGAGCCACCCTCGATCCTCCAGCAGACTCCACGATCAAGAAGAGCACACAATCCTCAAATACTGCTCTAGAGGAAACTCAGACATGGGCCAAAAATATTAAATATATTAACGAATAATCATGTTTAAAAAACATTAAAAATGAATAAATTACAAAAAATATTAAATGAATATATATTTAAAATCTTTAAATAATAAAAATAGTAAACAAACACTTAACATTATAAATGAATAAAAAATATTAAATGAATGCACGTTAGAAACGAGTGAAATTTAATTAAAAGATGAATAGATTGAAGAAATATTTAAAAAATGAATAAGTGATTGATATGTTTTTAATTATTACATTTTATTCATTTTCTATATTTATATTTAATATATACTTTTTATTACTTTTTAAATTTATATATATATTTATATATTTAAAATTTATTAATTTTTCTTAATAGTTGTTCCATTAATAAATTTCTTAATGTTTTTTTTAATTTATTCATTTTTTATTTTTATTTGTTTAATTATAAAATTTTATTTGTTTTATATATTTATATTTAGTATATACTGTTTATTTCTATTTATAATTAATATATATATATATACACACACATTAAATGTATTCAATTTTATTAATAATTATTTTATTAATAAATTTTTTAATATTTTCAAAATTTATTTTTTTTAATTTTTATTTGAATAATTATTTCAATTTTTAAATATTTTTACTATTTGTATTTTTGATTTGTTTTTTTATTGGAGAATATAAAAAATTGGGGGCAACAAAGCTAGGGTGGTTTGGCTGGCAGGGAAGGTGGGTCGTGAGCCTGCATGTAGATGGGCTAACAATGCCGACTGGCAGGTGGGTCGGCGCGCAGAGGAGTTAGCTCGTGTGTGTGAAGGTGTATGCAGGTGTTGACCTCCCGCAGTCATGGCAAGTTGTGATAGTGGGACTCTCAGGCTTATAACACACAACTTAGGCAAATGATAAATATGATGTGGGATGAAGTCGTGCATGACAATCCTTTATCACTGGTTGTTTATTGTGAGTTTTGTAGTAGTGAATCCCCATATGATCACTTAATTCCTTGTATCCTTGTTCATCGACTCAAGAAACCTCATAAAGATTCGCGAGCACCCTAAAGCGACAAATGGGGTATTATAAAGTGAAATCTAGCAGTGAAGGGAGCAGGGTCAGCCCGTGCATTGTGATTGCCCAAGACCTGTGTTCAAAATGTTGCCCTTAATATAGTGAATCAAAGACAATCAATAAAAAGAAAAACTACAAATAATCTAATTGTAAAAATAATAATGATAATCATTATAAATTTGAATAACAAAATTGCATGAGGATGATGTTTTGGGACTGAGTTTAGTTTACCAGGTGTAACGTGTTCCAGGGAGATGAACAAAGTAGAACCGACTTTGCTGGTGATGAAAAATAGACTTTGGCATGACAGAAAAGATTCAAGCACCATAGGAAAACAGACTGGCGGAGCCGAAAATCAATTGACAGTTGCAATTTTCCCCCAAAATTTCTCATCATGGTTGTTACTCTCCTCGAACCCTAAAATTCCAATCCATCCCTTTGATCGTCGCTAGTCACCTAATTCCCCACACCCTCATTGTCACTCCCCCGATTAAATCTCTTTTTGTCATCACTCCCATCGCCATCGTCCATGCTCGCTGTCGCACGTCATCTGCACGTCGTCGCCCCGCTTGCCTATCGCTGCCGCTCGCACTTGTCGTCTACCACAACTACTGAAAGCGAAGCTTGCCTAGGAGGTGGAGCTGGGCTGGTCAAAGATCGTGCGCACAAAGTGGTTATGGGAGAGGGCAACAATGGAGGTGAAGCAGGGCGGAAGAGATGAAGAAATGAGAAACCTACACCGAGCTGGAAAGAGGTGAGTTGGAGGTGTGGTGGGACAAAGCGGAGAAGGGAGGAGGAATGTGAAGGGGGGCGGAGGGGCGGTCGTTGCCCCCTTATTATTTGTTGCCCTAGCCGGAGGGCTCACTGGGCTGACCCTCGGGCCAGGCATGGAAGGGAAAATTATTGTAACCCTTGTTCTTTGTGAAATAAACCCCAATTTTCTTTCATTTTTTTCTTTCTCATTCCTTTTAAGTGAGATTAGGGAATCGCAACAAAAATCAATCACACTCCCCATAAGATCACTTAATTCGGTAGGGGCAATGACATTTAAGGACTAAAACAACTCCTGAATTAAGTGTATATTTTGGTTCTGAATCATCATTTTCTCATTCCATTATTGTTGTTCACGAGCAGTCATGTAAATGACATTCAAAATATAACGTCTCATGTGTCCTCATTTTAAGTTGGAGATCATAATCAAGCACATAAACCATCACAATGATGACAATATTTGACTGTTTGACCCACCACGCACAACTCTGACACTCCCGCCACCGACTTCTCTTCCACCACCGCCTCCCACGACTCCGAGGATGACTACTAATCCTCCGACGACGCCTCCGACGACGACCCCTCTGGCTCTGAGGATGACTCCTCCGCCTGTGACGATGACTCCTCCGCCGCACCAACCACCACCCGCGGCTCATACCGCACATGATCGGTCATGTGCACGATGTCCACGAACAGCACGGTGGTCCGGAAATCAGCCCTGCGGAGCCCTAGAAACACTTGCCCCGTTATCACATGTATGAAACCGGGGTCCATGCCTGGATCCAGTTCGAACACCATGGCGGCGAACGCCTGCCTGGCGCCGGCGAAATCCCTGAGGACGCGGGGCCGGAAAAAGGTGCCCCATATCATGGGGACGGCGGTGTCCAGGTGGGTGCCATGGAGGGAGACGGTACCGTTGGGTGCGACGGTGTGCCATCGGTGGAGGTGGAGGCGGCGGAACTCGACGGCCACCGTCGGGGGGTGTTGAGGAGGACGATGATCTGCGACGTATGCCCAGATATCCATGCCGGCGGCGCAAGTGGGCGAACGCTGAAACCCTTCTACCTCCATGGACCGATCAGGAGCTCGCAGATCAAACTCCGTAAGCGTAAGTCTTCGGCCGCTTTCCATGGACCGATCAAGAACTCGCACTCGGAATGGCTCCTGAAATGCGCGCTTGGAGCGTATTTATGGGAGGGGCGGGGCAAACCGCCGTTTAGGAAACATTAGCATTAGGAAACTTTTTTTGGAAATTATAAAAAATCCGTTAAACCCTCTATCTTCCTTGTCTCCGCAGTCATTAAAATTATAAAAAAATGGGCTCTAATTTTTATATAAGAAATAAAAATGAGGATGCTTTAATAGAACTAAATATCTATTACATAAATTATAAATCTATTATTATTATTTATATATTCAAAGTCTCAATTTATTTAGATCTTCAATACACCGTTTTTTTAATATTATAACGCTATCAAAAAACTATTCTATTAAACCCATAGAATGACGATTGAAAAAGCCATGATCTACAATTATTATAATTAATATCTATATCACGCACCATCATAAGAACAACCACAAACATCAATCCTAGTAAATAATTAGTTCTGAATAAACTCCTTCACTACTACAAATGAGTTTTAACACCGTTAGAAATAGTCTTCATCAACGCTAAAAAACACCGATGTTGTAACCTTCTTTAAAAATCATTAACTTTTATCAGCGTTAAAATTAGCACTCGTAAATAGGTCCCTCATTAGCGCTGACAAAACATTGATAAAGTTTAGCACTCATCAAGAAATCCCTTTATCAATGTTTTTTGAATCGCTGGTAAAGTTTAGACATGACCGATAGCATGGAACATTGAACATCTATGCCATCATCCAAATGTTTCATATAGACAGATATTTCCTCATCACTAGCCTCGTTTTCAGGCGCAACTGGAACAAGCTCTTCCGTCACATACAATTTCCTCTCGTGGCAAATGATGACGCGTAAACGCCTCTGCCGCTCCTGGAAATTGGTGACAATGAGAAGATTTTCCTTCTCGAATATGGTTCGTAATGATATGTCTGATGTCATTTTTCTTAACGTTTCTACAAGTTAAGATTAACAAATATTTAGTACTTTATCATGATAAAATTGAGACGAATAAATAAATTAATACTTATTAGTCTTCCACTATTTTATCGAAATCCAATAGCCCTCGTCATTGACTTCAGAATATTCTGTTGCCTAAATATTCTAGTAGCAATGATCCATATTGCCCTTCGCATTACCCCACATAGGGTTGGTCAAGCAACTTGAAAGGTTTTTGGTAGGCATTCCAAATACCAACTGTATTAATTCGCAGCTCCTTGATCCGTCAAGTGGACTCCCCAATCCTAAAATCCTTTTATTTTGGATTTACGTTAACCTTTGCCTCTTGGTCACACTAAATCTTACTGTGGCAGTCACCCTTTGATGTGAACCAAGTCAAGTCAAACCAAAACCTCAAATTAGAATTTCCCGATAATTGAAAGCACTCCAACTAGGGTTGATCAAACACTTTGAACTATAGTTCGATTCTAACCAAGATTTTGGAAGCCTATACCAACTTAATATTTCCTTGAAGGATTTTATCCTTATACGTAAATTGTCATTTTATTATCTTTATTTCATTCTTGTTAACATTAAGTGAGATATACTTAACTGATTAACCATGTGTAAGATAATATTCACGCCTAACCCGATCTTATTTTAGTTCCATTTTGCATGCTTGTTTAATTAATTAATTGTGTGATCGCGACAACACACCCACAATAAATAAACCATGCAACTGATAGAAATAAAATAAATGGCATGATCATGAGCTTGTTCTATTGGTTTAGTTTACCTAGCGGTTGATAAACTAACCCAAGGCCTAGGGGAGAAAACACCTTTGAACCTTTTGAGTTTGTGTTTATAACTTTCCACCTGTCCACCTTTGTATCTCCTTGGATTGGTTTCACATTGGCTCCTAACTTGAGCCACCTCCACTAGCTTGGGAGCTCAATCCATTACATAAGCTTTTATCTCACACGCAGGTGAGGGGTAAAATGGGGTTTTATATAAAAGAAACCTTGGGCATGCAGGCCCTACATATTAATGAGGAGAAGGATCGCATGCCAACAGATTTAATTCAAATAAATAAATTAAAAGAAACCAACCACATACAAAGGTCTTGATCTAGATCATGATCATCCATACATGCAAGGATATTTACGCATAAATAAAACTAGCATTCAATTCTTTAATCGTTCTTGTTTAAGATAAATAATGCTCAAATCAATTAATTATTATCTTTAATTAATCAATCATTTTATCTTAAACCCTTTCATGAATTTCCTTGAGATTCTCATCCATCATAATTTTAAAAAAATAAATTCATTTAAAATTATCTTTGTACATAGCTTGTACCTTAGAGGCCACCCGGTGAATTCCCGTTCATAACTACCCAATGAGCAGAAATGAACATTATGCAGATGTTAAATTAAACACATATGTATAAAACACATATCACGTCTTGTTCCCCAGCTTTACGCCCACACCATGATACACGTGTCAAGAGTTTGTATAATATAATAATAAATGTTAATAAATCTGCATAATTTGGATGAGTACATGACATGAAGCTCCTACTACACGGCGTGTACTATCGTTCACTGTCCATCTGAAGTACATGCCCGAGGATACATTGTGTAGATGTACTTCGGAAATATTTGGAGTACATGGCGTGTCCAGTGGGCCACATGCTATGTAGTATTTGCGTTACATGGTCTTCAGCCGGGCAAGCCGTGTACATGGTACACGGTCCAACCCTAACCCGAAGGGACTACACGCCGTGTCCAGTGGGCCGCATGGCGTGTAATTCAGAAACTATGTGCCACCTGTTCCTGGCCAACACACAGAGTCATAAGGACTCAGATAAACTCCAACACATGGCTTGGATTGACAGACTAGTCTCAATGCATTGAACCTTGACTACACATTGTATGATTTTGAATACACGCCATGTGTTCTAGTGTTGTACGGCCAGGAACCTTTGGAACCTCCAGATGAGATCCTCTGTTTTTTTAATCAAAATTAAAAGAAAAGATCGTTTCTGTAAGGTGAACAAGAAATGAAAGAGGATGAATAGATCTTGAGATTCATATTTACAGAACAATTAACTTGAATTGAAACAATTAAATTATTAAATGCATAAATCATCAATGAAAAATAAATAAATAATTATAATCAATTATATGAACACTATGATACCACTTGTATGTTCCGGGTGTAGTGGAAGCGCGTGGATGGGTGTACCCAACTTTAATTTTACCTTTAACAACGATCAATCCAAGATCCATCATGATGATAAAACGATGGATATTAGGAATAGAATGAAGAACAAAAAGGAAAGAGGGAATTCCCAGAACCATAGAGAGGACCATCATATGTTGGATATAATTAATTTAATTAAAATACAAGAATTACCTTGATGGAATTCTCTCTTCGTAGATGTTTCTGGCCACAATCCAATGTGATCAGTCATTTTATCACAGTAGCCAAGTGTAGGCTTCCTCTAACGGTGATCCACATGTGATCCACATATCTCTGGACATCACCGAAGGGATCTCCAGGTGCTAGCGCGGAAGAGCCTTTACTTGCAATGTCTACCTTTGATCATCTTGAGAATCACTTATAAAGCACTCTCCTTGATCTGGTGGAGGAGGATCTATCTCATGAATTGAGAGTGTTCTTAGAGGACATAAATTCTCTCTTGTATTGAGATATTTTTCCAGATCCGTTATGCATAACCACATAGAATGGCTAGATCTAATAAGAATAATGTAATTGGGATTTATATTACTTAGAATAAAAAAATGAATTAATTACCCAAAGGCATTTATTAATTTTATTTAATTCTTATTAAGACCCCATGTTTAATAATAAAATTTGACTGTTATTCTCATCACTTGACATTAATCTAGCGAATTACACCTAATATTATTTAATTAAATAAATAATATCATTTCTCACAAATCCCCAGAAAAACTACACAACGTGTATATTAATATACACAACATGTACTTTTGTTTTTTTCCATTTTCTTTATTTCCTCCACCACATTAATTAGACCTTGAATAATGACTATTTATTTCTTAAATAAATATCACTTCATTACTCACTAATAAATATATTATTTCACCCACAATATATTCTCTCGAATAACTAGTGTCGAAATGAATGCAATTGGGAATCCCTGAATAATTATTAAACCACAATTGAGAATAATCTTTATTCAACTTGTTTAATGGATATTTAACTAAGATACTTGGACACACTTAGTGTGTGACCCTCTAGGCCTCTTTCTCAGTGGCATTTGGTGAAACCTGCCTAAAGTCCAAAGTTAGCGTCTAGCAACATGCCAAGGCACCCATAGAGAAAGAAGTTAACACCGCAATGACGTGTCACCTCCTACAAATGCTTAGCGTGTAATGTAATCCCTTTGTCTTGATATCTCGAATCAAGCAAGTTGCATGCTAGTGTCATCAATCCATGTGCTCGATTACTCTTTCTTTGACCACCCAGAATTGAACTTGCCCATTCCTTACCATGTCCATGAATTTATTTAGGCTATATCAATTCCATCAAAGGGCCCAAGATATCAACTTCCGTTATGGAATAGAAGGGATAAATCCTTTCTCGCATTATTTATTAATGCATTATTACTCGTGACACACCCAACATATCCCACCTCAATGCGAATAATGTGTTGTCATAGTTTTTTTCAATACATCTAAGTGCGTGAGTTGTAATACCCATTAATAATATTCTTAAAGTCTAAGGAACAATACACACGTCCTAAGATAGGAACATCCAATGACACTATGAATTGTGGATTTCCTATTGGTAGGTCTCGTTCTCATAATATCCTCTTGGATATTATTAAGGGTGCACACCATGAGAAAGTGCCTAAAAGTTTTATGAGTCCTCACCCCTAATTGCCTATATTGTTTGTGTCCCTAAAATAACATCATGTGGCCATAGAACATATATTCAAGAATAGTGTTATGGAACTTTTGGGTTCTCATCATAACAAGGATCCTCTATGACCCTTTAGTGCAACAAATATCCTTAGGAAATTATCACATGAATTTTCATACAGAAGAACATTCAAGATATGATAAGGTATTTATTAATATTCAAATCCATGAATACAAGTTTATCATAAATTAAAATGTAGTTTGTTCTCGACCACTAAATCCAACACTTTTATCATGAAATTCATACTCAGTTATACACCTCCATTAAATGTCTCCACTCCGATAATGGACGAGAATATTTATCCACTTCCTTTCAGTAGTTTCTCAAGGATAAAGACATCATTAATAATACATCCTTCCTCGATACACCTCAGTAGAATAAATTTTCTGAGTGTAAACATCATCATATTTTGGATACTTTCCATGCCCTCCTATTCCACATGCAGGCAACTCTTCATTTTCAGGGGGATGCCATCCTTACTACTACATACCTCATTAATCACCTTCCTTTTTCTATCCTTCAGGGGGAGACTTCTTTTTAGGTTATGTTCTCCTCTATACCTATACACCCACTCCCACCCAGTGTGTTTGGGTGTCTGTGTTATGTCCATGACACTAATACCAACCTCTCCAAGCTTTCCCCCAAATCCCTCCATTGAATATTCCTCATATATTTCTACACCTAGTGTTGATACTGATGTTTCTATCCAGACTTACAACGGTATAACATTTCTGCTGTTGTATCCTTTGTTGAGTGCTCTCCTTTCTATCCTCCATCTTCCCATCTAGACACCAACATAGATGATTGTCTTCCTCTCATTATCCACCTACCTCTAGTGTCCCACTCTACTGATCACCGGTTTAGAACTTTCTACTCATGTCTCCCATCGAATGTGTCCCCCGAACAGCCTGAGAACACCATCTTCCTAGCTTCATCCAATGCTCCTACTTTGGAAATAGATTACTTTCCCATTTCACTGCAAAAAGGTACTTGTTATTTCCAAAATACTCCTCTTTACACATCCTCATACAAAGGTCTTTCCACTTTGGAGATGATATCTATTCCCCACACAGTTGGCAATGCCAAATCTCACCCTGGGTGGAGTTAAGCAATGAGAGATGAATTGTAAGCTCTAGATGAAAATCATACTTGGGATATGGTTCCCCTTACAGTAGGTAAATAGGTGGTCGAAAAAAATGGATTTATACGATCCATCTCAATGCATATGGAACTCTTCATCGGCTTAAAGCAAGATTTGTGGAAAAGGTATTTGCTCAGACATATAGTGACAGCTATTTCGATACTTTCTCTCTGGTTGAAAGGATAACATCTTTCTGATTATCCATCTATCTTGTCACTCATCATCATTGGCCTATTCATCAAATTGATGTAAAAAATTCCTTTCTCCATGGATTTCTTGAAGAAGAGGTATATCTGAAAAACCTCATGGCTTTCGTTCCTCAGGAGCTGACACTCATGTCTATCATCTTCATCGCTCTATATATAACCTCAAGAAGTCTCCTTGTGCTTGGTTTGGATGATTCAGCAGTTTCATCACTTTATTTGGCCTATCTCGAAGTATATGAAGGAACACAATATCTTCTACCGCATGACGTCCTCTGATTGTATCCTACTGTTTGTGTGTGTTGATGATATCATCATCACAAGGAGCAACTCAACTGGAATCAACCAACTAAAGGGGCATCTTCAACACCACCTTCAAAACAAAGATCTCGGTACTCTAACATACTTCCTTGGCATTGAGATATCCCATTCTACAGACACTATCTTTCTTTACCAATGGAAATATGCCTTGGACATCTTGCATGATATTGGTTTGACTTAAGAAACTACCATTGACACTTCTCTTGAGCTCGAGGAATGGTCTCTATATGACAAAAAAGAACCATATTCTCACCTAGAGAGGTACCGTTATTTTGTGGGAAAACTCAATTATCTCACCATGACTCGTCTAGACATTTCCTGCATTGTTATAAAAGTTATCCAATTCATGGAACATCTGAAAAAATCTCAGTGGGATGTTGTAATTAGCATTTCCAAATACATCAAGAAAGACCCTACTCATGGTATTTGGTATTCAAATCACGATCATCTAAATATTGAGAACTTCTGTGATGTTGACTATGCTGGTTTCCTTACTTCCTGAAAGTCTACTTATGGGTCTGCCATTTTCAAGGCAAGTAACCTCATCTCATGGCGAAGAAAGAAATAGACTGTCATCTCCATATCTAGTGTTAAGTCTGAATACCGTGAAATGGACACAGTCACTGCTGAGATCCTATGGATTTGTCATCTCCTACTTGAGATTGGTTTCCTGAAATAGACATCTACTCATATTTGGTGTGATAATCAGGCATCCATGAATATTGCTTATAATCCCATCTTACATGAATTCACGAAGCATATCGAGTTGGACTGTCACCCTTTTCACCATCATCTCAAGCATCAACATGTCAGTTTCATCCACAAACTAACGACAGATCGACTTGCTGATATCTTCACCAAAGGCCTCCCAGGAGCTTGATTGGACTCTCTCAGTACCAATCTGGGCATCCACAACATCAGTGACCAGATTAAGGGGGAGTTTTTATGGTCTTGTTTGGTGTCTTCTTTCTTTTTCATGGGACTCTTGGTCTAATTTATTGTGTACTAACTTGAGGGGGAGTGTTGAACCCTGCTATTTGTATTTCCGGGTAAAGGGTATTTCCAAGTACCACATTGGATTATTCCACATTTTAATCCATTTTATCCATCTATAAAAGAATGTCTTCACCTCACCTTGAGGTAAGGGGAATTCACCATCTACATAATTTATAAAAAACATCATGGTAGAGTTGACTGGTAAGAAAAAAAGGACTATAGGAACATGGATAGCCTATTAAAATAAGTAAAAATGGTAGTTAGAATCCTAAATCCAATATTAATGGCTGCATAATATCAAAAAATTGAAAGAAATTGTCTGAAGAATATATAATAATAAAATTCAATTTGGTAAAAGATTAGAGATCCAGTTTTACAAAAGAAACAATGGAAATGGAAGGAACTTCATGAATATGAAAGAAAAATTAATAAAATAGGAAGATGGTTTGAAACCCTAGCTTTAACCTTATAATAACTCACCAAGGAAATTAAAAATTGTATTCTATTTTAACACAACCTAGCATTAGAATATAGCTAATATGGATTGTGTTTAATGCACAAAATTTTTTTGTAAAAAGAATCTAATGCATTTAACTATAGTTATAATTGAAAAATTAATTATATATTAGAGTCTTGTTAATTATACTTTCAATTATATGTTATTTTTATCCATAATAGTGAGTTATAATTGAAGACACATTATGTTTTTGATGCTTTTCAAAACTACATTAGATTTGAATATGAAACATAGTATAATGTAAATAGGTAAAAAAATCAAAATAAAATGAAAAATTAATGGAATTAATAAAATTTAAAGAAATACAAAGATATAATGGATATTTTACAAGCCTGTATAAGTAATATTAACATGGAGTGCATTAATAGAATAATACATTAATATAAATTGAATAGACTAAATAAAAACAGAATAAATGATAACAATATTGATACTAGAGATATTGAAAGTGAGTTTAAAATATAACGACTGTAGATTTTGAATTGAATTCGATGAGGATTTAAATCCTGACAACAGAGTGGAACCAAAATCCACCAACATGAACCAAACAAACTTAAAGAGTTCTGGGAACACCTATTGTTTTAGTGATGTGGATAAACACATATAGTTTTAGCGATGTGGATATACCTTCTGTTGTAATAGTCGATTAAAAAAGATATATACCTTCTATAGAAGTGGGAGCATGAACCTGACATCATGATGAAGAAAGAAGATTTAACTATTTACAGTTATGATACAAACCCTAGGTGTTAATTGATCAAGAATGGTCTAAAAGAAAAAAAATATATAATAGAAACTAATGTACAATACTTGTGATAAATTAAAAAAATTTAATTAGAGACACTTAATAAAATAAATGAACAGATCTATAAAATGAAAATGAAGAGGCCTAAAATAGAGATATAACATCTATTACAGATATAAATTCTATTGCAACAATGACTAAAAAATAGAGATATAACTTCTATAGTAGTTCCAAAATAAACCTACCATGGTGAGAAAGAAAGATTAATAAATAAAAATGAAATAATATAGTATCATATATTACTTTCTCAATTCTATAAAAAATAAAAATAATAATAAAGAATAATAAATAAAATGAAATAATATAGTATCCATATGAAAACTCTATTGTTTTTTATATTAAATAATATAATATCAGATAATACCTTCTTTATTTTTCAGTTTTTTAAGAGCAGTAATATCAATCTTACTATTTTATAGCAATTTTTCTAGTGGTATTTGACTTGAAATCTATTCAATGTTAACATTGAAGGACGTAGGAGTAGCGTCATCAAAATTGGGTAACTTGTTATTATAAAATAATTAACTCTGAGTAGTACATGAAATTAATATGGGTGGAGAAATTCATCAATAGATATTTATAACAAAATAATACATAATCATATAGTACCATTGGCGATTTTAAGGAATGAAAAATTGAATAAGAATATACCTATAGTAGTTTATTTTTTATTCTACCACTACTGGAAACATGATCTTTCCCAACACTTCTATACCAACGGTTTGTAAAAACCGTTGGTATAGCTACCATTTCCCAACGGTTCTCCAAAACCGTTGGGAAAGGGCCTCAAAACACACCCTTTCCCAACGGTTTTGGTGAACCGTTGGGAAAGAGTGACCTTTCCCAACGGTTCACCAAAACCGTTGGGAAAGGGTGTGTTTTTGAGGCCCTTTACCAACGGTTTTGGTGAACCGTTGGGAAAGAGTGACCTTTCCCAACAGTTCACCAAAACCATTGGGAAAGAGTGACCTTTCCCAACGGTTCACCAAAACCGTTGGGAAAGGGTGTGTTTTGAGGCCCTTTCCCAACGGTTTTGGTGAACCGTTGGGAAAGGTCACTCTTTCCCAACGGTTCTCAAGAACCGTTGGGAAAAAGCACCAAAAAAATCCAACATTCGCCCAACAAAAATACACCCAACCAGAACCTATCCCAATGGTTTTGAAAACCGTTGGGATAGGTTCTTTAATTTTTTTCCAGATCTACTAACCGAGAACATTATATAAATCAAAATTTTAAATAATTATGATAATACATATATATATTTATGAAATTATATTTACAAAAGTGATGTTAGCTTAGTGGTTAAGTCGTTCGATTATAAACAAGGGGTCCTGGGATCAAATCCCAGCGGTTGTTTTATTTTTGGAATTTATATACCAACGGTTTCATTACCGTTGGTATAGATTTCATATTACCTATACCAACGGTTTCCAAAACCATTGGTATAGGTCTATACCAACGGTTTTTGGAAAACCGTTGGTATAGACCTATCCCAACGGCTTACTTGGATACGGTTCTCCAAACCGTTGGTATAGGCTATACCAACGGTTTGGAGGCCTATACCAACGGTTCCAAACCGTTGGTAAAGGTTAGTTTTCCAGTAGTGTACATACATAACTTCTGGAACAGTCTTTCCTCCTTTACACCTACATTTTGTTGGGCATTGAAAGTAGACAACAAAGTAAATTTTTTTGCATGCATATAAAATATTTCCCATATTCATTAGGTAAAGGATTAATAAGTCATGATGCTCTTGAACATTTAGTGTTATATGTCATAAGGAAACAAATATATTACTAATAGTCATTAATGGTACAACCAAATTCAAATAAGAAATAAAAAAACGATGTAAAATATGATAATAGAAAACCATTTAGTGTAAATAAATGTATCAAAAACATTTATTTCATATGTAAATATGAATAATCTATAAGCATAGAATATGTAAAATGCATATAGTTATGTATAACTATTTGTATTTTGTAATTTGGGGAAAACATAGTTAATCAGAGGTATTTTTTTTGAAAATTAAAATATAAATGATTTTAAATAATTAAAACTTATACGGTCATGATAAAATATCTTGAAATGATTATTATAAGATATATTCAATGTCTTAGATCTAGATTCATATCGCGGACCTTGAAACTATAAAAATCAGGAAAACATTGACTGATGTACAGTGTGTGGCGACACGAAATATAAAATCATTAGAAAATTTATATATTGTTTACAGACTATGAATAAATAATTAAAATACAAAAAGAATACCTTCAATGGTAGAAAATATAATTATCCATCCTTATTAGCATGCGCTATCGAAGGTACGAAACCATAAGTTCTGAAGAAACATAAATTATGATTTGGAGAATAAGGCAGGATTCAAAAACAATTATTTCATATAAAAATATGAATAATATTTAAGTATAAAATAAGTAAAATTCATATAGTTATGTATAACTATTTGTATTATGTAATTTGGGTAAAACATAAATAATCATAAGTAATAGTTTTGGAAAGTAAAATATAAATTATTATAAATAATTGAACCATATACAATCATGATAACCTATCTTAAAAATCTTATTAGAATATATATTCAACATCTTAGATTTAGATCCCTATTGTGGACCATGAAACTGTATAAATCAGAAAAAGAATCGAATAATGTATAATGTGTGGCGATAAGAAATAGAAAATCATCAGAGAATTTATTTTTTGTTTACAGATTGTGAATAAATAATTAAAATAAAAAAAAATCATACCTTAAAAAGTAGAGAATATAAGTATCCATCCTTATTAGCTCGCACTATAGAAGGTTTGAAAATAGAAGTTTTGATTTTGCAATCAGATTGTGAACCTGAAATATAATACATTCAAATCTAAAAAATATCAATTAAATCATAAAAAATAAAAAATTAAATAATAAAGTTACATCTAACCTTATCGTGCACAATTAAATTTAAACAATTAATGAAAAATAATAATTAATATATACATGGTATAATATATAACCATTAAAAAAATTCTAAATGGTCCCATTGAAACAATGTTAAGAAGAAGAAAAAAACTCATGAATTCATAATCAAAACTCAAAAATCATAATAAAAATCAAAATGTAGTAAGGGTATGATAATAATTAAATAGGAATTCATGATAAAAAACATACAGATTAAACCATTGTTGAGTATTTATAGGTGATGAACTCGATTAAGAAATTAAGGAGGAAAACATAAGATGAAAATCTAAATCAAAAGGAATTACATATACAAAAACATCACAGGTGATCAAAAAGGTTATCGATATAATCTAATAATGATGTAAATAAAAATTCAACATGAATAATATCATTTTATTGAAATTAAATTCCTTTCACCAATTAATTGTTGTCAAACAATTTTATAAGATTTCATAATATTTGCGGCTCTTGTTTTCAAAAAAACCTTTCAATGACTGTTGTTTAAACTTGATGCATGTTCTACATGTTATTATAAAAGTAATGAAAAACTTGATTATGGAATAAAACTCAAAACTCAATTATTAACAATAAAAATGTAGTAAGAGTGTGATATGGAATAAAAATTCTTAATCAAAACTTAGAAATTATATTAACAATCAAAATGCAGTAAAAGTGTGATATTAATTAAAAAAGGATTCATGTTAAGAAACAAACATATTCAAATTTTGTTGAGTAGTTATGGATTATTAGTTCAGTTTAGAAATTAAAGAGGAAAATAAAAGATCTAAATCTAAATTAGAATGCAATTAGTGTACAAAAACATCAATTGTGATCAAAATGCTGACAGATGTGATGTAATAATTATGAGAAAAAAATAAATTGGAATAATCCCATTTTTTCAAAATTCCATACCTTTAAGACGACGGCCATGGTGCATAGAGAATTTGACTTATCTAGTACTTGATAGACAATATTAGAGAATAATATACATATCTAGACCAAATGTTCACTACTATAAATAATAACACATAATTAATAATTCATATGAAATTTGTAAGTTGAAACTAAGGCAGTGACACTGATATAGGTTTTGAATATCTAAATTCATTGAAAGGCATGGATTAAATGATTTTCAAGACAACGATTAGAGGAAGTTTAATCATCCAATTAAAAATCAGGATCAGGATCATAGGGGATATGATCACGCCTTGGGAGATTTAAATTCAGAAAATTTTAATCCCAAAATGATAGAGAATGTGATGGAAGAAATAGATGGATTTACCTAATATAAGCTGAGAAGTGCATAAAAAGAGCCTAGTCAGATCATTCAATCATCAATGTATGTTAATGACATGTCCAAGTGGGTGTAGATAAATCCCTACAAAAAACATCTTAAAAATGGAGTTTAAAATCAAGATTATAATAAATTCAACCACTAATCAAGAGAAGAGAAAAAGTG
This sequence comes from Viscum album, assembly GCA_963277665.1. Lineage (NCBI taxonomy): Eukaryota > Viridiplantae > Streptophyta > Magnoliopsida > Santalales > Viscaceae > Viscum > Viscum album. The sequence continues at coordinate 1,499,332,137 of OY728156.1, read as the reverse complement.
AGACTGAAATTACACGTTGAAGCTGAAAATCAGAAGATACTGCCTAACATGGAAATGAGAGAAAATCAAGAAAGTAGGATCATCCATGGGAGAAGATATAAAAATATGAAGGTGATAAGGATAATTTTATCAACGATTTTTCTATTACGATTCGAAGGTGAAAAATGGTTTTTAGGTTCCAGAAGATTTTAAAGACGAAGGAAGAATTAAGATGGAGGATGATTTCAAAGTAGGGTATAGAACCCAGATGTTGACGTATCCTGAAAGAAGGGATTCTCCTAGGGTTTTAGGGGTATGATTAAAAAGGGGAGAAATATGTAATGTGTTATGAGGCAAAAGATGCATGCAGGAAGAAGGAAGTGTACTTGATGAGATATAAGGACAGTTTTGAAGCAGCACGAGAGCAACACAGATCGACACGAGGGACGAGGGTGTGTATGAGAGGGAGAGGGAGAGAGAGATGGTTTCAAGGAACAAAGAGAAGATGAAGGTGGATGATATGATGGTGGAGGAGTAGGCATAGGTGGAGGAGACGAAGGTAGAGGATTTGGAGGAGAATTGAAATTGGGGTGGAGAAGGTAGAGGTAGAGACCAAGGCAGATATAACGACCCTAGATTTTTACCAATGGATATTTCCTTCTTAAAATTATTTCATATTGTATAAATCACATTAAATCGTATAAATAACACAATATAAACTTTATAAATTAATAATGAATGAAATAAGAAGTATTTCTAGAAGTTAAAAAACCTATACCGATGAAATAATAACTTGACCTTTGAGATAGTAATATGACCCTTATGAATAATAAAATGAACAATGGAATAGTAACCTCACCTATGAATGTATAAATAAAATTTAATAATCTTATAAATGGTAATATGATATAATTATATCATAGTATAAGTAAATAAATGTTTTAGAAATTATTAATTAAGTATAGATATTTTTATAAAACATAAGTATTTATATTCAATTTTATAATTAATTTAATTTTTTAAAAGAAAATTTATTTACATAAAATTTACTCATAAATTAATATTTTTTTATCTTATGATTATAATATAATTTTATGATACCTTAATTAATTTTTTAAAGTGTTACAAAATCAGTTATAATTTTAAAATTGATATTTTCCAAGGAAATGATGATTTTAATTAAAAATTAAATTACTCATATTTAGAAAATTATTTTCATTAAATTAAGTTCTTTTTTGAATTATAAAAATTGAAAAATGGTTAGGGTGAATTGTTGGTATTTTTTTGAAATACTTGAATTTTTTTGTGAATAGTAAAATAAGGTAATTTACGCTATAAGCTAAATACTTGATTTATTGAGTCATAGATGATGTATGACTAATTTAAGCCCAAAATATCTAATTATACTTCATTATTTTAATATTTTTTTTTTATAATTCTCAAACTATTCATTGTTTTGAGACCAAATAATAAACTAATGAATAAAATAATGAGAAAACACCCCCTCCTCCCCTATTAATATCACCACTCACTACCTCTTATCCTCACACCTATAAATCTTTGATCCTTGTCCAAATTTTTCCTAATAATCTTCCCAAGCACCCCCATTTACAAGATCTTTTTGTCTCATAAAAATATCAAAATCTTTTTTATAAGGAGGTTCTCAAGGAGGAGAAATTCAAGAGGTAAATTCATCTTTATTTTTTCTTTAAATTTATTTCAAATTTATTTTCTTTTCTTATTATCTATTCACCTACCCTTATACAAGTTACATGGTAACTTAATTATCTTAAATATAATTTAATTTTATTATGTTAATGTAGTAATACTTCATCAATACCCCTTGTTATCTCCTTTTGTTCTAAAAATGAAATCTCGCCCGTGATGTGTCAATTTAACGACATCGCGAACAATGCATTTTCATTTTCCTTTAACGCATTCAAGGATGGTCATAAAACCATTTTTAATAGTTCAAAAAGATTTTAAAATTCATTTTATAACTTTTTTATGTTTTAGAACTAATATATATATGTAATTGTAAATGAAAAAATGAAATGAGTTAGTTGTGATTGAAAATTGCTAAAATTAACCTAAAAAATTATCATTAACTATTTATCTAATGATTCATCATCATACCATATAAAAAATTATTTAGAAGATAATTTAACCTTATGTATGTTCATTAATAACTTATAACTTCAATTCTGTATTTCTATTTTCATATTACATGTACTTTCATACTCTTATACAAGCGAACCGATCATGAAAACTAAGAAAACGAGCACTCATGAACGATGAAATTGAACACTATAACTCATCATAAAGGCCATAAATGAACTTAATAAAATTATAATAAATCAATTACATGTTTAAAAGGTTTTTTAATTATTAATTAATTGACTTAATTTGATTATATAAGACATTAAGATCAAGTGTAGAACCATTTTGAACATAAGGTAAGAGATTCTACCCAAACCCCCATTTTTTCCTTCGGGTTACTCTTTCTCCATCTTTACCAAAATGTAATTATTATTATTTTTTTTGTACTTTTAAATTTTCTGTATATGTACCAAAATCATGTACCCAGATCATATCATCTTTCTTTGATGGGGAAATACATTTTTTAAGAAGGTTCCCTTCTCAAAACTTCTCGATAAGAAACCCCGACCAAAAGGAACATCCCGATTTCTTACCCATTTTAAAATTCACCCCATAATATATTTTAAGACACAATTATTTTTCTAAAATCACTCATTTTATCATGAAAAACAATCTTTCTTCAATTTTGGTTTTATAAAAAAATATAACTTTTTCTCTTTAAAATATCATTAATACTTTCCTTAAACCGCACTAAAATGTTTCATTTCTAATGTCTCTTTAACACTCTTTTTACATGTTTTCACTTCATCTTGACATGAATTATCATGATCTATGCCTATTTTACCTTATTAATGTTCATGTATGATTCAAATCCATTATTTCATGGATACCATTATGATATTAACTTTTTATGCCTTATGACATGGTTATGATACCCAATTATTTCCACAGGTAACTCTTATGATTGATTCTTCATGTGGCAGACATATGCATGAAAATTTTATGATCTATGCACCTAGATAGTGCTCCAATGCATTGGGTAATGTTTAGTCACATGGGAATTCATGTTGGGATAGGGAGTGAACCTGATTCCTTTATGGGACTTTGTCCACCATGTGATATAGTTTTTGCGATTATCCTTGACTCATGTTTATGTCATGTTATGTGTTGTTTCCACATTCATATGATTCCATGATTATATGTTCCCATTTTATACATGTTATTCTTCCTTATGTTTATTCATGTTTCATTCCTTTTATTCCATTTTGTTATGTCTTCTAACCCATGTGCTATGTTTTATTCCTATGCTTATTTCCTTAATGGGGTTTTTAGCCCATCCCTTTTGTTCATGTATTCCCTAGGTTATCCTATGTAGTTATAAGGGATCAAATAGAGTTTGAAGTTCATTATAAAGATTAAGTAAAAATGTTTTTATTTTTTTTCATGATATTTAATTATGTAATTAATCTTCAAAATACACTATAATTTACATTCCTTAGCTTGTAATTCGATGATTAATTAGGATTAAAATCATGTGATGATATTTATAAAAGGCTAGGGTCGCTATATTTGGTATCAAAGAAAGAGTTTAGTTATTTTTTGAACTAGGATTAGAAAAATCTAGAAAAATCATTAGGTATAAGATTATGTATGAGAAATAATCCCTAAATTTTGGTTAGTATATAGTAAGTGTTTTATCAATAAAATAAATCCCTATTTGGATACTACAAGAGGATGTGGTTCTGGCACAAATGTACTTAGGAGTAACAACTCTGACACGTGTCTCGGGACTAACTATGGGTAACCTGGTGCATGAAAACGAGCCTTACTGTGCACCTATTTTGACACTCCTGGGGGATATGGTTTGGTAAATTCATAAGATCATTACAAAACATTATTAAGGGAAGAAAAAAAATCCCATAAGAATATATTTTAGGAAAAAGATCATGGATAACCTAGATTGAAACCTAGGGAATAAAAAGTTAGGATATAGTTTTCATTTACATGTTTATCACTCTATGTTCAATGTTTTCTTTTTCCATACTTATTAGTTAAGTATTCAAGCCCCCTAATTTTACTTTAATTTTCTTAGATAATGGATGATAATAGAAGAACTCATGCCAACAATCAATGTGATTGGAAATGTTATGATTTACCTAATGATATGCCAAATATGATGGGAACGAGTGCTCAAAACATTATGAAAGTAGATACTAAGACGACTCAAGTTATGAATAATAACATGAATCATGTATAAATATCTCCTTCTACAAATAAATAGTATGTTTTCATTGAATCCTTTATGTGGAAAAGGTCTCCCATGTATGGTGGATCTTTTGATCACCTCCCCACAGAACAATGGATTAATTCCATTGAGAATATTGTAGAATGAAAAGAGAGGTAGAACCAATGCCCAAGTTGCCTCTCTAGTAGATTACTTGATGATATTTTATAATGAACAATAAAGACCACATAATACCACAAGTCCAATATGGGATGCCGACTCTAACACTCCCCCTCAAGCTAGGTCTACCTAGCTTGGACATATAATTAAAGAAAAAAACAAAATCAAAACAAATGAAAGACACTTTCACCACTCTCCCTCAAGATGGAAATAACCATCTTGATGAGAAAAAAAGACAAAATCGAACAAAAGATAAACCACCATGACTGCTTCTCCCCCTCAAGAAGTTGATAGATGGTGTCACTGAAATTTTTTTCTACCAACGAACAACACTCGTCATATAGAACCATCATGAAATATGGAATGAGGATGAAATGGAATAAAAGGCCGATCAACAGAGCATTGGTAAAGCTTCACAGGCGGTGTTGGTCGATGAGGCGTCGGGAAATCCATACTATCAGGGTCAGTCGATGAGGTTCCAGGAAAACCACACTGGTGGGGCCAGACAATGATGTGTTGGGAAAGCTGGAGGATTCGTCTATAAGGGTATAGTGAGATAACTATAGGGGTATTCCGGAGGAAAGGGGAGGTAGTGCTCCAGATTTGTATGGCATGGTGAGTAGGGGAGTCAATCACCGGAGGAAGGGCCAAATGATGAGGATTGACAGACAGGAGCAGCGGGAAGAGGGAGAATCTATGGGAGGGGGAACACTGAGATGTATATCTCATAGGAAGTGGTTGTCACTATGGAAGGGGCCAACAGAAAAAAGGGTCATCATAGGTTGCAAAGTCAGTCAATCGAGGATGACTGATGACATCATACGAGGTGGATGGGAAGCTCCAAACCTGATGGCTGATGACGGGAGTCGGCAGACTGAGCGGACCTTGGACGGTGGGAAGCACTATATCGGCGACGACAATGAGAGGCTGGATATCGAGAGGGGTTATCGCACTTGGAGGGTCTGTCACACATGAGAGAGGCCATATATAGCGGAGATGGAGGGGATGTGAAAGAGCGCTGTCGTGGGCGCCCTCAAATGATTAGTGTAATTTGGGGTACTTAGGTGCAGCAGAGTGGCTGACCAAGGTCGTCTCTCAAAGGAGGAAGTGAATTAAAACAATTATTAGAGGTATTATAGAAGTAAAATAAAAGATAATAAAAACACTACTTGAAAGGATGGGGGTGGTTGTTTATAGTTTATGAATCTAGAAGAAGTTTGCTGGAAGAAGATTGCATTTTTTTTAATTTTGAAATGAAGTTTCGATTAGAATGACACAACAAAAAGATGTTTGTTTAGACAATATTTAAAAGACGTAATTGATCTAACTATACCTCTTCAATAATTTATTAATCATTGTCATTTAAATTAATATTCACTTAATTATGATCCCTTAATTTGTTAAATCCCGAACCCTACGAGAATTAACTTTACCACGAAGATTGAAGTGAATTTAACCTTAGGCTAACTTCGGAACATGCAATCGCAGCACCCTGCTTTGATTGATGTTCTAAGATTAGCTTATGGTCAGTGGTAAATTAAGGCACATATCCACTATGGAAATGAGGATGAATTGTGTTTAGGGATTATATTTGAACTCTACAAATTTATCCCGTGTGGTCTTGTATTACCGATTAAGATCGCGCTCTCACAATTTACACAAAATCCCGACCTCGCGTGTTTTTGTGTACATTGTTCAATTGCTTGCTTAGTTTCTTACAATTTAAAAACACAATTCATGGATCATATTAAGTGAATTAAAGTAGCTCATTGATTCAAAATAATTAAATGAAGAGGGTAGAAGATAGATCGATTACTAAAAGACTACTCTTCCATGGGTGGCGTAATCATCGTAGAAGCGTTTTGCATGTGCAAAGGTTTAAAATGGGTATAACCCAGTAACGCTTCTACTCAAGAATTCCAGCCCAATTAGGAAGATTAATAGAAGAAGAAATTTAAACAAAACAGAAGAAAAGAGAAGAAATAAAAGAAGAACAAAGAAGTTTATTACATAAACAAAATCATTACAACATGAAGGAGAAGAAGAAGGCTTCGTCGAAGGGATCCTTGCTTCAAGAGCTACCCTTATTGAAATGGTTGGATAATTGGATTGGATCAACTTCTCCTCTTCCCTCAACTTCCCAATGCACATCCCAACCCCTCCAAATGAGAAAAACTCCAATTTATAGAGGGGAGGGGAGGAGAGGTTACAAGTGGTTTGAAGTGTGAATGTGGAAATTCGGCCAAATATTTTATTCCAAATTTCACCGCCCATTTGGCCACCAAAACGCGTGAATTGGCCGGACTTCCAGAAGGATCAAATGTGCGGATATGTGTCTTCTATCTCCTCTCCAAATTTGGGCTCAATACAGGCCCATATGAAGGAGTTCTGACCGAAATACAGAAGCTTCTCCATTCTGGCGAGCCCAGCCCAACTTTGACTTCATGGCCCAATTTCAACAACCAACTGAACTCTTTAGCTCTAGTGTTATGAATAAAAGTTGTAGATAATTAAGTTAGGAACACTGTTAAAAAATTTCAATTTCAAATAATAAATATAAAAATATTTATCTTTGAAATACTACAATGCACTATTAAGGGTAAAACTGGAATTTTCACCAAATTTTCAAATGAATGATCAAATCCCAAATATTTTATAAATAAACATATTTAACAGAATGTGAGGAAATTATTTCATTTATTATCAATAAAATATTCAATAAAATAGTGTTTTATCAACTCCCCCACACTTACCCTTTTGCACACCTGGGCAAAACCTCATATCAAGTAAACATCAATATCAAATCAAAACCAATTTTAAAACACATATCTTTAAGATCAATCAATTTCACACCAAGAATAAAAAAAGATATCATGCCTCATAAAAAACCTTATTTCAAGTTCTCCATTTATATCATTCAATATATTTCCACTTCATTTATCCACCCATGCACAAAACACTTACCTCACTTGAATTTTCTCTCATCACTCAAATATCAATTTTTTTTGCAATGTCTTTCTCATCCAAACTCATACAAGGGTCACCATAGGCTTGATAGATTCCTACATCGCTAACCGATGTGATTCAAGGACATATGTTTATCATGAGGACTTTTCAGGGTTGTTCTGTGGCTTTCGGTTGGTAGGATTAAGATGCGAAAAACTCTGAGGCTGAATGAGGAGGGCTTGACTCTTTTGAAGCAAAATTGCATTAATCTAATTTTCACTTAATTATGGTCTTCTCTTCAATCCACATAGTATCAATTCAGCTCCATCATCATGAAAATTCATGAAAGGTTTACACCATTCATCATTTCAGCATAAAAAATGTCAATCTTCTCAAACATGATTTTCTTGAAAGCTCCAGATGGGCACAACTTTCCACCTCAATTAGAAGATCCAGAAAAGGCACAGCTTCACTTGTCATGAAAGCTCCAGAAAAGGCACAGCTTTCAATATAATGACTTTCTTTAGCAGCAAACACATCTCTTCAAAATTTAATTTTCCACCCAAAGTATCACATAATGTGGTGGCACAACACAAGACAGCTTCCCCCACACTTAAGCTCAACTAGATTATGCAATTTCACTTCAAGAGTTGGTTGGATAGGGAAAATTGGCTTGTAATGTGGCTTAACCTAACAGGCTGTGCATGGATTCTAAGGGATACAAGGATTAAATATTCAAGGTAGGCCATTATAAAAAAGGATTCTTTGAAATAGGGGTTTTAATACCAAACAAATGCCTCAATCATTTAAACACAAGTACCTCAAACCCTCAAGTTTTGACAGGAATAGATCAAATTCTGGTTAAATCAAGCATGGTTTGGTTCTCTCAAGAAGTGAGGTGAATGTAAAGAATATGAAAATAATGGTTTAGAATCCTCACAGGAAAGTGATTTCAAATATAAAGATAGTGATATTGGCATGGGATTCAAAATTCAGCGTACTTTTCATGAAATTACTAAATATTTGAACTTGAAACAAAGTCATTTAAGCATTCATTTAAGCTTAGTTTCAAGGGGTAAATTGTTTCACTTATTGATATGGATTTAAAAATGGTGATGAGAATCCTTTCAGCTCAAAAGTTTCAAAAACACACAGAAAATTGTAAAATAAACACACAAAATTTGAAAAACACACAATTTTTTTTGGTTTTTTAAACAGGAAAACAATTGAAATTACTAAACTAAAAGGTTCCCTCCCCCACACTTAAAATATTGCATTGTCCTCAATGTGAACCTATGAGATGATATATGCACATGAAATGAAGAATTTTTAAATAGGACAAATAATATAAAAGTGAAAGGGTTAGGAACAGCCTGATGTGATCAAGTGATGATGGGGTCATGCAGTGTGATAAAATCCACTGCATCAGTAGGATGTCCCTCAATGTATCTCTTCAAACGTTGCCCATTGACTGTAAAGCTCCTTCCAGTGTCCTCTTGTGTGATCTCCACTGCACCATAAGGAAAAACATTAGACACAATATAAGGACCTAACCATCTGGAACGCAACTTACCAGGCATCAACTTCAGTCGTGAACTATAGAGAAGGACTTTCTCTCCAACATGAAACTCCCTTTGTTGGATCATTTTGTCATGAGATGCTTTTGATCTTTCCTTGTAGAGCCTTGAGTTCTCATATGATGATAGTCGAATCTCCTCAAGCTCTTGAATTTGCAACTTCCTTTGAATTCCAGCTTGGGCCAAATCCATGTTACATTTCTTTATAGCCCAATATGCCCGATGCTCGACTTCCACGGGGAGATGACACGCTTTCCCAAAAACAATCCGAAATGGGGACATACCAATGGGGGTCTTGTATGCTGTCCTATAATCCCACAATGCATCATCCAAGCGCTTGCTCCAATCCTTCCTATTTGGCTGCACGGTTTTCTCCAAGATTTGTTTCAACTCATGATTTGAAACCTCAGCCTGGCCATTTGTTTGGGGGTGGTATGGTGTTGATGTTTTGTGTGTCACCCCATACTTTCGAAGGAGGGAAGAAAAATTCCTATTGCAAAAGTGTGTCCCTTGGTCACTGATGATGGCCTTTGGTACTCCAAACCTGCAAAAAATCTGTTCTTTGACAAAGTCTACAACAACATGAGAATCGTCAGTCCTGGTGGCCTTGGCCTCCACCCATTTACTCACATAATCAACAGCAACCAAAATATACAAAAATCCAAATGAACTAGGAAAAGGACCCATAAAGTCGATGCCCCATACATAAAAAATCTCACAAAATAGTATGGGTTGTTGGGGCATCTCATGTCTCCTAGAAATGTTCCCAGTGTGTTGGCAACGAGAGCATGACTTACAAAACAAATGGGCATCATGGAACAAGCTAGGACAATATAATCCAGAGTCTAAAACCTTCCTAGCTATCCGTTGGGGTCCAAAGTGTCCACCACATGCAAGTGTATGACAGAAATGCAAAACAGACTCAAACTCATGATCGGGAACACACCTCCTAATGACTTGGTCACTACACATGCGCCAGAGGTAAGGATCATCCCACACATAAAACCTGGACTCACTTTTTAATTTTTGGACTTGATGTTTCTTTAAATTTGCAGGGATTTCAGAAGCAACAAGGTAGTTAACTAAATCAGCATACCAAGGATGCGTACCTGAGATGGTATAGAGATGCTCATCAGGGAAAGTGTCCCGAAGTGGTACCTGGTCCAAGGTGTCACCCTCTAGTGTGTGAGTAAGCCTACTCATGTGGTCTGCCACCAAATTCTCTGACCCCTTCTTGTCCTTTATCTCAAGGTCAAACTCTTGAAGAAGGAGCATCCAACGGATAAGTCGTGGCTTTGCATCTGGCTTCTTTAGGAGGTACCTCAAAGCTGCATGGTCAGAAAAAACAACTACTTTAGAGCCCAATAAATATGAACGGAATTTATCTAAAGAAAATATGACAGCAAGAAACTCCTTTTCTGTGGTAGTGTAGTTTGATTGGGCTGAATCTAGCGTCCTCGATGCATAGGCGATCACATGTGAACGTCCCTCCACCCTCTGAGATAAGACAGCTCCAACCGCGAAGTTGGAGGCGTCACACATAAGCTCAAATGGAAGGTCCCACCGTGGGGGCTGTATGATTGGTGGAGTGGTCAGACACTTTTTCAGCTCATCAAATGATACCCTGCATGAATCATCAAAATTGAAGTCAATATCTTTTTGAAGCAATCGAGATAAGGGTAGAGCGATCTTACTAAAATCTCTGATGAAGCGTCGATAAAATCCAGCATGCCCAAGGAATGATCTAACATCACGCACACATGTAGGATATGGGAGGGATGAAATAATGTCTACCTTAGATTTATCAACTTCAATTCCATGTTGTGAGACTATATGACCTAAGACAATTCCCTTTTCGACCATGAAATGACATTTTTCAAAATTTAAGACCAGATTCTTCTCAATACAACGATGCAACACATCACCCAAACTAGAGAGACATTCATCAAATGAGGACCCATAAACTGTAAAATCATCCATAAATACCTCCATGCAGGTCTCAATGAAATCTGAGAAAATACTCACCATGCATCTCTGGAAGGTACCTGGGGCGTTGCAAAGTCCAAATGGCATCCTCCGGTAAGCAAAGGTACCGAATGGGCAGGTGAATGTTGTCTTCTCCTGGTCCTCTGCTGCAATGGGAACCTGAAAATAGCCAGAAAATCCATCCAAGAAACAATAGTGTGTCTTCCCAGCTAGTCTCTCAAGCATCTGGTCAATGAATGGAAGTGGGAAATGGTCCTTACGAGTAGATTGATTTAGTTTCCTATAATCGATACACACTCGCCAACTGTTTTGTACTCTCACAGGAACTAACTCATCATTTTCATTTTTTATAACAGTGAAACTAGTTTTCTTTGGTACAACCTGAACAGGGCTAACCCATTGTGAGTCAGAAATAGGGTAAATGATACCCGCCTCAAGTAATTTTTCAACTTATTTATTAACAACTTCTAGGAGGGTGGGATTAAGTCTCCTTTGTGTTTGTCTCACCGGTTTAGCCCCATCCTCCAAGAGAATCCTATGCATGCAAATGGAGGGGCTAATACCTGATATGTCTGCCAATGTCCAACCAATTTCCCTAATGTTATCTCTCAAAAGATTCAAAAGTTTTTCTTCATGTTCAAAAGAGAGATTGTTAGAAATTATGACAGGTAATCTATCACCACTGAGCAAGTATGCATATTTGAGATTTGGGGGCAATGGCTTGAGTTCCAATGTAGGTGGGTGATGTATGGATGGAGAAATTGATGCAACAGACATATCTGCACAATGAACATCAGTATCAGAATAAAAATCATCACAATCAGAGAATAAAGCACCAAATCCATCAGCATACTCAATAGCCATGTCATAATCAGAGTTCACATGATCAAAATCAGAATATGAATCCACATCAAAATCAAATCCAAGATAGGATTGTGTATCAGAAACATGTGCGGAAGTGCTCTTAGACATCAAACTCGAACCAATACTCATAATCTCCCTAAGCATAGGACAATCAAATTCTATGGAGTTTTTATTTGGTGGTTCAAAATGGGAGATAACAAAAGTAGAATGGTCCTCAGTGGGGTACTTCATGGAATCCATAACATTAAATATCACAACTTCATCCCCAAATTCCATGGAAAGTGAATCCTCATTGACATTTATGATAGTTTTTGCAGTTTTGATGAAGGGCCTACCTAAGATAATGGGGGCATGAGAACTTACCTGATCATCCTCCATGTTAAGAACATAGAAATCCGCTGGAAAGATCATGTCTCTTACCCGGACAAGTACATCCTCAAGGACTCCCGCTGGATATGTCGTAGCTCTATTCGCCAATTGCACCACTACTCTTGTTGGCTTCAACTCACCAACCTGCAAGGAAGAGAATACAGAGTGAGGCATCACATTTATGGAGGCTCCCAAATCACAAAGAGCATCAGAGAAGTGAAACTCCCCTATGGTACATGGGATGGTGAATGTCCCAGGATCCTTGCACTTTGTTGGCATTGCTAGAGTTGGTGTAATGAGTGCCGAGACATTCCTTCCAAGGTTGATCCTCTCATTCCCCTTGAGCCCTCTTCGATTGGTGCAGAGTTCTTTTAAGAATTTGGCATACCTTGGGATTTGCTTAATGGCTTCAAGTAGAGGAATGTTGATCTCCACACGCTTGAATGTGTCCAAAACCTCCTTTTGCATTGTGTCTTCAGCCATCTTCTTGGTTTGAACAACCCTATTTGGAAAAGGAAGGGGTTTAGGAGGTACATCATCAATCTTTTTCTTACCTTTATCTTTCTCCTTGGATTGCTCATCAGTTGGTATGGAATGTGGCTTCTCTGAAGTTGAGGTGAATCCCGGTGGAATGGTAGGTGTAGATGTATCATTCATTTGCTTCCCACTTCTCAATGTGATGGCACTAACATTCCCCTTTGGATTTGGAGTGGGTTGGGAAGGTAGATTTCCATAATTCTTACTCACAAGTTCATGGAGGGCGGTGGCAATCTGACTCATTTGAGTCTTCAACTCTATTAGCTCCGAACCTTGACTCTTCAGCTCATTCTGTTGATTAAGAACAATTTGTTTCAAAAGATCATCAGTGTTAGAGTCTACCTTGTGTTGGATATTCCCTTGTTGCTGACTCGTTGATGTTTGAGCTTCGAATCTCCTTTGGGGTTGTTGGAAACCCTGTTGGTAAGGTGGAGGCTGCTGGAAGTTTGGTTGAAAAGGGGGCTTTGTTGTTGTCCAGAGCCATACCTCATGTCCTCTAGATCTTTCCACCCTTGGTTGTATGTTGGATCAAACTTCTTTTGGGGATATGGTTGTTGTTGTTGCTGCTGAAATGGTCTCCCAGGGAACACTGCTGCACAATCTTCTGTTTCTTGGAGTTGTGGGCAATAGTCAGTTGGGTGGCTTGTCTCAGTGCAAATACCACAAGGCCTTGAAGGAGGGGGTTGGGATGTCTTTTGAGCCAATGCAATCTGCCTCACCATAGTTGTCAATTCTTCTAACTTAGTATCAATCAAATGACTTTCAAGAGAAGAAGGACTTACTTGATGTACTCCTCGAACATGTGGTGTACCTCTATCACCTAATTGTTGGGAGTTTTGGGCCATCTTGTCGATCAACGCACGCGCAGCTACTGGTGTCTTGTCCACCAATGCTCCTCCAGCCACAGCATCTACCATGCTCCTCTCCATGGGTGTGAGTCCTTCGTAGAAGTATTGGATGAGGAGTTTCTCACTGATTTGGTGATGTGGGCAGCTTGCACACAACTTCTTGAATCTCTCCCAGTACTCATACATTGACTCCCCTTGGGCTTGCTTGATCCCCGATATCTCCTTTCGAATGGATGTGGTCCTTGATGCTGGAAAAAATCTCTGCAAGAAAAGACGTTTCAAATCGTTCCAACAAGTTACATCTTCGGGTTGTAAATAATACATCCAATCTTTCGCAGCTCCATCAAGTGAGAATGGGAATGCTCTTAGTTTGATTTGATCTTCAGATACATTTCTAGGTTTTAGGGTTGAGCAAACCACATTAAATTCTTTCAAATGTTTATTTGGATCCTCACCAGAGAGGCCATGAAACTTTGGAAGTAAGTGAATTAACCTAGATTTTAGTTCAAAGTCCGATTCAAGATTTGGGTATGCAATACAATTTGGTTGATAGTTAATATCAGGTGCAGCCAATTCTCGAATGGTTCTATTAAGTTCATTTCCATTGTTTCCAGCCATTGGTTCTTGTTTTATGGTTGAATTTGAATTGCTTCCAATTTCAATGTTCTGATATTGGAGTAATTCTCCAACTGGTTGAATGTTGAAACTTCCCGCAGATTGAGAATGTCTGATTCGTGCCCTAAGGCTATGTTCAATCTCAGGCTCAAGATCTAAGATATATTTGGGATTAGTTCGTGTCATAGATCAAATAAAAATGAAAAGAAAGAAAGTGGACCATAGTAAAATAAAAATGAAAAGTTTGAGTTGATGGTCCAAAAAGAAGTAGAAGAAAATAAAAGAAGAAGAAGAAAATTCAGATTGGGTAAAGAAGAAAGAAAGAAGAGAGGAAGAGAATAAAATTTAAAATAAAATAAATACCTCTAATTGGTTGAAATAATTACTTGCCTCCCCGGCAACGGCGCCAATTTGAAAGAGCGCTGTCGTGGGCGCCCTCAAATGATTAGTGTAATTTGGGGTACTTAGGTGCAGCAGAGTGGCTGACCAAGGTTGTCTCTCAAAGGAGGAAGTGAATTAAAACAATTATTAGAGGTATTATAGAAGTAAAATAAAAGATAATAAAAACACTACTTGAAAGGATGAGGGTGGTTGTTTATAGTTTATGAATCTAGAAGAAGTTTGCTGGAAGAAGATTGCATTTTTTTTTAATTTTGAAATGAAGTTTCGATTAGAATGACACAACAAAAAGATGTTTGTTTAGACAATATTTAAAAGACGTAATCGATATAACTCTACCTCTTCAATAATTTATTAATCATTATCATTTAAATTAATATTCACTTAATTATGATCCCTTAATTTGTTAAATCCCGAACCCTACGAGAATTAACTTTACCACGAAGATTGAAGTGAATTTAACCTTAGGCTAACTTCGGAACATGCAATCGCAGCACCCTGCTTTGATTGATGTTCTAAGATTAGCTTATGGTCAGTGGTAAATTAAGGTACATATCCACTCTGGAAATGAGGATGAATTGTGTTTAGGGATTATATTTGAACTCTACAAATTTATCCCGTGTGGTCTTGTATTACCGATTAAGATCGCGCTCTCACAATTTACACAAAATCCCGACCTCGCGTGTTTTTGTATACATTGTTCAATTGCTTGCTTAGTTTCTTACAATTTGAAAACACAATTCATGGATCATATTAAGTGAATTACAGTATCTCATTGATTCAAAATAATTAAATGAAGAGGGTAGAAGATAGATCAATTACTAAAAGACTACTCTTCCATGGGTGGCGTAATCATCGTAGAAGCGTTTTGCATGTGCAAAGGTTTAAAATGGGTATAACCCAATAACGCTTCTACTAAAGAATTCCAGCCCAATTAGGAAGATTAAGAGAAGAAGAAATTTAAACAAAACAGAAGAAAAGAGAATAAATAAAAGAATAACAAAGAAGTTTATTACATAAACAAAATCATTACAACATGAAGGAGAAGAAGAAGGCTTCGTCGAAGGGATCCTTGCTTCAAGAGCTACCCTTATTGAAATGGTTGGAGAATTGGATTGGATACACTTCTTCTCTGCCCTCAACTTTCCAATGCACGTCCCAACCCCTCCAAATGAGAAAAACTCCAATTTATAGAGGGGAGGGGAGGAGAGGTTACAAGTGGTTTCAAGTGTGAATGTGGAAATTCGGCCAAATATTTTATTCCAACTTTCACCGCCCATTTGACCACCAAAACGCGTGAATTGGCCGGCCTTCCAGAAGGATCAAATGTGCGTATATGTGTCTTCTATCTCCTCTCAAAATATGGGCTCAATACAGGCCCATATGAAGGAGTTATGGCCGAAATACAGAAGCTTCTCCATTCTGGCGAGCCCAGCCCAACTTTGACTTCATGGCCCAATTTCAACAACCAAATGAACTCTTTAGCTCTAGTGTCCTGAATAAAAGTTGTATATAATTAAGTTAGGAACACTGTTACAAAATTTCAATTTCAAATAATAAATATAAAAATATTTATCTTTGAAATACTACAATGCACTATTAAGGGTAAAACTGGAATTTTCACCAAATTTTCAAATGAATGATCAAATCCCAAATATTTTATAAATAAACATATTTAACAGAATGTGAGGAAATTATTTCATTTATTATCAATAAAATATTCAATAAAATAGTGTTTTATCAGGATGTCACTAGGAAAATCCTAGGAGTCAGAGAGCCATGGGTGGGAGGATCCGCAGGTGGGTAGGACGACGTCGGGGAGGACCAGATGAGGAAATCCAATGGGTGGAAGACTGATGGGGATCAATATCCTAGGAGAGAGGAAAGCCAACAGGGGGTGGGGGGGGGGAACTAATTTGGCTATAAGCTACCACCCCATGATGGGGAAAAATTCTAGGAAAACTTAGGGTGAGAGAAAAATGTGAGGGAGGGACCAGGTTAGAGAAACCGATATGATACCATGTAGAATAATAAGAGAGGTGGACCCAATACCCAAGATGTATCTCTAAGGGAGTCCTTGAGTTTATTTTATAATGAATAATAAATACCACATAATACCACAAGTTTCCTGTTGAATGCAAACCCCAAGAAAGATATTCTTTATCCTCTAGTGCTCAGAAGAAGAGAAAGTTGTACTGGTGGTCTATTGTTTTGATGGGGAAGGTGATCAATGGTGGACACCGATCAACAACACAAAGTCCAAATAGGAAATTGATTCCATGGTTTGGGATGAATTCAAGAAAATATTTTTCAATAAATATTTTCCCCGAACCCTCCATCTAAAGATGAAAATGGAATTACTCACACTGAAGCAAAATGAATATGAGTCTATCAGGACACACGGGCCAAAATTCACAAGGATTGCAAGATATTCCTTCAAATTTATCATGAACATTGAAATAAATGTGTATTTATTCTTTAGTAGAAGAAAGACGAGTCTACAAAAAGTGTTGGCGATTTGATACTTCAATAATTATGAGGGGGATTGTCTATTGTTCCCTCAAGGTTGAAATAGATATCAGAGACTCTTAGTGGTCTCATGGACCTAGAGACAAAATGATGAAAATGGAGTTTAATATGGGTGATAAATCCCATGATGGAAAGAAGACCCTACATCCCACATGTTAAAATTATGGGAATAAGCATCCTGGAAACTGCTTAAAGGGAACCAAGAGATGATTCAAATGTGGAAGAGAAGAGAATATGCCTAATAAATACTGAAAGGATATGAAGAATATAACTAATGTGAAAGAAGAAAGGAAGATTCAGATCAACACTCACTTATAGTGCAGTGTTTCATCTGCAAGGAACATGTGCTTTATGAAAACCATTTCCCTAATCCAAGGGTTGTTGGAGGCAATCAATAACAATAAACTCCAAGGTAGAAAAGAAGGGTATATGCTATCATTACTGCTAAGGTGGATCCCGACAATGATGTTATGATAGGTATACTAGTTATTCATTAAATAATAGAAAAACATACTTTTTTATTATGGTTATACACATTCTTTCATATTCTATATGTTTTAGAACTATCGAATCCCCACCATAAAATTCAAACCTTGAGTAATATGTGAGTACAAAAAATGGGTAAATCATTACATCCAAATTTCATAACTCCTCCCCAATTAATGTTTATGGATTGAACCACCTAGAAAATTCTGTCATACTCCCCTTGGTAGAGTTTGATTCTATATTGGGAATAGATTTAATATCTTTATATAAACCCAACATCAACTGTCAGGAAAGGGATATCACTCTTTACATCTCGAAGTATCTTCCAATCCTGTACAAGTTTAAGGATGGAGATGAATCTCCTTGAGAATCATCATCTCTATTGTGGATACTGTTTCCTTATGAACAAGGATATCTATCTCAAATGATTGATACAAAGGAGATAATCATGCTTGATGACATGCTCATCATGAGGGATTACATTGATGTATTCCCTGAAGAATTGTTCGGTCTTCCTCATGAGCAATAGATTGAGTTCTCAATTGAACTTATTCTTGTATATTTTCCTATATTAAATAAACCTTATATAATGGACACCATTGAGATTAAAGGACTAAACAAGAAATTATAAGAGAATCTGGACAAGGGTTTTATACGCCCAAGTGCTTCACCATATGGTGCACTAGTCCTTTTCGTCAAGAAGGATAGATCAATGTGCATCTACATTGATTATCACGTGCTAAAAAAAATCATGATAAAGAACAAGTATCCCCTTCTGTAGATAGATGAATTGTTTGACCAGATATATGGGGCTAGTTATTTCTATAAGGTGGACCTTTGGTTAGGATATCACCAATTGAAGGAGAGGAAGGAAGATATTCCCAAGACTATCTTTAGAAAAAGGTATGAACACTATGATTTCATAGCGAACCCCTTCAAACTATCTAATGCTTCAAAAAATTTTCATGTACTTGATGAATAGAGTCTTTAGAGATTACCTTGACAAATTTATGATAGTCTTTATCGATGATATTCTGATATACTCCAAAAGCAAGGAGGAGCATGAGGAATATTTGAATACTATGATAAAGACTTTGTGGAGGGATAAAATATATGCAAAGCACAACAAATTTGAGGCTTGGATGAAGGAAGTATAATTATTGGGGCATTTAGTCACCATAAAAGAGATATATGTGGACCATTCCAAGAAAAAGGCAATCGAAGAGTAACCCGAGCCAACATCTATAACTGAGATCCATAGTTTCCTTGGTCGAGCTGGGTATTACTAATGATTTTTGAAGAACTGTTCATGATTTACGAACCCACTAATCAAGATAAATTGGAAGGTAGAAAATTTTTTATGGACTAATGAATGTGAATACTACTTTAAAGAGTTGAAAAAAGTCTAATCACACTGGTTCTCACACTACCAATAAGTGGGGAACTCTTTGTGGTGTACAAAAATGCTTAAAATAACAGCTTAGGTTGTGTATTGATGAAAAATGATAAAATTATAGCCTATTCCTAAAGGAAGTTTCAAAATTAATGAGCAAAACTATCCCACACATGATCTGGAGTTGGCAGTTGTGATATTTGCATTGAAAATCTTGCGACATTATCTATATGGAGAGAATTGTGAGATGTATACTGATCATAAGAGTATAAAATATATATTCATACAAAATGAGCTTAATATGCACCAATAAAAATGGTTATAGATCATCAAGGATTATGAATTATCAATCCACCACCATCCTAGTAAGGAAAATAAGGTAGTGGATGCTCTAAGTAGAAAGGATCCTACATCTTTATCAATGGTGAGAATTGAGAAGGATATAATATTCCTAGACCTAAAAAGGATTTACATGGGAATCATTAAGGAAATAACATCATAAATCCTTTCTAAAATGATTTCTCAACCATCCCTTATTGAAAAAAATAAAGGATTCTCAAAGAAATGATCCCAAAATTTAGAAGAAGGTGAAGCCATGAGAAAAGGGAAATACTCAGAGTTCGAAATGGGTGAGGAAGGATTCATGAGATTTGGGTCACAACTATGTGTACCATCCAATACAGAGATAAATAAAGAGCTTATAAATGACACACATAGCTCAAACATCACTATTCACCTAGGTAGCACAACGATGTATTGAGATCTCTGAGAGAACTATTGGTGGGATAATATGAAGAGAGAGATAGCTGAATATACATCAAAGTGCCTAGTATATCAGCAAGTGAAGAATGAAATAAAGACCTCTAAGGGGATGATTCAACCACTATCTATACCAACATGTAAATGGGAAAACATCACCATGTACATTTTCATTGTACTTCCAAAGACATCCATAGAAAACAATGCTATATAGGTTGTTATGGATCGTCTTACAAATATAGCTCACTTTATCACAATTCAAGAGTACTTATCACTGGATCAACTTGCACAGATATACATCAAATAAGTTTTAAAGATACATGGGGTACCATTATTTATTTTATCCAATTGAGATATGAGATTCACCTCTAAGTTCGGAAAAAGTGTCCAATATTTTCTAAGCAGTGAGATGAATTTTAGTACGACTTCTCATCCTCAAACTGATAGTCAATCTGAACAGACTATTCAAATACTTTAAGACATGTTGATATCAATTCTATGGACTTCAAGGGAGGATGAGACCAACATTTTACTCTAATTTATTTCTCTTACAACAACATTTTCAACTTGAGTATCCAAATTGATCCATATGAATCCCTCTATGGGAAAATATGTAGAACATTGGTATGCTATGATGAAGTCGGTGAACGTAAGCTGCTAGGACTTGAAATGGATGAAGAAATGGTTGAAAAGGTGACAACCATTCAACAACACATAACAACATCCCAAAGTCAACAAAAGAGTTATCAAAAAAATCATCGATGATACCATGACTTTAAGGCTAAAGGCATGGTATTCCTCCACATATTTCCATGGAAGAAAATCATGAGATTTGGAAATAAAGGAAAGGTAAGTCCCAGGTAAAATGACCCATTATATATTCTTGATCTTGTTGGAGTCATAGAATATTGAATAACACTTCCACCTACCATATATCAAGTACAAAATGTATTCCACATATCCCTCTTGAGAAAGTACATAAATGATCCTTCACATGTACTAAATTTAGATGTGGTACAATTGGAGAATGATCTCTCATATGAGAAGAAGCCAATGAAGATCTTGGATCATAGATATAAAGTTATATAAAACAAGACTAATCATTTGGTCAAAGTACTATGGAAGAACCATATGTATGAAGACACAACATGGGAACCTAATGAAGCAATGGAGGAGAAGTACCCAAACCTGTTTTCAACTTAGAATGAAAAACAAAATTTCGAGGGTGAAATTTCATGAGGGAAAAATGTAATGAAAAAAAACTTTTATCAATGTAAATTACCTTCTTATAATTATTTCATGTAGTATAAATCACATTAAATAAAATAAAGAACACAATATAAAATTTATAAATTAAGAATTAATTAAATAATAAGTATTTCTAGAAGTTAAGAAACCAATACCGATGAAATATATGACATCTCAACCTGGGTGCCACTGAGTGGTGCCATGAGATAGTTGGACACATGCCCTCAGGCATGACTCCCCATATTATAGAGGGTGCCGACTAGCAGTGAGGGTTTGGTAAGTCAGTCTTGGGGAGAGTATACCCTCTTTTATTAGAATAAAACACCAATGAAAGAAAATAGAAATAACCAAGTGAGGAAGTGTATAAATAACCAGAACAAATCCATGTCATATTATAACCAAAACATGAAAATACAATAATAAAATAAAAGCTAAAACATGCTATGAAAATACAACTTTCAAGTGTCTACAATGATACTCAAAGTAAAGACACAATGACTCCAAAGCAGGTCCCGAACCTCATATGGTTCCCTCTCCCATGCTCCAATCCCTAACAGAAACCTATCCCAGGGCCTTTCCCTTATCATGTCCTGCAACAAAAAAGTATACCCAGGTGCCGATCAAGTGGCCCTAATAGGGTGTGAGTACAACTCAATAGGCCACCACCAACGGTGTCTAAAACAAGTCCAGTAAAAAGATAGTGTATACAGTTTTATGAAGAAATAATTACAATTCATAATTTAAATAGTTATCACATTGTCATTTAATCTTAAATCAACACATTAGTCCAATTTCAATTCATGTTTCCCATTTTAATCATCATTCAATATCATTAATCATTTGGTGTAGGTTGTCATGCCTAGCACCACAAATATCATTTGAATCTTCATTCATTATTATCATTCATTTGGTGTAGGTCGTCATGCCTAGCACCAAAAATCTCATTGAATCATTATTCATTTGGTGTAGGTCATCATGCTTAGAACCACAAATCTCATTTAATCATCATTCATTATTATCATTCATTTTGAGTAGGTCATCATTCCTAGCACCAAAAATCTCATTGAGTGCAGGTCGTCATGCCTAGAACTCCTTTTCTCATTCGGTGTAGGTCATCATGCCTAGCACCCTATAATATCAAGATTAGATAACTATTGGGAAGGAGCACCATATCCAAGTACCAAATTCTAATTGTTCTATAATTCCATATCTAACACCACAAAAATCTCATCCTTTTAACCATTATTTAATTCATAATAATTTTCCAAATTATTCACTTACTAATCCAATGATTAGTTAAACATTTCTAAGTTCATTAGTTAATTCAAAAATTAACTAAGCACATAACCCATTAATTAATTCATCAATTAATTAATCATTCAATACCATAATCATTCCATAATTAATTCTTCACAATTAATTATCCATATCAAAAACCAACATGTCATAATTAATTCTCACAATTAATTATCTTAGATCACAATAAGGCAAATAATTAATTATCTTTGGTAAACATCATGGAACATAATTAATTATCAAAATTAATTATCTTACATAGCCAAACATAATTCCATAATTAATTCCCCCCAATTAATTATCTTATCACAATAAATTAAATATCTCAATTAAAAAAACTCAACCAGTAACAAATTTCCAAAATATCTATTTGGGAAACCCCCTTAATTTGATCCATGATTCCATCATCAATTAACCACCAAGGAAACTCAATTCAATTCCAATTTATTAATTACTCCAATTTAGGAAATCATTTATCAAGGGAATATATCAAATCATAAACTCACATTCACATATCATAAATCATGACTATGGGAGTTCTATTTAGACCACCTACCTCGGTTTATTGATGGAAGTTATCCCAACAAAAATCCCCAAAATCCGAGCAGCACAACATCATTGATCAAGCTCCAGATCTAAATTCATAAACCAGAATTAAGATCAAAGGCATAAAGATATTGAAAATATATATCTAGATCTAAAATCCTAGATCTAGATATCAACCTAGAGGTTTAAATCCAATAAAATGGTAGAGATCTTCCATGAAAATATTTATGAAAGATGGAGGAATGAATGGGAGAAGCGACGAGATGAAATCCACTTACTAGGAGGAGAGTGAATCTTCAATAGAGGTTTTCAATATCAAATAACGGTGTTCGGATCACCTTGGAATCCATCTGGAAGGATCTGAGATCACCCAAAAATTGTCAAACCTGAGCCTAGGTTGAATTAGAGAGGTTTCGGGGGTTTGAGTGGTTTTAACACCAATTTTTGTATTAAACTACTTTGCGCACATGGTTTAAACTTGGAGTCCGCATGGTTTGGCCAAACCATGCGCCATTTATACGATCTTCCACTACCCTCATGACTTGATGGTGCACGGTTAGGCAAACTCTGCGCCAACCGTGCTGACCTCCACTGTCCGCACGGTTAGCTTACAGACAGTTTGGCCAAACTGTGCGCAGACCGCGCACAACCCCTATCTTCCCTAGATTCTTAAAAACTTCATCCAAACACACCCCATGTCATACCCCAAGCCAAAGGTACTTAAATAATAACAAAAATTACCTAAAAACATACCTGATATTTCTCTACAAAAGGACAAGATCTTATAATCTACCCACCTTATAACAGCTCGTCCCCGAGCTACACTCCCGAACTCCTCTAAGATTCTAGGACAAAAAGATTAGGCCAATGATACCTCATGTATACTCCCCATTCCCAAGTTTCCTCTTGAACACTTCCATGTTTCCATAAAAAATGAACTAATGACACGGTATTTCCCCATAACACTTTCTCATTTCGACCCAGCACACGTATCATATGCTCATCAAAGGACACATCTATCTCAAGGTAAACCTCTTCCCTATCAATAACATGAGAAGGGATGGGGTTATACCACCATAGTTTTGACACATGGAAAACATAATTCATAGTGATGAATTTATACGAAAGTGATAATCAGTATGCCATTAGCCCAATTCTCTCCAACACCTCAAATGGTCCTACAAACCTGGGCACCAACTTTCCCTACCTCTGTATCCTGTGGTGACCCAATCTAGGCGACACCTAAAGGAATACATGATCAACCTTTGTAAAATCTAGGGGTCATATCCGTCTATCAACATAAGAATTCTATCTACTCTGAGCTGTAGCCATACATTTCCGAATTAACTGCACCCGCTCCGATGTATTTTGAATGAGACTCGGTCCCAACAGCTCTGACTCATTCGCCTATAACCAACATAGAGGTGATCTATAAGGTATACCATAAAGTTACTTGTATGGTTCCATCTATATAGTTTCCTGATAACTATTGTTATAAGAGAAATCCACTAAAGCCAAGTTCTTCTCCCAAGAACCACCAAAGTCAAGCACACATTCTCACAACATATCCTATAACACTTGTATGGTACGCTCTGACTTCCCATCTGTCTATGGGTGGAAGGATTTACTTAATAGAACTTTTATACCAAGAACCTTCTGTAATCCCTTTTAGAAGTGTGATGTAAAGCATGAATCTCTATTTGAAACTATAGTTCGTGGAACCCCATGCAAGAGAACTATCTCTCTCATGTACAACTCTACCAAATTCTATACTATAAAGGTTTCCTTGATAAGAAAGAAGTGTACTACCTTCGTTAGACAATCCACAATGACCCAAATAGCATCATTCTTCCTAAAAGTCTTTGTAATCCCTACCATGAAATATATTGTTACATCATCCCACTTCCATTCTAAAATAGGCAATGATTTCAAAAGGCCTCCAGGTCATTGATGCTCTGCCTTCACCTTCTGACAAGTGAAACATCTTGTTACAAACCCTGTTATATCCTTTTTCATTCTTGGCCACCAAAACTATCGTCATAGGTCACAATAAATTTTTTTCACCCCAGGATGTACTGCCCACTTTGAGGCATGAAATTTTTTCATGAGTTCCACTCACATACTTGTAGTCACAACAAACCAATTTTTCACATAGATGATATCATCCTCATCTATCATCCATTATGAAGGTGTATCCCCACCTTTAAGGCTTTACCTTAAGGCTAAAAACTCCGGATCCTCATACTTCCTATCCCTAATCCGTCTCAAGAGTGTAGACTCCACTACCACAGAAACCAAAGTCATCCTCTCCTGACTCTACTGAACTACCCCATGCATTTATGCTAGAAAAGTCATCCTCTTCTACTCTACACTTGAATCATGTACCAACTGAGTTTGAGTTTTCCTACTCAAGGAATTATCCACATTATTCCCTTTATTGGGGGTATATGCCAGTTTAAAATCGAAGGACTGCATATACACCACCCATATTCAATATCAAAGATTCAAGTCACGCTGTTAAAAGATACACTTCAAGATTTTGTGATTCGTAAAAATTATAATTTTTTCACCCAAAAGATAGTGTCTCTAAAAATTAAGATCTTAAACCACTACTGATAACTCGAGGTCATGCATTGGGTAATTTTATTCATGTGGCCTCTACTTCCAAGACCCATAAGAAATGACTCTATCCCCTTTCATCAACAAAAATCTAAGTTCGACACTAGAATCATCATAATACATTGTGTAGTCTTAACCTGACTCAAGTAAGATCAAAATTGGTGTCGATGTCAAGTGCTTCTTAAACTCCTCGAAAGAATTATCGCATGATCCTTCCCACTCAAACTTTATATATTTTTTTGTCAAACTTGTAAGTGGTGCTGCCAAATGGGAAAAGTTTTGGATTAACCTCCTTTAATATCCAGATAACCCCAAAAATATTTGGATACCAAAAAAATTATTGGGATGCTCCTAAGAAACCACCACCTGTACCTTTTTTGGGTCCACTCCCACACCTTCTTCCAAGATGATGTGCCCCAAAAGTGTACTCTATCAATCCAAAACTGAAATTTATATATATTGGCATATAGATGATGCTATCTCAGTGTACCCAGGACGATGTCAAGATGTTGGGTATGATCGTCATGAGTCTTAGAATAAACCAACATTTCATTCGCAAACACCACCACAAACTGATCCAAATACAGATGAAAGATCCTGTTTATTAAGGCCATAAACACTACTAGAGAATTTGTTAACCCAAATGGAATTATGAAAAACTTATAAAGGCCATAAATGCTTTTGAAAGTAGTTCTTGGTATATCAGAAGTTCTAACTCCCACTTGATGATACCCTGATATTAGATCGATCTTTGAGAACACAGAAGCCCCTTTTAGCTGGTCAAATAGATCATCGATACACAAAAGAGGATATCAGTTCTTTACATTCATTTTATTCAACTTATAGTAATCGACACACAAGCGTAAACTCCCATCATCCTTCTTTGCAAACAAAATAGGTAATCCCCAAGGAGACATACTTGGATGGATAAACCCTTTATACTCCAACTCCTCTAATTTAATTTTGAGCTCTTGAAGCTTATTTAGTTCCATTTTGTAAGGTGGAATAGATACTGGCTCTGCCCCCGACATGAGCTCATTAGTGAAGTCCACATCTCTCTCAAGTGGAAACCCTGAAAAGTCTTCAGGAAATACATCTCGAAACAGCTTTACTACTAGTGGAAGGACGTCTTTTCTAACACTCCAATTATCTATCAAAAGACTAGAAACTTTGGATGTGAAATCTCCCAGTTGCTGAGTAATTAGGCTAGCTCGGCCTGTATGGATATTCCATTCTCCACTAAGAACATATTGGTCACCCTCAGGAGATACAAATGTCACTCTCATGTGGTAACAATCTATGTGGGATTAGTATTTGACTATCCAATCCATACCCATAATCAAGTCTAAGCTCATTATATCAAGGACATAGATATACCAAAGTAAATGATAATCTACGATCACTAGAGAACATCCCTTGAATAAATAAATATCCCTATTATGTGTTCCCAATGGTGTATCAATATTCATCATCCCACTTACAGACTCCACCTCCAGGATCAATCCATTAACAAGGTTTGAAGATATAAAGGAATGAGAGGCACCAATATGAAACAAGGCACTAGATAAAGTAGAAGAAACTATAATAATACATCTCACTATAGATAGACCATCCTCACTCTCCACAATTGTAGGATGCACTGCATGTAATTATCCTACCTCTCTTCCCTTTGGTGTCATCTGACTCCTCTGAGAAGCACCACTCTACTGATATAGTCACTCATTCCTTGAACCACCACGTCTACTACCTATACTGCCTCTGCCAATAGAACTTCAGCATCCAAACCTATATGGTGTAGAAGACCCCTTTCCATACTCTAACTCTAAGAAATTGATCCCTCAGCACGATCTTGTCACTAATTCCTACAGAAATTATGTAGGTGTCACATCTTTCCACAAAACTATCACTCCAATGGTGGTAAAAGAAAATGTGTATGATAGTTTCCTTGCCTACCACATTGGTGGAAATGCACATGAAAAAGATCCGGTGCAACTGTTCTTCGAGACCATCCACCTTGCTTTCCACTGTACTGACTAAGATTCTCATAGTAGAATTTCCTGCTCTCAGAAGGAAAATTCCCTAATTTTCTAGTGATAGTTAATTGTACAGAACTCGAAGCCTCCTTCAGGTTACCCTATAAAATGAGAGCCTAATTAACCACTTCTAAGAATTTATTCAGCCTAAAGATATTCACCTGGGACTTAATTTCACACGTAAGTCCTTCCTAAAATAGTTTTGCTGAAGAAGCCTCATCTACCTCCAAAGCCGGAACAAAAAACTATAAATCTATAAAATTTCCAGCGTATTCCATTATGGACATGCTTCCTTGGGTCAAATGCATAAAATATGAAGCCTTATTTTTCCTCGGTGTATCTGGATAGAAGTGCTCTAATAACTTCTCTAGAAAGTCCTTCCATAACATCTCGTCAGTCTGTCCAGATCATACCTGAATGTCCCACTAGGGATTTGTTGAAACCCGTAGCATATAAGAATCTAACTTTACCCTTCTCTCAGATGGAGTCTCCAAATGGTCAAGTATCTTATCTATAGATTCAATCCATAATTCAGCTCCCTCAGGTCCACCCTCTCCAGTAAAAGTTGGAGGGTGCTGCAGTTGAAACTCCCTTGTCAACTCAGACATGCTTTTCTGAACCTGCCCTGGGTCTCTATCCATAAACTATATGAACCAGAAAAATTATCTTGGAACCGTTCTCCTTCTTCCTCATCTTTCACCAATGGTGCCTCAAGTTCCTTATTTAGAAGTTCATTCTGGGATATACCCCTCGATATCTCCCTCAAAAAGCTTCATGGAGGCATACCTCTTCAAAGACAAAAACACATCTCAGGTCTCATAACGAAAGCTTAAAACATTTACATAAGAGTAGAAAATAACACAAAAAGTTTACACATGTCATTTACCCCTTTTTATCACCACACGGTCAACACTAAGGACTTATCACTACCATTAACCATCCCACTCCTAGGTCTTGGTTAACAAGGGTACATTAATTATCATTAATTAATTTAGGTATTAATTAAACACATTATCTCAAATTAATTAATTGAACAATTAATTAATTTCTCATACTCAATTCAAAAATTAAGGCTCTCATTAGACACCCATTTATTCTCATATTGCACCATTATTTCAATATCACAATAAGGAAAAATAGTTGAAGTTCAAAAACTTACCTATAACCCATTTTCCTGTGAGTGCCTAGAATGATGCATGCCACAATAACCCTAAGTTACTAGAATGATGCATACAGACTCAAGTATCGTGCCTCTTTAGGCGTTGAATCAAAATTCAATAGTTTTCAAAACAAATATCACATCACACCAAAATCGCATCACCCAAGGTGAAATAATATCCAACTATAACAATAAACAACAATCACAACAATCCCACCCTAACTACTCAGATTTTCCCCCATACATGGGTTTTCAACTCCCATACATGAGCTCATTACCAAGCCTTGAATATTTATAGTCTCCTTTCTACCTTTCCAAAAATAGTAATACAAAAGAAGAAGAAATAAAATAAAACCCCTCTGATACCACTTCGTGACATCCTGACCCGGGTGCCATTGAGCGGTGCCCCGAGCTGGTTGCCCGCATGCCCTCGAGCAAGCCTCCCCGTATGCCAGAGGGTGCTGAATAGCAGCGAGGGTCTGGTAAGTTAGTCTTGGGGATACTATACTCTCTTTTATTAGAATAAAACACCAATGGAATCAAATAGAAATAACAAGTGTTGAAGCACATAAATAACTAGAACAAATCCATGTCATATGATAACCAAAATAGGAAAATATAATACTCAACTAAAAGGTAAAACATGCTATGATAATGCAAATGTCAAGTGCCTATAATGAAACTCAAATTAAAGACACAATGACTCCAAATATTGTCTCGAAACACATCTGGTTCCCTCTCCCATGCTTCAATCCCAAACAAAAACTGATCCCAAGGCCTTGCCCTTAACATATCCTACAACAACAAAGTCTACTTAGGTGCCAATCAGGCAGCAATAATAGGATGTTAGTACAACACAATATGCCACCACCAACATTGTCTAAAACGAGTCCAGTCCAAAGATAGTGCATGCAATTTAATAAATCAATAAATTCAAAGTGTAATTTAAATATTTATTACATTTTCATTTAATCTTAAATGAACACATTAGGACAATTTCAATTCATGTTTCCCATTTGAATCATCATTAAATGTCATTAATCATTTGGTGTAGGTCATCATGCCTAGAACCCCAAATCTCAGTTGAATAATCACTCAATATTATCATTAATTTGGTGCAAGTATTCATGTCTAGTACCACAAATCTTGTTGAATCACAATTCATTATTATCATTCATTTATTGTAGGTCATAATTCATTATCATCATTCATTTGGTGTAGGTCTTCATGCCTAGCTCCATAAATATTTTTGAGTACAGGTCATCATGCTTTGCACTTCTTTTCTCATTTAGTGTAGGTCTTTATGCCTAAAACCCCATAATCATAAGCTTGGATAACTATTGGGTAGGAACGCCATGTCCAAGTCCCAAATTCTAATTGCTCTAGAATGCCATTTCTAGAACCAAAAAAATCTCATCTATTTAATAATTATTTAATTCCAAAGAATTTTCCACATTATTCACATACCAATCCAATGATTAGTTAAACATTTATAAGGCCATTAGTTAATTCAATAATTAACTAAGCACATAACCCATTAATTAATTCATAAATTAATCAATCAATCAATACCATTATCATTCCATAATCAATTATTCACAATTAATTATCCATATCAAAATCCAACATGTCATAATTAATTTTGACAACTAATTATCTTAGATCACAACATGTCACATAATTAATTCTCTCAATTAATTATCTTTGGTCAATATCATGGCACATAATTAATTCTAGGAATTAATTATCTTATATATCCAAACATAATTCCATAATTAATTACCCATAATTAATTATCTTATCACAATCAATTAAAATTATCAATTACCAAAACTTATCCCATAACAAATATCCAAAATATTTATTTGGGAAACCCCCTTCATTTGTTCCATGATTCCATCATCAATTAACCACCGAGGAAACTCAATTCAACTCCACTTTACTAATTACCTCAATTTAGGAAATCATTTAATGAGGAAATCTAGAAAATCAGAAACTCACATTCACATATCATAAATCATGACTATGGGAGTTATATTTATACCACCTACCTCAGTTTATTGATGGAAGTTATCCCAATGTAAATCCACAAAATCTGAGTGGCACAACGTTGTTGATCAAGCTTCAGATCTAAATTCCTAAACCAGAATTAAGATAAAAGACATAAAGATCTTGAAAATATAGATCTAGATCCATAATACTATATATAGATCTCAAACCATAGGTTTAGATCCAATAAAACGGTGGAGATCATCCATGAAAAGATTAATGAAATATGGAAGAAAGAATGGGAGAAGTGACAGGATGAAATCCACTTACCGGGAGGAGAGCATATTTTAAATCTAGGATTTTTATATCAAATAAGGGTGTTCAAATTGCCTTGGTATCCCTTAGGAAGGCTCTGAGATCAAACATAAATTTTCAAGCATGATCCTAGGTCAAATTAGATAGGTTTCAGGGGTTAGGTGGGTTTAAAACCAATTTTCGGATTAAACTGCTCTGCGCGCACGATTTCACCCGGGAGTCTGCACGGTTTGGCCAAACCATGCACCAACCATGCAGTCTTCCACTCCCTATATGGCTTGATGGTGCACATTTAGGCAAACCATCCACCAACTATACCGACATCCACTATCTGCACAGTTAGATTGGGCACGGTTTGGCCAAACCGTGCACAAACCATGCACAACCCCTGTCTTACCTAGTTTCTTAAAAACTTCATCCAAACACATCCCAGGTCATAAACCAAACCAAAGTACTTAAATAATAACAAATATTACCTGAAAAATGCATGATATTTCTCTAGAAAAGACCCAGATCTTACAAAATTGTAACTTGACATTTGGAATAGTAATGTGACCCTTATGAATAGTAAAGTGGAAAATGGAATAATAACATCAACTATAAAATTATAAATAAAATTTAAGCATCTTATAAGTGGTAATATGATATAATTATATCATATTTAAGTAAATAAATGTTCTAGAAATTATTAATTAAGTGTTGATATTTTTATAAAAAATAAGTATTTATTTTTAATTTTATAATTAATATAACGTTTTAAAAGAAAATTTATTTCCATAAAATTTACTCATAAATTAATAATTTTTTATCTTATTATTGTAATATAATTTTATGAGTCCTTAATTAATTTTCCTAAGTGTTAAAAAATCAAATATAATTTTAAAATTTGTATATTCTAAGTAAATGATGATTTTAATTAAAAATTAAAACTCTCATATTTAGAAAATTATTTTCATAAAATGGAGTTTATTTTTTAATTCTAAATGTTGAAAAATAGTTAGGTTGAATTTTTGGGATTTTTCTGAAATACTTGAATTTTTTGTCAATAGTAAAATACGGTAATTTATGCTATAAGCCAACTGCTTGATTTATTGATCCATTAATGATGTATGGCTCATATAAGCCCTAAATATATAACTATCATTCATTATTTTACTATATTTGGTGATAATTCTCAAACTATTCATAGTCTTGAGGCAAAATAATAAACTAATGAATACAATAATGAGAAAAAACCTCTCCCCCCTATAAATACCACCTATAACAACATATTCTCCTCACGGATCTCAAGATTTAATCCATGTGAAAATTCTACTAAATACTATTATAAATACCCTCTTCCACTTCCATGATCTCTTTATCTCACCAAAACACCAAAACCTTTACCATAAGGAGGAGAAATTCAAGAGGCAAATTCCTCTTTCTTTAAATTTCTTTTTCTTTTCTTATTATCTCCCTTTATCCCATTATACAAGTAATGTGATAACTGAATTATATTAAATAAAATATAATTTTATTATATTAATGTAATAATCTATCATCAGTACCCCTTTTATTCTCCCTTTTTTCAAAAAATGAAATTATCACCCGTGATGTGTCAATTTACCGACATCATGGATGATGAGTTTTCATTTTCCTTTAACGCCTTCAAGGATTTTCATAAAACTATTTTTAATGGTTTAAAAAGATTTTAAAATATATGTTATAACCTTTTTTATGTTCTGGAGCTAATATTTATACATAATACTAAATGATAAAACAAAATGAGTTTGTTGTGGTCGAAAACCGTCAAAATTAACCTAACCAATTATCATTAACTATTTATCTAATGATTCATCCTCATACCATATAAAAAAATTATTTATAAGATCATTTAACCTTATGTATGTTCATTAATAACTTATAACTTCAATTTTGGATTTCTATTTACATCTTATATGAACTTCCATACTCTTATACAAGCGAACCGATCATGAAAACTAAGAAAATGAGTACTCTCGAACGATTAAATTGAACACTATAACTCATAAAAAAGGCCATAAATTAACTAAATAAAATTATAATAAATCAAATACATGTAGAAAAATTTATTTAATTTTTAATTAGTGGATTTAATTTGATTATCCAGGACATTAAGATCAAGTGCAGAACTGTTTCAGACATAAGGTAAGGGATTCTACCCAAACCCCCATTTTTTCTTTCGAGTTACTCTTTATCCATATTTAACACAATGTAATTATTATTTATTTTTGTTTCTAAATTAAATTTATGTGTTCTAAACTCATGTATCCAAATCATATCATCCTTCTTTTATGGGGAAATACATGTTTTAAAAAGGTTCTCTTCTTAAAACTTCATGGTAAGGGAACATCCCGATTTCTTACCTATTTTCAAGTGCACTCCATAATCTATTTTAATACACCATTATTTTTATAAAATCACTCATTTTATCATGAAAAACTTTCTTGGTTCAATTATGGTTTTATGAAAACAAATATGTATTTTTCTCTTTAAACTCTCTTTAACATTTTCCTTAAACAACACTAAAATGTTTCATATATAATGTCTCTTAAACACTCTTTTTAAGTGTTTTCACTTTGGTTTGACATAAATTATCATGATCTATGCCTATTTTACCTTATTAATTACCATGTATGATTCAAATCCATTCTTTCATGGACACCATTATGATATTCCCTTTTGTTATGCCTTATGACATTATTATGATACCAAATTATTTCCATGGATGACCCTTGTGCTTGATTCTTCATGTAGCACACATATGCATGAACATGTCATGATGTGTGTGTCTAGATAGAACTCCAATTCATTGGGTAATGTTTAGTTTCATGAGAAGTCATGTTGGGATATAGAATTAACCTGATTCCTTTAGGGGACTTTGTCCACCATGTGATATAGTCTTGGCGGTTAGTCTTGAATCGTGTTTATGTCATGTTTTTTGTTGTTTCCACATTCCTATAACACCATAATTTACATGTTATTATTCCTTATGTTTATTCATGTTCTATGAATTTAATTCCATCATGTTATGTATTCTAACCCATGTGCTATGTTTTATTCCTATGCTTATTTTCTTATGGGGCTTTTTAGATCATCCCTTTTGTTCATGTATTCCCTAGGTTGTCCTATACAGTTATAAGGGCTAAAATGGAGTTATGATATCATTATAAAGATTAAATAAAATATATTTTTAGTTTTGTTCCATGAATTTTAATTATTTACCTAATCTTCCAAAGACACTAGAATTTACGATCCTTTACTTGTAATTTTATGGTTAATTATGCTTAAAATCATTTGATGCTATGTGTAAAAGGATAAGTTCATTAGACTAGAGGAGGATACTAAGGCAGATGATATGAATTTAGAAGTTATGGATAATAGAAATGGGGGGGGGGGGGGTTCGGTAATAATGGAGATAAATTAGTAGGTTTCAGTAATAGCGTAGAGATGGGAAAATAATGAAAAATTATGCGGTGGTGAAACATGGAAGGGGAGGACACATGATTTAGTTTATACAATATATTTTTCTTTGGAATTTTTTTTCTATTTACATTTTTCTAAGTGTATTTTAAAATGTGTTAAACTATTTAAATAGATAATATTTTTTAGAAAATAAAATAAAAAATAGAAATTTTTTTCTATTTCCAAAAACACTGAGAATAACTATATTTCCAACTACTGATGGGAATACTTGATAAGAAAGTGAATGAAAGATAAAAGCAAGAGACCACTATATATTACATCCAAATAGTTTCATAGGTACTCAAATTAACCCATAAAAAGGTAAATATTCATAACATGCAATTTTATATCTATACATGAAGAAACACTAAGGATTGGAAGCATGACAGTAACATTTTTAGAACTAAGGGAAAAAAACTATATTATGAAGCTATTTAACAACACTTATTTGGAAACTTATTATAGAAATTATAATTTATGATAAGTAGCTAAAATAATTAAGTAGTGTTTATTCTGTTTTTGAAAAAAACCCTTTACACTTGTATTCCGGAAGAAGGCCACTAAAAAAAGTGACACAAGAAAATTTTCAATAATAAATCTGGTAACACATATATAAAATCTATTTTCATAAGTAATAATTATTATGATAATCTATAAATTAATGGTGTTTGAAAACAATTATTTGAAAATTCATATACATAATCATTTATGATAAGTCTTAAGTGTTAAGAGTATTTTTCAATTAGTGGTGTTCGACAACTATTATTTCAGAACCAAGGGAATAAAACTATATTATGGCTCTATTTTACAACACTTATTTTGAAACACATATAAAAAATCACTTATCATGAGTAATAAGTGTTATGTTAATTTCTCAATAAGTGGTGTTTGATAATACATATTTTCATAAACAATGGAAACATATTATATCATGACTGTATTTGGAAACTCTTTTTTAGAAACTATATAATGGATCTTTTTGAGAACAATTATCTTGAAAATCATATACAAAATCACTTTTTATAAGTAATAAGTGTTGTGAGAATTTCTAAATTAGTGGTGTTTGATGAAACTTAATTGGAGACACATATACAAAATCATTTATCATAAGTAATAAGTGATGTGAACATTTCCCAATTAATGTTGTTGGGAAACTTAAAAACAATTAAAATCCATTTATAACAAAAATAATATTAATAATAAACTAAAAAATATGTGAATTACTAGTTTTAAATAATAAATAAAACATTAATGCCTAAATATCATATTAGAAAAGAATGGAGATATCAATAATAACAGGATTTATATCTCTCAGTGTTCATAAAAACTAAGCTAATTCTAAAAGAAATCTAATTTAGAGAGGTATTGTTTTATTTTAATTTTTTCACCGATTTCTATATGTGAATAGTTAACATAATGCTGGAATATGTAAATACATTCAAAAAATATAAAATTACCTGATGAGCATTCTGATTTGTAGATTTTTCAGGATTCAAATTTCAATCAGAATGAAAAGCATGTGATATTTGGGCATCCATTCCTACAAAAAAAAAGAAAAATACAAGTTTAACATTTGAGTAAAATTCAACACCATAATCCAAAGATGGATAACTTGTTTTTAGGATTTTTTTAAAAATACTTATAAAAATTTATCCCAATACTTCACTTCTACTTGACAATGATCATTGATATGTGCCTCTATATAGAGAATTACATTTTTTATGAAAAGGTGTTTTATGAAACATATTTAATTTATTTTATTTAGTAATTTAAGTGTAGGTATATTTTTAGGAATAGAAAAAACACAACATATTCTTTCAAGTTCCTTATCATGAGTGATGAGTGCTATAAAAAGTTTTCAGAAAGTGATATTAAACACAACCACATATAAAGTCAGTTTGTGTAAGTGTTTAAAATTTTCACATTAAAAAAACTTTTTAGTAACATGTTTTCTTTATAAATATATGAGTAATTTTTTTTTACAAAATGGAAAAAAAGTCACTTTTTTTTAAACAATTACCAAGGTGATAAGAATTATAAACACTTATATAGATACAAACTCTTGGATAATGATATTATTCCGACTATTGTCACTGATTTTGATAACACTTTTCTCATTGGTGTTCCCCTTGATCATGAAATCAGAGACACTGTCTTCAGCTTGAACCCTAACAGTACCTCGGGCCCTGATGGTTTTAATAATGGATTCTATCAAAAATATTGGGATATTATCCAAACCTAAGTTTGAAAACTTGTTAAAAATTTCTTTTTAGTGGCTGCCTACCCCATGGATTGAATTCCCAATTTATTACTTTGATTGCCAAGGTAGACAATGCCTCTGAAATTCATCTCTTTAGACCCATATATCTTATCAACACTCTCTATAAAATCATCACCAAACTGATTGCGAATAGACTTACCAATATTACAAATAAAATCATCTCATGGAATAAATTTGGTTTTTTCAAAGGAATATCCATCCAGGACTGCATTTTTATTACCTATGAATGCACTAACATGTTAAAAAATAAAAATAGAGGTGGAAACATTGCTATACAACTTGACATTAGGAAAGAATTTGATACAATGTATTGGGATTTAATCTTCAAAGTTCTTCATGTATTTGTATTCAACAATATCTTCATCTCTAGAATCAAAACCCTTTTAAATTCATCTCACATTTCCATCCTGATCAATGGATCTCCCAGAGGCTACGTCAATTGTATCAAAGGTGTCAGACAAGGTGATCCCCTATCTTTAATCCTTTTTTTATTATATAGGACTATTTAATTCATATGATCACTTGTCTGGTTTATCAAAATAAACTTAAACCTATTCATGCTTATTGGAATGTGAATACTCCCACCCACCTCCTTTACGCAGATGACATCATTCTATTTCTAAAGGGTGATAAAAGAAATAATAGAACTCTCAAAACTACTCTTACTCATGACGAAGAGGTCTCGTATCATGTCATTGGCTGGAATAAATCCTCCATCTACTTTGGGAAAAAATTATGACTAGTAGAAAAAGTGGTATCATCAATGATCTTGCAATCAAATAAGTAACTATTCCCTTCAAGTACCTTGGGGTTACCATCTTTTAGGGTAGACCCAAATCAAGCTATTTCTCAAACATTTTTGATCATATTATTAATCATATTTCCACTTGGAAAGTAAAATCTCTTTCCTTGGTGGGGAGAGACTGTCTTTTCAAGTCGGTCATTGTCTCCAAATTGGTCTACTCTATGATGGTCTACAATTGGCCAGCTATTCTCATTAAAAAAATGAATGTTTACATCAAAAAATTTGTTTGGACTTGCATCACCTTGGAATTTTTTTTGACTATTTCTTGGGCCACTAGTTGTAAGCCTTTGGACAAGGGTGGTCTTGGTATTAAAAATTTAAAACTCTTTAATGAGGCAATTCAATAAATATTAACTTGGAACCAGATTCACAATGATGCCACCTTGATTTAATTCATCAAAAATAGTTTCATAGATATATTGAAGAGATTTAACCATAATAGCCCAAATTCTTCTATTTGGCCCTCTGTCAGAAATATGTATGCTAATATTATGACCAATTCTAGATGGATGGTTACTAGAAACTCCTCCATGAGATTTTAGTTAGACAACTGGATAAGTGATCCTATTATCTCATTAATTTCTCCTCACCATACCTCTAAAAATATCAACAATACTGTTAGCAATGTTCTTAATTCTCATATTGATACTCTTCCTCAAAATGTTGTTCAAATATTGATAATTATCACTTTTCTATCTTAGAGGATTTTTTAATTTGGGAACCTGATCACAATGGGTTGATAAATTCAAAAAATTTATATAACCACTCTTTTCATAACTCTAATATTAACTTTAAATGGATTAAATTATTTGATAAGTCTTATATTAAACCTTAAAGACTCTCTATTATTTGGTGTCTTGCCTACAACAGGGTTCCCACTGATTCTTGTTTGAAAATTTTTAGGATATATCTTTACTCTAAATGTTTTCTCTATAATAAACATAGAGAGGATACTAACCATTTATTTCTATCTTATGCTACCGCCACTGCTCTTTGGAACTATATTTTTGACATCTTAGATTGCAGATGGTTGATTCTTGACTCTATCAATGACCAAATAAAACTTTGTGTTGATATAGATAACTCTCAACAAATCAAAAACTGGTTTCTTACTGGGGTTCCAGAGCTTTGTCATGTGATCTGGTATGATAGAAATTCAATTCTTCATAATAATTTATCACTTAACATTAATGCAGGTGGAATGTAGATTCTCATTGCTATTCATGAAGCCTTATTAATTTAGAAAGGGTGTTGCAACAACTCTGTGGTAGATTTTATGATTTTGAGATGTCTTTGGGTTGTTTCTATTTTTAGTCATCCAAGATACATGTTTGAGGTTTTCTAGAGACCACCGCTCCTAGGGTGGATTAAAATCAACGTGGATGGAGCCTCTAAAGGAAATATGAGTCCCACAGGGTGTGTCACCATCTTTAAAAATCATCTTGGTCAGATCATTTAGTTTTTTTGGAGGTTGAGGTATTACAACCTCTCTAAAAGCTGAAATACTGAGTGTGATACATGCCATCTCTTTTTTCCATGCACCAAGGTTTGAAAAACATGTGGATTGAAAGTGATTCTACTACTATAGTGCAGACCATTTTGAATGGGGTGATTCATCAAGATGGGTTGCTTACTACATGCAGGATGGATTTTCTACATTCTCTCCAGGACATCAACTACATTGCAACTCATACCTACTGAGAGGAGAATATGGCTATAGATGGTCTTGTTGATAAAGGGGTTGCACAAGACAGAAACTGGCTGGAGGAGCTCTCGAACAACTTTTTCCCTCTACATGTAAAAGATTGTAATATGATCCTGTCTTTTAGACTCTTGTAAACTCTTCTTTATTAATAAACTTTCCTTTGGTTATTTTACCAAATCACTACCGTCTTTAAAAAAAATACTAAGCACACCCTTGGTCTATAATAGGTTTGAGAAGAAGGCATAGAGAGTTAAATTAATAAAAAAAATCATTTTATCTCTTCAAATCATTATAATAAATAATCAATTTAAAATATATAGAAACATACATGTTCATTAAATGTACATATATAAAACAATTTTAAAGGAGGTATGACTACAGTTTTCAAATGCTGAAATACTCAAACAACCCCTAATTTTCTATACTATTATCTTGTACAAAATATAATAGTATATTTAACCTTCAAGAGATGAAAGTGGTATGGATCTTTTAAATTACTTAATAATGATTCTACATAAAAAAATAGAGGAAACAACAAAATAATGTTATAGGAAAACAAAATCATGAAAAGATAGAATAATGCAATAGGCTATGGATCACAAAACGTGACCCCAATTTTTGGAACCCAACTTCAAAGCCATGAATTAGTAGTTTCAAAATCCCCAATGAAATGTTCTTTAACCTTGGTGAAAAACACTTTTTTCAATAATAAATTTGGTAAATACATGTACATAATAAATTATCATAAGTGAAAAGTGCTATACGTAGTTTTCAATAAATGTTTTTAAATGGATCCTTAACAAAAAACAAAATTAAAAGGATTAAATATAATGAAATTTATGATGAGAATTTATAATATAAAAAATGTCAAAGAAAAATAAATTCCATTAAAATATAGATCTCACGTCAGGTAGGAAAAACACCAATAAACTAGAGTGATCAACAATGTTATTAATGTAAGCATGTGGTTATTAGGTAGGGTCATGAAATCAATCTAGAAAATCATATAATGAAAATATTTAGAATAAATCATAGTCCAATTCCCATTTAAAAAATTGATGTAATCTGAATATTTCCAAGATAAGAAATTGGTTTCAATTTTCAATGAATACTTGATATTCTCCCAAATTATTTTTCACTTTCTCTAAGAGACTTCAAGTAAATCTATGATGGAATTGGGATTTATATATGGATTGAAGAACCAGGCACTGAAGACTAAAAAATTTGCATAAAAAAACTAACTTGGACCAGAGGAACCTAATCACTAAAAATAAAGATCACCTACTACTGAAGACAAATTTTGAGGGGAAGGTATAAGATAGGATGATCCAGGGATTCTTGGGATGAGGATGAATGGAAGACTAATAAGGGGTGATGAACCTAGGAATTGATGAACTATGATACATTGAACAGGTTGCTTCGAACTGCTACTAAGAATGGTGAGCAGAATCATTGAGCCAGATGATGATGGCATGTGTGATGGGTCGTCAGTGAGCTCGCAGGTAGATATTCAGACCTTCGACGAATGCTGGATGACACTGGTGTGGTGCTGGTGTTTCTGTTTGGTGGTGATAGCTCATAAGAGCCTTGTCTGATGGAGTTGTGGTATCAGGCGGCGATGAGGACAGATTGGTGGAATTTCTCTACCTAGGGATTCTATGTATCTAGATGGGGATTTAGGCGTTCTATATGGACTAGGCCATGAAATTTAATTATTTTCTTATGGGTTTTGAAGACAACATGACATTTGGGTCATGCATTTACTTTATGTCATTACGTTCAGGGGATATCAACATTTTTATGTTTTTCTAGGATTTAGGTATGTTTGGGTCTTTTGTAATTTTATGTATTTTCTCTCAAATTATAAAAAAACATTCTTTTTTTTTCATTTATTTTAATAAAAGGTTTAAATACTAATTTGTTTTGGCTTAAATATATTTTTTAAACATTAAACCTCTATCCTTAATTGTGGTTTTTTGTCTTATACTATAAATTATATATATTTTTCTATTATTTCAAGAAATATTATTAAAATATAAATTATAAATATTATAATTCAACTATATATTATAAATATTTATGTATTATTTTATGAAACCTAATTAACTTTAAATAATTTAATTGAACACATAATCATATTTTTTTGATTAATGATGCATTAGTACAAAAAAATGAATAGATATATATTCAATTATAGACTAAATATTTATTTTCATTGAATGATTTATTACAATGTTTTTTCTAATCATGAGAGTTTTTATGGTATTGTTAACTAATAATAATATATTCATTTGTTGGTAAAAAAAGTGTTAGTATTGATATGATATAAAAATAGATTTAGTTGTTGATAATAGATTTGTGGCTATAAAAAACTTAATTTCAACAAATATATTTATTGGTATAGATAACTATTAATGTCTATAATTAATAATAGTAAAAATTAACATCTGTTGGAATTAATCATTTTTACCAAAAAATATATTTTCAGTTATTATATTTATGTTGGTACAAGTCATTTTTTTATAGTGGATGATTATCATAGGGTGGTCTACAAGACAGACCCTCAGATTGTACTGCCTCCTTGATTGCTCAAAGATGATATGAAATAAGAAAAATCCCTTCTACACCCATAAATAACTCTTTAAGGCAGACCATAAACTAGCTCCATGATGAAAATTTCTCCTTCGCGACAATAGAAAATGAAAAATGTGGAGGGGCTCAATTACTATATTGTGTGGTGGTATTGAATAATGTTCAGGTATAATTTCTATACAAAAATGTGTCATTAATCGGTACAAACTGCTTGTAATGTCTTAAAGCAGCCACACATGATAAAAATATCCAAAACGATCTATCAAACAAAACCATTGACTGATCAACTTGGTTGTGTTGGTTAACATGTTCAATAGTATGTAACTGATAGATAACTTGATTATTGTGGTGTAAAAGCTCCATAGGCTATGGTGAAACTCTATAAGAGTAATTCCAATCATTTTAAACTTTCAAAATATCTTTTTTTCGTGTTTCCCATGCCTTACAATAAGGTATTTTATACCCAAAAATCTATTTGATTAAATCTACCACCAGAATGGTAGGAATATCTTGACATGATCTTATCATTTCAACAATAATAGTTGAAACTAACTCAGTATCTAATGAAGAGTGTTCCTATGAAAATATTGGTTTTACACATGTGTATGGAGTAAATCTAGTGATGTGCCAACAATGAAAAGTGTTATCAATTATAACTCCCAAATGCATATGATAGTTTTAATCATATTTTTCACACCAGATCACATAATAAGATATATTTTTTATCTTCTAAAACATAATTGTAATTTCATTCAATGTGATATTATTTTATCAGATTTTGTATTAATTCTTTATTGTTAAACTCTCTTCCAATATATAGAACACCTTTATATGACACTCTATTCAT
Organism: Viscum album; assembly: GCA_963277665.1. Taxonomy (NCBI): domain Eukaryota; kingdom Viridiplantae; phylum Streptophyta; class Magnoliopsida; order Santalales; family Viscaceae; genus Viscum; species Viscum album. The sequence continues at coordinate 1,499,289,428 of OY728156.1, read as the reverse complement.
GCCACCAATAATTCCTAGAAATTTTTTACTGAGACTAATTACTGACCAATCAAATTGTGGTAAGCGATTCATGTCTTCGGTCAACCATGATACCAATAGTAGAGGATGGTTCAAAGGTTGGTTGAACCTCATTGGAGTGGGAACCAACTATTCATCAACATACTCTTCATCTTCTTCAAATTCCTCATCATCTTATTGCTCTAAATTTTCATCATCCTCAAATTTATAGACCAACCCATCTAAATTATATGGAGGAATATCCATGGAAACATCACTTCCTTTATGAGACATCACAACCTAAGGGTATGAAACTTTGTCCTGAGGATATGATGGAACAAATACCATTACTGATCGAACTTATTGAGGTGTTATAGCATGAGGATATGAAATAGTATCATGAAGTTGTGATTTAACAACTTCCAATGTCAATGGAACCTCCATTGAAGTTATAGTGACATAAAAATCCCTCATTTTATTTTTAATTGAAAAATTATTTTTAAAAATAAGTTTCATAAACAAGGAGTAAAGTAATATTGATACTATGTTCTATGATTTATGTTTGAAATAATTTAAATTGGGACACTTAAAAGTTCCATAAGGTTAGATTTCATTATAAAAATTTCCTTAAAATTTTTCATTCGTTTTATCAAGAATACAAGTTAAATGATTTATTTTCAATTTTTAGCTTTTTTATGACCCTTTTATTTATACTAGACAAGATCTAATACACATATAAAGTGAATGGGTGAATTATTTCATAGGTCTGATTGGGTTTTATTTTATTTGTTCTATACATTGTAAAGTTTAGAGTTCAAAATGTAAATGTTTGTGTTTCTATTGCTATTGTTTTTCTATTTCTAGTGTGATATTGTACTATTGTACTACTAGGGGATTTTATTTATTGAATTTTATGATTTTTTTCCATTTTGGTTTGTATATAATCAACATAGAAAACATTTTTGTCCGATTTTTCACGTCGGTTTTTTCAAAACCGGAGTAAAAACATAAAATAAATCTTTATCACATTGGGGTTTTTTATAAAAACCAATGCAATAAATGGTTTACCATGTCGTTTATTTTTTAACTAATGTAGTAAAAAAAGTTGAAATTGATTTTTTTTGTAGATGGTTTATGACATCTGTTATTTTATAACCAACTTGGTAAACCATCTCCTATTTTTTTTGTTAGTTTTATCTTTAATGTCAGTTATTTTTAAAACCAATTTTGAAATACAATACAATATAATTTATCATGTCAGTTATAGGAAAACCTACATGATAAAGTCTTTATAGTACCATTTTTCTAAGAAAACATATGTTATAAATTATTTATTGCGTCAGTTTTTCATAACCGATGTGATAAACCTCCTCAATATTTTTGTATTTATATTGTTGGTTATTTTTAATTGACGTTAAAAATGTATTTACAATGTCACATAAAACAATGTAGAGGGGTAACCAAATTAAAAAAAAGATTTAAAACACCTTTTTTTCACTAGTGATGGTGTGGCCGATATGACCCAAAGTACATGTTTTTAGTTAAAAAATGACATTTTAGTTAAATATGTGTGTCACTCACTGAAAACCTAGAAAACACAATCTTATTTTCTTTATATTTGAGGAAAATGATCCATATATCATTTTTGATGTGTAGGAATCATCCACATGTCAATATGGGGTGGTTTTTTTGGAAATAGATAGCATGATCAGATTATTTTGAGAGGGGTTTGGGGTCTAAATACAACGAAACATTAATGTTTTTGAATTTTTTTATGTTTATGATAAACTCTTTGTATCAATGTAACTATAAAAACCAATGTTTGAAATTTTTATAGTATAAAATTTTACTATTATAGATTTCTTTTTTTAAAAGTGCTAGAAATTGGATTTATCATCTCTAAAAAAGCATAATCTAAGCATTGTTAAAAGGCTCAACCTTTATTAGTGCTAATAAAGGTACAATTTATCATCACTTTTGTTTAAAAAACCTCTTTATCAGTTCTTTTTTAGAGATTATAAAATTTGAAAAAAAAAACTAAGTGCTGTCCACCCCCCTCGACCCACTCCCTCTCTCACATATACCCATTTTTTAGTGCTCACAATGACCCTTTATCAGCACCTTTTAATTTCCTACCTTTATATTCACCCCCGCTCATGCCTGGAATCAATCTTCTAACCTCCCATGTGAAATCCGAACACCTTTACCACTTTCCTAAGATTATTTTATTGTATATTTGATGAAATTTCTATTTATTTATATATATTTTTGTAAATATTTTGTATCCATATATATATATATATAATTATTTTCAAATAAAATTATAAAATATATGTTTGCGTGTGTGTGTGACACACACACACACATGCACACACTTATATTTATTTAAATATATTATATTTTACCATTCACTTATATATATTATAATATAAATACAAATATACATCCATTTATTAATACACACACATATGTATATATAAAAATTATATATACATTTGTATAAGTATGTATATATTCACATATTTTTTAATCTAAAAAAATGGTTAGATATTGTTTTTAAATAAAATGTATAATAATTATTTCCATATGATTTATATAATTATTTTTAAATACATTTTTTAAATATTCCTAGATATTGTATATTTAGATATAAATTTTATACATTACATATATATTTATATTTTTATATATATACATTTATATTTATACATATTTACATATAAATGTATATTTAGATATAAATTTATTATCATGTATTTATAAATATTTATTAGAAATATGTTTATATACTATATTTAATAATGGAATATTTATAATAAATAAATTTATATATGATGTATTTTCACAATATTGACACACACACACACATGCACATATTCACATACACACGTACACATTTATATTTTGCACATACACGCATAAAATATTTACATATATATATATATATATATATTTATTTACATATATTAGAATATACGTATAAATATATATATTTGTTTATTGAAACACACATATTTATATATAAGCATTACTTGTATAGGTATATATATTAATTCATTTTTATAAGGTAAATAAAAGGTTAATTTTGTAGGACCCCGAAACACCCTGAGAGGGGAGGGGTGAACCAGGATGTCAAATTTTTCTTCTTAAAGTGATAGATCTTTTTCCCACTTTGGTAGGAACCGATTTAACCTATATAAAGGAAAAGTTTAGTAAATAAATAATTACATGAAAAGAGACAATAGAACAATTTTACTTTGTTCACCACTAAGGGCTAGTCCAAAAAGAATATGCCGAAAGTTTGTTGGTAAAACCTAAATCCACTAATCTTCACTAGTTGTGGAATAAAATTTTTTATACAGAGTCACTCTGTTCCAAACACACTCTCTTTAAATGATTTTAGAGATAACAGACATCATCCATCAGAACAATTATGTTGACTCCCCTAGCTCACTGCTTTTGGAGAATTCTTACGGATTTTATCGACTTAAAGGTATCTTCGATAGAATTTCATTGAAGTCTTTGTCCCTGTCTTTCTTGAGACTCTACTTGTATCGAAGTTCTGAGTTGATTCACTTGAAGGCATTGATCAAACAATCCATATATCTAAAACCTTATAGAAGAACACATTGGCACTTGTTCACAATGCCTACTCTTGCACACAAGAATTGGGATTGTCACGCATGATGAATTTCACGCAACCCTTATCTTTTGAACACCCTTTATCTTTCGCGCAACTACACCATAAGTTTCACTTGGTCTTTAAAGACTAAAAGAACACTTTGCATGCAAGATTTTCTTTCTGCAACTCTTCCATATGCAACTCTTTCACACAGTAGAGGAAACCGATCTTCATTAGAAAAGTTATAAGTATTGAATGGGGGTATCTGCCTATTTATAGGCTTCTAAGACCCTACACACAAGGTTTTAGATGAGTGCGTAAAACCATTTTTGATGTCACATTGGGTGCGTAATTATCTTTCATGTAGAACCAAATCTTTCACGCACAACTAATCTTGCACACGATTCTTTCCTTTGCGTATTTTGATGAGATGATCCCGAAACATAAATTGTGTGCAACTTTCTGACGCACCTTCAATCTTGCATGAAAAATCTTTTTCCAAAAACACTTTTCTTCATTCTCTAATTTTTGGACCCAAAAATTTGACAAACACTGGGAAACGACGTCACCTTCAATAATGTTGTCTGTTTGAACTGTAAGACCCATTTCCTTGAAAAATACCTGATCTTCCATGTGAGTATTGACAATAAACACAAACCATAGTCCATTTCCAACTAAGAACATCCTTGGTTCCAACAAATCTTTTATTTTAAATAAAATTAATAATAAATATTTATTTTTATATGGTTTATATATTTAAAAATATTTTTTTTTATGTAAATATATTTAAATATTTATTTGTAAAATGGTTTATTACATGTAAATATAAGAAAATATGCATATATATTTTATTATAAATAATACGAAAATATGAAAAATGATTAAATTTCAAAACCACAACATCCATATGAATGGAATCATGAGAATAATTAGAAAATTATTAATTTTTTTAATTATTTTTAAGCTATTTTTCACAAAATATCTTATATATTAAGTCTAAATGAATTTTCAGTATTCTATAAATAATATTTAATAAAATAAATTATATTTACATTGATATAAATATATTAATTTTGTGTATTATTATTTAGATAATTTCTAATTCTAGTAAATAATTATTTAGAGAATCTGAAGTTGAATCCCCTATATTAGGAAATCACTACATCTGTGTTTTAGGTAACAATTATATTTCATATTCATCCCCAAATTTTATATTAACCAATGATAGTGGTTTAGATATACTAATTAAAAATCTCATATAGATCTTTATGGGATTATCTTATTCAGATGCATAACTTTCATAGGGTCATAACATTATTTATTCACCAATAATTGGTTTTAATTATTTTATAGTTGTATGTTTATAAGGCATGTATTGTATCATGTTGAAATCCATTATGGGAGGTCTCACCCAAATTTACCCATGTTTTTAGGGTTTAAGTTACCACTTGTAGTATAACTTGGTTTGTCAAATCCTCAAAGGCCTAAGAAGAAACCTAAAGACACATACATTCTAAGAGGGATATTTGGCTATGATGTGGCCAACATTGGTTTATTTTTGAGGTGGTTTAAATGAACACTAATAGAACTATGTGAATTCAATTTATGATAAAGGTTTGATCCTTGGTTATTACAAGGGATGGATTGGATGAAATTCTTTTTAAATTATTTCAATTTCATTAACTAAAGAAAGATTTATTTAATGAAATCAATCTAACCTCATCAATTACTGGTTTAACACATTCACATACACATGATAATCACCTATAAACATGGAGGATAATTTTCATGAACACTCCTAGGTAAAAGATCTTATTATAATATGAAAAGTGTGGCAATAAAATTCAATAAGAAAGAGGAAGAGAGAAAATCATTAAATGAAAAAATAATAATAAAAGAAATTATTAAAAATTTATAGTTTTAGAAATAAAATTCAATAAAACCCCTTTATACTCCCTTGTATCAACACATAAGAGGGTTATCCCTACATTTATTCTATGTTCTCAATGGAAGTGTGAATTAAACTCATGAGGGCAGAATTGAAGAAGAAAAACAGTGAAATAAAAAACACTCCACCGTTGTGAAAATGATTTCTCTCTTCTCTATGTGTATAAATTCACAAATTAATGAAAAAATATCAATGTGTTAACAAAAATAATAACAAATTAGAAGAATAATAAGTTTTATTCAGATACTAAGGTGATTATAAAAACTTACAATTGAATGTAGAACATTACAAAGACAAAGCAAGAGCATAACATTACAATGAAACAAAAACCAAGAATCCTCTAACTCCTTCACCACCGTTACCTTAAATAGAAATTTTAAGAGGCTTGGTTTGACCCCCCAATAGTCCAAGTCTTCCCACTTTACTATAGTAGGCCTAGGGTGGTGGAAAGTTTTTGGAATGTGGAATTTTCCACCCTTGACCTGAAATGACATCCAGCTTGCATACCTCCAAAACATGTGTACAAATAGGCTTCTAGATGGTCAGATTTAGGTGGTACATAGAATAAGAAATTTAATCCTCAGATATCCCCAAACATCTTGTAAAATTTAAATTAATATCCTTTGTGATAAATTGTTTTAACAAAGTTTTTGTATTTTTTGATAAACAACCTTTTTGTATAAGAATGTTTTTGTTATTCAGGAATCAGACCCAGTCCATCATAATGAAATTTATAAGAATATTTAAAGTTAATGAAAGTTTGAATCCAAAGATAAAGGGTAAGAAAAGTTTTAAAGAAATATTGTCTTTCCAGACCTATAGTATCAGATCTATCTACATCAAATTTATATCATTGGATCTAAAATAATCAGAGGTAGAAATTGTTGGTTTCTAAAAGTTTATCTTTTTGTAATTAGATAAAGAAAGAATTTATTGAGTTAGAAAGAAATAAGTTGTTGTATGAAGGATTCATAATGATGATAAATAGGTTTATTGAAGAAAGTGAAGTCATGAGTTAAAAGGTTATCAAACTTTCTAAATAAAATCAGGCGATGCTTTACAGATCAATAATTTATCACAAATCATGAAAACTCTCATGTTAAAATATTTAGAATAAATGGTGGATAGGTTTGAAGAATTTCAGATTTTCAATATGGATATTCCATAATAATGAGAATTAAATTGTAATGGGAATTCCATTGTAATGATAATTCCATCTTAATGAGAATTCCATCACAATGAGAATTCCATCATAATGAACTGAGAAATAAATAGAATTCATAATGAGATGAGAAGGAAATAGAAATCATAATGAGCTAAGATGGAAACATAAATTGTAATGAGATAAGAAAGAAAAAAATTCATAATCACTAAAAAAGATATAGAATTCATAATCACCAAGAAGGAAAAAGAATTCATAATCACTGAGAAGGATAAAAAATTCATAATCACTAAGAGGGAAACAAAATTCGTAATCACTGAGAAGGATACAGAATTCATAATCACTAAGAAGGAAACAAAATTTGTAATGATATGATTATGAATAAGAATAAAAAAGAAGATACTAGAATTTTTATGAATATTTTAATCGGTCAAAACTTGAAATTCAATTTTTGATAAACCTAGGAGAAATATAATGAGGATTGAAAAAGTCAAAATTAAAGTTTAAATATGAGATATTTTCAAAGTCTTTGAAATTTGAAGATGTGAGGAAAGTTTTCAAGTTTCCTGCTTTTGTTTTCTCAATCGCTTATAAATAATTTCTCAGATCATTCATTCATTGTAAATTTTTAAGCAAGAGGAAAAGGTGAAGCACTAAATAAATCAAGTGAAGGCCATTTTTGGCTAGAGATCTCATTAGGAGGATCAAATAGCTAAATGTTTGTTTACTATTTTGAGGATTTTAGCAGAGTTTGAGTTTTAAGATTGAGAATGATTTCATTGTATTGAATCTATCACATTGAGTGAATCAGATCCAGACTCATCGTATTGAGATAATTGGATCTAGAATCATAGTATTGAGAGAATCAAATATAGACTCATTGTATTGGGAGAATTAGATCTAGAATCATCGTATTGAGAAAATCGTATCCATCCAAATTGGACTGAAGATTCAGACTGAGAAATTGTGAAGAAGTTTTTAAAAAGTATTTATTATTTTGTTTGGATCAATTTTTTATATGAAAATATTGTAAACCAATAGGATTCAGTATAATATTTCCTATCAAGAGATAGAAGGTGCCTAACTGGAGTTGGAAAAATATTTATTCACTTCTTAATAATAATGGATTCTCATAGACCCATGGGAGTGGATATGGCAAGGGTGTAGGTTCTCACATTGAGGGAAAACCCTGTAAATCTTATGTGATTTACTTTATTTTCTATTTTTTCATTCATGAGTATTTACAAAAATTTGATAAGAAAATAAATCTTAACAATTTGCAGGGGTTAAGTTTTTAAAAGTTTTGAAACTTATAAAAAGTGAACAACTGATTCAACCTCCCTTCTCAATTGTTATTCGATCCTTGGAACTTCAATTGGTATTAGAGATAGGTACCCTTGTTGAATCCTTATCATGAATAATATCAATTCTGTCAATAGTATATGAATTCTTACATTTGATGGAAAACATTATGATGGATGAAAAAATAGGATTGTTCTTTATCTTCTATCTCTTGGAATGGGAGTTTTTTATGCTTATACTATTTGTTTTCCACCTATTGAGAAATATTATCCAATGAAATTTGCTGATAAGAAAAATATAGAAGTTGATGGAAATGCTATAAATGAAATCCTTATGTTCCTTTCATAGAATTTTTATCGTAAGGTGATGGTTCTAAAAACTTCCAAAAAGTATATGGGATAAACTAGAATGTGTTTTCAAAGGGAATACTAAATTTAATGAAGAAAATATAAAAATATAGCATAGTAAGTATGAAGACATTAGAATGAGATATGTAGAATAAATTAATGAATAATTCATTAGGTTAAATGAAAATTTTCACAATATCAAAAGATTCAGAAATGTCCTTGAAGATTCTACAATTGTGAAGAAACTTATAAGAAACTTATTAGACAATTTGATTCATAAATTTATTCTTTAGAAGATAAGGATGATTTATCTCTTGTTGAATTTCATAACTTTATTGTTGCTTATGAAATGATGAAATATCCAATGTTTAAAAATAATATGAAACATGAAATGGATTTTGAATCTATGATAAAGATGAAAATCCATGATGTTGAAGAATTTTATCCTTTTGAGTTTGAAGACAACGAGGATGATGAGTTGAATGAAAAAAATCATGTCTCTTATATCCAAGAACTATCGAAGAGGAAGAGGAAAGTATGGAGGTAAAATTACTCTCAAATGTTTTGAGTGTGGTGGAATTAGACACTTTGCTATGAATTTCCCCAAGTTTAAAGCTTTATAATATCAAGATGATTCTGATGAGAAACCTTGATGGAAGAAGTGGAACAAAAATTATAAAGAAGAAAAGTATTCTGACAAATACAAGAAGAATTTTACTGGAAACAAAATAAGTGTATTGAACAAGAAAGTTAAATTAGGCTCAAATAAAAGCAATTATTCTGAAGATAAAAGTTCATAAAAATTTAAAACCTTTATTTCAAAAGTTGAGAAAACAAAATATTACTCAAAAAGTTAAGAAGGTGGTAAACAATCTTAAAGAGAGTATCATCTAAGAACAATTTTTTTTGCATGTATTGAGAAAAACAAAACTCTCAAGAAAGATTTAGATCAATTAAGAAATATTTTTAAGAAGTTTCTGATGTAATAAAAGATGTCATCAAGGAGGAAGAATACATCGAGGATATTTTACATTACAAAATTAGAATTTCTGGATATATAAATATGATTTAAGATCTTAGTAAAAAGCTATAAACTAAGGAAGAGGAAGGTAAAAAGTTTCAAATAAAACTTCTTGAGTCCAAAATTACCTTGGGGAAGATGAATGAAAACTTTTACAAAGCTTCAAAAGTAAAATCCGAGGCTTCTGAAGTTGCTTAGAAGGCTCAATATGAGAATCATGTGAAATATTATCTTACCAAAAATAATGATTCATTTGATTCTTTTAATATTTCAGGTTTTGGAAAAATTATTGGGAAAGATTACATGGATAAATGATATGAGAAACCTTTCAAATATAAAAAAGTATAAAACTCACTCAAAATAAAAGATGGTCCAAATCCTGAGTATGTTAGAGTAGAAACATGTTACCAACCTTAATAAGGTTTATAAAAAGAAATATCCTTCTCAAATAGAAAATAAACATTTGATGGCTATTTCTGGTGTTGTGGAATCTATGGGCACAATTCTTATAATTGTTGGTACAACTTATTTCTACTTAGAATAATTTTTGAGAAAAGTGGAAGAAATAGTGAAAGTAAAATAAGTAACTTTCCTAACTTATAGAAAGTTGAAAAGGTGAATTCTCAAGATGTTAGAAAATTTCCAATAAAAAATAAATTTGAATGTTTGGAAGAAGTTTGTGGAATATGTGATCAGGCAGGTCATCATGCCGAAAGATGTATAACACTTCTTCCGGAACAAGTTTCTTATGTTATAAAAGAAAAGGAAACTGAAAAGAAGAAAGTTGAGGAAATAACTTTTTTTGTTGAGATAAATTTGAAAGAAAGTAAAAGGAACAAACCATGGATACTTTATGGTTGTCGTTCTTCACATATGAAAGGTGATAAAAAAATCTTGAAACATGTTGAAATTCATGATAGTGGAGCAGTTACCTTTGGTAATGATAGTTACTTAAAAATTAGAGGTATCAGAACCATTAAGATTGAATCAAAAAAGTTTAAATCTAAAGAAGTTTATTTGTTGATGGGATAAAACATAATTTACTTAGTGTAAGTCAAATTTGGGATGATGGAAAAGAAGTTTTTTAGTTTTTTTTGTATCATAAAAAGTATGAAATATGAAAAAGTTATTATAAAAGGAGAAGGAACTAGTGGGAGTCTCTTTCAAATAAGATTATTTAACAACTCTTGTTATTTGAGTTCTGAAGATTAAAAACAATTGTGGAATTAAAAACTTGAAAAACTTGGGTATAAAAACATGAATAAACTTTAAAAATTTGATGCAGTCTGAAATTTTCTAGAATTGAAAATAGAGATGAAGATGTTTTTATTACTTTATAGAAAGGAAATATGACTAAAAAAAGTCATAAGAGAATTGAGATTCAATCTTCCAGACCTCTTTAACTCATTCATTCCGATTTATGTGGCCCAATAAGACATAAATCAATAAAATAATATTTATAATTTATCACTTTTATTGATACTTTCACTTGGATTACAAAAATCATGTTTATGAAACATAAGTAAGAGGCTATGAAAATGTTTAAGTTTTTTAGAAATTAATTTGAGAAAGAAACGAGGGCTTAAAATTTGAGAATAAATAATGGTACCAAATTCACAAGAAATAATTTTGAAACTTATCTGAGAAATCATGGTATAAAACATCAGTATAGTGCTCCCTATACTCCAAAAAAAAATGGAGTATCATAAAGGAAGAATATAAGTTTTGTGGAAATGGGAAGAAGTATGTTAACAAAATACAAACTTTCAAAATTTTTTTTGGAGAGAAGATATTAGTAATACTGTACATATTCAAAATAGATGCTTGTTGAGACCAAAAACCATCATGACTTCTTATGAAATGTGTTATAAAAAAACCTTCCTTAAAATAATTCAAAGTTTATAGAATCCATATTTGATAAAAAAATCCATATTTGGGAAAGTTCGTTGAGAAAGATAAGGAAGGAACTTTCATGGGTTATTCACCAAATGGGAGAAGTTACAAATGTTAGAAAAAAATTTAGAAAAGTTGGTGGAATCATCTAATGTAAAAGTAATTGAAAATAAAATTTCCTTAACAAAAGTTTATGAGAATACCGAGGAGGATAAAATAGAGATTTCCAAAAATAGTGAAAGTAAGTCAAACTATCCTTATCAAGATTTATATGAATTATGTGATGAGGAAAGTGAATCTAGAATATAAAATTTGAAATTTCCTACCTTACAAAAACATGTTGAGTCCAAAAACATTATTGGAAATTAGAAGGCTTCAGTTCAAACAAGAATAAAGTTGATATTATAAAATTAGACTTCACTTATCTCAAAATTTGAACCAGAATTAGTTTTAAAATCTATTCAACACCAAGAATGGGTGGATTCTATGAATGAAGAGTTGGATTCGATTGAGAATAATGAAAAATGGGATCTTGTTTCATAGCAAGAAAATAAAAATGTTATCAAAACCAAGTGGGTTTATAGAAAAAAATTGAATCATCATGAAGAAGTTTAAATAAACAAAGTAAGACTTGTTTTTAAAGGATATGCACAGGTGGAAGGAGTGTATTTTGATGAAATATTTTCCACCGTTGCAAGACTATAAACTATTAAAATGTGTCTTGTAGTGGTTGATCATGAAAATTACAAATTTTATCATATGGATGTAAAGTTAGATTTCTTAAATGGCTAGATTGAAGAAGAATTTTACATTTAACAACCTTGTATGTTTCTACTTTATGAGGATGAAAAAAAGTTTGTAAATTGAAAAAATCATTGTATGTGATGAAAAAAGCTCCACATACTTGGTATTCAAAATATGATTTTTTTTAGAAAGTTTATTTTTTCTAATGAAAATGTTAATAGTAACTTGTATGTGAAAGATGTTTACTATTGAACTCTAATTGTAATTTTTTATGTGGTTTATATGATTTTTTCTGGGGAAGAAGAAAATTTTTGTAAAGAGTTTTATGAAGAAATAGCGAAGAATTTTGAAATGTCAATGTTGATAGAATTAACTTTATTCTTTGGATTACAAGTTTAAAAAAAGGAAAAGTACATTTTCTTATCACAAGAAAAGTATGTCAGATAATTGTTAATGAAGTTTGGGATGATAGAATCCAAATAAATTTCTACTCCTATTTCAGTGAGCACAAAATTGAGTAAAGATAAATCTGGGGTAAGTGTGAACCAAAAAGACATTCATTAGCTGATAGGAAGTATTCTTTCTCTTACAGCCTCAAGACCTAATATTATTTATGTTGTGACTTTGTGTTCCTGGTATCAAAGTAATCTGAAAGAATCATATATGTTGGTTGGAAGAATAATTTTGAGACATTTCAAATGAAAAAATTCACATGGGTTGTTATACAAAAGAAATAGTGAGATAAATTTTCATGGTTATACTGATGCCGATTAAGATGGATATTGTAATGATAGAAAATAAACCTCAGGAGGAACATTTTTCTTCGGAGAATGTTGTGTGAGTTTTCACAGTAAGAAAAAAAGTTCAATAACTTTGAGCACAACAAAATCTGAATATGTTGTAGCTACTCAGGACTGTACTCCAATGTTGTGGATGGAAGTTCAGATAGAAGAATTTAAAGTGAATGTTTCTAAACCATTAAAGATACTTTGTGATAGTTGAAGTGAAATTGATCTTTTTAAAAATATTTTCCAACATTCAAGATCAAAACACATTGATATAAAGTTTCACTTTATAAAATTGAAAGTTTTTGCTGGAGATTTTTTTGCTGGATTACATTTCAAAAAAGTATCAGATTGCTGATATCTTTACAAAAGTAATGATGAAAGAAAGGTTTGTAGAATTGAGGTTACAATATCATGTTCAGACTCCTCCCATGACTTCCTAAACCTCATAAGGGAATACCCCCACCATTATTTGGATTATATTGACAAAGGGGGATATAAAGTAACAACATTTTACTTTGTAAGAAGTTTTTACTTATATTTATTTTAAGAATATGAAGTTGTGGTTATGATATAATGGAAAAAAAAGAAAAGTGAGACAAAAAGAAAAGTGAGAAAGGAAAAGATATGGATGAGAGTTTATCTTTACATGGACACAAAATTCTCTTGCGATGAAGGGAAAAAATTCCTTCAAAAATCTTACATTATCCAGTAGTGTGGTGTCATGACACTCTCTTTTGAGAAAGGATATGTTTTGATAAAGTCAAAAACTTGATTTTTTTACAAATTTTGAGTTATGAATAAATTATGAGAGTTTGAAAAGTTTTTAACAAGGGTTTCTAAAAAATCTAAAGGGGGAGTTTGAAGAACCATTGTGATAAATTTTTTAATAGAATTTTTGTATTTGTTTAAAACTAAAATTTTTGTATAAGAATGTTTTTTTATTTAGGATTCAAACCCATTCCATCGTAATGAGTTTTGTAATAATGTTGAAAGTTTCTAAAAGTTTGAATCTAAAGATAATGGGGGAGAAAATTAAAAAAAAGATTATTTTTCCAGACCTAGAGTATCAGATCCATCTGCGTTGAATTCAGATCACCAGATCCAAAAGAATCAAAGGTATAAATTGTTGGTCACTGGAAGTATGTATTTTCATAATCATATAATGAAATAATTTGATGAGTTATAAAGTTAGAAGTTATTGTATGAATAATTCATAAGGACACTGGAGAGGTTTTTTGAATAAAGTGAAGTAAAGAGTTATACAGTTCTCATACTTTCTAAAAAAAATTAGATAATGCTTTGTTGATCAAGAAGTTCTCAAAAAACATGAAAACTCTCATGTTAAAATCTTTAGAAGAAATGGTTGAGAGGTTTGAAGAATTTTAGAGTTGTATTATAGATATTACATCATAATGTGAATTTTATCATAATGAGAATTCCATCGTAATTGTAATTCTATTGAAGTGAGAATCCAATCATAATGAGAATTCTATCAGATTGAGATGATAAAGAAATATAATTCATAATGAACTGAGAAGGAAACATAAATCATAATGAGATGAGAAAGAAATAAAAATCATAATGAGATGAGAATGAAATAAAATTCATAATCACTGAAAAGGATATAGAATTCATAATCATAGAGAAGGAAAAATAATTCATAATCACTGAGAAGGATACAAAATTTTTAATCACTGAGAAGGAAATATAATTCATAATCAATAAGAAGGATACAAAAATTGTTATCACCCAGAAAGAAACTGAATTCATAATGATATGATCATGAAGAATACTCAAAAATAAGATTGTAGAAGTTTTATGAAGAGTTTAAGAAGTCAATACTTGAAATTAAATTTTACATAAATCATGAAGAAATTTAAGGAGGATTGAATAAGTAAAAGTTAAAGTTTAAATGATCGAAATTTTTAGTGTTTTTGAAATTTTAGGAAGTAGGGAAAGTTTTCAAGTTTCCCAGTTTTGTTTTCTGAGTCAATTATAAATACTTTCTCAGATCATTTTTTCATTATAACTTTTCATGCAAGCAAAACATATGGAACATTTAAGAAATCAAGTGAAAGTCAATTTTGACCAGATATCTCCTAAGGATGATCAAAAAAATTGAATGTTTGTTTAATGGTTTAAGCATTTGATTATATTTTGAGTTTTTAATATTGAGAATGAGTTTTTTGTATTAAATCCATCATACTAAGAGAATCAGAACCAGACTCATCGTATTGAGAGAAACAAATCCAGACTCATTGTATTGAGAGAATTAGGTCCAGACTCATCATATTGAGAGAATCAGATCTAGACTCATCATATTGAGAGAATTATATCTAGAATCATCATATTGAGAGAATTAGATCTAGAATCATCATATTGAGAAAATCAGATATAGCCAAATCGGACCGAGGATTCAGACTGATCAATTATGGTGTAGTTTCAACAAATTCTTTATTATTTTTTTTGAATCAATTATTTTATAAGAAAACATTATAAAATGACAAGATTCAGTATAATATTTCATATCAAGATATAAAAGGTGTATAATTGGATTTGGGACAATTTGTACTCACTTCTTCATAATAGTGGATTTCCATAGACCCACGAGAGTGGCTATAGAAAGGATGTAGGTCCTCACAATGAGGCTAAACCTTGTAAATATTTTTTTCTTTACTTTCTTTCCTACTTTTCCATGCATGAGTATTTACTAAAAGTTGATAAGGAAATAAATTTTAACAGGTTGTATGGGTTAAGTTAATAAATGTTTTGAAACATATAAAAAGTGAAAAACTAATTCAATCCCTACTTACCAATTATTATTCGATCCTTGGAACTTCATTCAGCCCAATTGGGTATTTGGTTTTTGAGATATGATCTAAATGGTGGGATGTTTTTTTGGGATCTAGAATCTAGACAAAAATTTCATCTTTAATATGGGATGCCTGGAAATATCTTCAAAAATCATAATTAACTCTTTTAAATATTTATTGAAAGGTTTCCCAGGATGCCCTATATCTCTAGTTCGAATTTTAGCTTCATTGGAGTTGTAAAATTTCTACATCATGCCGATAATTGGACTATAGTAAAGTTTTCTCCACTTAGATTTTGTTGGCATGAAGGCACATTTTTGTGGTCTTCTAATATTATTATTAAAGTGATCCAAAAAATGAAATATTCCTAACAGAGTGGTAAATCTGATAATGAAATATGAAATTAAAATCAAGAGGAGTGGGGGGATAACAATGTGTCTGAAAATTTACCAAGTAATAGTGAAATTTAAGCAAGGATTGAAATCATGATATGAAATCATGTTCAAATTTTAAAATGCACAAAAAATGGTGTTTAGGAATAATTGACCACCTGAATATTATATTATATACAATAAATATTATTCTATTTTATTGAATAATCAATGGGGTTCCTTTTATATTGATATTTTTTATTTTATTTTTTAAATATAAATAATGTAGATTGATTGGATTACTTCATGTCTTGATACTTCCCCATCATTTTGTTTCCTGCAGGATTTACGACAAGCTTGTGAGTTTTTATCTATAACATACACAACTCAACAACATACATAACTCTATTGTTTAAAAATGTTATTTATAAATTTTTTATACCAACAAGCATATTCATTTTAAAATTAAAATTTTATACCTTTATAAATTTTATTTGATAAAATTATTTCCAAATTTTAATTTAAATGTATGAAATTAGGTAAAAATTTCAATCATAATGATTTTCATTAAAATTAATTACTATGATTATAAATTAAATACCATGGTAAAATAAAAAGGGGTAAATTTAGTTTAACCTAGTGAAAAGTGCCAAAAAAATTTAAATATTATACCTAGAATTATATTATTGAGATTTTTAATGACTAATATGTGTGACCCCTATACTTTTTTTCATTTTTTGATCCATTGAACATTGAATAGTTCCATGGAATTATTGAAAATTATAAAGGTGTTCCCAAAACAAGCTTTCCCTTAACTTATAAAAGGGGAACATATTCACCACTTCAAGACACACATCCAATTAGAATTTAACCTTGAAACTTTGATAGTTTTATCTACTTATACACCTATACCAATAACATATTCCCCAATTCACTCATATTTAGATTAATCCCTTCAAATTTAAGGAGACTACCAAGGAAAAATAAAATCCCTGATGTGAGTATTATCAACCACTTTGTTTTATTCTTAATTATATTCTTTTTAATTTATTCTATACACACTAATATAATGATAATATTATCATTTATATACTTTAATGTCACTATATTATGGTTATTGTAATTAATTATCCATTTTTCAATTCCATTAAGAAAAACAAAATCATTTTTCATGTGTTGTGTAGACTACCGCCTCCGCAACGTGACATGTTTCATTATCCTTAACCACATTACAATGTTGGATATAAGTATGGTATTAAATGATAAATATGAATTTTAAGATATTTTTAATATTTTGGTATGATCTATTTTAGAATCTATTAATGACATGACTAGTAAACAACCATAGTTATTTTATTCATTAAAAATAAACATGCTAAATGGATAACATTTTATTCAAATTACGTAATGTTTTAATATACATTATGTATTCTTATAAATCCTTATAATTCCAATATATAACACTAATAAACACTAAATAAGAACAATATAATCCTATTATAATTATATTAAAACTAAACCTTATCATAATCATCCACTAATCGTGGAAGGTTCATGTTTTGGTCGGTTAACCTTCTAATTGAACAATAATATACATTTTATTTCATCACTAAATTTTAGAACTTATTTATTGGTATAATATGATATAGATGTGTAAATAATGAATTTTTTCGTTTTGGAAATATTATATCAATAAATAATTCATTAATTAAGGAAGCACCCTTTGTTTATCAAAAAATCACCAAAACATTCTTATTACCAACTTTATCTTCACGGTTAAGATCTAAAACACTCATGAATGGAATTTGAAACATAAAAAAATATTATAAATAATCTCTAATATTATATTTAATGACCTATTAATAATTTAATTTTGAATAATAATGAATATGCACACCACTATTACAAAACTAGTACAAACGATCAAAACTTTAAACACTGATGTGGAAAATCAAAAAAAATCATGTAGATAATGACCATTTTTGAAGAGTATGAATAAAAATAGATATTTTTGAGGTTATTAATTAAGTTATTAATATATCTATATTTATTATATATGATGTTAAATTATGTTTGTGGAATTCAGGTCAAGAGATAAGGGTTTTTTCATCTCCAATTCCTCTCCTTGAGACATAATTTGTATTATGAACCTAATTTACATTATGTAGTGTATATAATACCTATTTGAGATGTTATAACAAAAAATAAATTCATTCATTGTTTTTAAGATCAAGTAATAACTATATCTTCCATGAGGTTATGATTGAATTTCTACCTTATCCATAAGTTGGGGTTTCCATCTCAATTTCCATTCTCTGGGACTCAGGTTATAATCACAACTTATTTTATTTTGTGTATTTCATACATGGAAATGAAATAATTTTTATCATGTTATCCAAGAAATTTAAGGTATTTAAATGTCTATATTTTTATACCTTTTTCATATTATTTTTATTCAATAGTTACCTTTTCCATGGTGGAAAAATCATCCTATGTTTTGGTAAAGTAAAAGTGTGTGTAATTTTATATAAAATACATTATTTTATTAATATTGGAAATTATATGAAGTTGTGGCATAAATAAACATAGGGCTAATCACTTTGAAAAGGTTTGATTTATCATTGAATCAATTATCACCCTGATGGTCAATGAATGGGCCTAATACAATATACTTGGTGAGACACTATTGGGGGATATTATTTGGAATATCCACACACTCTTAATGAAACATGACGAAGGTTTTTTCTCAAAATTTCCTTTTATCTCATATTGCTAAAATCTATTGAATCCAATTATTATCTTCCCTGGATAACCTATCACATTTTATATACCCTCTCTACTAAATTTATTTTATAGGGGTTCTTCATGTTACTTTGATGATATTCTGTGGATTCTAAGACGATTAAGGGATGTTATCCTATAAATCCACACTATCATATTGAATGTGAAAGTATTTGATGTCTATATTTCTCAATATATGAATATGAACATTTTATTTAGTAATAGGTTCCTTAAGGAACAATATGAAAGGTTTTAATGAATATTTGGTGAATGCATTGGATGTAAACATGTTATAGGTAGGGACCGACATTATATAGACCATTAATGTAATTATAGGTCTCATGAGACATAACTGGTTGGGATTTGGTGTATTCATATTCCCATGATAGAAAAGTTTCTTAGAATAAGACCTAAACAACATATCTTTTATATACATCATTATGTATTCCATTAGTATGAGATAAATGGGTTTTTTATACATGATTTAATTTATTATCATGGATATAATATGACCACCATTTCAGTTGTGTATGGTTTCATGTTGTTCATTTATTCTTAATGTATCACTTATTCCATGTCTATGTTATATAATATTCTATTGCATTCCACTCCTTATAGAGAATCTGATCTCACACATATTTTTTCCCTTTCCCAAGGAAACCTATAGGAGGAATATGTGTAATTTTCAAGGATATGATAGAAGGTATAATCATGATAACATGATATGTTCTTATTAAATATTATGTTTTTCAAGTCTAATGTATGTATGTATCTCATATTCTAAGACTACTAAGATGTTTAATCATCCAGTAACTCTTGTAAATTGCACCAAATATATAATATAACTATTGTATTTGGGGTTTTAGTGGTGTCCAATATGTTAAAATTTATATAAATTAATTCTTGATTAAAACCATGGTGATTAGATTTAGATAAAACAAGTAAGATAGCACAAGTACTATGAAAATCCCTCAATATTTCTTGGGAAGACTCTATAAAACTTAACATGAATTATATTTTATAATTCAATGTTATGATATAATTATGTGTATACCATTTTATAAAGATGAATAATAACAAGAGGAATGGAAATTGTATCAACACTTATAGTGAATGTAGTGATATTCACACAAAACAAGTTAATGAATCTAAAGTTGAGATTAATTATTCCATAACCATATTTGAGTATTTTTCCCAAGTTATAAAAAATTATATTGCCTACATAGAGAATCAGGTTGATCCAAAACATGGTGTAATTATACAGAATCTCTTCATGAAAAAATATCCTCTAGCATTTAGAGTAACTACTAATCAATTGGTAGCTGAATAGTGGATCAAGTCCCTAGAGTATATCTATCTCTATATTTTTAATGTAGTGAAAAGCAAAAATTCATCATGGAATTTTATCATTATAAGTGTGATGCAGACTAATAGTGGTTGCTAATTAAAAACACTAAGATGAAGATGATATTAATTACATGGAATGGGTAACTTTCAAGAAATAATTCTACGAAAAATAATTTCCTCATGATAAAATAGAATAAATGGAAAGGAAGTTACTCAATATTAGACAAAAAGAGGAGGAAAATGTTGTTTAATATGTGGATAAATTTGTAAGGTTATATAGGCATGATAAAAACTATGCATATAGACCAAATAATAATAATGATTGGTTTTTAATGGTTTAAATCCTAAAATTCAAAGACCATTGGTCTCTAGAACCTTTTCATAAAATTAGGATATATTATGAAGAGAATTTAAGATATAAAATGAGTTATAAAAGATGTATATATTCAAGGGAAATCAATAGAGGATGAGTTCAACTGATCATCATGGGAAGAACCATAAAAAAATTTCAATAAAGGAAGGATGAGATTTCCAATCTATGATAACCATTGGATGAAACACCCTAGGCATTACAAGAAGGGAATAAGAATTTGTTAAACGTGTAGTGAAAAGGAAATCAAGATCACCAATAAAAGGGAAATTTAGAAGCTTTAGATTATCAATTATCTAACTATAGGGAGAGGGGACATTATGAGAACCAATTACATAAATTTCAATGTAAATTTCCTTAGAAAAGATCAAGGGGTAAAGGGAAAGCTTATATAATTACCACAACTTAAGTCTAAGTTCCAAATTATATGGTTCTAGGTAATTTTATCATTTAATCAAAGTGAGATAATGATTCATTTGATTATAGTTCAATACACTCTTTTTTATCTTCCATGTTTTCCAAAAATATTATATCTTTACCTAGTACACTAGAAAGGGAGTTATCATTTAAGACACCAAGTGGGAGTCTTATGTAAATTAAAATATGTCAGGAAGTTTCAATTATGATGAATGAGAATAACCTATTTAAAAACATGGTTATTATACCTTTGTTGGGATCATATATGATCCTTGATAGGGATTGAATTTCAAAGTATAATGAAAAAATTTGTTTCCAAAAGGAAATTATGGTTCATGAAGGTGAAGTGGAATATATTTTCTTTATAGGGGAAACTTCATCATTTAAATCATGTCTAGATTCTTAACAAATAGATCTCCATAATGAAATTGTTGGTAAAGATAAAGATCAATAGTGATCTATGGATGAGTAAGGAATCCTAATAATAGAGGTTGTACACATGGTAAAAATTTTATAAATTTTTTTCCGGAAGAGTTACTTGGCCATCCACCAGAGTGTGAAGTTGATTTTACTATTGAATCCATTCATGATGCACAACCTATATATAAAAATTCTTATAGAATGTAACTAGTGGAGTTTGTAGAGTTAAATAAAAAATTATAGTAGTTGAGTGATAAGAGATTTATATAACCTATCATTTAAATATATAGAGACCCTATTTTATTCATGAAATATAAGGATGGGTCCATGATATTATGCATATATTATAGGGAGATAAATTCCATATCTTTAAAGAATAAATATCATTTCCCACTAATTGATGAATTATTTGATCAACTTAAAGGATCCCAATAAATTTCATTGATAGATATCTGCTCTGGTTATCATTAACTAAGGGTAAATTAGGATGATATACTGACGATGGAACTTTAAACAAGGTATGAACATTATATGTTTACATTAATGTATTTTGGATTAAAAAATTCACCTTCTATATTTATGGATATGATGAATAAAGTATTCATGTAGTATCATAATAATGTTTAATTGGTATTCATTGATGATATATTAAAATAATCTATGATCTATGAATAGAATGAGAGTCAACTGAAAATAATTTTAGAGACCCTTATAAAAAAGAAATTATATGGGAAGTGTAGTAAGTGTGAATTTTTGCTCAATGAAGTTTTTTTCCTTAGGTATATTATCTCCAAGTATGGGATATTTGTTGACCCCTAAAAGACAAAGTAGTAATATAATGGATTACAGTAATTAACATTACTAAGATCTGAAGTATCTTGGGATTAACAGGTTACTATTAGTTGTTTGTTCAAGATTTTTCACATTTTTCCAACCTGTTAACCAAGTTAACACTTAAAGGGGTTAAATTTACATAATAAAGGGAATATAAGAAATGTTTTGAATAGTCAATAGGTTATTTATTAATGTGATGATTTTTATTCTACTATTAGTTAATTAAGGATTTGTAATTTATTTTTTTTGCATCAAAGAACTTACATGGTTGTTTCCTTATACATAATGATAAGGTGATTGCATATACATCAAGATAATTGAAAATCCACGAACAAAACTACCCAACTCATGACCTTGAGCTGGAAACTGAAATATTTACTTCTAAAATATGTAGAAACTACCTCTGTGGTGAAAAATTGGGATATATAAAAACTATAAGAGTTTAAAGTATATATTATATCATATGAAGCTCAATGTGAGGAAAAAAAGATGGTTAGAACAACTAAAGGACTATGAATTCTTGATACACTATATAACAACATGATATTATATGAAATATATTATTTAAAATTAATTTAAATTATTTTATACCTTTAGTTACACACAATGAACGGTTTAGCTAACATCATATACAACACCAGGTTTATCTTGTGTTGCACGAAATGTCAATTTTCTTGTATAACTTGTGTTACATGAATGGTCAAGTCTTACCAGAAAACAATATACTATTAATATTATTATTTAACAAGATAGTTATCACATAGCCATTAGAATAGAGGGAATTAATAATATTAAATAAATTATAAATATATGTTTTATACATGATTATAAGATAAATTCATTGGTTACCAATTAATTAGAAATTAAAATGAAACCTAATTGAATATATAGTAAATGTTTTTATAAAAAATCTATTTTTATGCTCCCAAAGGCATCATTTCATAATAAATTAAATTAATTACTATTATTGAATCATATTAATGAAATATATATATATTATATATTCAATCAAATATTTTTTCATTCATTCAATATATTTTATAGGAATAAGATACGAACAAATCCAATTTTATGCATATAAAGCTGTATTTTTCTAAAGGTAGTTTTTCCACCTATTAATGGATAACTTTTATTAAAAATAAATTTCAAAACTTTTATAAATTTTATTTGTAAAAATAAACTTCATTTTTGAAATTTTAATGTCAAAATTATATTATGGTTAATTTTTAGTATTTTTTCAAGAAGTTTTATTATTTGATAAATAGTGAAAAATACAGAATTTTAATTAAAAAATGACTTTTATATAAATAATTTAAATAGTTAAATTATATTTAGAATTATTTTTAAAGTTTAATTAGATAAATTTTACATATATTAATACAATTTAGTTAATTGGAATCCATTACATATTCAAATTGGATATAAAGAATTTGTAAACTTTTGAACATTTTCACTTTAAAAAATCGATTTCTCGTCACATTTTTGGGGTTAATATTAAATTAAATTCTATAATTTAAGTGAGTTTAATTAGAAAAAATGTATTCTATATTTGGAATCAGGATAATTTATAATTTATAATATGTATAAATTAATATTTTACCAATGTGATTACTGAAAATTGGTAAAATTAATTAAAGCGATTAAGGTTAAAACATGGTTTTGCGCATTAAATGCATTTGTATTAAATTTAATTTTATACAAACATAGGATTTTTATTTAATTAATTGGAATTAATATATATAATCAATAGGTTTAAATTATCTAATAAATATTTTTTTAATTATATTATTAAAGGATAAATTACCTAGGTAAATTAAAATATACATGTTACATTAGTAAAAACTATAAATATAAAATTGAGTCAACTTAAAGACTAAGAAAGAAATTGATAAAAAATGAATTTATTTTTGTGGTGGATATATTTATCGACCAAGTCATACCCCTATATTACTGTTCAATTTTGGAGGCACATGAGGTTAGGGGGACCTTCAAATAGTGTTTACATTTTGGTATTTATAGGAATGCCACTCTTCCTCCATTATAAAAGAGAACTCACCCTCCCTACTTATTCACACATCTCAATCCATTTGTATTGAGAAAAAACTTCAAAAAAAAAAAACTTCAAAAAAAACTTCAAAAAAAACTTCAAAAAAAACTTCCAAAAAAACTTCAAAAAAAACTTTCAAAATTATTTCCTCTCATCCTAGAAGCCTCAATTTTGTCATAAATTCAACCAAGTATTCCATTTGGTGAAAACCAATAGTGTTTACCCAAATAAGAGGAAACATTCATCAATGATCACTTTTTTTTTCTTTCTTTGTCAAACCCCTTAAATTATTTTTATATAATTATTATAAAATAAAATAAGTATCGTAAATATACTAAGATGATATTATGTTAAGGATATATCCAACACTTATACACATATCCATAAAATGGGTTACAAAATCAACATTTGTTTGTACAACGGACTACCACCACGCAAAATGATGTCGTTCGTTTTTCTTTTAACACCTCTCATGGTATGGAATAATGATGGAAATAATGTTTATACATCATATTTTTGATATTTATAAAATAATTATACCCATTAATTCAATATATCATATACACCCTTTTTTAAATTTCATACCATATGGGATACGATAATGTCACTCGTGTGGACGGTAGACTACCGCCTCGCGAAGCGATGTGAAGTGGTTTTCACTAACGTGTTTCATGGAAGGTAATGAAAGTAACTATATTGAATATATATGAAATAAATTAAATATTTATGATATTAATTAAATAGTTTTATTTTTTAAAATATAATATATCATTTTCTTCTTACTATTACAGATATTGAAAAAGTGATAATGTCATTCATGGGAAGGTGGACTACCGCCTCCTTGAAGCGATGTGATCATTCTTTTTTCATCACCACATCACAAGAATGATATGTATAATTATATATAATTAAATAAATTTATATTTATTATATAATTATCAATATGGAAAGATAAATGTTACTTACCTTCATTCCATAATTGTAACAACCTTCCCCTCCTCACTAGCTTGAGTCGAGGAAGAATTGGTACTTGGACTTAAGTGACATCCCCAAGACACAAAAGGATGGAAATAAATGCTAAGGTATTCATTGATATCTGGGGGAATATTTTCCATTTATAGAATAAAACAACCCAACCAAACATGACATAACTATATATTCTATATATGATGCATGATACCAAAGTAAAACAACTCAAAGTAATACCATTGATTTCAAACCAAACTATAACCAACGACCACAACAGAAGAATACTAACATCAAAGTAAGAAGACTCAAAGACATAAATCCATAAATCCTAAAATTCTAAATGATCTAAATCCAAAATAAAACCTATATATCATGAAACACCACTAAAGAAGTGCGATTCTTTACCTTTACCCACATCCCGATAAATGATATCTACAAATGCACCAAAGTTCCAAAGTAGGGGTGAGTAATTAATATCAGTAGGATTTACCCAAATGAATTACCTACTCATTACACTAGGATAGAACAAGTTATTAAATTTAAATAAAAAATTTAAATATTTTTTTAAAATAGTTCAATAATTTATAACATAGTGAAACAGTTTCGTACCAAAATAGTTTTTCTCAAATAAAGAAATTTAATAGGAAAACACCAAAAAAAAGTCATTAAAAATGTTGATCAATTTCCATGTTATAATAACCCATTAAATTTCACATAACTTCTCACACACACATACTTTAAAAAACACAAGATTGGTGTTACCATTGATGGTGTAACTTTACATCCATGCTACATCCCTCTGATGGTGGTAGTCCACCACCATTATCCATCCCATTCAACACATGCTTAATCATTTAAGCCCAACAAATTCCAAAACCATTTTTTCCCAAAAAATTTCAATAAAACCATCATTTTATTGAATTTTTTTCCATACAACAAAACAAACTATTAATTTTAAAACCAAGTTACCAAATCACATTCTAACAAAACACCCAAATTCCAAAATTTCACAA
Organism: Viscum album; assembly: GCA_963277665.1. Lineage (NCBI taxonomy): Eukaryota > Viridiplantae > Streptophyta > Magnoliopsida > Santalales > Viscaceae > Viscum > Viscum album. Next base: position 1,499,263,222 of record OY728156.1, on the reverse strand, counting down.
ACCGCCACTCAAAAGGGTTTCCAAAAAGTGTTGTGTAGTGAATTAGAAATCAATTTTAAGAAAAACAATCATTTTGAAATGAAGAATTCAAGTTATAAAGATAAGATTCGATATTGATTCCACCTACTTGATGAATTATGATGAAAATGAAGAATGGAATAAAAACACCCACAAAACTAGGTTGAATATCCAAAAACCCGCCTTAGATCTCTTACCCTATCATCAACAAGGCCCAATATAACCGTGATTGACCTAAAAAACCTTAGATATATCCACAATGGACTGGATATAATAATCCTAGATGAGGAAAGTAGATATAAGAAAAATATATGAAAAAATACCATAAACAATGACTTACCATGTAAATCAAGCTTCAACACACTAAGAAACGCCTCTAGATTGCTTTTGATTCGATGGGGGAAGCCTCTAAAGACTTTGGAAGGACTAAATCTAGAGTTGGGTTGATTTGGAGAAAAATGATGGAGTTGGAGGTAAAAAAACATTAGATCCACCTATTTAGGATCTAATCCTTAAACCGTTCATGATTAGTCGCACATTTAGGCAAACCATGTGCTAATTGTGTGACAACCTCTACCTCAAGGGGGACCATGAACGGTTGGACCACATGGTTAGACAAACCGTGTGCCAATTGTGTAAAATACCACTATCCCACTATGCATAGTTTCTCCTTGGTGGCCACACAATTTGGACAAATCATGTTCCTTCCCATTAACCTTCCCCTTATACCCTATCTCACTATGCATATTTTACTATAAAAGTTTCACAATTTCCAAAAATCGTTCTCAAATTATACACTTGTAGAAAATACCAAAAAATAATTCTAAAATGTCTCTAAAACCTCCAAATATTAACTCAAAAACTTTATATACTTAAAAATCATAAATAAATTGTTACTTACTTGAACCAGAGGTAATACAATACTGATCAATGGGAAAATGGAAACGGTACCCATGCGTACCTATGACCTACCATCTCCATGATCGTAACATTAGTTTATTTTTCATAACCATATTTAATAATTGGTTTTATAATTATAATATATGTATAAATAAGAAAATTATGTCCTGATTATTATTTTGGAGATGTTTAAATAATATCATCATTGACCTTAGTTGACCTATCAAAGTTTGTTTCAAAACATAAGCTGAATATGGTCAAAACATCCGACATAAACTTAATTGACTAAGTAATTGTATATAACTTGTTTATAATTGAAATAAAAGTAATAATAATCTTTTAAAATGTTCCCAATAAATTAAGTAATTATACTTTTTTTATTATTCAAGAAGATAAAGAACAAGTGTGATGAATCAGACTCAAGGTAAAGGTTTTTTCTCATCTCATTTTTATTTTTGTGAGATACATTCCATATTCAACACTTATTTTTATTGTGTGGTGTATAAAATTCCTATGAATGTATTTTATTATTATTATCCTCAAATTTATTTGTATTTTCATATCTATTTTAGTATCTATATTTCATAGGGTTTATAGTTTCAAAGTTACCAAAGTGGTAATAAATTTTTGTTATAATTTTCTTTCTTTGAGACTTATGACGTGTTATACACATATATTTTTTATAAGGTGTATATAAATCCCCTTTGAAAAGTAATATCATGAATTTATATATTATCATGGTATTTTAATTTTCTTTTACTATAATCCTTTCACGGGGATTGTGATTCAATGTTATCAATGTGGTATGAGACTTTTGTTATAATATCATCATTTATTGAGATTGTGTATGATTAAGTATCCAATGTTTAAATATTTTAATTATTATGAATTATATTATAATATGGTCATTAATTATTTTTAATGTGATAGTACCATTTTATACTCTTTGCTATATATAATAATTTAGAATTTTTTTAAGAAAATCTAACTTTATTTCTCTCTTCAGTTGGGAATCTGTGTTCTTTCAAAACAGTGTTTTCTAAAAATGTTTTCAATTTTTTTAAATGATATTTTAATCTCAATTTAAAGGGAAATTATTTTAAAATATATTTATTGTTTTAAAAAGTTTTTAAATGATTTTTAAATATTCATTTATATATTTACAATTTTTTTAAAAGAAAAATATTTTACAAATGTTTTATGTTTTAAATGGTTATTTTTATAAATGAAAAAGGTTATTTTCCTAAAAAATGATTTAAATGATCTATAAATGGTATTTATATTCCTTAACATCAACATAACTTATTGTTACCAATCCTCCATTGGGGATATTCTGTATTGATACCATCCTCATTCATTCTTTTGGTGGATTATGATTGTTTCAAAGATATTGTTATGAAACCCATTCCTTTTCCATGGGTTAATCATATTTCAAAGATATTGTTATGAAAATAATTTCTTTTACATAGATTAATAATGTTTTAAATAGATTGTTATGGATTTAAAAGAGTATTTCAAAGGGTTTAACAATGAATGTTTTTTATTCATGTTATGGTACTTGAGCATTATATGAAACGAGGGATCCTGATACAGCTTATAAAAAGGGTTGAACCCCATTATATCTCATGGGTGATTATGATGTAGCCTATAAGAATTTTTGAGACCCATTATAGATCATGAGAAATGGGTTATCCTAATATAGTTTATACAAAGAATTGAGCCCCATTATAGCTCACGAGTGATCCTGATATAACTTATACGAAGGGTGATACCCATTATAGATCTCCAATGCATTTTGTAATGATTATATTGGAATTATACCATGGTTATTCCAATTTAAAGGTTTTTTAAAGTGTTTTATGAAAATTATTCTCCAAGTTACCAAAAGGGGTTTTAATTTCTTGTTATGGGTTTATAATTTTACCATGATTGAGAAGGATATCACATGTCTCATGATTATTAATTCTAATGACTCTTGAATTTTCCATTTTTTCATATTTGATGATCTAGGTATTGATGGGTACGATTTATTTAATTATTTTCTCATTCACTCTGATTATGTCATTAGACCCTTATGAAATTCTTATTCTGATTAATGGAATTCAATTACTAATGATCATTTTTAACCCTATTATTCATTTTAGATAACACTTATTATGTTTAATTTTCCCCAAGTCTTAAAGAATTATGCTGAATGAGTTATGTCGAGAAGAGATTTTATATGGATGATGATTATGTCTTAACGTGAAAAAGAAATATGGGTTAAGTGGGAGAAATACTCATTTAAATTCATGTGAATTGTTTATGTAGGAGTTTATCCTAATTCTATATAACTATAAACAAAAAATTCCCTCTAGGATGTAAGTGATCCAATATTTCCTTTTGAAGTTGTTAGGTTTAGATGAAAAAAATGGGTTACCCTTATCAGCATCAAAGACAGAAATGTAAAGGTCATGATTTTAGCACATGATCCAAGAGTTTGGGTCTTGGGTTTTTATAGTTGGTATCAAAGATATATTTTGATAAATTTGGAGAATAGGATGTTTTCATGTGAGGTTATATTAATAATTATAGATACCGTTATATGTCTATAAGATTTAAGACAATCATAAGTTCAAATTAATAGGCCCCATTTGAGGTTTTAAGCGATGAGATATTAAAGTGATTAATGACATTATTTGGATATGTTTTATTAGGTTTAGGTATTATTAACCCCTAAGATAAAAATTAAGTGTTATTGAGAGAAAAATTATTTTTCTTGTTTAAAGGAAAAAATGACAAGCTGAAGGCTGGGTGATAACCCATCGCATCTGGCAAGGCTACGGGGCTTGAACCCATAACTGAATGGTGACAAGGGTTTAGTGCCTACCACTAGTCTACATGATTTCCTAGTTAGTATAACATTTTTAAAGGTAAAAATTATGTTTATTTCAGAAAAATATTAGATTTTATTTTAGTAATAATGGTTGATTTATCTTGGAAGAACATATGATCAAATCCTTCTAGTCTTTTGGTTTAAAAATTTGTTAAGAAATGTTTTAACAATATTAAGGATAGTTGTTTATGTAAGGATTTGGTTTTAACTTTGGGTATTACTGTTTAATTTTCAATATTAATGTATAATATGATGTTTTGTGCATTTTAAGAATAATATTACCATGTGATTACCATTTTTTTGGTCAATGTCTAAAGAGAGGAAGAATAAATTTTTATACCCTTTATGGTTGTGTGGTCATTAATATTTTATTTTTATGCTTCAGGCATAAGAAAAATCATCTTGAATACTTATTATTTAGAGATAAAGATGTTATTGTGGTGTAAATTTATTAAAGTATGAAATTTTACTCATCAAGTAAGTATATTTACATATTCTCTTAGTCTAGATGGTGAAAGAACCCTTCAACTTTAGGAAAAGGATCTTTAAATAAAATTCTATCCTATTACTATATTTTCTCATGACATCTATAAAATTTTCCACACTTAATTTTCTTGAAGTTTTTTTTATCTAATTCCTCTTGACAAAATTCTCTATTACTCTTTATTATACCATGGTAATTAGTTTTCCCTTCTAAATCCCTCTTTTAATTTCCCACTAATGTTCTCCCTATGTGGAATCCTAGTTATGCATAACTTAAGGCAACCTTTATTTTTACCAATTCCCCTTTTAATGAGTTGTTTTATTTAACTCATTTGTATAATGTGGGTTTCAATAAAATAATTCAAATAAAAATGTTAATCCTTTTACAACCAAGATGAATCTCGAGGGAAAAATTCATTTTTAAGGGGGTAAAATGTAACATCCCAATATTTTATGAAATATATTATTTCAAATTAATTCAGATTATTTGATAGTTTGAGTTATAATAAATGCACAATTTATCTTATGTTATATGAAACAACAATTTTATCTTTCATTGCTCGAAACATCAAGTTTCTTATATAACCCGTGTTACATACAAGCCTGAGTCTTATGAGACAATAATATACTATTAATATTATTATATTATATGATAGTTATCACCTAACCGTTAGAATGGAGGTAATTAATAAGATTAACTAAATTGTTAAGATACAGTTTAAACATGTTTATAAAATGAATTCATTGGTTAATAATTAATTATAAATGAAAATAAAAACTAATTTAATATAAAGGAAATGTTATTATAAAAAATGTTTTTTATACACCCAAAGGTTCTATATTTTAATAAATTAAATTAATTACTATTATTGAATGATATTAATTAAATATTAATATTATATATTAAATGAAATATTTTTACATTCATACAATATATTTTATAGGCATAAGATAAGAAAAAACCCAATTTTATGCTTATAAAGCTGTATTTTTCTAAAGGTAGTTTTGCTGACTTTTAATGGAGAACATGTTCTAAAAATAAATTTTGAAACTTTAATAAACATTATTTGAAAAAAATAAACTTCATTTTTAAAGTTTAATTTAAAAATTATCTTATGGTGATTTTTTTTATTTTTATGAGAAGTTTCTTTTATTGATAAATAGTGAAAAATATTAAATTTTAATTGAAAACTGACTTTTCATAAAAAATAATTTATATTGTTAAATTAAATTTTAAATTGTTTTTAAAGTATAATTATATCAATTATACATCTATTAATAAAATTTATGTAATTATAATCAATTTCATATTGAAATTTCATATACAAACTTTTTAAACGTTTGAACATTTTCACTTTAAAAACTCGCTTTCTCTTCACGTCCATGGGGTTAATTTTAAAATAAATTATACCATATTTGTGAGTTGAATTGGGAAAAATGGATTAAATATTGGGAATTATAATAATTTATAATTTATAATAAGTAAAAATTAAGTTTTTTACCAAATTTATTAGCAACAAAAATTAAAATTAATTAAAGCGATTAAGGTTAAAATAGGGGTTTACGCATTACATGTGTTTGTATTAAATTTAATTTTTCAAAAACATATGATTTTTATTTAATGAATAGTACTTAAATTTTTTTATAAATATGTCTAAATTATCCAATAATATTATTTTTAAATGTATTCTTAATGGATAAATTACATTGGTAAATCAAAAGATACAAGTTATCTTTGTAAAAATGATAAAGATTAAATTGAGTAAACTTAAAGAGTAAGAAATAACTTGACAAAAAATGAATTTTATTTGTATGGTGGATATAGTTATAAACCAATTAATACCTAACCTCCATTATATTATAATTTTTTAGGCACATGAGGTAATAGAGACCTCCCAATAGTGTTAACCTTTTGGTATTTCCAAGAATTCCTTTCCTCCTCTTCTATAAAATGACACTCACTCTCCCCACTTATTCACACCTATAAAGAAATTTAAATAAAAAAACATAAAAAAATCAATTAAAAACATCCCTCATATCATCCTATATGCCTCAATTTAGGAGAAAACCCAACCAAGGAAGTAATTTGGTGGAAACCAAAAGGAGTTAGCCGAATAAGAGGTAATGTCCATCAATGACCACTTTTGTTTTCTTTCTTTGTCAAACCCATTCAAATTTTTTATATTATTATTATATAATAAAATTAGTGTAATAAATATAATGAGATATTTTTATGTTATGGGTATGATATAAAACCACAAACTCGTCTATCAAACGGGTTATGGAATCATTATTCGTGTGTACGATGGACTACCGCCTCACAAAATGATGACATTCATTTTTCCATTACCACCTCTCATGGTTGGTCATAATGATGGAAATTCTATTTATGCATGATATTTATGATATTTATGACATAATTATACCCCTATATTAAATATATAATATAAACCATTTTTACATTTCATACTATAGGGGACATGACAATGTCGCTCGTGTGTACGGAGGACCACCGCCTCACGAAGCGATGTGAATCATTTTTCACTAACATGTTACATGTAAGGTAACAAGGGTAAATATAATGAATATATATGATATAAATTATATAGTTATGATATTTTTGAAATAATTATATTTCTATAAATATAATATATCATTATGTTCTTACCATTACACACACTGAAAAAGTGATAAAGTCATTCATGGACGAGTGGACTACTACCTCCTCAAATCGATGTGATTATTATTTTTTCATAACCACATCAAAAGAATGAAATATATAAGTATATATAATTAAATAATATTTTATTTATGATAAAATTATAACTTTGTAAATATAAATTTATTTACCTTCATTATACAATTATCAATGGAAAAATGGAAATTTTACTCATGCGTACGTACAACCTACCATCTCCATGATCATAATGTTAGTTCATTTTTCATAATAATATTTCACAATTTTTTTTAAAATTTTAATTTATATATATGTATGATAATTATTTCATGATAATTATTCTATGTATTTTTAAATAATGACCTCATTGACCTTAGTCTATCCAAGTTAGTTTTGACACATAAGCCGAATATGGTCAAAACGTCTGACATAAACTTAATTGATAAAGTAATTTTATATAAATATATTATAAGTGAAATAAAAGTAATTATAAACTTGGAAAAGTTTTAAAATAAATTAAATAATTAACATAAGTTTATTATTCAAGAAGATAAATAACAAGCGTGAGGAATTAGACTCAATGTAAGGGTTTTTCTCGTCTCACTTTTATATCTACGAGATACACATCATATTAAAAACTTGTTTTTTTTGTGGTGTATATACTTCCCATGAATGTATTTTTTTTATTCTTAAATTTATGGGTATTTTAATATCCATTTTATGATCTATCTTTTGGGGTGTTTATGGTTTCTAATTTACCAAAGAGGTAATGAATTTTTGTCACAATTTTCATTCTTTGAGACTTATGTCATGTTATGAACCTGTCTTATTTTATGAAGTTTACATAAGTACCCTTTGATAAGTAATTTAATGAATTTTTATATTATCATAGTATTTTATGTTTCTTTTGATGTAATCCTTTCATGGTGATTGTTATTTAATGCTACCAAATTGGTATGAGTCTTTTGTTACAATCTCATCATTTATCGAGATTGTGTATGATCAAGTATCTGATGTTTAAATCTTATAATTATCTTGAATTATATTATCCTCTATTTATTCATAATATTTTAATACAATATCACCATTTTACCACTCATTGTTACATATAATAATTGGGAAAATATTTTAAAGAAAATCCAACTTTATCTATCTCTTAAGTTATAAATATGCGTTCTTTCAAAATGATATTTTCTAAAAATGTTTTCAAAAATGTTTTTAAATGTTATTTTATGATAATTTTCAATATAAAGGATTTTAAAATATATTTTATTTTTCAAAATGTGTTTTAAATGGTTTTTAAAACTTCCTTTATATGTTTCCAAGGTTGTTTCCGAAGAAAAATATTTTCAAAATGTTTTAGGTTTTAAATGGTCATTTTTTAAAATGAAAACGTTATTTTCCTAAAAAATGTTTAAAATTTTCTCTTAATGGTATTTAAATTCATCAATGTCAAAAATTCTTGTTGTTACTGATCCTTAACTAGGTATATTCTGTATTGATACCATCCTCATTCATTCTTTGGAATGATTATGATTGTTTCAAAGAGATTGTTATGGAACCCATTTCTTTTCCATGGGTTAATCATATTTCAGTGAGTTTTTTATGAAACCCATTTATTTTCCATGGGTTAATAATTTTTCAAAGGTATTGTTATGGGTTTAAAATAATATTTTAAAGGGTTTTATGATGAAAGTGTTTTTATTCATGATAGGGTACTTGAGCATTATATGAATCATGTGAGCCCGATACAACTTATATGAAAGGTTAAGCGCCATTATAGATCATAGGTGAACCTGATATAGCTTATAAAAGGGTCATGCCCCATTATAGATCATGAGAAATTGGTGTGCCTGATATAGATTATACGAAGGGTTGATCCCCGTTATAGCTCACAAGTGAGCTCTATATAGCTTATATGAAGGGTGATCTCCATTATAGATATCAAATGTATTGGGTAATGATTATATTGGAAGTGAGCTATCCTGTAATTCCAATTAAAAGTGTTTTGAAAGGATTTTAATAAAATGATACTCCAAGTAACCAAAAAGGGTTTTAATTTCTTGTTATGACTTTATAATGTTTCTCATGATTGATATTGATATCACATGGCTCATATTATTTATTTTGTTGACTCTTGTATTTTCAATGTTTTCATATTTGATGATCCAGGTAATTGTGGGTGATGAGTTATTTTATGATTCACTCATGCACTCTGATTATTTCTTCAAAACCTTTTGAAATTCCTATACTCATTGATGGAATTCAATTAATAATTCTTATTTTTACCCTTACTAAGAATTTGAGCTCACCCTTATTATGGTTCCTTTCCCCCAAGTTTTAAAGAATTAAATTGAATGAGTTACGTTTGGAAGGGATTTCATATAGATGATTATGATGTATTAATGTGAAAAAGAAAAATTGGGTTAATTGGGAGAAATGACCATTTAAATTCATGTGAATTTTCTATGAAAGAGTTTTTACTAATTCTCTAAAACTCTAAACCTAAATGGTCCTCCATGATATAAGTGATCTAATTTTTCATTTTGATGTTATATGTTTTGGATGTAAAATAATGGTTCACCCTTATTGGCATGAAAGCTGGAAATGTAATGTTCATGATTTCAGTATAAGATTCAGGAGTGCAGGTCTTGAGCAGTTATACACTGCCACCCTGGGAAGGAAAACAAGGTTTTTGATTTATTGATTAGGTGGTACCATAGAGTTATGACCATGATGTACATTAAAAAAATTACATATATATATAGATTTGGAAAATATGTATATGGTGATTTCTATTTAAAGGGATACATCATTAATTTTCTAAGAAATTGATAAACCATCTATACTAAAAAATACACATAAGCCTCATTAGAAAAATGATAACTTATAAAGGAATATTAAAGTAGTGAGTGATGGGAAATTTACATAAATATTTTATAGATATAGAGTGTTAAGGTTTAGAATGAGGTTTGGTATTCCATCCATACCGGCATGGAAAAGGGAACTGATAGATGAAACACATACCTCAAATTTATTTATACATCACGGTTGCATAAATATGCATATGGATTTAAGAGAAAATTTCTGGTGGTATGGTATGAAGTAAGAAACTATATATTATGAATCTAGATTATTACTATAAAATTAGTTAAATATTGAAAGATAATATCCTAAGGGATTCATGAAACCTCTTCCTATACCTATATGGAAATGGTATAATGATACAATGGAATTTTTTACCAGACATCCAAAGAATCCAAGAAAGAAAAAAGTTATATGGGTTATTTTTGATTTTATTACTAAGTCTGATAATTTATTAGAAATAAGAGAAGTTATTCCCCTTGATCTCCTTGCCTAGATCTATATTAATTAAATCATAAGGCCTTATATGGCACCTTTATCCATTGTATTTGACCGTGACCCTCAGATAAAATTAAAATTATGAAAGAGTCTTCAAAGGTATCTCAACACTAAGATACATTTAATCACTTATTATCTTCCCTATATTGATGGGAAGTCTAAAAGAACCTTATAGACATCAGAATACATGCTTATATCATGCTATATTAACTTCCATGGTTCGTGTGATCAATATATACTTTTTTTTGGAATTTTCATAAAATAATAGCCTCCATTCAAGAATTGATCTGGCACTATACAAATAACTGTATGGGAAAAGGTGTCATACTATAGCCTATTAGGCAGAGGTTGGAGAAATAAGGTTAGTGGATCTATTGATTTTAGAGGAGATGACTGTTAAAACATTGACCATTCAAGATCACATTAATGAAACCCAAAGCAGACAAAGGTACTATACTGACAATTGAAAAAAATACAGGGAATTTCATGTTGGGGATCTTGTATTGTCCTATAATAGAGTTTTTAGATTTATTATAAAGAGAATGATAAGACCTACATACATTAGGCCTTTTGAAATTTTTAAAAGAATTGGGGTCGTAGCTTACAAATTGTTTATGTCGCCCAACATTTCTAAAGTACATAATGTATTCCATGTTTCATTACTGAGGAAATAAATGTTAGATCTAATTCATGTGCTAACATATTAGGATATATAGTTGGATCCTAACTTTTCTTACAATGAGGATCCTGTACAGATTCTTCACAAGATAGAGTAAGTATTTCATAATCAGACTACTCATATGGTAAAAGTACTTTGGAGAAATCAAAAATTAGAATAGGAAACCTAGGATCCCAATGATTCTATAAGTAATAAGTATCTATATCTATTTAATAGCTTATTTATACCCCAATTTTTAGGATGAAATTATTTAGGGGGTAGAATGTAACTCCTAAGACTCTACTATAGTAGGTAAATACCATATCGGAAACCATTCCACAAAAGATCCCTTTAAAGAGACTTTATTTAGGATTTTATTAAAAATTCAAATTTTATAATTTTTAAATTGACTAAAGTAATTCCATTTTTTAATTCATCATATTGAAATTATCTTAGTGTGATTTTTTCTTTTTCTGAAAAAGTCATTTTTTTTTGAAAATTAGGGTTTTCACGAAACTTGTAATTTTTTTGATAATATAGTTATATAAGAATGAACATGAAATTTTTAGGCCTTATTAAGTGATCAAATATAAATTTAAGGAATAAAATTTTATATTTTAAAATATTATTTGAACTTAAAAAACCTATGGAAAACTTTTTTAAAACTAATTAAAATGTTACTCTAATATAAAATCTGTTTTCACACTTTTCATTGAATTAAGTATTTTCATAGAAGATTCAATATTTTATTTCATTGAAAGCGTCATAAAATTTATTTATTATATAATATATAAATTTAATACATTAGAATAAATAACCAATATAATTTTATTATATATATATATATATTTTAAATTTTTTTCTCTAAAAATATTTTTTACGGGATTATCCATATTTATTTTAAAATTAAATTTTTACAACTTAATTTTTTTTTCATAAAATTACTTTCAAATTTAAAATTATATGTATAAAATTAGTTAAAAATTTAAATATAAATATTTTTAATTAAAATTAATTACTAAGATTATAAATTAATTAACAAGGAAAAGTAAATGGGGAAAATTTAATTTAACATAGTTTAAAAGTACTAAAATATTTAAATAACATGATTATAATTAAGTGGTTGAGATCTATCTCAACCAATAAATGTGTCCCAAACACTTTTTTCCCATTTTTGATCCATTTACCCTTGAAAAGTGCCACAAAATTATTGAAAAATTTAAAGGTGTTTGCAAAAGTACCATTCTCATAACTTATAAAAGGGAAACATATACACCACTTCAAGGCACAAATACCATTATAATTTATCATTGAAAATATTAAATTTTTATATAAATTTTACCCTCTCCCATGAACATATGATCCTTTTCACTCATATTCATCCTAGTCCCTTTAAAAATAAGGAGACTTGTAAGGACAAATGATGTCCCCAATGTGAGTATTATACACTATGTTTTATTCTTAATTATATTATTTCAAATTTATTATATTAAAATAATATAATTATATTATTATCATTTATATAAATTTAATTTCATATATTAATGGTATTTAGATTATTAATTTAGATACACCATCAATTAAGAAAAAAAATGTTGGTCATGCGCTATGCGGACTACCACTCCCACTACGTAACATGTTTTTCTTTCCTTCACTTCTTAAAAAGGTTGGATATAATGATGGTATTAAAGGATAAATATTATTTTCATGATATCATTAGGGTTTTTTGTGACAAATTTAAGAATATATTTATGATATGACCAATAAAAAATCATTTTTAGATTAATCATTTGAAATAAGAGTGCTAAGAGGACAATCTTTTATTCCAACTATGAAATGTTTTCATATCTATTTAATCTTCTTATACTTACTTATAATTATGATATAATACACTAATTAAAAAAATAATAACATTATACGCTTTTTATAATTATATTACAACTAAACCATCTCATAATCATCTACTAATCATGGTAGGTTCATGTTTGAGTGAGTTTAACCACCTTCTTGAACAATACTACACATCTATATCATGGATGAATATGATAAATTATTTGAATTTATAATATGATATAAGAGTTTAAATAATTATTTATTTGTTTTTGGGTATATTATATCAATATCTAATTCATTAATTAATGAAATACTTTCTGTTCATCAAAAAATCACTAAAACATGCTTATTATCAACTATATCTTCAAGGATGAGGATTAAAAAACTCATGAAAGGAATTTTAAAAATTATAAATTATTATAAATAATCCTTAATAGTATATTTAATTACCTCATAAAAATTTATTTTTAAATAATAATGAATACAAACCTGCTATTGTGAAACTAGTACAAATGATCAAAATTATAGACATTGATGTGGAAAATCAGAAGATTTCATGTAGAGAATGGCCATTTTTGAAGAGTATGAAGACAAAATTAATATTATTAAGGTTTTTAATTATTTAATTATGATATCTAAATATATTATACATAATTTAAAGTATATTCTTGTAATTTAGAACCATAGTTAAGGGTTTTACATGTCAAATTCATATCCTTGATACATAATTTGTATTATGAACCTAATTTAATTAATGTGGTGTATGTACAACCTATTTGAGATGTTATGTCATGAAATTAATTTATTAATGGAATTTAAAGATAATTTTAATACCTATTTTTAAAGAGGATTTTATTGAGTTACTTACAAATCCATAAGTGGGCTTTTTCCGTCTCAATTTTCATTCTTTGTGATTCAGGTTATAATAAACAACTATTTAATTTTTTATGGTGAATGAATTTACACAGAAGACTTTTTTCCATGTCACTCAATAAATTTAAGGGAATTAAAATTATATATAGTTATCCCTATCTCATATTCATTTGATTCAATATTCACATTCTCTATGGTGTAAAAACTATCCTATGTTTTGGTAATGTTAAAGTGTGTATAATTTCTTAAAAAATATATTCCTATTTGGATACTGGAAAGTGGATATTATTGTGGAATATATACACCTAAGAGTAATCACCCTGAAAAGGATTGGTTAATAATTGACCTGATCATAACCCTGATGCATGATGAGTGTACCTAAGGCTACACACCTGGAGTGATACTCCTAGGGGATATGCTTTCACATATTCAAATTCTCTTAATGAACTGTTATGAATAATTTTTACTACATTTTCATTGGTATCCTACTAATGAAATCAATTTAATCTAATTACTATCTTCCATGGATAACATAGGACATTGTATATACCCATTCCACTATATTTCTTTGATACGAGAACTTCATGTTACTTTGATGATACCGCATGGATTTCAAGTTGATTAAGGGATGTTCTCCTAGAAATACACACTAATATATTCAATGGTGAAGTATTTTATGTCCATATTTCTCAATATATAAATATCTAGGTTTTATTTATCAAGAGGTTACTCATGTAATGGTATGAAATATCTTAATGACTTATGGTTAATGCATTTGTTACGAACCAATATGAAGTTCCACCCAAACTGACACCCAACCCGTACCATGGCATTTACTGAAGGGTGTTCCCAATCCCCATGGGTTGGAAACTAGTTCTTGGGAATCCGAATTATGCTTTAGGAATGATTTCACCCATTTTGACAAGCATAAATTACAAAAAAACAAGATAATAATAAATAACCAAAGCCAAACGTGGCACAAAAATTTTTAGATTCAAGGGTTACACTTTAAACAAAACTTAAAAATACTAAAATGGAAGGGAAAACACAAAACATCCGAAGAACCTCTAAGAAACATAAGGAGAATCACCCTCATCCACCACCACCAATACTAGTAGCATGCAGAACACTAGAAAACTAAACTTCCGACATCTCGACAAATCATCTTTTATTTTCCTAGGTCATACATAATATGGTCTACATAAAACAAAATGTGTGTGTATGGTATGATATAAATCACTTTAATGTTCCAACCAAAATAAAGGATTCCATGCTACAACATTAGAAGAAAATTTAACATTCTCATTTATGTAAAAGTCTTTGAATTTTTTTTAAGGAAACATTTTTAGAATTTTTTTCCACACAACACTTTTAAAGGTAACATTTAAAAATTAAGAATTTATTACAATATAATTTCTTTAAAATTTAATACACTCAAGGTCCAGTGTATGTTGATATATGGAACCACATCATACAATTCCTATACCACAAGGGACCACCATGGGTAAATACCTTGGGTTAATCTAGCTCAAGTGAGACACTAGAACCTCATACCTCAGGGAAATGTGGTATAATAACCACATCCATTAGCATACTCATGCATAAGACACTAGAGAAGAGAAAAATCCAAAATTATAGTGGATATAAATAATTATCATAGTTTTTTTAGTGTTGTAATAATCAATCCAGCTAAGTGAAATCGGGACTATCCACTTCCGTATCACTAGCGTACTAGATCTAGTCAGCCCGCCTAGATACCTGAGATTCTATTTGTGCTCAATTTCACATGTCACAAAATTAATTAATTTAACATACACATTCCAATCATTATAAACACAATAGGATAATCACTATTTTAAAAAACCATCATATAGAAACCATCATTTTATACAAACAAACACATTCCATTTTTAAAAACACAAAAACCATTTTAAAATACATTTCAAACTACTTGCACAATATTTTAAACTCATTATAAAATAAAAAAAAGGAAAAAATAAAATCAATTTAACCATTTCCATGGGCCAATCCCTTTTTAAACCCACACATAAACCAAATTTATTTCACAACACACGTCATATCATTTACTCAATTAAAAAATATTATTTCAAAGAATGTAATAAAAGATAACATTCCAAAATAACTCATTTTCTTTAGAAACCCCACTTTCAACACAACCACACCTCAAGTTCTTTTAAAACTAAAATTTTCACCCCCAAAAAATTAAGAAAGCACTTACAAAAAAACACCACAACAAGGCACACATGAAAACATAAATATTTACTTTAGAAAATAAATTTTCATCATATATGAATGTCTGAATATATCCAAAACATATTTCACACAAAAAAATCAATCATAAAACACATTTATAAACTCAAGAAATCAAGTGAAAATTATCCAAAAATACTGAAGTGTAGAACCACCTACCTCAAAATTGGAAGCATCTGAAAATTGGTGTGAAACCACAACCGTACCACCACAAGACCCTAACAAGGAAAGATCAGACACTAAACATCAATGTTGAACCTTATATAATGAGATTCACCCCTAATTCAACCACCCAACCTACTGAAGAAACAAAACCCTAAATAAGAAGAGGACAAACCCTAGGAAAGAGGAGTAAATTGAAGGATGATGGACTTAATTGATGATTACTTGGAGTTTCCATACCAAATCCACCAAGATAAGGGATCCCAAGGGAGATAATATGAAGGGAGGGTGGTACCTAAGGTTTAGAATCTTGAATGGGGGAGAGAGGGGTTGATTTGGGGTAAAAACCTAAGAGGACACAATGGTCATTTTTACATTTTTTTAATGAATTGGACATCGCGCACAGTTTTCCCACAAAATTTACCAAACCATGTGGTGTCTGTGAACCCCCTACTTCCAAAGAGGAACACACTACATGGTTATCCCACATAGTCTACAAACCATGCACTAACTGTGTGTTAGCCATCATCCCAAAAGAACACTTGGTCGCACGGTTTCCCTTAACCATGCACAAACCATGCACCACCTACTACCAAGAACAAATTCCCCATTTTCAGTAAAAACACATGAGAAACCCATGGGATAAAATCATGATCAAAACTAAATAAAATAATTCCACAAAAATTATAACCTATCGCACCCAAAACTTGAGAGAAAATGGGAATAAAAATTAGTGCTATAATGGAATATGAAAACAAAAACCTGGGTGTGACAATTCTCCCCACCATAATGATTCCTCCCTCAAAAAACCACTATTAGGTTTGATCTGAAAAAAAACCAATACTCCTCCATATCTCAAAGATAGTTACAATAGAAATCAAAAAAGAATAAAGAAAGAACACCACGGGTGAATATAAGGGTTCATAAGATTTAATTTGGGAGGCTAGAATAGAATACCCACCATAATCCCTCTACCCCTAGAAATCCACGACGCCTATATTTGATCGATCAAGACAAAAATAAACTCTCATAATCACATAATTCAACCTCTTAAGTCATGAAAACATAAAAAATTACTAAAAAAACTTATACCACTTATCTAGAATGAAAAAATGAACCTAAACCTCTTCTCGAAGAATACATCCACATCCTTGCTTTAACAAGACCTCTGGGTGCACTCCGACTCCAATGTTTACTTGAGGGAGGAACTAAAAATTATATAGCTCTAAATGATACCACCCACTACCAAGATAGAACCAAAAAATGCACTATATTATCAATACAGGGAGGCCCGAATGGACTCCCCACCATGAAATACCAGTTAATACCAACCAACATTAGAAGAATCCATGATGAAACATGTGGTGGGTCTCCCCATAATTTAAGAACCAATAGGATTAAACTAACATAGAAGATCCGAGATGGTCTAACCCAGAACTCTCCACACAGGAAAAAAACATGATCCAACAAAACCCCCCACTAGGGGAAGAAAGCATGAAAAGGGAAACACATACCTATGAGATGATCTATAACTAAAACCACTTCACAAGTTTGACCATACAAGGACAACCCAATGAAGATTAAAATCCAAAGAGTATCAACCATAAAAATTTCAATGATACGAGACTACCCCACATACTCACAACCAATGAGTAATTTTCAATCCACATGGACACAACATAGAAACAAGATCTCTATGTCCCTTTCCAAAAAACAAGACCATTTATGATAAATCATTTACCCAAGAAGGTTAAACTAGCTCCATTTTCCGTACTGAAGACACAACCTAGACCAAGGTCATTTACACCCCTAGGATTATTCACTGCATGTGAGCTTCACTCTAAGGCCTATGTATGAAGCCTTAATGTTTGAAGAATCTCCTTTCTCATAGCTAGAAGCTAACAATCCATGAACAAAAATCTTTCCTTAGTTTCATGAGTGACCAAACAACATTCCAGGTGGAACCAAAAGAACACCACATACCATGGAGCCGACTTCGTCACAACATGGAACTTATCAGAGATAAGGGATTAGAAGATGCACATGCATCACCCTATGTCTCCTCAAATATGAAATAATCAAAATAAGATACCCACATAATACTCCTCCATTTAGATAGAGAAATTCTAAATTTCCAAAAGTAAAACATGTTTTTGTTAAAAAAGAGGTTCTCAAAGGACTCCACAACATCTACCTTTTCATTTGAAAGAAAACACGACACCACAAAATGTCACTGAACATGACCATTACCAATAAATAAGAATTATAAAGAAAGGTACTTTAAACTGATCCCTAAACAATATAACAAAGTAATGGACATGGTTAGGAAAATGGATTATAAATGAAACCCTTACCTCTCTTGAGTTTCTTTTCTTAGAGTTGACCCTTCGAGCTATCATATTTCTTCAAGATAAATGAAGTATAAATCAAAGATACTCTTTGAGGGATCTATGATTATGTAGATTCTTATTTTTGTTTTGGATAATGAGATGATGGGGTGGGTATTTATACTTGAAGAGGGAGGTATATATGTGTTTAAATAATGATTATTTTGTTATTAAGGCCAACTGATTTTTGGTGTCATTAATTTCAATGAATTTGGTTGATAATTTTTTCAAAAAAGGATAATTATGGTATTTAAAAACCTTAAACCCCTCTTTAATTATTTTATTTTTAGGCATCTTATGACTTTAACCATTAATTTTAACATCTTACATTATTTTACCTTTACACAGGTAAATCACATTTTACCTCAATAACTTATGTCTTCACCTAAAAATAAAATTTCCCTTATTACCTAATTTCTAACTTATGATTATAAATATTAAACCCATTTTACTTGATTCAATTTCTAATTTAGATAAAAATTAATTCTAAATTAATAAATATATAATACATAAAAAATTTTCTAGAAAAAAACGTGACTTATGTTCCAAAACATCAAACATAGGTTTAGAAATGCATATCAATATTTTAAAACACATTAGATTAATCCATAAGTACAGTTATGATCAATAAAAATCCTTCATAAGTTTTTTGTTATGATAATATAATGATTAGTTCATAAATTTTATGGTTTTATAAAAATATTATATTCACCAAAAAATCAACTTCATCAGAAAAAAACCTAAAAATTTAACCTAAGATAATTTCAATGTGATGATTCGACATTTTTTTTATAAAAATCAATTTAAAAAATTTATAAATTTAATGTTTTAATATAATCATATAAAATATATAAAAATAATTTATTGGAAACAATTATTATTTATTTTATTCCAATTAATTACATTAATCATTTTTATTAAAATTTAATTATTACATGAATTATAATGAATAATTAATAAAAGTAATATATTATCATTTTATGAAATTACTCTTGAAATTAAGTTTACTTTATCTTCTAAATACATAATCTTGAAAACATTTTTAGTGAAATAAAAATTATAGGTAATTATTACAAGGCTATGTTATAATCATTTTACATTTCTTAAAACTATATTATTGAGATTTAATAACGTTTTTGTGGTGATAATAAACTATCAATAATTTAAAAATATTATATTTTTAAATTTCTCATTTTATTATGAAATAAGTAACATATAATTTTTTAAAAAATAATGTAATTATAATTTTAATGAAAAACATGCATTCGAATATAAATATAAATTCTATGTTTATAAAAAAAATAAACACTATAATTTTAGAATAAAATTAATAAAAAAATATTCATTTTAAATCATGGATGTTACATTATACTCCTTAAATAAATTGAATCCTCACAATTTTAATCATTGATAACCACTTATTAAACCCAAATTTTCACTTATAAGTTATCTATATATTGGACACAAGAAATATACCTTAGTGATGTTAATTCAATAGGGTCGTACTAAATGAAATTAACCTAGTTTTCTTGAGAAAAATATTATTTACCTAAGGCCCAATACATAGATATTTTAAATCCAAATTATGAAAAATAACCGAACTCTACCTCAATAAAAACCGAAACACCATAAAACCTTACTTCTAGATATAGTGCTAAACATACATACATTTTAATACATCATAAGAGTTACATAAAACTATCAATATCAACACTTTTTTATCTCTAAGAACCAGGTAAATATCTATCTAAACTCATAGTACAATATACATTTCTCCCATAATTATTCTCCTCACATTTCATTCCCCTATATGTATCCCTTTGATTACAAATCCTAGGGAAAAAGGGAACATAAGAAAGGGTGAGAAATAGAGATTAGTATGAAAATAATCAAGAGTAATATGATGAAAAATAATATATGTGAGTCAAGATACTTATAATTACAACATAATGATTTAATAATCATGTATACTCACATGGAATCATCATATGAGAAAACAAAATCATAAAATATTTGTATCATAAGAATGTAGAAACAACATAAAATACACCATCATAAGTACATGAGACATAAAATGGAAACATGGATAAAATATAAACATGGCTAAAATATAAACATGAGGAATTCATATGTATATCCCCAAGGTTCACCACGAAGGTGTTATAAAAACACATTATCAGGGTTGTTCACCAAGGTATCGTAAAACATTACCAAGGCATTCTTCCAACGTATCATAAACACGGATTCTCCAGATATTAATTCCTTACCCAATAAATTAGAGTGTTATTAGGGCGCACCATTCATATGCCTAAATTTATGTGTTCTATATAGATAAAAATATATATAAATCCATAAATAATCATAATATAAATACATAGAAAATAAAAGTGTTTCTAGTGGAATTATGTATCCCTCTATGTAAATACCCTTTATTAAAGATAATGAATTATGGGGTATTTACACTATATAGAATGAATGGTATATGATTTTTTCAATAATTTCCCCATTTAATTGATATATGGGTATCTAGGTGAATACACTTTAAAAATAAATAATGACATATAGTTGTATCAAAAATATAAAGGCATTGGAAAAAGATATGCATAAATGATGACAAGGAAAGATAAAGACAATGATAAATCATTCTCAATAGAGATCTCATTTACACCATACCATGTGTATATAGAGACATGGACAAGGAGGAGAAAGGTAAAATCCTTGAGAGTGATAGATATTGATATAAAACATGATAATTGGTTACAAATTGAGTGGAAAATAATCCCCTTCAAATGATTAATGCAACTATCTAGGTGAATATCCAAAAATCAACTTTAGAAAATATAGGATTTTCATAATGTAAAGGGTAATACATCAATTTAAGGAGTTATAATGCAATGTGGTAGAGGGTAGTTTCATAATATAGGTATATCAATTCAAATTAAATATCATTCCACATATTCCAATCCTTTATTATGGCTCGTAAAGAGCATGTTAATTATCCAAAGAAAATCCATTGAGAGTGTCAAACTAGATTTAAAACTAATTATCTTTGTCATTCCCAAGGTGATGATCAATTTAATACTCAAAAAACCCTTTATAGGGATATTAACCTCATGTACATCCTTTTCATAGAATGCATCCACTTTTTTGTATACAAATAGGGTTTTCATTTCTTGGAAAAGTACACATACATTTCTTCACTAAATTTAGGAGTGGTTTATGGATATAATAAATTTTGAGCATTATTTCGTCTTATAAAAGTAGTATAATGAGAGAGAATAGTGTTCTCTCATTGATAATATGATATAGAAATTATAATAATGAAGTGTAATAACATTTCCAATTCAAATGAAAATGAATTAAAAATTATCTCAAAAGTAATGGGAAAGGAGGGACGAGGAACTCATATTTTGGAAATGTGGCAGCTTAAGAAAAGGGTATAATGAGAGGGAATAAATAAAATATCCATTAATACATATAAAATGGAAGATAATACCATGGAATTACAACCATAGTATTTTTTATTAAATAATATAAAGTGAAAATATAACAAAATAGTGAATTTGAAAAAGAAAATAGAGGCACTACATCAAAAATTGAATTTTCCAGTGGTTTTTCATCATCGGTTTTCAAAACCATTAACATTTTTTAGAAGTTTTTTTTTTAAAATCCACCACCAAATGTTTATTATTATTACTATTATATTAATTTATTTTTAGTATAGGTTTTTTTAAAAACCACCTCTAAATCTGATTTTTTAATATATTTTTAAAAGCATTAGGAGAGGTTTTTTAAAAAGACCACGATTTATCATCAATTTCATAAAAACACTACTAAATTAATTAAAAAATTATTAAAAAATTAATAATTAATAATTTTAATAATTTTATAATTATTAATTATTATTTATAGTTATTATTTATTATTTATAAACAGTTATTAATTATTTTTAATAATTTTAATAAATTATTATGTGTTAGTCATTAATTATTTATAATTATAAGTTAGTAATTATTTAAAACATAAATTTATTCTAGGATATGTTTGAAGTAAAACTTTAACATTGAATGATCTTAAATTTTGATCCGGGTGTCCGTCTTAGCACCATAATTAGTCAAATTGATGCTTATGAAATTAACTACAATGAAATTAATTGATAATTAATAAAAATTAACTCAATAAAATTTATTTTTATAAGATAAATTTAAAATCGAACTTCCACTTCAAATGTCCATAACATTTAATCCTAAGGTCCATTTAGGCTCTACGATATGTTAAATAAAAACTTGCGAAAAGATATCCACCATGTTGACTAGGGAAACCCCTCGTCGTTTTTAAGTCAAAAAATGCCATGAATGCCTTTGGAACTGTTTTTGTTCAGATACCATGATTTTTGAAAATTTCATCTAATTTAATCTTCGTTTAAGAGTGTCTTTATATTCTTGTTGGGTCATCTATGATTTTATTTCATGGATTCACATTTATATTGATTTGATGGTGTAGCAATTGTGTTGGATTTCCCTCTTTTGGTGATTTATTTTTTATTACATATATATATTTGTATGTATTTATTTGTAATTTATATATATTTTTCAATATGTCTTTAAAATTATATATAATTGTATCCATTCATATATATTTATATGTATTTTTGAATATTTTCCTATATTTATATATATTTATAAATATTTATATGTTTATATATTTTTATATATTATGTGGGTATAAATGTATAGATATTTATATTTACGTGTGTGTATTTATATATTAATATTAATATAGAACTATATATATGTGTGAATTTTTATATATATATATATTTATGTAATATAATTGTGTGTTTATATATATTAATGTAAATTTATAGATGCCGAAAAATGCTCAAGTCCTAAAAAAGGGTATTTTCGAGTAAAGAGAAGGCGTATTTCAACTCAGCGATTTATTCCAGGAGGATCAGAAGGGCCGCGTGAAAAATCCAAGAGGTCTGTGAAATTTTTTTCTCACCCACGGAAAACTGTGGTATTCGAGGAAGTTTTCCGTGCTGGTGCGGAAACTTGCACGCGGGCGATGAATATTTCACACCGCCGACCCGTTTGCGCAATCTTTCACGCCGCTGACCCGAGTGTGCAATCTTTTGCACCAACCAACATCTGCATGGACTCGAGGAACCCACATGCCTATAAATAGAAGGGTGCCCCTTCAACTTCATAAGGCTGAAGAATCCAAACCGCCTCCTGTGCGTCAAACTAAACACTTCAACGCGCAAAAAAATGGATTTCAGGTACATGATTTTTCACGACATGTCTCATAGGGGTCCACCTTCATGCAAGACCATTTGGGCTTAACCCTCACCCAAAACCCTTCATATCCTGGCCCTTGAACACAATCCATTTCTCTTTAGCACAATCCATTCCCCTTGCATGCAATCCATTCCCCTTGCGCGCGAAATTCGACCGGTTATTGCGCACAAACTGCTCTAACTTGTGTGCCCAACCTTGCGTGCAATCCCCTTAGTTTGTGTGCCAAACCTCATATACCCTTTGTGTGCAAACCTCTCTGATTTAACACGCACCCAGTATCTTTCGTGCAACTATTAAAATTGCGCATAAATTGCGCGTAAAACAATTGGGCTCACTCACCCCGTCCTTTTCTGCACAACTGCTCTATTTACATATGAGCCTCCTTCCTTATGCACACATGTTTGATGTCCCTCTTCCAAACATCATATTCGGGAACCCATTGCACCCAAATGATCTAAATCACACACCCTAATCTTGTATGACCCTCTAGGATCATATGAAGTAACTTCAAAGTCCCTTGGGCGGCGCTTCCCGTTGCGTTGCTTTGCCTCATGATTCTTCGCATAGGCACGCTAATAGCTATTTCTTCTTCACATATCCATGTTTACATGGATCCCACAATAGATGACTCCATAACACCCCCTCCCCATGACATTGGTGATGCCTTCCCTTCCCCAAGGGTGGGTGGGTATCAGTCATGTCAGTCCTAGGTGTGCGGAGTGAACCCACCTTGTCCAAGCTGTGGGGAATTAAACTACTAAGCACCATCATCCTCAGCACATGACGTTAAACTATGACCTCGCCCCGTGTGTCTTACATGGGATGCCCCACCTCAGACATTCTCTATGCCCACTGGTCTCCATGGGAGTGAGATCATTCTTCACATGGAATGGGATCCTCTTTATTGGAGTGACATCTGTCTGTGGGGGAAGAGTAACTACATTGGTGTAAGCTGCTAGCTTTTCTTGCAGGAGGCAGTACCCCTACTCATCCTATCTTCTTCTTGGCCGAAGACCAGATAGGGGAGATGGGCACCAGAGCCCTCCTTTCTTCAGTGCCGATCCCCTCTCCCTTTGGGCTTTGTCGCCACCTGGGTCTCCACCCTGGAGTAAGTCCCGGTCTCCATCTCCCTAGGGCCGCTCCACATGTAATCCCCTATTTCCTCTTTGGTCCGCTAACCACGTGTTAGACCCATTACATTTCCCACGGATACACCTTTTGTGATGTGATCGTTAGGACTCTGCTATATCTTTTTTCTCACACCGAGCATGACTCACGTGGGCTTAGATTAAGCGTCGACCATGAAATCCTCTCTGGGAAGCCATGTAAGCTCCACACCCTTTCTGAACTATGGGGACTTTGATCCTTGCCAAGGCAAGGAACATTGGAAGCCTCCCCGAGGTTCAATCCTGACACCTGGTCATTCCAACCCCCTTCAAGTCAGTTCACCAAATCACCAACCTGAACTATGGGGACTTTGATCCTTGCCAAGGAAAGGTGTGTAGGAAGACTCCCTGAGGTTCAAGCCCAACAACCACTAGTCCCGACCACTCTAAGTCGGTCCAAACCCATCCTTCATGATGTTAAACTATATGCCCCTTTTGTGCCCTATCCAGAAGTAAGCCGTTGTGATCCCCTACCCAACGACAATCCATTGTGAACCTCACGCAGTGGTCAAAAATTGAGATCCCTACTCAACGGTAATCCATTTTCAACTTCAATAAGTGGTAAGATGTTGTCAACCTAAACCCAGTGGTAAGATTTCATAGTCCCCCTTTTTGGGACCCACATCACTGGTCTTCCCTTAGGCGTCAGACCAACCCAGGCTGCCAACCATGTGCTAGCCCCATTACACCATTAGGTTGCTGTCCTCTGTGCACACCTCGATCCTATACCCCATCCTGAACTACGTGGACTTTGATTCCCTCCCATGGGGATACATAGGAAGTCTCTTAGAGGCCCAATATGAACATCACCATCGTCCTAGAGTCGACTCCATTTCATTTTCCATCCACTTCACTTAACCATACATCATCCATCCTAATTCTTACCCAGGCCGCTACATCCCAGTGAGATCATGCCAATCCACCTCTTCAGTGCTCCTAGTAGTAACCGGGTAACTAACGACGTGTTAGCCCTGACATCAGTGTTTCCTCTGGGGGTTTCACCCATCTAATCCACTCTAGTCATTGTTCCGATCAGTCCGATCCATCTCCGTTAGACGTTAAACTCACGACATACTCTGTGTTAAACATGTTAAGCTGAAGAAAACCACAGAGATATGCCTATGGGATATAATTCCTTACATTCAACGTGGGATACCTCGAGATTTTGTGCCCTCGAGAAGCCCTATAGTAAGGAGAAGAAAACCAAGATGCGCCAGTGTTCCAGTGTCCAGACACGCCAGTGATGTCCAATGTGACTATTCCCCCAACTAAAGGTTGCTGGCTTGGATATACCCCTTGGAATGTCCTGATAGAAGCACTGTAATTAACCAGCTTCCATAAAGATATGGAACTGGGAAGAGTTTCACGAACAAAATCTTAAGTCTATAAGGGAGACTCGGGCAACGTAACGAGTTTCGAGGAGGAATCCATGGAAGGAAGAACCGACATCCCATCATACTATTTCAATCAAGGAGAAAACATCCCTGAACAAGGAATGGATGCCGCCTACCTTTGGAAAGAGGGAATGTGGGGCAACAACCAGCGCGCCCTCGTTGTCCCCGAACGGAAAGATGTGAACGCCCTAGTGAAAGAGTCAGAAATAGAAATGGTGAACCCAACATGAATTTATTCTCTTCAATGTAAGTATTAGTAGCTTTTGAGACATCAATTGACTAGCGTGTCACCAGAACCAGTTATCCGGTGCTGGGTCCCGCCAAAAAAATAGCGGGCCTGGCATGAAAATCACCATAAGTTAGGGAAGTCAAAACTTTGGGCATCTCGGTCTGCAACATTGTCAGCATGGATCTCTCTTACCAACTATGGAATATGGAATGGTGCTGGGGCACTAGACATCGATTTCTTTGTTTCAACACTAATGGTTCAATCTCTCTACTTTTCAGGAACCAAGTTGCTGCACCTGGAACGCGATCGCCACCCACCCACCAATACAGGGGTAGGGGAAACACCAATGTGGGAAACCCCACATGGCTCCACTGCTTCTGCAATGACCTCCACAACTACAACTATTGGGTTCCCACACCCATCTCCCCTTCTGAAGTCATTCAATGAAGGGTGATAAGCGACCTCGTACGCCAATATGAGGAGGAGGGGATTATCCTGACTCAGGATATGGCCCGCCAGGATCTAGAAGAATCTTCACATCATCACTAATGCTTCCCTTAAGGGCTGTTCAGGTATCCACTTCTCCCCACCCCAATGTACAATTTTTTCGTGCGCCTCTCCCCTGAATTCCTCTAGGACTCTCTCCCCTATGTCGATGAGGTAGGAGATGTCTGGGCCAGCCTGGCCAGGATCCCGCTTTAGGGGCCCCAAAGGAGGAACCCCACTAGGCCGTACCAGCGCCTTCACCTGGTCCCCTGAGCTGAAGAGCAGGTAAGATACCTATCTGCACTGCCGGTCCCAGTCTAGCAAACCCACTACTGGAAATAGGCTCTTTTACGACGGGGGTCCGTCGGAAATGACCCGTTGCGGAAAACGGCATCACAACTAAATCTATTTGCGACAGAACCGTCGCTAATAATATTATTAGCGACGATAATTCTTCCCGTCGATAATACTAGTTGATGTATTTAACAAAATATTTAAATAATCATTTGCGATGGGACCGTCGCAAATGCTATTTGCGTCGGGTTACTCATACCGTCGCAAATAAGTATAAAAAAATATTCAAAACTTATATTAAGAAATATTTGCGACAGGCCCGTCGTAATTACCTTTTGTGACGGTTTCGTCAGCCCGTCGCAAATAAGTATAAAAAATATAAAAAAATAAAATATTATTATTATTATAATTAATATTAAAAAATATTATAATTAAATTAAAATATTTGAAAATTTTAATATATATAAAAATAATAACTATTCTAAAATTTGAATAATATTATTAATCATATTAATATTATAATATTATATAATAATAATAATAATATAAGGAATTCATATTATTATAAATAATTAAAAAAAATTTAAAAAATAAAAAAAATAAAATATTAATATTATAATAATAATATTATTATTATAATTCATATTAAAAATATTATAATTAAATTAAAATATTTGAAAATTTTAATATATATAAAAATATTAACTATTATAAAATATGAATAATATTATTAATCATATTAATATTATAATATTATATAATAATAATAATATAAAGAATTAATATTATTATAAATAATTATAAAATTATAATTTTACTTAAAATATTTGAAACTTTTTATGTATTAAAAATATTGAATATAATATTATTAAAATAATTAGAAAATAAAAATATGAAAAATATGAAAATTTGCAAAAAAAATATAAAAAAATAATTAAAATACTACGTATAGTATTATTATTAATAAAATAAATAATAAACTATTAAAAATAAATAAAAATTAAATAATGCAATATATAAGAGAGACATAAACTCTGAATAGAAAATATTATATATTTTGAATTCACAAACTTTATAACATCAAAAAAAGTCACTGATCTGAATGAGGAGAGGGAGGGGGAGTGGGAGGATCTGCAGAAGCTGGTGGAGGAAACTCCATCCCTAATGCACGAGTAAGTCTGCGCATGTACTCCATCTACTCATGCTGCTGCTGCTGCCACATACTCATCTGCTCCTCATGCACCTGCTACTGTCGTCGACGCTCCTCCTCATACTGCTGCTGCTGCAGACGCATCTCCTCCTGCTCCTTACGGAGACTCTCTATCAACTCGGTCTAAGATCACAACTGATCCTCATACTGTGAAGCGGGAGATGATGCACGAGCTCTTCTCGAGTTGGATTCCGACATCGCGGCAGTGACATAATAATCTCCGGGAGTCAGTCGACTGCCAATACCAACTACTCGGCCCTTCTTGAATCCATACTGGGTCGCCTGCATCTAGGCCGCCTCATCAAACTAATGGACACTGGCTTGATCAGCTGTCTCAGCCTGACTCTCAGCCTGAGTCTGTGATGCTGCAGCCTCATATGAATCCTGTAATTATAATTTAAAATTAAAAGTATGAATATATTATATGCAGTTAATTTTCAAATTGAAAAAAAAAATAATATTGACCACAATATGCCACTGACGATCACCTCTAATCTCCCCAGTAGCTGGATCAGTATACATCCTCCGATGTACGTCATACTCCATAATATCAGGCTGCTCGACAGCCTATAAGAATATAAAATAAACTATTAATATTTAATGTTATATAAAATATTTATAAAAAATGTACATACCAGATGCTTTCTATGAGTACTGAATGTACGACTCCCAGCTCGATGAGTCACCTCCTGTCTCCCTCGATTCTATCTCTCCATCAATGTTCTCCTCTAAAATTCACCACTCAACCAATGTGAACATAATCCATCCCATACGTGGGATGAAATGTACTCTGGTCGGTGCACTCTACAGGATTCATCAAACACTGACACTCCTGCTTTCTTCATGGTAGCCCATCTTAAGTTGTGAAAAAACTAATGAAAGCGATCACGCATGGCCACCTTCCATGCCTCATGGATGGGGTCACACATGGTATCCTCGATCGGATACCATAAACCCTACAAATAATTCAAAATATCAAGTTATAAATGAAATAACTTTCAAAATAAAAATTATTTATTTACGTACGTACCAACTAATGGTCGAACATGGCCTTCTACACATCAACAGGAATATGCTCCCATGTGGTCCATGGCTGAGAAAAATAGTTGCGCAAGATAGCGCTGCCCTGTCTGACTGCTATATGTGTAAAACTGTAAAAACAATAAAACATTTATTATGTAAATAGATTAATGAAATCATAGTAAAATGCACAGGTTATCATACCTCCATGTGCGTGCATCAAACCCAAGATGTGGACGTCGCTCGGGGATGGGGTCAGGAATCATTAGTCGGGCAAGACCACGCCCCCTCCGCATACCTCCTGAAGTGCCTGTAGGCTGAGTGTCAGATGCCACCAAATCGCCCTCATCGAAATCTAGATCAGCCTCCAACAACTGACGAATTATGTCCGAATACATCTGAAATAGAAAATAAATATTGTTATAAAATAATTGAAAATTATTATTATATATACATATATATTAGTTATGATTATATATAACTATCATTGAATTGTATCAATGTTCACCTTCATCATCATCTTCATATCTGATGATGTCATCTTCATATTCCTCCTCAATATCATCGATATCCATTTGAATTCCAGTTTCTTCATCTCTTACCATTTCACATTCATTTGTGACATCATTAACATCATCGTCATCACCGACTCTTAATTGTAGGGTGTCATCATCGATACTCATTTCTCTTTGTAAAAAAAGATTTATTTTGAGTACTCTCTTGAAAAACTTCAATTCCTTGTACTTTAGTGATAGCACATTCACTCTGCCTAAATTGATTGTCTCGAATTTTGATTTTTATTATGATCCACCAATCAGTCAAGTCTCTTGACGTAGCACAATACTTTGTGTAATAAACCTGATGTGCCTGTTGAGCCAGTAATAATGGTTCATTTACTGCAAGAACACTTTTATATTTAATATCGATGATTCCATAAGTCGGATGAACACACACGCCTCTCTCAGTATCCAACCACCGACATTTGAACATCGTTATGTAATGTTGTCCTAGATAACAGAGTTCAATAATTTCATCAAGCATGCCATAAAATTCAACTTCATTTTCTCTATGATGAGATCCTCTCAAGAAAATTCCACTCTTAATTGTATTTTTTGATTCCCCATATTCATTTGTATGAAATCGAAAACCGTTCACCACATATGCATTATAATATTTAACAATTTTGGATAGTGGTTTACTCAATATACACAACTGTTTGTCAATTTTATCAGCATATCAAGACACCTGAAAAATTGTGAAATAATTATCAATATACTAAACTATAAATTGAATGAGATGTTAAAACATTAAGAATTTATGTTACCAGTTTTTAAAACCACTGAGAAATTTTTTTCTGTCAGCATTCTTCGAGAGCAGCTGCTGTAATTTGTGGAAGTTGTTTCTTGATATGATTATAACCTATGAAAAACATAGTTATTTATTGTAACATAAATGATTGAATAAGTTATAGAAACACTTACAGTACAAATGATGTCATCTCTTCATAGTTGAGCAGAACATACGTATGAGCTCTGTGATGTTCATCATCCGAAATCCATCGTTCATGAACTCCACCGAAACCAAGCTCTGGCTGGTTAAAAACGGATAATTGATTGTTGCTTTCATCAAAATTCTTCTCATTCTGTCTCATGCGGTTGTGTTTTGAGGGATACTTAGATTCAAAATAGTGGGAGATGAAAAAAGATATTTCTTCTTGCAAATAAGCTTCAACAATATATCCTTCAACAGATGCTTTGTTACGTACTTTCTTTTTCAATTTAGGCATGCATCTTTTGAATGGATACATCCATCAAAACTGTACCGGACCTCTAAATTTTGCTTCATATGGCAAATGTAATATCAAATGTTCCATTGAGTCAAAGAAAGATGGCAGAAATATTTTTTCCAGTTTACATATAATTACAACAACAACTTCTTCAAGTTTGTTTAGAACATCGTAATCTGTTTTCTCCGCACAAATGTCCTGAAAAAAATATGATATGTCTGTTATGAAATCCAAAATCACAGAATTCAATAGAACTCTTAATCCAATGGGAAGAATTCTTTCCATTAAAACATGACAATCATGACTTTTTAATCCGGTAATATGACCATTCTTTACACATCTACCCAAATTGGAAGAATATACATCTGGAAGTCTCAAATCTACAATCCACTGGCAAAATAATAAGAAACTTTATTTGGACAATGTATAAAATACTTTTGGTTTCATTAACCTTTATGTTCTAACATTCTCAAACAATTCGAGTTCTGGACACCTGCAAATTTGGGCAAGATCTAATCATGCATTTACATTGTCTTTTCTCTTTCCTGATGTATCTAAAACTATATGAAACAAATTATCAAAACAGTTCTTCTCAATATGCATGACATCCAATATGTGGTGGACCAGAAAATCAGACCAATATGGCAAATCCCAAAATATTCTACGTTTTATCCAATTGTGCTCTTTCCCAAAACCAAAAATGTTCTGTTGGTTTATTGTGGGTCCAAATGTAATGGGAGGTAATGAAAATACAACTGATTTTAACTCCATACCTGATAGCATTTTTGGAGGTCCATCCCTTTCAATTGTGCCTTTTCTAAAATGAGATCTGTTTCTACGAAATGGATGATCAGCTGGAAGAAATCTGCGATGACAGTCAAAATAGAAAGGTTTTTTTCCATGGATGAGCATAAATGCTTTGTTCTCTCCCATATAGTAAGGACATGATTTCGAACCATGTGTAATCTATCCAGATAACATTCCATAAGCCGGGAAGTCACTAATTGTCCACATCAATGCTGCTCTTAGTTTAAAATTATGTTTCACAGCAACATCATATGTACTGACACCGGTACTCCAAAATAAATTTAATTCATCAATCAATGGTTTCAAATAAACATCAATATTCTACTTCGGATGTCCTGGGATTAGTAAGGTAAAAATGATATAGGGTTGTTTCATCAACATCCATGGAGTTAAATTGTACGGAGTTAAAAAAACAGGCCAACATGAGTACTAACTACCATAAGATCCGAACAGACAGAAACCATCAGTGGAAAGACCCAGTCGCACATTTCGGGCTTCTAAGGAAAATGACGGATGTACTCTATCAAAATGTTTCCATGAATCACCATCATCTGGATGATTCAATATTTTATCAGTTGAAATATTCGTTTTGTTCCATGACATCATTGTTGAGGTATTCTTAGACATGAATAAACGTTGAAGTCTAGATGTAAGCGGAAAATATCTCAACTATTTTACCGGAATCAATCCAGAATTACCATGTTGCGCTTCTTTATAAATCGGTTGCCCACATGTGGGACAACTATCCAACGACTCATTTTCCCCAGAATATAAAATTAAATCATTTGAACATGCGTGAATCTTCAGAAAACTAAGTCCCAAATTCCGAACCAGCCTCTTACTCTCATAGTAATTTGCAGGAAAAACATTTCCTTCGGGTAACAGTGTTTTAATCAAAGTAAATATCTGATCAAAACAAGTGTTTGACATTCCATTATCTTATTTGATAGCCATAAATTTAGCAACTGCTTCTAATTTTCTTATCTTGCAACCAGAATATAATGCATCCTCAGCAGACCTCAACAACTCATAAAATTCAGATGGTGCAAACTCAGGAGTTGAATCAATATCATCCTAAGTTTCTATATGTTTAACAGATGGACCTGCAACATCATGTACTAAATTTTGAAACCGAGATGGATCCGGAATTAAGTCATTATCACCTTCTCTGGAACTATGTTCACCGTGTTGATACCAAAAAACATAATCCGATTGAAAACCAAAATGCAAGAGATGTCCCCCAACTTTGTCAAACGTGTCAAACGTTCTCAGTGCACATTTTTTACAAGGAAATTTTATTGTACCTTCTAAAAAAATTCTAAATTTGATTCCAAAAATGCTAAGAAAGTCTCCACACCCTCAATATATAGTGGATTTAAACCAGAACCGTTTGGATTTCTACATTGATTTGTCCATACACGGTCATCTAAGAATGATTGTTGTCGACTTCGTTGTTCCATATTTTTCTATAAAATATAAAACCATTTCCGATTTTGAATAATTTCATATAATAAAAACAATCTCTAAAAGAAAAAACTATAATAATTACCACTACTTACGAGCGACACAATTTTCAATGAAATTATTACTAATTAGTAACATAATTGATAATATAATTAGTAATCTAATATAATTATGTTACTAATTATATGATTAATATTTATAAATAAAATAATATTAATATTATTAAAATA
Source organism: Viscum album (assembly GCA_963277665.1). Taxonomy (NCBI): domain Eukaryota; kingdom Viridiplantae; phylum Streptophyta; class Magnoliopsida; order Santalales; family Viscaceae; genus Viscum; species Viscum album. The sequence continues at coordinate 1,499,229,336 of OY728156.1, read as the reverse complement.
ATAATAAAAATTATAAATTATTAAAATTATCAATATTCACAACAGACTATTCTTAACATGTTCAAATCTTAAATGGTCATTAATTTTTAAATCATGCCCAATAAAAAGTTAACGTCAATCATGTCCCATTTAAACTCTATAATTATCCTTACATGGTTGATCACCTCGCAAGTAATGTTTCAATATGATGACCTAAATAATATCATTTTCACCTCTAAGAATCATCTCACATGACCATTTACATAGACCATTCTTCCTTAAAAATTTAATCCCTTAAATTTTTAAGGAAGAATGGTCTATGTAAAGGGTCATGTGATATAATTCTTATAAATGAGAAAGACATAACTTGGATCCTCTCATTGGAACGCTACTTGCAAGGTGGTTAACCAAGCAAGGACAATTATAGAGTTTACATCGAACATGACTTACACAAACTTCTTATTGAGCATGATCTAAAAATTGACGATCGATTAACATTTGAACATGTTAATAATAGCTTATTGCGAATATTGATAATTTTAATAATTTATAATTTATTTATTATTTTAATAATATTAATATTATTTATTCATAAATATTAATCATAAAATTAATAACATTATTATATTACGTTACTAATTATACTATCAATTATGTTACTAATTAGTAATCAGAAGATATGCATAGAGACTGGTTAACCAAAACAAACGTGTTCATCTATCACCTTCGCTAATTATTCTAATTGTTTGCTAATTGTTTGCTAATTGTTCGCTAATTGTTCCACTTATTCGCTAATTTTTCTGCTTATTTTCTAATTGTTATGCTTATTCGCTAATTGTTCTGCTTATTCACTAATTGTTCTGATTATTTGCTCATTGTTCGCTAATTGATCTGTTTATTCGCTAATTGTTCTTCTTATTCGCTAATTGTTCTGCTTATTCGCTAATTAATCGCTAATTGATCTGCTTATTCACTAATTGTTCTGATTATTTGCTAATCATTTTAATTATTTTCTAATTGTTTTAATTATTTGATAACTATCATATTATTAGTATTTTATTATTATTAATATTAAAATAATATAATTTTCTATATTATGTTACCATTCTCTTTTCAGTGTTAAACTTGACATTCTCTCTCCACATATAATATTTACATTCACTTTCACCTCTCTGTTGGTGAGGAGGATTATAATTTTGAAAATGAATGCAAATATTACATGTGGAGACAGAATGTGAAAATATTTCCAATTATCTGGTAATTATTCTAATTATCTGGTAATTATTCTAATTATCTAGTAATTATTCTAATTATCTGTTAATTATTCTAATTCTGTGGTAATTATTTCTAATTATCTGGTAATTATTCTAATTATCTGGTAATTATTCTAATTATCTGGTAATTATTCTAATTATCTGGTAATTATTCTAATTATCTGGTAATTATTCTAATTATCTGGTAATTATTCTAATTATCTGGTAATTATTCTAATTATCTGGAAATTATTTTAATTATCTGGTAATTATTCTTTTTATCTGGTAATTATTCTAATTATCTGGTAATTATTCTAATTATCTGGTAATTATTCTAATTATCTGGTAATTATTCTAATTATCTGGAAATTATTATAATTATCTGGAAATTATTTCTAATTATCTGGAAATTATTCTAATTATCTATTATCTGGTAATTACTCTTATTATCTGGTAATTATTTCTAATTATCTGGTAATTATTTCTAATTATCTGATAATTATTCTAATTATCTGGTAATTATTTGTAATTATCTGGAAATTATTCTAATTATCTGGTAATTATTTCTAATTATCTGGTAATTATTCTAATTATCTGGTAATTATTCTAATTATCTGGTAATTATTCTAATTATTTGGTAATTATTCTAATTATCTGGTAATTATTCTAATTATCTGGTAATTATTCTAATTATTTGGTAATTATTCTAATTATCTGGTAATTATTCTAATTATCTGGTAATTTTTCTAATTATCTGGTAATTTTTCTAATTATATGGTAATTTTTCTAATTATCTAGTAATTTTTCTAATTATCTGGAATTTTTTCTAATTATCTGGTAATTTTTCTAATTATCTGGTAATTTTTCTAATTATCTGGTAATTATTCTAATTATCTGGTAATTATTCTAATTATCTGGTAATTATTCTAATTATCTGGTAATTATTCTAATTATCTGGTAATTATTCTAATTATCTGGTAATTATTTTAATTATCTGATAATTATTAGCTCATTATTTAAATTATTTATTAATTATTTTAATTATTTGTTAATTTCTAATTAAATTAGATTATTACCAAACAAATATCATCCAGGAGTGTCGAACCAAGAGTGCAGCAAGGCTCGTTGTCGTGTACCAGGATACCACGGGTCAGGCCCGAAATTCCTTTTCGGGACTTTCACCCCTAGGTACAGCTGTTCTAGAGCCGCCTCTACTTGTTCGTATCCAGACAATGATTACTTGATTGATAAAGAATCTAATTATACCAAATTATATTATTTATCTACTAATTATGCCTAATTATTACTAACAAAATCATTTTATTAATAAAACTAAATATGAATAATAAATTAAATTAAATTTATCTAAATTACAACTAAAAAACAAAAATTAAAATTAATATAAAAAAATCAAAGGAATATAAAAATAAATAAAAGAAAAATACCTTAAAGTTTATGCTGAACTTTTGGACGCCTTCGAATTCCACTCAAAAAAAATTAAAACTATGAAAATTGAAGATTGTAGAGAGAAAGTAGAGATGAATTGGATGTTCTGAAAAAAAAACGGATGGGAGTATATATAGGTCAGATTATTTGCGACGGTAGTATTTGCGACGGGTGTACCGTCGCAATTAGAAGTATTTGCGACGAGACCTGTCGCAAATACCTTCGCCGCATTAATTACAGCCTGCGGTTAAAAGGGAATTTGCGACGGGACCCGTTGCAAATACCCCTGCCGCCAGAACTTTTTGCGACGGGTGGTGAGCCCGTCCTAAATATTATTTACCGCCGCCTGCTATTTGCGACGGTGAGGATACGTCCCGTCACAAATACCTTCGCCGCATGAATTATAGCCTGCGGTTAAAAGGCAATTTGGGACGAGACCCATTGCAAATACCCGCGGTGTAAAAGGTTATTTGCGACGAGCCCCGTCGCAAATACCCCTACCGCTAGAACTTTTTTGCGATGGGTAGAGAGCTCGTCACAAATATGATTTACCGCCGCCTGCTATTTGCGACGGGGAGGATACGTCCCGTCGCAAATATCCTTCATGTGTTTTGGCGCAAAATCCGCACCAAAACAATTGCGACGAGGCATCATTCACCGTCGCAAATAACAAATTATTTGCGACGGGAATGCATTCCCGTCACAAATGTGTCTTCAGTCGGACCATTTTCGACGGGAATATATCCCGTCACAAATGACCCGTCGCAATAACTCAGTTTTCCCGTAGTGACCTGGCGCCAGCATCGATAGCTACTATGGCTCGGGCCACCGCTGACATATATCATTATCCCCCTCTGTATGATGAGTAGGATAATTCATACGCCTAACTCGTATTAAGGCCCCAACTACCCCACAGGCAGGCTGGGTCGACTCTCTCGGCTGCCGGCGCATGGAGCACCCGCCACAGACTGACCCGCAGTAGCGACACCCAGTATGGAGGTTCTCCCCGTATTACCACCATAGAAAACCCGGGTCCTCCCTGCTTCCAATATTGGTATGGAAGTCCTCCCCATGCTACCTTCAGTCTAAATGAGGGACCTCCCCATAATGGTGACACCTAGTACGAAAGCCTCTCATGTGCTCATTACATCGGGTATGGAGTCATCCCTCCTTCCACTGACCGCCGATGCAGGAACAACGCACCTCTGGTCAATCTCCAGCACGGGGGACCTCCCCATGTTCTTATAGCAGCTAGAGAAGGTCCTCCTCACCATATTATTCAGAGGAGTTAAGGCCAACATTGTTTCACCAGCACCCAGCACGAAGGTCCTACCCATGTTCGACTTGACCAGTATGAGGACCCTCCTCGCACTGGCACTACCAGGGGAAGAAAGCACGAGGATCCCACCCATGCTTCTATAGGCTCCATTAAAGGTCCTACCTGCTCCATCACTTCCCATGGAGGTCGTTCCCATTTCCCCTTTGATACCTTTCCCGGTGCTCCTCGCACCCCATCTTACTCAGGCAGAAATCCTCCCCGCCCCGACGTCGGTACGACAGAAGGTCCTCCTCATGCTAGAAATATATCCTATCCTGAAGATCCATCCTGGGGAAGGAATGTGCGTCATCACCACCATAATAAGAGTGCAGAGAAGATTCAGACTGAGATTAAACTGGTTTTCTTCTCAGACTCTGAGGTGGAGTACGACTCAACGATGAAACCCTCGCCTGGGTCCTCCGTGTTATGGGCCGGGGAAGGAACAAGGCACATCAGCCTCATACTTCCAGAATGTGAGGTTAATTGGATTCTCACCTCCCTCTACAGGTATATCTAGGAAGAAGAAAATTTGGAAACCCCGCAGGTTATGTTCATGCAATCACCACCATCGTCATAAGAATCACTATCTACTTTGACTAGAGATCACAAAGAGCTATTTTGGGGACCAGTGGTGGATGAGAAATAGCGTGGTCCATTGCCAGCAACCACAATCCTTACAGCATAAATTTCATTCGTTATCCCATCTTTCCGCGATGCGGTGGCTAAGTCACTATGCTCTTGAGAGGATAGCCCCGGATATGGTGGTTTGTCAGCCCGCTCGCTGTATTCTCCACTAGATAGCCTTCCGTCCCAGCAGTCTGCCTCAGTACTGCTTCCAGTTCCTCATCCACCTCTGGTTGATGAGTGGGGAAATGAAGGGATAGAACCTGAATCCAAGTTGAGGAGCTTATGGAATATCCTCATAACAGACCACTTCCCTTAGAATTTTTTCCCGTTTCAACGTCGAATTTCTATGTGCCAGAATCCCTCACCCTAGAAGAAGTCGACTGTTTCTGTCAAACCCTCTTAGAAACACACTTCTTCCTTCATCATCAATGAGTGGTTTAACCTAGGAGCCAATCTCATTTCGAGGATATTGACGAACAATGCTGTCTGGTTGATCTGGACGCACTCCCTGTGGCCTAGTGCTCTGAGTCACCAGGTCAATATAAGGCCCTCCAGCAAAGATGCGTCTAGAGTTTCAAGGTACACTGCAAGATTATCAAGGAGTATTCCCCCCACGTGAAGATCCATGTCTAGGGGAAGTATGTTTCCCTCCTCTTTAGTCCTATCCAGAGATAGTTTGACCTACCAGGTGATATGGAGGACATGCCCCCAGGTCGAGTCACGATCAACTTGGCCAGCCTATCAGAAGGGGAGGATGAGCTAGAAATCCTTGACGGGGACCTAACTTCAGAGGGTGTTCCCCAAATATTGGATCCATAGGAAAGGGTTACTCTCCAACAGATAAATACTATGGGTCTCCCTGCACTCACTGAGGAATTAGTTCTTACTCGGAATCATGGTAAGGGTAAAGAAAATCTCGGAGCCTCCAAACCCTCCGACCCATCTGAATTAGTGCAGAAGACAGAGGAAGATACAGAAAAAGTCGTGCTGCGTTATCAACTTGCTGAATAGTAGAAGTTGGTTGACAAACTCTGAGATAAACGCGCTGCAGAGCAATGACCAGACTACAGTGATCCTCGACCTGGATAACAGGGGTAGACACAACTTCCCCTCGGTGAGCTACCCCTAGGTGACCCTGACCATCCTGCCCATGCAGACAGGGTTGAAGCCAGAACTTACGACAAGAGGACATGGTATGTCTCACAAAACCCTCCTGAATGGTGTGACAATCCTCAATACCTATATCTTATTCTCCAAGATGATCCACAGGGTGTTCCACCAGTCACTCCATGAGCCACTGATCCTATTTATCATGTTGAAGAACCCGCCAATGCACTGGTGGTCAGGGACCCCGTCAAGACAGGTACTCCCTCCCATATGACCTGATGGTGGCACTCATTGCTCGCCTCAAGACATTGGAAACACGACAGGTGGAACTCCCACATGATGGAAAGCCATATCCTGCATGGGTGGGTGATATTCCAACACCCTCGAGTTTTGGGAATCCCACCTTTTCCCCCTTTAATGGGACATGGGACCCTACACAACACTTGGACCACTTCATCTCAAGGTGTGGGTCCATGTTGGGAACCCCAGTGCAGTAGGAAGCCGCCAAACTATGGTGTTTTGTGAAGACATTGGAGGGACAGACATTTTTCTGGTACAACCAGCTCTCCATCGGATCAGTAGCCTGCTGGGAAGACCTCCATAGGAAATTCCCCTACCAGTTCAGTCCCACCACTTGTAAGAAAAGTATCGCAGAACTCTTGAAGTGAAAGAAGAGGCCCGATGAGTGCGTTGTAGACTTTGTCTCTCAGTGGAAAGGTCTCACATACTCTATTGACATGCCGTTGACTTAGGAGAAACTACTAACGATGTGCATAGGGAATTTCAAGATGGAACTGGTTATCTCTTTGATCACCTAGAATTACCCCGATGGATTCTGAGACTTCACTGATAAGGCCCAACACCTGGAAGAAGCCCTGCAACAGTCTAGATAGTCACGTCTGTTGCCTCCTGTAATTCCTACGAGGAGAGCCTCTAGAGCCGAGCCCACCAAAGTGGCCCAAATAGAGGCCCCCAGAAAACTGGAGTTGTTACTAGTGGAGCCACCCCCGTAGCCTTACAGAGGCCCTCCACTTCAGGCACAGCCTCCGGCCCAGCAACACCCACCTTAGAATTGGCAGGTTCCCCCACGTAATGCGCCACCGTCTCCTAGGTGAGATAACCAAGCACCACCACCTCGATAATCTCCTCCAGCTCCTTATCACAGCTAAGCTCAATGGGACCCCTTTCTGGGAAGGAGAAACCAGACATACTCGTTCAACAAGGCTTAGGTCCTCGGTTACTTCTATAGTGCCTTGGAGCAGGAGATTGTACGTTGGCCTGAGTGCCGAAGGCCATAAGAGGCAAACCTCACTGATTTCCCTAATTACTGCCTCTATCACCAGATCCTGGGGCACACCCTCAAATAGTGCTATGTGTTCAAAGACTGGCTCCAAGACCAGGTGAATAACAACATAGTCCGGTCAGGCTTAGCCCCGACATAGGTGGCATGTGTCTTAGTGAGGCCAGATAGCAGCAGTGATAGTGAGGGCGAGTGACATTAGGTTTATAGCCACATATACCAGAAGTATGATGATTGGATGGCTCATAAAATAGTTTCCCATGCCCATGGTGTCATCTGGGTGTGCCTGAATTGGATAGAGCCTTCAGAAGCTGCATATACCACTTCAGCATCGTCGTCTCAGCCATCCCCTTCCCAGAAGAGCAAACACCGACAACGCAAGGGAAAAAAAGTCCCCCACTGATGCCATCGTTATCCCGTACTCTCGGCGACTTCATGCCCCCAGAGATGAAGATTACTACCAGAATCCACCCAGTAGAGGATGACTCTTCAAGTGATAGCCAAGGGTATGCCTCAGTTAATACTTTAGAGCTGGTAAACTTCTACACGAATCCTGACGATGAGTATTACCAGTCAGATCCTCCCAACGTCCCCATCCATTGTCAGCATCAATGGAGTCGGGGCTATATGTGCAATCAGAGTGCCTCAGTTAGCACTTCTAGCTAGGCTGTACATGCTACTGAAACTAGGCAACATGCTCAGCATAGAGCTCTGCAAGCATAACCTTCTCATCTGGTGACATCAGGTCTGCCTTTTCCACTGTTCGTGCTACTGGATCAGGTAGGGCCACCCAGACCTCACCGCGATCAGCCGCGCTTCCCAACAAACCAATCTCAGTCATTTGGCCCTCATCTGTTGGTCACTCTATAGGCTTATACAAGTGAACACCAGGATAGTCCTAGCACCAGCCAGTCACCGATCCAGCCGGCAGGACCCACCACACCTCCTATCTTAGAGAGACCACCTGTAAGAAAAAGTTCATGCCTGATATGAAATTATGATGTCCTCAGGAATATTTCCCTCATTCCAGTAAGGCTCTCTATCCTCGAGGATCTTCGACTATCATCAGACATGCGTGAGGACCTCACCAAGGCTTTAATGATCCCCCTCCAGTTTGAGACAGAAGTAGCATCCATAGAAGCCTTCCATGCTGAGGTGATCGAGAATGCTGAATACCAGGACATCATCTCATTCTCTGGGGAAGATGAAGGACCTCCCATACATGGGCACATTCGCCCACTGTACATCACCATTCAGTTCAATGACATGGAGTTCCACCACTGTCTTGTTGACATGGGATCTGGGATTAACCTAATCCCGACTCGAACACTGCGAAAAATGGGATTGTCTGAAGATGATCTGAGTCCCTCTGACCTAAGAATCCAAGGTTATGACAGGATGGAACAAAAACTGGTCGGAAAGATCCACTTGAAGACCTAGTTCAGTGTCCTAGTTGTCAGCACCGATTTTATGGTTGTTTCCCAGTACACCAACTACAATGCGTTGATGGGTAGGCCATGGATCCACCTACATGTGGAAGTTACTTCATCATACCAACAATGCCTCAAGTACTCCCTTAATGGTCGAGTGGGATTTATTTAATGTGAAACGTCTCCTTTTGCCTCTTGTAAAGCTCTCTATCTGGATACCGACTACTACAAGATAAAGGACAAGAAGATTCAGGCTAATGAGGTCGAGCATGCCGTGGTTGCGACAGAACTGTTCAAAGATCTAGATGATGTTGACATCTTTCCAATCCACCGATTGGAGGCTACAACCCCGTACATAAGACAATTCTTCGTTGTGTCTGGGACAAGGGGGGAACACATTCCCAAGTCTAAGTGACACTGGAAGATCACCTCTTACTCCTATACAAATCAGTATCGAGTGATCCCAGAGCCTCCTACTCCCATAAGGTATCGGGATGTCCGCCCCATGGAAACAACAATACTACATACCTACATGTTTTGTCAGTCTGGGATAAACCGACTCAAGATGATGTGCCATTACTGCTTTGACATCATCAAGCGTGGCCCCTTGGGCCAAAGACTAGATGGGATTGGATCGATAGTGTAACACCCCCAAATGATAAAGGGTTAAATGACTAAATGATATGGCTCATGTCAACAAGGTGCACCTTCCTTTTTAGGAGCCTACCTGATTAGAACTCCACAGTTAAGCGTGCTTGACCTAGAGTAGTGATCAGGATGGGTGACCTTCTAGGAAGTTTCCCAGGGTGTGTATGAGTGAGGACAAAACACAATGAAAATGACATGTGTTGGCCTGTGAGGACAGTCATTAGTCAGATGACCTGTTCAGGAACGTGGGTGGACCCTGGGGTGGGCCCCATGTATTTGCGGGGCAACTGGTGGTACCTGGTAGGCCAGGACCCGACGGCCTTGTTAAGGCGATGTGTCTGTGCTATCACTGGGACCTATTTGTTACATTTGGTATCAGAGTAGGAACCCAACCTTAAGTGCGGTGCACTGCCTGTGTTGAGTTATAGGGCCCACAATGAGGACGTTGTGCTCTAAAGGGGGGGGGGGGTGATTGTAACATCCCCAAATGATAATGGGTTAAATAACTAAATGATATGTCTCATGTCAACAAGGTTCACATTCCTTTTCGGGAGCCTACCTGATTAGGACTCCACAGTTAAGCGTGCTTAGACTGAAGTAGTGATCAGGATGAGTGACCTTCTGGGATGTTTCCCAGGGTGTGTGTGAGTGAGGAAAAAACACACTGGAAAGGAAATGTGTTGGACTATGGGGACATTCATTAGTCAGATGACCTGTTCGGGCACGTGGGTGGACCCTGGTGTGGGCCCCACATGTTTGCGGGGCAACTGGTGGTACCTGGTAGGCCAGGACCCGACGACCGTGTTAAGGCGGGGTGCTTGTGCTGTCACTAGGACCCAGTTGTTACAGACAGCCTTCATCGCTATGGTTGCGGTAGCACAGGAGTCCTCCAATATAGTACCTAATGCCGCTCAGGCTGGTACCAACCTCCTGTCGGGATCTGCCAACTAAGAAGAAACTCCTCCCACTGAGGATCCCTCCTTCATAAGTGGAGAGGGCATCTCCGCCACATTCAACGAATTGGTACAGGTGAACCTTAATAGCGAGGTAGACCTGAAACCCACACTGATCAGTGCTGCTATGCCCCTCGAGGAGCAACATAGGTACATATACTTCCTTAAGCAGCACCATGATGTATTTTACTAGAGTTATGATGAGATGCCAGGACTAGATCCTTAGGTTTCTGTCCACCACCTCGGTCTCCCGACCAACCATTTCAGGTTCAAGCAGCCTCCTAGGAAGATGCACCATTCTCATGGTTCCATGGTCGAGGCCGAAGTTGACAAGCTCATCAGAGCTAATTTCGTTAAGGAGGTCCAGTACCCCAAATTTTTAGCCAACATTGTTCCAGTCAGGAAGAAGAAAAAACAAATCAGAGTCTGCATCGAATTCAGAGATCTCAACTATCACTGTCCAAAGGATGATTTCCCCTTCCTGTGACGGAACTCTTGATTGACGCAATGGCTGGGTTCCATACTCTCTCCTTCATGGATGGGTACTATGGGTATAACCAGATCCACATGGCCCCTGAGGATGAGGAGTCTATAGCCTTCAGGGCACCACAAGGTACTTTCTGTTACCTAGTCATGCATTTCGGTTTAAAAAATACAGGTACCACTTATCTACAGGTTATGCATCACATATTTAAACCGATCCTCAGAACGTTGGTGGAGTGCTATATGGATGATCTGGTGGTCAAATCTCTCCAACACCAAGACCATCTCAAAGACCTTGAGAAAGTGTTCCACTTCCTCCGCTCCCGTCACCTGAAGATGAACCCATTGAAGTGTGCTTTCAGGGTCACCTCTGGAAAGTTTCTTGGATTCATTGTCAGATACAGGGGTATCGAGATCGACCTAGAGAAGATCAAGGGAATCATTCAGATGTATCCCTTGAGAAAAATTCGGGAGCTCTGAGGTTTTCAAGGCCACTAAGCCTATATACGTCGATTCATTGTGAATCTGGCCAGCAAGTGTAATCCCTTTTCTCGGCTCATGAAGAAAGGCACACTCTATGAGTGGGATGAAGAGTGTTAGACTGTGTTCAAGGAAATCAAGAAGTACCAGCTCCAACCTCCATTCTTAATGCCAAATGTCTCTGGAAAGCCACTGGTCCTTTATGTGACCTCCCTGAAATGATCTCTTGGTGCCCTTCTCAACCAAAAGAATAATGAGGTGATAGAGAATAGCCTCTACTACCTCAGCCACATGCTCCTCGATATGGAGATCAGATAATCCTTTATCTGGAAGAGATGCCTTGCGTTGGTATTTGAAGTACATAAATTGTGACATTACCTCCAGCATCATGAGGTACAACTGGTGTCTTGGATAGATCCCCTGAAGTACATTTTGAACTGCCCCATGTTGATAGGCCGTCTAGTTCGGTGGGCGGTAATTCTCTAGCAGTTCGACATTAGGTTCATTCCTTAAAAGGCTATCAATGGATAAAAATTGATAGACTTCCTTGTTTCCCATATATACCCTTCTAACTAGTCCTTGGATCATGATTTTCCTGATGAGGCGATCCTCTCGGTAGACCAAGACATGCCATGATGGAAGATGTACTTTGATGGTGCTTCCTAGAGCCCCACCAGTAGGAGGCTCAATGATCCTAGACTCAACATGGTGGGCCTGAGTATCATCTTCATTACCCTAGCAGAAGCCATTCTTCCATACTCATTCATGTTGTCAGAAGTATTCACCAACAATGAGGCAGAGTATCTGGCTCTCATAACTGGCCTCAATATGGACCTCAAGATTGATGTGCCCCAGTTGCATGTAAAAGGGGATTCCAAACTAGTCATCAAACAGATCAACAGTGAATATGTTTTCAGAAATCCAGAGCTCATACCATTGTTGGGGCACACTCTCCAGCTAATAGACCAATTCCCATCTCGTCCGTATGTTACTCATGTCCCTCGATCTCAAAACGGTTGGGCTGACACCCTAGACAACCTGGTTACATCACTTATAGAGCCTGAATAAAATGATCTGATTATCCACATGGAACACCAAAGAGTCATTGCTCCCATCACCCTAGATGATGATGACAGCCCATAGGTAAGACACTTTACCGCTGACGCCTCCATGTCAGGACCCCTAGGTCCACAGGATGAAGTGATTGACGTGAATCCCGATTGGAGAACCTCCTTTTTCATGTATCTCCAAAATAGTTATCTCCTGGAAGATCGGGCCGAGCGCGAGTGAATTCGACACCACACATTGTAGTTTACCCTCCAGGATGACCCTGGTCATGAGAAGATCCTCTATAAGCATGGTTTTGATGGTGTTTTCCTCTGTTGCATTCAAGGATTCAAGATTTCCAAAGTCATGTAAGAGGTTCACACCGGTTCCTGCAGGACTCATCAGACCAGGCCAAAGCTGTCTCACAAGATCCCGAGACTGGGGTACTTTTGGCCCTCCATGATCCATGACTGCATCGAGTTTTCCAAGAGGTTCCATGAAAGCTAAATTCATTCTAACTTCATGCATCGGCCGCCAGATCCTATCCACTATACTAAGTACTCATGTATATTTGCGGTATGGGGACTCAATGTCGTGGGACTATATCCACCGGCGATAGATCTCCAGTGCAGGTTCATCCTGACTGCTATAGATTTCTTCTCCAAGTGGGTAGAGGCAGTTCCACTCAAGGAGGTCATAGACCATTCCGTCATTGAATTCGTTATATCCAACATCGTATACCAATTTGGAGACCCTCAATCCATCCTCACCGATAATAGAATGAACAACCGGGCAGATGAGCTGAAGAAACTATACGCTAAGTAAAATATTCATTCTAACCATACCTCCCACTATCATGCACAAGAGAATGGATAGATTGAGGTGTTCAACAAAACCCTCTCAAACATTCTACGGAAAATGGTTGGTCTGAATAAGAAGATTTGATCGGACACGCTCCCCAATGCCCTCTGGGATTATCGGAAGATGAATCGTAATTCCACCCAGGTGACCTCATATTCCCTGGTGTAACGGAGGCCATCCTACCCATCAAGATTCATTTTCCCTCATTGTACACATCTATCTATGATCAGCAAGCGCCAGATAAAGTAGCTGAAATCCATCTGGCTGAGCTAGAAGCACTCGATGAGAACAGGCTTCGTGCCCTGCACAATCTAGAAAGGCACCCGAACTAGATGGCTAGAGCTTTCAACAAGAAATTTCACCTCCGCTCTTTCTTACAAGGTGACTTGGTACTGGCTCTCAAGACACCAATGATACCTGGAAGGAAACCACCCAAGTTGGAGCCTAAATGGGATAAACCTTACATTGTTCACAAGGTTTACCCCAATGGAGTATACTCCCTGTTCACTATAGATAGTGAGCATATAACTCCTCCCACCAATGCCAAGTTCCTCAAGCAATACTTTTCTTGAGCAACCCCTGGTCCTGCATGACCCTAAACTATCAAGTCCTATATGACCGTAAACTGCTGGTCGTGCATGACCCTAAACTACCAGGTCCTGTATGACCCTAAACCGCTGGTCCTGCATAACCCTAAACTACCGGGTCCTGCCTAACCCTAAACTTCTGGGTCCGACATGACCCTAAACTGCTTGTCCTGCATGACCCTAAACTTCCAGGTCTTACATGACCCTAAACTACTGGTCCTACATAACCCTCAACTGCAAGGTCTTGCTTTACCCTAAACTGCTAGTCCTGCATGACCCTAAACTGTCAGGTCCTGCATGACATTAGACTGTAAATAGTCTAGCAAGATGCTAAACTTAACCCTCATAACTACCTATGTCTTGATTCCCATCCTCATGGGATACATAGGAATTCTCAGAAACCTTGTCTTGAGTCCATTCCCACACTCTTCTCGTTTGGATACCCCTCCTGGGTGTAGTTCCCTGGGATAATCTCATGTGATACAGCCTAAGTTATTTTGGCCCCACTCACGGCAAGATTATGAAGGTCGTGCCATGTTCCCCTCCACATTCTTCTTGTCCTCCCACATTCTTACCACAAGACGTTAAACTGCATGGACTTTTCAGAACTATGTATGGATTGATTCCCATCCTCATGGGATATGTAGGACCACTCAGACATTTTGTCTGTAGGCCTAGACCCAAACTACAGAATCTCCCCTTGGGTTATAACACATGGTGTGGTGTCAGTTCCTTCCCTAATTCACATCGAGTTAATCATAACCCCGCCATATATCCCACCCTGTGGATAATTTCACCACGTTCACCGACCTACTTGATGCTAAAATGAACAGGCACATCTATGCTTCAATCACCCTTTTTCTTGGGACTCCATTATCTTTCACATCAAAAAGGACCCATGAATGGCATGGATGCTCGGACCAAGGGCTCTCCAACCATCTTGGGCTAACGTCCTCAAGAGTTTCTAACAGAAAATCGATACAAGTCCCGCGTTTCAAACATGGTCAGTGGTCGGCGCTCATTTTTTGTTCCTATTTCCAGTCACATGATATAGATGCTATGTTTTGAATTTGGTCAGCATATATCCTTTGTCGTTGTCACTACCCTCATATGCCCCGAACATGGAGTGTGGTGGTTCGTCCTGCCCTGTTGTCTCTTCAAGCTTCTATTTTCCACAGGCAAGAGTGCAATTCTAATTTTTGGACCCTTATATGATGGGCATAGCCTTGTCCTACTCCTTATTTCCCACACCGAGCGTTGATCTTGTGAGATTAGAAGCTATTATGGGGAAATTCCCACATGAGGAGTCATATGACTACAGTTGGCCGGGATGCCCGACCTCAGGTCCCACGAACCATTTGGCCCCTTTGCCAAGCTTTTCTCATATGGGATTGCGTGGCGTGGTATGGACTCACATCCTCATTCACTTTGGGATATTTTTCCACACCCCACACATCCCCATGAGATATTCCTCCCTCCATTTATCATCCCTTCCACGAACATAAGACCTGCCATGTTTTGTGAGCCCCATCATTTGGGGTTCCATCATCTTCTGGACCCAAAAGGACCCCTGAATGGCATGAATGCTCAGACTAAGGGCTCTCCTACCATTTCAGGCCAACTTCCCCAAGGATTTTGAGAGACAAATTGATACAAGTCTCGTGTTGTGAATATGGTCAATGGTAGATGCTAAATTGTTTTCCCCTGAACCCTGGTCACAAAAGGGTGGATACTGTGTTGCAAACCTGGTCAACAACTATCCTTTATCATCATTGTCGTGCTATGGTCTTCCGTAGGCACGATTATTCACCCATTTTCCCATCACATGAATATGACGTGAAACTAGGCACCTACGATCCAATCTCTATGACTTTAAATTAAGATCACTATATTCCTCACTATGAGATGTTAAAACTATAAGCTGGATGTGACCTTCTGTCTGCGGCCCAAAATCGGGTCCCTCAACCTTATTGGGACCCTGTCCCAAGTTCTCACTTAGGATTGTACGGTGTGATATGGGATTATGTCCTCATTCCCGTTGGGTTACTTTCCATTCCATACACATCCCTCATTGGAGTATCATTCCCTTACTCTACGTCCTTATCGCAAGATGATAAAATGCACAACATCTCCCAGAACTACGTATGGATTGATTCCTATCCTCATGGGATACCTAGGAACACCCATACATATCATCTTTGGGTCCAAATCAACTGATAGATAGCCTCTCTAATCATGTATCCTATAATCCTTTCTATCCCCTCAACCCAAGGTTTCTTTCACAGAATCGCGCGCAGTGTAATGTGGAACTCGTCCTCATTCACGTTAGTTATTCTCTATCACACCGAGCACATTCCCTCTTGAACCTCATCTCTCACGTCTAAAACATATGGCGTTAAACTATGTCTCATAGTCCCATCACATGACCCTAAACTGTGACATTGTCATCCTGGCCACACGACATAAAATGATACTACATCAAGGTGTCTTCTCTTGAGGGGACATCATGTTTGGTATTAGTCGCACACCATACCATTTGTCAATGCCTATGCACAGATTGATTCTTGTGGCGATGCCTAAAATTTCTATCCTAGGTCTATCGCTTCACAAAAAAACAACAACACTCATTCATCCTAAAGGAAAAACAAGTTCTATCAAATACCGCTTCTTTTGGTGCAAGGGCCAGAACTACAAAACTTTATTATCCATGGCACTGGTATCATATAATTCCATTCCTAGAACTATGTATGGATTGATTACCATCCTCATGGGATACGTAAGAACACACGTTCACCTTGTCTCAGGCCCATCCTAACTTTCATTTTCGGTCCCTCGACCTAAAACCTCCCCAAGAAACACATGGTGATCCGAACTCTAATTCCTCATTCACGTTGGGTTGTATAATCACCTCACTATGTGTCTCCTACATTCCCTACCATCTATTGGTCTGAGATGTATGACCATAAACTAAGATCACTCTGCACCCTTTCCACAAGACGTCTAACCACCAACATTTTCCAGAACTATGTATGGCATGATTCCCATCCTCATGGGATACATAGGGACGCCCAGGCATTTCGCCCTGGGCCCAACCCTAGGGTCATTAAACCTCCTGTCCCCTTGGCCCCGATCATGGTCCACACTCTATGACCTTAAACTAGGAACCCAAATGTCCATGCAACATGGCTTTAAACTGTTAACCATAGTCCATGAAGTGTGAACTTTAAACTATGTGCACCTTCCTCACCGTATGACGTTAAACTACATGTCTATCATCCTCACTGGTATAACATAAAACTACATGTCATTCTAGGTGCTTACAAGAGAGGTCCTGTTTGGAAGTTGGTATGATCCCTGATCATACTGGTATATTCACCTAATGTGCTCCCACCACGGTGGCATAATTTCAAGGGTGTTGGATTTCATTCGAACAAACCCATCACCCAACCTTCCATGCTTTACATGCTTGCTATTCAGACCCTTATCCTCTTCCACATCTAAAAGAAACCCCTAATAGTTTGGATGCTTGGACTACAACTCACCTACTGCCTTGGGACAATTTTCTAGAAGAAAAATGGATAACATTCCGAGTCAGGCCCCGTATTTTGAATATGGTCAGTAGACGACCCTCATTTATTACCCCCATATTAGGATAATACAATATGGATATTGTGTTTCAGACACAATCAGTAGTTATCCTTCATTGTCACGCCACCCTCCCAATGTTTCAAACCTTGGGTATCATGATTCACATTTTCCATTACTTTGTGTTTGGATTAATCCAAAAACCCTTGGCGTTACCCCGCTTGTGCGCTAGAGCACATTGGAAATATGGCACGTCGATTGTTCTGAGGTCCTCTTCCTCCAATCGGACCTCTCCCATTTATTCTGGGAAATCCGAGTTGGTTGTTCAAAACTCGAATACCCGAAGCTTGGTTGGCACTCCTACATTCAAAAAAAGTAATAGTGTGATAATACCTTATTTATCACATTGGGCATGACCCATGTGAGCTTAGGAATAGATTGATATTTATTTGAGGATTGTTGTTGGAATGCATTAAACCAAATGAAAAAGTAAATAAATCTATTCATACATGTAGTTTAGAACAATAGGAAGTAAAGATAAATAAGTTTATGAGTTCGACCAAAGCTGGGACCTTAAGGATCAACATCTTGGATAGATCAATCCAGCACCACTACCCATTGGCTTGTGCCCTCCAAGATTTACTCCCACCCTTTGAGAAGCCTATCTTCATCAGCAGCCGTAGAGCATAGTTAAATGACCCTAGCCTATGCTTTCACTTGTTTAGTTTGAAGTTCAGTCATTTGGTGACCCGCTTCCACTAGCTTCTCTTGGGTGTCCGCCAGTTAGGCCCTCAATTTCTCAACAAGATCAGAACAATTTTCAATGAATACCTCCCTTTCTTTTGTCTACTCTTCAAGGTGTCAGACCTCTTACTCTGCCTTCAGAAATTCTTGGGTATTACCTGACTCTTTCTTTCACCGAGAAACGTTGGAGCATCAGCAGATCTCATGTAGCTTCTCAGACATGTAGTCGCAGACTGTTGAATGAAGATGGTGAGCATCCACCCCTCCAGCATAGAGAAAGCACAACCAGGTGTGGAGAGATCCCATCAGTTTTAGCCATTATATCTATGGATGAATGATAAAGTACTTTGTATACTTTCACCCCTTGCGCCACATCATAAGGATCTCATCGGCCGCCTACGAATCATAATCATCTATCTCCTCAAGACCTGCAGACCGATAGTCAGGGAAAATAGCCAAGAGATTAGTGGTAGAGTCTTTTTTGGGTATTCCTACCAAGGGGTTAGTCTCTTTAATGTCTGGGAAACATTCCTCTCTCACCTCAGTCTCGGTATCTGCTTCACCGACTTCAGACCCCACCCTAGCGTTAATGTCACTAATATCCACAACTCTTTGCTCACCAAGTTCCCGGGTCATCTTGGTTTGGGAAGTGTACCATGAATGGGCCGACACATTTTCCATCGAATCACTCTTGTATGGTCTGGATTTGGCAGCCTACTAAGCCTCCAATACCGTGATTAATGCACAAAAAATGAACACCTTGATCGGTTGGGTTCTCTAATATCCAATAAAAGCGTCTAAATGATAAAACTTACAAGAAATCAGTGCATCGGCCTCTGGAATTCCCTTCTCCACATGGGCTGTCATGGGGGGGGGATCCCTTACCACTCGTTAGCTCAATAATGGGCATTGACACCCCACCTTGTTCTTTTGGGACCTCCCCCCCCCCTTCGAATATAGATTCTTGGTCAGCTCCAATACGTACCTGATTAGGATAAACAAATACGATTGAAATTACAAAAAAAAAATAAAAGGGGAGGGGAGGATGGATAAGGAATGAGACATAACTCAGGTAGCTCAGTTATGGCCGCATAAGAGCCAACAATCTCGCCACTCTCCCAAAGGCTCCCTTGGTGGGCCATCCCTTGAGACCCTCCACCTCTAATATCCTCTCTATCTTCCCCCACTTTTTCACCCTCTACTTCTTCCTCCTCCTTTTCTAACTCACTGCCCTTTGGCTCCTCATCGTTGTAGTCATCCTCGGATGACATCTTTTCTGGATCATGCTCCGGGACAAGCATTAACTTCACCAAGAAAGGTGGTTCCTCACGATGACCCTGTTGGCATACATACACATCCATGGACGTTAGTTATGCGTTCCATCGATGGAAGTTCACCCTGTCATCAATCAGAATGAGTCCAAACTCTGGCAGCTGGATTCCATCACATACTATCATTTTCCAGAGTGCTTTGGTGCCCATCGACGGTCGTAGGGTCAACCAGTCTGACCACAACACCAAGAAGATTGCATCATCAGAAGGTTGAAGTAGGCACCTTATCTACTTTTTGGGAAGCTCCCTGACTGCTCCGTGAGCCCCTCTCCACCTAGGTGATGAGGGCAGAACCACACCATGCGAAGTTCCCACTATTGTAGTCCCAGCCTGTGTGGGCCCAGTTGCCCGACTTGCTTTCGGCCTTTCCTCCCCAACAACTCCATGTCCTCTCTCTCTCCATCCATGTTCTACATTAGCTACCTTGAGCTACCGAACTTGCTTATGAAAAATCCCCTCAGGGTATGCTATAGCCCAATGTTCAACATATTCTGTCAAGAGGCCAACATCAACTCTGGTGGGGGGAAGGGTAATGACCTCTCCAGAGCCATGAGTTGTGAACATCAACCACATTTGGTGAAGAACACAAGGATGTATCTCCTTCCGGACATATGTATACACTTTATTTAACACCCGCTGGAGGCATCCAAACTGCCTGGTGAATCTTGACGGCACATAGGGATCACAAAGGTTCTTCCCATCAACCCAGGCCACAAGTACCCAACCTATGATGCTATGGAAGTATTCCCATTACTCCAGCGAGCCTTGTCCATTTTATATCAATTGAACAGTCAGAGTGGGGAACATACTAAAAGTAAAATTGGCATGATTTATGATTCTGATCCTTATCCCCTCTTAGTTGAGCATCAATGGAATGACCCCGACAATATTCAATAAGGAAGGTCGCAGGCCATTACCTGGAGGATGAATGTCATTTGGAAAGGTTTATCTACTACAATGATCCATGATCTAGCAATGAAGGATCTGGAAGGGGCCACCGATCCTCCTCAGTTAACCCCCTCTAGAAATGCATCCTAGAATGGCATACAAATGGGCCAACATAGGGACTCTCAAATTGAACCTCTGATTAGCAGCCATGATGCCATCCATCACCAATGTCGCTGGACGAACTCCCATCCTTGTGTGCCTTACTGGTAGGAGACACCCACTCAGGATGGTTGCAAGAAATCTGGTGTACTGGACATTCGGGACTTGAATCTCATTTATACTGAAGCCCCATGATTGATATTCCCCCACCTCTAGGATTCTCCAGTATGATCCGCTTTTTCTCCTTTGTGCCGCGGTCAGACACCATCTTCATCACCCCGACATCTTGACTTCCAGATCTATTTGAAGAAACAAGATAAACTGTTTTTTGTAGGCAATGTCTTTCAGGAAGTCCTTGAACACTATCCTCTCCTTACCCAACTCCAACATATGCCATGTTAGGATAGAAGTTTGTGATCTGTCTCCCCAGATGTTCCTCGTCGGAAGGAGTTCATCATACCGGTGCCCATCCAAAGGGGTACCCCCGATGCAATGAATGTCTTAAAGGCTGATACCAAACTCCCCATGGTGAAGATATAATGTATTAGTATCAAGGGACCGTCGAGTAAATAACTCTATCCCAAGTTCATGATGACGGTCAAAATGAAACTGCAACATCCACACCGCCTCAAACAACCCGATGTGCCACAGTTCGGCCCTAAACTGGTTAAACTTCTGGAATACCCAATATTCCCAGGCCCATTAACTTGTGAAATTGTCTCCAGACCTCAAGTAGAAATCCTAAATCTATCCTTTAGTTTCATCAGTGACACTCTTTCAGAAAGTACTTGCGTAATGGGCTGGAGAATCCTCTACGACTGGGTCACTTCCCGAAATTGTTCTGGTCTTGGGGTTTAGGAAGTAAACATCCACATGTTTGGTTTCTCTAGAAGGATGTCCATTTTTAGTGATGTTATACCAAGTTAGGTCATCCTTGCGGGTCACCCATGACCGTGGTGTGTCAACTTCGAAACCTAGCACAGATACCTCCTCCAAAATACCAAAGTCCTATATTGGTAAGTTTTCAGATAGTGCATACTCCTTTTTGGGATGGGGTGAACATGTTGAAGAGAGTTTGGTTATTGGATAAAATCTTTTGAGCACCATAAACCTCAGGTTTGGTAACCATCTCGGCCCTTCGAGCGGTGAATGAAGCTTCTCTCTCAGCGTTAGCCTGATTAGCAGCCATTTTTTCTTTTGTCAAGGTCCGAAGGAGTCAGCGTGAAAAGAATGCTTCGACGTGTAAAAAATCATGGGGTGGTGTGAAAGATCAAGGGAAGCACAAAACAATTGTGGCAGCGGTGAAAACCCCTCGATCATGTGCGTAAAACCAATGCCCAGACTCGGGGAATTACGACACACAGAAGTGGTTCTCATGCAATACAAGGAAATTTTTTCACATGTGAGAGCTCAAGAATTATCACGTGAGAAAAATCCATATGGATTGAGGTACCTATGAGGGTTTTTATAGGCATGTTGTGGGGTTTATGCGCATGAAAAAATAGTTTATGCACCATTTCGAGATTTTACGCATCGAGGCTGTTTTTAGTGTGCCCTGACCCCAGGAGGTTGTGCATCTCAGAATTTACCTTGGAATCTGAACTTTTTGTACCCTTGCCAATCTGATTCCAAGGGGGGGAATTTGTAGATGCCGAAAAATTCTCATGTCCTAAAAATGGTATTTTTGGGTAAAGCGAAGGCATATTTCAACTCGAAGATTTATTCCGGGAGGATCGGAAGGGCCATGTGAAAAATCCAAGAGGTTCACGAAAAAATTTTATCATGCATGGATAACCATGGGATTCAAGGTAGTTTTCCACACTGGTGCAGAAACTTGTGCGCAGGCATTGAATGGTTCACACCGCTGACCCGGGCATGCAATCTTTCACACTGCAACCCGAGCGCACAATCTTTCGTGTCGGCTAACTTCCACACAGACCCGAGGACCCCACACACCTATAAATAGAAGGGAGACCCTTCAAATTCAGGAGGCTGAATAATCCTAACTGCATCCCACGCACGAAATCAACCGCTTCAGTGTGAAAAAATGGCTTTCAGATACGGGATTTTTCGTGACAGGTCTCCTAAGGGTCCGACTTCGCGTAGGACAACTTGGGATTAACCTTAACCTAAAACCCTTCAAGTCATGTCCCTTGTGCACAATACATTTCTCTTGAACAAAATCTATTCCCCTTATGCGCAATCAATTCCCCTTGCATGCGAACTTCAACTGGTTATTGTGTGCAAATTGCTCTGACTTGCGTGCCCAACCTTGCACGCAATCCCTTTAGTTTGCGTGCCAAAACTTAGATCCCCTTTGCACGCAAAACTCTCTGATTGAACGTACACCCAGTCTCTTTCATGCAACTATTCTAATTGTACATCAATTGAACACAAACCCCTTCAATTGCACGCAAAAATGTCGGGCTCACTCACCCAATCCTTTTCTGCACAACTGCTCCATTTTCACCCAAGCCTCCCTCCTTATGCGCACGTGTTCGATGTCCCTATTCTGAACATCATCTTTGGGAACCCCTTTCACCCAAAATATCTATATTACACACCCTTCTATCATACTACCCTCTAGGATCATACAAAGTAACTTCAAAGTCCCTTGGGTAGCAATTCCTATTGTGTTGCTTCGCCTCATGCTTCTTCGCATAGGTACGCTAACGACTATTACTTCTTCGCATAGCCACGTTAACGTGGACCCATAAATAGATCACTCCATAACACCCCCTCACCATGGTGTTACTGATGAATTCCCTTCCCCAAGGGTGGGTGGGTATCAGTCATGTAATTCATAGGGCTTCGGAGTGAATCCACCTCATCCGAGCTACAAGACATTAAATTTCCAAGCACCATTGTCCTCAGCACATGACATTAAAATGGGACCTCACCCCATGCATCGTACGTGGGGTGCCCCACCTCAGACATTATCCATGCCCACTAGTCTCCATGGGAGTGAGATAATTCTTCACATGGATTGAGATCCTATTTATTGGAGTGTCGTCTGTTCGCGGGGGAAGGGAAACCAACTTGGTGTAAGCCCCTAACTTTTCTTGTAGGAGGAAGTACCCCTGCTCCTCCTATCTTCTTCCTGGCCGAAGACCAGAGAGGGGGGGATGGGAACCGGAGACCTCTTTTCTCCAGTGCCGATCCCCTATCACTTTGAGATTTGTCACCACTTGGGCCTCCACCCTATAGTAAGTCCCAGTCTCCATCTCCCTGGGGCTACTCCATGCATAAGCCCCTATTTCCTCTTTGGGCCGCTAACCATGTTTCAGCCCCATTCCATTTCCCAAAGATGAACTTTTCATGACATGATTGTCAGGTCTCTGCTGCCTCTTGTTTCTCACACCGATCATGACTCACGTGATCTTAGAGTAAGCGTCGACCATTACATCCTCTCTAGGCAGCCATGTAAGCCCCACACCCTTCCCGAACTATGGGGACTTTTATCCTTGCCAAGGCAAGGTATGTAGGAAGCCTCCCTGAGGTTCAATACCAACACCCGGTCGTTCCGATACCCTTAACGTTAGTTCAACAAATCACCAACCTGAACTACGGGGACGTTGATCCTTTCCAAGGCAAGGTACATAGGAATCCTCCCTGAGGTTCAAGCCTAAAACAACTGGTCCTGACCAATCCACGTCAGTTTACCCCCATACTACATGACTTTAAACTGTATGCCCCTTTTATACCCCATCCGATGGTAAGCCGTTGTGATCCCCTACGCAATGGTAAGCCGTTGTGAACCTCATGCTGCAGTAAGTTGTTGCGATCCCTACTCAGCGGTAAGCTATTGTCAACTTCAGTCAGTGGTAAGCCATTGTCAACCTAAACCTAGAGGTAAGCCGTCATAGTCCCCCTTGTTGGGACCCACATCTCTGTTATGCCCTCAGGCATCAGACCAACCCATGCTTCCAACCATGTGCTAGCCCCAATATACCATTGGGTCACTATCCTCCATGCACACCCCAATTCTATACCCCATCCTTAACTAAGTGGACTTTGATTCCCTACCACAAGGATACATAGGAAGTCTCTTCATGGCTCAAGACCAACATCATCGTCGCCCTAGAGTCGAGTCCATTTCATTATCCATCCACTTCACTTAACCATCCATCGTCCATCCTGATTCTTACCTAGGCCACCACATCCCAGTGAGATCTTTCCAATCCACCTATTCACTGCTCCTAGTAGTAACCAGATAACTAACCACGTGTTAGCCCTAACATCAGTGTTCCCTCCGGGGGGTGCACCCATATGATCCACTCTAGTCAGTGTTCCAATCAGTTTGATCCGTCTCTGCTAGACGCTAAACTCGCGACATACCCTGTGTTAAACATGGGAAGCTGAGGAAAACCTCAAAGATATGACTATGACATATAATTACCTGCATTCGACATGGGATATCTCGGGCGTCCACACCCTCGAGAAGCCCTATAATAAGGGGAAGAAAAACCAGACGCACCAGTGTTCCAGCATGCAGACACGCCAGTGATGTCCAACGTGACTACTCCCTCGACCGAAGGTTGCTGACCTGGCTGGGCCCCTTGGAATGTCCTAACAGAAGCGATGTAATTAACCGGTGTCCATGAAGATATGACACTGAGAAGAGTTTCACAAACAACATCTTAAGTCTATAAGGGAGACCCGAACTAGGTAACAAGTTCTGAGGAAGAATCCATGGAAGGAGGAACTGACATCCCATCATCCCATTTCGATCAAGGAGCAAACGTCATTGAACAAGGAACAGATTCTACCATCCTTTGGATAGCGGGAATGTGGGGTAATAGCCAACGCATCGTCATCATCCCCGAACGGACGGATGCGCGCGCCCCGACGAAAGTGTCAGAAACAAAATTTCATTATATATATATATATTTGTTGATATTTATATCCATTTATGAATATATATACATATTAATGTATATTTATATATATATATGATGTTTGTATATATATTTGAATGTATTCTTTTGGTTGGCGTGTGTGTGTGTCCGTGGTTATATTAATATACATTAATATAAGTTTATTTATATTTGTATATTTTTATAAGATATATATAATGGTATATAGATTAATTTATCCATAATTATATATATTTATTTACAATTTACAATTTTTTATTTTTTATTTGACATTTATTATTTATTATTTATTATTTCACAATTCTTAGTTATTCTATATTCAATTATTATTTATTATTAATTAATTATTTATTTCTTATTTATTATATATTGATTTATTATTTATTATTTATTTATTATTAAATTTTCATTTATTATTTATATATTTATTTAATATTTATTATACATTATTACATAGTTTTTATCACTTATTTTTATTTTTATTTTTATATTTATTATTAATTTATTATTAACGTGTTATTTAGTATTTATTTACAATTTATTTACTATTTAATTATAATTTATTTACAACATATTTATTATATATTGATTTATTATTTATTTACTACTTATTTTTTTATACTGATTTATCATTAATTATTAGTTTATTAATGTTTTGTTATTAATTTATTAATTATTAATTAAATATATATTTTTATTATTTTATTATTATTTTATTATTTTATTTATTTTTTATTTATTACCAATTTATTATATAATCATTAATTACTAATTATTAATTATTTATTAATAATTATTTATTTATTTATTATTTATTTATTTGTCATACATTGACTTATTATTTATTATTAATTTATTACTTATTACTTATTACTTATTACTTATTAATTATTATTTAAAGATGTATTATTTATTTATTTAAATTATTATTTATTATTTATTATTTATTAATCATTTTAAATTTTATTATCAGTTATTAATTAATTATTAATTATTTCATATTTTTTTATGTATTATTTGTTTTTTTTGTTTTTTTATTATTTACTAATATTATTCTTTAATATTATTATTTATCCATATGAATTCATATGTTTATATATATATATATATATGAAATTCTATTTACTCACCACATGATGAACTTACTAGTGCAGTAAAGTAATTACAGAATAAAAAAGAGGTAAAGTATTCAGATCTTACCCAACACATATATACATTTAATTTTTGCACGCTATGCATGGAATATGCATGTATAATATGATAAGTAAATAAATAATAAATAATAAATTCAAAAATTCAATAAATAAAAAATATATAAAAAATATATAAAAAATATATAAAAAATATATAAAAAATATATAAAAAATATATAAAAAATATATAAAAAAGATAAATAAATGTATAAGAAATAAATAAATTATTAATTAAATATGTAAATCAAAAAATAAACAACGAAAAAACTAAAAACTGCTACTCAAAGATCAAAAACCGTTCTAAAAATAGCAATGGCATTTTTTGTGACACTACAATACATGGAAGTTTTGAAAAATCACCACAAAATGATTTATCAGTGATTTAAACCACCATTAAATGATAAAAAACTTCCATGTAATGGTGTTTTTGGAATTGTGAGGATTGGGGAAACTATTACCTCTCTTGAGATTCTTAACTAAGATATGACCCTTGGAACCAACAAAACTCTTCAAGATTGAAGAAATATAAGTGGAAAAGACTCCTCGAGGGACCTATGTCGAGATAACTTTGAATTTTATTATGGGAGAATGAGAAGAGGGTGAGGGTATTTATACTTGATAATGTAGTTGTTTATGGGTTTAAATTTTGATTAATTATTACTAAGGCCAACCACTTTTTGGTGGAATCTATTTAAACAAATTTGGGTGTTAATTTATGTTTAAATGGTTGGTTATGTTTGTGAAAACCATTAACCCTCTGTTTAAAGGTTTTATTTTTAATTATTTTATTCCATAAAAAATTATTTTCACCTTTTTCAATATTTTGCATTTACCATTGTAACTCAGTTTTTACCTTAGTCTTTTATTTATGTTCCTAAAAATAAAACTTACCTTATAGAATATTTTTAAATTTCTTATTATAGATATTGAACCCATTTTACTTGAATCAATTTCTAAATGTGATGAAAATAATTTCTAAATTAATAAATGTATAAAGCATAATTTTTTAGAGAATATGTGACTTGGGTTCCAAAACATCAAACATAGGTTTATAAATGTATACAAATATTTTTTAAACGTGTTATATTAATCCATAAATACATTTATGATCAACAAAAAGTATTCATATGTTTTAAGTAATGATTATATAATGATTATTTCATAAATGTTTTAGTTTTCTAAAAAGGGTATTCCCCCCCCAAATCAACTTCATCAAGAAAAACCCCAAAATTCACCCTAATAAATTTTTGATGAGATGATTTAAAAAATAGATTCCTTTTTATCCAATTTATTTTATAAAAATGTTAAATTTAACTTTTAAATAAAATTTTATAATACATGGAATAATAATTTATTTAAAATAATGACTATTTATTTTGTTTTAAGTTATCACATTTTTCATTGTTATTTCCTGTTAATTATTTAATGATTGATTTTTAATGATTAATATCGGTAAACTATTTAAATTTTATAAAATTGATCTTCAATTTAAGTGGAATTCTACTTTTGAATACATTATGTAGAAAACAGGTTTTGCATAATAAACATTATACATCATTATTACAAGGTTATATTGATGACCATTTCAATTTTCCAAATAGTACAATATCAATTATTAATAACCTTTTTGTGATTATAAAAAACTATAAATTATATAAAATTAATACATATTTAACAATTTCATTTTATTATTAAACATATTACTTATCATTTTTTTAAAAAATAATTGGATTAAAATTGTATGGAAAAGTGGGAATTAAAATATTAATATAAAATATATGTTCTTGAAATAAATTTAATCTATATAATTTAAGAACAATATTTATAAATATATTCATTGGAAATGTGGGATGTTACAATAGACAAATGTCTACTCCATGTTATCCCTCTTATGTTCTTTTGATTCTTACGTTACTGTTACCATAAGGGGTTCTTTGTGTTAAATTTAATTTCTTATGGAATATTCTATAATATAAACCATGATATCTTTGAGATGGTATAAATACTACTTAATGGATATATTTTATGATATTCATGAATTTCATGGGGTTTCAAGATCCATACCATGTTCTTTCATTAAATAGAATTCGACTCAAAATATTCCAAAGTTGTAAGGGGTTTTTGTTTACTTAACTCTATTATTTGAGTTATAATGCTTATTATTGAGCTTCTTTCTTCCAATATTGGTTTATTATACTCAAAGATTGATTTTAAATTACTTTATCTTTCCATCTAGGTAAAATGAAACTTTTGATTCAAATATTCCTCCTTAATAAATTTCTTCTCCTTAAAAATTATATCATTGTTTCTAATAATTCTCATCCTCTTTAATGGAGGTTTCCCAACATTTTCCATATTTTTATTTCCCATGATTTTTTTCCTTTATATTGGGAACCCAAATTATTTTTTATTAAATTTTAACTTTATATTTACATTCTCATATTTTCAAAAGGACATTTTGTTACTCTTTTTACAATTTTGGTTTCCAATAATGGTATTACAATATATTTTTCTATCCTTCAAAATTAAAATGTTACATATTCTACTCAAATTTTATATTGATAATTTTTATTTCAATTCAAGTATCTATTATTAATCATCCTTTTTCAAAATTAAGTGTTTTTAAATTGATTTATTTCACTTTTTGAAGCCTTTATGTGTTTTCAAGGATTCATTATTGAAGTTATTTTTTCAAAAGTAAAAGTTTTCATGTGTTTTCACTTCACCTTTTAGAATCATTTTTGTTTATTTAAGGATTGATTATTGAGATTTATATATAAATATTTTTTTTTAAAATTACCATTTTCTCAATTTCTCAAAAGTGACCTTTCTAAAAATAACCATTCAAAATGGCTGTAAATTCATTTTTTACACCAAAGATAAAAATTATTTTCTAAAAACTATATTATGATTTCATTAACCTTTCCTTTATATCTCTAAATGTATTATTTTAATCATACTCTATGATGGAAATAGATAACTCATAGTTGAAGAGCATTTGGGAAATTTTTCCAATTAGAGACCCAAGAGGAAGCCCTACTAACTGAACTTTCACTGACGTTTTATCTAGGAAGAAGAATTTTTTTATAGTTGGTGATGATATTTACCCAACTCCTTTACAGTATAAGAGTTCCCTCACAATATATTTCTCAAAGAATAATATTTTTTTTCTATCTTCAGATCTCATATTTTACATCATGGATAAGTTCTCAAATTACCAAACCTCTCTAACTTTCATAAAAAATATCTATAAATTATTGGTTTTGTTTAATTTGAATTAGGGATTCTTAATTCCTATCATGTATTAATCATATTTTACTCTGAAGATGATTTCTATAATTTTTTTTCAAGAGGTACTTTTTTTTATTTATGATCCTTGAATGTAATTAAATGGTCACTGACTTCCTATTATGATGTTATGTCTTTTATTGATCCTATTTGGTTAAGGCTTGAAGGGATTATAATTAAATTTTTTAAACATGTTACCTTATTTCCTATTACTGAGCTCATTATCCAAACTATAAAAATGGACTAATATAATTTTAAAATGTCCAACCCCTCGATGGCTAGGATATTTGAAATTCTTGTTTCCAAGAATATATCCTATAATATTTGGATCCAAAATGGTGAATATGGTTTCCAGAAGAATGGTTTATCTGAAAAGGTTTCAGATTATAGATCTTATTGTTTTAAATTTGGTCACATATCTAAGTCATGTTGTTTTAGGAATATGAGGAAGCCTTTTGCTAGACCTTTGTTCAGAAGAAAGGTTATATGGTTATAAAAATGGATGTATAAAGATGATTATGGTAATGAAAATACTAAAAAAATTATTGTCATGAAACCTCTAGCACTAAATATCTTATCCCATTTCATCAATTTGATAGGGTGTCTACTCGAGATCCTCAAGATAAAAGTTTCAATTCACTTTCTATTACTGAGGATCATGATGGATACAATAATTTTGTGGAATCTATAAAATATGACCAAGTGGTTTCTAAAGATCAAGATCCATAAGATTAATATATTTATTTGGACCTAGAGGTTAGGGATATAATTTTAAATGATGATGAAACTAATGAAGGGGAGGGGTGAAACAATTACTTTTTAGATAAAGACTAACTAGTTTAAGATTAATCTTTCAAATAATATAAAACCAAATGGAAAATAAATTAATTGATTTATATGGATTTATCACACCTCATACAAATAAATATCATCCAAGGAAGGATTAATTAACCATTGAATTAAAAATTGTTACTCTATCCTATGGTATTCATCTTAAGGAGAAAAATAATGAATCTAATAACTAGGGGATCACTTAGCTTTAATGTTAGATGATAATGAAATTGTTAATAAAAATGATGTCAAAACTCCCTCAATGGTGGTTGAGTAATCAAAATCATATATTGACACTGACAGTGATGATAGATATTTGGTTGATCTTAATGTAACATCCCCGACCTGGAGGTCACTAAACTAGTGCCCTAACTTGGTTCATCACATGATCTTAAGCACTACTCCTTGTATGCCAAAGGTTTCCAACTAGTAGGGAGGGTATAATAAGTCACATGGGGAGGCTATACCCCCTTTACCAGAGTATTCCACAACAAATAACAGTATAAATAGCAGAAAAAATATGCAATAACAAAATAACATAAAAAATCAACATATCCCCAAACTGGGTAAAAACCATAAACTAAAAATAATTATTCCACATCATACTAGTAGTGTCACAAGTGCAGGAAACCCTAAAATAAAGACAACAATTGAATCCCTCAAATGGTCCTGAATCTAATTCTGAAACCCCATACATATACATCACAATACTGAATCAACTCCTAATCCTGATGAATTTTCCCTTATCCTAACCTAAAAGCATGAAATCTACTCAAGTACCTAATGACACTCAAGTATGGTGTGAGTACAACTCAGTTTCCACTACCAATGGTGTCTACAACATATCCAATCTAAGAAGATAGTGCATTCGAGAAATAAATAAATGATATGGTAAACAAAATATTACTTATGTTCCATTAGTTAATATTGTACACTTAAACCATTTTCATCATCATAGCAATTTCATAAATTATTATATCTTTATTACTAAACTCATCTTCCCCATGTGTTCCATGGGTTAGACATTTACATCATTCATATAAGAGTTTAAAAAATTAATAAGTATGTATAAAGGATTAATTCAAGTCCCTATACCACTAGGGATAAAAAAATTCACAATAAATAAATCTCACTTATCTTAGTGCCACATTCCATTTAGTTTCATTAAATTAAACCATTAGGGGCATAAATAATCAGTTCGACTCCCTAACCCATTCATTCCTAGGTTGGGTTAGAGCATCAGTCCAACCCAACCTATAGGAGGAGCCTCATTCATTTATCCCACCAACAATCCATGTGAACATTATTATATATATCAATTTAGCACACAAACCACATCACAACCAATCAAAACCAATAAAAATAACAATCCTAATCCACAAAAATCATCATGGGAATAAATATTATTCCATAACCCATTAACATTTTTCCATTTATATTGCATTTCCATTTATCCTAATTCCTATTTATTATTCCTAAACTATAACGACCCATACTTTACATACATTGTTAATACTTCAAAATTGAAGCATACTTATTATAAAATATAACAAAACCACGAAAGGACCGTATAGGTATAGTGTCTTTAGAAACTGGGAAACATAAAAAACTGGTTCATAAAGTATCTACTTTTCCTCCCATTTATTTCATCATATCTAGAGTCCCTTTTTGGCATATTCTACTTAATAACCTTCTTCCTGACCTGGGGAAATAAAACATACAAAAGGGGGAGCTCAAATGCTCAGCAAGGGTAAAAAAAAGAAATATCAATCACATCATATACATAAGAACATAACTTTTGGAAATCTTATCCTGCAAAAGAGATCATAACATCATAACATGGGATAAATCATAGAGGTGAAATGTAATCCCAATAATAAAAACTTAAAACATGAAACTTTGTTGCATACACACATAATCATAGAGAATCATTTCTTGTTAGTCAAGACTCATTGCCAAGACTATCTTAGTGGACAAAGTCCCTTTCTGAACCGAGTCACCCTCGTTTCAGTCCTGTTTCACTGAACCGGTATAACCTACCGTTCTAGCCATGTCTATATCATGAGATATAAAATCTTTACCCAATGCATTGGAGGGAGATATAGGTCCCACCCATCTCATAATGATACCATTCTTATGTGTGCCACAAAATCATAAACCATACATCATAGCATAACCCATGTAATAAAAATGGGAATCTTAAACATCATGACATCATAAAACAATTCATATAAGATAAAGGAATTCATAAAAATAATTCCATCACAACATAATCAAATCAATGTAATAATAGGGATAAAAACAGAACCCTTTATTATTTTAGATGGAAAATAATTTTGATAAAACACTTGAACTCCATTCTTGAGGAAAATATCCTTTCTACTTCAAAAACACTTTTCCTTTCTTAACATGTTATACAATTCTAAACTAAAATAAGTTGATTAAAAATAAACTTGAAAACTTTTAAAGGAAGCTTCTTGGAAATAATGTTTTAAAAATCCATTCATGCCGTATAGGTTAAAAAAACATTCTTCGTACTTTTGTCGGAAAAGTCAAAAAGTACCTCGTACGAAAAACGACAACAGATTCCTTTCATATCCTTTACTAAAAACTCACCGAAGGGTAAAATTGGATTTAAACAATCTTAGGTGGATTGAAATAATATTACATATTGAAGAAACATGGATTTGGATGATAAAATACACCCCAGTAAATGCCAAAGTATAAACAATCTCAGATAAAAATGAGATTGTGATATTTCCCTTACCTTAGGTCCGACTTGCTTTGTAAGTGTCCAAACCTCCTGTATAATGATTTAAATAATGTTATTGACTTATTACAGAATCATACTTATTTTTATGATATCATATATGGTCATATTCTTAGCTTCTTAGTAGTAATATTTCATTGCTACTTGTTATTCGGGTGTTTATAACTTTTTGTTCTTATGCGTGTTTTGTCGAATAAATTCTTATTCTTCTCTTTAGGTTATAGATACCTCATTTCCATAATGTTATTAGTGTAATATATATCATATTAATTCATTCAATTCATTTATATAATCATTATGAAATGAAGATCATGTAGAACGAGTCGCATCACATCATGGAGACAGTATTCCGTACGTACGCACGAGTGATGATATCGTTCCTATGACCGTGGAATTGTATTGGAGTATATGTATACTATTTCAGAATAAATATCACTTTATAATAGTCATATATGGTCATTATTTACACCATTATACCCATCCAAGTAAGGTTGTGGTGGAAAATAGATTACACCATGGTGTGGAGACGGTATTCCGTACGTACGCACGCGCGGTGATTTCTTTTTCCGTAGGATAGATAGATGGTGAAATAGGGTTGTTTCATAATTATAATAACATATCAGTATATGAGTGATACTGATGTTATTACTTCATAATGAAACAACTAAAGAAGAAGAAGTGGAAGAAGAAATAAAGATGAAAGAATCGGTAACGGACATTACCTCTTCTTTGAAGTGCTTCTTTGAGACCTTCTTTTAGGGCACTAAAATTGGTCTTTGAAGAAGACCAGGACCTCTAGGATGTCTCTAGGGAAGTGGAGAGGAGGAATTGGCAGGGTTTTGCCGAGCTTTAAGGCTCAAAGTGGTGTGAGGAAGAGGGGGAGGAGGTGTCCTTTTATAAGGGAGGAGAGGGGCACCTTTGGAATAACTAAAAATATTATTTTATTATAAAGTCATGTTCGGTTTTAAATAGCTCCAAATTGATTTATTTCGAATCTAAGGTGGGGATGGGTCCAAATCCTCTCATCCAATAGAATTTAGACAAGTTTAGGTTCCTATTTTAACCTTATCATTTAGATTTAACATTAAGTTAAATAAGTTTACTTTTACCGTGTCTTCTTGTGTTCTTATACTATAAGGTTAATAAACTTACTATAAGCATCCAAATGAACCCCAAGTTGTTTATTATTAATATATATAACCTTATATAAGTCATTTGTCCGAACCTTAGATTTTTAGGAATAAAATAACAATTACCAATTTGATATTTGCTTTAAAAACTATTTTATGTCAATTTTGACACTATTTAGTAATTGATTTTTGTAAAACTCATAACAGAATTATTAGTTTGAACCAAGTTAATTAAATCAATACTAACATGTCATATTAACCTATAAAATTAGTGTAATTCATAAAACGTCTCAAATTACCTTTATTTTGGTGTTTATAACATTAATTATGTCAATATTTCATTAATAAGATAATTACTGCATCATCTTTGTGTCATAAATAAATTAAATTATTTAATGTCTAAAAATTACAAATAAAATACAATTATGTAGGAAATATTTTTATATTTCTAATGAATATTTATAGTCGAATTTATCTTCTGTATAACCCCATATTAAAAATTATTTACTTATTCAACTTTAATTTTAACTAGTTTAACCCTTCTTTAAATAAATTAATAATAAATGTCCTAATCTAATCCAAGTGGGCCTAAATGGTAATATTTTATTCCTAAGTTTGTTTTTGGTCGAATTAAACTTATCCAATAGAATTAGGACATGTGTTAGTGTAATAATAATATCATCTTTACCCTTAATTACCCTATTTACTTTTAACCGTGGCAAAAAAAAGTAAAAAGTTACTATTCACCAAAAATTATTTTCATCTCATTGAACCACATTTTAGTCCTTGATATTAACCGTGTCTCTCGGATTTTCGAAATTCCACTCACAGAAGCGGTAAAATTAAGTTTTATGAAAAATTCAGTTTTTTAACTACCACTTAGTGGTTTCACTATTCATCAAAAATTGAAAGTTTTCAGAAAAATACCAAAATTTCACCCTAGGCTAATTTCAATATTCCGAATCCAAAAATGAAGTCCATTTTGAAAAATAAAATTTATAAAATTTCAAAAAGTGGTTATTACTATTCATAACGGCTAGTTTTAATAATATTTTAATAGCATATCGTTGTTTAGTGAAACTCGGTATTGCGTACGACGCAAGCTATCGAGGAAGGTCGCGATTTCGTGTAAAGCAAGCCAAGCAAGTGTTGTGTAGAAAAAGATTCCTTTGATGATTTATATAACATAAATGCCTCGGGTGTTACATTCTACCCCCCTTAAAATGAATTTCGCCCTCGAAATTCATCACTTTGTAACAAAGAGATGAGGATACCTCTCCCTCACCATATCCTCAAGCTCCCATGTAGCTTCTTCTAATTGGTGGTTCCTCCATAAAACTTTCACCAATCGAGTGGTCTTGTTTCGTAGGACTTTTTCGCTACGATCCAGAATCTCTATTGGTTGTTCTTCATAAGATAGATCTTGCTCCAACGGTACAACTTCTGAGCTGAGTACATGTGACGGATCAGGTATGTACTTTCTCAGGAGAGATATATGGAACACATCGTGAACTTGAGAGAGATTCGGTGGAAGCTCCAATCGGTAAGCTACCTTCCCAACACGATCCAGTATTTCGAAAGGACCGATATATCTAGGGCTCAACTTCCCCTTCTTTCCAAATCTCATGACTCTCTTCCAGGGAGATATTCATAAGAACACTTTATCACCCACTTCAAACTCTAGGTCTTTTCTTCGGTTGTCGGCATAACTTTTCTGTCGACTCTGAGCTGCTCTTATGTGTTGTTGAATAGATCTGACCTTTTCTGCCATTTCATCAACGAGATCAGGTCCAAATAGATTTCTTTCCCCAACTTCATCCTAGCAAGTTGGAGTCCTACATTTCTTTCCATAGAGAGCTTCATAAAGAGCCATATGAATACTGGAGTGAAATATATTATTATAAGAAAATTCCACCAAAGGTAGGTGTTGATCCCAAACACCTTTTAAATCCATAGAGAAAGCTCTCAACATATCTTCTAGAGTTTGAATTGTTCTCTCAGACTGACCGTCTGTCTGAGGATGATAAGCAGTGCTGAAACTCAACTCTGTATCCAGAGTATGCTGAAGACTTCGCCAGAACTTTGAGGTAAATCTCGGATCCCGATCAGATATAATAGAAAGTGGTAATCCATGCAATCTTACCACTTCCTTTACATATATCTTGGCAAGCTGATCAAGAGAGAATCCTCTCTAATAGAAATGAAGTGTGCAGACTTGGTAAGATGATCGACTATGACCCAGATAGCATTATTTCCTTTGGATGTTTTAGGAAGTCCTATGACAAAGTCCATAGTGATGTTTTCCCATTTCCATTCGGGTATGGGTAATGGTTGTAACATCCCCTTAAACTTATGTCTCTCAGCTTTAACTTGTTGACAAACCATGCATCGAGAGACATATTCAGCAACATCTATTTTCATTCCATCCCACCAGAAGTAATCTTTCAGGTCCCTATACATCTTCGTGCTTCCAGGATGAATAGAGAATGAAAAACTATGAGCCTCATCCAGCATCTCCTTCTTTAATTCTGGGATGGAAGGAACACAAACCCGATTTCTGAACTTTATTATCCCATGACAATCAAGGTTGAATTCAGGAAAATTTCTCACCTTCTTTTGTAACTCGACATCTTCTTTCTGTGCCTCTTTAATATTCACATGTATAGATGGTTGAACATTCATTTGAGAAAGATAAGATTTTTCCCCTTCCATTATAATTCCAAGATCCATCCTTTGTAAATCCATAAATATTGGATCTTTTGTGATCCTCATCATGGATAAACTAGCATGGTCTTGTCGACTTAATGCATCTGCCACCTTGTTTGCTTTCCCAGGGTGGTAATGGATTGAGCAGTCGTAATCCTTAATCAGCTCCAACCATCTTCTTTGGCGCATATTCATCTCCTTTTTTGTGAAAATATACTTTAAACTTTTATGATCAGTATAAATATCACACCTTTCACCATAAAGTTAATGCCTCCAAATCTTTAATGCAAAGATTACCGCAGCTAACTCCAAATCATGTGTTGGGTAATTTTGCTTATGGATTTTCAACTGTCGTGAGGCATAAGCTATCACTATATCATTTTTCATAAGAACACACCCCAATCCCTTCTTGGATGCATCACTGTAGATCACAAACCTTTCTCCACTACAAGGCAGTGTGAACACAGGTTCACTGGATAACCTTCTTTTCAACTCCTTGAAATTCTCTTCACATTCCTCCATCCAGACAAACTTAAATCCTTTCCGAGTCAACTTGGTGAGTGGATTAGATAATCGTGATAAATCTTTCACAAAACGTCGATAATATCCATCCAAACCAAGAAAACTTCGGATCTCAGTTACTGTTGTTGGTCTCGACCATCTTTCGATAACCTCTGTTTTTACTGGATCCACAAATATCCCCTCTTTTGAGATTATGTGACCCAAAAATGAAACTTTTTCAAGCCAAAATTCACACTTGGTAAATTTGGCATAAAGCTTCTCTTTTCTTAGGGTCTTCAATATAATTCTCAAGTGATCTTCATGTTCTTCATTTCTCTTTGAATAGACAAGAATATCGTTTATAAAAACTACCACAAATTGATCAAGATAGTCTCTAAAGACTCTATTCATCAGATCCATGAAGAAAGCAGGGGAATTAGTAAGACCAAATGGCATCACTATAAATTCATAGTGTCCATACCTTGTACGGAAATCCGTCTTTGGTATATCCTCCCTTTTGACCCTTAATTGATGATACCCTAAACGAAGATCAATCTTTGAAAAGTATTGAGCTCCGCGTAGTTGGTCAAATAAGTCATCAATGCATGGGAGAGGATATTTGTTCTTGATAGTGATCTTGTTAAGTTCTCGATAATCAATGCAGAGTCTCATTGATCCATCTTTCTTCTTAACAAATAGAACAGGTTCTCCCCAAGGTGACGCACTAGGGCATATGAATCCCTTATCAATATTCTCTTGGAGTTGCTTCTTCAATTCCTGCAATTCAATTGGGACCATTCTATAAGGTGTCTTTGAAATAGGCAAAGCACCCGGTACGAGTTCTATTGAGAACTCAACTTCACGATTTGGTGGAAGTCCCGGTAATTCCTCCGGAAAGACATCATCAAACTCCCGTACAATGGGCATATTCTTAATCGTGAGTTTCTCACCAACCATTTGAGATAAATAACCTTCATTTAGTGGAATCAAGACCCATAAGATGGAAGAAATTTCCACTGGAAGGTTATGTTCATCCTTGCATTGATAGACGATCATAGATTGATCTGGAATATGAAATGTGACTTCCCTTCTTTGGAAATTGATATGAGCTCCATATAAATAAAGCCAATACATGCCAAGAATCACATCAAATTCCACTATAGGAAGGATCACAAGATTTGCAGGAAGCACTTTCCCACAAACTTCGATCGGAGAAGAATTATAAACTTTTGATGCGACTGTTGTGCCATTAGGTGTTGTCACAGCTAACTCAACATCTAATTGTTGAGGTAATACGGTGATACCCTTAGAAAATTCTTCAGAAATAAAAGAGTGGGTGGATCCAGAATCAAATAAAACATTTGCTACTTTAGAGTGGATAGTAAGTGTACCTTTCACCACATCATTATCGTACTCCACATCGCTGATAGAAATTACATGTGACTTTCCTTTGTCTTTATCCTTAAGAGTTTGTCGACGTCGACCATCATCATCAACCCTTGGATTAGGGCATTTATTGGAATAATGCCCCATCTCCTTGCACTTGAAACATTGAAGTGTAGTAGGTTCATTCTATGTATCCCTTCCTGTGTTTGCATCATTAGACATCTTCTTCCCATCATCGCGGCATTCAAATTTTCGATGAACTTCCTTTCCACATTTGAAACATTTACTTGTACCTTTAAGACAACTCCCTCCATGTTTCTTTCCACACTTTGAGCATAAGGGAAAGCTCATCTTCTTTTCAGTGTGCTCTTTATATTTTCCTTTGAATTCCATTTTCCTCTTCTTATCAAACTCATATGACTGATGGGTTACTCCAATCTCCATCTCGACTTTGAGAGCACATCGAACGATTTCCTCGTAGATATTGAAGTCCCTTATGGCTAACTCCCTTCAAAGACTTGGTTTTAATCCACTAAAGAATCAATTGATCTTACTCTCAGGTTGGATAATAATACCAGAAGCGTACCTTGCAAGTCTTGTAAAATTTTCTTCATAGGTACCAACTGATTCATCATCCTTTTGCTTTAGTTCAAGAAACTCTTTCTCCATCTTTTTTCGGAGAATACGAGGGAAGTACTTACTGAAAAATAAATTCTTGAACTCGTCACATTCCATAGACTCAATTTCATCCCTTTGCCTCATATTCTTAATAAGATTCCACCATTGATCAGCATCTCCTTCCAAACGATACACTGCTAGGATGACTTTATCATGTTTAGAACATTGAAGAACTGAAAATATCTTTTCAGTAGTACTAATCCATTGTTCAGCAACTAATGGATCAGTAGACCCGTTTAAAGAAGGTGGACGCTGCCTCATGAAGGATTCAACAGAATGTTGCTCCTTACTTTGCTCGTTTGGAAGTCCTGCATGATTCATAGCTTGAGAAAGTTGAGTGAGCATGACTACAAGATTTTGAATTCCAGCTCCCATAATGTTTGGTTGCTCAGGGGGACAATCATTGCATTGCCCGTTGCATTCTGCATTAACACGATTCCTTCGGGTTCTAGCCATTGACTAAAACCAAGAAGAATAGTGTGAGAAACACTAATTATAATAGGAAAACTACATACTCAAGAATAAAATTTCACACTTAATGTCTTATCCTAGGTTATTCATGGCCATTTCTAAAACACTAAGATTGTGTTCTATGCTTAGACTTATCCTTAGGGTTCTTACTAAGGATTTCTCATCCTAGTTTCCAAAGGTTGACTATAAATTTCCTCTGATACCAACTATAACGACCCATACTTTACATACAAGGTTAACACTTCAAAATTGAAGCATACTTATTACAACATATAACAAAACCACGAAAGGACCGTATAGGTATAGTGTCTTTAGAAACTGGGAAACATAAACAACTGGTTCATAAAGCATCTACTTTGCCTCCCATTTATTTCATCATATCTAGAGTCCCTTTTTGGAATATTCTACTAAATAACCTTCTTCCTGACCTGGGGAAATAAAACATACAAAAGGGTGAGCTCAAATGCTCAGTAAGGGTAAACAAAAGAAATATCAATCACATCATATACATAAGAACATAACTTCTGTAAATCTTATCCTGCAAAAGAGATCATAATATCATAACATGGGATAAATCATAGAGGTGAAATGTAATCCCAATAATCATAACTTAAAACATGAAACTTTGTGTCATACACACATAATCATAGAGAATAATTTCTTGTTAGTCTAGACTCATTGCCAAGACTATCTTAGTGGACAAAGTCCCTTTCTGAACCGAGTCACCCTCGTTTCAGTCCTGTTTCACTGAACCGGTATAACCCACCATTCCAGCCATGTCTATCTCATGAGATATAAAATCTTTACCCAATGCATTGGAGGGAGATATAGTTCGCACCCATCTCATAATTATACCATTCTTATGTGTGCCACAAAATCATAAACCATACATCATAGCATAACCCATGTAATAAAAATGGGAATCTTAAACATCATGACATCATAAAACAATTCATATAAGATAAAGGAATTCATAAAAATAATTCCATCACAACATAATCAAATCAATGTAATAATAGGGATAAAAAAAAGAACCCTTTATTATTTTATATGGAAAATAATTTTGATAAAACACTTGAACTCCATTCTTGAGGAAAATATCCTTTCTACTTCAAAAACACTTTTCCTTTCTTAACATGTCATACAATTATAAACTAAAAGAAGTTGATTAAAAATAAACTTGAAAACTTGTAAAGGAAGCTTCTTGGAAATAATGTTTTAAAAATCCATTCATGCCGTATAAGTTAAAAAAACATTCTTCATACTTTTGTCGGAAAAGTCAAAAAGTACCTCGTACGAAAAACGACAACAGATTCCTTTCATATCCTTTAATAAAAACTCACTGAAGGGTAAAATTGGATTTAAACAATTGTAGGTGGATGGAAATAATATTACATATTGAGGAAACATGGATTTGGATGATAAAATACACCCCAGTAAATGCCAAAGTATAAACAATCTCGGATAAAAATGAGATTGTGATATTTCCCTTACCTTAGGTCCGACTTTCTTTGTAAGTGTCCGAACCTAATGTATAATGATTTAAATAATGTTATTGACTTATTCTAGAATCATACTTATTTTTATGATATCATATATGGTCATATTCTTAGCTTCTTAGTAGTAATATTTCATTGCAACTTGTTATTCGGGTGTTTATAACTTTTTGTTCTTATGCGTGTTTTGTCGAATAAATTCTTATTCTTCTCTTTAGGTTATAGATACCTCATTTACAGAATGGTATTAGTGTAATATATATCATATTCATTCATTCAATTCATTTATATAATCATTATGAAATGAAGATCATGTAGAACGAGTCGCATCACATCGTGGAGACGGTATTCCGTACGTACGCACGAGTGATGATATCGTTCCTATGATCGTGGAATTGTATTGGAGTATATGTATACTATTTCAGAATAAATATCACTTTATAATAGTCATATATGGTCATTATTTACACCATTATACCAATCCAAGTAAGGTGGTGGTGGAAAATAGATTACACCACGGCGTGGAGACGGTATTCTGTACGTACGCACGCACGGTGATTTCTTTTTCCGTAGGATGGATAGATGGTGAAATAGGGTTGTTTAATACTTATAATAACATATCAGTATATGATTTATACTGATGTTATTACTTCATAATTAAACAACTAAAGAAGAAGAAGTGGAAGAAGAAATAAAGATGAAAGAATCGGTAACAGACATTACCTCTTCTTTGAAGTGCTTCTTTGAGACCTTCTTTTAGGGCATTAAAATTGGTCTTTGAAGAAGACCAGGACCTCTAGGATGTCTCTAGGGAAGTGGATAGGAGGAATTTGGAGGGTTTGGCCGAGCTTGAAGGCTCAAAGTGGTGTGAGGAAGAGGTGGAGGAGGTGTCCTTTTATAAGGGAGGAGAGGGGCACCTTTGGAATAACTAAAAATATTATTTTATTATAAAGTCAAGTTCGGTTTTAAATAGCTCCAAATTGATTTATTTAGAATCTAAGGTGGGGATGGGTCTAAATCCACTCATCCAATAGAATTTAGACAAGTTTAGGTTCCTATTTTAACCTTATCATTTAGATTTAACATTAAGTTAAATAAGTTTACTTTTACCGTGTCTTCTTGTGTTCTTATACTATAAGGTTAATAAACTTACTATAAGCAGCCAAACGAACCCCAAGTTATTTATTATTAATATATATAACCTTATATAAGGCATTTTTCTGAACCTTAGATTTTTAGGAATAAAATAACAATTACCAATATAATATTGGTTTTAAAAACTATTTTATGTCAATTTTGACACTATTTAGTAATTGATTTTTGTGAAAATCATAACAAAATTATTAGTTCGAACCAAGTTAATTAAATCAATACTAACATGTCATATTAACCTATAAAATTATTGGAATTCATAAAAAGTCTCAAATTACATTTATTTTGGTGTTTATAACATTAATTATGTCAATATTTCATTAATAAGAAAATTAATGCATCATCTTTGTGTCATAAATAAATTAAATTATTTAATGTATAAAAATTAAAAATAAAATACAATTATGTATGAAATATTTTTATATTTCTAATGAATATTTATAGTAGAATTTAGCTTATGTATAACCCCATATTAAAAATTATTTACTTATTCAACTTTGATTTTAACTATTTTAACCCTTCTTTAAATAAATTAATAATAAATGTCCTAATCTAATCCAAGTGGGCCTAAATGGTAATATTTTATTCCTAAGTTTGTTTTTGGTCGAATTAAACTTATCCAATATAATTAGGACATTTGTTAGGGTAATAATAATATCATCTTTACCCTTAATTACCCTATTTACTTTTAACCGTGGTAAAAAAGTAAAAAGTTACTATTCACCAAAAATTATTTTCATCTCATTGAACCACATTTTAGTCCTTGATATTAACCGTGTCTCTCGGATTTTCGAAATTCCACTCACAGAAGCGGTAAAATTAAGTTTTATGAAAAATTCAGTTTTTTAACTACCACTTAGTGGTTTCACTATTCATCAAAAATTGAAAGTTTTCAGAAAAATACCAAAATTTCACCCTAGGCTAATTTCGATATTCCAAATCCAAAAATTAATTCCATTTTGAAAAATAAAATTTATAAAATTTCAAAAAGTGGTTATTACTATTCATAACGGCTAGTTTTAATAATATTTTAATAGCATATCGTTGTTTAGTGAAACTCGTTATTGCGTACGACGCAAGCTATCGAGGAAGTTTGTGATTTCGTGTAAAGCAAGCCAAGCAAGTGTTGTGTAGAAAAAGATTTCTTTGATGATTTATATAACATAAATGTCTCGGGTGTTACATAAACTCATTAATAATATTCACTAATTCACATACATTAACCCATTTAACATATTCAACCCTTTCCATATGTTATCTCACATAACCCTCTCATCATTTCCCATGTATTAATACCCTTATGTATTTCAAGTAAAAATCGCAATCCATTTGGCAAATTCACATTAACCCATTTTAACCCATTTTCATGTCAAGCAAAATAACCCCTTATTACATTATTAACCCTGGTCAAAACTATAATTATCCAATTTTCAACACAAATAACCACATTAACATGATCTTCATGGGCTCTATGTTATCACACATCAATTATACACTAAACCTCAATAATTTCTAGGTTCGGGAAGGTTTCCGCACCCCAAGGGTGTCCCTAAATCAGTCATGTAATCCTAAAAACATCCCATGTGGATCATGAGAGGTTCAAATAATTATTTATATGCTCATTTTACAAAATATTACCAAATCCATGAAATGAACAACAAGGGGTAACCAATAATGCAACTAAGCATGCAAAAAATCAACACAATGGCTATGGGATATAACTTGTAGACCACCTACTTCTAATAAGTTGAAGAATGAACTCTTAATAATAGAATTATATCTAGATTCAAGAACCCCTTGAAGCCTCAACCTATATTCCATTGGAAAAAGTGGGTTTTAGGGTTTGAAAATAATAGTTCCCAAGTTACAAGCCCTAATATAGAAAAGAGAAGGAGGAAGATTAGACTTACCTAGAGTTTGATCCAAAACCAATGACCCTAAAAAGGCGTAGAAATGAGGGAGATAGAT
The DNA here is from genome assembly GCA_963277665.1 of Viscum album. NCBI lineage: Eukaryota > Viridiplantae > Streptophyta > Magnoliopsida > Santalales > Viscaceae > Viscum > Viscum album. Next base: position 1,499,184,663 of record OY728156.1, on the reverse strand, counting down.
ACCTGGAATCTCTTGAGGTTTTAGGGTCATCACTAGGGTTGGAGGTAGGATAAAGGGGAGAAATATTTGGTGAAACATAAAAATCATGAGGTCGAAAAACTGTAAATTTTCCGTCTTTGAAAGGGGATTAGGGTTTGTCCACACAATTTTCCAAACTGCAAACAAGCCACTACATAAGGGATGTTGGGTTACATGATTACCTATGGAGAACTGCATGGTTTGAAAAAAACATGCACCAACCATGCGATATGCCATTGTCCTAGGTTTCATGGTTTTATTGGTAAGACTGCACGATTTACTTAACCATGTGGTTGGCCTGATTTTCCTTCCTTACATGTCCCAAACCCCCAAAACACCCCTGAGGTTCCTCATACTCATGGGAAGAATTTCATTAACCATAAAAATGATATTTAATCCAAAATTTAAATGAGGACATAACTATATTATGTTTAAGATATTACAACCTCCCCACCTTATAACGACTCATTATTGAGTCGCAATCTCAAGAATAATTGAGTTATGAAGAAAAGAGAACGGGCCACTAGGCCGGAAAATATAATTTTATTTCCCGTGTTTCTTCTTGAACATTTCCATTTTTCCATAAAACTCGAACAAAGGCCACAATTTTACCTCACAATACCTTCTTATTATGATTTGTGATATGAACTATATGATCCTCAAAGGACACATCAACCTCAAGATCTACATCCTCAACAATAACCACATGAGATGGATTAGGGTGATACTTCTAAAGCTATGAAACATGAAAAAAATCATTCATTACACTATACCATTGTGGAAGATCCAATTGATAATCTACTGATCTGATCCTCACCACAATCTCAAATCGCCCCATGTACCTGGATGCTAACTTGCTCTGTTTCTTAATTCGACAGTGACCCAACCTTGTCACACCTGAAGAAACACACTATCACCCACCATAAATTCAATAGGTTTAATAAGTCTATATTAATATTAATTTGGCATAAATTGTTTCATTTTTATGTGTTTCTAAATAAACTAAACCTTTTCTGACATCTCCTACATGAGACTCAATCCCAACAACTTGGAATCTCTAGATTATAACCAATATAGCAGAGATCTACACAGCCTCCCATAGATTTCCAAAATAGTTCCATTTGAATAATAATATAGAAATTATTGTTGTAGGAAAACTCAACAAGTGACAAGTGTCTTTACTTCAAACCACCAAAGTCCAGAACACAAGCTCTCAACATATCTTATAGTACCTGAATTATACACTCTGATTGCCTGTTCATCTATGGGTGGAAGGACATAATCAAAAACACCTGAGTACCAAGTGACTCTTTCAATCCCTTATAAAAGTTTGATGTAAAATTTGGAATATGATTTAAAACTATGGTCCATGGTACCCCATGAAACCACAATATTTCCCAAACATATAACTTGTCTAACTGGTCCATGGTGGAGGTCTCTTGAATTCGCAAGAAATAAGACACCTTTTTCTATCAATCCAAAATATCCCAAATCACATCATTATTTTGTGGAATACTTGGAAGAACCACCACAAAATCAATCATTACATCATAAAACTTTAATTAAGGAATAGGAAATGGTTGTAACAACCCACTTGGGAACTTATTATCAGTCTTCACCTACTGACAGGTAAGGTATTGTGCCATAAAGCCTAAAAACTATTTCTTCATTACCTATTACATGTGTTGACTACATAGATCACAATACATATTTTTCAAAATTTGATGAAATTCCCAATACGATTCATGAAACTTGTGCATAAACTCTTCCCACATACCTACCAATAGAACCACACAGACAAAAACACAAACAATCCCATCATCACCAATCGTCCAACTAGAAGGTGAATCCCCAAATTTAAGACTTTCCTTCATAGAAAAACACTCTAGATCCACAATATAACTCTCCTTTACCTAGTTTAAAAGCACATACTCGACTAATAAGAAGAAAGGGTCATCTTCTCATTTCTATCAAGGACCTCTAGATTCATCTCAGAAAACAGTACCATAATATTCTACTCAAAACTAGATTCTTGAACTGCTTGACTTTGAGTTTTCTGACTCAAAGAATCTGCAACACTATTCCCTTTTACCGGTGTATAAACTAGTTCAAAATAAATGGATTTCAGAAACTAGACTCATATTCACCGTAAAATATTCAGTTCAAATTGATATAAGATGCACTGAAGATTTTTTTGGTTGGTATACATGGTAAACTACTCTCCCAACAAGTAGTGCCTCCAATGCATCTAAGTATACACCACTACGACCATCTTGAGATCATGAGTGGGGTAATTTCTTTCATGAGGGATCAAATTCAATGAGCCATATGCAAAAACCCAATAATCTTGCATAAATATATCTCCAAGGCCAACACCATATGCATCAAAAAACAAGGTGTACCTCTTACCTTGATCAGGTAAAATAAAGATCGGTGCAATCATCAACCACTTCTTAAACTCTTGAAAAGCATTATCACATGCCTCCCACCACTCAAAATTAACCTCATTCTTGGTTAATCCCAAAATTGGTGCTGCAAAATGGGATAAATATTTAACGAACCTTTAGTAATAACTAGACAATCCCATAAAACTTCTGATATCAAAAACATTCTTGGGATGTTCCGAAGAGACCAATGCCTACAATTTCTCTGGATCTACTGACACACCTTCCTCTAAGATAATGTGTGCCAATAAATTCACCCTATTAATCTAGAAATGACATTTGGATAGCTTTTCATAAAACATATTCTCTCTTAGTGTACTCAGGATGATGTTAAGATGTTTAAAAAGATTTTCATGAGTACTAGAGTACACCAAGATGTCATCAATGAAGACAAATATGAATTGATCCAGACATGGGTAAAATATTTGGTTCATTAAGTCCATGAATATACTCATTTCATTGGCCAACCTGAATGGCATCACAACAAACTCATATAACCCAATCCTACTCTTTAAAGTTTTCTATGGTATATCAGAAGGTCTCACCCTCAACTGATGATACCCCGATATCAAATCGATCTTAGAGAACACTAAAGAAACTCTTAGCTAGTTAATAAGATCTTTGATCTACAAAAGAGGATATTATCTCTTAACCTTCACCGGGTTCAACTTCCTATAGTTGACACATAACCTCAATGATCTATTAGCCTTCTTTGAAATAACACCAGAGATCTCCAAGGTGATGTGCTCGGATGGATAAAACCTTTATTCTCCAATTTCTCTAAATAAAATTTATCTTCATAAAGTTCTTACAGTACCATTCGATACGAAGGAATAGAAGACGACTCTGTCCCCTAGTAGAAACTCAAAATCTCTCTCTGGTGGTAGCACTGAGAATTCCTTAGGAAACAGATCCTGAAATTGATTCATAATGGTAGGTAAGATTGGATACTCTATTTCTACATAGTCAATCAAAATACAGGCCACTTAGGCTATAAGTTCTCCCAAATGCTATAAAATTGGCCCTACATGACCTAATCAAACATCCCACTCACCACGAAGGACATATGTGCCTCCCTCTAGAGATGTGAACATTACCCAATGATGGTAATAGTCAATATGACCTTGATACAACACCAGTTAGTCCATGACCAAAATTTTGTCAATACACGACATCTAAAGGATGAACATGTCCCACATAAAATGGTACCCACCAACCTCTAGAGCACAACCCTTACATTGTATGATATCCTTATCTCTCACCCCTAACAGAGTATCAATTGACATAACCTCACACACACATTCCTATACTAGGCCCAATAAAACTAAACTTTGAGCAGAGATAAAAGTGTGTGTGGATTCTATGTTAAATAGAGAACTAGAAATCATGAAATCTCCAAGTATCATACCTCGAACAGTATAATTTTTTTCCTCACCACCTCCAGGTGTGGACTGAACTGCATGATGCTGACCTATCCCTTAACCCTGGGCTCCATTTTAAGTACCTAGAACTGATCTAACCTACTTGTATGGAAAAAATCTCCCCAAATTACCACATCCACCATCACTATTGGTATGACCCATGGAGCTCCAACTACCTGCCTAATATGGGGTAACTAATACCTTACCTTCACTCTAAACTTTTCGCTATCCATAATTTCCTGACTTCCATGGGTTCTTGAAGAAAACATGCTCATGGACCAATTTTCCACACACTCGGAACTTAACTAGTAGTTGGGAACACTAACTACAAACCTATCCTAGCCAACCAAACTGATGGTAGAAAACTCGATCACTAACCTGAGGGACTGCTTCCTTTTTCTAACTTCCCTTCCCACCACCATCCTGATGAAAACTCTCAAAGTGGTGCTTCCTTATATCAGAAGCCTCGCCATTGGTTCGCCCAAATAGAACCACATGTCTTCTTTTGGAAGCCTACTTGAGGTTTCATTATGATATAATGGCTTGATCCACTACTTTAACGACCATCTTTAAGAGAAAGATATTCACCTGAAACTTGAACTCATAACTGAGTCCATATTGTAAATGTCTCACTATGGATGCCTCATCACCCACCAAGGCTGGAACAAAACATTGAATTTAGGTAAAATGGATACCGTATTCCATTACCATTATATACCCTTAGGTCAATCTCATAAACTCTACATCCTTTTAATACCTCAAGGTTTTAGGATAGAAGTGTTTCATAAAATTATCCTGAAAATATTTCCAAATCATATTGTCAACTTGTTGACTATGAATTACAATTTACCACCAATGATTTTCCTGAACCTACAACATGTAGGTAGTAAAATTCACTCTCCTATCAGGATGAGTCTCCAAGTGATACAAAATTATCTGAATAGACTATATCATGAATTCTGAAGCCTCGGGTACACCCTATCCAACATACTTTGGAAGGTGTTGTAGCTGAAACCCCCTGGTTGGCTTAAACATACTTGACACAACCCATCCTAGGTCCCTTTAGATCTTCTTCATGAAATGAGAAAATATCTCACAGAACTTCTCTTCTCACCTGTTATTCTGACTCACCAGGTTTTCTTGCTCCACTTATTGAGAATAATTATTAGTGACATCCTCTTATCACTCAACCAGAACACATATTCCTCATGGAATTTCCCTAAAATGCCAAGCACACATCATAGAACACATAAAATAGGGCTTTCTTAGTTTATAAAAAAATAAGGATTTCCACTGACCATAAGCAACCCATCATGCATACACCATCCCAAAAGATACCATCACACATGGAACATTACCCTCAACCATCCCTATGATGGGTGATGGTCAACATAGGTAAGCTATATCACTTAGTCACAATTCCTTCATTAGAAACCACTTTAAACAACTTCATATTAGGTACATTTCCCATTTCACAACTTATTACATCCAAAATTTTAACTCATTTTTACCTTTAATTAAACATAATTATTTAAAACTTATTTAACTTTATTTTTATTTAACCATTTGCATCATTTTTATTAAAAACAATTTTCTTCAAATTTTCACTGAAGTCAAATAAATTCTACCTTTCCAGCCCTGCATTCCCATCACATGTGCACTTATCATGATGCATATCACTAATATACCTAGGTTCCTAAAAATATTCATGAATGAACATCCCCTTCCATTATGGCCATGAGAAAAATATCATAAAATGGTCACATAATACAATAAGTGCATCACCCAATGGTGAAATATCATCAAATGTAACAATGAAGAACAAGAAAAATAATTACCACCCTGATTGACTTGTATTTTCCCTCTTACATGGGTAAGCTACTCTAAAGCATGAGCTCATTACTAAGTCCTGACATTTTCCTAACCTCTGGTATACCATCCCCAAATATTAAGTCAGGGAAAAGACTGGCTCTCACTACTAAAAAAGGCCTTTAATAATTCTGAAAAAGAGTTGATAATCAAAGCGTAGTTAAAAACCTAAAACTTTTATCAGCACTAAAAAAGCACTATTAAAGGAACCCCTTAAGAGCACTTTTTTAGCACTGTTAAAGGGTGCATTTAACATGACTTTTTTATCTCTAATCAAGCCAACACAGTTGAAGGGGGTAATTTTTTTTTCAGAAACCTATCTCCTACCCCCTTTAATAGTGTTTCTGTGGCCCCTTTAACAGAGCACCACACCCCCTTTATTAGAACTTTTCACCAACTTTATTAGTGCTTGTTGAATTTTCATCCATGCGTGCCCACCTGCATTTGAAACCTGCACCTCTCCTTCAAAAATGGAATGCCTTTACCACTACACCACGTTGTTTTGCAGTCTGTTTAATGATATTTCTATATATATATATATATATTCACACACACACACACACACACATATATATATATTTAAATATTTATATAATTATTTTTAAATACATTTATATAATATATATGTGTGTGTGTGATATATTTCATTTATTGAAATATATTATATATTATTCATTTACATATATTAGATTATAATATATATATCTGTTTATTAATACACACATATGTATATATAAACATTATAAATATATTTGTGTAATGTAATTTTTTTTAAATATTGTTTTAAATACATTTTTAGAATATGTATTTATTTAGATATATTGGAATATACATTTTTATAGACATATGTTGATATATTTATTTAAATGAGTGATTTATTATAAGTAAATATAAGAAAACATGAATATATTTGATTATAAATAATAGTAAATTGTTAAAAAATATAAAATTTTAAATCCATAAAATCAATATGAATGTAATTCATAGGAATAAATTCATTCCCCACTGAAAAAGGGTAAAAATACCCCCTTAAATGAGGCTGAATTTCCATATAATGTTAAAAACATTTTGTATCCCAACTAAAAAATCAGTTTTGGAGGACTTATGGTTCTTTTCAAGCCATGAAAAATGTGATTGAAGGTTAATTTATGTCATCAATGCATATATCTTGTCACATGCTTTGTTTTGATATGTGGTGGAGCCCAAACAGACACCTGAATCAAAAGTTATAACCCTTTGAAGTTCTACTTACGTTTTCAACTTATTTTAGATTTTTTTTTTAATTTTTTTATTTTTGTTATCTTCAAGTTGATATTAAATGACTATTACTTGGTAATAATAAGAAAATTATTAATTAAAAATATTTTTTAGTTATTTTATAATCCATTTTCACTAAATATATTATATATTAAGTTTAAATTCCTAGTTACCTTATCTAAAACACATTTCAAAAAAATATATTATATTTATATCAATATAAATATATTTATATATTTATATATTATTTTTAATGAAAAATATATATTTTTAAGTTTAATTTTATCAGAATTTGTAAAAAAGTGATGATAAAGGGGGGTCTTTATCAAAGCTTCTAAAAAAGCACTGATACCCCCCACATTATGAGTGCTTGTAGAAAAGAGATGATAAAGTTGGGTCTTTAACATCATTTTTTTAGCACTGTTAAAGACCCCCTTTAACATCACATTTTTTAGAACTGACAAAGGGGGTCTTTAATAACATTTTTAGCTAGCACTGGATAAACCCAATTTTTTAGTAGTGTCTAATACCACTTTGTAACATCCCCGATAGAGTGGACACTAAACTGGTGCCTCGAGCTGGGTCTTCACATGAACTCAAGTTTGCCTCCCCATATTCTAGAGGTTTCTGACTAGTAGTGAGGGCCTAATAAGTCTTGTGGGAAGAGTATACCCCCTTTAAAATAGTAAGACACGATAAATAATAATATAAATAAACAAAACAAGATGAAATAACCAAATAACATTCATACTAAATATATCCCAAAACTGGGTACAAAACACAAATTAAAAAAAATTCCATGTCATACTAGAAGTGTCAAAAGTGTAGGAAACCCCAAAATAAAGATAACAACTAAATCCCCTAAACAGTCTTGAATCCATGTCCAGAGACCCATACATGTACATACCAAGCCTAACTCAACTCCCAAGCACATCGAATTTTACCTTATCTAGATCTAAAATCATGAAATATTCTTGAGTACCCAATGATTCCCAAGTAGGATGTGAGTACAACTTAGTAGGACACCACCAACAATGTCAACAAAATATCGAGTCTAAGAAGACAATGCATGTAAAAAATAAATAAATGATTTGATAACCAAAATATGACTTATATGACATTAGTTAACATTTACAATTAAATCATTTTCATCCTCATATAAATTTCATCAATTATACTATCTTCATTACTAAACTCATCTTCCTTATGTGTTCTATGGGTTAGGCATTTACATCATTCACACAAGGGTTTAAGGAATTCATCACTATGGATAAGGGATTAAGTCAAGTCCCTATCTCAATAGGGATAAAAATTTCACATTCAATAAATCTCACTTACCTTGGATACTTAGTTAAACCATTTTCATCAAATGAAACCATTAGGGGCATATAGCATTAGTCTGACTCCCTAACCCATGCATTCCTGGGTGGGGTTAGAGAATCAATCCAACCCGACCTATAAGAGGAGCCTGATCCTTTATCCCACCACTAAGCCATGTTCACATGATTATATATACCCATTAACAACACAAAAAAAAAAACAAAAAAAAAAACAAACACAACCAATAAAAATAACAATCATAATCCACAAAAATAATCATGGGAATAAATATTATGCCATAACCAATTAACACTTTTCTATTTACACTGCATTTCAGTTTAGCCCAATTCCCATTTATTATGCCTAAAATCATTAATAATATTCAATAATTCCCATAAATTAACCCATTTAACATATCCAACACTTTCCATATGTTATCTCACATAACTCACTCATCATTTATCATGTATTAATACCCTTATGCATTTTAAGTAAAAATCATAATCCATTTGGCACATTCACATTAACCCCTTTTAAACCATTTCCATGCCGATTTAAATAACCCCATAAACCATTATAAACCCTTGGAACAATTATAATTATCTCTTTAAAAAAAAACCACATTAACATTCTCTTCATGGGATCTATGCTATCACACGCCAATTACACACTTAACCTCACTAATTTATAGGTTTGGGAAGGTTGGCGCACCCCATGGGTGTCCCTAAATTAGTCAAATCATCCACAATGAATTCCATGAGGATAATTAAGAGTTAAATTCACTATTTAAATTCCCATTTTACCAAATCTCACCAAAGTAATCAAAATTGCAACAATGGGTAACCATGAACGCAACTAAACATGCACAAATCAACACAATGACTATGGGATGTAACCTGTAGACCACCTACCTCGAATATGTTGAAGAAATCACTCTTAATCATAGCCTTAGATATGTATTCAAGTACCCATTGAATCCTCAACCTAGATTCCACTGAAAAATAGGGTTTGAGGGTTTCATAAAAAGATTTTATAAGTTATAATATCTAATACAAAAAAGCGAATAAGGAGGAATATTAGACCCACCCAGAGCTTTGATCAGCAACCAATAGTGCTCAAAATGGACTAGAAATGAGGGATATCGATCCTTGAGATCTCTTTAGGGTTTATGTTTTTCAATAGTGATGGTTGTAGGATAAAGGGGAGAAAAATCACGTGTAACATAAAAATCCATAGATGGAAATACTGTAAATTTTCCAGCATTCAAAGGGGTACACAGTTTGTCCTCATGGTTTTCCAAACAATGCACAAGACATTACCCAATGGAGGGTGAGTTGCATAGTTGCTTGGGGAGCCCCACACGGTTTGAAAAACCATGCACTAACCGTGTGATGTGCCACTATCCAAGGTTTTCTAGGTTTTTATGGGAAGACTGCATATTTTACTTAACCATTTTCCAACCATGTTTCTTGTATAGGTTGGACCAATTTTACTTCCTTTCAAGTCCTGAACCCCTGAAACACCACTGATTCTCATCATACTCCCAATAATCATTTAATTAACTGAAAAAATATTTTGAAACCATAATTCAAGAAAGTATATACCTCCACGAAGTCTAGGATATTACACCTAAGGTATGAAATGAAAATATGTTGAAAGGTGGCATGATGAAGGAGATATGCTCCTGGATTGATGAACAAGATATAATAGTATTGAAGAAATATTAGTAAGGTTATATCACAATATATTATTATCTCTATATTAGGGGATAAATGATCTCTAAATTTGAATTAGTGATTGACTGCGATCCTATTTTCAACTTTAGAGATATCCCTTGGCCGTGATTTCCCTTTTTTTTGACTTCTATTTGATGTGTCTGGATGTTTTTTAGCTTTTTATACTTTTGTTTTAAAATTATAACCTAAGTTTAATTTGGAAGTGGTAATTAATTTGGGAACTATCTCAAAGATCTTTGTTTCTATTCTTTGATTCCGATCTTTTGATTGTTGTAAGGACTGATGATCATGGAAGAGTCCAGAAATGATGATTTCAATTGGTTATAATGTTTTTACAATAGGATTAATGATGATACTTAATATGGATATAATTTATAAATTTAAAAAATGTTAAATGCATGCTCAAGAATAAACTACCACTATATTGTGTTACTGAGATGCTGGATCACATGTATATAAATGCTTTTATGAAGCCAAAGATGCTCAATTCTTCATTGAGAAGGATTATTTTTGAGATCTATAATTATCCTAATGGAGGTGGTAGCTAGATATATATAAATATTTATAATTCTCTAAATCCCTCTAATGACTGATCAAGTGTTCCTTGCTAATGAGATTCTTCATCTCATCTCATGAAGTGTTTTTTGATGGAACTTCAGCTAATTCTGTTGAGTCATTCTTTGGGTCTACATTATAGAGGACTACCTAGATATTCCCTTACATTGATGTTTCTTCTACATATAAAGAAAAATAATTATTTAATGATAAGGATATTGGGGTGATTTTAATACATATTTTTAATTATTAACTTTGATGATTCATGGTATCATGACATAGTGTTATGTACTCCACATGTTTTAAGGGAAGTATATGGAGATTCCTAAAGTTGTGTGTCATGAACCGTCCATGGGACCCGTTCCATGACTACCCCAAGCCCGACTTCCATAGGCCAGGGGATGGCAACTAGAACCAAAGGCGTAAATCCCTAAGCAGGGAAGGCATTGCATTTATAAAAAGTAAACCCATACAATCAAAGTACACAATTGGAAGTAAAACACTAAGCAATAATGTATACAGAAGAAGTGCTGGAAAGTAAAAGGGGCCGAAAATACAAGCCCAACAGTAAAGTACAGGTACAACTGAAAACAAGTACAATTAAAAGCAGGTAAAGCAGCTACTGGGTTGTCCTCTGGGGTTCCTACCTAAAGGGTAGGTACAGATGGATTCCTCAGCACTTCACGTCCGTCCGTCTGCTCCGTGCACCATCACTCTGAGTGGTCCTCCTCTGGGTGCCATACAGTCTTACCACTCTCTACCTCAGTCAGCGCTGTCTGTCGTCTGCAACCAATACAACGAGGTACAGGCATATCCCATGCAGGGGTGAGTATAAAGATACTCAGTAGGGACCCCAAGATCCTCAAGGTCTCACAATATCCAACAAGGATAACCAAAAATTAAAGAAACAACAGATTACCCATACTTAGGTATATGCCCATACATATACCTAAGTTATCTAGTAACCCATATCAATCATGAGGTAAACACAAAAGTCATTGACTCAGCTGAAAACTAGGATTTTATTTTAGGGTGGTAGTATCATGTAACAACCCCAGTCACACTGTCGGAACATTGGATAATGGTTTATTCCTCCTCTAACCAGTATAGTGGGCCTCCCGCGTCACACAGAGGTGCTTCCCACATTCCTAGACTGCTGTGGTACTCCTCCTGTCGAGTACTGTGGGTCTGCTATGTCACACAGAGGCGCTCCCCACTGTGGGTCTGCTACACTCACACAGAGGTGCTCCCCCTTGTAGCCTGCTGAGGTACTCCTCCAGTCGAGTACCATAGGTATTCTGCGTCACACAGAGGCACTCCCCACTGTGGGCTTGCCGCATCACACAGAGGTTCTTCCCACTGGGCTAGTCGAAACACTCCGAGTCGATCGGTCAGCAGTCATCATGTCTCAGCCATCTAATCGGTCTCCGCACTACACACACTCATCTCTGGGAGGATCTGCTCCATGAGCTACTAGTCGATAATCCAACTATCACGAAGTAATAAAATGAATTATCTCAAAGGTCCACCTTGTCAGAGGGATCTCAACGCAACAGACGACACGTCAATCAAACGCCCGATCTGTGAGTTATTGGCATTTCCATTCCAGGGGCCCGGTTGGATTTTAGGTTCAAAAAAACCCCATTGTACTCCAACTATGTACAAATATCAATTGGGATATTCCAAAAGAACCATCTCACTCTAAGATTTCCGTCACCACAGACGGTTTTTCGATCAGACACCCGTAGCCCAAGATATGGGCGAAAAGGTGTAAATTGATCAAATGGGTCCAGGTCTGGTCCGACCCAGTCGGATCGACCCGGACCGACTCGGTCCGAACTGGGGTCCGACCCGGTCTGCGGATTAGACCCAGTCCGAGGGAGCATCCTGGCCCGAGGGGGTGGCCCGGCCCGAGGGCGCGGCCTGACCCAAGGGTGGCCCGGTCTGATGGGGCGGCCCGACCCGATGGGGCGGCCCGGCCCGATGGCATCCTAGCCTGGGTGGGAAGCCCGGCCTGAGGGTGTCCCAGTCCAATACGGCCACCCGGCCCAATGGGGTGGCCCGAATCGATGGCGGCCTAGCCCGGGTGGGCGGCCCGGCTTGAGGGAGGCCCAGACCGGCAACTCGGTTGGCTGGCGGCCCGATGGCTCACGAGTCCGCCTAGCCACATACAGGGGGAAAGCCATGCGCCCCCTAGCTCCCAAAGGGCTCTGCCATTTGGGTGTGAGCCGAAACCGGTGCCAGGTGGCACCGGTCCCGCACACGCGGGACTTGACGAGGTCCCGCTCCTCCCTACTGGCCGAGCAGCCAGTCGCTCCACCTGATACGCCACGGCCCGCCCTGGCCGTAGCTCCCCTGCTCCGCGTGGTGCGATGGTACCAGACCTGTTCCTCCACGGCCTGTCCTGACCATGGCCTCCAGCTCCACCGCGTGGCGCGTCGGTGCCACGCCACCACCGACACGGCCCGACATGGCCGCATACTCCTACTGCCGCCCACGCAGCGTGACGGCGCCAGGCGCCTTCACCATGACCAGGCATGGCCGTGACCTCCTTCTGCGCGGCACGGTAGTGCTGCGCCCTCTTGGAGACCTGGCGGCATTTCACCACAGGTTTTCTTCGCGGTTGGCCCATCGCAGGACGCCGTTTCTTTGTCGCGGTCTGTTCCTCCGGCGGCGCCGTTGCGCCTGCGCCGTCTTCAAAAAATGAGGAAAACAAAGAGGGAGGGTCAGGCCATGTTCATGCAGTCAGAGCCCTTCTCATTACGGTGATATAAATTGGAGATTCACATTCCATAATTCGAACGATGAATAACGGGTATAAAAACAATTCAAATCCCCTACCTCATTTGTCTTTTATCGTTGACGAAGTCACGGGAAAAGGAGAGTGTCGATTCATCGTTTTCTACGTTAGTCACGCACTCCCAATTCTCAAGATCATGCATCAGAAAGTGTTCGGAGGTGACGAAGTCGAAGATGGCGTTCTTCGCGTTCTTCATTGGAGAGTTCTCCTCCTTCCCCAAGATCCACCAAAAGATTATGCCAACCAAAATAAAATAATAGCATATCCTTTATTTTAATGGTTGGAATGAATTCAAATGTATTCAATTAATTAATTTCAATACGTAAATTAATTAATTGTGGGAGTTGGAACATTAAAAATAATGGGGGAAGGTGAAGAGTTTTCATCCCACATAAATGGGGGGTTAGAGGGGGTTTAAAGCTGGTGCGGGCCCCACCAAGGATATCCTCCCAAGGGAGGTTATGTGCGGGTGGGCCCCACCACCATAACCTCCAATGGGAGGTTAGGGTGTGGTGTCCCCCACCTTCAACCTACCCTTGGAGATTTTAACCGCCAAAATAAAAATAAGCTACACTTATTTTTACTTAACTTTATTCATAAAAACTCCAAAAACTAACTTCCATTCTCATTAGAACGCAACTGCGGTGAAGGTCTCACTAAGAAATCACTGATGCTACAAGTTCAACGGTGCCCTCTGATTTCAATTCTGAGCTCTGGTTCAAAAGTTATAAAATCCCATGATCTTATGAAAAAAAAATTTCCATGGAATTTTTAGGTCTTTACATTCTCCCCACCTCAGGGCTTTACGTCCCCATAAGATACTACCCACAATAAGGAAACAAAAGGGGATACTGAGCATGCATCTGAGCCTCTTGATCCCATGTGCTCTCCTAAAGGTTCTCGTGCTTCCAAAAAAGACACACCAGAGGTATCTACTGTCCATGTAGGACCCGCTCCTATCGATCCTCAATCTCAACTGAAATATCCGTGAAAGTCGCCCCGTCATCGATCTCTAGCTCCCCATGGTCGAAGAAGTGGGATGGGTCATGCACGTATCTCCTCATCTATGATTTGTGGCAGATGTCATGCACTCGGTGCAACTGAGGCGGTAGATCTAAGTGGTGAGCCACCTCACCTACTTTGCGGAGGACCTGAAAAGGTCCGATGAATCGTAGAGATAACTTGCCGCCTCGACCAAATCTCCATAGACCTTATCAAGGTGAGACCCGTAGGAAGACGTGGTTGCCATCATTAAACTATAGAGGCCTCTGTCTTCTGTCAGCATACAACTTATACTTTCTCTGTGCAGTCTTCATCCTCTCCTGGATGATCTGCACCTTCTCCATGGTAGCCCGTACCATCTCTGGTCCCACTAGTGCTGACTCTCCTGGGTATGTCCAGCATAGTGTCGATCGGAAAGGTCAACCATACAAGCCCTCAAAAGGTTCCATACCGATGGTGGAGTGATAACTATTTTTGTATGCAAACTCTACCAACAGTAAGTGATCCTCCCAGCTACGACCAAAGTTGAGGACACAAGCTCAGAGCATGTCCTCGAGTGTCTGAATGGTCCGCCTAGTCTGACCATCTATGTGAGGATGGAGGGAGGTGCTCAAGAAAATCTATGTCTCGAAAGCCTCCTGCAACCCCTTCCATAGCCAAGAAGTAAACCGTGCATCACGGTCAGAGACTATATAAGTAGGCACTCCATGCAAACACACAATCTCCTACACATAGAGGTGTCTGAAGCTCTCTACTGAGCCCTGCTCTCTGATTGGTAGGAAGTGGGCCAACTTGGTGAGTCAGTCAATGATCACCCATATAGAATCATGACTCCTGGATGTATGTGAAAGACCCATCACGAAGACCATGGATATCACATCCCACTTCCACTCTAGGAACTCTAAGGGCTGAACCAATCCTGCTGGTACCTGGTGCTCCCCGTTCACTTGCTGACAAGTGAGGCACCGTTAGAAAAACTCCGCTACCGCCTTCTTCATACCTGGCCACCAATGCTATCGTCGAAGGTCCTGGTACATCTTCACCACTCCTGGATGTACCGCTAGAGTGGAAGTGTGGAACTCCCTCAAAAATTCCTCCTAAAGTGCTATTGGTGCCATGGTACGTCCTCTGAAGAGGATGACGTGCTCCCCATCTTCAGAAAATCCATCAGGTGCCTACCCTGTGGATATCTGAGCACATCACATCTCACAGTCAGCATCTCCACATTGTGCCTCCCTGACTTGCTGAAATAGTGGAGGTGTGATTGTGAAAGACTATAGATAGGATGCTCCATCCCTATCCATAAAGGATATTTGTAAGAAAACCACCTGCTCTGTCGCCTCTCCTAGAAGCTGTATAACAGATCTCCTACTAAGGGCATCTATAACAGCGTTCCCCTTCCTAGGAGTATAGACTATCTCGAAGTCATAGTCCAAGAGGAACTCAAGCCATCACCGCTGTCTCAGGTTCAGGTCCTTCTGAGAGAATACATACCTGATACTCTTGTGATCGAAGTACACAGTAAAACATTCGCCCATAAGATAGTGTCGCCACATATTTAAGGTGAAGACCACTGCTGCTAACTCCAGGTCATGGGTAGTGTAGTTTTTCTAATGCTGTCTCAGCTACCAAGAACCATACACGATCACAGCTCGCTCCTACATCAGGACACATTCGAGTCTGGTCCCTGATGCATTGCAGTATACTACGTACCCTACTCCCTCCTCTGGAAGCCTCAAGATGGGGGCACTAGTCATCCTCTACATCAGATCCTGAAAGCTCTGCTGGAATCTCTCCAGCCACACGAAGGGTTTCCCCTTCTTCATCAAGGCTGATAGTGGTGATGCAACTCTGGAGAAGTCTGGAACCAACCTCCGATAGTATCCATCCAAACCTAGGAAACTCCGTAACTCCTTCACACTCCTGGGTGGCTCCCAAGAAATTACCGCCTCAATCTTCATAGGATCTACTGCAACTCCAGTCTCCGAGATGACATGTCCCAAGAAGTGAACCTCTCGAATCCAAAACTGGCACTTCACGAGATTTCCATAAAGATGGTTCTCCCAGAGTGTGTCCAGTACTACCTACAAATGGTAGGCATGCTACTCTAAAATAGTCGAGTCGATCAAAATGTCATCGATGAAGACCACGACAAAGAGATCGAGGTATGGCTAGAAGATCCTGTTCATGAGACACATGAACACTGCTAGAGCATTAGTTACACCGAAGGGCATAACCAAGAACTCTTAGTGGATTTACTGACACCTGAAGGCCATCTTCTGCACATCCTCTTCTTGAACTCTAAGATGGTGATATCCTGATCTGAGGTATATCTTAGAGAACCACCGTGCTCCCTTGAGCTGATCAAAGAGGTCATCAATTCTCGAAAGTGGGTACTTTTTCTTTACAGTCAGCTGGTTTAGGTGAAGGTAATCAACACAGAGCCTCAAGCTCCCATATGAATTCTTGGTGAATAGAATCAGATCTTCCCAAGGATAAACACTAGGCCGGATGAATCCCTTTCCCTGAAAGTCCTCTAGCTGTACCCACATCTCATGAAGATCCATGAGAGCCATCCGATATGATGGAGTAGATATCGGTTCCATCCCAGGGTACATGTCAATGTATAAGTCCACATCTCTGTGAGGAGGTTGTCCTAGAACATCATCAGTGAAAAAATCCACGTACTGGTCCACCACTATAGGATAAGTCAGACTCTCCACATCTACTGCTCCGAGGGTAATACAAGCCAACTGGTGAGTGATTGGATGCACCCTTCTCCGAGTAAGTCCGTCCTACACTATAAAGGTTCCCTTCTCGTCGATGAAGGTGAACCAGGTCCCATCCGTACGGACACACTGCACTTTGTGCCTAATACAGTCAATCTGAGCATGGACTATAGATAAACAATCCATAACCAAGATGACTTCGTAATTCCTCGATGACACTACGAGGAGATCCCAGCCGAATATCTCACCTCCTAGAGTAAGATCACATTGCCGGAACCCATGTGTAATCATCAAGTCTGTTTCCGTAGGAGTCTCTAGCCATAAGGATTGAGCCAACAGCTCCGTCGGAATCTTCGAGATCTAAACGAGGGAAGTGGCAATGAAGGAATGACTGGAACCTGTGTCTGTAAGAACTGCATCTAAGGGGGAGTATACACAGATAGTACCTTGAATCATCTTCGGAGTGCCGTGGTCGTATGGATCAGCTACCTGAAGCTGACATATCCTCTGTCCACCAGCTCCCTGCGGTCGGGGTGGACCTCCTTGTGGCGGTGGTGGTGGTAGCACCTCATAATGTCATCCATCACCAGATTCATGACCAACTCCTCTGCCACTTCCACCTACTCCCTACGGAATGCCTCGATCGAACCTCTACCTCTATCTGGGAGGTCCCTCAACTATCTTCTAATCATCTGAACAGTGGGTCGGACTATCACAATCCATGTGACCCTACCTGTCGCATGAGTAACACTGCCTACTCCTGGTAGGTAAGTCACTGCCTCGGGTGCCCCACACAACTGATCCTGAGTCCTGTGGTCGTCCACCCGTGGGTCTGGTCCTCATGGACCTCTGCGTCATCAGTCTACTACCAACTGCAGAAGACTCCACTGTATGTTGACTAGTAGTAGGTCTCGCTACTGGTGACTGCTCAGCCAGGAAAATCTCTACTAAGAGGGATCTCTCTAACACCCCCACCTACGTCGGGATGCTGAGGGAGATCATCAAAGCTTTGATATCTCGCTTGAGCCCCTGCTCGAAGGTCTGGTCCCTGAAGAATGGGTCCCGCACCATATCTGTGGATTATCATGAGAGGCTAGTGATCCTCGCCGATTACTGTGCTACTATCATGCTGCCCTGCTATAGATGAAGTATATCCTGTATCCGCACCGCACGAAGGGTCTCTGGAACAAAATCCACCCGAAACAGGCTCTTGAAGTATGTACAGAGAAGTGTCGCCTCGATATGCACCTGGAGCCTCAAGCTCCACCATCTGCCTACTGCTGCCTGAAGGAGACTGGCAGCAAGGATCAACATGTAGTCTGATGGTGTCCTTAATAGCCTGAAAAATCTCACCACAACCTCCATCCAATACTCAGCTGCCTGTGGGTCCATCTCTCCCCGGAACCTGGGTGGCCTCTAGTGCTGGAACTCATGCAATGCGCTCAAGCATCATGCATCGTCTACTGCTGGGGCTGGTGGCATTGGTGGCCCAACGGGAAGTGGTACCGCTGGTGCCTCTGCTGGTAAAGGGCCCTGCACTAAGGCCTCATCACTCGGTGGGCTATCAGAGCGTATGACTCTTGGGGCTCTATGGGGAGGAATCTTGAAAGAAACAGATGCGACACAGTCAAAAGATTATACCAGGTGAGATGACCTGGTGGAGCTGAATTAAGAAAACTTTTAAAAACACACACGCAACCAGTGTTTTCATGCACTAAGTCGGAAATCAGAAGTCAGGGTCCGGGTGTATGGATACGTCGGCTGCCCATACCAACAATAGACTCCCTAAACTGAAAACCACACTTAGTAACCTTAACACTATTGCTTCATAGAAAAGAATGATCAGAGTCCTAAGTTATGTGGTAGAACCGACTCCTCTGATACCAATTTGTCACAACCCGTCCTTGGGGCCCATGCTGTGACTACCCCAAGACTGCCTTCTATAGGCCAGGGGCTGGAGACTAGCACCAAAGGCATAAATCCCTAAGCTGGGAAGGCATTTCCTTTATAAAAAGTAAACACACACAATCAGAGTAAACAACTAGAATCAAAACACTAAGAAATACTGTATAAAGAAGAAGTGCTAGAAAGTAAAAGGGGCTGGAAATACAAGCCCAAATGTAAAGTACAGGTACAACTGAAATCAAGTAAAGAAGCTACTGAGTCATCCTCTGGGGTTCTTACCTGAAGGGTAGGTACATATGGCCTCCTCATCACTCCACGTACTTCTATCCGCTCCCTTCACCATCAGTTCGTGTGGTCCACCCCCGGGTATCGTCTAGTACTGCTACTCTCTACCTTAGTCAGTGATGTCCGTCGTCTGCAACCAACACAACAAGATGTGGGCATATCCCGTGCAGGGGTAAGTAAAACAATACTCAGTAGGGACCTCGAGACCCTCAAGGTCTCACAATATCCAACAAGGATAACCACAAAGTAAAGAAAAATTGGATAAACCATACTTAGGTACATGCCCATACCTATACCTAAGTTATCTAGTAACCCATCTCAATCATGAGGTAAACACAAAAGTCACTGACTCAGCTCAAAACCAGGATTTTATTCTAGGGTGGTAATATCAAGTAACAACCCCAGTCACACTATCAGAACCTTCACTAATGGTGTACTCCTCCTCTAATGAGTATAGTGGGCCTGCCGCGTCACACAGAGGTGCTTCCCACCTTCCTAGACTACTGTGGTACTCCTCCTATCGAGTACTGTGGGTCTACAACGTCACACAGAGGTGCTCCCCACTGTGGGTCTGTCGTGCTCACACAAAGGTGCTCCCCCTCATAGCCTACTGAGGTACTCCTCCTGTCGAGTACCATGGGTCTACTGCATCACATAGAGGCGCTCCCCACTGTGGGCCTGCCGCGTCTCACAGAGGCACTTCCCACTGGGCTAGTCGAAACACTCCACGTCAGTCGGTCAGCAATCGTCAGGTCTCAGCCAGCTACTCGGTATCCACACTACGCACGCTCGTCTTCAAGAGGATCCGCTCCATGAGCTATTAGTCGATAATCCAACTGTCACGAAGTACTATAATGAAGTATCTCAAAGGTCTGCATCGTCATAGGGATCTCAACGCAACAGGCGGTGCGTCAATCGGACGCCCGGTCTGTGAGTTATTGACATTTCCATTCCAGGGGCCCGGTTGGATTCTAGGTTCAAACCAACCCAAATATACTCCAAATATGTCCAAATATCTAGTTCAATATTCCAAAATAACTGTCTCACTTTAAACTTTCCGTCGCCGCAGACGGTTCGCCGATCGGACACCCGTAGCCCATGATATGGGTGAAAAGGTGTAAACTGACCAAACAGGTCTGGGTCTGGTCCGACCCAGTCGGACCGACCCAAACCGACTCGGTCCGGACTGGGGTCCAACCTGGTCCACGGGTCCGACCCAATCCGAGGGAGCGGCCCGACCTGAGGGGGTGGACCAGCACGAGGGCGGCCCGACCCTAGGGCAGCCCGGTCCGATGGGGCGGCCTCGCTTGATGGGGCGGCCTAACCCGATGGCGGCCTAGCCAGGGTGGGAAGGCCGACCTGAGGGCGGCCCTGTCTAATGGGGAAGCCTAGCCAGATGGGGCATCCTGACCCGATGGTGGCCCAACCTGGGTGGGGGGGCCCGGCCCAACAACACGGCTGGCTGGCGGCCTGGCGGCCCGACGGCTCGCGGGTCCACCTCACCGCGTCCAAGGGGGAAAGCCGCGCGCCCTTTGGCTGCCGAATGACTTTGTCATTCGGGTGTGAGCTGAAACCGGTGCCAGGTGGCGCCGGTCTAGCACACGCGGGAAACGATGGGGTCCCGCTCCTCTCGACTGGCCGAGCGGCCAACCGCTCCACCTTCTCTGACGCGGCCTACCCTGGATGTGACTCCCCTGCTCCATGCAGCGCGACGGTGGCCCACCTCCTCCACCACAACCCGTCCTGGCTACGGCCTCCAGCTCCTCTGTGCGGCATGAAGACGCCGTGCCACCACCTCCGCGGCACAGCATGACCGCAGCCTCCTGCTACCCTTCGCACGACGTGATGGCACCGTGCGCCACTACCATGGCCCGACATGGCTGCGGCCTCCTTTCACATGACACAGTGGTTCCACGCCCTCTTGGCAACCCGGTGGCCTTGCGCCGCCGGTTTTCTTCACTGCCGGCCCATCGCTGGCCGCTATTGCTTCTGCACGGTCCATTCCTCCGGCGGCACCGTTGCGCCGACACCAGCGTCAACAAACAAGAACAACAAAGAGGGAGGGCCGGACCATGTTCGTGTGGTCCGAGCCCTCCTCATTACGGTGACATAAATCGGCGATTCACATTCCATAATTTGAATAATGAAGAATGGGTACAAAAACAATTAAAATCCCCTACCTCATTTGTCGTTGATCATTGAAGAAGTTGCGGTAAAAGGTGGGCGTTGATTCGTCGTTCTTTGCATTCGTCACACACTCCCAATTCTTATGCTCGTGCATCAAAAAGTGTTCATAGTTGACGAAGTCGAAGATAGCGTTCTTCACGTTCTTCATTGGAGATTTCTCCTCCTTCCCCAAGATCCACCAAAAGATTATGCCTACCTAAATAAAATAGTTGCATATCCTTTATTTTAATGGTTGGCATGAATTAAAATGGATCAATTAATTAATTGCAAGGCTTAAATTAGTTAATTGAGGGAGTTGGCACATAAAAAATAACAGGAGAAGGTGAAGAGTTTTCATCCCAAATAAATGGGGGGTTAGAGGGGGCTTAAAGCCCGTGTGGGTCCCACCAAGGATATCCTCCCAAGGGAGGTTATGTGCGGGTGGGCCCCACCACCATAACCTCCCATGGGAGGTTAGGGTGTGGTGGTCCCCACCTTCAACCTCCCCTTAGAGATTTTAACAGTAAAAAAATCTACACTTATTTTTATTTAACTTTATTCATAAAAACTCCAAAAACTAACTTCCATTCTCATTATAATGAAACTGCGGTGAAGGTCTCACTATAGAATCACTGAGGTTGCGAGTTCAACGGTGTCCTCAGATTTCAATTCCGAGCACCGGTTCAAAAGTTATAAAATCCAATGAATTTAAGAAAAAAAATTCCCACAGAATTTCTGGGTCTTTACATTGTGTGGATATTTTGTGATATAATTATGGTTGGAAATTATCCTCTCAATAAATTTGAAATTTATTTTTGGGATGATTTTTTTGGTAGAATATTTTGTGCTAGTAATAGTGAAATAAAAAAATGCAGTGGTGAATATTTTAATCTACGAGGAATGATTTTCAATATCTTTGACAATTTCAATATTGTAGTACTAAATGGGGGTTTTTGATTCAATATTCATATTATATTCCTTCCACTTATTTGTATGATTATCTGGGTGATTTATTTTTTAGTCTCACAATTTTTAATCATTTAATTTCCAGTTGGTGAAAATTCATTACACCTTGTGTTTTCACTTTGTTACTGTAATTTTATTAATTAAATTTTAGGGGTATGGTTGGGTTAACAATTCATTCTCTATCCATTTCATCACTATAAAGGCCTTATTTACATGGAATTAAACTTTCATGACCCCCTTAAAATGTTATTATGAAATTATCTTTTAGGGTGATTTAATATTGGGTATCAACCATTTTCATCCTTAAGGAAAATTTTGGTGATACCATCTAGAAATGTTGTGAAACCCATTTGTTGTTTCACTTTTTCTCTATGATATAATGAATGATCAATTTTATGTGTAATATATATTTGGATTATTCATAGTTGGGGTCTTATATCAGCACAAATGCTTTGGTTAAGATTTCATATACCATGATATGATGAAATGTTTAATGAACATACTGTGGGAAGATTTGTTCACTAGATTATTATGTGAATGTGATGTAGGAGTCTTTTTTTACATGTTTGTTTTATAAAACTGATTTGGGAAGATATTTTCAATTTTTTTGTGTGAATAGGATGTAGGAAACATTTTTCACAAGTTTATTGTATGAACGTGATGTAGTAAGTTTTTTTCACAAGTTTGTTGTGTGAACATGAGGTGTGAAGCATTGTTCACAATTTGGTTCTGTGAACATGATGTAGGAAGCTCTGTTCAGAAGTTTTACGATTCAACGTGATGCATGAATATTTTTTTCACAAGTTTTTTGGGTGAATGTGATACATGAACATTTTTACTCAAGATTTTCTATACTTATTTTTATACCAAAGTTCCTTTTTATAATATATTTACTGTGCATGTTCCATATTCATATCATAAGCCTATGATTATTCTTAATGTATTATGTTTATTATCTTTTGATTATGAACTATTTTTCAATGTTATATGTTTATTATTTTGATTTAACATGTCCTTTTATCATGAATTATAAAAAACTCATATTGTTCCATGCTTATTTTAATAAGAAATTACCACATACAAACTCTTTCAATCATGCATATAATCCGGACCTTGATTACATATTGGTGAGTTATTTTCCCTTAATGAGAATTTTATCACACCCATTTATTATGTTTTCTTTCCCTAGTTTATAAAGATTAGTATAACCAAAAATCTCAGTGGATCTTTCAGGTACACCGAGGGGGGGGGGGTGAATCGGTGTACATAAATTTTATCTATTTCTTTTCCTTCAATTTTACCCCCTTTTCAAATTCAAAAACTACACACTAGTTAGGGTGAATATATATTCTCTCTTAAAAAACACAATTATGACACAAATAATAAATAATTTTAATAAAGAAAAACACATGGTATTCACCCCCAATATATGTGACTACATCATTTATGTGTTTGGGATGATCCAAGACATAGAATCTTCACTAATAAAGCAATGTGATTACAAATACAAAAAATCTCCCAAAATTACTAAAAGATAATCTCCCATAATTCCCCATCACTAATGATTATAAAGGTTCATATCATAAAGAGATAATTATATTGGTATCCCAATATTGTTCTTTATACTTACTCCTGTTAGTTGAATCTATCTCTGAAAAAGGTTCTAGTTTTTTATACTAGTATCCCACCATATCTTCAATAATTTTCCCAAAATCCTATGAACAGGTCTTCAACTACTTCCACTGGCTGATGTAGTGTGCACTTCGACCTTTCTATTTTTCAAGTCCACTTATTCAAATCTTCTTCTGATCAACTATTGGTATTTATTACATTTAATGATAATAAAATTTTAGCTTCAGATATTAAAGTGATATTTTAGTACACCGATTCACTATTCTAACTTTCCATAAACAATGTAATATAAATTTTCTAATATTCTCTGCACAAATGATAGCTTAATTTGGTTCACAATACTACACTAATGTTTATGATTATTTTTTATAGATCATCCGTAGCTCATGCATGTCATATGTATATACTTAATTCTTTCTAAAAATCTAATATATGTACCTCATGTTTTCATCAAAAAATAGTTTACCTGAAAATACATAACACATATAATTCCACACAGTATTTTTTGATATTTTATTTGTGAAAAAAAATTAAAAATTTACTTAAAAAAATTATCACTTAATTCATGAATATGTATCATCACATGCATGGAATAATAAATTCTCTATAAATAATAGGAATTACACTAGTGCACCCCCTTTATGAAACACCCAATTATAGGGAGTAAAATATATTTTATTCATATATGTATATTGCATGAATGGGCTTCATGTAGTACAATATGATCTTCCATCACACAAATATATCATGAAAGAATTTTAATTCTTTACATAACATAATCATTTCATGATACTGTCTCATTATAAGTCTTGTATCAATTGAGTACATGGTATCCTTTTCTTTATTTGCATAAGTGTATATGGGATGTGTACGTCATGAAATATTGAACCTCTTAGAACAAAACTACTTCTTGGTGAAACATAGTGAGATTATATTACTCAATAATCGGATCATGGAATCTATAATCCTTCATGTATATGTCATGAAGGTATATGCACATCATGATCATCACATGGAATCCTTACATGAAATTAGATCATTTTTCTTTGATCTATTTTGGAATTCTTGAAGCTCTCACTATACACCCATTTTATATTTATAAAACTAAGAACATCACGTTACTTATTATATGCACACTAAGTCAGTTCTGAGTAGAATATCTCATCTTAACTAACAGTGAGAAATCACTATCATTACATCACAAAATGTAACTTTCTTCATGTCTTTTGCATAAAAATTTTCATGGATTCAGGTAGTCAAATTTTTGTAATTCTCACCATCACTGTGGTATTTTCCACTGAAGAATACTACAAAAATTGTGGTATTATTTTAATATTTAATGATTAGATTATGGAAGTGATATAAAATAAATATATATTTATCTCGGGTCTCTATAATATTCTCATATTACTTTTAATTCTTGGGATCCAAATAATTAGTAATAAATGTGTATATATCAATAGAATCCATATTATGATAAATATAAGAATAATTATCACATTTTCCATGACGAATAATGATATCCTATATTCAAATTTTCATCACCACATATCATGAAAATTATGATGAGCTCCAAAATATTCACAATTAGAAGAAATTTTCTCTTCATCTTCATAACTAATTGAAAAAAATTTAGTATCTATATAATTACAACTTAAATAAACCAGCCTATTTCTTGATATCATAAGAGATGTCTAGAAGTGGATCTACTATGGATTGAATATGGGGAAATTTTCACATGTATCGTAAAATAAGTTGTTTATGTAGTTGATCCTAAAAGACAATAAACCTTAAGTTCTTGGGATTGTGGGATTATTGTAAGATGTAATTATTACATTATGGAAATTATTTAAAAGAAATATATATTTATCTTGAGTCTCTGTAATATTCTCATATTACTTTTAATACTTGGGATCTATAAAAATAGTAATCAATGTTGATATTTCAATAGAATCCTTATTATGATAACTAAAAGAATATTTCTCTTCATGACTATCTTTATCAGAGGAATAATTCTCAAGATTTTTTCCTCTAATAAATAGGATTTTCATTCTTACATAAGAGAAATTATTTTATTTCTAGTTAATTATATAATTCTTCTTCTATTAATCTTTTCAATGTCCAGAAATAATCTCAATTTCATATTTGATGATGAAGATGTTGATTTTTTTTTCTCGAAAATAGAGGCCTTTAGAAAATGAGAATATTGTTGTACAATAATTTATTAATTATATTTATTATAAGTTATCACACTAAAATTGAAAACCCTTTCTAATTACATCATATTTGAGGCACCCCATAACTACACTCCCAAGTCCAGTGCTAAAACACTTTCATTAAAAAATGGTGTTGATGAAAAATGCCATAACCCTATCTTTATTTATAGAATTACCCTAAGATAAATATTACATCCCACAAAATAATACCACAATCCCATGAATAGAATTTTTAGTGTCTTTGAGGATCAACTACATAGGTATCATATTTTATGATACTTTTGAACATTTCTTCATAATTGAACCATACTAGACTCCCTTATAGAGTTCATATAGGTTATACTCATCTTCATAACATAGGTAATGTAAATATAATAATGGGGTGAGATTAAGCAATCAGTAATGAAAAAACTCATCATAATTTCATCAAGGTTTATATCTTAAGAATGAGAGAAATAATGAACCTAAGAGAAATATATTACTAAAAATAACATGGAACAACAAGTGTTTTCCGTAAGTCATTATGGAAGGTCATGTAATCTCAAAGGAACAAAAGATACCATAGAAATATAGTGAGGAATCTTATTATAATAAACATTATCCATGGAGAATAACGTAAGTATATAACATTGAGTTATGGAATAGAAATAAGAATATGTATTCATAACATTGTGAACATAACCATATCAAGTTCACACTCATTCTTGTGAACATAGATAACATACATCGTGTTCACTCTTAATCAAGTGAATGTATATAATATGAATCATGATCACGATTAATCTTGTTAACATGGTAAATATGAATCCTATTCATTCATAATATTGTTTACATGCCTAATATATATTGTTTTCATACTCAAAATCATTACCTCATGATGTATAAAACCATAACCAATGCATTGGAAGGTGATATACAACCCAACCCTTTATCATTCATACACATGTGTTTAGAAATATTACAATCACATAACATATCATGAAAATTTATGGGAAATAAAATGGGTTTCACAACACTTCAATATGGTATCACCTAAATTGACCTTAAGTATGTAAATTTTTGATACCAAAAATTAAATCATCCTAAAAGAGTATTTCATAATAAAATTTAGAAGGTGATTCATCAAAAATAATTTACAAAGAAAAAAATCCTTCCGAGATGAATAGGATAAGGGTAGAAAAATATTAAAAGTGTTATTTTTGAAAAAAATATCTTTGGCATAAAATAATAAGATACAGTTACTACAAAAAGTCATTTTTTAAGGTGGAGGGATATTTTTTGAAAAATAACTACATTTTAAAAATGAAATTCCAATAGTAGAGCCTTAAAAAAGTAATAAAGGTTATAAAAAGGTGAATTTAAAACAATTGAAAAACTTTTAATTTAAAGAGAATCTTCAATAATGGAGCCTTGAAAATGAAAAAATATTTCAAATAGGTGAAGTGGAAACACTATGAAAACTTTTACTTTTAAAAAGGACAATCCATTATAGAGCCTTGAAAATAATACAAAGGGTTCAAAAAGGTGGATTTATATTTAAATTTAAAACAAATATTTAATAATATATCATTGAAATTATATAAAGGTTATGAAAATGGATTTTGTAGAGGAAGATGATACCTTTGATTTTAGAAAGATTGAAAAACCTTTTGAATATTTTGAAAGAAACATGTTCCAAACCTATTTAAAAAAATAGTAACCAAAAAATCCTTTAAAAAATTAGGGAATGAAAATAAAAATTTCACCTGATATAACACATAATTAGGTTTCCAGATATAAAGGATAACATTGGTGGTTAGGAAAATTATTGACAAAAGAGGAAATCAATGTTATAGGGGATGGTAATCATTCTCAACAGTGATATACTTTTATAGCAAGAAATTCATCAAGGTAATTATTTGAACAAAAAATTTAAATTTAACCATATAGAGGAATCATAATATCATTATATAATAAAATAAGTTCATCTTGTAAAACCATAGTAAAAATTTAATCATTATGACCCAAGAAAGAAGTAAGGTAAAAAAAACCCTTATATTTTTTTTTGAAAATTTTCAGTCAAATCCCAATGAGTGAAGTAAAATTGAATATAACATTTAATAACATGAAATATAATGGAATCATTATTTATAAATATTATGGGGTTATATATACACCATTGTAAATAATTTATTGTATATAATAATAAATTTGTGTCAATGGATGAAAACTGAGACAAGAAACTATTACATTGAATTCCCACAATGTTTATCACACTAAAAATTTCTATATAAAAAAAATAATATTAATTAAATACATAATAACCTTACTCATGTCTATAAACTTTTAAAAAATTCATTTACAATTATTCTTTTCAATTATATTAGTTCATTATTATCTATTTCCAATATAGGGTGTGAATAATCTTGATTGTTTTGAAGTAGTTTTATAATAGTGGTGTTTTTATTCATTATTTTCCAATATTTTATAATTACCAGATCATATAAGGTACTGGAATTTATTTTTTATAGTTTATAATCATATTATTTCATTCTATGAGTGTTTTAGTTTTCTTTCCTGTAAAAAAAATTAGCGATGATCATGTTTCAACAATTTTTAACAAATAAATGACGGTAACATAATTAATTAGTCAAATATTTATATTAACAACCCTAAAAAAACCATTATATACTTATTTATATCCAATATTTTGTTTCTAATTCCATACTTGTTATAAATTTATAATTTTTTCATGTAGATGGTTAAACCGACCCAATAAGTGCATGTTACTATCTATGTGTGAATAAAGGTATAAAATAGATTCTTCTATTATAAAATCATTATAAAAAAGTATAATGACTATATTTTTATGTAATTGTGGCGATTAATCTGAATTGGGATGATTTATAAGAATAAATTTAATGATAAAGAAGTTTTCACTAATAAATAAATCTCTTTTCCTCTTTGTATATTTGGTTTAGGCAGTTAGTTTAACAATGATCTATATTTTTATAATATTACTTATATAATGATAAATTTATATTTATATAATATAAATCATGAAATAAATAACATATATATTCACTAAACACATTTATAGATCCATCCTTAAAAGGTGGTGATAAAAAACGTAATGTGTTTTCGTGGAAGTGCTAGACTGCATATGTGCATGAGAAGCTTTTTTTTTCGATTGAATGGGAGGGAAATAGATAATGGTTATACCATGAATAAAATAATAAATTAGTATATTATTTAAAATTATTTATTTATATTAATATTTTTATATTGGTTTTGGATGAAGGTGGATAGGAATGATTAATAAAGGAAGTAAAAGTGTAAATAATACTTATGTTGAGAATTTAGATATTCTAATGAAGTATCCTTGGGAAATAAAGGACTTGAGGAACTTTTTTAAGGCTATAGGATTCCAAAAATGTAGACTGGATCAAGATGAAGTAAATTTTTTAGAGTTTCCTAGTAATTTTTAACTAGAGGTGGTTCATGAAAAGGGTGTTTGTGAGATTTATTTATACGGGAAAAAGGGAATTTTTTTTGGAAAATAATCTTAAGTAAGGAGTAAGAATGGAATTGTATGGGAGTTAAGTGAGTTAGGTGGGGTAAATTTTGGTGAGATGTTTATGTATGACATTACAACCTAACAATGGTATTCTAGAATTTTTATGTTTCAAATTTATTTATTAAAATCTGTTCTATAAATTATTACCCACATTAACACTTACTAATCTTCATTAATTATTAATAATGGTTATTATTTAATTAATAAAAATATAGGAAGAAACTTACTACAAAATTTTTATGGGAAGAATCATAATTTTGAATAAATTTAATCCAATTCAATTTATAAATCATACAAAAATAACTTTTAATTTAAAATATATAATTTATTAAAAATAGTTTTACAGAAAAAATCATTATAATCATTAAATATTCATATTATTATTTAAAATTGATTAAAATTTAGATGAATGTCAATTTATTTTTATAAATGTATAAAAATAATATTATTGTACTAATTTAAAATAGATCCATTTATTTTAAAAATAAAACACAATATTTAGAAATGTATGATTCTTTAAAAAATAATGGTTTTATCATGGTAAGTAATATTTACCTTCCATCTAAAGTTTACATCTAAAAAAAACTTATTATAATAAATATTATAAAAATTTATATATAATATTTGAAAATATAAGTTTCAAATAAAATTTATAAAGTTTATAAATTTTAATTTTAATATAAACGCACATGATGCATAAAAACAATTTTAATAAAAGGTGTGTTTATAAGTTTAAAATTTATTTGTAATATAAATAAATAAATTTCATTTAATTTAATGAAAGATATTGGTATATTATAAAAAAATGAGAGTTATTTTACTTTCAATGGAATCCAAAACTAAATATTACCATTAAATTTTTTACTTAATATAAGACTAAAAAAATTGCTAAATTACATTTAATGTTATTTTTGTTCTATTATATTTAACATAGTTTTTATAAGTTTAAAATTATATTTTAGAATAAATTTATTTATTACTTAAATAAATCATTAATTAAATATTTTTTTATAAATAAATTATTTCAAAAAAATCCCAAATATTTATCTTAGGCTAGTTTTGATAATATAAATTCAATAATGTGATTCATTTTAAAAATTCATAATTTTAAAATTTATAAATTTAGATTTAGATGAAATAACATATATAAAAAAATTAATTTATTGAAAAATTAATTTTCTATAAATTAATTGTTCTTATTCCTATCTTATATGAAATTATAATTTATTGCGATATTTTTATCAACTATAGGTTTTATTATTATTAATATTATTAATAATATTCATAAAATATGTGACAGAACATTTTAGTTGGTTGTTGCATATGGAGAAAGCTATCAAACATTGTATTAATTTAGGAAAATATATTCCAAAATGTCATGTTGTTACAATATATATTAGATTTGAATGATTCATATCTCATTACATTGAAGAAGATAATATCATCTTTTTTAAAAACTCAATTTATGATTTTTCAATAAAGGAGAAAAAATGTTTCAAATTTCAATTTTAATGAACCTAAAATGAATGGTATTGGAAATAAATATAAATGGGGAGATTGTTGAACCCATTTGAGGATGATTTTATATTTTTTGTCAATAATTTTGGATAAGGATTCAACTCATATGAGTTGTGATGAATATGGTTAAGATACCCATTGAATATTTAAATTATTATTTTGGTGATTTGATGTTTTTTTGGAATTCTCAGTGATGTTGGATGACATACATAAGATATTCCTCAGAATAGGATAATTTGATAATTATTGACACACACTATGATATATAACATTATCAAGACGATGAATAAGGTATTATGGAATAATTGTAAATGTTCTTATATGTGTACACTATAATAGATAAGATATTTTTTATTATAAACAAGGAATTATTGCTGATATGAAATATATTCCCAGTTTATATGGATGATATTCTAAAGTTTATGAAAAAAATAGAAAAGTAATAGTTTATATGATGATATTTAATAACATTCATGAAATGCCATAAATATTTTTTATGATACGTAAGATATTCCATGATACGTAATATCTTCCAAAGAATTAAAAATGGGAAATGAACATGACATTGCAAAAAAGTGATCTATACTAAATGAAATTTTATAGTGAATACTATATCTGTTGGTAAAAACACAAAATCATGACACATATTTGGTTCTGTTGGTTTTAATTTTATACACCAATAATTTTTTTACCAACATATGTAACCATTGATATTCGCCATTTAATACTAATAATTTTTTTAATAAAAATTAAATATGTTGTATTAACATATTTTTACCAACAAATATTTTACCCACAAATAATTCTATTGCTATCTAGTATTATTACAAACAAATATTTTAACATTAAAAAATATGTTTCAATAAAATATTCAATAAATATTATATTTTTACTAAAAGTTGAATATATAATAAATAATTAGATAGAACCAACACATTGTTCATCAATAAAAATATATACTTATATACTAAATTAAATTATAGATAACATAAAATATTTATTGAAATGATTATATATATATATGATTACTAATAAGTCACTTGATATTTTTAATATTCAAATTTTAGAATAATTAATCATAAAGAACACATTTTGAATAATTTTAATTTTTTTTATAAATTATTTGAGGTGAATAAATGGTTGGGAATATAAAAAATTACTTTTGAAAATGTTTGAATCTATAAAAAAATAAAAAAATAATAAATATTTGTAGATAAAAAAATATATTTTAGAATAATTTGGGATGAATCAATAAAATAAAAGTAATAATAAAATAATAAATACCTAAAATCAATAAATATATGTCATTAATTAAAAACATATTGTAATTATAAATCTTGAATACACCCAAAAAATGCCACCATTGTCGCATTACATTATATGTTGACCTAATCACCGATCTACTCCTCAACAACCTATTCCCTCCCCGTGTTCCCAATCTTCCTAATACCCTATGTCCTCCATCTTGAATAGTTTTAGATCTATTTCATTTTAGTTTTTTCCCTTTTTTATCCCTAGGTTTATTTTTAGATCTGGCATATCAAAGATTTTCATATTCATTTTTTTACCTAATTCATGTTATTTTTTTATTTTTTTTAAATGCTTGATCTTTACTTAGATTAATAGAATCAATATGAACTTGATGGTTGTTTCTTGTTTGGTATATAGCCAATATTGGTTGAACCATGTAAAAATAGTGTTCCTATTATATAATAGTTATTGGTTCTGGTTCTAATTAGAATTATACTTGCACATGTATATTAATAAAAATTATTTTACTATAAATATTTCATTTTAGGTTTGGATTATATTCTTCTGTTTATAGTTTGACACTTGTGTTTCAATTTTTTTCCAAAATAACACTATTTTAAAAAAGGATCAAGCTAGTAAAAATATTTCTCTATTATAATGAAAATTTAAATTCTTCTTGTAATTATTGATGTTGATTTTTTTAAAAAAATTGTGACCCAAAATTGATTTGTAAACTTTTTTGAAATAATATTAATTGAAATAAATGTTAATTTATTATTATTTAATTCAGTTCTAAATTGAATTTTGGATTTATTTTGTATAATCAATTATTAATTTGTGGTAAAAAAGTCACAACCACCTCCCTGTTATTTTTTTCCAACCTCTATAGTATTTTAATGAAAATATGTTTTTTAACCATCAATTATTGATTAAATTGTAACACTCATAAGGACTTTAGTTTGGGAGACAATGAACTTAAAGAACAACTTCATAGTTTAGTAGTATAGGAAAGGGACTAATATAAAGTATTTAAGACACACTTGTATTGTTTTCTTTGATATATTGGATTCATATCTCACCTTCATCCCTAGTAAGCAAAGCGTTGTTTTTTTTCAAAATATGGCATTTTATTATTTTTCTGATTAATATTCCTTTTCTGCTATTGACTTAAATTTGTATTTGTATTTATAAAATAAAGTTCATGAATAATGTATTATTTTTATACATTGAGGTAGTATTTATAATGGATTAGGAGGGTCATTTTAAATTTTAATAGATTCCTTTACCCCTTCATTATAGAAAAAAACATTATATTTATTAATCTATAACTTCATCATATTCTAGGTTTTCAAAATATTATTATTGTTATAATTAAACATTAAAAGGATGATATTGTATTTATTATTACCACAGAGACCAAGAATTAGAAAAATCACACCATTGTATATAATAATTATTTCATGAATGAGTTTATTCATATGGATTAATCTTTCAAAAAATAGGTAAAATATTATTTTTATATTTATATTCAATATTTTTTTACCAAAAAAAGTATCAGACAAATGAATAATACTAGAAAGGTTAATTGGATGGGCATGAATGAAGAATTTTATAACAACTTGTTTCTTGAATATTTTTTTAAAACAAATTCCCCATACCTACATTTATTTTTAATTTTCTATTTATTTCATTTGACACTAAAAATCCCCAAAAAAATTAGATTTGAACTCAATACAATTCATTATGAAATTCACTCCACACAAAGAGGTGGAATGAACATGTTATCATTCAAATGAGACCTAATTACATATTTCCATGCATCTATTTATTCTTAATGATCCAAATGAAGCTTATTTAAAACGTTACTTTCAAATCCTTAGGGTTTTTAACTATTAGTTCCATACAATAGTTTAGTGGTCATACCAATTAATGAATCAAATATTTTGTTTTCCTATTAATCACTTTGAGATTTCATTGTAAAATTATTATAATTCTAGTAGATTAGGTGATGGACATCTCCATGATACCAAAAAACTATATATATTATTAATTTTCAAAACACACTGATTGAAATTACTATGTAACCTAAGGAAATTGGTCATCTATAGATAAAATCATTGCATTTATTTATTTGTACTTAAAATACTCAACTATCATGGAAATTATAGGATCTATATCAATACTCCTTATCACCGAATTCAATTTATGAATGAAATATTCCAAATAAAATCTAAGAGGATTCATTATTGGAAGTGATGAGATTATACACATTGAGAACAACATAGATTTCATAGCTTATACAGACACTGTCTAGATTATTTTAACATTATACAATTTAGGGGTTACCTCTTCTCATTCAATGTACCATTTAATTATAAAATAAAAAAATATTTCTCCATTAGAATCCTTAATATCATAAAATATGTCAAAATATGTTTATGAGAAGTAATCAAATAATGAATGGGTTGTTTATTTCTAGATAAATTGGTGTCTTAGATATTGGGGAGTTTATCATTTCTGTTTCTCACATTTAGTAAGAAAATTTTTATTATCATTTCATTGCCTTATTAATTTCTTAAGCATAATGATTCACATTATTGGGTTATGATGATTAAAATATATGACGTGGTGTGTATATCTTCTACTTGTGACGCATTATTATCTCTAGTGATGGTATTACGGATGTTGTAAGCTAAGAATAATATTTTTATTGTTGTCTTGGGATATTAGTAGTCGTTACAACAACCCGAAATGTTAATGATTGTTCAATATTTCATTATTTAGGGATTTCATTATATATAAGATATAATGATATCCATCCTGAAATATAGGATGTTATCTTTGAAAACGGGATTCAAGACAGATTGACTTTTATTGTGATAGTTTTTATAGCTAAATTTTTTGTCATCCCTCCACTTTCAAAGACAAAGAAATAGGGGAATTGAGTCATAAAAACCATTTTTGACAAAAAATATTCCAAATAATCTTCTAAATGAAATAATGATTACTATTTTTTACAGGTTGGGGTCTAATACCCCTTTTATTATAAAAAAATAAAATCATCTTTTAAACAGGTTTGAGAGGTATGTTTTATAGGAACTAGAGGCCTAGAGGTCTGAATACCCAAAGTGACATGACCTGAAGGCCCATTGGCCTGAAATCCAAAACATATCTCGATGGTCTAGAGTGAGTAGCCTAAAACATGTCCTGCCACCAATCAAACAAAACGTCACCCCCTATACCAATAGACATTGTCACATAAAACTAGTACTGTATTCTAGATTTGGTTAAAGAAATATTCGAAGAGGGATCTTCCATGCACTCTAAAGTGTTTGTATTATCTAACTATCAATGTATTTTAAAAATGTTTTAACCCACAATTCTTGGATTGTAGGTTTGATATTAAGTACCAACTATGAAATATTCTCAATGTATTCATATGTGTTGTTTTTCAGGTGGAGGTCTACCATGATGAAGGTATTGTAGTGCACACTTACTCCACTTTCAAATGGAAGGTCCATAACTAGGA
The DNA here is from genome assembly GCA_963277665.1 of Viscum album. Lineage (NCBI taxonomy): Eukaryota > Viridiplantae > Streptophyta > Magnoliopsida > Santalales > Viscaceae > Viscum > Viscum album. The sequence goes on along the minus strand of OY728156.1, from coordinate 1,499,148,488 downwards.
TGCTCTATTTTTATAATCGAGATGTTATGATAACAAGGGAGTCATGGATAACTATTTCAGATAAGGTGGAAGAAATTCACTCCCTCATCGATCACTATTTTTACTTTATCGGCTACTTATTTCATGTGTTTTAGTTTCATATGAAATATCTCGATACAACTGATTAGGTTGGTTATTAATGTAAATATGCATGAGGTAAATAGACAAATGGTAGTGGTTTTTCTATAATGATTTTATAAAATTTAAGATAGTACTTATATTTGATGAATTTTTTTCAATTTTTAAAGTATTTATTATTTGTTTTTCTACCATGATAAGAAGTTAACATGTAAAAATGATCTTTTAGGGAACATTCATGGAAAATACATTGTTAAAATTTGATTTTTAGATTATTTTTCTAATTTATATATATATTATTATTATATATATAATAAAATAATTATATTATTTAGATATGTTGGAAATATTAATAATAAATCACCTTCCAGATTGAGTGCCCCTTTAGGATCTCACCCATTATTGATCTACTCTCTGAGGCATAGTGTGAAGTGTACTCAAGTTGATTAGTTTGAAAAGAATGAGTTATCTTTCTTTATCTTATGCTAGTTTGGTTGGAATTACCTTCAAAATTATTTAATAATTTTTTGGTAAGTTATTAATGATTTTAATTGGATTTATGTATGTTTTATGTGGTTTAGGAATCAAAGTGAAATTACGTTATAGTAGAACCTAGAATATTAATGTTAAAAGAGATTGATATTTTTGGGGTCTAACCTCCAATGACTTTAACAACAACATTCATGTTATTCACTAGATGGGTTTTCCTTATTTTTTTAACAAATCCATGAATAGAATTTATTTTCAAGACAATGTTATAAAACCTAAAATGTAGGATATAAAAATAATTTTTTTATCAAATTAATTTGAAAAAGTGACAGGTTATCATTTGATGATGATAAAATCTTTTAGTTTATTTCCAATATATTTTCAAACTTCTCATCATTTGCAAAGAGTTTTATACTAGTTAGTTTTTTGTCAAACATGTTTATTATCAAAATGAATTATTTTGAAACTGGTTTATTTTAAAAATGATTTATTCCATTTTGTGATTCTATTATAAACATAGATATATTGGTGACTCGAATTCTATTAAATTACACATACAAGCATCTATATAATAGCATAAAATTCATACACATACTTAACATACCAATCCTACTTGAAATACACAACATTTCATGAAATATATCATTTATATAGTTTATCTTTGACTCAACATCTATTACATTGTATTTTTTATATGTTTATGCACATATTTTTTCTAATTCTAATGTGAGATTAGGGATGGACCACTTTTATATACAAGTGAAATAATTGTGTCCTTCATACAAGAGTTTAGATATTCAGATACATTCAGCCACCTACACCCAAAATTGGGGACAACCTCCTTCATGTTTGAAATGTGATCCTATTATAGGTGATCACCACCATTATTTCCAATTCATGACTTACTGGGAGAACAACATGTATGAACCCCACAACTTTTTCCAACCATAAAAATGATAGCTAATGAGTGAGAAACAAATTGAATATTAAATTGATGGAGTCTCATGTAAAATTTCTTTGAGTATGAACACGATAAAAAATATTTAATTTAGAATCATGTATTTTCATAGAGTTTGAAAATGTTTTTAAATTATTTTTTATGATTTTTCTTTTTAATAAAGTCTCCATTTGTTAGAGATTCATATAGGATAATTTTATAATTATTATATAATAAATATACTAAATATATATATTATGCTAATACATATAATATGATTTTATCAAAAAATACTTTAATACCCAAACATAATATTTTATTAAGAATAAAATTTACAAAAAGATATTAATTTTTAGCATCACTTATAAAAGTTGATAATAATATTATCAATAGATAAATACATTATATGAATCGATTATTAAACATTTTGACAAAAATATATATTATATTTTTGTATAATTATAATTGAAAAGAAATTATCTGATGCAATAACATTTAGAGATCTTGTTTTTACCAAAAATTTGGTGATAAGGGAATATCTGTAGGTATAATTATATAGCAATATAAAATTCACCTTTATGAAAAGTTTTTCCTCTATTGAAAAAAGTTACATATTTTGTATTGTGAGTTTAGAAGTGATGCATAATTTATTTTTTTGATAAGAAAGACGTTTTAGAAGTTTTGTATGATATATTAATTTATATGTAATATATTTAGTAGGAAGGGAAGATATTTTCTAATTGAATTTGGAAAATAGTTTTTCTTAAAAAATTGATGTGTTTGATATTTTTTATGTATGATTTTTTATAATTAAGAAATGGGAGAACTCTGGAGGTTTAAATGCGATGATGATGATATATTATTTAATTATTTAAATACCATGATTAATATTATAGTAATGATTCATGAAATTTAGTGATGACATTTGAATAAGAAGAAGAATACCACACCGAAATAATATCCTTCACATATCAATTTTTTTATGCATGTGTTCATGTTCATGTATAGTGAATAATGTAGCTCATGTAGAAATAGAAAATCATGATAATTTTAGAATATTAAATAGAATATATGAAAAAAATTGGAGATAAAATCATAGGTTTTATTAGGATATCTTTTGACCAGTTCTAAATGGTTAATATTTCTGCAATAATTTATACTGTATTTTCCATATCAAATTAATGGAATTAATATTCATATGATTATATTTATCAAAAATTTATAAATTAATAATATAATGTTTTTTTGGAATGAATGCCCAATGTGATGGAAAAATAAGAGGATGTAAGAGTGACATCCTAGATTACTATATTCTGATATCCTAAAAGCTTGAGAAGTTGAAGGAAATTGAGGTTTCCATGTGTTAATAAAAATAGGACAATGGTGTATTCTATTGAACAAAATATGTTTAGTTTAAAATGGTGTGAGAGTCAATCTAGGATTTCTATAGAGTTTAGATGGATGATGATCAAGTTTTTCTTGCCCTTGGTGACAGACACTTACTATGGTGATTATTCTTAAAAGAAGTGTTATTTACCTATTTGTAATAATCTAATTTTTATTCAAGTATTGTGGGTAACTATAATTTTATTGGGTTCAAATATATGACCATTATTGTATATACTTATTGATAATAATATATTATTTGTGTATGTGTTGGATAAAAACTACCATACACCAGGTACATAGTCATCTATCTTAGAGGGGAACCATGTTAATTTTTTTTGTGCTCTTTAACTTATTTCTTCATTGTGGAGAGTTATATAGATTAGTGATAAATAATAATTAGGATGGTTGTGTTATGGATGGAAAAAGTCTCAACACTATTTTAAATGGCTGGGAATGGGAAATTACAAAGCTATAAAGAAACATGAAAACACATAAGTTATCAACACTAATTCACCCCTTCTATAATTATTGATTATACTCCAAGTTATCATAACATTATACTTTAAAATAAATAAACAAATATACTCTATTAAAATTATCCCTGTGGGTTGAGAACTTTATCATAGGGTTTTTAAGGGTTCAAGGATTTATAGGGTTTTCCTATGTGTGACAGTGGTTCTCCGATATCCCCACATCCATTGGATATAGTGTTCACACCTTTTTCCATAATTGTTTCCCTATTTATTTTCTTCATGAGTAGATTAATGGAATTATATCTGATAAAAAATTGCAAAATCCTATCATTAATGGAAAAAGAGAGGGTGATGGTCATGGATAATAAGGTAAAGGATGCATTTCATAGAAATACAATGTCACTCCTAATCATTAAAAAGTTTGTGATCAATCTTTTTTTCAATCTAAGTGACCTAAAAACATGTTGTAAAATGTTTTGAATTTATAATAGGTTATAGCCATTATATAAGTTGGGTTGGATATATGATATTTGAATTCTTTAAAGAAAAAAGATAAATAGAAGGTTCTTAAGGTAAGGTCGTAGTCCTTCGACAACCAACTCATTATAACAAAATATCCAAGAGACAAATAGGAAATCTAAAAGACCATTCTATCCAAAACCCCATTTTTAATGACATAAATGAATTTTATTTTTCGATATAAGGGAGAGAGTTATGCATGAAATTGGTGGCCGAATCAAAGAATTTATAGAATGGGACTTATTAGACCCTATTCATTGGGATTCAACTATGCAGATCATGGTCTTGATTAATTTCAAGTAGACACTCATGAGGTGGTAAGTTTTTTATGATAGAAAAAGTAAATGTGTGGATATTTCCAATATTATGAATTTTTGTGGGTTTCTTGGGGACACAAAGAAACACTATGATTCAAAGATGGTGGATGAAGAAGTCAAAGTCATTCTTCAGTATAGTCCCTAGATCCATGAAAAGTTCTGGGTCATCCTTCATATTTGAACTAGAAAAACAAATGGATCATGATAGATTTTTTAAAAATATTTTGTAAGTAATATGAGAAAAAACAAAAAAAATATCATCATGTTGGGGAATTCGACCTATAGAGGTCTCATTATCTCTCTCTACCTCCTCTTTTTAGGGTTTCCTATGGTATCCTCTGATGGATAAGCATCCCCTCTCATCGATTTTATTTTTCTTCTATTACTCATTATTAGTGGGTTTATCTCCTCCCTTAGTCCTTATATTCTTCCTTTTCTCTCCCAATCTCTAAGGATTCCTCTTCTCCCACCTAGAAGAACCTTATCTATCTATGGTTTTCTAGTTTTCTCTTTTCTATCTCCCTCTTACTCTCTTCGTGTAGTGTCCCATTTTCCTTCCCCCTAATGATCTTTGCACTAGACTTCATAGTAGTTGGCTCTCTATTTCGACCATATCTTTCGATGGGTTTCATTTTGTTTCATTATTTTTTATCCTATTTACTTTCATATTTTATTTCTATTTTCTTTTGTGTTTCTCAGATGCTCATTGTCATTATTTGTTCCCCAACTGTTTCTTCCATGCTCTTATTTATAGAACCTTCATTCTAAACCCCACTTTTTTTGACCTGAAGGTGATCTAGTGGTTTTGGATTTAGTTATACTAAATGATATGTAGATCTTGTTGGACCATTCACCCACCTTTACTCTTTATTCCTATCCTACTATACTAGAATCCATATTGTTATAGTATAAAGATAATTTTGGTAGATTTGGTATGGTGTTGGTGGATGAGTTTGACATTAAGGGAACTTCTTGACAGTGTAGATCCGATACCCTGGTCTTCTACTTGTGGCCATTCTGATTTGTCCAGTTTGGTGTGTGGTTCGGTTCCGATAAAGATTTTGGAAGCAATGTATATAGAATTGGATTTGGTCTATTTTAGTATGTTCATAATGAAAAATTAGGGAAGTGTTTTTTGTTTGGATAAATGGCGTTCTTTGAAGTCTAAAAATGTGGTGGGCTTCTCCCACTGGTGTTGTAGGTTTAGTGGTTTTTTTGGTTCTCATTCTTAATTAAAAAAAATTTGTGATGGAGTTTTAGATATCTAGAGAGATTTTTTCCCCATTTCTCTCACCCCTACTCTTCCAGGCTGTTCCAATATGCACGACCCCATACCATTCATGTGCGTTGTTTTTGGCAGGGTGGTTTTGGAATGTAGTGGTGTGAGTTGTGGTAGTGAGTTCTTATTCATCTGTGTACTAATCATTTTATTTGGTATTGTTCATTTATAGATGATGAATTTTACTTTCATTTTTTTGGTTTAGGTTTTCTCTTGTGATGGTATTGTGGAGTCATTGATTTTCTTTGACAGTGTTTCTTCTTAACTATGGTTGATACAACTCATTGGTGCAACCGACGATGATGTTACCAACATAAAACTAATGATGGTTTGACATATTAGGTATTTTATTATTTGAATTTTGGTTTGGTGTGATGTTCTTAGAGGGAATTTTTAATTTTGAACTTTTTTTTGGTTTTTTGTTTTATTTGGTTTACTGTTGTCTCATTATACTAGTTCTTAGTAAACCATATAAAAGTGATTATTCTGAAAATAAATTTTTTTAGACTAGTGTAAGTTCATATATGTGGGTGAATGGATGTACTTATCCAATTAGACTGGGTTTAGGCATCCCTAGGATTAGGCATGATGACCAGGTTAATTATCCTATGGAGATGTCCACCCCAAGTCCTTTTCATGAATTTGTGTAGGGTTTGATGAAACCATCATCCAACCCAATGAAAATATCCTTGGATCCACCTAATTTTAATTCTCCCTTAATACTCGAAGGACCGCTGTATCCCATCTTATAGGGGGGGGGGGGGTGGTTGGCCCTATTGATTCACCAATAGCATGTCATAAAAAATAGTGGTTATGGAAGAGGGAAGTGAGAGAGGAGAATGGAAATGGAATTAATGTGGGAGAAATTAGTGGAGTTAAAAGGAGTATGTAGGGACATCTGGTTAATAATAGATATTCTAATGGGTTGGAAGTGATGGGTGATGAAACATACCATGAATTATCATAGGTATATGTTGGATTGTTCCATCCCTACCTATCGTAATGAAATTTCTATATTGGGACTATTATGGGCTTGGAAACCTTTGATTAGTTTGAATTTTCTAGCCGCATTCCACCAAATGTAGACATAATATAGTTTTTCTTTCCAAAACCATATTAGAAATCAAGGATATGGATGGTGTCACAAAAATTCTAGGTTTACGTTCAATTTATTTATTTCCTAGGAATTCCACTTAGGTGGTCTCAGAATCATTTGGATGGAGGAAGTTAATGTTAGGGTTAAATCATTTTCTTATAATCACATTAGTGCATTCATCCATCTACCAGATTCCCCAACATGGGATTTTATGGATGGACCTCCTAGAGGGATAAATAGATGTTCAAAAAGTTACTTAATACCCTATGGGAGAACCTATTCATACCTCTCTTTATTTGGGTGATTTCAATGAAATTTTATTCCATAGTGAGAAAAATAGAGGGGCACGTAGGTATCTTATATCAATGTTAGACTACTAGTAGGAAACACAGATTGAGAGACTATTTTATTTGGGATAATATAGAAATACTTTTACATGGTTTTATGGGAAGTATAAAAACACTTGAATTATAGAATGATTGGAAAGATTCTTGGGGTTAGATAATTAGTTTGGTCACTTCAATTATTTACAAGTTTCTCATCTTGATCCTGCCACATCAGACCATTGTATGATTCTTAATGACACCTATCATGGTTCTAGGAAACAAAGGTATGAAAGAATATTCAGATTAGATAGCTTCTGGGAAACAGATAAGGAATTAAAAGATGTGATCCTATTCTATTAGAAGGTGGGGGATCCTGACTATGTAAGGAATATCTATACTGTGGAAACCTAGTTAAAAAAGTAGAGTGGTATAAAATTTCATCAGCCTGATATTCAATGTTATTTTCTTGAAATAAATCTAGTTGACTTATATTCTCACCCCTTTTGATTATGTTCTCTCAACTATTTCAATATTGGAATTGTACTCGGATGCGACTCTCAGAATTACAGAATGTTTTCATTCTATACATGCCTGAAAATACCACAACAAAGAGGGAGACTCCAATATATTCTATTTTCATCAGAAGGCCTCTAAAAGTTATCCCAACAACTCTATATATTACCTTAATAATAATGAGGGTAGAACTATTTATGATGAGTGAGGAATCCATGATCTTATCAATTGTTTTTATCAGGATATTTCTATGGCGGTGGGGGGGGGGGGGTATTCCATTTCATATGATATTGCAGCTTGTATTGAACCAGAGGTTTAAAAACTGATAAATTACCAGCTCATACTCGATTTTACTAATTTTGAGATTATATTGGCACTGTAACAAATACACTCAACCAAAGTGCCTGGACTGGATGGTTTTCATTCTTTGTTCTTTAAAAAATAATGTTATATTTTCATACTGGACATTTCAAATATCATGAAAGATATTTGGATCGGAAAATCCAATATTTATGAATTTAATGATATTTTTATTATAATCATTCTGAATAAAAAAACCCTCTTTGATATCATACTTTAAACCCATCAACTTATGTTATGTTACCTATAAATTTTTTTCAAAATTTTTGCTTAACCATCTAATAAAATGGATACTATCAATTATATCTAAAAACCAAATTTCTTTCATCCCAAAGATACTAATCTAATATAATTCCATTGTTTCCCATGAAGTGATTCACTCCATGAAAACTAGATATGTTGATAAAATAGTTATCATGTATTGGAAGTGGGATATTACTAATGTGTACAATAGAGTTAAATGACCTTTTATCCATTTTATTGTGAGTAAAATAGTTCTTTTCTAAATGGATTGATTTTTTCATGTGATTTGTATCCACTATCTGTTTTATTATTAAAATCAATGGAGTTATCTTTCAAATATTTTCCCCTACTAGGGTACTTCGGCAAGGTGACCCTCTCTCACCTTTCCTTTTTTATTTTTGTGGATGATGTTTTTCCAAGTTAATTTATATTGTATATGGGGACAATATCGTCATGTGGTGAAGGTTTTTTGGTAGGTCCCACCTATTTCCCACCTCTTATTTGATGATGAAATTTTTCTTTTTTTGATAGTTTCCTTGGAAGAATGTGGTAATATCTTACAAATAATCCATAGGTATGAGATGACATCAGGGTAGTCAATAATCATCTTGATGTCTGAGATCTCTTTTAGATATTGTGTTCCTCCATATAAGAAATATGATCACCACATTATTTCTGGAATTTTGGTGGATTAAAATCATAAAAAATATCTTGGTTTTCCAACTATATTTGGGTTAAAAAAAGAGTTATTTTCCGTGATATTGGATAAGTTGGAGAAAACATTAAGGAGTGGTCCAACAAAATGGTTTCTAAAGTGATCAAATAAATACTTATTAGGTTTGTGGCTGGGTATATCTTTAACTATGTTATGCACCTTTTCAATTTTTTTTGGTTTACTTATTGACAAGTTGAGTACTAGATTGCAAAATTTCTTATGGGGCAGTAATAATTGAAGGAAGAAAACCCATTGGATGGAATGGCCCAAAGTTTGACTCCCTAATTCTAGTGGGGGTAATGAGTTTAGGAAAAATTACCTTTTTAATGATGTGATTATTTCCAATCCTGGATGGAGGCTTCTGGAGCACCCTACCTCTCTTTTTCCTGAGGTCCTTTCCACAAAATATTTTCTATATTTGAACTTTTATATGTCGAAACATGTACCATGGCATAACTTTTTTTGGGAAATTTTGTGGGGGTATCATTATATTCTCAATAAAGGACTCTATTATAGGATTTGTGATGGATAAAGTGTTGATATATGGAAATACCATTAGTGGATAGATAATAGTGGAACCTTGGAAACATCACTGATTGTCGAGTGTATAGAGAATGTGAAGGCCCACTATTTGTTTAATACGGATGAAAGTAGATGGTGTAATGAAAATTTAAATGAATGTTTTAACTAAAGAGATAGAAATATTAATTTTATTATTCCATGTGTAATGGATTTGGGATATAATCAGATCAAATGGAATAAATGTGCCTCATACGCTTACTCGGTGAAATATGGCTACTCGTTGGCACTAGAAATTTTAGATTCAAATTCAGTGGAAACCTATAAATCCCTTTGGAAAATCCCTATCCCTATAAAATAAAGATACTTATTGTGGAAATCATGCTCGGGTATCCTCCCTAAAAAGGATATCATCACAGTTTTCCATGCTTTCAAAAATCCACTATGCTCGCTCTGCAAGGCTATGTCTGAATTCACTTTTCACGTAAATTTTGACTGCCATGGTGGCATGGATGAGTGGAACGAATGGAATAATAAGGCTCATTCACTTTTGAATTTGATGACTAAAATTTTAGTGATATTAGAGAAGTGGACTTCAATTCTATCTATAGAGTCTTTGAATATCTTATGAACCTTGGCCTAGATGATTTGGGTATGGAGAAATGATTTTTTCTTTAATCAAATTTCTAGATCAAGCTCCCTCTAAGTAGATCAGTCCATCTCCTAACTTAACACATGGATTCACAAAAATTACTAGATCAATGAAAATAGAATTCTTTATGGTTCAAATACCTTGAAACCTCCCCTGAACAAAACTATGAAAATCAATGTGGATACATGGATTTCTGGTGAATATTTTTACGTATCAATGTTTTAGTCTAGGGAACCCTTGGATAAATCTTTACTACTTTCCAATAATCCATTTATGTGATGCGGTTCCCACCAATTGATGAGGTGTTAGAAATTATTTATAGTTTGGTGTTTTCTATCTGTAGAAGATAGAGTGTTATTGTTCTAGAGTCTTCCTGATTTACTATCCTCAATTAAATATCATCCTTAGAGAATGGTAATCAACTATTCAGTGCATTGGTTGGAAGGATTTTCTCTTTATGTCACCACTTCTAGTCTTTATATTTTTCATTCATCAAAAGATATGGAAATAATATTTCATGCATTTAAAAAATCTATGGTCTCTCAGGCGAGTCATATGTTTGGATTCATATGATATCCCCATTTGGTTGAATACCCATGTATTGGATGGCATTTGATCTTCCTCCTAATGATTATTATCCTTAAAAAAAACAAATATCCTATAGATAATATGCATTATTTTAAATAAATACAATGTTAAAAACTCTTACCATAATTATAAAATTTTCAAATAATTACTTCCTAACAATTCAAAATTCAAAATTTATTTTTTCAGAAATTAAAAATTATGACACAATCTTTTAATATTAAAATTCATCATGTCAATGAAATTTTGGGTCACTATATTAAAAATATCTTTTACTATAGAAACAATAATTTTTATCAGTATCAATGTGCTGAATCTCCATTTTATTATTTTTAATAAAAATAATTGGATTGTTTTACAATTTTCAACATGATTTACTAATATATTTGAAGAAATAATCATTTTTCAATGAGAAGGTTAATTAAAAAAAATTATGCATATAATTCCTAGTGTGTTTGGTTATTATTATTTTCAATTTCTAAATTTTTATGTCAATTAAATTCTTTTATGTTTAGTCACATTGTTTGCTTCATTAAAGAATAATATAATGATTTATTTTCTTTTATTATTGCATGATATTTTTACATCTTCTTATTCAAGAAAAATTCTAGCCAAAGAATGTGGCATAATAACATAGTTTTGTCTATTATTTTTCCATATTTATTTTATAAAAATAATTTTTATTAATTATTTCCAATTGTGATCAATAGATAATATTTTAAATAAAGTTATTAATTAGTGATCCCATTTTTTGGTATGGTTTCGTATAGGCCTCAAATTATTTCCTCGTTGATTCTCAATTATTCAGTGGTAGTTTCAAAGAGATCAGTTTCATGTGGGTTTCATTATTTTTACGCTATTGCATAGATGTAGATGTTAAAGAATGTGGGAGTTTCACCGCTGGAGCAAGGAAGTATAATATTTATATATTTTAGTTATTCACATAACAAAAAACATTAAAAAACTTGATGAATGTTTATTCTAAATGTTTATTGTTCTATATATTTAATAAATATACAAAACATGCAAGAAAATGTTCAATTTTCCATGGTCATATTTATATATTAACATAAACATGACTTCTTTTTCACAGATTTTATATCCAGGGTTTTAGAAAAAGACAATATTAAAAGAACATTTGTTTTGTGCTCATAAAACCTATATAATTACAATTATAACAAATAATTATACAATTTAATATAATTCAACACTTTATTTTATGAATATAGAATATATGGATTATATTAATGTGTTTTATATTAATAAAATATATATTATTATAATAAACAATTTATGTATTGTAACTCTAAAGATATGTATTAAAACTATGAAGATATGTTTTAACTAATAGTTAAGAAATAGGTTTTTAGTGTCATTTTTTAATATGATTATAGAATTAACATCATTAAATGAAATAAAATAAATTAATTTTTAAGATTGATTTTAATGACTGGTGTTTCTCACACTTGGCTGAATGATTTTACTTCATGGATGTTATCACTTGTACTTCAGGATCTTCGATCCTTTATTTTAATTCCTCCTTGTTTTTCAAAAAACATTAAAAAATGTTGTATTTATGATTTATTTAAATTGATATATTTTTAATATAATAATTAATAATAATAAATTTATAATTAATATAAAAGATATTTCATTTTATTAAAGAATCTTCAAAAAATATTTTTTATTTATTATATAAAAAATTGTGTTGATTTTTTATAATTTTTGAGGATAGGAAACACGAAAGGCAGAGGGAGATAAGGGGTGAGTGATTTTTTATAATTTTTGAGAAATGTTTCCTGGAAATATTTCTTAAATGGTTCCTATAAATATGATCAAACCGCATGTCAGAAGCCATCTGAACACTTAGAGCTGTGGAAAAACCGAAAACCCACAGGTCAATATGATAACCCTTGGATTTTTACGAGTTAGGAATTTAAATATTCAAGTCTTTATAAATCTGGATCATAGATGTCCTATTCTATGAAACCCGTTGCCCATGCAGATAAACCCACTAGTTATACTTGGGTCCCATTAAGCTTATAAATGTTTTTTTTCAATAAAAAAAGAACAAATTAATATTATTTATTCTGTCCAACCAATAGACAAATTATAAAATAAAAAAATTGAATTAATTCGTTATTTTACCACACCAAAATCCCACCATGCTCCTTCATCTCCCCCAAAAAATCCACTTCATTCACAAAAAAAATATTCATCTCATCTCCAAGAAAAAGAAATCCACTCCACCAATCAATAATCCCCCACACCTATTGCCCCATCCCAAATATTCCTCTCCCTCTCCCACCAGGCCGTCACCCATTTCACCCTCACATCCCTCCATCTTACCAAAAAAACACTTCAAATCCTAAACCCAAATCCCTCATACACGACCCTCCACCAACCCCCCTCCAAATCACCACAAATCCCATGATTCCCTCGTCCTGTCATTATCTTCCACTTTGGATGATGGTGGACACTATGGGTTATGCCTCACTCCTTTAGGTTCGAGTACTATTGTGGGGGTTGAGGCTCAATGTTTTAGCCTATAGGTTTAAGTGCCACTATGGTGGTTGAGACACATTGTTCTAGCCTATAGGTTCTAGTACTGCTGAGTTCGAGTGCCACTACTGGGGTTAGGCCTCAACATTGTAGCTTTGAGTTCCATTGAGGGTTGCACCTCAATGTTGTAAGTTCAAATGGAAGGCACTAATTTCTCTGATGGCTCAAGCACCTCCTTCCAATTCGAGTCATCTATTTCTCTGAATGTTTTTTGGGAGAAATCATTGTTCGATTGGGGCTTCAGGATACTGCTGCCCTATTTTGAGGCATGAACTTGGGTTATATTTGGATATTTAGAACTATTGTTTTCATTTGTTTAAGTTTCAACCTATTTCTATGGATTTATATATTCCAGAAATATTTGTTCTTGTCTAGTTTTGGATGCTTTCTTGTTCTTCCAAGTTTTGATGTTCTAGTTTTTGTTGAAGGTTGAGACATACAAACAACATGTTAGTTTACATATATTTATCTTCATTTTCTCAACTGATGTAAGCTAGGATAACTACTTGAATATTTTGTTTTTACTAAAAGGATTTACTATTGGGTTTTACGCCAATATAGAAACCCAATCTCTGCTCAACCACACGTCAACACAAACCTTCCATAAACCAAGTCTAGTGAATATATTTAACTTTCACAAATAACAAATTCTAATATAATATTTTTTTTTATTTTTTATAGTATGAATAATGATATTCTACATAAAATTAGAATAAATTTTTATAAAATTATATCATAACCAACTAATAGGGAAAATAATGTCAAGAATAAAAATAAGATTGATGCAATTTGTGGGATAAAAAGTGATGTTAATTTAAATCCCAAGAATACAGACGAACACATCAGATGTTTGGAATTAGTGTACTAAAACTAAAAAAATACATGGAAAAGAAAATTTATGTGGAAAATTATTTGTTTCTGGGGGAAATAAATATGATACTTCAATATTATCTCACCATTTTATTAGTTTTAAGAAGAAAAAAACTATGGTTATGTGTAAAAAATTATTATTCATCATGAAGGGAATTTGGAAATTTGAAAACATGATGAAAAACTTTTATGAGAATGCCTCTCTCTATGTGTGTCATATAGAAAGATATTCCCTTTCGTTTTTTGATGTTATGAAATATTTTTCTACTCAGAAGGAAATTTTGGAATAGATAATGGGTTCTAGTCTTAGAAGAATATGTTTGACATCTGATAGTTGTAATGCTTGCAATAGTGAAGGATACATATGTTTGACTTCTCAATTTTTTGATAATAATTGTAAGTTGAATAGAAAGTTATTATGTTTTTGTAAAATGGATGTTCCCTATACAAGAATTGAATTGGAAAAGAATGTTTGTGTTGCTTTGAAACATTTTTTAATTGAAAAAAAATTCATGCTTATCTTAGATAAGGAATCAGCTAATGTGAACATTCAAGAATTTTTAAAACAATATTTTCATATTGAAAATAGTCTGCTATGGGGTGGAAAAATTTTCCATGTGAGATGTTGTGCTCGTATCTTAAACCTTATTGTTGAAGAAGGTTTAAAAATATCCAGTGATTCACTCTTTAAAATTTGAGAAAGTATAAAATATGTTAAATATTCTAAGGCTAGAATGAATGTTTTTAAAGTCTATTAATAATGTTGGTGGTGTTGACTCTAAAGTAAAATTGCATATTTATGTGTAAACTATATGGAATTAAAATTTTACTATTCTTGAAAGTGATATCAAGTATAAATTAGTTTTTTATGATTTGGCTTTGAGTGATGCTAAATATCGACATCGCCCATTAGAATATGAGTGGAAAAGGGAATAAATTATATGTGAGTTTTTTTCATCCATTTTAGATGATGACCAAGTTGATATTAAGATCATCTTATCCAATATCACATATTTACTTCAGAAATGTGTGGAAAATTGAATGTTTTCTCAGAGAAAACATGAAAAGTGATGATGATCTTTTTAAGAACATGGAAACTAGAATGAAAAATAAATTTGAAAAGTATTGGTTAGGATATAGCATTGTTATTAACCTTGGAGTAGTTCTCGATTCATGAATGAATCTTGATTAGTTAATGTTTTTTTATTTATGACTTAATCCTTTTACCAATAAAGAAAATGTTGAAAATTTCAAGAAGTGGTTGTTTAATTTGTATGAAAATTATGAAAAAAGGATTCTAAAAATGAAGAAAGTGATGGTTTTTAAGTTCAATGTTTTGCATCTTCCTCTAAACATTACAAGGGAGTATTTTTAACCAGACAATATTTCATTGATGTCAGTATTATTTAAATTATGTTCTTATAAATTTATAAATTTATTTGATTTTAATCATAAGTATTATTTTATTGATTTAGGAATTTTTGCAATATGAGAGTTCCCATGAGATAAAAACTAAAAATTCTCATTTAGATATTTATTTAGATGATCCAAAATTAAAAATGAACCATTTTGAGGATCTAGAAATGCTTAAATATTAGAAAGATCACAAAAATTACTTTCAATCTCTTACAAACATGGAACGTGATATTTTAATCATTCTAATTAGAACAGTTTCCTTTGAATCTTCTTTTAGTATCATTGGTCTTATTTTAAACAATTATTAGTCTTAAATTCTTGATAATGATCTCCAAGATCTCGTATATATAAGAAATTAGTTATGTGGATTTCGATCATTCGAAAAAGGTATACATATGCCACATTTTTTTGAATTTTAATATATTAATTAAAATTTTCTTTCATTTTTATAATTACAAATAATTTTTTACTATAAAAAAGATGACTATCATGATATTAATGATGATGGTGTGTCCAAAGAATAGTCTAATTTTATATATACCCATGATGGAGATGATCATATGGAATATATCAATTGTAAGTTAATTTTTTGTTTGTATGTCATAGTTTCTTGATTTGAATATATTTTACTTTTCTATTTTGACAACTGGTAGTTTATAATTTAGTTTATTAAATATATTTTTAATTCAAATCATGAGAAAAAAATGTTTGTGAGAAAAAATTATATTTAATTCATATTTAATTTTCACTAAATAACATTCTTAGTTTCTATATAGGATATGAATTTGATGGTCAACTTTCATTCAATATTAATCATTTTGCTAACTAAATAGGTGAATTCATTTAACTCCATGAAGTTCTAAAATAAATTGATTATTTCATTATTATTAAATGGATTAACTTATTTTATGATTTTTGACTTCTAGGTTTGGATGTTGTACTTTGGTAAGAATTGTGGAACTCAAAGGATAGAATCCCAAAGAGGATGGAAAGGGTGTGTTCTTCTAAATATGTCTAAAACCAGACACTGGTAGTATACAGGGCTTTACCACCTAGAGGTTCTTTCACACCACACAGTCAATTATTTGATGTTTTTTCACACTACCCAGTCAATTATGTGATTTCTAATTTTTCTAGTGAATAATAAATTCTCATGAGTGATACATTTATAGCTAGTTTGTTTGCACTTTATAAATTTAATGCTGGAACTTTTTAATAAATTTAATGTTTGGATTCTATTTCAATTTTTAATCATTATTTACGTTTTTATCAATTATATATATATATATTTATAATTTTTTAGGTCTTCAGGTTGATCCGCAAGTCTGTGGGTCCTGTTAGGGTAGGGTTAAGGCCTTTATTTTAGGGTCTAAATTTTTTTAGGACTAGGATGGTCCATTATATTAAATCAGCAGACCATATGGGCAGCCTGAGTTCTGTCTACTCTATGAAAACTTATGCTATATGACTCTTTATGTGAGTTTCAATTGTCCCGAAGAAGTTTAATTTGTGAGGTCTTTATCGGTCCATGGTCATAGAAGATGGGGTTCAACATTTACCCACTTTCCCTAACATCGATATCTAGGCATACCTAATTATAGAAAATCTTCATCAACACCCCCACACGGTGAGCATCAATTTTTACCACCTCCACCTCCACCAATGGGACAACGTCGTACCCATCATGGGGGGAGAGGAAACCATCTCCCTCCTTCACACCCAACCATACATCGACATATACACAATATGGTGCATCTTTGAATGACATCACGTTCTCAGGGATTTTTCCATCATCAGGAACGCCTTCACCGCCATGGTCTCCCAACTAAATTGAGAAATGAACCCCACTTCCATTCATGTGATCATGTGGAAAGGGTTTCTAGGGTTCCACAAGGCTGTTTTCTGGACCACCGGGATGTTTTTGGATATCATGTAGATGATGGATCATGTGTAGTATGAGGGGAAAGTGGTGGTTGGTGTGGAGGATGATTCATCGTTAGAGGCAGGAAAACCAGAGGAATCATCATCGAAGGTAGGGGAGTCAGAGGAGTCATCATTAGAGGTGGTGCAGAAGGTGGTGGCATGTGAGTCAGAGTTTTGCATGGTGTATCTGGAGGAGATGGTAGAATGTTGTGTAGTGGTGGCCATTCCCTACTCCCACACCTTTCGTTGTGACTCCATATACAAGTGGCTCAAAACCTCTCAGAGTTTACCCATATATCACTTTAGGGTGCCCGCTAACCTTTCTGGGGATTCTTGTGTCTGTGAATTTTCAAATTTTGAATGAGAGTACCCATTGTGCAAAACAGTATAATATTGTCATCATTGTGATGGTTTATGTGTTTGATTAAGATCCCAAACTTAAATGAGGACCCATTTGAAGCCTAATGACTCATGACAAAGGATACCTAAATGGGAATATGATGATTCAGAACAAGGATACATGAATATAAAAATTATTTTATATCTGTAAATGTATTTTATTTAATATAATTAATATAATTAATAATTAATAATATAATCAATATTTCATAATATATTTAATATAATTTTAAATTTTAAAAAATACATAAATAAATAAATAAAATTAAAAACAAATAAAAATATACATAATTACAAAGTAATATTTATATAGTTATAACTATATTTAAAGAATTGAAAACATGTATTTATAAATTTAATTATAAATATATATTAATATATATAAATATATTTAATTTTAAATAGAAACTTATTTATATTATTATAAATATATAATAATATATATAATAAATAAATTTATTATAAATTTATAATTATATAAATATATAATAATTTATTTACAATTATATTAATATTTTGAAGAAATTTTTGTATATTAATTTATAATTTTAAATATACGTATATATATATTTCAAAATTAATAACATTCAATAATAATAAAATAATAATATTTCATAGTAATTGAATCAATAATATAAATTAATAAGAAATAAGCCCATAAATTTTGTAAACTGTAAATGTAATGTTTTTGAACAATAAGGTTTGTGTCATGTAAATTAATTTTTGTTAATATTTTTTTGAGTTTCTTTTCATTTTTCAATAATTTATTATATGTTTAGTCAGTGTCAAAAATTTCATTTAGATTTTATTTATAATTTATAATTTATACATTTTCAAAGTCACATACATGAAACATAATAATGTTTTAGGTATGCGACTTTGAAATTCTAAAAATTATAAAGTATAAATATAATGTAAATGAAATTTTTTATACTGATTAAACATATAATAAATTTTCAAAAAATAAAAATAATTTTTCAAATAAAATTTAATGAAAAATAACTTTAAAGGGACAAAAAATATTTGCTTAAAAATATAATAGTTTTACATATTTTTTTAACATTTCCTTAACCACTTGAAATGAGATATACATGAAGAGAATAAATAAATTTTCAAGGTTTAGATCCCATTTCTAGTAGTGAAATAAATTTCATAATAATTTATAAGTATAAATGTTATGTTACAAAAAAATTTATAAGATATAAACAATAAAAAAAATATTAGTGAAATTTTAAACTATTCAGAGTTTGTTGTTATTTATTATTAGTTCACGTAAATTAGTTTTTGTTTGATATATTTTTGAATTTATTTTTATTTTTTTAAAACAAAAATTAATTATCTCAATAAATAGGGTTTTTAATATATATAAAGGGATATCAGAATACATCAATGTCGATGACCCTCATTACCAAAACCCGACATATGAACCTCACACCCACTCCATGTCCGATGTATTTGTCCTAATGGTGTCCTAGCTATAGTCGTGGGTTCCTCCTCTTGAGGTGTTGTGGGATCCGCATCATGATACTGTGTAGAGGACTACCCAAAATTATACGTGGATAGATTTCCAATAAAATATGTGGATCCATATGGACCTGGAGCTCCTAAATATAGAAGAAGTTTGATATCAAAGAATTCATCATCAACAAGAGTGGGGTCTACCACAAGTTGTGTTACCACACCTAGGTTGTAGTCCATCACAATCAGCTGAGATAGAGATGACATATGTGGCATATAAACCTCTCCTGACTATGAAAGATTTTTAGTTTATTGCCCATGATCATCTCTCTACGGTGAAATAACATCTGCATGAGCCTCTCTCCAACCTCTATGTCCCCACCTTTTCCCTTGTCGATGTCATCATATCTATCCTCTAGTAGGAGGTGGTGGTGGTGGTGAATTGTTCTCAATAGACACAACAGAGACATCATCATCCCCATTAGCCTCAGTTAGAGCATGTGGATCGAGATATAAGTTTGGATCTTCATCATAGACACTCTCATGTATAAAATGGAGAGGATCTATGAGAGCCACCATATCTGAGTTCACTACATCTTGCCTAATAAATTATTCCTATTGATGATTTGTGATATGTACAAGATGATAATGGTCATCTGACTGCAAATGAAATAACATTCAAATTAATACAAAACATGATCTAAACAAATATAATAAATCTTAGAAAACATGCCAACAACTAAATTCCTATCCCCTGAAGTGTAAGGTATATGATCACGTGCCATCAATACCAATATTCATAATCCCACTAATCATATTACCAATAGTGTGTTGTAGGATATCTGTGCTGAAAGATACCATATTGGGAATGCATGTCCCAATAATCAATATAATGTGCATGAAACTGCATCCGGTCCATCGTCCATCTACTTGTAAGCATAATGTAATGTAACCCATCAACATGTTGTGGTGAAATGGGGATATGATGTATATAACCAATTGGAACATGATTCGGTCTGGCTGGTGAGACTCAATGATGTTGAAGTGGATGAGTGACACTAATAAACCACGATCTCCAATCATAGCTGTGCAGTATTGTGGAAGTGATGTGTAGAAAAAACCGGTATACAGGGTCTATAAAACCTGAAATTTAAACTCAAAAAATAATTCATAAATTAGAAGAATAATTTTACTAATATAACCTTAAAATATATTAAAAATAATAATATAAAAATTAATTTTTCTAAAAAGAATAGTGTTTAACTTACATCAGCAGGCTGTATAGCATCAAATATCCATTGAAATCTATGCACACTATGTCTCGAAGTATGTTCATAATGCTGAGACTGACTCCAACTGGTTAAACAGAAGTAATATATGATAAGTTTATAAATTAAATTAATAAATTTACTAAATAACTCTAAGTAATGAAATAAATATACCATAATCCCCAAGGAAAGTCACAAAATAGGTGTTGTAGTAGTGGCATGACAACTCTAGCATCGATGCATGAAAAACACTCCAAAAGACCACATCTATACCAAATCTATACAACCTACAATTTTCTTCACATTAGGTCAACAACCGGTAGATAGACATATATACATATGTGATAATACAATGGACCCCCATATTTATTTATCTGTTTGGTTATGATCCTCAAGTAATGGTAGATACATCAAGTGTACTAAGGTGGTGGAGTATTCCACACACAAAATGACTCTGATTAGTCACATAATATATTCATGTGTGTGTTAAATAAACAACTCCTCATATTCATGATCATGAATGATGAAAAAATTCTCATTATAACACCCCATGAGCATGTAGAAACCCTAGAGGACACACAGTATCCTAATGAATTTAACACCTAGTAGAGGTGTATGACCGCACACCAGTCGCTAATAGTGGAACCTGTAACTGCTTTTCTATGGATGGGTAGATATGTAGGTGATTTCCTATAATGTAATGGTCATATCCCCCTCAGGGTGATAAAATTTCTGTGTCTCTATCCTCCATCTATCAACTAGCACAACAATCAACTGGTGATCAATGGTCTTGAAGTAGCACATGCCGAATCTATAAAATCCAGCATGTCTAAGGTATGAAAAATAGATACTAGAGGTGAGCCATGATTAAAATGATGTTCTCTCAGAACAAAAATAGGTCTAACAGGTATTCATGCGAACAAATCGTGGGACAAGTGTGACTGCTAGATATATAATAGAGGCTTATCTATTTGAATGTATGAATATAGAACATTAATTTAGATATCTATTTAACGCATACATGTTTTTACTATTTTTTATAATATATAATCTTTATTTTTTTATTTTTCATAAATATGAATTATTTTATTTCAAGTTACTTCATATGTACTTTGAGATGAATTTATTTTTAATTGAAATTAATGCTTGTGGATAAAAGTAGAAATTCTATTATAGAGAAAAATAGAGAAACATACGCATGTGACTATAAAATGGTTTCAAAATATAGAAAGGGTTTTCACACATATGTATAATTGATTTCTGGTCAAATCCTTGAGAATTTTTTTAAAAGAACCAACTATATTAATCTACAGTTTTAGTTAATTAAACATGTGTATAAACTGTGAGTTTTAGTTTTAAATTAATTTAATATAAATTTTTATTTGGAAAAAAAATTCAACCCCCTCTTAACTATTTACTCTGACCAAGAAACCGTGACAATGAAAAAATGACTACATATACAAACTTTGACATTAATGATAGAGTACATGAATCATTTTAACTATTAGATAATCACGTATTTCATCTAGGGAAAAGTGTCCTCGTGTGAGATTAATGGATTCATATACTGCACCTCCATCCAAGTGCCCATTTGTTGGTACAATCCATCTCATTCCGAATACGATACGACTTTTCTCTCTCTTTTAGTCGCAACCTAGTCATGTTCGGTAGAAGCATGTGTGTTCCATAAAACAGTTGTAAATTCTGATATTCTCCAATAGGCATCCATAGAGAAATTTAGTAGTCATTAATACTCTCTAGTCGATAAACTAGATCAATGAAATTCTCGCAATATAAGTGTATGAATGTACATGTTTTGATCACATGGCCATAAGGATATTGTAATGCATTAAAGTTTCCACAATCACAATAATGATACTCTAATAAACTAACTCACACACAACCACTGCTACTACCAATAGAATCATGGGGCTCAACAACCTGAAATATTTTATCTACATGATCGAATGAAGTGTCTCTAAATTTTTAAGCCTCCTAAATAACTCTATCTATCTTGTATTAGAAATGGAGACCATACCACATCCCTCCTTTTAGACCCTCTTCATCAAGTTTTCCTCATTCCACAAAATACTTTACACTATGATATAAGGTCTCTTACACCAAAACTATAATATATATTTAAAACATTATACTAATATTATATTATAATTGCAACTCTATTATTTAACATACAATATAATATTATTAATTACCTATGATGGTTAATATCTAAACTCCCTTGAAAACTCTATTTATACATTATATTATGTTGTTCATCATATGTCCATATATTCTACCATAATCATACACCAAAAACCATTTATTCTTTGGAATTTTCACTATGTTATCATAAAATTTCAAATTAGATCTATGAAAATATTCGATACTCTCCTACATCCTTTTTTAGGCTCGTATGCTAAAAAAATAAGTAATTGGAACAAATATGAAAATAACCATGAAAACTATTTTTAAAACAAAAAAGTATATTGATATATATTTTATGATTTCTTTCTTCATGGACTCATCCTTGAAATTATTTTGTAAATTTCTGGTAATGTGTCAAATACAATATTGATGATGGACATAGGGTGGTCTATTTGACTGACCCTCATAATTTAATGCCTCCTTGATTGCTCTATGGGATATGAAATAAGAAAAATCCATTTTATGTAGGTAAAAAAATATGTAAGGTAGCCCATAAACCATCTCCATGATGAGAAGTTATCCTCATAACGATAGAAAATTCCAAAGATAGAGGGGATAAATTACCATATTGTGGGGTGGTGATCAATAAAGTTATGGTATAATTTCCACACAACATTTTTCTATAAATGTGTATAAACTTCTTGAAATGTCTAAAAGAAACCACACATTGTAAAAATGTCCAAAACAATCAATCAAACACAACAATCAATTAATCAACTTGGTTGTTTTGGTTAATATATTGAATAGTATGTGAGTGATAGATAACTAGATTTTTGTGATGTAAAATCACTATAATCTATGGTAAAAATCAGTAAGAGTTATCCTAGTCATCGTAAAATTTCATAATATCCTTCTTTTGTGTTTCCCATGACTTATAATAAGATATTTGATACACAAAAAGATGTTTGATTCTCTCCACCACCAGAATGATAGGAATGGATTGACATGCTCTTATCATTTCAAAAATAATAGTTAAAAACTTAGTATCTAATGTTGAGTGTTCCTTTTATAATATTGGGTTCACACAAGTGTGTGGAGTAAATCTAGTGATTCACTAATAGTGAAAAGTTTCATCAAATAGAGTTCCCAAATGCATCCAATAGTTTGAATCATATTTGTCACATCAGATCACATAATAAGATCTATTTGACTTTTTTACAACATAATTATAATGTTTTTCAATGTGATATCATTTTATCAAATTTTTAATTACTTATTTGTTGTGAAATTATATTATAATATATATAACACCTTAATATGACACTTTATTAGTTCCAAAAATAATTCCTAGAAAAACTATACTAGGACTAATAACTGACCAATCAAATTATGGAAAACAATTCATGCCTTCATTCGACCATGATACCAATAGTGGATAATGGTTCAAAGATCAGTTGAACCTCACTAGAGTGGACATAGAATGTTCTCCTACACACTCTTCTTCTTCAAATTTCTCATAATATTATTGTTCTAAATTGTCATAATCCTCCAAATTATCGACCAATGCATCTAAAGAATGTGGAGAACTATCCATGCGAACATCACTTACTTTATAAGACATCACAACTTGAGGATATAAAAATATGGATTGAGGATATGATGGAACAAATACCATTGATGATGGAATTTATTAATGTGTTATAGCATGAGGATATGACATTGTTTCATGAATTTGTGATGGACCAACTTCCAATTTCAATGAAACCTCCACTATAGCTATAGGGACATACAAATCCATTATTTGATTATGAGGTTAATACAACGCAATTGAAAGTATGTGTTCCCATTATCCATCACCAATTACTAGATAGAAAACATAAAAAAAACCTATCATTAAATTTTATATGTTTGTATATGATGGACTCTATCACTTGATTCACCATCAGTTTTATCTTTCAATAAATTTTTTTGAATAGATTCCAAAGTTGTATAGTATTCAATCATCACAACTACTTCTGGTCATATACTATAACTAAATAGTTTTCTAGTCTCAATTATTTTAATTTTGAAATAAATATAGGAAGACAATATTTGTTTTCTAAAATAAACCATTGTTATTAATTAAATCGAATCAGAGAAAAAAAATATGAATTTAAAATATTTCCACATTTCAATGGAATATCTCACTTAGTATTTGAGGAAGATTTAAGATCACCATATTATCTCATGCTATTAATTTTTTTGTATGAATTATTATAGAAATTTAGGTTTGAATACTATTCTCTATACCAAATCAATATGTTCACATAGGGCACGAAATTTCTTTAGAGAGACAAAAAGAAATTAGAGCACAAAAATCAAATATATTAAAGCAAAGATGAATTTTTATTTACAAATACCACATTTTGGTTGTAAGTTCTTAAAGAGTTATTTTTAATTGAAAAATTATTTTTAAAATAATTTTCATAAACAAGGAGTAAATTAATGTGTATACTATTTTCTATGATTTATGTTTTAAATAATTTCAATCTGGACACTTAAAATGTTCCAAAAGGTTATATTTTGTTATAAAAAATTCCTTTAATTTAATTTTGTTTATTAAGAATACACGTTGGTTGATTTATTTTAAATTTTTAGATTTTTGATGACCCATTTACTTATACTAATCAAGACATATAACACTTATAAATTGTATTGGAGAATTATTCCACATGTCTGATTGGGTTTTAGTTTATTTTTTCTATACATTATGAAGTTTAAAATTAAAAATGTAAATGTTTGTGTTGCTGATGGTATTGTTTTTCTATTTTTGGTATGATATTGTACTATTGTACTTATAGGGGATTTTTTTTAATTTTATGATTTTTTAACAATGGTTTATATATAATCTATGTGGAAAACATTTTATTCCTAATTTTCAAGTCGTTATTTTTGTACCTTGCATGAAAACATAAAAAAGATTTATCACATTTATTTTTTTTTATAAAAAATGAAATGATAAATATTTTACCATTTTAGTTATTTTATAAATAATGTTTTCAAAGAATCTAAATTTAAATTTTTTGGAGATTGTTTACCATGTCAGTTATTTCATAACCAATGTTGTAAACCATCTCTAAAAATTATTTTTTAATTTTATGTTAAAATCAGTTTTTTGAAAACCAAAGTAAGAAAAAAATATAATATAATTTATCATGTCAGTTATTGGAAAGACTACATGATAAAATATTTATAAAATTATTTTTCTTAAAAAATGGTATTATAATTTATTTATCACATCGATTTTTCATACCCAACTTGATAAACCTCCTTAATATTTTTGTATTTATAATGTTGATTATTTTTAATATATGTTAAAAATAGATTTACAACATCACCTACAATAATGTCATGGATTAACCAATTTTAAAAAACAAAAAATGATATAAGAACCGTTTTTTCACTAGTGATGGTGTGACTAATATGACTCAAAGTACATGATTTCTGTTTAAAAATGACCTTTTAGTTAAAAATGTGGGTCACTCACTCATAAACTAGAAAAAATAGTTTTGTTTTCATGATATTTTAGAAAACATATCCATATAACATTTTTTATGTATAGGAATCATCTGCATGTCAATCTGACACACAATGTGGCCAGTATTTCTTAATTCACATGTTTTTATTTAAAATCGACATTTTATTTCAAAACACATGTTTCATACTGAAAAATATGAAATTGCACTCATATTTTCTTAATAATTTATGAAAATGATCTATAAATCAACATGATGGGTAGGAATCAACCACATAGTAATCCAATACATAGTGTCTCTAGTATGACTTGAAGTGTATGTTTTCATTTTAAAAGTGACATATTATTAAGGAATTGTTTTATATTTATATACAATTTATTTCATTATAGTATTATAATCAAAAGATTTGTTTTTTATAGAGGTGCAATATTTTTTTCAAGCTCTGGTGGTTTGTTTGGAAACTTGTTGAACGATAAGACTATTTTGATAGGGGTTGGGGTCCAAAGGTAATTAAACATTAATGTTTTTGAATTTTTTGATATTTGTGACAAACTATTGGTATTGATGTAATTGTACAAACTAATGTTTGAAATATTTTGAGTACAATGTTTTATTACTAAATATCACTCTTTTCAAAAGTGCTAGAAATTTGATTTATCATATATAAAAAAGAATTATTAAGCTAAGAATTGTTAAAATGCTTTACCTTTATCAGCACTAAAATAAAAGCCCTGACAATGGTTCTATTTATTAGTGATTTTGTTTAAAGATCATATTTATTAGTTGTTATGTTTAAATACCCCCTTTATCAGTTATTTTTTAGCACTTATTAAAATTAAAAAAATTAATTAAGCACTCACCACCCCCTCAACCCGCTCCCACTCTCATGAATGCCCCTTTTTCAGTTCTCACAATGACCCTTTTCGAGAGATTTTACATTTCTTACCATCCTGTTTACCTCCACGCATGTCTGGAATCAATCATGTGACCTCACATGTGAAATTATAAAGACTTTAACACTACCTAAAGCTTGTTTTATTTCATATTTGATTATATTTATATTTATTTATATATATTTGTATAAATATTTTTTATTCATTTATATATATATAATTATTTTTAAATACATTTATAAAATATATGTTTGTGTGTGTGTGACACACACACTTTATTTTATCATGTTCATGTGTATCACCTTTTTTTATTTTCTATTACTTTTTGTAAATCTTCTTTCCCATTTCCTTTTTTCGACATTTTTTCCATAGCCACATCGATTTGTTTTTTCTATAAATGCTCTAATTATAAACAAAACTACTCTTATGAAGGTGTTATTTCAAACATGCTCTATATTTCATATTTTCTTATACAATCACATTTGAGTTTCAATATTTCTAATCTTATCTCGAAGTGATATCTCTCTCTTCTTTTCAAAATTTCCCTCAAATTCATCTCTTGAAATAAATTTTTAAAACAACAATTATTATAACTATTTCCATTTACACTTAACTAATCTAGATCATATCTTGGGTAAACTTATATATCAAATCTCAATTAAATCAAGGATCATTGTTCCTATGTATCAAACCGGTCTTGTTTCCTTAATATCCCATCATTTTTTAGAGTCAAGCTAACTCTATATAAAAAATCCTTCTTTTATATGTAATCTTTGATATGTTTCTATATGAATAAATGATAGTATAATAAATGAATGATGTGAATTTCATAGTTTTTTAGTGATTATAAAATTCATAAAGGTATGTTTTTGATGATGCATTTATTATATAAAGAGTTTTTCTTTGGTTCACAATTGCTTCTTATTTTCTATATTTCAATCATTTTTTCTAGAAAGTTGATGACTGAGAGATGTTAAGATGGGGTTCATTCATGTTATTCTATGATCATCTTATGTTATTTAAGTAGTTTTTGATGAATTTATTTTATTAGTAAAGAACCAAATGTTGTTTTTACATCATTATGGATATATAATAATGTAGTTTCATGGATATAAGTGTTATAGTTGTTATAAACTGGAAAAATCAGATCAAAACCATTCCATTATAGTTTGTATTGAATCTTTTTAAGGTAATGTATCAGGATCCATTTGGGGATGAATCCAAAATAAAAAACTGAAAAAGTTACCCATTTTCATAATGGGATAATTTTTAAATATATTTATTTCAACCTTCAATACATTTAGTATATTGCATAAAAGTTTATATTCATTTTTTATCTCTGTTTTTATTTCGGATTTAACATATTCTATACAAATCATTGAGTTTTATATTTGAAACTCATCTATTTAACTTACTTTAAAAAGTAAATATATTACAATAAATATATTATTTAGTATTAAGCATATCAATTTTAAACCTGAATTGATTTCCACCTCATGATTCACAATATTTTTTTCTCCACAAACCCTATTTATATCCAATAATTCCTTTAGGTATATTAAAAAAGTAGTTTCTCCACATCCAATTGATAATATCATTTTTTTATTAATATTCATTTCAAAACCCTTGGTGATTCACTATCTATAATTGAGGCTACTCAACCATATATTTCTCACCAATCAAAATCCTCTGGTAAATTTTCACCCAATTAGTGTAGTTTCCTTATAATATTTCATTTTCCATTTTTTATCTACATTTGATTTAAATTAAATTTTATTAAAATTTAATATAAATCACTCCTTCCTAGGAATTGACAAAGTTTGATTAACTCATAAAATATAGATAAATTGATTCTCATTCAAATCAAATTTATTTGTTGAGTAATATTTATAATAGGTAAAATTCATTTTATGTTTTACTGCACATTAACCAAGATAATTTATTCTCCTTGTTAAATAATCTATGTTCTATGAACCCTCTATTGTTCAATTTAATATTATTTTTCATATAATTGATAATTTTAGTAATGAATTATTTAGAGAATCTCAAGCCATAGACCCCATATTAGGTAATCAATACATCTACATTTTAATTACTAAATATATTTCATATTTATCCTAAGATTATCTATTAACCAATTTAAGTGGGTTACATGTTATAATTTATAATAAAATATAGATATATTTTTTGCATCATGTTTCTAGGTTATATTATTGAAATGTATAACTTTCATGGGGTCTTAGAATTATTTATTCCTTAGTGATTTGTTTTTTTATTTTATATTTTTATGGAATGTTAATTGATGTGTTGAAAATTCTTGACAGAGTTCCTTCTAATTGATATTTTAAATTATCTTTTTTAAATAACAATAACATGGATTCTTTGGTTTCCTTCATGTTTTGATACTTCTCTATCTTTTTTTTCATATAAAAGTTAGTAATTGATTGAAAGTGTATATATGAAATATCAATGGATCTAAGAGACCGTAGAAAACATTAATGTTTGTTGTATCTCCCATGGATCCTTGGTCCACTCATGTCTTTATCCCATTATAATTTATATAGAGGAGGTTCATAAATTCCCTTGTATTCTAATATCAGTAGTTGGGATAATTGTCACGACCCGCCCCCCGGGGCCCCTGCCATGACTACCCTAAGCCCGCCTTCCATAGGCCAGGGGTTGGCGACTAGCATAGCAAAGAAATATCCCTAAAATGGGAAGGCATTGCCTTTAAAACTGTAATACCAAGAACAAGACAAGATGCAAACCATGTAGTAGTACTGCAATAGTAAAAGTGTGTACTGAAAGTAAAGATGCCAGAATATAAGCCCAACTGAAAGATACAACTATAATAGAAAACTGAAAACATCTCCTAAGATCGTCCACTAAGGATCCTACCTGAAGGGGGTAGATACAAACATTCTCTGCAGCTCTCCACATTAACCTTCACCACCATCCACCATCAAGTCCTAACTCCTTGAGTCTTAGTCAAGGATACCCGTCGTCTACACAAGACACAACAAGGTGCGGGAAAATATCATGCAGGGGTGAGTATAACAATACACAGTAGGGACCCCGAGACCCTTGAAGATATCTTAGAATTCTAAAAAGGAAATCCAAAAAACATGATATCAATAAAAAACCGAAAAGAAAAATACTCTGCTCGAACCAGCTATAACTTAAGTACAAAAGTACAAATTATTAGTTGTAAAGCTAGATAATCTTATTTTTTCAAGGGTTTTACTGATGATCCACATTGGATTTCTCAGTGCTGATCCACACAATATCTCTTGGTGTTGATCCACACCAGATCATTAGGTGTTGTTCCACATAGGATCGCTAGGTGATAATCTACACAGGATCGCTAGGTGTTGATCCACACATGATCATTATTCATTCTTTACATCTTATCCAGCCACTGGATTCCCATACATAGTACGAATGATTCTGGGAGGATCCAATCCTCAATCCATAAGTCATACTTAAACTATCACAAAGTTCCATGAAGAAGTAACCCAATGATTCATCATGTCATAAGGGTTCTAATGAAACAGATGACACATCAATCAGACGCTCGGTCTAAGTGTTATAGGAATTTTATTACCGAGGGCCCAGTTTGATTCAGGTATGATCCAACCTGGACATACTACAACTTTCTTCAAAACTTAGATCGATTATTTCAAAAGGACCATCTTGTCCCAAGGATTCAAGTGCTGCAAATGGTTCGTCAAACTGAAGACTGGTTTTGTAGTTACGACCCTTTTTCGAAACGCTGATGAAGTGGGTCTGGATCCAATCCGACCCAATCGGACTGACCCGACCCAGTCTGTGTCTGACCCAGGTCAATCCCACCTCACCCCTGCTTACCTGTGCTGGGCACAGACCACCAGGCTACAGAACCGGCAAGGCCTGTTGGCTGGGTGCGGCCTTCCAGCTGGGAGGACCACCTGGGTGGCACAAGGTTGGTCCCCCTCCTGAACGGCACAAACTGTTTGGGTTAGAGAAATTGAGCCACCACATGGCGCTGCCCCTGCCATTGGGACCCACGGGTGTGGGCCCCCCTCTTCCGCTACCACATTATGCCACAGACCGCCTTCCGCGGTGTACAACGGCGCACCTCCTATGCTGCCAATGCGACCGGCCGATGCCGGCAACCCCCTTGGGTCTACTGTAGTGTCATGTGGTGATGCCCTTCCAATGTAGCTGGAGGTTTTTAGCAGCCACCCTCATCAACCAGCACTGGTCACCGGCACCGACACACCAGTGCTACATCGATGCATCTTCCATGGGGCTCAGATGATGCTTCGGAGCTCCGTTTTCACTTCCTCATGTGCTTGTAGGCCTCCCATGATGTTTCCATCACCACGTGCCTCCCAGTTTCATGGTTCTATCAATTTGAGAAATCCTCCCTCAAAGAACGCAACTATAAACCAAGTGGAAGAGGGTCTAGGCCTTGTACTTTTGGCCCATTCCCTTCCTGTTAGCATCATAACATGGGTGAGATTTATTCATCTTAAAAAACTTATAATTAACCAAGAAAAAACCCATAGAATTAATCAAGACAAAACCCCCTACCTCCAGAATCATTGGAGGTGTCACGGTTGTGGCAGAAGAAGAGTCCTCGTTAGATGAAGTTGCTGATGGTCGTCGATCCTCAGATCGTTGCTGCCCAAGCTTCAGTTCTCCATCAGTGGAAGATGCCACAATATTTTTCCAGAGGCTCCTCATAGTCGTCTCCATAACCCCAACCTGATCCTCAATTAAATAGAGGGGGAGGGTGAGTAACACATCGAAATAATTAATGAGGTTCATTAATTAAAGAACCTCTAAATTCCCAATGGTGTGGTTATGAAACTGAAGATTCAAGCCATTAAATGGCATGAAAACCCATCGGTCCCACCACGACCACTCAAAAAAAGGTAGGAAAATAAAATAATTTTTTTATATTATTTAATTATTTCTTTAAAAGTCACAAAAACTAACTTTTTCACCCGACATACTGCTATTGAAGTTAAGCCTCCCTTAAGTGAATCACAGCGCTGCGGATCCAATGATGCCCTTTTATTTTTAATCCAAGCACCAGTTAAAAAGATAGAAAACTCCACCCATGCATTTACTAAACATACCTTAAAAAAAGTTTAAAAATCCATTATGGGCACACCCAGACTTGGAATCAGACACCATAAATTTTCATAGACTCGTAATAATCCCAAATAATTTTTTAAAAAATTATATAGAATTTCCTGGTCTTTACAAATCCACACAAGGGTAATTCTTTGAGAGGCATTAGAAGAAGTGGTTCAATAATTGCACCAACAATAGAGGTCTCCCAGTGGATAAGATCCCTCAATTATAATTTTAACCATTTTGGTATCCTTTAGTCAGAATACATTGATGAAACTTTTATTTTTCCTAAAGAGGGTGGAAGAATCCAGATTTTTCTAACTAATACAACCATATGAGAGTAAAATAGGAAGGATCCCATGTAACACCCCAAGGTATTCTAAAAATAAATTTAATGCATGATACTTTTTTAAGTAGATAATTATAACTGTCCTTAAAACACAATTTTACTACTTCTATGTTTTGAAATTTAAAAAATGGTAATCTACAACTGTGTTCAGTATGTCATTTGGAGTCTAATGGAACCAACTTGTATTTTGGTGAATAGTAACATACCCTTATGAATAGTAATATGAATAGTAATATGACCCTAATAAATAGTGAATTTTATTATTATTTTATTTTCTTACAGATTTAAGATAATGACATCTTGATTAATTTTTCAATGTGATATAAAAGCAGTTATAGTTTTTAAATAATTAATTTTTAAATTAAGTATGATTTTTTATAAAAACTAAATTAAGAATATTTCAAAAATTATTTTAAAAAAATGGACTTCATTTTTGAATTCAACACATTGATAAATTGTTAGGGTGAATTTTGGGGATTTTTCTAAAACAATTGATTTTTCAGTGAACAGTAAAAAACACAGTTTGGAGTTTCGGTGTGTTAATGACATCATTAATGATGTAATAATGATGTAATAAATCTAGTAGAATTATATACAGTAAAATAAGATATTATGTATCCCATGTGTCTTATAACATATGAAAATACAACAGTAAAACCCATGTTTTTGCAAATACCACTAATGAGGTGTCCCTTAGAAATTATTAAAATATTCCCTTACTTTTGCTATAAATACCGACCCATTACTTCATTAACTTCATTCCCAATTCTTCCTCAATGAAGATATGAACTCTTTACCTCCCTAGTAGTCTTTCCAAGGTTTTATCAATCCCCCAAGGTCCCAACCTTCAAGTTCTTTCAGTTACTCTATAAGGTAAGAAAATTCTCAATATCTTTATTTTTCCATTCAAGTTCACTTTTATGTGGTATATAATTAATGGATCTATACAATTTTCTTATTTTCATATTATTGATAATCTATTATGTTTTATGATTCATTTCTGTATGGTTTAATCTTTTCCCCTCTATTTTTAATATTTTATAAAACCATGTTGCATAGCAGTTAGGCTGCTAAATTTTCGTAAGGGATTTTTCAATTATTCTTTTATTTTGCATTCCTTTCTTTTCTTATTCATTCAAAATAACCTCTTAACCAATAGGCATGAAACCTCCATAAATAATTTATATTATGGATGTTCTCAGGTTCATGGAAAATCCATCATCATTCTTCTTATCCTCTTCCACTTATTCAAGGAATAAAAACATTGTCCATGATGTGTCGAATTACCGACATCATGGACGATGTGATTTCAATTTTCATTAATTCCTTCAATTCTGGCCATGAAACAATTTTTATGGTTGAAAAAAGATATAATATATGTATTATGTCCCATCCATGGTTCTGAAATTCTTTTTTACTCATTGTTTTAATTTATAATACAAAAAGAGGTCGTTATTATCAAGGAACTGCTAAAATGATCTAAACGAACATCATTAATGTTTTAACTTATGAATCATCATCATATCAAAAATCAAAATGATAAATGATATAAATTATGGTAATAGAAATATTTAAATACCTTTACATTCCGATTCTAATGTTTCACATCCAATCAACAAGAACATCCATCATGAACCAATCATGGAAATCATGTAAAACACGATCCCTAAACAATGCAAGGAAAAAAATAATAACAATTAAAGGGTGAAATGAGGTTATGAAATGATCATACAAGAAGTTATAAACCTGAAAATGTTTCTGTAAAATACTAATTACAATATTTTAACCATTATACCGGAGGTTTAAACAATTTTGAAGCAAGAAAAATCCGAAGTATGAGAATTCTTAACCCGATTTCCATTCTTTGTGTTAACCATATACTTCGTTATTTATTTGGAATTAAAATTGTTGGTGTGATGGATTTTTTTATATTATATTGAATTTTGTTTATTTAAAGTGTATGTACATACTCCATCCACTATAATAAGTCTCACTTTGATTATATGATATATGTAAGGGGCATTTTATTTAAATTCTTCTTTTAAAACTATGTTTTACAAAATTCAAAATCAATGTTTTTATGAAATTATTCATGTGGTATGATTATGTTTTGGTTCTTGGTAATTGTTTATTAATAATGGTGGGACCTATATACCCATAAAATTCATTAGGTATGTTTAAGTTGGAGGTCAGCTGTATGGTTACTCCAAGTGTAACTGCGATGGTTACAAAAATTGTTAGGTAGCTATGAGGGTTAAAAATTATAAGGTAGCCAAGAGGCTTATAAGATTATATAAGTAATGCCCCAAGATAAACTTATGGTTCTACTTATGTTCTTATGTATTGTGTAAATCTAATGTTTCACAAAGTAAGTATATATATACAGGTGATAAGTATGTCTTTCAAAAATGATTTCATACGTTACAAGTATTTATAAACTAATGTGTTATTTCATTCTTTTTATATCCCTTATCAAGATTTTGTGATCATACCAAGTTTTAAATGTTTTTTATAGGTTATAAGGATGTTTAAGAAAATGAATGAATCCAAGTTAAATTTTTGAATAATTTTCAAATAAATCATGTTTTAAGCTTTAATATTTTATATTTTGAAAAAAATGGAAACTATTTTTATGGTATCCACTTTGCAACAATGTATAAGGTTATGAATGTTTTATGTCCCAATTATCTAAATCTCTAAACTTGAAAAGATCCTATATTTAAAAGTGTTTTCTTGAATAAAATCAAGATTATGTTATGTAATAAGGTCGGGTCCTTATATTTGGTATCAGAGGATGGTTTAGATAAATTTAGGGGTTAGGATGATGTTAAAATAATTCCATAAATGATTTTTACACTATGATTAATTTGAAATGTTATATAATTTAAATATTACCATGTTTCTTCATCTAAGATATGTTTATTCAGAATGGTTGTCTGTAAAAGAAAGAGGGAAGCTGAAGAGGCACTACTGGAAATATACTATTTCCCAACGGTTCAGAACCGTTGGAAAAGCCCCTGAAACCGTTGGGAAAGGTTTTCCCAACGGTTCTGATAACCGTTGGGAAGTAAGATGTTGGGAAAGGTTTTCCCAACGGTTTACTGGCAACCGTTGCAATAGGCCCATAGAAGTTACCCTACCCCAACGGTTTGGGTGAACCGTTGGGATAGTTTTTCCCAACGGTTCTCCCAAACCGTTGGGAAAACCAAATACCATGGAACATTTTCCCAACGGTTCCAAACCGTTGGGAATTGGTGAAGTCTTTCCCAACGGTTTAGAACCATTGGGAAAAGACATGCTAAAAACTTATATGCCAACGGTTTGAAACCGTTGGCATACCCTATGCTGCAAATTACAGCACCCTGCAATTTGCACAGCCCCTGTCCCCTGTCCATCACCACCAGTCATCAGGCCTCATTTTCACCTCATTTTCACCTCATTTTCACCTCATTTTCGATCCAACTATTGTACCAGTAATAAAATAAAACATACATATTCAATTACGAACAAATTCATACACATTTAACATATAATGTATCCTGAAACTATACAAATCCATAATTAAATTACAGTTCATAAACATACATAATTCATATAGAATTCAATTTAAAATTTAGATGACAATTATACGTGGAATCTGAAATTCAATTCATAATATGATCGGTTTTTTCTATACCATATATTTTTACCTCAAATGATGTCCATTTTAAACAAAATACATACACCTGAAGTGATACCGGCCACACCGCACCTCAGATTGAGGCGGGGTTAACTCGTACACGTCACATTTGACTCATGGATCGTTGTGCTAAAGTATCGATAGAATCCTAATGCGTTTGGTCAGTTTTCCGTATGCCAGTTGATGTTTTTCACTTAAAATGGCGTCCTTTTGAAACAAAAGACGGACACTATGAGTGGTGCCGACCACACCGCGTCTCCAATTGAGGCGGGGTTGATTCGTACACGTCACATATGACTCATGGATCGTTCTACTAAAGTTTAAATGGAAACCGAATGCGTTTGGTCGGTTTTCCGTATGTACTTAAAATGTTGTCCATTTTAAACAAAAGAGTGACACTTAGACTCATCCCGACCACACCGCGACTCAGATTCATCCTGGGTTGGCTCGTACATGTCACATATGACCCATGGATCATTGTGATAAATTATCAAAAGATTCCGAATGCGTTTGGTCGGTTTTGCGTATGCCAGTTGTTCTTTTCATTTATAATCATGTCCATTTTAAACAAAAGAGACATAGTTAGAGCGGTGTCGGCCACACCACATCTCAGATTAAGACGGGGTTGACTTGTACACGTCACATATGACCCATGGATCGTTGTGCTAAAGTATCGATAGAATCCGAATGCGTTTGGTCGGTCTTCCGTATGTCAGTTGATGTTTTTCACTTAAAATGACGTCCTTTTGAAACAAAAGACGGACACTTTGAGTGGTGTCAGCCGCACCGCATGTCGGATTGAGGCGGGATGATTCGTACACGTCACATAGGACCCATGGATCGTTCTCCTAAAGTTACAATGGAAACCGAATGCGTTTGGTCGGTTTTCCGTATGTACTTAAAATGGTGTACATTTTAAAAAAAAGAGAGCCATTTAGACTGATCCCGGTCACACCGCGACTCGGATTGACCCGGATTGGCTCGTACACGTCACATATGACCCATGGATTGTTGTGATAAATTATCAAAAGATTCTGAATGCGTTTGGTCGGTTTTGCGTATGCCAGTTGTTCTTTTCACTTATAATCCTGTCCATTTTAAACAAAACAGACACAGTTAGAGCGGTGTCGGCCACACCGCGGCTCGGATTGAGGCGGGGATGATTCGTACACATCACATATGACTCATGGATCGTTCTCCTAAAGTTTCAATGGAAACCGAATGCGTTTGGTCGGTTTTCCGTATGTACTTAAAATGGTGTCCATTTTAAACAAAAGAGAGCCACTTAGACTGATCTCGGCCACACCGCGACTCGGATTGAACCCGGGTTGCCTCGTACAGGTCACATATGACCCATGGATTGTTGTGATAAATGATCAAAAGATTCGGAATGCGTTTGGTCGGTTTTGCGTATGCCAGTTGTTCTTTTTCACTTATAATCATGCCCATTTTAAACAGAAGAGACATAGTTAGAGCGGTGTCGGCCACACCGCGTCTCGGATTGAGACGGGGATGATTGGTACACGTCACATATGACCCATGGATCGTTCTCCTAAAGTTTCAATGGAAACCGAATGCGTTTGGTCGGTTTTGCGTATGCCAGTTCTTTTCACTTATAATCCTACCCATTTTAAACAAAACAGACACAGTTAGAGCAGTGTTGACCACACCGCACCTCGGATTGTGGCGGGGATGATTCATACACCTCACATATGACCCATGAATCGTTCTCCTAAAGTTTCAATGGAAACCGAATGCGTTTGGTCGGTTTTCCGTATGTACTTAAAATGATGTCCATTTTAAACAAAAGAGAGCCACTTAGACTGATCCCGGCCACACCGCGACTCGGATTGAGCCCGAGTGGGCTCGTACATGTCACATATGACTGATGGATCGTTGTGATAAATTATCAACAGATTCAGAATGCGTTTGGTCGGTTTTGCGTTTGGTCGGTTTTGCGTATCCTGTCCATTTTAAACAAAAGATAGACAGTTAGAACGGTGTCGGTCACACCGCACCTCGGATTGAGGCAGGATTGACTCGTACATGTCACATACGACCCATGGATCATTGTGCTAAAGTTTCGACACAGTCCGAATGCCTTTGGTCGGTTTTTCGTATGTCACTTGATGATTTTCACTTAAAATGACGTCTTTTTGAAACAAAAGACCGACACTTTTTGAGTGGTGTCGGCCACACCGCATCTCCGATTGTGGCAGGGTTGATTCGTACACGTCACATATGACCCATGGATCGTTCTCCTAAAGTTTCAACGGAAACCGAATCCGTTTGGTCGTTTTTCCGTATGTACTTAAAATGGTGTTCATTTTAAACAAAAGAGAGCCACTTAAACATATCCCGGCCAC
This sequence comes from Viscum album, assembly GCA_963277665.1. Lineage (NCBI taxonomy): Eukaryota > Viridiplantae > Streptophyta > Magnoliopsida > Santalales > Viscaceae > Viscum > Viscum album. Next base: position 1,499,109,992 of record OY728156.1, on the reverse strand, counting down.
ACCGCGACTCGGATTCATCCCGGGTTGGCTCGTACACGTCACATATGACCCATGGATTGTTGGGATAAATTATCAACAGATTCAGAATGCGTTTGGTCGGTTTTCCGTAAGCCAGTTGATGCTTTTCACTTAAAATGACGTCCTTTTGAAACAAAAGACGGACACTTTGAGTGGTGTCAGCCACACCGCGTCTCCGGATTGAGCTGAAACCACCGTGAAACATTCTAATTATTATTCGTGACGTGTACGCGCAGACGGTACGTCAATCGGACGTGCGGTTTGCCCGGTACGGATCAATATTCATGTTTTAAGTGATGCGCGTGCTTCGAAACGCGCGTGAGGGGGTCCAAACGGGCCGAACGATGTCGGAATGGCCTGAAATCAGACGATAAATACGGGTGAGTGATTTATGAAGTGGTCGAGCAGACGGCACGTCAATCGGACGTGCCGTGTGCCTGCGGTGACCGACAACGCAGTTATGGTGTCATAAACGGCCAAAACGGGCGTCCAACGGTCAAATTCATAGCGGACAACCACGGATTCACCCGAAACCACCGTGAAACATTCTAATTATTATTCGTGACGTGTACGCGCAGACGGCACGTCAATCGGACGTGCGGTTTGCGCGGTACGGCTCAATATTAGTGTTTTAAGTGATGCGCGCGCTTCGTAAACGCGCGTGAGGGGGGTCCAAACGGGCCGAACGATGTCGGAATGGCCTGAAATCAGACGACAAATACGGGTGACTGATTTCTGAAGTGGTCGAGCAGACGGCACGTCAATCGGACGTGCCGTGTGCCCACGGTGACCGACAACGCAGTTCTGGTGTCATAAACGGCCAGAACGGGCGTCCAACGGTCAAATTCATAGCGGACGACCTCGGATTGAGCTGAAACCACCGTGGAACATTCTAATTATTATTCGTGACATGTACGCGCAGACGGCACGTCAATCGGACGTGCGGTTTGCGCGGTACGGCTCAATATTCGTGTTTTAAGTGATGCGCGCGCTTCGTAAACGCGCGTGAGGGGGGTCCAAACGGGCCGAACGATGTCGGAATGGCCTGAAATCAGACGAAAAATACGGGTGACTGATTTCTGAAGTGGTCGAGCAGACGGCACGTCAATCGGACGTGCCGTGTGCCCGCGGTGACCGACAACGCAGTTCTGGTGTCAAAAACGGCCAGAACGGGCGTCCAATGGTCAAATTCATAGCGGACGACCTCGGATTGAGCTTAAACCACCGTGGAACATTCTAATTATTATTCGTGACGTGTACGCACAGACGGCACATCAATCGGACGTGCGGTTTGCGCGGTACGGCTCAATATTCGTGTTTTAAGTGATGCGCGCGCTTCGTAAACGCGCGTGAGGGGGGGTCCAAACGGGCCGAACGATGTCGGAATGGACTGAAATCAGACGACAAATACGGGTGACTGATTTATGAAGTGGTCGAGCAGACGGCACGTCAATCGGACTTGTCGTGTGCCCGCGGTGACCGACAACGCAGTTATGGTGTCATAAACGGCCAGAACGGGCGTCCAACGGTCAAATTCATAGAGGACGGCCTCGGATTGAGCTGAAACCATCGTGGAACATTCTAATTATTATTCGTGATGTGTACGCGCAGACGGAACGTCAATCGGACGTGCGGTTTGCGCGGTACGGCTCAATATTCGTGTTTTAAGTGATGCGCGCGCTTCGTAAACGCGCGTGAGGGGGGTCCAAACGGGCCGAACGATATCGGAATGGCCTGAAATCAGACGACAAATACGGGTGACTGATTTCTGAAGTGGTCGAGCAGACGGCACGCCAATCGGACGTGCCGTGTGCCCGCGGTGACCGACAACGCAGTTCTGGTGTCATAAACGGCCAGAACGGGCGTCCAACGGTCAAATTCATAGCGGACGACCTCGGATTGAGCTGAAACCACCGTGGAACATTCTAATTATTATTCGTGACGTGTACGCGCAGACGGAACGTCAATCGGACGTGCGGTTTGCGCGGTACGGCTCAATATTCGTGTTTTAAGTGATGCGCGCACTTCGTAAACGCGCGTGAGGGGGGTCCAAACGGGCCGAACGATGTCGGAATGGCCTGAAATCAGACGACAAATACGGGTGAGTGATTTATGAAGTGGTCGAGCAGACGGCACGTCAATCGGACGTGCCGTGTGCCCGCGGTGACCGACAACGCAGTTTTGGTGTCATAAACGGCCAGAACGGGCGTCCAACGGTCAAATTCATAGCGGACGACCTCGGATTGAGCTGAAACCACCGTGGAACATTCTAATTATTATTCATGACGTGTACGCGCAGACGGAACGTCAATCAGACGTGAGGTTTGCGTGGTACGGCTCAATATTAGTGTTTTAAGTGATGCGCGCGCTTCGTAAACGCGCGTGAGGGGGGTCCAAACGGGCCGAACGATGTCGGAATGGCCTAAAATCAGACGACAAATACGGGTGACTGATTTCTGAAGTGGTCGAGCAGACGGCACGTCAATCGGACGTGCCGTGTGCCCGCGGTGACCGACAACGCAGTTCTGGTGTCATAAACGGCCAGAACGGGCGTCCAACGGTCAAATTCATAGCGTACGACCTCGGATTGAGCTTAAACCACCGTGAAACATTCTAATTATTATTCGTGACGTGTACGCGCAGACGGCACCTCAATCGGACGTGCGGTTTGCGCGGTACGGCTCAATATTCGTGTTTTAAGTGATGCGCGCGCTTCGTAAACGCGCGTGAGGGGGGTCCAAACGGGCCGAACAATGTCGGAATGGCCTGAAATCAGACGACAAATATGGGTGACTGATTTCTGAAGTGGTCGAACAGACGGCACGTCAATCGGACTTGTCGTGTGCCCGCGGTGACCGACAACGCAGTTATGGTGTCATAAACGGCCAGAACGGGCGTCCAACGGTCAAATTCATAGCGGACGGCCTCGTATTGAGCTGAAACCATCGTGGAACATTCTAATTATTATTCGTGACGTGTACGCGCAGACGGCACCTCAATCGGATGTGCGGTTTGCGCGGTACGGCTCAATATTCGTGTTTTAAGTGATGCGCGCGCTTCGTAAACGCGCGTGAGGGGGGTCCAAACGGGACGAACGATGTCGGAATGGCCTGAAATCAGACGACAAATACGGGTGACTGATTTTTGAAGTGGTCGAGCAGACGGCATGTCAATCGGACGTGCCGTGTGCCCGCGGTGATCGACAACGCAGTTCTGGTGTCATAAACGGCCAGAACGGGCGTCCAACGGTCAAATTCATAGCGTACGGCCTCGGATTGAGCTGAAACCACCGTGAAACATTCTAATTATTATTCGTGACGTGTACACGCAGACGGCACCTCAATCGGACGTGCGGTTTGCGCGGTACGGCTCAATATTCGTGTTTTAAGTGATGCGCGCGCTTCGTAAACGCGCGTGAGGGGGGTCCAAACGGGCCGAACGATGTCGGAATGGCCTGAAATCAGACGACAAATACGGGTGACTGATTTCTGAAGTGGTCGAGCAGACGGCACGTCAATCGGACTTGTCGTGTGCCCGCGGTGACCGAGAACGCAGTTATGGTGTCATAAACGGCCAGAACGGGCGTCCAACGGTCAAATTCATAGCGTACGACCTCGGATTGAGCTGAAACCACCGTGAAACATTCTAATTATTATTCGTGACGTGTACGCGCAGACGGCATGTCAATCGGACGAGCGGTTTGCGCGGTACGGCTCAATATTAGTGTTTTAAGTGATGCGCGCGCTTCGTAAACGCGCGTGAGGGGGGTCCAAACGGGCCGAACGATGTCGGAATGACCTAAAATCAGACGACAAATACGGGTGACTGATTTCTGAAGTGGTCGAGCAGACGGCATGTCAATCGGACGTGCCGTGTGCCCGCGGTGACCGACAACGCAGTTCTGGTGTCATAAACGGCCAGAACGGGCGTCCAACGGTCAAATTCATAGCGTACGGCCTCGGATTGAGCTGAAACCATCGTGGAACATTCTAATTATTATTCTTGATGGGTACGCGTAGACGGCACGTCAATCGGACGTGCGGTTTGCGCGGTACGGCTCAATATTCGTGTTTTAAGTGATGCGCGCGCTTCGTAAACGCGCGTGAGGGGGGTCCAAACGGGCCAAACGATGTCGGAATGGCCTGAAATCAGACGAAAAATACGGGTGACTGATTTCTGAAGTGGTCGAGCAGACGGCACGTCAATCGGACGTGCCGTGTGCCCACGGTGACCGACAACGCAGTTCTGGTGTCATAAACGGCCAGAACGGGCGTCCAACGGTCAAATTCATAGCGGACGACCTCGGATTGAGCAGAAACCACCGTGGAACATTCTAATTATTATTCGTGACGTGTACGCGTAGACGTAATGTCAATCGGACGTGCGGTTTGCGCGGTACGGCTCAATATTAGTGTTTTAAGTGATGCGCGCGCTTCGTAAACGCGCGTGAGGGGGGTCCAAACAGGCCGAACGATGTCGGAATGGCCTGAAATCAGACGACAAATACGGGTGAGTTATTTATGAAGTGGTCGAGCAGACGACACGTCAATCGGACTTGTCGTGTGTCCGCGGTGACCGAGAACGCAGTTATAGTGTCATAAACGGCCAGAACGGGCGTCCAACGGTCAAATTCATAGCGTACGACCTCGGATTGAGCTGAAACCACCGTGAAACATTCTAATTATTATTCTTGACGTGTACGCGCAGACGGCACGTCAATCAGACGTGCGGTTTGCGCGGTACGGCTCAATATTAGTGTTTTAAGTGATGCGCGCGCTTTGTAGACGCGCGTGAGGGGGGTCCAAACGGGCCGAACGATGTCGTAATGGCCTGAAATCAGACGACAAATACGGGTGATTGATTTCTGAAGTGGTCGAGCAGACGGAACATCAATCGGACGTGCCGTGTGCCCGCGGTGACCGACAACGCAGTTCTGGTGTCATAAACGGCCAGAACGGGCATCCAACGGTCAAATTCATAGCGGACGACCTCGGATTGAGCTGAAACCAACGTGGAACATTCTAATTATTATTCGTGACGTGTACGCGCAGACGGCACCTCAATCGGACGTGCGGTTTGCGCGGTACGGCTCAATATTCGTGTTTTAAGTGATGCGCGCGCTTCGTAAACGCGCGTGAGGGGGGTCCAAACGGGCCGAACGATGTCGGAATGGCCTGAAATCAGACGAAAAATACGGGTGACTGATTTCTGAAGTGGTCGAGCAGACGGAACGTCAATCGGACTTGTCGTGTGCCCGCGGTGACCGACAACGCAGTTATGGTGTCATAAACGGCCAGAACGGGCGTCCAACGGTCAAATTCATAGCGGACGGCCTCGGATTGAGCTGAAACCACCGTGGAACATTCTAATTATTATTCGTGACGTGTACGCGCAGACGGAACCTCAATCGGACGTGCGGTTTGCGCGGGACGGCTCAATATTCGTGTTTTAAGTGATGCGCGCGCTTCGTAAACGCGCGTGAGGGGGGTCCAAACGGGCCGAACGATGTCGGAATGGCCTGAAATCAGACGAAAAATACGGGTGACTGATTTCTGAAGTGGTCGAGCAGACGGCACGTCAATCGGACGTGCCGTGTGCCCGCGGTGACCGACAACGCAGTTCTGGTGTCATAAACGGCCAGAACGGGCGTCCAACGGTCAAATTCATAGCGTACGACCTCAGATTGAGCTGAAACCACCGTGAAACATTCTAATTATTATTCGTGACGTGTACGCGCAGACGACACCTCAATCGGACGTGCGGTTTGTGCGTTACGGCTCAATATTCGTGTTTTAAGTGATGCGCGCGCTTCGTAAACGCGCGTGAGAGGGGTCCAAACGGGCCGAACGATGTCGGAATGGCCTGAAATCAGACGACAAATACGGGTGACTGATTTCTGAAGTGGTCGAGCAGACGGCACGTCAATCGGACTTGTCGTGTGCCCGCGGTGACCGACAACGCAGTTATGGTGTCATAAACGGCCAGAACGGGCGTCCAACGGTCAAATTCATAGCGGACGGCCTCGGATTGAGCTGAAACCACCGTGGAACATTTTAATTATTATTCGTGACGTGTACGCGTAGACGGCACCTCAATCGGACGTGCGGTTTGCGCGGTACGGCTCAATATTCGTGTTTTAAGTGATGCGCGCGCTTCGTAAACGCGCGTGAGGGGGGTCCAAACGGGCCGAACGATGCCAGTTGATGTTTTTCACTTAAAATGATGTCCTTTTGAAACAAAAGACATACACTTTGAGTTGTTCCAACCACACCGCGCCTCGGATTGAGGCGGGGATGACTCGTACACGTCACATATGACCCATGGATCGTTGTCCTAAAGCATCAACACATTTCGAATGCGTTTGGTCAGTTTTTCGTATGTCACTTTTTGTTTTCACTTAAAATCTTATGGAAATTCATATAGAATATTTTTATATCATATTTATTATGGATTAGATTTTAGTTGATCGTGCTATGAAACATTTCAGAGCTAATGAAATTAAGGAAGGTGGAGGGGATGTCCTGGGGGCTGTCCGGTGGGTGTCCGAGGGGCTGTCTGGGGACCAAAGAGGAGGGTGGGGGGGCTGTGCGGGGTATGTCCGGGGGGTTTTGGGGGGTTGTTCAGGGGGTTGTCCGGGGTTGTTCAGGGGGCTGTCCGGGGGTTGTTCAGGGGGTTGTTCAGGGGGTTGTCCGGGGGTGTTCAGGGGGCTGTCCGGGGGGTGTTTGGGGGGTTGTCCGGGGTCCAAGGGGGGGGGTGGGGGGGTTGTCCGGGGTCCAAGGGGGGGGGGGTGGGTGGGGGGGTTGTCCGGGGGGCTGTCCGGGGGGCTATCCGGGGTCCAGGGTGGAGGGTTGGGGGCTGTACGGGGGGCTGTCCGCGGGGGCTGTCCGGGGGGGCTGTCCGGTGGGTGTCCGGGGGGCTGTCCGGGGACCAAGGATGAGGGTGGGGGGGCTGTGCGGGGTCTGTCCGGAGGGTGTTTGAGGGTTCTTCAGGGGGTTGTCTGGGGTTGTTTAGGGGGATGTCCGGTGGTTGTTCAGGGGGTTGTCCGGGGTTGTTCAGGGGGTTGTCCGGTGGGTGTCCGGGGGGCTGTCCGGGGACCAAGGATGAGGGTGGGGGGGCTGTGCGGGGTATGTCCGGAGGGGCTGTCCGGGGTCCAGGGTGGAGGGTTGGGGGCTGTACGGGGGGCTGTCCAGGGGGCTGTCCAGGGGGCTGTCCGCGGGGCTGTCCGGGGGGTGTTTGGTGGGTGTTCGGGGTCCAAGGGGGAGGGGGGGTTGTCCAGGGTCCAAGAATGAGGGGGGTTGTCCAGGGAGTTCTCAAACACACAACCACTAAAAGACAACAACATCCATAAAAACAGACAATATATAAAAATAACTCAACTCCAATACTATACTACGAGTCTAGATAAAACCAACAACTAGAATAGATTAAACATCAAATCTCAAGTCAAAAATGTAACGGATCAATATGTCCCACATCAGCATCACCATCTCCATCATCATCATCATCATCGCCCTCGTCATCGTCCTCCTCATCGTCATCACCCTCCACAACGCCTTCCTCCTCGCCTTCGCCCTCCTCCTCGCCCTCCTCATCTCCCTCCTCTTCCGCATCAGACTGCTCGCCATCATCATCTTAAAGCTCGACATCGGCCTGACCACCACTGGAACTGCCACCTGGTGCACCATATATAGAATGTATCGACGACATGTATTCATCAATCGCCGGGCTGGCCTCTGCTGGAAGTGTTGGATGTAGAACTTCAATAAATTTCATAAATGCACTGTTTGCCCTTGCAGACTGTTCTGCCATCTCTGTGGCCCTTTTCTCAGCCTGTTCTGCCTGTTCCCTAACTTGCTGCAGCTCGGTGGCACTACAACTCGTACCTGAGGCAGGCCAATACCTCGTCGGGGCTATCCTAGGTCGGCAGCGTACTCTGCCAGAATGATCATCTCCCAACACCTGATGTAAGTGATCAGATGGCCCAAAATTGTCTGCTTCTTGGGCATCGAGGGCCTCTAAAGCATCCTGTTACAAATATAAATATATTGTTAAGTTACGAAATAGATATTAAAATATAAAATCAACAGATTAAAACTTACAATCTGCTGCTGAGTCGCTTCGTTGACAGCACGTCCATCCTTTTTTCATCTACTCAAGCAAAACAGTTTTGCTCGAGGCACACGTCCTTCAATATTTTGTACTTGCCTCTACAATGACATTGAAAACAAAATTTATATAAAGACTTCTGCAAATAATTAAATAATTGAGGAAACAAAAGAAAATGTAAGTCGTAAAGAAAACTTATAAACAATTGTCATACCTGCTGCCTCTCATGATCCGGCATCGTCGTGCGTCCTAGTGTATGGAGGTATTTTTTTGCATCAATGTTTTTTTTATTTTTTCCAGATGATTCCTAAATAAAATTCGATAATGCAAAGGAAAATATTAATGCAAAACTTGAAAGTTATTATTTAAATACCTCAAATGTAATTCATACCTTAAACTGGGTACTCGTCCAATGAGTAATCATCTGACGATACTGCTCTATAGGACAATCATCCACGACTGGTACCGCCTCTAACTCAGTGCCAAATTTAGCACGCCAGCCAATATACAGCTCATGCTTGTAGGCTCTCCAAAGCTCGCCTAAATCCTTTAGACGTTCCATTCGTGCACCCTCACCATCAAGAAAATTAAATCGAAGCTGAAATGAAAATATTAATTTATATAAATACAAAAAAAATTCATGGCATTAAATACAACAGATTTTTTTACCCATATCTCTGCCCAAGCTCTATCTTTGACCTCATGTGGCAAATGTCTCCACGACAGTGGGCTAACGGGAATGATGTCGGAGTATTTGGCAAGCGTCGCCATAAAACTCCGACATTGCTGCCCTGTTTTCTTAACCATCTGATTGTCTTCATTATATTCCACCATAACATGTGTGCGACGGTTCCACACCGAACGCATGCGTGTACGGCCCCGCCCCCGCCTCCTTTCAGTAGATGTATCTGTCATGAAAGAAAAACAAATATTTTATCAAAACATGTTATAATGAAAATAAATATTGCTATAAAAATTTGATAGGGTTTTATAAATATACCTGTGCTAGTCTGATCAATGAGTGGCGCCGGATCCACAGAACCTGATGGAACACCCTCTGGTGGAACAGGAGTCGAAGACGATGGAATATAAAAGCTCGGAGAGACAGAAGTAGAAGGAAAAGAAGATGGAACAACTGTATGACCTAATGCTGGCTGGGGAGTGGGAATCATCATGGGATGTGAAAATGATGGGGCAGAAGATGCAGAAGGTAGCGAAAACATGAGAGGTCTAAATATCCCGTGTGTCCCTAACGACACACCGGGATCAGAATGTGGGAAGGCTGAAATGTCAGTGGGAGGGGCAGGGTCTAGTCGGGCACGCGCAGCTCTATGTCCACCTCTGGTACGAACCCTCCTCGTACCACCGGCCTGAGTACTAGGACCAGTACTAGGCTCCTCGTCGAATAACTGTCGACGTAATGGTGGATCCTACAAAAAAGTTTACAAAAAAAATTAATCACATGACATTATATATTCTGTAAATATATATATATATATATATATATATTTGAAATAAAGTACTCACTGTAGGCACTAATGGTGTAATGCCCATCTCCTCCATCCGACGATTGTTCTCCGCCATTTTTTTTCTTCGTCTCTCTTCAATTGGCTTCATTTCCTGCATTGGAAAACAAATATGTAATTAATTAGAAAAAGAAAATTAATGTGTAAACCAAAAAACTAAATATATGAGAGAATGAGGGGATTCATTGGTAATTTAGCTATCAATTGTTTTAGAAGAGCTTGAATGAATTTAATAAAACATACAAGTTGTAATGTTCACCAAGTTAGAAATATTGTTTGATTTGGTTTGAATACAGTTCAATTCCAAATTAGAAAATGCAATTCAAATAAAACAGCAACCAATAAACATTGAAAATTCACATAACGGTCAAGTCAGCTAAAACATATTTGTGATCAATACTAAATAAATATGAATATTACCAACCTTAACAACCCAACTCGAGGTAAACCAAAAGAATTGAGAACATGGATGAATGATTCTATATATTTCCAACCACAACTTCAGGTTCACAATCAACTCTGACAATTGAGCTATTGGAGTCATCAAAAGAAATAAATGGATTGGTTCCAATGGCAATAGGGACAGTGTCAATTCCATCATCAGCATCATCAAAAATATGTCTTGGAATTACTTCAACTACGACACCAAATTCAGGTTGAAGTTGATCTTTGACATAAAAAACTTGTTTAGCCATTGATGCCAACACATATGGTTCTTCGGTTGCAAGAGTGCGGGTCATATTAATTACTCGAAATCCACAATCATCAATAAATGTGCCATGTCTCGTCATCGAATCAAACCAATGGCATTTCATCATTGTGACTCGTCCATGAGAGTAATAATCCAATATTATTATTTTCTCAACGACTCCATAATAACCCACATTTTCAAGTCGCGGTCTACTATCTGATGCGCTGGCATAACAATCTGTTGTGGCAGTAACCATAATACCATCATGTTGTGTTCTCATGTTTTTGGCTCGTTCAGTGACAATAAATCTGTACCCATTGATAACAATTGATTTACAGTCACGAACCACGGTATTAGGACCAAAAGCCAAAGCTCTTATTTCCTCAGAGACAGAGTCAGCAGACAAACTCAATACCTGCAATATAAATGACAGTTAAACTTAAGTAAATATTGAATTAATTAATTTAAACAGTAATATTTTTACCTTCAATTTTAACCAAGCAGAAAACTCTTTGCTATGCAAAGTCTCTCTCCTTCTCAAAGATAAAGAACGATGCTTCCTATTTATCATTGTTTTATGTTCCCTGTAGATAAAAAAATATGAATAGTTTAACAGATATATATGTAAGATATACATATTCAATTTTGTTACCTGATATAGTCATCGAACAAATCACAGTTGAACAAAACTGTGCGATGTGCCATCTCCCGCTCTTCATGGCTTAATGTCTTCAATGTATATGATCCAGGAATTCCTCCTGTTTGAGGAAGTGATGGAAAACTGGGTTCAATTTGTTCATATTGTTCTTCTTCATTTCTCATTGGTCTGTTCATTCTTGTAGTAAGATCAGACAAATACATTGAACAGAAATCCATACATTCTTGAGCTAAGTAACCGTTCACGATAGAACCTTCGGGATGATTCTTGTTTCGAACATAAGACTTTAATGTGAACATATTTCTTTCAGTTGGATACATACAACGAAAAGAAACAGGTCCTCCGAGAAGTATTTCAGTTGGAATATGGACAGTCAGATGCAGCATGCATGTGAAAAATGACGGGGGAAATATTTTCTCCAACTCACACAAAATTAATGGGGCATCTGTCAACATTTTTTGCAAGAAAGACTTGGACAACTTCTTAGCACAAAGATCTCTAAACAAATGGCACAACCGAATAACACCCACCCTTACATTATTGGACAAAAGATGACGGATTGCTATTGGAAGCAACTCATGCAGTAGAACGTGATAATCATGAGTCTTCAAAGATTTTAGCTTCAACTCTCTTCTGTTGACCCGTTTAGATATGTTTCTTGAATAGCCATCAGGAACTCTAATAGTCTCTAATACTTCCAAAAATTGTTTTTTTTTCAGTAGGTGTCATCACATAAGAAGCACATGGAAGTTGCCATTTATTTTCACTGATACGCACAGGATGCAATTCTGGTCTGATGCCCCAATCCACCAAGTCACGTCGAGATCGTAAATCATCTTTTGTCTTCCCCTTGACATTTAGAAGAACTGAAAGCAACATTTCACATATATTCTTTTCAATATGCATTACGTCTAAGCAATGACGTAGCAAATTGGTTGACCAATAAGGCAAATCAAAAAAGATACTCCTCTTCCTCCAATTGTAACAGGTTTCTGTGGAAACATTCTTTCTCTTTCCAGATTTCATTTGACCCTTCCCGAACGAAAAACTGAAATCTTTCAATTCATTAAGCACATCAGTTCCAGACATACGCTGAGGTGGATCATCGGTCTCTATAGTATTATCAAATCTTCGACGATTCATTCTATATGGATGATCCTTTGGCAAAAATCTTCGATGTCCCATAAAACTGAAACTACAACGATGTTTCAGTCTTCTGGATCGCGTATTCTTCATACAAACTGGACATGACAGTTTCCCCTTCGTGCTCCATCCAGACATCATTGCATAAGCTGGAAAATCATTGATTGTCCACATAAGCGCAGCGCGCATCTGAAATATGTCTTTCGAACATGCATCGTATGTGCGCACACCCACATCCCAAAGAAGCTTCAACTCTTTTATTAAAGGTTGCATGTATACATCAATATCAATTCCAGGATCAGAAGGACCAGATATGAGTATACTCATGAAAGTGAAAGGTTTTTTCATACACAACCATGGGGGAAGATTATAAATGTGTATAAAAACTGGCCATGTACTGTGCGAAGTAAGCATCTGCCCAAACGGATTAAAACTGTCGCATGAAAGACCCAACCTCACATTACGCACGTCAGCTGCAAAATCAGGATGTCGAGCATCAAATCTCTTCCATGCAAATCCATCTGCAGGATGAACCAACTCATCATCAGTCTTCTTTCTCTCGGTATCATGCCATCTCATTTTTATTGATATGTCATCAGACATAAAAAGATTCTGGAGTCTGGGGATCAATGGAAAGTGCCACATTACTTTCTGTGGAACGCGGGATGGTGTTCCATCATATTTTGACTTCCAGCGGGATGTGCCACATTTTATACAATCATTTCGTTCAGTGGTTTCCTCCCAGAATAAACTGCAATCTTTCGGGCAAGCATGAATTTTGTTTCTTGAAAATCCAAGTTCCTCAACTAACTTCCATGCCATATAGTGGTTTGAGGGAATATCTGCATCATCTGGAAGTAAATCCTTCAAGAGGGTAAGAATGTAATCGATTGCTGTATTAGAAATCCCATACATAGTTTTCCCATGAAATAATCGGATTAAAAATTCCAGCTTTTTCATTTTATCGCATTGCCGATATACTGGAGTCGTGGCAGCATCATTCAATTTTTTCACCCTATCAATATCATCATTTTCACTAGATGCATCAGCTGTCCTCATATCGAAGTCTTCTTGAGTCGAAATCCTTTCTTTTTCATGATGACGAATAAACGGAAACCGATCATCTAACAAATTCTCCATTCCAGTCTTTTCATTTCGATCATCACCAATTTGAGATTTCGTTTTCTCCCCATTGTGATACCACAGAAAGTAGTTTGCTTGAAACCCATTTTTGGTTATGTGGTAGCTGACTTCTTCACGGCTCAACCAAGGTCTACCAACACAATTGGAACATGGGCAGTGTATGCGACCACTATCTGAAGCATTGCGAAATGAAAAATCTATAAAGCTCTCCAAATTGTTTTGAAAATCATCTGAGATCCGATCGGTTTCATACATCCAACTTCTGTCCATTCTGTAAAAAGAATTTATATAAGTCATTTTGTCATAAACAATTCAATAGGAATTAACTATAATAGAATATACATTTAAGTAAACGATAAAGGAATAAAATAATCAAGGTATCAACTACACATGTCAAAAAAACATACAAATGTGTTATTGAAAAAAATGTAAAACCAACAAGAACTTAATGTGTTATATCACATAACAGCATGACTCATCCCATAACCATATTAGTAGGGTATCATGAACATGAATAACATCAACCTTGTGCCATCCTTCTACCCTACATGACCCCAACCACATGCCACATCTTATTATAGCCTTATCACATCACACCTCACCGAAAAACACTAGGGAAATCATAGTACATCTCACCTGAAGACACATGGACAATCACATCGCATCTTTCCTAAAAACACATGGCCAATCACTTTTGAAGGAAGAGTAGGGAAGACATGGTAGCTATCCAAACATATAACCACCATCCTAGATATTAGAAAAAATACCCATAACTCAAAACCTCTGATCGTTGGTAAGTTTATCCAACTCTGGTTGGGAATGTGTAGAAATAACATAAAAATACATGATATATAGATAGCACAAAATACTCAACCTATGGGTTCACATTAACTACATAAATGATATTAACACATAAATCATTTTGAATCAAATTTCTCCGGACATCCCCCCACTCACCCCAGACTCGGACAACTCCCCAATTACCTCGGACATCCCCCACCCCTCGGACAGCCCCCCACTCACCCCGGAAATCCCCCCACCCCTCGGACAGCCCCCCACTCACCCAAGACAACCCCCACCCCTCGGACAGCCCCCCACTCACCCCGGACAGCCCCCCACTCACCCCGGACAGCCCCCCCACCCACCCCGGACAGCCCCCCCACCCCTCGGACAGCCCCCCACTCACCCCGGATAGCCCCCCACACACCCCGGACATCCCCAACCCATCGGACAGCCCCCCCACTCACCCCGGACTCACCCCGGACATCCCCCACTCACCCCGGACAGCCCCCACCCCTCGGACCCCCCCCACTCACCCCGGACATCCCCCCACCCCTCGGACAACCACCTGGACAGCCCCTAGCAATACCAAGATTTCTAAGAACCGAAAATTTATAAATGATATTAACACATAAATCATTTTGAATCAAAACAAGTCATACACCCAAGATTCAATGTCCCAACACACACCCAAATAAAACACACACCCAAAACAAGTCATACACACCCAAAACAGTAGATGAAAAACATAAAAATGATAGATTAGAAGTGTAGAACTAATAAATTTAATGAAAACAGAAAACACAAAACAGAAAACAAATAAGATAAAGATATAGCCGTGTCCTTTAGGGAAAATCAAAATAGAAAATAAAAAATAGATTAACAGCATTAAAAATAACATATGACTTACAGATTTGGAGTTCTCACCTAAAAAATTGACTAATTGAAGATGGGGAAGGAGTTCTCCAACCTGGGTGAGAGCACCTGGGTGAGAGCTTCGGCAGAGGGGATGAGAGCTTCGGCAGAGGGGATTTAGGGCTGCAGTCGCACGGGAAGGGAAAGAAACCGGGCTTCTGTTTATGAGGGAAACATTCCCAACGGTTTTAAAAAACCGTTGGGATATGAATTCTATACCAACGGTTTAAAAAAACTGTTGGTATACATCCTTCCCAGGAGACTTTTACCAACGGTTTAAAAAAACCGTTGGTATACATCCTTCCTAGGAGGACTTTTACCAACGGTTTAACAAAACCGTTGGTAAAAGATGGCCTTTCTCATGGATTTTTCCATCATCAGGAACGCCTTCACCGCCATGGTCTCCCAACTAAATTGAGAAATGAACCCCACTTCCATTCATGTGATCATGTGGAAAGGGTTTCTAGGGTTCCACAAGGCTGTTTTCTGGACCACCGGGATGTTTTTGGATATCATGTAGATGATGGATCATGTGTAGTATGAGGGGAAAGTGGTGGTTGGTGTGGAGTATGATTCATCATTAGAGGCAGGAAAACCAGAGGAATCATCATCGAAGGTAGGGGAGTCAGAGGAGTCATCATTAGAGGTGGTGCAGAAGGTGGTGGCATGTGAGTCAGAGTTTTGCATGGTGTATCTGGAGGAGATGGTAGAATGTTGTGTAGTGGTGGCCATTCCCTACTCCCATACCTTTCGTTGTGACTCCATATACAAGTGGCTCAAAACCTCTCAGAGTTTACCCATATATCACTTTAGGGTGCCCGCTAACCTTTCTGGGGATTCTTGTGTCTGTGAATTTTCAAATTTTGAATGAGAGTACCCATTGTGAAAAACAGTATAATATTGTCATCATTGTGATGGTTTATGTGTTTGATTAAGATCCCAAACTTAAATGAGGACCCATTTGAAGCCTAATGACTCATGACAAAGGATACCTAAATGGGAATATGATGATTCAGAACAAGGATACATGAATATAAAAATTATTTTATATCTGTAAATGTATTTTATTTAATATAATTAATATAATTAATAATTAATAATATAATCAATATTTCATAATATATTTAATATAATTTTAAATTTTAAAAAATACATAAATAAATAAATATAATTAAAAAAAATAAAAATATACATAATTACAAAGTAATATTTATATAGTTATAACTATATTTAAAGAATTGAAAACATGTATTTATAAATTTAATTATAAATATATATTAATATATATAAATATATTTAATTTTAAATAGAAACTTATTTATATTATTATAAATATATAATAATATATATAATAAATAAATTTATTATAAATTTATAATTATATAAATATATAATAATTTATTTACAATTATATTAATATTTTGAAGAAATTTTTGTATATTAATTTATAATTTTAAATATACGTATATATATATTTCAAAATTAATAACATTCAATAATAATAAAATAATAATATTTCATAGTAATTGAATCAATAATATAAATTAATAAGAAATAAGCCCATAAATTTTGTAAACTGTAAATGTAATTTTTTTGAACAATAAGGTTTGTGTCATGTAAATTAATTTTTGTTAATATTTTTTTGAGTTTCTTTTCATTTTTCAATAATTTATTATATGTTTAGTCAGTGTCAAAAATTTCATTTAGATTTTATTTATAATTTATAATTTATACATTTTCAAAGTCACATACATGAAACATAATAATGTTTTAGGTATGTGACTTTGAAATTCTAAAAATTATAAAGTATAAATATAATGTAAATGAAATTTTTTATACTGATTAAACATATAATAAATTATCAAAAAATGAAAATAATTTTTCAAATAAAATTTAATGAAAAATAACTTTAAAGGGACAAAAAATATTTGCTTAAAAATATAATAGTCTTACATATTTTTTTAACATTTCCTTAACCACTTGAAATGAGATATACATGAAGAGAATAAATAAATTTTCAAGGTTTAGATCCCATTTCTAGTAGTGAAAGAAATTTCATAATAATTTATAAGTATAAATGTTATGTTACAAAAAAATTTATAAGATATAAACAATAAAAAAAATATTAGTGAAATTTTAAACTATTCAGAGTTTGTTGTTATTTATTATTAGTTCACGTAAATTAGTTTTTGTTTGATATATTTTTGAATTTATTTTTATTTTTTTAAAACAAAAATTAATTATCTCAATAAATAGGGTTTTTAATATATATAAAGGGATATCAGAATACATCAATGTCGATGACCCTCATTACCAAAACCCGACATATGAACCTCACACCCACTCCATGTCCGATGTATTTGTCTTAATGGTGTCCTAGCTATAGTCGTGGGTTCCTCCTCTTGAGGTGTTGTGGGATCCGCATCATGATACTGTGTAGAGGACTACCCAAAATTATATGTGGATAGATTTCCAATAAAATATGTGGATCCATATGGACCTGGAGCTCCTAAATATAGAAGAAGTTTGATATCAAAGAATTCATCATCAACAAGAGTGGGGTCTACCACAAGTTGTGTTACCACACCTAGGTTGTAGTCCATCACAATCAGCTGAGATAGAGATGACATATGTGGCATATAAACCTCTCCTGACTATGAAAGATTTTTAGTTTATTGCCCATGATCATCTCTCTACGGTGAAATAACATCTGCATGAGCCTCTCTCCAACCTCTATGTCCCCACCTTTTCCCTTGTCGATGTCATCATATCTATCCTCTAGTAGGAGGTGGTGGTGGTGGTGAATTGTTCTCAATAGACACAACAGAGACATCATCATCCCCATTAGCCTCAGTTAGAGCATGTGGATCGAGATATAAGTATGGATCTTCATCATAGACACTCTCATGTATAAAATGGAGAGGATCTATGAGAGCCACCATATCTGAGTTCACTACATCTTGCCTAATAAATTATTCCTATTGATGATTTGTGATATGTACAAGATGATAATGGTCATCTGACTGCAAATTAAATAACATTCAAATTAATACAAAACATGATCTAAACAAATATAATAAATCTTAGAAAACATGCCAACAACTAAATTCCTATCCCCTGAAGTGTAAGGTATATGATCACGTGCCATCAATACCAATATTCATAATCCCACTAATCATATTACCAATAGTGTGTTGTAGGATATCTGTGCTGAAAGATACCATATTGGGAATGCATGTCCCAATAATCAATATAATGTGCATGAAACTGCATCCGGTCCATCGTCCATCTACTTGTAAGCATAATGTAATGTAACCCATCAACATGTTGTGGTGAAATGGGGATATGATGTATATAACCAATTGGAACATGATTCGGTCTGGCTGGTGAGACTCAATGATGTTGAAGTGGATGAGTGACACTAATAAACCACGATCTCCAATCATAGATGTGCAGTATTGTGGAAGTGATGTGTAGAAAAAACCGGTATACAGGGTCTATAAAACCTGAAATTTAAACTCAAAAAATAATTCATAAATTAGAAGAATAATTTTACTAATATAACCTTAAAATATATTAAAAATAATAATATAAAAATTAATTTTTCTACAAAAAATAGTGTTTAACTTACATCAGCAGGCTGTATAGCATCAAATATCCATTGAAATCTATGCACACTATGTCTCGAAGTATGTTCATAATGCTGAGACTGACTCCAACTGGTTAAACAGAAGTAATATATGATAAGTTTATAAATTAAATTAATAAATTTACTAAATAACTCTAAGTAATGAAATAAATATACCATAATCCCCAAGGAAAGTCACAAAATAGGTGTTGTAGTAGTGGCATGACAACTCTAGCATCGATGCATGAAAAACACTCCAAAAGACCACATCTATACCAAATCTATACAACCTACAATTTTCTTCACATTAGGTCAACAACCGGTAGATAGACATATATACATATGTGATAATACAATGGACCCCCATATTTATTTATCTGTTTGGTTATGATCCTCAAGTAATGGTAGATACATCAAGTGTACTAAGGTGGTGGAGTATTCCACACACAAAATGACTCTGATTAGTCACATAATATATTCATGTGTGTGTTAAATAAACAACTCCTCATATGCATGATCATGAATGATGAAAAAATTCTCATTATAACACCCCATGATCATGTAGAAACCCTAGAGGACACACAGTATCCTAATGAATTTAACACCTAGTAGAGGTGTATGACCGCACACCAGTCGCTAATAGTGGAACCTGTAACTGCTTTTCTATGGATGGGTAGATATGTAGATGATTTCCTATAATGTAATGGTCATATCCCCCTCAGGGTGATAAAATTTATGTGTCTCTATCCTCCATCTATCAACTAGCACAACAATCAACTGGTGATCAATGGTCTTGAAGTAGCACATGCCGAATCTATAAAATCCAGCATGTCTAAGGTATGAAAAATAGATACTAGAGGTGAGCCATGATTAAAATGATGTTCTTTCAGAACAAAAAGAGGTCTAACAGGTATTCATGCGAACAAATCGTGGGACAAGTGTGACTGCTAGATATATAATAGAGGCTTATCTATTTGAATGTATGAATATAGAACATTAATTTAGATATCTATTTAACGCATACATGTTTTTACTATTTTTTATAATATATAATCTTTGTTTTTTTATTTTTCATAAATATGAATTATTTTATTTCAAGTTACTTCATATGTACTTTGAGATGAATTTATTTTTAATTGAAATTAATGCTTGTGGATAAAAGTAGAAATTCTATTATAGAGAAAAATAGAGAAACATATGCATGTGACTATAAAATGGTTTCAAAATATAGAAAGGGTTTTCACACATATGTATAATTTATTTCTGGTCAAATCCTTGAGAATTTTTTTAAAAGAACCAACTATATTAATCTACAGTTTTAGTTAATTAAACATGTGTATAAACTGTGAGTTTTAGTTTTAAATTAATTTAATATAAATTTTTATTTGGAAAAAAAATTCAACCCCCTCTTAACTATTTACTCTGACCAAGAAACCGTGACAATGAAAAAATGACTACATATACAAACTTTGACATTAATGATAGAGTACATGAATCATTTTAACTATTAGATAATCACGTATTTCATCTAGGGAAAAGTGTCCTCGTGTGAGATTAGTGGATTCATATACTGCACCTCCATCCAAGTGCCCATTTGTTGGTACAATCCATCTCATTCCGAATACGATACGACTTTTCTCTCTCTTTTAGTCGCAACCTAGTAATGTTCGGTAGAAGCATGTGTGTTCCATAAAACAGTTGTAAATTCTGATATTCTCCAATAGGCATCCATAGAGAAATTTAGTAGTCATTAATACTCTCTAGTCGATAAACTAGATCAATGAAATTCTCGCAATATAAGTGTATGAATGTACATGTTTTGATCACATGGCCATAAGGATATTGTAATGCATTAAAGTTTCCACAATCACAATAATGATACTCTAATAAACTAACTCACACACAACCACTGCTACTACCAATAGAATCATGGGGCTCAACAACCTGAAATATTTTATCTACATGATCGAATGAAGTGTCTCTAAATTTTTAAGCCTCCTAAATAACTCTATCTATCTTGTATTAGAAATGGAGACCATATCACATCCCTCCTTTTAGACCCTCTTCATCATGTTTTCCTCATTCCACAAAATACTTTACACTATGATATAAGGTCTCTTACACCAAAACTATAATATATATTTAAAACATTATACTAATATTATATTATAATTGCAACTCTATTATTTAACATACAATATAATATTATTAATTACCTATGATGGTTAATATCTAAACTCCCTTGAAAACTCTATTTATACATTATATTATGTTGTTCATCATATGTCCATATATTCTACCATAATCATACACCAAAAACCATTTATTCTTTGGAATTTTCACTATGTTATCATAAAATTTCAAATTAGATCTATGAAAATATTCGATACTCTCCTACATCCTTTTTTAGGCTCGTATGCTAAAAAAATAAGTAATTGGAACAAATATGAAAATAACCATGAAAACTATTTTTAAAACAAAAAAGTATATTGATATATATTTTATGATTTCTTTCTTCATGGACTCATCCTTGAAATTATTTTGTAAATTTCTGGTAATGTGTCAAATACAATATTGATGATGGACATAGGGTGGTCTATTTGACTGACCCTCATAATTTACTGCCTCCTTGATTGCTCTATGGGATATGAAATAAGAAAAATCCATTTTATGTAGGTAAAAAAATATGTAAGGTAGCCCATAAACCATCTCCATGATGAGAAGTTATCCTCATAACGATAGAAAATTCCAAAGATAGAGGGGATAAATTACCATATTGTGGGGTGGTGATCAATAAAGTTATGGTATAATTTCCACACAACATTTTTCTATAAATGTGTATAAACTTCTTGAAATGTCTAAAAGAAACCACACATTGTAAAAATGTCCAAAACAATCAATCAAACACAACAATCAATTAATCAACTTGGTTGTTTTGGTTAATATATTGAATAGTATGTGAGTGATAGATAACTAGATTTTTGTGATGTAAAATCACTATAATCTATGGTAAAAATCAGTAAGAGTGATCCTAGTCATCGTAAAATTTCATAATATACTTCTTTTGTGTTTCCCATGACTTATAATAAGATATTTGATACACAAAAAGATGTTTGATTCTCTCCACCACCAGAATGATAGGAATGGATTGACATGCTCTTATCATTTCAAAAATAATAGTTAAAAACTTAGTATCTAATGTTGAGTGTTCCTTTTATAATATTGGGTTCACACAAGTGTGTGGAGTAAATCTAGTGATTCACTAATAGTGAAAAGTTTCATCAAATATAGTTCCCAAATGCATCCAATAGTTTGAATCATATTTGTCACATCAGATCACATAATAAGATCTATTTGACTTTTTTACAACATAATTATAATGTTTTTCAATGTGATATCATTTTATCAAATTTTTAATTACTTATTTGTTGTGAAATTATATTATAATATATATAACACCTTAATATGACACTTTATTAGTTCCAAAAATAATTCCTAGAAAAACTATACTAGGACTAATAACTGACCAATCAAATTATGGAAAACAATTCATGCCTTCATTCGACCATGATACCAATAGTGGATAATGGTTCAAAGATCAGTTGAACCTCACTAGAGTGGACATAGAATGTTCTCCTACACACTCTTCTTCTTCAAATTTCTCATAATATTATTGTTCTAAATTGTCATAATCCTCCAAATTATCGACCAATGCATCTAAAGAATGTGGAGAACTATCCATGCGAACATCACTTACTTTATAAGACATCACAACTTGAGGATATAAAAATATGGATTGAGGATATGATGGAACAAATACCATTGATGATGGAATTTATTAATGTGTTATAACATGAGGATATGACATTGTATCATGAATTTGTGATGGACCAACTTCCAATTTCAATGAAACCTCCACTATAGCTATAGGGACATACAAATCCATTATTTGATTATGAGGTTAATACAACGCAATTGAAAGTATGTGTTCCCATTATCCATCACCAATTACTAGATAGAAAACATAAAAAAAAACTATCATTAAATTTTATATGTTTGTATATGATGGACTCTATCACTTGATTCACCATCAGTTTTATCTTTCAATAAATTTTTTTGAATAGATTCCAAAGTTGTATAGTATTCAATCATCACAACTACTTCTGGTCATATACTATAACTAAATAGTTTTCTAGTCTCAATTATTTTAATTTTGAAATAAATATAGGAAGACAATATTTGTTTTCTAAAATAAACCATTGTTATTAATTAAATCGAATCAGAGAAAAAAAATATGAATTTAAAATATTTCCACATTTCAATGGAATATCTCACTTAGTATTTGAGGGGGATTTAAGATCACCATATTATCTCATGCTATTAATTTTTTTGTATGAATTATTATAGAAATTTAGGTTTGAATACTATTCCCTATACCAAATCAATATGTTCACATAGGGCACGAAATTTCTTTAGAGAGACAAAAAGAAATTAGAGCACAAAAATCAAATATATTAAAGCAAAGATGAATTTTTATTTACAAATACCACATTTTGGTTGTAAGTTCTTAAAGAGTTATTTTTAATTGAAAAATTATTTTTAAAATAATTTTCATAAACAAGGAGTAAATTAATGTGTATACTATTTTCTATGATTTATGTTTTGAATAATTTCAATCTGGACACTTAAAATGTTCCAAAAGGTTATATTTTGTTATAAAAAATTCCTTTAATTTAATTTTTTTTATTAAGAATACACGTTGGTTGATTTATTTTAAATTTTTAGATTTTTGATGACCCATTTACTTATACTAATCAAGACATATAACACTTATAAATTGTATTGGAGAATTATTCCACATGTCTGATTGGGTTTTAGTTTATTTTTTCTATACATTATGAAGTTTAAAATTAAAAATGTAAATGTTTGTGTTGCTGATGGTATTGTTTTTCTATTTTTGGTATGATATTGTACTATTGTACTTATAGGGGATTTTTTTTAATTTTATGATTTTTTAACAATGGTTTATATATAATCTATGTGGAAAACATTTTATTCCTAATTTTCAAGTCGTTATTTTTGTACCTTGCATGAAAACATAAAAAATATTTATCACATTTATTTTTTTTATAAAAAATGAAATGATAAATATTTTACCATTTTAGTTATTTTATAAATAATGTTTTCAAAGAATCTAAATTTAAATTTTTTGGAGATTGTTTACCATGTCAGTTATTTCATAACCAATGTTGTAAACCATCTCTAAAAATTATTTTTTAATTTTATGTTAAAATCGGTTTTTTGAAAACCAAAGTAAGAAAAAAATATAATATAATTTATCATGTCAGTTATTCGAAAGACTACATGATAAAATATTTATAAAATTATTTTTCTTAAAAAATGGTATTATAATTTATTTATCACATCGATTTTTCATACCCAACTTGATAAACCTCCTTAATATTTTTGTATTTATAATGTTGATTATTTTTAATATATGTTAAAAATAGATTTACAACATCACCTACAATAATGTCATGGATTAACCAATTTTAAAAAACAAAAAATGATATAAGAACCGTTTTTTCACTAGTGATGGTGTGACTAATATGACTCAAAGTACATGATTTCTGTTTAAAAATGACCTTTTAGTTAAAAATGTGGGTCACTCACTGATAAACTAGAAAAAATAGTTTTGTTTTCATGATATTTTAGAAAACATATCCATATAACATTTTTATGTATAGGAATCATCCGCATGTCAATCTGACACACAATGTGGCCAGTATTTCTTAATTCACATGTTTTTATTTAAAATCGACATTTTATTTCAAAACACATGTTTCATACTGAAAAATATGAAATTGCACTCATATTTTCTTAATAATTTATGAAAATGATCTATAAATCAACATGATGGGTAGGAATCAACCACATAGTAATCCAATACATAGTGTCTCTAGTATGACTTGAAGTGTATGTTTTCAGTTTAAAAGTGACATATTATTAAGGAATTGTTTTATATTTATATACAATTTATTTCATTATAGTATTATAATCAAAAGATTTGTTTTTTATAGAGGTGCAATATTTTTTTCAAGCTCTGGTGGTTTGTTTGGAAACTTGTTGAACGATAAGACTATTTTGATAGGGGTTGGGGTCCAAAGGTAATTAAACATTAATGTTTTTGAATTTTTTGATATTTGTGACAAACTATTGGTATTGATGTAATTGTACAAACTAATGTTTGAAATATTTTGAGTACAATGTTTTATTACTAAATATCACTCTTTTCAAAAGTGCTAGAAATTTGATTTATCATATATAAAAAAGAATTATTAAGCTAAGAATTGTTAAAATGCTTTACCTTTATCAGCACTAAAATAAAAGCCCTGACAATGGTTCTATTTATTAGTGATTTTGTTTAAAGATCATATTTATTAGTTTTTATGTTTAAATACCCCCTTTATCAGTTCTTTTTTAGCACTTATTAAAATTAAAAAAATTAATTAAGCACTCACCACCCCCTCAACCCGCTCCCACTCTCATGAATGCCCCTTTTTCAGTTCTCACAATGACCCTTTTCGAGAGATTTTACATTTCTTACCATCATGTTTACCTACACGCATGTCTGGAATCAATCATGTGACCTCACATGTGAAATTATAAAGACTTTAACACTACCTAAAGCTTGTTTTATTTCATATTTGATTATATTTATATTTATTTATATATATTTGTATAAATATTTTTTATTCATGTATATATATATAATTATTTTTAAATACATTTATAAAATATATGTTTGTGTGTGTGTGACACACACACTTTATTTTATCATGTTCATGTGTATCACCTTTTTTTATTTTCTATTACTTTTTGTAAATCTTCTTTCCCATTTCCTTTTTTCGACATTTTTTCCATAGCCACATCGATTTGTTTTTTCTATAAATGCTCTAATTATAAACAAAACTACTCTTATGAAGGTGTTATTTCAAACATGCTCTATATTTCATATTTTCTTATACAATCACATTTGAGTTTCAATATTTCTAATCTTATCTCGAAGCGATATCTCTCTCTTCTTTTCAAAATTTCCCTCAAATTCATCTCTTGAAATAAATTTTTAAAACAACAATTATTATAACTATTTCCATTTACACTTAACTAATCTAGATCATATCTTGGGTAAACTTATATATCAAATCTCAATTAAATCAAGGATCATTGTTCCTATGTATCAAACCGGTCTTGTTTCCTTAATATCCCATCATTTTTTAGAGTCAAGCTAACTCTATATAAAAAATCCTTCTTTTATATGTAATCTTTGATATGTTTCTATATGAATAAATGATGGTATAATAAATGAATGATGTGAATTTCATAGTTTTTTAGTGATTATAAAAGTCATAAAGGTATGTTTTTGATGATGCATTTATTATATAAAGAGTTTTTCTTTGGTTCACAATTACTTCTTATTTTCTATATTTCAATCATTTTTTCTAGAAAGTTGATGACTGAGAGATGTTAAGATGGGGTTCATTCATGTTATTCTATGATCATCTTATGTTATTTAAGTAGTTTTTGATGAATTTATTTTATTAGTAAAGAACCAAATGTTGTTTTTACATCATTATGGATATATAATAATGTAGTTTCATGGATATAAGTGTTATAGTTGTTATAAACTGGAAAAATCAGATCAAAACCATTCCATTATAGTTTGTATTGAATCTTTTTAAGGTAATGTATCAGGATCCATTTGGGGATGAATCCAAAATAAAAAACTGAAAAAGTTACCCATTTTCATAATGGGATAATTTTTAAATATATTTATTTCAACCTTCAATACATTTAGTATATTGCATAAAAGTTTATATTCATTTTTTATCTCTGTTTTTATTTCGGATTTAACATATTCTATACAAATCATTGAGTTTTATATTTGAAACTCATCTATTTAACTTACTTTAAAAAGAAAATATATTACAATAAATATATTATTTAGTAGTAAGCATATCAATTTTAAACCTGAATTGATTTCCACCTCATGATTCACAATATTTTTTTCTCCACAAACCCTATTTATATCCAATAATTCCTTTAGGTATATTAAAAAAGTAGTTTCTCCACATCCAATTGATAATATCATTTTTTTATTAATATTCATTTCAAAACCCTTGGTGATTCACTATCTCTAATTGAGGCTACTCAACCATCTATTTCTCACCAATCAAAATCCTCTGGTAAATTTTCACCCAATTAGTGTAGTTTCCTTATAATATTTCATTTTCCATTTTTTATCTACATTTGATTTAAATTAAATTTTATTAAAATTTAATATAAATCACTCCTTCCTAGGAATTGACAAAGTTTGATTAACTCATAAAATATAGATAAATTGATTCTCATTCAAATCAAATTTATTTGTTGAGTAATACTTATAATAGGTAAAATTCATTTTATGTTTTACTGCACATTAACCAAGATAATTTATTCTCCTTGTTAAATAATCTATGTTCTATGAACCCTCTATTGTTCAATTTAATATTATTTTTCATATAATTGATAATTTTAGTAATGAATTATTTAGAGAATCTCAAGCCATAGACCCCATATTAGGTAATCAATACATCTACATTTTAATTACTAAATATATTTCATATTTATCCTAAGATTATCTATTAACCAATTTAAGTGGGTTACATGTTATAATTTATAATAAAATATAGATATTTTTTTTGCATCATGTTTCTAGGTTATATTATTGAAATGTATAACTTTCATGGGGTCTTAGAATTATTTATTCCTTAGTGATTTGTTTTTTTATTTTATATTTTTATAGAATGTTAATTGATGTGTTGAAAATTCTTGACAGAGTTCCTTCTAATTGATATTTTAAATTATCTTTTTTAAATAACAATAACATGGATTCTTTGGTTTCCTTCATGTTTTGATACTTCTCTATCTTTTTTTTCATATAAAAGTTAGTAATTGATTGAAAGTGTATATATGAAATATCAATGGATCTAAGAGACCGTAGAAAACATTAATGTTTGTTGTATCTCCCATGGATCCTTGGTCCACTCATGTCTTTATCCCATTATAATTTATATAGAGGAGGTTCATAAATTCCCTTGTATTCTAATATCAGTAGTTGGGATAATTGTCACGACCCGTCCCCCGGGGCCCCTGCCATGACTACCCTAAGCCCGCCTTCCATAGGCCAGGGGTTGGCGACTAGCATAGCAAAGAAATATCCCTAAAATGGGAAGGAATTGCCTTTAAAACTGTAATACCAAGAACAAGACAAGATGCAAACCATGTAGTAGTACTGCAATAGTAAAAGTGTGTACTGAAAGTAAAGATGCCAGAATATAAGCCCAACTGAAAGATACAACTATAATAGAAAACCGAAAACATCTCCTAAGATCGTCCACTAAGGATCCTACCTGAAGGGGGTAGATACAAACATTCTCTGCAGCTCTCCACATTAACCTTCACCACCATCCACCATCAAGTCCTAACTCCTTGAGTCTTAGTCAAGGATACCCGTCGTCTACACAAGACACAACAAGGTGCGGGAAAATATCATGCAGGGGTGAGTATAACAATACACAGTAGGGACCCCGAGACCCTTGAAGATATCTTAGAATTCTAAAAAGGAAATCCAAAAAACATGATATCAATCAAAAACCGAAAAGAAAAATACTCTGCTCGAACCAGCTATAACTTAAGTACAAAAGTACAAATTATTAGTTGTAAAGCTAGATAATCTTATTTTTTCAAGGGTTTTACTGATGATCCACATTGGATTTCTCAGTGCTGATCCACACAATATCTCTTGTTGTTGATCCACACCAGATCATTAGGTGTTGTTCCACATAGGATCGCTAGGTGATAATCTACACAGGATCGCTAGGTGTTGATCCACACATGATCATTATTCATTCTTTACATCTTATCCAGCCACTGGATTCCCATACATAGTACGAATGATTCTGGGAGGATCCAATCCTCAATCCATCAGTCATACTTAAACTATCACAAAGTTCCATGAAGAAGTAACCCAATGATTCATCATGTCATAAGGGTTCTAATGCAACAAATGACACATCAATCAGATGCTCGGTCTAAGTGTTATAGGAATTTTATTACCGAGGGCCCAGTTTGATTCAGGTATGATCCAACCTGGACATACTACAACTTTCTTCAAAACTTAGATCGATTATTTCAAAAGGACCATCTCGTCCCAAGGATTCAAGTGCTGCAAATGGTTCGTCAAACTGGCGACTGGTTTTGTAGTTACGACCCTTTTTCGAAACGCTGATGAAGTGGGTCTGGATCCAATCCGACCCAATCGGACTGACCCGACCCAGTCTGTGTCTGACCCAGGTCAATCCCACCTCAGCCCTGCTTACCTGTGCTGGGCACGGACCACCAGGCTACAGAACCGGCAAGGCCTGTTGGCTGGGTGCGGCCTTCCAGCTGGGAGGACCACCTGGGTGGCACAAGGTTGGTCCCCCTCTTGAACGGCACAAACTGTTTGGGTTAGAGAAATTGAGCCACCACATGGCGCTGCCCCTACCATTGGGACCCACGGGTGTGGGCCCCCCTCTTCCGCTACCACATTATGCCACAGACCGCCTTCCGCGGTGTACAACGGCGCACCTCCTATGCTGCCAATGCGACCGGCCGATGCCGGCAACCCCCTTGGGTCTACTGTAGTGTCATGTGGTGCTGCCCTTCCAATGTAGCTGGAGGTTTTTAGCAGCCACCCTCATCAACCGGCACTGGTCACCGGCACCGACACACCAGTGCTACATCGATGCATCTTCCATGGGGCTCAGATGATGCTTCGGAGCTCCGTTTTCACTTCCTCATGTGCTTGCAGGCCTCCCATGATGTTTCCATCACCACGTGCCTCCCAGTTTCATGGTTCTATCAATTTGAGAAATCCTCCCTCAAAGAACGCAACTATAAACCAAGTGGAAGAGGGTCTAGGCCTTGTACTTTTGGCCCATTCCCTTCCTGTTAGCATCATAACATGGGTGAGATTTATTCATCTTCAAAAACTTATAATTAACCAAGAGAAAACCCATAGAATTAATCAAGACAAAACCCCCTACCTCCAGAATCATTGGAGGTGTCACGGTTGTGGCAGAAGAAGAGTCCTGATTAGATGAAGTTGCTGATGGTCGTCGATCCTCAGATCGTTGCTGCCCAAGCTTCAGTTCTCCATCAGTGGAAGATGCCACAATATTTTTCTAGAGGCTCCTCATAGTCGTCTCCATAACCCCAACCTGATCCTCAATTAAATAGAGGGGGAGGGTGAGTAACACATCGAAATAATTAATGAGGTTCATTAATTAAAGAACCTCTAAATTCCCAATGGTGTGGTTATGAAACTGAAGATTCAAGCCATTAAATGGCATGAAAACCCATCGGTCCCACCACGACCACTCAAAAAAAGGTAGAAAAATAAAATAATTTTTTTATATTATTTAATTATTTCTTTAAAAGTCACAAAAACTAACTTTTTCACCCGACATACTGCTATTGAAGTTAAGCCTCCCTTAAGTGAATCACGGCGCTGCGGATCCAATGATGCCCTTTTATTTTTAATCCAAGCACCAGTTAAAAAGATAGAAAACTCCACCCATGCATTTACTAAACATACCTTAAAAAAAGTTTAAAAATCCATTATGGGAACACCCAGACTTGGAATCAGACACCATAAATTTTCATAGACTCGTAATAATCCCAAATAATTTTTTAAAAAATTATATAGAATTTCCTGGTCTTTACAAATCCACACAAGGGTAATTCTTTGAGAGGCATTAGAAGAAGTGGTTCAATAATTGCACCAACAATAGAGGTCTCCCAGTGGATAAGATCCCTCAATTAGAATTTTAACCATTTTGGTATCCTTTAGTCAGAATACATTGATGAAACTTTTATTTTTCCTAAAGAGGGTGGAAGAATCCAGATTTTTCTAACTAATACAACCATATGAGAGTAAAATAGGAAGGATCCCATGTAACACCCCAAGGTATTCTAAAAATAAATTTAATGCATGATACTTTTTTAAGTAGATAATTATAACTGTCCTTAAAACACAATTTTACTACTTCTATGTTTTGAAATTTAAAAAATGGTAATCTACAACTGTGTTCAGTATGTCATTTGGAGTCTAATGGAACCAACTTGTATTTTGGTGAATAGTAACATACCCTTATGAATAGTAATATGAATAGTAATATGACCCTAATAAATAGTGAATTTTATTATTATTTTATTTTCTTACAGATTTAAGATAATGACATCTTGATTAATTTTTCAATGTGATATAAAAGCAGTTATAGTTTTTAAATAATTAATTTTTAAATTAAGTATGATTTTTTATAAAAACTAAATTAAGAATATTTCAAAAATTATTTTAAAAAAATGGACTTCATTTTTGAATTCAACACATTGATAAATTGTTAGGGTGAATTTTGGGGATTTTTCTAAAACAATTGATTTTTTAGTGAACAGTAAAAAAACACAGTTTGGAGTTTCGGTGTGTTAATGACATCATTAATGATGTAATAATGATGTAATAAATCTAGTAGAATTATATACAGTAAAATAAGATATTATGTATCCCATGTGTCTTATAACATATGAAAATACAACAGTAAAACCCATGGTTTTGCAAATACCACTAATGAGGTGTCCCTTAGAAATTATTAAAATATTCCCTTACTTTTGCTATAAATACCGACCCATTACTTCATTAACTTCATTCCCAATTCTTCCTCAATGAAGATATGAACTCTTTACCTCCCTAGTAGTCTTTCCAAGGTTTTATCAATCCCCCAAGGTCCCAACCTTCAAGTTCTTTCAGTTACTCTATAAGGTAAGAAAATTCTCAATATCTTTATTTTTCCATTCAAGTTCACTTTTATGTGGTATATAATTAATGGATCTATACAATTTTCTTATTTTCATATTATTGATAATCTATTCTGTTTTATGATTCATTTTTGTATGGTTTAATCTTTTCCCCTCTATTTTTAATATTTTATAAAACCATGTTGCATAGCAGTTAGGCTGCTAAATTTTCGTAAGGGATTTTTCAATTATTCTTTTATTTTGCATTCCTTTCTTTTCTTATTCTTTCAAAATAACCTCTTAACCAATAGGCATGAAACCTCCATAAATAATTTATATTATGGATGTTCTCAGGTTCATGGAAAATCCATCATCATTCTTCTTATCCTCTTCCACTTATTCAAGGAATAAAAACATTGTCCATGATGTGTCGAATTACCGACATCATGGACGATGTGATTTCAATTTTCATTAATTCCTTCAATTCTGGCCATGAAATATTTTTTATGGTTGAAAAAAGATATAATATATGTATTATGTCCCATCCATGGTTCTGAAATTCTTTTTTACTCATTGTTTTAATTTATAATACAAAAAGAGGTCGTTATTATCAAGGAACTGCTAAAATGATCTAAACGAACATCATTAATGTTTTAACTTATGAATCATCATCATATCAAAAATCAAAATGATAAATGATATAAATTATGGTAATAGAAATATTTAAATACCTTTACATTCCGATTCTAATGTTTCACATCCAATCAACAAGAACATCCATCATGAACCAATCATGGAAATCATGTAAAACACGATCCCTAAACAATGCAAGGAAAAAAATAATAACAATTAAAGGGTGAAATGAGGTTATGAAATGATCATACAAGAAGTTATAAACCTGAAAATGTTTCTGTAAAATACTAATTACAATATTTTAACCATTATACCGGAGGTTTAAACAATTTTGAAGCAAGAAAAATCCGAAGTATGAGAATTCTTAACCCGATTTCCATTCTTTGTGTTAACCATATACTTCGTTATTTATTTGGAATTAAAATTGTTGGTGTGATGGATTTTTTTATATTATATTGAATTTTGTTTATTTAAAGTGTATGTACATACTCCATCCACTATAATAAGTCTCACTTTGATTATATGATATATGTAAGGGGCATTTTATTTAAATTCTTCTTTTAAAACTATGTTTTACAAAATTCAAAATCAATGTTTTTATGAAATTATTCATGTGGTATGATTATGTTTTGGTTCTTGGTAATTGTTTATTAATAATGGTGGGACCTATATACCCCTCAAATTCATTAGGTATGTTTAAGTTGGAGGTCGGCTGTATGGTTACTCCAAGTGTAACTGCGATGGTTACAAAAATTGTTAGGTAGCTATGAGGGTTAAAAATTATACGGTAGCCAAGAGGCTTATAAGATTATATAAGTAATGCCCAAGATAACCTTATGGTTCTACTTATGTTCTTATGTATTGTGTAAATCTAATGTTTCACAAAGTAAGTATATATATACAGGTGATAAGTATGTCTTTCAAAAATGATTTCATACGTTACAAGTATTTATAAACTAATGTGTTATTTCATTCTTTTTATATCCCTTATCAAGATTTTGTGATCATACCAAGTTTTAAATGTTTTTTATAGGTTATAAGGATGTTTAAGAAAATGAATGAATCCAAGTTAAATTTTTGAATAATTTTCAAATAAATCATGTTTTAAGCTTTAATATTTTATATTTTGAAAAAAATGGAAACTATTTTTATGGTATCCACTTTGCAACAATGTATAAGGTTATGAATGTTTTATGTCCCAATTATCTAAATCTCTAAACTTGAAAAGATCCTATATTTAAAAGTGTTTTCTTGAATAAAATCAAGATTATGTTATGTAATAAGGTCGGGTCCTTATATTTGGTATCAGAGGATGGTTTAGATAAATTTAGGGGTTAGGATGATGTTAAAATAATTCCATAAATGATTTTTACACTATGATTAATTTGAAATGTTATATAATTTAAATATTACCATGTTTCTTCATCTAAGATATGTTTATTCAGAATGGTTGTCTGTAAAATAAAGAGGGAAGCTGAAGAGGGGAGGCACCAACATAACAACATCCTTCTGAATCTGCAGCCCGGAATGGTAGAGATTGGAACTGAGAAGTTTGTGATAGTAATGGCTTAGCTAACACAAGAAATAAATGGTGGTGGAATCCATGCAAGAGAGAAACCAGAGGAACCACAACGGAACATGAGAATAATGGAACATTTTATGAGACAACACCCTCCTGCTTTCAACGGATCTTCTGACCCAATAGCGGCCAAAGGACGGATTAAATCCCATGAAAAGATATTTGATGTAATGGGTTGTTCAGATAATCAAAAGGTATGTCTTGACATTTATCATTTTGAAGGTGAAGCTGATCAGTGGTGGTCAATGGTAAAGAATATCCGGGATAGAGAGGATAATGATGCATTTGAGTAGAATGAATTTAAATGTCTTTTACTTAAAAAATATTTTCCTAAGGTGGTTCGACATAGGATGGAGAAGAAATTCCTTGAATTGAATCAAAAGGACGAAGATTCAATGGATATGTATGAAGCGAACTTCACCAGACTGGAGATGTATGATCCAAATCTTATTATTGATATTTATAGAAAAATCAACCCCATTTACTCAGGATTGAATCCAAGGTATCGAAGGGCATTGGCCTCCCATGAATTCAAAAGTTATGAGAAACTTGTATGATGTGCTGAGAGGGTAGAGATGGAGTTTAGTGATAATCATGTTCATTTTTTCAATAATGATAAGAAGAGGTCCATATGGAAAGCGATGGGTAAGAATCAACAAAAGTAATATGATAGTAATAAAATCTAGTTTCCAATTTGTGAAAAGTGTGGAAAGAAGCACCCTGGGGAACATCTTAGTAAAACCGGGAAGTGTTTTAAATGTGGTAAGTTTGGACAAGTGGCCCGATGTTGTATTGAAAATGATCCAAAGACTAATCAATATAACTAAACTGTATGGTGTTCTAAATGTGGTAAGATGGGTCACTATGCAAATGCCTGCCTAAAGAGAGATCCAAATGATGCAAAGAATCCCAACTATAAGTAGAAAGGTGTAGTGAGATACTTTGCAATTACGACAGTAGATGTCGGGGCATCCAATGAAGTTGTATCAGGTACTTTGTTTGTTCACTCATATTTTGCTACATTTTTGTTTGATATGGGGTCTACACATTCATTCATCTCTAAGAAATTTTCTGGTAAATTGGAAATATCACCTCAACAAATGAGACCAGAAATTTTTGTTAAAACACTAGGGGGAAATATTATAGCAAAGAGGAATTATAAGAATATTTCTATTGTGGTCCGTGGAAGGACTTTACCTGAAAAACTGGTTGTTTTACCCTTAATCAAGTGTGATGTTATTCTATGAATGGATTGATTTTCTATTTATCGTGCAAAGATTAACTGTATAACTAAATAAGATGCTTTTTAAAAAGTTTTTTAGTTTGTATAAAATAAGTAACCCATACAATTGATAACATATCTGGAAGCTCAGAAACTATTGATAGATGGAAATGAAAGTTATCTTGCTCATATTTTTGAAAATAAGGGAACTGTTCAGATTAATGATGTGCCAGTGGTAAATAAATACCTTGATGTTTTTTCTGATGGGTTACCCAGTGTCATACCTGATCGGGAACTCGAATTCACAATTTACTTAGTTACTGATGCTAAGAAAATTTTAAAAACCCCTTATCATATGGCTCAAATAGAACTTCTTAAATTGAAAAATCAGTTACATGATTTTCTTGATAAAGGCTTCATTCATCCTAGCACTTCACCATGGGGAGCTCTTGTTTTGTTTGTTAAAAAGCAAGATGGTTCCATGAGACTTTTCAATGATTATAGATATTTTAATAACATAACTGTTAAGAACAAGTATCCACTGCCTCACATCGATGACTTGTTTGATCATCTCTAGGGAGCTCAGTACTTTTCAAAGATTGACTTGAGATCTGGATACCATCAGGTGAAGGTGAAAGAGGATAAAATCCCGAAAATAGCCTTTTATACTAGATATGGGCATTATGAATTTGTTGTTATACCGTTTGGGTTAATAATGCATCTGCTGTATTCATGAATCTTATGAATAGAATATTTCATGAGTTCTTGGATAAGTTTGTGGTTGTGTTTATTGACGACATTATGGTATTTTATAAAAATAAATAAGATCATGAAAAACATATAAGGGTTGTTCTATGAACCTTAAAAGGAAATTAACTATATGGAAAATTCTGCAAGTGTGATTTTTGGTTGCAACAGATTTCATTTCATGGGAACATTGTAAATAAGGATAGAATAACAGTTGATTCAACCAAAAAAAAGAGTGGTTTATGAATGGCCAAGACCTTCAAATGTTACATAGATTCTTAGTTTTCTTGGATTAGCAGGTTATTACCCACGATTTTTTAAAAACTTTGCATGATTATCTAGCTCGATAACTAAGTTAACACGAAAAAGGGTTAAATTTGTCAGGACATAAGAATGTGATGTTTGTTTTTATTAACTGAAGAAGATATTGGTGAATGCTCTAGTTTGGTCCTTTGATTCCTAAAATGGTGAGTTTTTCATCTACAGTGATGCTTCTTTGAAGGGACTTGGTTGTGTTTTGATGAAGAATGATTAGGTAATTTCTTATGCTTCAAGACAACTTAAACCTTAGGGGTTAAATTATCCCACACATTATTTGGAATTGGCAGCTGTGGTTTTTGTTTTGAAAATTTGGAGCCATCATTTATACTAAGCCAAATGTCAAATATATACTGACCATAAAAGTCTGAAGTATATATTCACTCCAAAGGAAATAAACATGAGGCATAAGAGATGGCTATAAATTATAAAGGATTATGATTTCATGATCAATTACCATCTGGGAAAAGAAAAAAAAGTGGTGGACTCCTTGAGTTGAAAACATCATCCATCATTAACCATGTTATGTTTGGAACATGATCCCTTGATTAATGATTTGGCGACTTTTGGATTAGATTTTGCTGGTGCATGAAATACATCTGTTTTGTCTTAGGTTTCTGTGCAGTCATCGTTATTAGATAGAATTAAGCAAGCACATAAGGAATACCCTGAGCTAAATAAAAAGTTAGAATAGGTTATAGTTGGTAAGTTTCTATAATTTAACCTTGAAAAAGATTGTGTTTTATGATTTAGTAAAAGGTTGTGTGTGGCTTGTGATTCTCAGTTGGAGAAATAATTGTTGTGTGAAGCTCCTAGTTCACCATTTTCAGTTCGTCCTGGCAGTACAAAGATGTACAGAGACCTTCGAGAGTATTATTGGTGGGATGGAATAAAAAGAGATATTTCTGATTTTACCATTAAATGTTTGACATGTCAATAGGTTAAAGAAGAGGGGAAGTTATCTAAGGGGATTCTTCAGCCTTTTCTAGTGCCAGAGTGTAAATGGGAGAATGTATCCATGGACTTTGTGGTGGGACTACCAAAGACATCTCGAGGTAACAATGTGACTTGGGTTATTGTTGACCGGATGACAAAATCTGCACATTTTTTTTTCTATTAGAGATACAATGTCTTTAAATCAGCTTTCTCGACTGCTCCTCTAGGATATTTTCAGGTTACATGGACTTACTCTTTCCAATGTCTCTGATCGGGATCCCAAGTTCACTTTTAACTTTTTAAAGAGACTTTATAATTTGTTGGATACATTATTAAATTTCAGTACATCTTTTCATCCTCAATCAGATGGGTAGTTAGAACAAAAAATTTAGACTTTGTAGGATATGTTTCGAACTTGTTCAATGGACAACCAGGGAAGTTGGGATCTACATATTTCTTTAGTTGACTTTTCTTATAATAACAATTTTAATTCCAGTATTCAGATGGAACCTTTTGAGGCTTTGTATGGGAAGTGGTGTAGGACTCCAGAATTTTGGGATGAAGTCAGTGAATGAAAGTTGATGGGGCCATAATTAGTAGAAGAAGTGGCTGAGAAAGTGAAGATGATCCAACAACACATGAGGACAGCTCAGAGTAGGTAGAAAAGTTATACACATAATAGAAGGAAAGACTTATCTTTCAAGGTAGGTGACCATGTTTTCCTTAAAATCTCTCCTTGGAAAAGTGAGATGCATTTCAATAATAAAGGGAAACTAAGTCCATGGTTCATTTGTCCTTTTGAAATCTTGGAGAAAGTTGGAACAATTGCATACCGAGATGCTTTTCCTCCGAGTTTGTCTTAGTTACACAATGGTTTTCATGTTTTGATGTTGAGAAAGTATTTTCCAGATTCATCACATGCCTTGAGCCCAAAAGTAGTTCAGATGAAAGAGAACCTTTATTTTGAAGAGAAACCAATTTAGATTCTTGATCAAGGGGAACATGTATTGTGGAATAAGGTAATCCACCATGTAAAGGTTTCGTGGAGAAACCCCATGGTTGAAGAAGCAACCTGGGAGTCTGTAAATTCTAAGAGGGATAGGTACCCTCACTTGTTTAATAAGTAAATAAAATTGTGAGGATGCAATTTATAGAAGGCCGGGATAATGTAACACCCCAAGGTTTCCTAAATATAAATTGAATGCATGAAACTTTTTTTTATGTAGATAATTATAACTAGCCTTTAAACATAATTTTACTACTTCTATGTTTTCAATTTTGAAAAATGGTCATCTACAGTTGTGTTCAT
The DNA here is from genome assembly GCA_963277665.1 of Viscum album. Lineage (NCBI taxonomy): Eukaryota > Viridiplantae > Streptophyta > Magnoliopsida > Santalales > Viscaceae > Viscum > Viscum album. Next base: position 1,499,071,764 of record OY728156.1, on the reverse strand, counting down.
TATGGTATTTGGAGTCTAATGGGACCAACATGTTTTTTTGATGAATAGTAACATAAACTTATGAATAGTAATATGAATAGTAATATAACCTTATTAAATATTAAATTTTATTATTATTTTATTTTCTTAATGCTTTAAGATAATGACATCTTGATTAATTTTTCAATGTTTTAAAAACCAGTTATAGTTTTTAAATAATTAATTTTTGAATTAAGTATGATTAAATTTAAAAATTAAATTAAAAATACTTATAAAAATATTTTCAAAAAATTTACTTAATTTTTCGAATTCTACACGTCTATAATGGTTAGGTTGAATTTTGGGGATTTTTCTAAAACAGTTGTTTTTTCTGTGAATAATAAAAAATACAGTTTTGAGTTTTGGTGTGTTAATTAAAATTATTAAGGATGTAATAAATATGGTAGAATTTTGTATAGTAAAATAATTTATGAGGTCTCCCAATTGGCTAATACCATGGGAAAATACCATGGGCAAGCCCATGGTTTTTCAAATACCACTAATGAGGTGCCCCTTTGAAAATTTTAAAATATTCCCTTACTTTTGCTATAAATACCAACCCATTCCTTAATTAACTTTATTCCCAATTCTTCCTCAACGAAGATATATCCTCCTTAACTCCCTAGTAGTACTCCCAAGGTTTTCGCAAGCCCCCAAGGTCCCAACCTTCATGTTCTAGGAGTTACTCTACAAAGTAAGAAAATTCTCAATTTCTTGCTTTTTCCATTCAAGTTCTCTTTTATGTGGTATATAATTAAAGAATATATAACATGTTATTATTTTCATATTATTCATGATATATTATATATTATGATTCATTTATGGATGGGTGACCCTTTTTCCATCTCTTTTTTATATTTTCTAAAACCATGTTGCATAGCCATTAGGCTGCTGAATTTTGGTAAGGAATATTTCAATTATTCTTTTATTTTGAGTTCCTTTCTTTTTTTATTATTTCCACATCACCTATTACCCAATAGGTATAAAAGATACATCAATAATGTATATTTTATATGTTCTCATGTTCATGGAAAATCTATCATCATTCTTCTTCTCATCTTCCACTTATTCAAGGAATAAAAACATTGTCCGTGATGTGTCGAATTACTGACATTGTGGACGATGTGATTTCAATTTTTATTAATTATTTAAAGTATGGTCATGAAACCATTTTTATGGTTGAAACAATTTTTAATATATGTATTATGTCTCATCCATGTTTATGAAATTATTATTTTACTCATTGTTTTAATTAATAAGACAAAATGAGGTCGATATTATCAAAGAGCTGCTAAAATGATCTAAACGAACATCATTAATGTTTTAAATTAGAAATAATCCTCATATAAAACATAAAAATGATAAATGATATAAATTATGGTACTAGAAATATTTAAATAACTTTCCATTACAGTTTTGGTGTTTCACTTCCAATCGACAAGAACATCCATCATGAACCAATCATGGAAATCATGTAAAGAACAATCCCTAAACAATGCATGGAACAAAATAATAACAATTAAAGGGTGAAATGAGGTTATTAAATGATCATAAAATATGTAATAAACATTAATTTTTTTTTAAAAAAATACTAATAACAATATTTTAACCATTATACCGGAGGTTTAAACATGTTTGAAGTAAGATAAACCCAAGGTAAGGGAATTCTTAACCCGATTTCCATTCTTTGGATTAACCTTATAATTCATAATTTATGTGGTATTAAAATTGTTTGTGTGATGAGTTTTGTTTATATTATGTTAAATTATGTGTATTTTCCATGTTTTTACATAATCCATGCACTCTATTAAGCCTCAATTAGATTATATGTTATATGTAAGTGGATTTTCATTTAAAATCCATTTTTAAAACTATACTTTAAAAATTAAAAAGCAATGTTTTTATTCAATTATTCATGTTGTATGATTATGTTCTGGTTCCTAGGCATTGTTTATGAATAAGGGTGGGACCTATATCTTCATCCAATGTGTTGGGTAGGTGTAAGTTGGAGGTCGGCCGTATGGTTACTCTTAGTGTAACTACGATGGTTATACAATTTGTAAGGTTGTCGTGAGGGTTACAAATTATAAGGTAGCCAAGAGGGTTATATGATTATTTAAGTAATTACCCAAGATACCCTTATGGTCCTACTTATGTTCTTATTTATTGTGGAAATGTCATTCTTCACAAATTATGTATATATGTACAGGTGATAAGTATGTCTTTCAAAAATGATTTCATACATTACAAGTATTCATGGACTAATGTATTCTTTCCTTCTTCTTAAATACCTTACTAAGCTTTTGTGCTCATCCCAAGTTTTAATTTTTTTTTAAAAAATTTATATGGATGTGTAGGAAAATGAAGGAATCCCTATTAAATTTTCGAAGAATTTTCAAATAAATCATGTTTTAAGCTTTAATGTTTTATATTTTGAAAAAATGTAACCTGGTTTTATGGTATCCACTCTATAAAAATTTGTAAGTTTATGAATGTATTATGTCCCAATTATCTAAAGCTATAAACTTGAAAAGATCCTCAACGTAAAAGGAAGTGTTTTCTTGACTAAAATCAAGATTATGTAATGTAATAAGGTCGGGTCCTTCTATCCCACAACCCAAAATCATTGAAATTGGAGTGCTTACCAACCAGTATTTGAGTTGATCGATCTCACCCTTTCTCTTTTGGAAATATTTCTAACAGCATGATTCCAAAAATAATTATAGACATCCAGTCCTTACTTATGAGGAACTAATCCAAAATACCTTCTTTAACATTACCCCCTAGATGTATCCCCTTTCATCTTCCTTGCAGAATAATGATTCTTCTTACCCTAAGTGGGATTGAGACCCAATCTACCCTCAGGTGCATTACATAAACTCTCATGGACATTGGTACTTTAAATAATAGTTAGGGAGTTCCTCCCCTTAATAAATAACCATATTGAAGTGGTACCCACTACGATATCCTTTTACATAGAGTTTCTCCTCATGTAAGAGTATTCTAACACCCTGATGGTTGTCCATAGGGTTGAGGGACTTCCAACTATTATCGAGGTCTTCCATGAGACTCCAACAATATTTCCCATGTATTGGATCCACATGACTCTTAGAATAACATTCATGGGGGAATTCCATGCATAAATAAATGTTATAATAAGGGAACCAATAATAAGTCAGTATTAATACTTAATAATTAGAGACAAATGATGGTATTGAAGAGATAAATTATCACCTCTGTTTCTAGTGCGAGGGGCATTCTATAGTCGATTGAGGATGAAAATTATTGAATCCAATGTACACATTTTCCAAAAGTAACTTCATATATACCTTTATTATGTGGATTCCATGGATTCTTTATAGGGTCATTCCATACACCCACCCTTATAATTGTTATCATACCTTTTCTCCACTTATATATTGAAGGTATGAGATATGTCAAGATCTGAACAAGATAAATTGTGTATGGAGAAACAACCAGTTGAGTGGAATTAAACCAAAAATTCCCCTCAACATGAGTGTAAACATTCCCCTTCCTATATGAGATTTTTTTTTGAAAATTGATCCAAAGAAACAAAAAAATATTCCAACTTAGTTATGTGTGTTTTAAACTAAAATGGAACATTTATATTAAAAACATGCACTTTGAGTCATACTGTCCACACTTTTATTAGATTGAAATGTGGCCAATTCCTACACTTCACACAAGAATTATGGATTGTCACAAACCAACCTGAGTCAACCCTGAGACGGCCACCTAGACCAGCCTGCGACATGTACCGAGAGGAGTTCCTGATCCCTTCGGGATGGAGATAATAACTGAGTGAATCAATAGATTATATAAGGGAACAATTTCACCCAAATATAAACAATCAAACATACAACAGAAAGAAATGGACAACCCAAAATAAATTTACATAAAAATTGAATAGAATATTATCGGTGCAAGAAACTAAAAGTACAACTAAAACAACAACTCAACTGACCAAAATTGATAACCAAATAACTCCATGTGACCTCTCTCATCACTCTCTAACCCAATTATCACACGTGTCCCAAGGTGATCGAACTCAAGCTAAAACCTGCACAAGGGATAAAAATAGTATAAGACTATAAGCATGAGTATTAAAACTCAGTAGGTTAGCCTGATATTCTATTACCAATGCACATACTTTAAAATAAAATAAACATAAATTTAAAGTTTTATATTCAGGAGATAAAGGTTTTTTTTCCAAATGAGGTCCCATGATATAAAAAAATTACCAGACAAAAACATGCATGTTTTATAAACAAGAATGCTAGTAACAATTTCCAAAGAGGTGAAACTTCAAAATGAAGTTTTCAAGAGGGATTGTTTAAGGAATGTACACTTTTAAATAAATCACACACACTACTAAATTTACCAACCAAACATAGTGTATCCTGACGATGAGTACAAAATATCCAATGTGAATAAGTCACAGGAACACCCCTAGACACTAGTTTGTTGTGATCCCTAGGTACCTCGTATCTCAGTGACAGTAACCATAATAAATATATGTTCTCATGCACACGAGCCACTAGTAGGGAGAATACCCATAAACTAGTGGTCCCCCAAAATCATAATCATCATAGTTTAGTTAGTTTTTTCATCAGCAAACTTGCTATGATCTTCTTATGTTATTTAAGTAGTTTTTGATGAATTTATTTCAGTAGTGAAGAACCAAATGTTTTTTTACATCATTATGGATTTATAATAAAGTAGTTTCATGGATATAAGTGTTATAGTTGTTATAAACTGAAAAAATAAGGTCAAAACCATTCCATTATAATTTGTATTGAATCTTTTTAAGGCAATTTATAAGGATACATTTGGGGATGAATCCAAAATAAAAAACTGAAAAAGTTACCCATTTTCATAATGGGATAATTTTTAAATATTTTTATTCCATCCTTCAATACATTTAGTATATTGTATAAAAACATATATACATTTTTTAAATCTCATTTTAATTTGAATTTAACATATTCTATACAAATCATTGAGTTTTAGATTTTAAACTCATCTATTTAACTTACTTTAAAAATGAAATATATTACTATAAATATATTATTTAGTATTAAGAATATCAATTTTAAACCTGAATTGATTTCCCCCTAATGTTTCACAATATATTTTTTCTCCACAAACCTTGTTTATATCCAATAATTCCTCTACGTATATCAAAAAAGTAGTTTCTCCATCTCAAATTTATTATATCATTATTATATTAATATTCATTTCAAAACCCTTGGTGATTCACTATCTTTAATTGAGGCTACTCAACCATCCATTTCCCACTAATAAAAATCATGTGGTAAATTTTCTTCCAATTAGTGTAATTTCCTTATAATATTTCATTTTCCATTTTTTATCTACATTTGATTTCACATAAATTTTAATAAAATTTAATACAAATATCTCCCTCCTAGGAATTGATCAAGTTTTATTAACTCATAAAATATAGATAAATTGATTCTCATTAAAATCAAATTTATTTGTTGAGTAATATTTATATGAGGTAAAATTCATTTTATGTTTTACTTCAGGTTGACCTAGATAAGTTGTTCTCCTTGTTAAATTATCTATATTCTATGAACCCTATATTGTCTAATTTAATATTATTTTTTCATATAATTTCTAATTTTATTAATGAATTATTTAGAGAACCTCAAGCCAAAGACCCCATATTAGGTAATCAATACATCTACATTTTAAGTACTGATTATATTTCATCTTTATCCAAATATTATCCATTAACCAATGGAAGTGGGTATGATATTCTAATTTATAATAAAATATAGGTATTTTTGTGATACATGTTTCCATGTTATCTTATTGAAATGTAAAACTTTCATGGGGTCATAGAATTATTTATTCATTGGTGATTAGTTTTTTTTATTTTCTATTTTTATAGAATGTTTATTTATGTGTTGAAAATTCTTGACGGAGTTCCTTTTATTTGGGATTTTAAATTATATTTTTTAAATAACAATAATGTGGATTCTTTGGTTTCCTTTATGTTTTTATACTTCTATATCCTTTTTTTCATACAGGAGTTATGAATTTCTTGAAAGTGTTGATATGAAATATCAATGGATATAAGAGACTATAGAAAACATTAATGGTTGTTGTATCTCCCATGGATCCTTGGTCCCCTCATGTCTTTATCCCATTAGAATTTATATAGAAGAGGTTCATAAATTCCCTTGTATTCTACTATGAGTAGTTCGGATAATTGTCATGACCCGTCCCCTGGGGCCTGTGTCGTGACTACCCTAAGTCCACCTTCCATAGGCCAGTGGTTCGTGACTAGCACTAGAAAGGAATATCCCTAAAACAGGAAGGCATTGACTTTAAGCATGAAAACACACATAACAAGAACAAGACAAGATGCAAACCATGTAGTAGTACTGCAATAGTAAAACTGTGTACTGAAAGTAAAGAGGTGAGAATATAAGCCCAACTAAAAGATATAAATACAACAGAAAAAAAGAAAACATCTCCTGAGATCGTCCACTAAGGATCCTACCTGAAGGGGGTAGGTACAACCCATCTTTGCAGCTCTCCACACCAACCTTCACTACTATCCACCATCAGGTCCTAGCTCCCCGTGTCTCAGTCAAGGATGTCCGTCGTCTGCACAAGACACCACAAGGTGCGGGCAATGCCCGTGAAGGGGTGAGTGTAACAATACCCAGTAGGGACCCCGAGTCCGCTGAAGGTCTCTTAGAATTCAAAAAAGGAAAACAAAAAATCATGATATAAATCACAAATTGCAAAGAAGACTTTGATCAAAATAGTTATAACATAATTACAAAACTTCAAATGATTAGTTGTAAAGCTAGATAATTTTGTTCTATCAAGGGTTATACTGGTGATCCACATAGGATCGCTCGGTGCTGATCCACATAGGATCTCTAGGTGTTGATCCACATCGGATCACTAGGTGCTGTTCCACATAGGATCGCTATGTGTTGTGCTACATAGGATATATAGGTGATGATATACAATGGATCTCTAGGCATGGATTCACACATGATCGCTATTCATTTTTCACGTCTCAGGAAACCACTAGATTCCCATACATAGTACGCCTGATTCTGGGAGGATCCAATCCTCAATCCATCAGTCGTATTTGAACTGGAACAAGGTCCCATGAAGAAGTAAGACAATGATTCGTCATGTCATAAGGGTTCTAACACAATAGATGATGTGTCAATCAGACGCCCGGTCTGAGAGTTATGAGAATTTTAGTGTCGAGGGCCTAGTTTGATTCAGGTATGATCCAACCTGGATGTACTCCAACTTTTTCCGAAACATAGGTGGAGTATCTCAAAAGGACTGTCTCATCCCAATGATTCTATTGCTACAGACGGTTCGTCAAACAGAAGTCTGGTTTGTTATTTATGACCCTTTTTCAAAATGGTGATGAAGTGGGTCTGAGTCCAGTCCGACCCAGTCAGACTGACCCAACCCAGTCTGTGTCTGACCCGGGTCCATACCAGCTCGGCCCGACCACCTGGACTGGGCGTGGCCCGCCAGGCCGTAGAACCAGCCCGACCTGTTGGCTGGGCGCGACCTTCTAGCTAGGAGGCCCACCTGGGTGGCACGGGGTTGGTCTCCCTCCTGAACAGCACAAGCTGTTCAGTTTAGAGAGAAAGAGGCACCGTATGGCGTTACCCCCGACCAGTGGGGCCTATGGGTGCGAGTTCCCCTCCTCCACTATGACATTATGCCACGAACCGCCTTCCGCAGCATGTGACGATGCGCCGCCTCCACTGCTAATGCAATCGGCCGGTACCGGCCACCCCCTTCGGTCTACCGTGGCGCCGTGCAACGCTGCCCTTCCAATGCAGCCAGAGGTTTCTGACCACCTCCCTCATCAACCGGTGCTGGTCATCATCACCACTGTGCCGGTACTGAACCGATTCTTCTTCCGCGGGACTCTGATGATGCTCTGGAGCTCCGTTTTCACTTCCGTTTGTGCCTGTAGGCCTCCCAGGATGCAGCCATCACTGCGTGGCTCCCGGTTTCAAGGTTCTATCAAGTTGAAAAATTCTCCCTCAATGAATTGAAAGAGGGTATGGGCCTTGTTTATTTGGCTGGTGCCCTTCTCGTTATCATCATAACATGGGTGTGATTTATTCGTCTTCAAACACTTATAATTAACCAAGAAAAAAACCATAGAATTAATCAAGACAAAATCCCCTACCTTGAGAATCGTTGGAGGTGTCGAGGTTGTGGAAGAAGAAGAGTCTTTGTTGAATGAAGTCGCTGACGTTCATCGATCCCCAGATCATTTATTCCCAAGCTTTAGTCCTATATCAGTGGAAGATGCCACATTATTTCTCCAGAGGTTCCTCACAATCGTCTCCATAACCCCAACCCGATCCTCAATTAAATATAGGGGGAGGGTGATTAACAAATCAAAAGAATTAATGACATCCATTATTTAATGAACCTATTAATTCCCAATGGTGTGGTTATGAAACTAAAGATTCAAGCCATTAAATGGATTGAAAACCCATCGTTCCCATCACAAACACTCAAAAAATGGTAGGAAAATAAAATAAAATTTTTTAGGTTTTTTTATTATTTCTTTAAAAATCGCAAAACTAGCCTTTTCACCCAACCTACTCTGGTTGAAGTTAAGCCTCCCTTAAGCAAATCAGGGCGCTGCAGATCCAATGATGCTGTTGTATTTTTAATCCAAGAACTGGTTCAAAAGATAGAAAACTCCACCCACACATTTACTAAACACACCTTAAAAAATTTTAAAAATCCATTCTGGGCACACCAGGACTACGAATCAGGCGCGATCAATTTTCACAGACTCGTAATAATCCCAAATAATTTAAAAATATATATATGTAATTTCTGGGTCTTTACAAATCCACATAAGGGTAATTACTTGAGAGGCATTAAAAGAAGTGGTTCCATATTAGATCTAACAATATAGGTCTCACAATGGATAAGATCCCTCAATTTGAATTACTAACCATTTTTCTATGCTTTAGTCAGAAAACATTAATGAAAATTTTCTTTTTCCTAAGGAGGGAGGAAGAATCCAGAATTTTCAAACTAATACAACCATAGGAGAGTAAAATAGGAAGGATACCATGTAACACTCCAAGTTTTTCTAAAAATAAATTGATTGCATGAAACTTTTTTTAAGTAGATAATTATAAATGGCATTTAAACACAATTTTTCTACTTCTATGTATTGAATCTTGAAAAATGGTCATCTACAACTGTGTTCAGTATGCCATTTGGAATCTAATGGAACCAACTTGTTTTTTTTTGTGAATAGTAACATACCCTTATGAATAGTAATATGACCCTAATAAATAGTAAATTGTATTATTATTTTATTTTCTTACTAATTTAAGATAATGACATCTTGATTAATTTGTCTATGTGATATAAAAGCAGTTATAGTTTTTAAATAATTAATTTTTGAATTATGTATGATTTTATTTAAAAATTAAATTAAAAATATTTAGATTTTTTTTTCAAATAATGGACTTCATTTTTTAATTCTACATTTTGATAAATGGTTTGGGTGAATTTTGGGGATTTTTCTGAAACAATTGATTTTTCTGTGAATAGTAAAAAATACTGTTTAGAGTTTCAGTGAGTTAATGACATCATTAATGATGTAATAAATCTGGTAGACTTGGGTACAATAAAATAAGTTATGAGGTGTCCCATGTGGCTTATACCATGGGAAAGCCCATGGTTTTTCAAATACCACTAATGAGGTGTCCCTTGGAAATTATTAAAATATTACCTTACTTTTGCTATAAAAACCAACCCATTACTTCATTAACTTCATTCCCAATTCTTCCTCGATGTAGATCCAGTCTCCTTACCTCCCTAGTAGTCCTCCCAAGGTTTCCGCAATCCCCCAAGGTCCCAACCTTCATGTTCTATGAGTTAATCTACTAGGTAAGAAAATTCTCAATTTCTTTCGTTTTCCATTCAAGTTCTCTTTTATGTGGTATATAATTCATGAATCCATACCATTTTTTTATTTTCATATTATTCATGACCCATTCTATATTATGATTCATTTTTTGATGGGTAAACATTTTCCCCTCTCTTTTTAATATTTTCTAAAACCATGTTGCATAGTCGTTAGGTTGCTGAATGTTCGTAAGGAATTTTTCAATTATTCTTTTATTTTTAGTTCCTTTATTTTATTATTCTTTCCACATCACCTCTTACCCAATAGGCATGAGATCTCCAAAAATCATGTATATTATGTATGTTCTCATTTTCATGGAAAATCCATCATCATTATTCTTCTCTTCTCCCACTTATTCAAAGAATAAAAACATTGTCCGTGTTGTGTCTAATTACCGACATCGTGGACGATGTTATTTAAATTTTCATTAATTATTTAATGTATGGTCATGAAAACATTTTTATGGTTGAAACAAGTTATAATATAACTATTATGTCTCATACATGGTTGTTTAATTCTTTTTTACCCATTGGTTTAATTTATAATACAAAATGAGGTCGTTATTATCAAAGAACTGCTAAAATGATCTAAACGAACATCATTATTGTTTTAACTTATGAATCATCCTCATACCAAACATCAAAATGATAAATTATATAAATTATGTTACCAGAAATATTTAAATACCTTTCCATTCCAATTCTGGTGTTTCACATCCAATCGACAAGAACATCCATCATGAACCAATCATGGAAATCATATAAAGAACGATACCTAAACAATGCAAGGAACAAAATACTAACAATTAAAGGGTGAAATGTGGTTATGAAAATATTTTAACCATTATACAGGAGTTTTGAAAAAGTTTTAAGGAAGAAAAATCTGAGGTAAGGTAATTCTTAACCCGATTTCCATTCTTTGGGTTAACCTTCTACTTCGTTAATTATGTGGTATTAAAATTGTATGTAGGATGGGTTTTGTTTATATTATGTGTAATTATGTTTATTTAATGTGTATGTACATACTCCATTCACTCTATTAAGTCTCACTTTTATTATATGATATATGTAAGGGGATTTTCATTTAAAATCTTCTATTAAAATTATGTTTTACAAAATTCAAAATCAACATTTTTATGCAATTATTCCTGTTGTATGGTTATGTTCTAGTTATTGGGAATTGTTTATGAAAAATGGTGGTACCTATATCTCCCTCTAATGCATTGGGTATGTGTAATTTGGAGGTCAGCCATATGGTTACTCCAAGTGTAACTACGATGGTTACACAAATTGTAAGGTAGCTACGAGGGTTACAAATTATAAGGTAGCCAAGAGGCTTACAAGATTATGTAAGTAGTGTAACAAGATACCCTTATGGTTCTACTTATGTTCTTATGTATTATGAAAATCTCATGTTTCACAATGTAAGTATATATATACAGGTGATAATTATGTCTTTCAGAAATGATTTCATATGTTACAAGTATTCATAGACTAATGTGTTATTTTCTTATTTTTATATCCCTTACATAGATTTTGTGCTCATCCCAAGTTTTAAATGTTTTTTATAGGTCATAAGGATGTTTAATAAAATTAAGGAAGTCATGTTAAATTTTTGAAGAATTGTCAAATAAATCATGTTTTAAGCTTTAATGTTTTATATTTTGAAAAAAATGGAAACCGTTTTTATGGTATCCACTATGTAACAATGTGTAATGTTATGAATATATTATGTCCCAATTATATAAATCTATAAACTTGAAAATATACTTAATGTAAAAGGAAGTGTTTTCTTGAATAAAATCAATATTATGTAATGTAATAAGGTCGGGTCCTTATAGTTGGTATCAAAGGATGGTTTAGATAAATTTAGGGGTTAACATGATGTTAAAAGAATACAATAATTGATTTTTACTCTATGATTAATTTGAAATGTTATAGAATTTAAGAATTACTATGTTTCTTCATCTAAGATATGTTTTTTTAGAATGGTTTTCCACAAAAGAAACATGGAATCAGAAGAGGGGATGCACCGGCAGAATGAAATCCTTTCGAATCTGTATCCCGGAATGGTAGGGATTGGAACCGAGTAGTTTGTGATAGTAATTTCTTAGCTAATGAAAGAAAAAAATGATGGTGGCATCGATTAAAGATAGAATCCATAGGTACCACAACAGAACATGACAATAGTGGAACATTTCATGAGACGACACCCTCCTGCTTGAAATGGATCTTCTGAACCAGTAACGAAAAAAGGTTGGATTAAAGCCCTTGAAAAGATATTTGATGTAATGGGTTGTTCAGATAATCAAAAGGTATGTCTTTATTTTTATCATTTTGAAGGTGAAGCTAATCAGTGGTGGTGAATGGTAATGAATATAAGGGATAGAGAGGAAAATTATGCCTTTGAGTGGGATGAATTTAAAAGTATTTTCCTTAAAAAATATTTTCCTAAGGTGGTGTGACTTAGGATAGAGAAGAAATTCCTTGAATTGAAGAAAAATGAGGAAGATTTAGTGGCTGTGTATGAAGTGAACTTCACCCGACTGGTGAGGTATGCTCCAAATATTACTCTTTCTCTTAATAGAAAAATCAACCCCTTTTACTCAGGATTAAAGCCAAGGTATCGAAGGTCATTGGCCTCTCGTGAATTCTAATTTTATGAGAAACTTTTATGATGTGATGTGTGGGTAGAGAAAGAGTTTAGTGATAATCACATGAATTTTGGAAATAAGGAGAAGAAGAGGTCTATATGAAAAGAGATGGGTAATAATCAACCCAAGAAATCTGATGGTATGAAAATCTAGTTTCCATTTTGTGAAAAGTGTGGAAAGAATCACCCTGGGGAATGTGTTAGAAAATCTGGGTTGTGTTTTAAATGTAGTAAGTTTGGACATATGTACCAAGATTGTAATAAAAATGATCCAAAGAATAATCCTGATAAGGAAACTGTAAGGTGTTTTAAATGTGTTGAGATGGGTCACTATGAAAATGCCTATCTAAAGAGAGATCCAAATTATGCAAAGAAGCCAAAATATAAGCACAAAGGTGTAGTAAGATCCTTTGCAACTACAACAGAATATTTTGGGCCATCCAATGAAGTTGTATCAGGTACATTGTTTGTTTACTCAGATTTTACTATTGTTTTGTTTGATACTGGGTCTACACATTCCTTTATCTCTGAGAAATTTTCTTGTAAATTGGAAATATCACCTCAAAAAATGAGACCAGAACTTTTTGTTAAAATAATGGGGGGAAAATTATAGAATAGGGGAATTATAAGAATCTTTCTATTGTGGTATTTGGAAATAATTTACATGAAAAACTTATTTCTTTTCCCTTAGTTAATTTTGATGTTATTCTGTGAATGGATTGACTTTCTATTTATCATGCAAATATTTACAGTAGAACTAAAGAAGTTTTTTTAGAAATAGTTTCAGTTTGTATACAAGAAGAAACCCAAACAATTGATAACATATCTAGAAGCGAAGATACTATTGAAAGATGGAAATTAAAGTTATCTTGCTCATATTGTTGAAAACAAGGGAACTATTCAGATTAATGTTGTGCCAGTGGTAAATGAATACCTTGATGTTTTTTCTGATGAGTTACCTAGTGTCATACCTAATCGGGAAGTTGAATTCACAATTGACTTAGTTCCTGATGCTAATCCAATTTCAAAACCCCCTTATTATATGGCTCAAATAGAAATTTTTGAATTGAAAAATTAGTTGCATGATTTTCTTGATAAGGCCTTCATTTGTCATAGGACTTCACCATGGGGATCTCCAGTTTTGTTTGTTAAAAAGAAAGATGGTTCCATGAGACTTTTAATTGATTATATAGCTTTGAATAACATCACTGTTAAAAATAAGTATCCTTTTCCTCACATCGATGAATTGTTTGGTCAACTCCAAGGAGCTCCATACTTTTCAAAGATTGACTTGAGATATGGATACCATATGGTGAAGGTGAAGGAGAATGAAATCCCAAAAATTTCCTTTTGTACTAGATATGGGCATTATGAATTTGTTGTTTTGACGTTTGGGTTAACTAATGCACGTGTTGTAATCATTAATCTTATGAATAGAATATTTCATGAGTTCTTGGAAAAGTTTGTGATTGTGTTTATTGATTACATTCTGGTATTTTCTAAAAATAAAAAATATCATGAAAAACAATGAAGGGTTGTTCTACAAACCTTAAAAGAAAATAAACTATATGTAAAATTCAGCAAGTGTGATTTTTTGTTTGCAAAATTTTTCATTTCTTTGGAACTTTGTAAATAAGTATGGAATAGAAGTTGATCCAACCAATACAAGAGTGGTTGATGAATGGCCAAGAGCTACAAATGTTACAATGATTCGTAGCTTTATTGGATTAGCAGGTTATTACCGATGATTTGTTAAAACCTTTTCATGGTTATCTAGCCCAATAACTAATTTAAAACGAAAAGGGGTTAAATTTTTTTGGATAGAATAATGTGATGTTTGTTTTCAGGAACTGAAGAAGAGATTGGTGAATTCTCAAGTTTTTGGACTTACCTTCCCGAAATGGTGAGTTTGTCATCTACAGTGATGCTTCTTTGAAGAGAATTGATTGTGTTTTGATGCATAATGATCAGGTAATTTCTTATGCTTCAATACAACTGAAACCTCATGAATTAAATTATCCCACACATGATTTGGAATTGGAAGATGTTGTTTTTGATTTAAAATTTTGGAGGCATCATTTATACGGAGCCAAATGTCAAATATATAATGACCATAAAAGTTTGAAGTATATATTCAATCAGAAGGAATTAAACATGAGGTAGAGGAGATGTCTAGAACTGATAAAGGATTATTATTGCATGATCGATTACTATCCGGGAAAATCCAACAAAGTGGTGGATGCCTTGAGTTGAAAACATCTGGCATCATTACCCATGTTATGTATGGAACATGATCCCTTGATTAATGATTTGATGACTTTTGTCTTAGAAGTTTTTGGTGTAGGAAATACCTCTGTTTTGTCATAGGTTTCAGTGAAGTTATCATTATCAGATAGAATTAAGAAAGCATAGAAGGAAGACCATGAGATATATAAAAAGGTATAATTGTTTAAATTTGTTAAGTTTCTAGAATTTATCCTTGATAAAGATTGTGTTTTATGATTTGGTAAAAGGTTGTGTGTTCCCTATGATTACCATTTGAAGAAAGAATTGTTGTGTGAAGCTCATAGTTCTCCATTTTTAGTTCATCCTGGTAGTAATAATATGTAAAGAGACCTTCAGGAGTATTATTGGTGAGATGGAATGAAAAGAGATATTGCTGATTTTACCATTAAATGCTTGGCATGTCAACAGGTTAAAGAAGAGTGGTAGTTACCGAAGGGGATGCTTAAGCCTTTTCCAATTCCAGAGTGGAAATGGGAGAATGTATACATGGACTTTGTGGTGGGACTACCAAATACTTCTCTAGGTAACAATGCGATTTTGGTGATTGTTGACCGGCTGACAAAATATGCACATTTTCTTTCTATTCAAGATACAATGTCTTTGGATCAGCTTTCTTGACTGTACATCAAGAAGATTTTCAGGTTACATGGACTTCCTCTTTCCAATGTATCTGATTGGGATCCTAGGTTCACTTTTAACTTTTCGAAGGGAATTCAGAATTTGTTGCACACAGAATTAAATTTCAGTATAGCTTTTCATCCCCAATCAGATGGGAAGTTAGAACAAACAATTCAAACTTGGGAGGATATGCTTTGATATTGTTCAATGGATTACCAGGGAATTTTGGATCAACATATTTCTTTAGTTCAGTTTTCTTATAATAAAAGTTTTTATTCCAATATTCCGATGGCACCTTTTGAGGCATTGTATGGGAAGCAGTGTCAGACTCCAACGTTTTAGGATAAAGTCAGTTAATGAAAGTTGATGGGGCTATAATCAGTAGAAGAAGTTGCTGAGGAAGTGAAGATGATCAAACATCACATGAGGACAGCTCAGATCAGGCAAAAAAGTTATGCATATAATATAAGGAAAGACTTCTCTTTCAAGGTAGGTGACTATGTTTTCCTTAAAATCTCTCCTTGGAAAATTGTGATGCATTTTGATAAGAAATGGAAGCTAAGTCCATGGTTTATTGGTCCTTTTTAAATCTTGGAGAAATTTGGAATAGTTTCATACTGATTAGCTTTTCCTCAGAGTTTGTCTTAGGTACACAATGTTTTTCATCTTTTAATGTTGAGAAAGTATGTGCCCGATTCATCACATGTCTTGAGCCCAGAAGCAGTTCAGCTAGAAGAGAACCATTCTTATGAAGAGAAACCAGTTCAGATTCTTGATCTAGGGGAACATTTATTGTGGAATAAGGTAATCCACTAGGTAAATGTTTTTTGGGGAAACCACATGGTTGAAGAAGCAACATGGGAGTCTGAAAATGCTACGAGGGAAAGGTACCCTCACTTCTTTAATAAGTAAATAAAATTGTGAGGATGCAATTTCCAGGAGGGGATAATGTAACACCCCAAGGTTTCCTAAAAATAAATTGAATGCATGAAACTTTGTTTTAAGTAGATAATTATAACTAGACTTTAAACATAATTTTACTACTTCAATGTTTTGAATTTTGTAAAATGGTTATCTACAACTGCGTTCAGTATGATATTTAGAGTCTAATGGAACCAACTTGTTTTTTTGGTGAATAGTAACATACCCTTATGAATAGTAATGTGAACCTAATAAATAGTAAATTTTATTATTATTTTATTTTCTTAAGGATTTAAGATAATAACATCTTGATTAATTTTTTAATGTAATAAAAAGCAGTTATAGTTTTTAAATAATTAATTTTTTAATTAAGTATGATTTTATTTAAAAATTAAATTAAAAATATTTAGAAAATTATTTTCAAAAAATGGAATTCATTTTTGAATTCTGCACATAGATAAATGGTTAAGATGAATTTTGGGGATTTTTATGAAATAATTGATTTTTTGATGAATAGTAAAAAATAAAGTTTTGAGTTTCAGTGTGTTAATGAAATCGTTAAGGATGTAATAAATCTGGTCAACTTGTATACAGTAAAATAAGTTATTAGGTCTCCCAATTGGATAAAACCATGTCAAAATACCATGGGAAATCCAATGGTTTTTCAAATACCACTAATGAGGTCTTCCTTGTAAAATTTTAAAATATTCCCTTACTTTTGCTATAAATACCAACCCATTCCTTCCTTAACTTCATTACCAATTCTTCCTCAACAAAGATATAGCCTCATTAACTCCCTAGTAGTACTCCCAATATTTCCTCAAGCCCCCAAGGTCCCAACCTTCATGTTTTTGGAGTTACTCTACAAGGTAAGAAAATTCTCAATTTCTTTCTTTTTTCCATTCAAGTTCTCTTTTATGTGGTATAGAATTCAAGAATCCATAACATGTTATTATTTTCATATTAATCATGATCTATTCTATATTATGATTCATTTCATGATGGGTGACTCTTGTCCTATCTCTTTTTAATATTTTCTAAAACCATGTTGCATAGTCGTTAGGCTGCTGAAATTTTGTAAGGGATTTTTCAATTATTCTTTTATTTTGAGTTCCTTTCTTTTCTTATTATTTCCACATCAACTTTTACCCAATAGGAATGAAAGATAAATAAATTATGTATATTCTGGATGTTCTCATGTTCATAGAAAATTCATAATCATTCTTACTCTCCTCTCCCACTTATTCAAGGAATAAAAACATTGTCCGTGATGTGTTGAACTACTGAAATCGTGAATGATGTGATTTAAATTTTCATTAATTCTTTCAAGTATGGTCATGAAACCATTTTTATGGTTGAACCAAGTTATAATATATGTATTATTTCTCATCCATGGTTCTGGAATTATTTTTTTACTAATGGTTTTAATTTATACGACAAAATGAGGTCGTTATTATCAAAGAACTGCTAAAATGATCTGAACGAACATCATTAATGTTTTAACTTATGAATCATCCTCATATAAAACATAAAAATGTTAAATGATATAAATTATGGTACTGAAAATATTAAAATACTTTTACATTCCAATTCTATTGTTTTTCTTCCAATTGACAAGAACATCCATCATGAACCAATCATGGAAATCATGTAAAGAACGATCCCTAAACAATGCAAGGAACAAAATACTAACAATTAAAGGGTGAAATGAGGTTATGAAATGATCATACAAGATGTTATAAACATGAAAATATTTATTTAAAATACAAATAACAATTTTTTAACCATTATATAGTAGGTTTAAACAAGTTTAAAGTAAGATAAACCCCAGGTAAGGGAATTCTTAACCCGATTTCCATTCTTTGGGTTAACCTTCAACTTTGTTATTTATGTGGTATTAAAATTTTTGTGTGATGGGTTTTGTTTATATTATTTTTAATTATGTGTATTTACAATGTATTTTCATAATCCATCCGCTCTATTAAGCCTCACTTCAATTATATGTTATATGTAAGGGGCTTTTCATTTAAAATCCTCTTTTAAAATTACGTTTTACCAAATTCAAAAGTAATGTTTTAATGCAATTATTTGTGTTGTATGACTATGTTCTGGTTCTTGGGATTTTTTTATGAATAATGGTTAGACCTATATCTCCTTCCAATTCATTGGGTATGTGTAAGTTAGAGGTCAACCATATGGTTACTTAAAGTGTAACTGTGATGGTTACACAAATTGTAAGGTACCCGTGAGGGTTACAAATTATAAGGTTACCGAGAGGGTTACAATATTATGTAAGTAATGCCCCAAGAAACCCTTTTGGTTTTAATTATGTTCTTATGTATTTTAAAAATCTAGTGCTTCACAAAGTAAGTATATATATAGGTGATAATTACGTCTTTTAAAAGTGATTTCATACGTGACAAGTATTCATGGACTAATGTGTTCTTTCCTTATTTTTATATACCTTAATAAGATTTTGTGCTCATCCCAAGGATTAAATGTTTTCTTATATGTTATAAGTAAGTGTAGGAAAAGGAAGGAATCCTTGTTAAATTTTTGAATAATTGTCAAATAAATCATGTTTTAATCTTTAATGTTTTATATTTTGAAAAAAATGGAAACTGTTTTATGGTATCCCCTCTGTAACAATGTGTATGGTTATGAATGTATTATGTCCCAATTATCTAAATCTATAAACTTGAAAAGTTCCTCAATGAAAAAGGAAGTGTTTTATTGACTATAATCAAGATTTTTTAATGTAATAAGGCCGGGTCCTTATATCCCACCACCCAAAATCCTGAAAATTGGAGGGTTTATAAATTAGTATGTGAGTTGATCGATCTCATCCCTTATCTTTTAGAAATATTTCTAATATCATGATTTCAAAAATATTTACCGACATCCATTCCTTACCTATAAGCCACTTCTGCAATATACCTTCTTTAAAATTACCCCGTAGATGTATCCGCTTTCATCCTCCCTACAGAACAAGGATTCTTCTTATCCCAAGTGGGATTGAGACCCAATCTACCCTTAAGTGCATTTCATCAACTTTCATGGACATTGGTACTATAACTAGTAGTCAGGGAGTTCCTACCCTTAACAAATAACCATACTGAAGTGGTAACCACTATGATACCATTTTACATAGATTTTATCCTCATGTTAGAGTATTCTAGCACCCTGATGGTTGTCCCTAGGGTTGAGGGACTACCAAATATTTTGGACGTCTTCCATGAGACTCAAACAATATTTCCCTTGTATTATATCCACATGAATCTTATATTCACACTCATGGGGTAATTCCATGCATAAATTGATGGTAGAATAGGGGAACCAATGAAAATTCAGTAATAATATTTAGGAATTAGAGACATATAATGGCATTGAAGAGATAAATTCTCAACTCTTCTACCAATGCCAGGGGTATGATCTAGTTGATTGAGGATGAAAATTCTTGAAGCCAATGCACACATGTTATCAAAGTACCTTTATATATACCTTTATTATGTGGATTCCATGGATTCATTATAGGGTTATTCCATACACCCACCCTTATAATTTTTATTATACCTTATCTCCACTTATACATTGAAGGTATGAGATATGTCAATATATGAACAAAATAACTTGTATAGGGAGAAACAACTAGTCGAGTGGAATTAAATCAAAAATCCCCCACAACATGAGTATAAATATTCCCCTTCCTATATGCATTTTTTTTGAAAATTGGTCCAAAGAAACAAAAAAAATATTCTATATATGTTATGTGTGTTTTAAACTAAAATGAAACATTTATATTTAAAATTTTCACTTTGAGTCATACTTTCCACAGTTGTATTAGATTGATATGTGGTCAATTTCTACACTTCATACATGAATTATGGATTGTCACAAACCAACTTGAGTTGACCCTGAGCCAGCCACCAAGGCCAGCCCGCAACATGTCCCAAGAGGTATTCCTGATCCCTTTGGGATGGATACTAGCACCGAGGGCATCAATAGAGTACAGAAGGGAATTATTTTTCCCAAATATAAACAATAAAACAAACAATGGAAAGAAATGGACAACCCAAAATATATTTACATAAAAATTGAACTAAACATTATTGGTACAAGAAAATAAAAGTACAACTAAACCAACAACTCAACTGACCAAACCTAAAAACAAAATTAATCAATGAAACCCCTCTGGTAAATCTCCAACAAAATGATCACATGTCGCCCAAGGTGATCGAACTCAAGCTGAAACCTTCACAAGGGATAAAAACAGTAGAAGACTATAGGCAGGAGTATTAAAACTTAGCAGGTTATCCTGATATTCTATTCCCAATGAACATCCGTTAAAATAAAATAAACATAAATTTAAAGTTTTATATATAATATATAAAGGCTAGTTTTCTAAATGAGGTATCATGATATAAAAAAATTACCAGACAAAAACATACATGTTTTATAAACAAGAATTCTAGTAATAATTTTCAAAGAAGTGAAACTTCAGAATGAAAATAGTTTTCAAGAGGGATGCTTTAAAGAATTTAAAATTTTATGTAAATCACACACACTGCTGAATTTATCAACCAAACACACTGTATGCTGATGGTGAGTACAAAATATCCATTGAGCATAAGTCACGGGAACACCCTTAGGCACTAGTTTGTTGTGAGCCCCAGGTACCTCGTATCTCAGTGAAAGTAACCATAATAAATATCCATTATCCTTCACATGATCCACTGGTAGGGAAAATAACCATAACCTAGTGGTCCCCCAACATCATCATCATCATATTTTAGTTATTTTTGTCATTGTCAAACATGCTACGCAAAACAGGGGCCAAACCCCATGGGATCGCTAGCATACTAGTACACGTCCGCCCACCTAGATATCTGGGTTTTCCCTTTTTGTGCTCAAACAAGTTACACATCAATAAAATACCATTTTCTCATGAATCTTACATTTAAAAATCATACACACATCAAAATATCCACTCACATGTCTCACATTTCCTTCACGGATCAATAAACCACCTAAATTTTCATAAAACAATTTCAAGAAGTATAACGAGGCCTTGCACAAAAAATTCATTAAAAATGATCTTTTATGGAAAAAACCCATCAATACTATATAAAAACAGATTTGGAATCCCCAAAACCAATTATAAATTAATTTCATGAACCATAAAATGGCCCGAAAAGATAAAACATGAAATACACATAGAAACCATTTTTATAAGAAAAAAATGTGAAACGTGCCTTTATGCCTTTCTCGAAACTAACATTTGACAAAGGTATGAATTAAAATTTTATTAAGGAGGTGTATAAAAACAATTTAAATAAGAAAAAATCATTCATAAATCCCTTAAAACACTCAAGCTACATATTCAAAACACAACCATTTTCATAAGGATGTTAAACATGCCATTTTCCGGCAACTTAGGCCAAAACATGTTGTAAACCAAAACTCATTTGTTTGTAAAACTAAATACAAATAGGGAAGACATATAAGGACCAAAATTACCATTTTTAATTCTTCCAATGCATTTATAAATCCAAACATGTAATTTTTAAATCACACTTAACACATAAAAATCAACCTGACAATTTACCAAACACATGACATCACCTTTTAAACAAAACAATTTATTTTAATAACTTGACAAGGAATAAAACACCAATTGCATTCTATATATTATTAAATAAACTAGAACATGTTCAAAATACCATAAAATGGGTTTTAAACCTCAGAAAATAGTTGCGAAAGATAGCTGAACATTAAAACAAACGATTGGTGTGCACTTTTATTAGAAAACCACACTACCTTTCAAAAAACAAGGCTTAAACAACCATTTTTCACACCAAAAAAATTATAAAAAGGATGAAAAACAATAATAAACATATATATTAGGTTCTAAAAATAATAAAATGATGAAACTTAAATGATAAAGTCATGTTCAAGGGATATCCTACCTCAAATCCTTGGCATAATGGAAACGAACGCCCGAAATCACCATCCCAGGGTTTATAAACCCTAAACCTATAACGACAAGAAAAAAATGAACAAAAACCCCATAAAAATCAACATATAATAGAACAAAAGGTTGAGAATAACTACAGAATAATAGAAAACAAAGTAATAATGAAAGGAGGAAGAGGAAAGTGAAATGAGAAGGAATCTCACCTTGGAAACTCAAAAACTCTTTGTATTCCCTTAGATATGAACAATTAGAGGAAAGGGAATGGCTTGAAACTTAGTGTAGGGTCTCCTTAGGTCTATAAGAACCAGGGGAAACAAATATGGGGGGAATATAGTAAGAAATTAATGTTTTATGGATGAACGAATCTACCTTCTCAAATTTGAACGATTTGAGAAACCCTGAGAAATTTCTCCCTAAAGTGCTGTGAAAATGAGCTCCAAAGAAGAAAATTAGATAATGGGGGTGAGTATAGGGATTTTTTCTTCTAGTGGGAGGTAGAGTCACCAAAAAAAATTAATAAATGAAAATGATATAAAAGAAAGATATTATTTTTTTAAAATAGGAAATGGGCCCACAAGCTAGCCCAATACCTAAATAAGTTACCCAAATTCATCATTATTATGAATTATTAAGGGGTCCAAAATGATATGGTGGTTTGAATATGCCAGGGGAGGAAATTAAATAAGTTTAATGGGTGTAAAATGTTGAAAACAATTAGTTATAAAAGAAACAGATTTGGTTTTTAAATCTGGAAAAGGGCTCACGGTTGGCCCAAATTATGAAGTAACTACCCTTTCTCCAAAAACTCCCAAACAAGCAATGGGGAACCCAAAGTAGGATGATTAGAAATATATGATACTTAAAAAATAAAAAATAATCTCACAAAAGGTCGAATAAAAGGATTGAGATTTCCAATTAACCGGATCAAAACAAAGACATGAAAAACTAGGTGTGACAATTCTCCCCACCATTATGGTTTTCCGCCCCCAGAAAGCCACAACACATTCCTGCTGATTGATCAACACCTAAGGATTATTTAACTATATGGTCCATCCTCTGAATATAATGACACACCATCCAATATTAATGTAACTTAATCCTCTAACCTCAACTAAAACACCAACTCTCAACCACTACCCGAGAATCAATCGAAAGATTGAGTCACTACCTCCACAACCAAACCAAGAACCCGGTTGTTGTGCCTTCTACCAATGAACCCAAAAATCACCCAAACCAAATAGAACTCCTAAAAACCAAATATTATAGGGTAATTCAGAATGGAATCCCCACCACTAAGAAACAACTACAACTATATATGTTCTTAGGAGGAAAAATCAATGAGACCCATGGTGGGTCACCCACCATTACAACCCAACTAGAAAAGAACAAATAAGAATTAAACATTAACTAGAATTGGGACTCACTTGAACAATACCACTAAAAATCTCCCACAAAAACCTACCAATATAAGTTTAGAGGGTTATAACATGAACATTTAACAACCCACTCCCAAATAAAGGGTACAAGAACTGGACCAACACTTTCTGCACGGATAAAAACCCACACCACTCGGGGCCGGGAGGGAATGGGACCCAATAATTGTGCCAATAAAACCACAAAAGAAATAGATTAACCACACAAAACCCTCCATATATGAACAAGTAATACCAAGACCACACCCGATTTACACAGGCGGTTCACACAGGGATATTGATCAGAAAATCACATCCATGAAGGCATAACCGTAGACATTGTGTGAGGGGTAAGTCCACCATGCTCGTTGTGACAAGAAGAAATTAATAGTGATGAGAAACCACAATATATTAGAAACTACCTTTTTAAAATGGTGTATTAAGGAGCCTAGTCGAGCACTCCACACCTCTGGTGGTTTCCCGACTGTGTGAAAAGCTTCACTCCGAGGCCTATGGACAGAGCCCTGATTCTTGAAGCATCTGCTACACCGTATTCAGGTTCTAAGGATCACTCCACTCAAAAAAATAACTTTCTAAAACAAAGACCTTTATATAAATAGTAACTCACAAATACATATCAAAATTCACTCTCTCACCCAGAACGAGGAGCAGAACGGACAAGGAATACGCTGAAACACATCAACATCACCGAACACAACTACTATGTCCAAAAAAATTATCACAACCTGGAAGTACTTTAAATAGATCCCAAAAATCTCTATATTCCAACAAATGGGAAGAGGCATCATCCGAAGAGGTGGATTTAACATTTGAAATGAATCCTTAGGTTGATCAATAAGAAATATTTCCAACAGAGAACTATGCATGGCTACATCACAACATCCAACACATATTTAGAAACCCACTGAACATTACTCAAAAAACGATCCGCCAAAAAGATATCATCTCAAGACACAACAAGAGTATGACTTATAAATCAAAAGGAAGCATACTGAATAAAAAACTATTCTATGACATAGAAAAAATAGCCACGTAACCATTGGTTTAAAAATAAATGCCATAATTTTTATTCTCAAAACACTTTTCAAAAATGAACTAACTTGGGGGGTTTCCAAATTCAACAATGGCGTTTAATCAAGTCTCGCCCACATGCACATTTCCATGCCGCCGCAGGCACCCAAACACCATGTCAAATAGAAAATCCTCCCATATATAAATAAAACCATGCATGTGAGCACCCATGAAAACACTAAAGGATAAAAAAACATAATTCTAAAAATCATGTACCATAAAAAGGAACACCAGCCACCAAGTCAAAAACCATTTTCATATTTCACATAAAAACCACACTTTATCAATAAAACTTTTCTTAAAAACCTACCCCTTTCCATTTTTACAAATTTCAAAATAACCAATCTACTCCAAAGAACACCTTCCCATTTTCTAAAATTCAGTAAGGTATCTTTTCATAATCTGATGGCCATTGAGACCAATACCCTTTCTAGGAAAACCCCAACCGCTAAAAACAAATTTCCAAAACCAATTCATCAGATTCAAACACTTTTCAACATCCCAAAACACCCCATTTAAAACAAAGATTCATAATCACTTTAAAATGATTCACAATTTCAAAACATTTTATTCCAAAAAACCACAATTTTAAATTAGGGATAATCCAATCCTGTTAAATCATTTCCACTTCCTCCTAATTTTTTTTCACAAAAACACAACCTTCTAAAACCATTCTTATATTTAATTTTTGAAAACCCACTTTTCCAATTTTCAAAATCCAATCCTTCCTTTAAAACCCATTTCCACAATTCTCACACAAGGATTTTTAAAACAAAAATTCAGAATTCAAGAAAGGTCCAATAGACCCAAAAAATTGAACTAGTTTCGGTGGGTGACTTGACCATATTGTTGGAGGACATATGTGAAACACAACACCAACACAGAGAGACTTATTAGGAACATGACCTAGATACACATGGATTTATTGGCCCTAAGAGCTTACAGAGACCATTAGTTAGACTCCCCTTGTCATATCCCAACACCAAACAATCAACATGAACAAAGGACACTAATACAACCGGACTTCCTGTGGAAACCTGAGGATCAGAACAAGCAAGAGTTCATGATGCTCTTATTTTGATTAACCCTAAAGTCCAAAAAATCCTACTCCATCTACCTTGACATTCCCTAAATAACCATGGTGCTCTAAAAATAAATGTTTTCTAAGAGCCGGCCTCCTCTGATACCGTTTTGTCACGAACCATCCCAAGTATACCCTAAGCCGATCACCTAGGCCAACCCACGACAAGTCTCGAGAGGCTTTCCCAATCCTCCCGGGATGGAGAAAAGCACCGAGGGAATAAATAGAGTACACAAGGGAACGATTTCTCCAAAATATAAACAATCAAACAAATAACGAAAAGAAATGGACAACCCAAAATACATTTACATAAAAATTGAACTAAACATTATTTGTACAAGAAAATTAAAGTAAAACTAAACCAACAACTCAAATTACCAAACCTAATAACCAAATAACTCAATTTGACCCCTCTCTTCACTCTCTAAAACAATGATCACATGTTTCCCAAAAAGATTTAACTAAAGATAAAACCTGCATAAGGGCTAAAAACAGAAGAAGACTATAGGCGTGAGTATTAAAACTCAGTAGGTTATCCCAATATTCTATTCCCAATGCACATAATTTAAAATAAAAGAAAAATAAATTTCAAGTTTCATATACAAGATATAAAGTTATGTTTTCCAAATGCGGTCCCATGCTATAAAAAAATTACTAGACAAAAACTTGTTTGTTTTATAAACAAGAATGCTAGTTACAATTTTCAAAGAAGTGAAACTTCAAAATGAAAATAGTTTTCAAGAGGGATGATTTAAATAATGTAAAATTTTAAAAAAATCACAAAAAATTCTGAACTTACCAACCAAACACACCGTATTCTGACGGTGAGTGCAAAATTTCCAATGAGCACAAGTCACAAGAACACCTCTAGGAACTAGTTAGTTGTGAGCCCCAGGTACCTCATACCTTGGTGAAAGTAACCATAATAAATATCCATTATCATACACACAAGCCACTAGTAGGGGGAATAACCATAAACTATTGGTACGCCAATAACATCATCATTATAGTTTAGTTAGTGTTGTCATCGTCAAACTTGATATGTGAAACAGGGGCCAAACCCCACGGGATCACTAGCATACTAGTACACGTCCACCCACCTAGATACCTGGGATTTCAATTTTTGTGCTAAAAAAGGTACAGATATATAAAATATCATTTTATAATGAATATTAAATTTACAAATAATACACAAATCAAATAGTCCACACACATGTCTCACATTTCCTTCACGGATCAAAAAACCACCTAAATTTTCATAAAACAATTTCAAGAAGTATAATGAGGTCTTGCACAAAAAATCTATTCAAAAATGCACTTTTAAGGAAAAAACCCATAAATTCCATATCAAGTCAGATTTTGAATCCACAAAACCAATTATTAAATCAACTTCAGGATCCATAAAATTTCCCCAAAAGATAGAACATGAAATACAGATGGATACCATTTTTATAAAAAAAATGAGAAAAGAGCCTTTAAGAATTTATCAAAACTAACATTTGAAAAAGGTATGAATTTCACTTTTATTATGTAGGTGTATAAAGAAAATTTACAGAAGAAAAATAAATCATAAATCCCTTAAAACACTCAGGTTACATATTCAAAACACAACCATTTTCATAAGGATTTGAAATGGGCCATTTTCCGGCAACTCAGGCCAAAACATGTTTTAAACCAAAACAAATTTGTTTTTAAAACCAAATAAAATATATAAAGCCATATAAGGACCCAAAAATACAATTTTTTGTTCTTCCAATGCATTTATAAATCCATAAAAATAATTTTTAAATCAAACTTAACACATAAAAGCCAACCGAGCAATTTACTAAACACATGACATGCCCTTTTAAACAAAACAATTTATTTTAAGCACTTTACAAGGAATAAAACACCAATTGCATGCCATATTTTATTAAAGATACTGGGAAATGTTCAAAATACCACAAAACAGGTTCTAAACCTCACAAAATAGTTGTGAAATATATTTTAACATTTCAACAAACACTTGGTGTGCACTTTTATGACAAAACAAAAATACCTTTCACAAAACAAGGGTTAAACAACCATTTTTCACAACAAGAAAATTATCCAAAGGATTAAAAACAATAATAAACATATATATCAGGTGATAAAAATAAGAAAATGATAAAACTTAAATGATAAAGGCATGTTTAAGGGATATCCTACCTTAAATACTTGGAGTAATGGAAACACACACCCGATATCACCATCCTAGGGTTTATAAACCCTAATCCTATGACGACCAGCCCCAAACAAACAAAACCCCCATAAAATAATGGGATAATATAACAACACATTTATAATTACTATAGAATAATATAAAACCAAGAAATAATGAAAAGAGGAGGAAGAGGGGGGAGAAATGAGGATGAATCTCTCCTTGGAAACTCAAAAACTCTTTGTATAACCTTAGATATGCACCATTAGAGGAATAGAAATGGATTGAAACTAAGTGGAGGGTCTCATTAGGCCTGGAAAAACTAGGGGAAACAATTTTGGGGGGAAAATAGTAAGAAATGAATGTTTTATGGATGAACAAATTTACATTCTCAAATCTGAACGATTTGAGGAACCCTGATAACGTTCCCCCTAAAGTGTGATGAAAATGAGCTCCAAAGTGGAAAATTATATAATGGGGGTGGGTATAGGGATTTTTTATTTTAGTGGGAGGTTTAATAATCAATAAATATTAAAAAAATTAAAAATATATAAAAGAAACAATTATTGATTTAAAATTGGAAATGGGCCCATAAGCCGGCCCAATATCTAAATAAGTAACCCAAATTCTCCATTATTATGAATTATTTATGGGTAAAAAAGGATATGGTGATTTTAATATGTCAGGGCAGGAAGATAAGGAAGTGTAATGGGTGAATTTTTTTGAAAAAATGTAGTTATAAAAGAAACAAATTTGGTTTTCAAATCTGGAAATAGGCCCATGGTTGGCCCAAATTATGAAGTAACCACCCTTTCTCCCAAAACTCCCAAAAAAAATGGGGAACCTAAAGTAGGATGATTTGACATATATGAAACTTAAAACCTCGAAATTAATCTCACCCAACACCCAAGAAAATGATCGGGATTTCCAATAAACTAGATCAAAACAAAGACATGAAAAACTAAGTGTGACATGGATCATTTTCTGAATGATTCATGAAAATCGAAGCTCATTTCCTTGTTTTGGATATGGGACACATGTTTAGACTAAAATGAAAATTTTAATTTAAAAACATGAACTTCAGATATA
The DNA here is from genome assembly GCA_963277665.1 of Viscum album. Taxonomy (NCBI): domain Eukaryota; kingdom Viridiplantae; phylum Streptophyta; class Magnoliopsida; order Santalales; family Viscaceae; genus Viscum; species Viscum album. Next base: position 1,499,042,454 of record OY728156.1, on the reverse strand, counting down.
CCAACCAAATCTTCTGTAAGATTAACATGGGGTTGATTCTGACACTTCACAAATGAATTCTAGATCATTTTCCTAAAGTATAAAGATAATTTGAGATAGTTTTCTCAGTTTTTACTATGTGACCTATCTTTTAAACTAAAATGACACCTTTATATTAAAAACATTCACTTTGAATCATACTAGAAAAATCATGTGTCAGATTGACATGTGTTTGATTCCAATACATCACCCATGAATTATGGATAGTTTTTCTAAAGTTTTAAGATAATCCAAGATTATTTTCTTATTTTAGGCTATATGACCTGTGTTTTAGACTAAAATGAAACATTTAATGTGAAAACATGCACTTTGAGTTATACCATCCACATATTATGTTAGATTTATGTGTGGTCAATTCTTACACATAAAAAATGAATTATGGATCATTTTTCCATGGTATCAAGACAATTAGAGTGTGATGTACACAACTAAATTCATTTAAAAGTGATCAATCTTATTGTTCATAAGGTCACAAGCACACCTCCCTATATGCTAAAGGCTTCTGACTAGAAACAAGGGTGTATGGTGTTATAGTGGGGAGACTATACCCTCTTTATCGAAGTCATAAATAGTATAAGAATACTCAAAAAATATAAAAATATAAAAAACACATAATATATATCCATATAATAATAACATACATAAACTATAACATTACCATATACAAATGATATCATGGTGATAGAAAATATGAAGTAGGAAATACATAATACTACTCATAAAAATAGTACTAATATGAACAAAAGGAAACAAAAGACCAAAAACATCTTTATCAATGAGAATCTTGAGCACTGGCTTAGTCCTATTCTTGAACCCAAAAAGAGATCAAGTATCCATAGCTTGGTGCTTCCCTTTATCCTTACCTACATCCATGAAATCTATCAAAGTACAAAATGGTGGCCCAAATAGGGTGTGATTAAAACTCTATATACTACCACCTACTATTTCTAATGAAAATCTAGTATGATAATATAAAGTGTAATAGTGTACATGTATAAAAAATATAAAGTATTGAAGTAAAGGAAACCATGTTAGTATTAGGCCCCCTATGGGATACCCGATCGATCCTACCTATTTTAGCCTAAGACGGATGTCTCTAAGTATATGACCTTCTAATTAAACTAGGGAACCAAGGAATATAACCAATTCATCCAAGTATATGAACAACAATGGATCCATGGAAGACCCATGGAATCCAAGACATTAAGAATTCAAACCCACTCACGGTGATCAATTGGTATATTGGGATATTTGGTTCTGAGTGCAATACAAGGGGTGTACCCTTGTAATTCCCCTTATAAGGGTTTTTAACTGATATTGAGTATCAAGTATAAGGTAATATCATTAAATACATTATTGGAATCCAAGGAGATAATATGAGGCATTCTGTGTCTGAGGAAATATTGTCTAATCCTAGTTGCTCATCCCAAACATTCTAATTTTTCAATTTTTTTAGGTGAATTGTAATTATCAAGATGATGAATTCAAGAATCTAATACATTGAACAAATCCATGTTGGTTTTACCACTTTTCATTCACATCAATGAATCAAGTTTCATCCTATGAATTCACTCAAGAAATTACTAAAGGGATCCAAGAATTTCCCAAGGCAGAACACACCTTTAGCAATGTATTTCAAGTCCATAAGAGAAACCAAAGCATGATTAGTAATTATATATAATTCCACATGAATTATTGATATCATTTCATAATTAAAATAATTTAATTTTTTCATTCCATTTATATTTTAAAATCCAAACACGCTCGAGGGGTTTTTGGTTGAAATCAAGGAATGGGTTTCATTTAAATTTAAACACACACACACCAAGGGGTGGTTTGAGTTTATTTCATCAAACTAAAATAGTTCTAAAGGGTCTCATGGAATATTTAGGATAAATTATAGGAATTTAATTAAAGGAGTTACACAATTAAGAGTAATGCATGGAAAGTTTGGCATGAAACACAATGGAAAAAGTTAAAAAAAAGATATTTTTAGGAAAATATAATATCCCAAATACCTAAGAACCATCGAAGAATCCTCATAATACATCAACCTCATATTTGGGATGAATCTAGAGAAAACAAAAGACCACACAAAAGCCCTGAAAATAGGGTATAAACAATAGACATGGAAAAATAGATTTGGATGGAAAAGAAAAGCAATAAAGGATGAAAACAATGTTTAAAACTAACTAAGGGAGTTACAACATGACTGAAAAAGGATGAACCAATGATGAATAATGGAGGTCCACTAAAAATGATAATGATGGAAGGGGATATCCAAAATTCCTTTAGCTGTGTAAATGAGGGAGGAGAGGCTATTTTAGTTTTAAATTCAAAGTGGAGGAAACAATAATTTACATCTATTTTAATAGGAAACATTATTTTCCCACACAGTTGGGAAAACTGTGAACCAACCAAGTTCCCCTACTGGCTAGAAGCATGATACCTCACATAGTTTAGGTGCATGGTTAGAAATACCATTCATGGTGAATCTGTAATAAATTTTAGATCCCATATGGTTTAAATGAATCATTCACATGGTTTATAAAAATAAAATATTCCTTTTTCAAGCCACATGGTTAAGGGGAATGATTAGTTAAAAATTACACTAACCATGTGTCTCATCTTTCTTCTCTAAAAACCTTAACTTCGGGACCTAAAACCCTTCTGAATTCTCCCATAATGTCCAATAATCCATTAAGAACATCCATTTGATGAATTTTTTTTTCATAATTTAAAATGGTCTATACCTTAATAGAAAACCAAAATATTTCAACCTCCCCTCCTTAAGACAAATGGTCCTTGAGTTTCACTTATGAGGGTGGTTTTGCTACATCCTAGAATAATTCCAGCTTCTAAGAACATACATCATATTACCATTCCCACATATCATTATGTACATGATCATGCTACCATAACACCCAAACTAGAGTAAGAATACTTCCTTATGTAGTCTTCATGATACTATTGATTATACAATCTAGATACTCCTTAAAAAAAGTATCAGCCTCCAACTAAACTTTGTGATGATCAAAGACATGAGATGAGTTAGAGTAATAATGGTGAAGTTGAGAAAAAAGGAATACATCATGTGTATCCTTGTACCTATGATGAAGATTTATATGATATGGAACCAACCAGAACCCCTCCAAGATCTTGAAATATATAATGAATCTAGGTTCTAGATTACCTTACCTTTAAATCTATTAATGACCCAATCTAGGAAAGACTCGCAAGAAGACCTAATCCCCAAACTCAAACTCCATAGGTTGGTGAAAATTATCCACATATGAATTATTCCTAGACTAATCCATTTCATAATTAACTATACCTACTCTATTGTTTCTTGAATGAGATGTGGTCCGAGTATCACTTCCACCCCTACCTATAACAAGCATAGAGGTGAATGACACAACCTACCATATAGAGCCTCCTAAGGAGCCATCATGATAGTTTCTTGAAAAATCATATTATAAGAAAAATAAAAAATTATAAATTGATGTTCCTATGAACCTTAAAAATCAAGAACCCATGCACCAATAATGTCCTCAAGTTCCTTTATAGTGTGCTCAAACTGACCATCAGTCTGAGGGTGGTATGATATACTTATAAGTACTTGGGAATAGAGAGGATTATATAACCAATTCTAGATATAAGAAGTAAATAAATCATCCCCATATGATAAAATAGTATGTGTAATGTAATGTCCCAGCCCCGGGTGCCACGCAACGGGTGCCCCGAACCCGGTTCACCATGTGACCTCAAGAGCATTTCCCCAAACTCCAGAGGCTGCCGACTAGCAGCGAGGGCCCATGTCTGATAGTGGGGAAACTATGTCCTCATTTGTCAAAGTGTAGCGTAACAGAATACAAAATAAAACATACAACAAATAGCGGAAGCAGTAAACCATACACAACTAAAACAAACAACAATAGTGGATATAACCAAAATTATATAAATAATGATGCTACATGTCTCAAGTTCTAAGAAAACAGTCAAAACATGTTATACATCAATACAGTACAACAAAGAGAAGAGTACAGCAAAACAAAGCAAAACAGCTGGCAGCGGAATCACGAGCCTAGGCTCGGTCCCATGCCCTCCTACTACACAGCAATAGTCAAGTACCTGTATAGGGACTCTTGCCCCTATCTACACCTGCAGAAACGTAATCTGTTTGGGCCGAAAAGAATAACCCAAATAGGGTGTGCGAAACATATCTCAGTAGGCACCCACCAAAGGCCCCTGCCCAACTGCGTGTAAGAATGCAACAACAATGTGCAGTAGTAAAATGAAATAAAGTAAGCAGTACTCAAAAGTAACTAATTACCAGTTATATTGTAATTTTATTATTCATTTAATCCATTAAATATTAGAAATCACCACAGTGTATTTCTACGTAAACAGTCCACGTCCTCAGATAAGAAAAACCTTACCCTCAGGTAAGCAGAACCCCACCCACAGGTAATTTCCCTCAGGCATAACAGAATTTTGCCCTCAGGCATAGGTAGTGTCGCCCTCAGGCACAAAGTCTATTTCCCTCAGGCACGGAAGAAGTTGCCCTCAGGCCGAAATAACTACAGCCCTCGGGATAAATAGTGCAGTGCCCACAGGCTAATCACAACAACTACCTCGGGCTAAACAGGTAATTGGGTCATGCCCAACATATCAAAATTCAGTAAATAAGTAATTCCTCTCAAGGAAATCCTATAATTACTACATTAAAGGCATACCCTCGGGTATCCTGGCCAAATGGCTAAACATTGGAACACACCCCCGGGGTGGTTCCGGATCGAAGAAAGGATCCCAAACAGCATTTTATTATCACAATTTAATAACCTATGCAATTCTAGGTATTAAATATAGTAATGGAATCAGCCACACGACACCCCATCATGGGTTCGTGTCACAAAAACGCAAAAAAACGCACGACAATTGGAAAATAAACACAAATCCACCTACCTTATTCGCCAACGAACGTTATACCTGAACTCAAACTCCAGAAACGCCCAAGAACGATATAGATTTGACGAAGAACAAAACCCATTCAAACGTAAATAACTTCCCCTCGGGAAAGAATTGGTAAGAACGGTACCTGGAGAGGAGAGGGCTTACCCGTGCGGTTCCAACGAGATCGTCCGAATCCAAATCAGATTCCAGATGAATACCAGGCGGATCATCAGAGGTTTGACCTCCTCCCTTGGCTCCAAATCAGCTCAAGTGTCTCCTCTGCCAAATGAGGAGGCCACTGCCTGTTTTAAGCTGAAAAAGAAAAGTACACAGCATGTACTTCTGAGTACACGGCATGTACTCCTTTCATTTAATTGTTCATTTGGAAGCACCACCACACTGTTCATCTGTCGACCAGAGTACACGACATGTACTCCTGAGTACACGGCGTGTACTGTCACCCAGATGGCGGCGACTCCACCGCCTTACTATTGAAGCCTGCCGACTGACTACACGGCGTGTAAGGTACGAATACACGACGTGTAGTCGGTTCCTATACCCCTCGTCACCGTCATGACTACACGCCCCGTGTACCCATCCCACACGGCCAAGAGTACATGGCGTGTGGAAAAGTACACGACGTGTAGTTCCAAAATTTAGGATTTTCCCCATTTCCCATATTTTCTTAAAAACACTTAAGGAAAAAGAAAAAGAAGAATCACGTACCTCAAAAATAAAAACCGGGTTCTTACAAACTTCCCCCCTTATAACAATTCATCCCCGAATTGCCCTTCCAAGGGTGGTGAAGATAAAGCTCAGAAAAACTCTGGCCACTGAGCACATACGTCATCCTCCCGCTCCCAGGTCTCATCCTGCACTCGGCCATGCTTCCATATCATCCTTACGAGAGGAACTGACCGGCCTCATAGAACCTTCGTGCTCCTATCAACGATACGGATTAGATGCTCCTCAAAGGATGCATCCTGCTAAATCTCAACCTCCTCTGGTTGAAAGGTGTGAGACGGGTCTGAATGGTAGCGACGCAACTGGGACACATGGAAGACGTCGTGCATGGCTCGGTACCGCTGCAGTAACTACAACCGATAGGCAACCAGCCCGACTATCTCTAGAATCTCAAATGGTCCCACATACCTCGGTGAAAGCTTACCCTATCTCCTGATCCGCTTGTGTCCCAGCCTCAGTGAAACACGCAAGAAAACCTAATCCCCAACCAAAAACTCCAAAGGTCATCTGTAGTGATCAGCATAGGACTTCTGATGATACTGTGCGGTAGCCATCCACTTTAGAATCAACTAGACCTGCTCAGTTGTCTCTTGCACGAGCTGTGGCCCATGTAAAGCTGCCTCACCTGCCTCTAACCAGCACAAAGGTGATCGGCATGGCCTACCATATAAAGCCTCGTATGGTGCCATCTCAATAGTTGCATGAAAACTATTGTTATAGGAAAACTCGACTAAGGGTATATTCTTCTCTCAAGAGCCCCCAAATTCTAGGACACATGTGAGCAGCATGTCCTCAAGCACCTCTATCGTCTTCTCTGACTAGACATCTGTCTGAGGGTGGTATGCTGTGCTCAGAAGCACCTGTGTACCCAGTTCCCTCTGAAAACTTTTCCAGAAATGAGATGTAAGGCGGGCATCCCTATCTGAAATGATAGAACGAGGGACCCCGTGAAGATGTACGATCTCTCAGATATACAGCCTTCTGAGCTCGTTCACACCGAAGGTCTCCTTGATCAGCAAGAAGTGAGATACCTTCGTGAGTCTGTCCACAACAACCCACACGACGTCATTGCCTCAAGGTGACATCGACAATCCAGTCACGAAATCCATCGCAACACCATCCCATTTCCACTCTGGAATGGGAAACTACTGTAACAGCCCAGCTGGCCTCTGGTGCTCTGCCTTCACCTGCTGACAGGTCGAACACCTCATAATAAAACTAGCTATCTCTCTCTTCATACCCGACCACCAGTACTGACGTTTCAAGTCTCGGCACATCTTGGTAACCCCGAGATGAACTGCCCAAGCTGAAGCATGAAACTCCTGTATCATCTCCTCGCGTATATCCCCTGGAACCCATACTCGTCCATGGAAATAAAAAACCTCATCATCGCTTACCGTCCAACCGGGAGGAGGGTCCTCACTTGCTACTGACTCCCGTAGAACTAGGCCTTCTGAATCAGATAGCTATCTCATCCTCACTCTGTCCAGGAGGGTAGATGTCACAAATAAAGAAGAAAGATAAGTCTGCCCCTGACTGTCATGCACCTCCATATGCATCTTAGAGAACAAAGCCATGAGCTGCCACTCACTACTGGCCTCCTGCACTGCCTGTATATGAGTCTGCCTGCTCAGTGCATCAGCTAATGCATTACCTTTACCATGTGTATAGGCAAGCTCAAAATCGAAGGACTGTAGGTACTCAACCCACCTTCTCTACCTCAGATTCAGGTCACACTGAGTAAAGATATACTTGAGGCTTTTGTGGTCGGTAAAAACCACAAAATGCTCTCCCAATAGGTAATGTCTTCAACAACGCAACACATGAACAACTACAGCCAACTCGAGATCATGTGTCGGGTAATTCCGATCATGTGACCTCAACTGCTGAGACACGTACACAACAACTCGATCGTCCTGCATCAAAAAGGCTCCCAGCCCAATCTTTGATGCATCACAGTAAACTGTATAGCTCTTCCCCTACTCTATGAGTATCAGGATCAGTGCTGATGTCAACCTTCCCTTCAGGTCCGGAAAAGCTATCTTGCAAGCTTCTGACCAAACGAACTTCACACCCTCTTAGTCAGACCTGTCAATAGTGCTTCTAAGCGGGAGAAGTCCTGTATGAAGCGTCTGTAGTAACCAACCAGCCCTAAGAAACTCCGTATCTCAAACAAGTTCTTAGGATGCTCCTAGGAAACTACTGCTCTCACCTTCTCTGAGTCTACTGCAACTCCTGCCTCTGAGATGATATGACCCAGAAATTGAATCTGGTCCATCCAAAAGTGGAACTTCGAGAGCTTAGCATATAGTCGACGCTCTCTCAGGGTACTCAATACGATCTCAAGATGGGTGTCATGGTCGTGTCGAGTGCGAGAGTACACCAAGATGTCGTCCATGAATACTAACAAAATAAATCAAGATACGGATGGAACACACGATTCATCAGAGCCATGAAAACTGCTGGCGTGTTCGTGAGTCCGAACGAGATAACCAAGTACTCGTAGAGACCATATCTGCTCCGCAAAGATGTAAGTGGTATATTCGATGGTCTCATGCACAGCTGATGATATCCAGATCTCAAGTCAGTCTTAGAGAACACTCGTGCTCCATGAAGCTGATCAAACAGATCATCTATCCTTGGAAAGGGATATCGGTTCTTAACCGTCAACTGGTTCAGATTCCGATAATCCACACAAAGCCTGAGGGTACCATCCGCCTTCTTCGCAAAAAGGACCAGAGAACCCCAAGGAGAAGTACTAGGTCGGATAAATCCCTTTTCCTGCAACTCCTCTAAATGCCTCTTGAGCTCCTGTAACTCATGCGTGGCCATCCTATAAGGAGGAATGGACACCGGTGCTGCTCCTGGTATGAGCTCGATAGAGAAATCCACCTCACGCATCGGAGGTAGACCTGGAAAGTTTTCCGGGAAGAAATACCTGAAATGATCAACAACTGGAGGGAAATACGTCTAAAAAGTCCACTAATCATCCAAATATAAGCTCACTATCTGGGCTGTGACTCCACCTCACCCATGATGCTCTAGTCCAGATCGACTCGCCTGAACATCCCACTCGCCCTTGTATAGAAACTCCCTGCCCTCTGGTGACATGAAACGCACCCTACGACGGTAGTAGTCTACGAAGGCTCGAAAGGGAACCAACCAGTCCATCCTGAGAATGATGTCATAACTCATCATCTCCAAGACATAGTGGTCCCAAAGAAAGTGACACCCACCAACCTCAAGGGGGCACTCCTTGCACTAACACACACCAGCCGTCCTACTCCCAAACAGAGTGTCGAGAATCAAGATATTGGAAGAAGTAGAAACACCGAGCTCAAGGCTCTCCACAATGGGTATAGATATGAAACTATGTGTAGCACCCTTATCGAAAAGTATTCAAGATAAGACAAAAGCAACTAGAATAGTACCTCTGACTGTCGAAGGTCCGGGATCCTGCTCCTGTTGGCTCTGTTGCACTGCATATGCCTGCCCAGTGCTACGGCCCTATGACACAGCTTGGCTACCCTGAGATGTCCTGCCCTACTGCCTCTGAGATCCTGGTGTCTGGCTACCACGACCACGACCACCATCTCTGCCTGCACGCCCTGATGCATTCCAGTTCCCTGACTGGTAAGAAGCCACTGGTCCTACTCCCGTATGTAGAGTCTGCACAGAACCCCTCTCATTAGCCACTGGTGGAAACACACTACAAAAGAGTTGCAGATGACCCATCTTGCCGCAAGCTCGACACTCCACTAGGTCTCATGGACACTGTGGTCTCTTGTGCCCCTCTCTGCCACACTGGTAGCACCTGACCGGTCCACCTGAAGAAGCTGTCTGGCTGGCACTGCCGCCCTGAGAGAAGTCCATATGTCTCTTCCTCTTTCCCGTAGAAATAGTACCAGTAACTGGTGATGAACCGCCCTGGACCACACCACTAGATTTTCGCAGGTTCCTCTCTGTAATCATCGCTTGATTCATAATCGTGTGTACAATAGGAAACCTGAAAACATTCACCAGTGCTCGGATGTCATACTGAAGACCATCCTCAAAACATCTGGCTCTCAACGTCTCATCACCCACCAGCACGAGTTCAAAATGATGAAGCTCCGTAAAACGAGCAGAATGGTCCATCACCGATATAGCGCCCTGCTGAAGATTCATGAACTCTCGAGCTCTATCTTCCCTCAGCGTCTCAAGAAAGAAGAAGACATAGAAGACTGCCTGAAAATCTTCCCATGCCATGTATCTGTGATGCTCTGACTGGGTGGTAACATCCCACCACCTCTTGGAGGAATCACGTAGCATGTATGTTGCAAGCTTGACCCTCCGCCCTGGAGGCGTCTCCAAGTGCTCGAAAATAGTCTGCATCGATCCTAGCCAAGACTCCATAGCCTGTGGTCCGCCATCCCCTGAAAAAGTAGGAGGATGCTGCTGCTGGAAGATACGCGTCAGCTCGACCATAGATGTGGCAGCCTGCGGTGCCCCCTGAAAGGTCTGCATGAACCGCATAAATCCCTCACGGAACTGTGCCTCCGCACCTGTGTCCGGTATAGCAGCTGGCGCCGCATCTGTCTCTACTGGAGGATCAACTGGTATCCCATGGCCCACCATCTCCAGAGTATAATCGTCGCCGCTCTCCTGGCAAACAACTCGCGGTCGTCTAGGCGGCATGACACTACAAGGTCAAAAGCACGCCTCAGATTCAAGATTATTAAGGCTGAATGTGAAGGAACCACAAAGGAACAAGAGGAAGAAGGCATTTCAAAATTTGAAAAACAAGACTACATGGCGTGTACAATGACTACACAGCCTGTACTTGACTTCCGTTTCCCTGCTTGGGTCCTTCTACACGGATAAGCCACACGACTTCCGTCGAACAAAACTACACGGCGTGTATAATGACTACACGGCGTGTACGATGTTATTTTTTCCCACTGCCCGTGTCGTCTGTGACACAGACAACTACTCGGCTTGAACCTACACGGCGTGTTACACCCGCACAAGGCGTGTACACCACCCTGTTTCCCCAGCCACACGGCTAAGTCCACACGGTATGTCCTTGGAAAAAACTACACGGCGTGTCCCATAGGTACACGACGTGTTCAAGGAGAGGTGACACCGACCTGTGTTGTTAGTTACATGGAAGAGTCCCCAGGTCACACTACACGACATGTACATAATTGACACGGTGTGTATGTCTTATGGTCTACTCCGTCCATGTTGTTAGTTGCACAGGCGGACTTCGGGTCAACACTGCATGGCGTGTACAAAAACTACATGGCATGTTTTACCTAAGCCTTTCCCTACCCCGTGTCACCGCCCACAGGGTTTGTGACACGGGAAGAGACTACACGGCGTGTACTTAGGGTACACGGCGTGTACCCAAAAAGTTCATTTTTCTTCCCGAATAGAAGAGCATACATGGAATGTATAAAAATACTACATGGCGTGTATACTGGGTTTCTAGATAGTATGCCTCAAAAACATCCCCGGAACCCAGAAAATACTGAAAAACAACACCTACGTGTCAAATTCCGACCCGCGGGGGCCCATACTCCCCACGAACCAAAGTTTGACATCTTATCTGTGTTATAACCAATAAACAATCAATGATCCACCAAATTCGGGTCAATGGGGGCCCATACTCCTCAAAAACCAAAGTTTGGCGTCTATTCTATAAATAGGCTCAAACAAAAACACCATCTCAAAAGGCAGGTATTTATCAAGTAGCTATCACAACAACATGCTTTTCTAGCACAACAACTATCACAACAACATGCAAAATCTAATGCACCTACATGCCATGGAACTATTCATGGCATGTGATACCTAGAATGTGTCTATATGATGCATGATACGGCATACCCTCATCTCATCGGGTTGCAACTAAAGAGAACCCACAGATAAATTATAACCAGTACAATCTCCAAGTGCGTCACCCAACGGTGAAAACATATTAACTGTAAAATTGGCAAAATCAAAAGAATTGCAAAAATACGAGGTAGACTGGATTTTCCCTATACATGGGTTAGCTACGCCTGGGAACAACTTATTACCTACTATCGTTCTTCCTATCCCTGACTACGCCTCCAAATAGTAAGTTAAATAAAATAACTCCTCTGATACCACTTTGTAACATCCCGACCCCGGGTGCCACGCAACGGGTGCCCCATACCCGGTTTGACACATGACCTCAAGTGCATTTCCCCAAACTCCAGAGGCTGCCGATTAGCAGGGAGGGCCCAGGTCTGATAGTGGGGAAACTATGCCCTCATTTATCAAAGTGTAGCGCAGCGTAATACAAAATAAAACATACAACAAACAGTGGAAGCAGTAAACCATATACAACTGAAACAAAAAACAGCAGTGGATATAACCAACAGTATATAAATGATGATTCTATATGTCTCAAGTTCTATGAAAAAATCCAAAACATGTTATACATGAATACAACACAACAAAGAGCAGAGTACAGAAAAACAAAGCAAAATAGCTGGCAGTGGCATCGCGAGCCTAGGCTCGGTCCCATGCCCTCCTAATCCACAGCAACAGTCAAGTACCTGTATAGGGACTCTTGCCCCTATCTACACCTGTAGAAAAGTAATATGTTTGGTCCGAAAAGCATGACCCAAACAGGGTGTGAGAAACATATCTCAGTAGGCAACCACCAAAGGCCCGTGCCCAACTGCGTGTAAGCATGCAACAATAGTGTGCAATAGTAAAATGCAATAAAGTAAGAAGTACTCAAAATTAACTAATTACTAGTTATATAGTCATTTTATTATTCATTTAATCCATTAAATATTAGAAATCACCACAGTGCATTTCTACGTAAACAGTCCACGTCCTCAGATAAGCAAAACCTTACCCTCAGGTAAGCAGAACCCCACCCATTGGTAATTTCCCTCAGGCGTCACAGAATTTTTCCCTCAGGTATAGGTAGTGTCGCCCTCAGGCATAGAGTCTATTTCCCTCAGGCACGGAAGAAGTTTCCCTCAGGCCGAAATAACTACAACCCTCGGGCTGAACAGTGCAGTGCCCAGAGGCTAATCACAATAATGCCCTCGGGCTAAATAGGTAACCAGGCCATGCCCAACATATCAAAATGCAGTAAACAAGCAATTCCTCTCAAGGAAATACTAAAATTACTACATTAAAGGCATACCCTCGGGTATCCTGGCCAAACAGCTAAACAGTGGAACACACCCCCGAGGTGGTTCCAGGTCCAAGCAATGATCCCAACCAGCATTTTATTATCACAATTTAATCACCTATACAATTCTAGGTTATTGATATAGAAACTACCTCATCCACACGACACCCCATCATGGGTTCGTGGCACAAAAATGCACCAAAACGCACGGTAGTTGAAAAATAAACACAAAGCCACCTACCTTATTCGCCAACGAACGTTATACCTGAACGCCGACTCCAGAAATGCCCAAGAACGGCATAGATCTGACGAAGAACAAAACCCATTCAAACATAAATAACTTACCCTCGGGAAATAATTGGTAAGAACAGTACCAGGACAGGAGAGGGCTTACCCGTGCGGTTCCAACGAGATCGTCCGAAGCCGAATCAGATTCCAGATGAACACCCGGTGGATCATCAAAGGTCCGACCTCCTCCCTTGGCTCCAAATTGGCTCAAGTGTCTCCTCTGCCAAATGAGGAGGCTACTGCCTGTTTTAAGATGAAAAAGAAAAGTACACGACGTGTACTTCTGAGTACACGGCGTGTACTCCTTTCATTTAATTTTTCATTTCACGGCGCTACCACACTGTTCATCCATCGACCAGAGTACACGACATGTACTCCTGAGTACACGGCGTGTACTGTCGCCCAGCTGGTGGCGACTCCACCGCCTTACTGTTGAAGCTTTCCGACTTACTACACGACGTGTAAGGTACCACTACATGGCGTGTAGTCGGATCCTAAACCCCTCGTCACCGGCATGACTACATGACCTGTGTACCCATCCCACACAGCCAAGAGTACATGACGTGTGGAAAAGTACACGGCGTGTAGTTCCAAAATTTAGAATTTTCACCATTTCCCATATTTTCTCAAAAACACTTAAGGAAAAGGAAAAATAAGAAGCCCGTACCTCAAAAATAAGAACCGGGTTCTTACATGTAATACCATGTAGTAATATTATCTCATAAAAATAGATCCTTATAATCTCATCCACTGAGAAGGTCTGTCAGATAGGAAAGAAGTGTCCGACCTTTGTTAGCCATACAAAATAAGAAATATGACATCAATGCCTCGGTGTGTCTCTAGTAACCTTTTCACATGTTCTATATTTATTTAATCACATTTACATTATAGGATGGATAGTTTATATAAAATGATAGTGGGTCATTGGTGTTCTACTTTCACCTATTGAATGGTGGAACACCGAGTAACAAGTCCTTTGATATACATTATCATCCATGGAAACCAATATTGACAGTGTAAGTCACTATAAATCTTTGTGAGTATGTGATGTATTTCCCAATGAAAATCATGATATTCTTGAATTAATTCCTTTAACATATCTATAGAAACCCAGACACATCCCTTGATATACGTGAACTCATATTTATCAACAACCCAACCAAGTGGTGGGTCCTCACCATAACCACTTTCCATTAGGACCAAGCCTTTGGGATATGAAATCTATATCCTCATCACTAATTCTAGATACAATGAAGTCATAGATAAATCTATGAGTATAGTATTCCCATGAAATTCTTGAACTTTCAGATGCATTAAAGTAAGAAGAGACATAAAATTTCATTCACTACTAGCTTCCAGAAGATATTGATTATGGGTCTTTTGGATCAATGATTAGCAACTAAATTACCTTTACCTATCATATAAGTGATACCAAAGTCATAATACTGAAAATATTCAAACCATATCTACTAATATAGATTCAATTTTCACTAATATAATATGTATTTGAGGCTCTTATAGTCTGTGTCTACCACAAACCGCTCTCTTGGCAGATAATGTCTCTAGCAACATAGGGCATGAACAATAGCTGCAAACTCAAGGTCATGTGTTGGGTAATTAAAATCACGAGTCCAAACATTATGATACCTTTATTACAAGACTAATTCCCCTTGAATCAAAATAGTTCACAAACTGATGCTTGATGCACCACAATAAACCATGTGGCCTCTTCGAGGCTCATGAAAAATCAGAATCTATGATGTGATTAACCTTCTTTTCAACTCCTGAAAGGAATTCTTACAAGATTTATACCATGTTAACTTTATAACCTTGTTTAAAAAGCATGTAAGTATTTCTAAAAGGAGTGAAAAGTTGTGGATGAAATATTAATAATAACCAGCTAGTACCAAGAAGCATCAAAGGTCGAAAACATTCTTAGGTTGTTCCCAAGAAACAATGGATTTCACCTTCTCTAGATCCATAGATACCACTTATTCTAAGATATCATGGACTATGAAGTAAACATTTTTTATCCAAGAGGATCGTATTGATCTTGGAATATAGATTATTCTCTATTAGTCTAACCAATATGATGTCAATGTGTTTGGAATGATTGTGTATAGTCTAAGAGCATACTAAGATATCATCTAAAAACACTACCACAAAGGCATCTAGGTACGGTTGGAAAACTTGATTCATCAATTCCATAAAAACAATTTGTGTGTTTGTTAGACCAACCAAAACTACTTAATATTAGTAAAATCCATACCTATTTTGGAATGATGTATGTGGTGTATTAGTGGGTATAACACTCATATGATGATAACCCCATCTCAATTTAATCTTTCAGAATACCCTAGATCAAGATGCATGAATCCCTAACTTGATCAGCTCTCAGTATCTCTGATAAAAATCCATTGTATAATGTAGGAAGAAATTCACTCCAAACCATGCCCTAATATTGATATGCCAGTATAAAAACAACCTACCATCACTTGGAAGATTCATGGAGCATATATTCTATTAGATTCACCCTTATTTCCAAAGGAATTTATAAATTCTAAATGATCATAATCATATCCTCTAACTAAAATTTCATAGCCTGGGTACTAACCTCACTTGAGAAGGTAGGTGGGTGCCACTGTTGGAATTCTTTGGTCAACTCTAACATAGTCAGTGCAGCTTGTGAGGCTCCCTCCTAGGGATTCACTAGACATAGTGTGTACGGTATGACTCGAAGTGAATGTTTTTAGTTTAAAAGTGTAATTTTATTAAGGAATTGTTTCATATTTACATACAATTTATTTTGTTATAATATTATAAACATAATACTTGTTTTTTATAGAGGTACACTCTTTTTCTCGATCTGGGGTGGTTTTTTTGGAAACTGTTAGAACAATCCTAATCTTTTGAGAGGGGTTCGAGGTCCAAGGACAAGGAAACATTAATATTTTTGAATTTTTTGATGTTTGTGATAAACTTTTTGTTATAATGTAATTGTAAAACCCAATGTTTGAAATGTTTGTACTATAATATTTCACTATTACATAACACTCTTTTAAAAGTTATGGAAATTGGATGAGTCAGTGTTAAAAAAGCATAGTTTAGATGAGAAACATTAAAAGGGTCAACCTTTATGAATTCTAAACTAAAATCATTGATAAAGGCACCCATTATAATCATTTTTCATTTTATCATTGATAAAGAAAACCTTTATCAGTGTTTTTTTAGCGCTTATAAAATTTGAAAAAAAGCAAAGTGTTCACCACCACTGTCAACCTACTCCTACTCTCATACATGCCCCTTTGTCAATGCTCACATTTTCTATTTGTTAGTGCTTTTACAACTCCTAGCTTCATGTTCACCCCTGCGCATGCCTGGAATCAATCCTGTGACCTCCCATGTGAAATTGAAACACCCATACCGCTACCCCGAGCTTGTTTTATTATATATTTGATGATATTTATATTTATTTAAATCTTTTCAATTAATATATTTATATAAATATTTTTAAATACATTTATAAATTATATGTTTGTGTGTGTATGATACACACACGCACACACTTATATTTATTTAAATATATTATATATTTCCATTCATTTATACATATTAGAATATAAATATAAATATATATCAATTTACTAATACACACGCATATGTACATATAAACATTATATTTACATTTGTATAAGTAGATATATATATATATTCATATATCTTTTAATATAAAAAATGGTTAGGCATTGTTTTAAAAAAATGGATAATAATTATTTCCATATGATTTATATAATTATTTTTAAATACATTTTTAAAAAATGTCTAGATATTGTATATTTAGATATACATTTTATACATTACATATATATTTATATGTTTTTATATTTACATGTATATTTATACCTATTTACATATAATTGTATATTTAGATTTAAGTTCCCTATAATGTATTTGTAAATATTTATTATAAATACATTTGTATACTATATTTAACGATAATGACATATTTATAAAAAATACATTTATATATGATGTATTTACACAATATTGACATATAACCACATAGATACATATGCACATATTTATACATCCACATACAAATTTATATTTTTCACATGCATGCATAAAATAATTACATATATGTAATTATTTACATATATTAGAATATACACATAAATATATATATTTTTTATTATCACACACATATTTATATATATATAAAAATACTTACATAGATATATATATTAATGAATTTTTATAAGGTAAATAAATGAATAATTTTTTATTTTAATTAACTTAATGATAAATATTTATTCCTATATGGTTTATATTTTTAAAAATACATTTTTATATAAATTTGGTTAAATATTTAGTTGTACAATTGATTTATTATATGTATATATAAGCAATATGCATATATTTTATTATAAATAAAACTACAATATGAAAAATGGTTAAATTTCAAAACTATAATATTTATATGAATGTAAATCCTAAGAATAATCAAAAAATTATTATTATTAATTTTTAATTATTTTATATACCATTGTTCAATAAATATCTTATATATTAAGTGTAAATGAGTTTTCAGTCTTCTATAAATCATATTTAATAAAATATATTATATTTATAGTAAGATAAATATATTTACAAATTCATATTTTATTTTTAAGGATACATAATTTTTTATGAAATATAAATTTATGAGTGTTAGAAAAATGATGATAAATTGTGAATTTTATTAGCGCTAAAACAAAAACAGTGATAAAGAACCGCTTTATCAATGTTTTTTTGTAGCACTGAATTTTTTCCCTTTATCGGTTTTTTAGCATTGTTAAAAGAACCATTTATCAGGGTTTTTTGCTAGTGATGATTAAATTAAATCCTTTATCACCAGTTTTAGATAATGATAATAACAGTTAGCTCTTGATATTCTGAAATCTGTAGTAGTGTTTTTTACTTGAAATTGTGATGTAAATTTAATTGAAATTAAAATATTGTATTTGTTATTGAATTGTGTTGTGATTTTTGTAGAATAATGCTTCAACATGGGTATTATCAAGGATAGAAATAACATTGAAAAAGTATCCCCTTTATCAACAATTGATAAAGCTCTAATAAAGGGTCTCCTTGGTCAGAACTGAACTAATTCTGATAATGGATGATATTTATCAGCATTTTTAGCTCCGATGAAGGAACCTTTAATGAGTGCTAATTTTATAATTGATAAAATTATTCATTTGTTTAAGAATCTTATTGCATCATCAATTTTTAGTGCTGGTAAAGACTATTTATAGTGGTGTTAAAACTTATATCTATAGTAGTAAGAGGCTTTATTTGGAACTAATTGTTTTCTAGGATTTATGTTTATGGTTGTTCTATAGTAAGTGGATGTCTTTGAATTTATGATGGTGTGTCAAATACATATTAATTATAATAATTTTAGATCAAGGATTTTTCAACTATCATACTATGGGTTTTCAAAAAGAGTTTTATGTTTTTTTATTATATTAAAAAAATTATGTATTTAAGATCTAAATAAATTGATATATTTTGAATATATAAATAATAATAATAAATTTATAATTTCTATAACATATATTTCATTTTACTATACAAAAAATTGATATATTTTAAATATATAAATAATTATAATAAATTTATAATTTCTATAAAATATATTTCATTTTTCTGTATATAAAATTGATATTATCGGTTACTGATTATCTTAATCACTAAAATGTTTTTTTGATAATTCTACCCTTAAACTAAAATGATACTTTAATGTGAAAACATGCAATTTGAGTCACAATGACCGCATTGTTTGTTAGATTGACATGAGGTGAATACTTCACATCATAAATGAATTATGGATTGTGGTCCTAAAGTATTTAATCCAATATTGTTTTCACGGTTTTGGCTTTGTGATGCATGTTTTAAAATAAAATGACACTTTTAATGTGAAAACGTGAACTTGGAGTCATTTCGACCACATCATGTGTCATATTGATAGGTGTTCAGTTCCTGCATGTCACACACGAATTATGGATCATTTTATTAAAAAATGAAAACAATATAAGCTTGTTTTCTCGGTTTTGTCTATATAAATATTTTTTTAGACTAAAATGATACTTTTATATTGAAAACGTTCATTTTTAGTAATATAATGTTCATAGTGTGTTGAAATGACATTTGTTCTATTTCAACATGTCACAAATGAACTATGGATAATTTTCCTAATGTTTCAAGATTATCTCATCTTGTTTTCTTGATTTTGGATATGTGACACGTGTTTTAGAGTAAAATGACACTTTTAATTTGAAATCACACACTTTGAGTCATACCAGTAACATCATGTGTCATATTGATGTGTATTAGGTTCCTAAACATCAAAAATGAATTATGGATCATTTTAATAAATTATCAATACAATATAAGCACATTTTCTCAATTTTAGTTATGAGGTGCATGTTTTAAACGAAATTGACACCTTTATATTGAAAACAAAAACTTTTAGTCATACCAGCCTCATACTGTGTCAGATTAACCAGAGGTCTATTAATTCACATCCAAAATGAATTTTTTATTATTGATCTCAAGTTTCAAGACAATCCTAGCTTTTTTATTGGTTTTGGCTATGCAATGTGAATTCTAGACTAAAATGAAACATTAAATTTTAAAACACACACTTTGATTCATATCGTCCACATCATGTATTAGATTGATGTGAAGTTGATTCCAACACATCAAACATGAATTATGGATCACTGTTCTAATGTTTCAAGACATTCTGAAATCATTTTCTTGGTTTGGGCTATGTGACATGTGTTTTTGACTAAAATGACACTTTTAATGTGAAAACATGCACTTTGAGTCATTCCAGCCACATCATCTTCCATATTGATATGTGGTCGATTCTTACACATCAAAAATAATTTTTTTTAAAGTATGAAGTCAATCTAATATTTTTTCTCGATTTCCACAATGTGATGCATGTTTTTAACTAAAATGACACTTTTATATTGAAAACACAAACTTTGAGTCATACTAGAAAAATCATGTGTCATATTGATGTGCGGTATATTCCTACACGTTACAGATGTATTATATACCATTTTCCTAACGTATCAATACAATCCGATCTTACTTTCTCATTTTTGGCTATGTTGAGTGTTTTTTAAACTAAAATGAAACTTTTATATTGAAAAGACATAATTTGAGTCATATTTACCACATCGTGTATCAGATTAAATTTTGGTCACTTACAACACATCACACTTGAATTATAGATCATTTTTCTAATGTTTTGTGACACCCCAAACTTGTTGTCCTGTTTTGGGTCATGCAATGCATATTGTTTTAGTAAAATTACACTTTTAATGTGATAACATGTTCCTTGAGTCATAACAGCCACATATAGAGTCAAAATGAAAGTGTATAGAACACATGGAGACTATTTATGCTAACATTATCAGGGAATCATATATACATAACTGGTGATGATTTTTCCCAATAATCAAAATCATAAAAAAGTAGTGTACACAACACAAGGAGGATATGATAATCAAAAAACATAAAAAAACAAGATCCTAAATAAAAAATACAACCAAAATGGATCCAGAGACAATCTATATGTGACCTCTTGGTCACCACCATCCACAAGACCTACCCACTCCATAGGAGAACCAGGACAATAAGTTAAACTTGGAAAAGACCTCAGGTCTAACGATGCAAAGTGAAACAAGTGTGGTGTAAGAATAAAACAATTTATTAGGTAAGAACCAAAAATTCCATACAGATCCTTTTCCAAAACAATCCATAAAAACTAGTACAAAAATAAAAGTGGAAAATAAGTTTTAATCTTTTAAACAACCAAACACAACTAAAATAGGTTTTAATCTTTGAAAAAACCAAATAAAACTTTCCCAAAATCCACTTTAGAAAATAGAATATGGAAATTCTATAAAAATATACTCCCATTTCAAAATCCAATTTTTGAAAACCAAACTATAAGAATAAAAATAAAACCTAGAAGAGTGCATAAATAAGAAGAAACAAAACCAAGAATAATAATTATGGTATATTTGAAAATATTACTAAAAATAGAGTAAGTAGAATGAATATAGATGGGATAAAATTAACATGGAATGTAATAAAATTACCATAATGTGATAATGGAACATACAAGGTACACAGTCATGGGAATGTCCATAACATCTCAATAGGAATCCCAAGACATACTCAGTTTGGATCCATCTTCCTATGTATGATATGGTCCATAGTTTATCAGAAACTTGGATGCTCTCAACTGGACTCACTAGTGCATAATCCCCATGGCCAACAACCAGCCAGGGGGGATCTAGTCTGTCTCATTGGGAATGAGAGAGTAAACATCTCTCGATGTAACAACCCAAACTTCTATCAATGAAATTTACCTTCTTATAATTATTTCATAGAGTAAAAATCACATAAAATCACATATATAACACAATATAAAATTTATAAATGAATAATGGATGAAATAAGTGGTATTTTATAGAAGTTAATAATCCTATAGCAATGGAATAGTAACCTGACCTCTGGAATAGTATTGTGACCCTTAGGAATAGAAAACCGATCAATTGAATAGTAAACTCACCTATAAAAGTATAAATAAAATTTGGGTATCTTATAAATTAAAATATGATATATGTATATATTGAAATAAGTAAATAAATATTTTAAAAATGATAAATTATGCGTTGTTATTTTTGTAAGTAATAAGTATTTAATTAAAATTTTATAATTATTATAATTATTTTAAAAAATAGATATTTCATAAAATAGATTCATATATTAATATTTTTTGTCATATTATTATAGGACAATTTTATGATACCTTAAATACTTTTTGAAAGTTCCATAAAATCAGTTATAATATTAAAATTTGTATTTTTTGAATAAATGATGATTTTAATTAAAAATTAAAATTATAATATTTTGAAAATTATTTTCAAAAAATTGAGTACATTTTTTAATTATTCACATAAAAAAATGGCTAGAGTGAATTTTTGGGATCTTTCTAAAATACTTTAATTTTTGATGAATAGTAAAATATAGTAATTTACACTATAAATACATTATATGGTAAATACAGTGTTCCTTGAGTAATCGATGATGTAAGAACCATAATCTTGAAATCCCTTTAATTATTTTAATATATTTAGTGATAACTATAAAAATATTCATAGTTTTGATGCAAAGAATATAGAAATGAATAAAATATTCAAAAAACACTTCTCTTATCCATTATAAATACCACACCTCACCACCCCTTATCCTCACACCTTAAAAGATTTGATAATTTTCCAATTTCTACCTAATAATATTTCAAATCCCATCCCTAAATCTAGGATCCCTTGGTCTTATCATAAGAGAAATCCCTTTTCCCTAAAGTGGTTCTCAAGGAGGAGAAAATCAAGAGGTAAAAACTTCTTTCTTTTTCTTTTAATTTCTTTTCAAGTTATTTTATTTTATTATATTATCCTCAAATCACTATATAAAACTGAAATTATATCTCTTATATCTTATATATAATTTATTGTTATTGTGTTCAGAGAATAATCCATCATCAATTCTCTTCCCTCTCTATTTTTTCTAAAAATGAAAACAAAATTTGTGATGTGTTGATTTATCACATTCAAGGATATCGAGTTTTCAAATTTACATTAACACCTTAAAAGATGGTAATAAAACCATTTTGGTGGTTAAAATAGATTATAATATAGTAATTATAGCCTATGTAATGTTTTGGATGATTATATAAATAATTATGTTTATTAATAAAACCAGTTTGTGATGATCGAAAAACTTGAAAAATAATCTAAATGATTATCACTATCGTTTTACCTAATGATTCATCCTCACCAAAAATAATAAAATTAATTATATAAATATTTAATATTATGTATATTAATTAATAACATATAATTTCAATTCTGGCTATCCATTCCCATTTTACATGAACTTCCATACTCATATACAAGTAAAATGATCATGAAAACCAAGGAAATAAACTCTCAAGAACGATGAATTGAATCTTATAAATGATAAAAAAGACCATAAATTAACATAATAAAATTATATTAAATTTCATAAATGTATTAAAGGTAATTAATTAATTAATTAAATTATTTCGATTTATTATCCAAGACATTTAGGTCAAGTGCAAAATACTTTCGAACATAAGGTAAGTGTTTCTTCCTGAACCTCAATTTTCATTCGGGTTATGCTTTCTCCCTCTATACACAAATGTAATTCTTAATTATTTTTACATTATTATTATAAATTCTATTTATATGTTCCAAAATACTTTATCTAGATCATTTCATCTTTCTTTTATGTGAAATATATGTTTTACAAGGTTCCCTTCTCAATTCTTCTCTATACACAAGCTTGATTAAAGGGAACCACATGATCTCTTACTCATTTTCAAGTACCATCCATAATCTATTTTAATAAATAATTATTTTTATAAAATCAATAATTTTTTCATGAAAAACTATAATTTTTAATTTCTAATTTTATACAAACAATTATGAAAAATAATTTTTTTTCCAAAATAACTCTTCTTTGCAAAGAAAAAGGGTTATTTCTCTCGATAATTCATTGATGATTTTATTTGAGTATTTTCTACTATTTCAAAACATACATTTAATTTATTTATTTATTGATATTAATCTACTATGATCATAATATATTATATTTTATTAAAAGGTTTATGACCAGTTTGACCGTGAATGTGTTATCTTAATACTATCCACCATACAACTCAGAATGGTTAGTGATTATATTTACAGATTGGGAAAAGTTATTTATATTTCAACTGTATATTTTTCTTATGTTTAAACCCATTAATATGAGGAATTTATGGGAATTATTATGTGACTTTTAGGGCTTTATATATCACCTCGATGCATTAGTAGGTCTAATGAGACAAAATAGAAATGGATTTGACCGGGGCCTTAAACATTTATTTTCAAATGTCTTGGATGAGGACTCAACGATATGTTTATGATGTACGAAATTAAGAATCACCTCATTATTATATTAGTAATTTATAATAAATGTGAATATTTAACTAGTATAATATCCATGGTTATGCTTCATTCTCATGTGACTGTTTATATGGAATCATTTATTCAACTTTTATTCTTGCCATATTATGTTCAGGATTATGTTCTAATGGAATGTGTTTTTAGTTATTTAGCATGAATTATTGTTTATATTATCTTCTTATATTTTACTTACCCTTAATTATCATCTCATATCACCCCTTTATTGTGTTTTATTTTTCTTTAGGATGTGAATAAATATATTATGAATAAATTACAGGTAAAATCTAGAATTTTATGGGTGTTTCCAATGGAGTTTCTATGTTGTATTTAATTTCAAGTTAAAATTTAATGTTCATTTATAAAATATATAATCCAAAAAATACTAAACTAATTAGTAATTTGGGATTTGTTTCATGTATCTATGCCAATGTAATAAAGTAAGGCACTGACTCTGAGCTACTGGGGTCAGAGTCTTTAGACTTAACCCTAAAGATGATGTTTAGGTTACCAAATGATAGTATAGGGGGAAAGTGAGGAGGTAATAACACTATTAACATTAAATATAACCCATATAATCCAATTTTCATTCCTTTCTCACTCCCCAAACCATCTATGTGAATACCCACTCTAACCAGAGGACTACCATAGGTGTACCTATCACACATAAAACATTTCAAAAGTGCCAATCGGGCCAAGACATGTTGAGAATTAAAAATATTTTCCAATAAAAAATTAATGGTACAAATTGGACCTTAGGTTTATAAGAGTTTTTAATAACTTAACAAAGACATTTTAAAGTACCAAATTATCCTTATAATTTAAATCCAAATTTTTTTTTAGGAAAATATCTTTCTTCCAAAATAGTTTCCAAAAACATGGTTTTTTTCCAAGTATTCCTTTCAAGGTTATAAATGGGCCTTTTGGAAAATATTTTGGAATCCAAAAATTCCAAAGTTCCAAATGTGACTTTGTAGAAAAAATTAGAAAAACACCACTTAAAATACCATTTGAGAACATTTGTAAACCAAGAAAACAATTTGAGGAAAATAATGTTTTAGAAAATGAACATTATATAGAGTTTCCATTTATATGAATGTACACATATATATGTGTAACCAGTGAACAAATGGATATTCACATATCACACTAACATATATATATGGATGACCATAACAATTTATAAGTTTTGACCAAAAAGAAACAAAAGGAAGATCCATAAAGAAATACAAGAGTTCTCACATAAAGACCAAAACCATAAAAGGCCAAACTTCCATTCAAAGAATAATTAAATTTTCAACCCATTCATATAAAAATTTAAAAAAATAAAAAATAGTAATTAAATATCAAAATCTATTTAAAAGGACAGGTGAAATTTTAACAAACACTTAGTATATATATACTTTGAATACATATAGTCATAACTATGGAAATAATTTGAAAAAAACCCATTTTTATTAAACTAATAACATAGAAAATACATAAAAATTATCTTGGAAAACCATAATAATGAATACTAAAATTAAAATTAACTTTGAAAATAAAATCATTACATGAAATGTTCTGGAAAGTAAATAGATGGAAAGACCTACCTCAATGGTGTGTGAATGTGATGAATCCCTAGAAGAGGGAAGAATAAGGCCCAAGAACAAAACCAAACAACATAAAATCAATAGTGACAACAAAAATGATCCAAACCTCACTCTAGGGTTTGAATAAGATAAAATAAATCAAAATAAAGGAGAAGAAACAAGATGGAAAAAACAAAGTAGAGGGAGGAGTAGTCTCACCCAAGGAGAAAATCCAGAAAATATTAAAGAGAAGACACCCAAGATTGAAGGAGGAGAGGAGGAGGTCTCCCAAGGATTTTAAAGTCCATTAGAGTGAATTTAGGGAGAGAAAAAAACCTTTTGGGTTTTAATTTAAGAAGGTGAAAATTTTTAATTTTATATTTTTGGGATTTTGGGAAAGCTACACTGTAAAGCCACATGGTTTACGGAACTGTGCGCCAATCATGAACACCTTACTAGAAAAATAGATAATCCATGAATGGTTTGGATAAATGGTTTGGTAAATCATGATCCAACTATTCTCCCCAATTTTTAAATAAAACATCACTTGCATGGTATGGATGTATAGTTTACGGAACTGTATACTAACCATGAAAAAATGGTCTGTCATTATTTAAGACACCCATGAATTCTTGTTGAATGATTTACAATAACAAAAAAAATCATGAAATAAGTATTAGAGACCAAAAAATATTTCATAGTTACTATTGAGACTCACGTTGTTTTGAAAAAATAGTTCTACACCCATAAAGGGAAACAATGAAAGAATAAATTTAACTAAAAATGCTACTATGATCAGGTAGTCAAAGGGTTTCCCTCCCAACCACACCTTGATCCAAAAATTGACCGAAAACCAAAAAAAATCAATATTTTAATTAGGATATAAACACAAAACCAATGGAAATATCAAAAACCATGAAATAAATAAAATAATATATAAAACCTAGGTCAATGTGTGACAATTATTACCACCAACAAAATTTACTACCGACAGAAAGGCACCAAATCAAAAAACGAATAAAATTAGAAATATAAAACCAAAACAAGGTATTTTAGAGAAAAAACACTAACCAAAACTGAAACCAATAAAAAAATCCATCTCCAGAGTGATATTTTAACTTCACATATCATACCTGAATTTCCCAAGAGAGAATAACGAAGAGACATATAGTGAAACTCTCCAACATTTAGAAACCAACAAGAACATCGATGAACCTCTATCAAGATAAATACATAACCAAGGAAACTAAAATAGAACAATATACCATATCATAATTCATAATTCCACATGACACATTCATCTCCATGTGGTGAAATACAATAAATCACCCCAAATAATGTGCATAGATCGAAGACAAGCATAATATGAGAAAGGATAAACTAAATAAAGACTAAGGAAGGAAGAAAAAATAAAGGAAAATAAAAATTAAAAATGGGTTATATAAAAATATTAGAGATAAATGAATTCCAAAATCAAGAACTGGATGAGATTTATCTCCCTTATTCCATGGGTTTTCGCCACAATATTTCTAAATATTCCCCTACCAAACACACCAATGGAAGGTCTTCAGAGTGCTACAAAAAGATATTGTAGAATACCCAAACCGACAACACTAGAAGTAAACAAGAATGTGGTATTTCTGATTATAAATAGTAACTAGAGAAGAATATTTATCTAGAAAAAGTTGCTACGATTCACAATCCTCACCAGAAGGGGAAGGCTTACTAGCACCATGAGAATCTGGGATACCAACTAAAACATTATTCCCTCTAGAAACTATCTCAACAAGGAATACCTCATCTACAATACTTATAAACAAAAAATACATTGAATAAATAACATAATCCTTAATCTATGGATAAATATCCCAGAAAAAATATAAACTTTCAATGTATTGATTGATACCATTTATTAAGAAAAAGGACCCAACTACTTAAAGTGGTCAACATACCCCTTCACTGTCCATTAACCTTGCTGAATACCCCTGATTTCTTTCAATTTCTTCACCTTCACCTCATTAGGGATAAGACATTGAAACAAAGTGGTCTTAAATATATCCCAAGTCAACCCAACTTATAACAAGGGTGGGGTAATCAACTTCCACTGATGTAAACCCATTCCTTAAAATATCTCCAATAAAACACTTACCCTTAGGGATTCAGGGGTTTGTATTGACCTAAAAACACCTACAATTTTCTCAATCCACTCTGCAGCCTCTAAAAATCTCAAACACCATAGAAAATAGGAAACAATAAAGAAGAGATTACCTCCACCACTCTATTGGGAGTCTGGGTAGAGTATAAAACTGGAATACACTCCTTAGAAACAATAATACTATTCTAGGAGGCATACTATAAATAACATGAAAACACAAAAACAAATCAACATCGAACAAAATTTTAACCAAACTCAACCAAGATAACACCTTAAAAATTAGATACCAAGATCATAAACCATGATATAACACACACACAAAATCCAAAAATACCCTTTCTCAAATAGGGGACTAGTGGTCATGCATGACTTAGCCACATGTTTTATAAGATCATGCTCTAAGCATGAACCAACCACTAGATGTATATTAAACTGTGTATCCAGGATCCACATGGTTTTCTATGCCCTGAAAGCTTACTATGTTACAACATATAACCTCCATTATCATCCCCCAAAACATGTAGAAACCCATCAATATAGACAAAGAACCAATAACATAAACCCAACATCAAAATTAAAGCCTTAAAACCTAACTTTCCCTTGAAAATCAAGACTCGATATGAGAAATAGTTCATGACGATCCTCTTGTACCTACCTACTAATTCCCAAAAATCTTATATCCAGTCTACCTGACATCCCAAATATTAAATCACTCCTCTAAAATAATTTTTCCACAAAACATCTTGGGTCATCCTTGAATTAAGGCCAAAAGATGAACTTGTAAAATAGCTTGGGTCTACCAATATTGAGTGTCAAAAGTAGGGTGTGAGAATAAAACAATTAAGTAGGTAAGGACCATATAATTCATACATGTCCTTTCTCATAATAGTCTATAAACACTATTTTGAAAATAAAAGTATAAAATAGGTTTTTATCTTTTAAAAAACCAAACACAACTTTCCCAAAACCCAATTTCAAAAATAGAACATGGATTTCATTTAAAAAAGACTCCTATTTAAAAATTCCGTTTTTTTAAACCCAACTCTAAGAATAAAATTACAAACTATATGGATTTATAAATAATTATAAACAAAATATGACACAAGTAGAAAGGTATATCAGAAAAAATACTGAAATTATAGGAAGCAATATTTATTTAGATATGCCAACATAAATAGAGCAAGTAACCAAACTTCTAAAAATAAATAATAGAACATAAAAGGTTCATTAAAATGAATTGGGGGGGGATAAAACCCCTTTGAGGTTTTAATTTTTGAAGGATGAAACATATAATTTCACATTTTATGGATTATAGGAAAGACACATGGTTTAAAAAACAATATGATAACTGTGTACACCCTAATACCAAGGTAGATATGACTCGCATGGTTTGGAAACATGGTTTGGTAATCCTTATGACAATTGTGCTCCCCTATTTGGTAATACAACCACCCTCACATGGGTTAGCTACACAGCTTGAGGAAATATGCACTAACTATGAGAAATGGAGTTGTTAAGATTAGTGACACCCATGAATTCTTGTTCTAGGATTATTCTAATCTGGCACAAGCCTTGTCCCAGGTCTTAGACACCCAAAAAGGCCAAATAATTACTATTAAAACTCATACGGATTATGAAAAACTATGTGATGGTCATGAAATAAAATTTTCACAAGAAGAAACTAAACTGAAAATGATCCTTTGATCAGGTAGTCACTCAGTTTATCTCTAACCTATACAAACTAACCATTCACAAAGAAAACAATTGATGGAAAAATCCAAAACTCATGGTTTTTATCGAGAACTCAACCTGAAAACAAACAGTAAGATATAAACCAAGGAAATAACTAAAATAATAAATAAAACCATGGTTGGGTGTGATAAGGAGAATGATACACAAGTCATTTGTGACATGTATGAATTAGACGTGCCACAATCTGATACACATTGTGACTAGTATGACTAGAAATGTGTGTTTTCAGTTTAAAAATGAAATTTTAGTTAAAAATATGTGTCCCTTACTGTAATATGAGTAAAAAAATGAGATTGTATTTATACTTTATTAAAATGATATATATGTCATTTCTGGTCTGTAGGAATTGTTCACATGTCAATCCAATACATGATGTGACTTTTATGAATCCAAGCATGTGTTTTTAGTTTAACAATGAAATTTTAGTTAAAAATTTGGGCCACTCACTAAAAACCTAGAAAATACACTCTTATTTTCTTTATATTTTAGAAAAAATATCTACAAATCATTTGTTATTTGTAGGAGTCAGTCACACATCAATCTGTCAGAAGATGTGACTTGTATGACTTAAAGTGCATGTTTTCATTTAAAATTGATATTTTAGATAAAAAACATACAAAATACTTAAAACTAATAAAATTTCCCCATATTGTCTTGATAATTTTTTATAATTATCCATAAATCATTTATAATTTAGAGGAATTAACCACACATTAATTCGGAAAATTATATTTCCGACATGAATCAATTTGTATGTTTTTAGTTAAAAAGTGACATTTTATTAATTCATTGTTTAATATTTGTGGTTAATTTATTTCTTAATAGTGTTAAAAACCTAATATTTTTTTAAGTAAGTACACTCTTTTTCTCCAGATGAATTGATTTTTTTGAAAAATAGTAGCATGATTGAGCTCTTTTGAGAGAGGTTCGGGGTCCAAAGACAATGAAACATTCATGTTTTTGAATTTTTTAATGTATGTGAAAAATTTTATGTACAAATGTAAGTCTAAAAAAAATGTTTCAAATGTTTTTAATATAGAGTTTCTTCCATGTATTTATGATTTAAATTTAATTAAAATTAAAATTTGTATTTTTTGATGTAGTGTGCTGTAATTTTAATAGCACACTGCTGGAGCATGGATTTATAGTTGTACTACCTTAATTGGATATATTTTAATTTATGACGTTACATGAAATACATATAAATTATAATTATTGTTGATCAGGGTTTTTATATCTTCATACTATGTGATTGCAAAAAGAGTTTTTTGATAGGGTTATTACATTTAAAAAATGGCGTATTTAAGATACAAATAAATTGATAGATTTTTAATATAATATATTGTAATAATAATAAACTTATAATTAATGTAAAATATATTTTATTTTATAAAATAATTCTCGAAAAATATCTTTTTATTTCTTATACAAAAATTTGGGCTGATTTTTTATAATTTTTATGACTAGGAAAAAATGTAAGAGGGAGATAAGGAGTGATATTTTTTTTATAATTTTCAGAAAATAATTTCTAATGTGAATCACTCCTAAATGTTTTACCTAGAAACTTCAATAAATATGATCAAATAATTCATCTTAGAGTACATTATGAATAGTTAGGTTTATTATGTGACACTTGATGATAGAGTTCACTATCTCATTTAAGTTTTATTTTTGAGATCTTGATCCATCCATGGAGCTATAAGATTGGTTTAAACATTTACCCACTGAACCTGGCATCAATATCTTAGAATACCTCGTCATAGATCATCATCATCAATATCCCCAAATAGTGGGCATCGAGTTCCACCACTTCCAAATCTAGTAATGGAAAATGTGTTAGGATTGTAAATGATTAGTCCACTGGTGAATAAATAATATAGAAATAAATTAATGTAAAAAATATGGAAATAAATGACACAAGATATAATGTGGAAAAATCCACAAAAATAAAAGGGGGAAAACCACAAGAAAATAGAAGGATCACTATGGGTAAAAATGGGTACACACTCCCTAACTATTATAAAGAGAAAACCCTTATAAATAATCCTCTTAAATATGTTGGGAATCTATCTCACAAATTACTTCACATAAAAGAAAAATAGATGGTTATTCTGAAGCTAATGATATTCTAAAATGAGAGGAGGCTATTCCCTTTTATAGGTTATTGACAACCCTACCCATCCTCTCTCTTACTGCTCAAAATGGTTGGTGGGGTTTATGTCTCACCAAACCTACCACCACGCCTACCACCGCCTACCTCCATTGGGAAAGTAAGGGGGAAACCACCGTCTGTAGAAAATAATGCTTTTCTAGTACATCTCATACTTGGATATTGATTGAGAATAAATCACATCTTCATAAACCTTTCTATCTTCAAAAAATTTTACACATGTATCTATGAGGCTTCTTGAGGATATTCACCATCTAAACTCATCATAGTCAATTACCTTCTTTAGAAAATATTCTATATTTTATTTTGTGTGAATTTTTGGCATGTCAACACTTCCTTCCTCTACCATACCTCAGAAAAGGTGATATTATAACCCAATGTGTTTCATCCTAGAATGAAAATATAGATTCCATGAAAATTTTAAGGTGATATGATTATTTCAAATCAATGGAATATGCCTATATCTATTCTATATATGATCTAACAACTTTTTTAATCCAAATAGCCTCTTCACAAGCCTATATAGCTGCCATGTACTTTGACTCGATCATGGATAAAGGCATAAATGAACATAACTTTGAAATATAGTTCATAGATCCTCTAATAAGAGTAAACACATAACCATTAGTGAATTTCATCTTGTTATAATCACCAGAAAAACCTGAATCAACATAGCCTCTGATAGAAAAATATGATACTCTATAACATAATGAAGCATATGAGGTCTCCTTGAGGTATCTCATGATCCTATTCACAATGATCCAATGCTACCATAGTAAATTAACCATTTACTGACTAACTGATAACACATCATGTGTAATTTCTAGTTTAGTATAAACCATAGAAAACATTATACTCACACCTATGAAACTCAAAACATCTTTATCCTCTATACTTAACTGGTAGGAATCATCATAGAGGGTAACATGAAATTAATAGTAAGTGGGGTATATATTAGCTAATATTATTGAATGTTGAATATTTTTAAGAATTTTCATCATCTCGATAAATATGCATCCCAATAATCTTATTTGATGGTCTAAAGTAATTTATATTAAACTCCATAGCCAAATGGGACTTTGTCTCTTAGATCTGATCAATGTTGGGGCATACAAACAATATTCAATCCACATAAAAAAGAATAATGATGAAATAATTATCATTAAAACCCATGAAATGATCACAAGGTTCTGAATGAAGAATATTTTATCCAAGTCTCATGATTTAGGTATCAAATCTCATGAACCAAAACCTCAACACTAGTTTGAGACTGTGCGTAGACTTTTTCAGCCTACAAACCAAGTTCTCTTTTCCTTCTTATATAAATCCTTTTTTGGAGAATATAGATCTATTAATAAATATCACTATGAAGAAATGAAGTCTTTACATCTAGCTAACCCAGATGCAAATGGTATGTTTTACACATTGCCAGAGCTACCCGAACAGTCGTTAGTCTAACAATAGAATAAAATATTTCATTTAAATAAATACCTTCTTTCTGATCATATCCTTTGACCACTGGTATTTCATGGTATCTTTCCACATGTTCCTTTCTATAAATCTTGATCTTAAATACCCATTTGTTACAAATAGCCTTCCTTTTTTGAGGTAATGGAACAAGGTCCCAAGTCTTATTCATGTGAAGGGATTCAAGTTGCTCCTATATCATCACTATCCATGAAGATACATCTGGACTCTGGGTCACCTCCACAAAAAAAGATGGATATCTATCCATAGATAATAATAAATATGCAACATTGATCCCAGTCACATAGTCTGAGTGCCATACTAGGTGATCTTTTCTCTAGATTTAAACATCATGGTCCAAACTCAACCGATAATTGATCATCATTCTATGGTAATGCCTCAGAATAAACTGGTTCATACATAGATTATTCCTCCACCTCGACTGTTGTAGAATCTATATTCTCCTTCTCCAAGTATTCATTAACTTTCATTTTCACCATTAATTCTACAAAAATTACAACTCTACTAATGATATGTTTTTTGGAAGTGGGTTCCCATGAATGACACCCCTTCACATCATCAGCATATCCCAAGAAGATATATTTCTGGGAACTTGAATCTAGTTTTGATATTTCCTAGTCGTTAAATAGTTCAGACACACGACTTACAAAATTATATAATCGATAATAGTTAGTCAGATTACCATTCGACATCTCCATTGATGACTTTAGATAAATATCCATTGAATGAGATCTGTTGTTAACATAACATGCATTTTCACTTCTTTTACCCAGAATGTTTTGGGAATTATAGTAGTATTCAAGATCACCATTATTATATCTAATAGGGTTATGTTCATCCACTATACAACTCCATTACGTTGAGGAGTATGAACCACCTTCAACTATACCTTGATGCATTCATATTGAAAAAAGTATCAAACTCATCACTTTTATATTCTCCACAATTTTCATTCCATAAACACTTGATATTATTTTCATATTCTAGATCCTTTTGTGATTTGAAATTTTTTAATACTTCCAAAACATAAAAATTACTCTTGATTGGGTACACCCAACACCTCCTATAATAATAATCAATTAATGACACAAAGTACCTTGATCCTCCTAGGGAAATAACTAGTGCTTTCCAAACATCAAAATGGATCGACTCTAAGATCTATTTGATTCTTGTTGTTGGAATCCCAAACATTAACCTGTGTTACATTCTCAAAAAATAATGCTCAAAAAAGGTTAAGGATTTCTTTATAATCCTAGGAAACAAATTCTGATTCGTAAGAACTTTCATGCCTTATTTTGACATAGGGACATGTTTCTGAATACATAACATTGAAAACAATTCTATAATGGTAGTTTATGAAAAAACTACCTCTATATCCTTTTATGTTTCACCCATAAGAACATACATATTCTTTGTTATCTTATATTCCTTCATAAAAACAAGCACACCCTTCACAATTCTCATCACTTCATTCTCGGTGTGAGTCATGCATCTGATATTATAAAATTGTCACAAAGACAATATATTCTTCCTCAAAATCTTCACATGGAATACTCCTTGGATGGTTCAAAAAATTCCATCTTGCATCCTTAGTTTCATGGTACTAACTCTAATGATCTTCAATATGTGATTGTTCCCTATGTACAAAGTCCTTACAAGATAGTTTCATACTAATCCAATTATTCCCATTAACATGTCATGTTTCATGTTTCTCTTAAGTATATTATCCATGAATTATTGAGATGATGCCTACTTATAGAAGTCATCAAAACTTCACTGAAAAGTATATCTCCATTCCCAGAAGTACTCACCGCATTTCCATCCATGTCATTATTTTTGTTCCTACTAGAATCACTATCCATCATTATATCCTATATCCTTTCTCCAATTTTAAATAGGAAATTATCCTTCCTCAACACTTCCCTCATCTTTTTTTCTCGCAACATAAAATTACACCCATTGTATTTTTCAATCTCAGATTTCACCACCATCTAGGCACACCATCATTCCAAAACCTCTACTATTTTCAAAACAGTGCATTTAATATTCTCAATAATTTTTTTAATGTGAAAGGTCATCCAAAATTTTAATTACATAGAATGTTAAAATTAAATATAATTAATAATACCAAAAAAGTGAATAATACTAGGTCAGAAACTTCCTTTAATACCATTTTTTGTGACTATAAATTATTGGGCCACTAGTCTAGTGATAATAAAGATATAAAAAATTGAAAAATGAGGAGATAAATGACACCTGATGGAACATGGAAAACCCCACAAACTAAAAGGTGGGAAACATGGGAAAATAGAAAGATCACTATGGGTAAAAATGGGTACAAACTCCCTCACTATTATATATAGAAAACCCCTGTAAATATTTCTCTTGAACATTTAGGGAAACCACTTCACAAAATACCTCAAATAAAATAAAAACTAATGGTTATGCTGAAGGTGATGAGATACTAAAATGAGAGGAGGACCTTGCCTTTTATAGGATGCTTCAATCCCTTCCCGACCCCTCTCTCACTACTATCAATGGTTGGTGTGGTTTTACACCCTCTAATTCTACCACCACACCTACCACCACCTTCTTCCCTTGAAAAAATATGGGGGAATCCACTTTCCATGGAAAATAATGGGATGCTAACACAAAATTGCACCCAGTGTTGCGGGAGAGGAAACAATAACCCTCTTTATTACCCAAATGAACATCAATGTCTGGGATATCTTTGACCTCCTCTTTGTTCTTAGGGATTCCTCCACTTCTAGGAAGACATTCCTTTCCAAGGACCCAAAACTAGTTCTATACATGGACCCTGCTTTCATACATGTCATCATGTAGTGAGTGTTTCTACGGTTTTGTAGTGCGGATTTCTGGACCATCAGGATACTCATGGACATCATGAAGATGAAGGATCACATGATCTATGATGGGTGATTGGTGCTTGGTGTGGAGGAGGAGTCATCATCGATGGTGATTAGGATGGAGGTAGTGATAGAAGAGAAGGGGGGGGGGGTTAGGAGAGTTGGAGTTGTGTGTGGTGTGTCTAGATGAGACGGTAGAAGATTCTATAGTGGTGGCCATGCCCTACTACTATACCTTCTATTGTGGATGCATATACAAGTGTCTCAATAGCCGCCATAGTTTCCCTATATGTCACTTCAGGGTACCCCCAAAGCTTTGTGAGGTTTCTTGAGTTAGTGAATTTTCAAAATTTTAGTAAGAGTACCCATTCTGTCAAACAATGAATTATTGTTATCATTAAGATGGTTTATGTGATTGTATTAAGATATCAAACATAAATGGGTACCCATGTAAGGTATTATATTTTGAATGTAATTGACATGATGTCTATACATAATCATATTAGAAAAAAAATCAAATTTGAATACAAATATATTACATAAAACTAGTTTTAAATAAAAATATTTAATTTCTCTATTTTTTTAATTCAAAATTTACATAAAAAATATTTACATTGATGTGATATATATAATTAATAAAAAAATTATAACATAATAGAAAAAGTCAAAACTCTTATAGAAGGATTTCTCTAATGATCATCTTTCTTACAAAATATTGTTCTTACAATAAAAACAATGTTTATTTTAGTAACAAAACAAATAAATAAAATAAAATAAAAGAACAATTTTAATGTTAAATAATCCATATATGAAAATTATACTACTACCCACTGAATATGTTAATAATATCACCATATATACAATTAATTATGTTATCAATGATTATGTTTTTAATTATTTATTAATTATTACTTATTAATTATACTATTAATTTATAATTATATTATTAATTGTTAGTTTCATAATTAATTAATAATAAATATAAATTATATTGTTAATTATTATATATATTAATGATATTATTGGTTATTAAATAAATTAATCACTTAAATATTTGTTGACAATTATACCATTAAACTAAGATGATATTTTAATGTGAAAAGATGTACTTTGAGTCATACCAGCCACATCATGTGTCAGATTGACATGCAGTAAATATATACCTCTCAAAAATAAATTATTGATCATGGTCTGGAAGTACCTGTACAATATGAGCGTGCTAGAATATTTTTGGCTATGTGATGCGTGGTTTAAAATCAAACAATACTTTTAATATGAAAACTCAAATCTGGAGTCATTCCGACCACATCGTGTGCCATAATGTTGATATAATGATTCCTACACATCACACATGAATTATGGATCATTTTTCGAAAATATTAATACAATCCAAGCTTGTTTTATTGGTTTTGTCTATTTAATGCATGATTTAAACTAAAATGACACTTTTATATTGAAAACATGCATTTTGAGTCATACCAGACACATAGTGTGTCAGATTGATGTGATGTTGATTAAAACATGTTAAAAATAAATTATGCATCATTTTCATATTTTTTAAATATTATCCAAGTTCATTTTTTTGGTTCTGGATTTATCACATGCGTTTTAAAGTAAAATAACACTAAACTTGAAAACATTCTCTTTGAGTCATACCGGCCACATTGTGTGTTAGATCGACGTATGGTCAGTTCCTAAACATCAAAAAATGAATTATCGAACATTTTAATAAATTATCAAGTCATTCTAAGATTATTTTATTGTTTTTGTCTATGTGATGTATGTTTTAAAATAAAATGAAACTCTTATATTGAAAACCCACACTTTTGGTCGTACCGGACACATCATGTTCTAGATTGACATGAAGCACATTTATACACATCAAAAATTAATAATGGATCATTTATCTAAATTATGAATACAATACAAGATGTTTTATTGGTTTTGGATATGTGACGCGTGTTCTAGACTAAAATGACACTTGTAATGTGAAAACACGCACTTTGAGTCATATTGGGCACATCATGTGTCAGATTAATGTGTGGTAAATTATAAAACATCACACATGAATTATGAATTATTGTTTTAAAGTTTCAAGAAAATAAAAACTAATTTTCTCAGTTTGGTCTATGTGACACATGTTTTTGAATGAAATGACACTTTAAATGTGAAAACAAGAGCTTTGATTCATACCATCCACATAATGTGTCATATTGTTGTGAAGTAAATTCCTACACATCCAAAATTAATTATGATTTTTTTCTTAAAGTATCAAGATATTTCGATATAGTATTCATGGATTTGCCTATGTGACATATGTTTTAAAATAAAATGATATTTTTATATTGAAAACATGCACTTTGATTCATACTAGCCATTTCACGGGTATGATTAACATGTGTCAATTCATAAACATAAAAAATTAGTTATGGATATTTTTTCTAATGTTTCAAGACAACATAAGCTTGTTTTCTTAGTGTGGATATGTGATATGTGTTTTAGTCTAAAATGACACTTTTAATGTGAAAACATGCAATTTGATTCATTCCAGCCACATATTATTTCATATTGAGGTGTGGTTAATTTCTACATGTAAAAAGTTAATCATTTTTCATTTTCTTAATGTATAATGGCAATCGAATATCATTTTTTTATCATTTTTTTAAAAAAATGAAACTTTTATATTGAAAACATGCACTTTGAGCCATATCATTCACATCATGTATTAGATTTGATGTGTACACAACATTAGGGGAGGATTTAAGCTACAAGAATTAGGGAATAGTAGATAAATAACTGGAGATGATTTCACCCAATAATCAAAATCATAAAAAATAGCGTACACATCAAAATGAGGCTATAATAATCACTGAACATAATAAATACATAATAAGATCCAAAATAAAATACACAACCAAACCAGAACTAGAAATGACATGTATGTGACCTCTTGGTTACCACTATCCATGAGACCTACCTACTCTATAAGAGAACCAAAATAAGAAGATGAAACTGCAAAAAAAGTTAGGCCTACCAATGCTGAGTGGTATAAGTAGGGCGTAATCATACAATAACTCAGTAGGTAAGAACCACTAAATCGATACATATCATTTCCCAACATAGTCCATAAATACTGGTTGGAAAATACTGGTGAAAAATAGTTTTTTATCTTTAAAATAACCAATCACTACTTTTCCAAAATCCACTTATTAAAATAGAACATAACATTTTTTTAAAATCATACTCCCATTTCAAAATCTAGTATTTGAAAACCAAACTCTAAGAAGAAAACTAAAATACAAATGAGCACATAAATAAGAATAAACAAAACCGAACACAATTATAACAATATATTTGAAAACAGAACATAAATTATAGGAAGCAGTATGAATATACATAGGAAAAAATAAATAAATAAAGTAACTAAAGTTCCACAAAGCGATAATGGAACATAAAAGGTACATAGTCATGGGAAAGTACTTAACATATTGAGAGGAAACACTATATGTAGTTAGTTTGGGTCCAACTACTATAATATTATGTGGTATATTGTTTATCACCAAACTGGATTCTATCAACCAACCTCATTAGTGGAATAACCCTCATGGTCAACAACCAACCATGAGGAATCTAGTATGTCTCACCAGGAACTAGATAATAACCATCTATCAAGCCTCAATATGTCGTCTAGGATCCCAAGATGATAGTAAAGCGGGAAATTTGAGGATTCCATGACTCTCCTAACATTAAATATTACCCAAAAATTCCAATGTGAATTCCTTTACCACTCACTAGCACCATCAATAAAATGAATCTCTCTAACTGGAAGACTAACATAAGGGAACCTATCAATTTTTTTTCAAGTGAAAATGAGGCCTAGAAATCTTGATAATTCAAAATATTTTCCAAGAAACACTTAAAAGGTATCAACTAGACCTTAGGTTTATAAGAGTTTTTAATCACATTCCAAAGACATCTGATAGTACCAAAATGAGCCTTAGTGTTGCAATCCAAACAACATTTTAGGAAAACATCCTTCTTCTAAAAGAATCCCAAAACTATGATATCCATCAAGGTATGTCTTTATAGGTTCCAAATGGTCCATTGGAGAAATATTTGGGAAACACACAATTACAAAGTTCCAAATAGGACCTTTGAGAAAACATTTGAAAAAACCCACTTTAAATCCCATTTGAAAAATTTTTGAAACCAAGAAAACCATTTGGGTAAAAAAAGGTTTTTGAAAATGAACATTATATGGAGTTACCATTTATATGAATGTACACATGTATATGTGCACCCTCTGAAAATATGGATATGCACATCTCACACCGACATATATATGGATGACCATAAAATGTCTAAGGATTGACCAAAAATAAATATAAGGAATAACCAAAATTAAACACAAGACTTCTCACAGAAGTAACAAAACCATAAAGAGGCCAAAAATCAATTCAAATTATAATTCCATTTTCAACCCAATATTATCAAAATTAAAATCCGTCCAAAAAACACTTTAAACCCCTAAATCCATATATAAGGCCACTTGATATTTTATTGAACACCTAATATACCTATATTTTGAATATATATAGGCATAACAATGGAAATTATTTTCAAAAATGATTTTCATTAAACCACTAAAATAGAAATTCCATAAAAATAATCTTATAAAACCACAATAATGAATTGAACAATTAAAATTTATTTGTAAAATCTAAATCATTACATGGAATGTTCCATAAAATAAATGGATGGAAATACCAACCTCAATAGTGTAAGAATTTAATGAAACCATAGAAGAGGGAAGAGACGAGTCTAAGAACCAAACCAAACACCCTAACTTAAAAAGAGAAAAATTACATGATCCCACCCTCACTCTAGGTTTCTACGAATAGATAATAAAGAAAATTAAAGAAGAAGAAATAATAGGGAATAAAGAAAGGGGAGGTATGAGAAGGCTTACCCAAGGAGAAAATACACCAATGACTGAAGAGAAGACACCCAAAATACAATAAAGAGAAGAGGAGGTAATAAAAGGATTCCAAGGGACATTTGAATGAATGAGGGAGGGGTCAAGAACTTTAGGGTCTTAATTTTAGGAGGGGGATACTAAAAATTTCACATTTTAGGGATTATGGGCATGCCACATGGTTAGGTTACCCAATTTACCAAACTGTGTGCCAACCACGCACACCTTACTAGAAAACCAGATAAGACGTATAGAGTTTGGCCACATGGTTTAGTATACTATGCACAAAATATGATCCCATGTTTAGAAATAATCCCACCCTAACATGATCTCGCCACACAATTTCCGGAACTGATCACTAACTATGAAAAATAGGTCTGTTAATATTACACACACCCCTGAATTCTAATCACACATGTTACTCTAACCATACGCAATATGCGCACTAGATCTAAGGATCCCAAAAAGGCTTCAAAGTTACTATTGATACTTGTATGGTTTGATAAAAATAGTGCACAACCCATGAAATAAATATTATTCAAGAATAAAGTAAACTAAAAATATTTCTTTGATCAGGTATTTGGGTATTTTCCCTAAAAACTGTACACACTAACCATACATAGATCAGAAGAGACCAAAAACTAAAAAAATCAGTATTTCTATTAGTAACTCATCACAGAAACCAATGGAAATATCAACACCTATGAAATAAATAATATAATAAAAAATAAAAGGTTAGGGAGTGACAATTCTTCCTTCCAAAAAATCTTTCATCCCCTGAAAAGTAAAAAAACAAAACAAGAAAAAAATTAGATATCTCAAACCCAAAGAATATATTCTAAAACATTACCTATTACAAAAAATAAAACCAAAAGGAACCTCCATCTCTGGTGTAATATCTTAATTTCATATGTTAAACCTGAATATACCAAGAGAGAACAATAAATAGACCATTAGTGGATCTCATTACCATTTAGAAACCAACAAAAACATCAGCAAACCTCCATCATGAGAAGGAACCAAAAAAACTCAAATAGAATAGTTTACTGAACCAAATTCATAATTCCACAAGATAAATTCATCCCCAAGAGACACAAGACAAAAAATCACCCGAAACAGTGTGCATAGATCAAATACCATCATAAGATGAGAAATAGAAAACCAAAAAAATAAGTAAGGATGAACAATGTACGGGAAAAGCATAAAAAATGGGCTACCTAAAAATATTATGGAGTAATGATTAATATAATTTGGAACTGGCCCAGTATCCTTTATCTTTAATCGATGTCTTTACCAGTAGAATTTATGAAGATGCCCTTTCTGACCACATCGATGTAAGGTATTCAGAGTGTTACAACAAGACAACTTTGAATTCCCAAATTGACCATGGAGAGATGAGCGCATGAGAGGAGGTGATAGTAGGCTAAGGGTTTTAAGATAAGAGAGAGAAATTAAGGGAGAGGAAGGAAAATATGTGGGAGTGAAGTTGGATAGTGTGGGAGTGAAATAAAACAATAAGATGTGCACACATGAGCAGCCGATGATGCGCTAGTGTTTTTGGGAGATGAGAGCAAGGAGGAGGGAGAGGATGGTGACAGAGTGGGGTTGGGGGAGACAGTGAGAATAGTGCATAAGAGGATGAAAATAGGGATATATATTCTAGGATAATGTCAAAAAACTTGGGTATAAATGTCATTTCAATACCCAACATAATAAAATTAGGTCTCAAATCGTAATCTTCTAAATTCATGGTCTTTATCCAAAATTATGCCTCCGTATTGGTACTTAAGTTTCATTCTATCTTTTTTTTATAATTTCTTTGACTATGAAAACCCAAAATATAGAGGGAGATGAGGTGAGGGATATTTTTTATAATTTTAATTAGTGAAAAAATATGGAAGAGAGATGGTGAGAAGGTGAGAGAGATTTTTTATAATTTTCAAAAAATGTTTCTTAATGAAAATGTTTCCTAAATGGTTTTCCATGTCACTACTATAAATATGATTAAATCACACATATCAGAATCCATTTTTTCACTTCTTCGTAACATGAAATATTTATATTTCTCCTTTATTACTATATATGTGAATGAAGAAGCTTATTTCTTAGTGAGCCTATGTCTTTTGGTGTTTCTAACACTTTCCAGAATTATTTTCCTTCTTGGATGTTATCGATTATACTTCTGGATCTTTGATACTTTAATTAAATTCCTTCGTATTTGTAAAAAAACATTAAAAATTGTGTATTTAATTTTCAAAAAAATTTAAATATTTTGAATTTAATGAATGATAATATTAAATTTATAATTTATGTAAATTATATATCATTTTATTAATGAATCCTTATT
The DNA here is from genome assembly GCA_963277665.1 of Viscum album. NCBI lineage: Eukaryota > Viridiplantae > Streptophyta > Magnoliopsida > Santalales > Viscaceae > Viscum > Viscum album. The sequence continues at coordinate 1,498,998,853 of OY728156.1, read as the reverse complement.
TTTTTATTTATTATATAAAATTAAGGGGGGTTTTATAATTTTCACGCATGATAAAACACAGAAGATAGAGGGAGAGAAGGTGATAGTGATTTTTTATAATTTTCAATTTTTTACTATTTAAAATTTTTCCTAATTCCACTCATATAAATAAAATTGAAGAGTGCATTCTGAACACTAATTTTTTTTTTAATTTTCTCATTTTGAATTTCTCATTATTCAATATTTTTTAATTTTATCCATATTCAGTATATATTTATACATTCTTATTCATTAACATTTAATGCTTTTAATATGGTTGTAATTTATATAATTAATATGTATTCATTTCCATTTTAGTATATGTAATTATAAATATTAATTTTATATTTTATATTAATAATCTATATAATTAATAAAATTTATTAATATTTTAATGTTATTCATTCTTATTATTATATATTTCCTTAATATACATTTAATATTATATAATATAATTTTTTAATTTAACATATATCATAATTATGTTGTATATACACACACACATTCATTTCACACAAACATTTATGTAATTAATGAAATATTATATAGAAACACACACAAACAAAAATAATTTTGAGTCTCTCCACTATGAGAAGAAAAGTTCTAGGTTTTCCTAGTGTTTGGAGTTTTTATGTGTTATTATGTGTGGAAATGCTTTTCTGGTGAGGAACAGATCATATTTCTTTCTAAGATCCACCCCCCATCAAGTATTGTTTTCTTAGGTGTGTATGATCCTTAAGTTTCTTTTGGTTTGGTATCTTTTTGCTAAAACATAGGTGATCCTCACCTGAACCTTATGAAGATGTTTTTTTTAATCATACCCTTTGTGTTACACCATGTGTCATAGAGAACAATCTGATTTCATGATGGAATAAATTTTTATTAACAGAAAAGGTAAAATCAAATAATTTCATTTTTATGGTGGGTGATGTAATCTTATTAAAAATAATATATATACTTATGGGGGTGAAACTTTTTATCCATCATCCATTTCTCCTAAATGTGTTAAAGAACACACTCTAAATTGTATGGATATTGGATAATGGATTTGAAATAAAGGAAATCAAATAAATCTTTAATTATTTTAATGAGGTTGATATACAGGGGGTGCTTTAGGGTAGACAATGGTTCTTATGACAACCCTGCTTTTATTACAATCTTAAACATGATTTATTACATAAAACTTCACTTGATATAACAAAGAATATCAAGAGGTTTAGTGTCTTTGGGGATTAGTATCATTACATAAAAACTTAAAACACGAAATACAACATCTTTATTGAAAACTTCCTTTACATGACCACTACATTCCCTCGTACTTAGCATTACATGGGATAACCGGAGGACATGCATAAGAAAAGGGTGAGCTATAAAGCCCAGTAAGGGAGTACACATGGAATAACATGAGGAGTAAAATACATGTTAGACAATGGGAATATCAATAGAGAATAAAAGAAACATGAACATAAAGGCATGATAAAGCATGATAATCATAACATTGAAATGTGGCAACAACACTTAACATGGAATTAGCATGAGCCAAGGATCATTGCACATGGAGCATGAGTAAATCATCATTGCACATAAAGCACGAGTAAAACCTCTTTGCACATGAATTAGCATGAGTAAACACTCATTGCACATGACGTATCATGATACTATACTTTACCCAATGCATTGGAGCGCTATAAGGGCGCACCCTTCTTAAACATTTCATTTCACGCATAAGTGTGCCACATGGATCATAAAACATGGATTCATAAAACATAATCATTTATTCCACGATAAAGGAATGTGGAATTTATACATGAGACTTTGTAATCAATACGTAAAGGTGCATAAAGGTGGATACCCTTGATGGAGAAATGGCATGGTATCCACTACACAATGGCATTGGCTTAGAAAATCGGTGCGATTTCGGCAGCGTAACGACGTGACATATGAATTCATAAAAAAGGTTGTTGAGAGAGAAAGGGGTTCCTCATCATATTTACATGTAATGTAAAGTAAGGAGGTAATATAGATACATTTACCAACAGTTTTAATGGAATTTAGATTCATGATACAAGAGTATTGCTTGAATGTAAAAAAAAAGAGAAGTTCCTTTCGGAATTTTGGCATAGTAAAAGGTGTACATGGGAGGCATTTAACGAGAGATAAAGGGGTCTCACATCATTAAAACAATAAGAGGGTAGTATGGGGGAGGTTCAAAACCATATCCTAGCATTCATAATTGAAATTAAAAGGGCAATACAACTTAAAGAAAATTCCCAAAAATGAGAAAGGAAGAAAAAACCCTTACTTTGAAGTGTGCTTCCAAAGGATAGAGAGAGGCTTGTGAGAGGCTTCTTGGGAGCTTGGGGCACCTTGGGAGGATTTTAGAGAGAGTAGGTCAGAGTTTGGACAAACTCCATAGTACTTTAGTGTGGAGGAAGTGGGATCTTGGGTGGGTTTATATAGGAAAGGTGAGGGAATTCTTTATTATTTAGGTTTGAGACCCCTTACATTAAATTAACCCAAACCACAAACCATCCCATGGTTTTTTCCAATGGTTTTTGGAAAAGGGAATAGGAAAACAATATTTTATAAATCCAATGTCTGATATTCTTAAAATATTAGGGTTTCTTATGTGGAGGTGAATCACACTCCCATGAAAATTAATTTAAAAAGGCAAGGTGTGGAATATGTCTTGAGGGGTCCATCAATGCTTTTAAAAGTAAGTCAAACAAACCCAAAATCAGATTATTTTAACGGTAAAACATATATTGGCCGAAAATAAAGACTATAGTATTTTATACATCACTATTGGTTCATTATGATGTCATAAAACATATTATATATTTAAACGGTATTTAATTTTTACTTAAAAATTTGACTGTCTCAGAAAATTATCAAAAATTCACCATTGGATAATTTCGACGTCCTGATTCCAGAAATGAAATTTATTTTATCTAAAAAATTTATAAATATTTTAATTTTTCAGTTTTAAAATAAAAACCGACATTTATCGAAAATTCACGAGTTTTGACAGAAATGACTTTCTAACCTTAATAAAAAAATTTAATTGCATTCATAAAATTATAAGATCATTTATATTTAATATAAATTAATTTAATAATAGTAATATTATTTTATTAAAATATTATTTAATTCAAAAATCCATTAATTTAATAAAATAGATTTCATAATTAAATAATAACTAAAACACCATTTGTACTTTAAAAACTGTTTACAATGTATCAAAAATGACTAGAAATTATATTCATTATTATATACAAAAATAATGTACATGAACATAGTACTACTTATTTGTTACATAACCCCTTCAAACAGCTGCATAAGACCTAAGGGTAAGTTTTGCGATAGTGATAGTCTCTTGGGTTGGCTCGGATAACATCGCTCGAGTGGTAATTTCAATCAAATTACACTTTTCCCGTAGATGGTCACGTTCGAGCTTGACATGATGAAGCTAAGCTTGGGCTTGGTCAAGGGTGAAGCCCAAAGATGCCACCTCTTTTCTGAACTCTGACAAATGGGCTTCCTATGGGGAAATTCTACTGGATGAGGCCATCGCTTCTTTCATCTGAGTAAATTGGATTTGTTAAAGTCCTATATTTATACTAATCATGTGATCACTGTTCAACGGCTATTTTAACAACAGTCAAAATTATTAACATAAAACCAAAGAAGTTGACATTTTATATAAACATAAAAAGACGATTAATTAGATCAAAAGGGATTTACATTAATGAAACTTTGGGTCGTTACAATATTCCCCTGATAAGAAATTTCGCCCTTGAAATTTTCCTTTTCCCACACTAAAACAAATGTGGGTAAATCAGCTTCATAATTTCCTTCGATTCCCAAGTCGCTTCTTCAAACTTGTGGTTTCTCCACAACACCTTGATGAGGGGCATTGTCTTATTTCATAGAACTTTTTCTCTACGATATAAGATCTTCACTGGTTTCTCCTCATAAGAGAGATCATCTTCCAATCGTACCATATCGGAAGAGAGTACATGTGAAGGGTTCGGTATGTACTTCCTTAATAGGGATAAATGAAAGACATCATGTACTTTGGCCATGGAAGGTAGAAGTGCTAGTCGACATGCCACAGCCCCGACACGATCAAGAATCTCGAAGGGGCCAATGTACCTTGGACTTAACTTCCCTTTCCTTCCAAACCTCATGACCTTCTTCCATGGAGATATGCATAGAAACACCATGTCTCCAACTTTAAACTCAAGGTCTCGTCGACAATTATCTGCATAACTCTTCTGTCGACTCTGAGCTGCCTTGATATGCTGCTGAATGGTTTTTACCTTCTCCACCATTTCCTCGACCATTTTTGGTCCAAGTAGCTTACGTTCACCAACCTCATCCCAACTTGACGGTGTTTTGTAGCTTTTTCCATACAGGGCATCATATGGTGCCATTTGGATGCTCGAGTGGAAACTGTTATTATAAGAGATCTCAACCAGAAGAAGATGTTGATCCCTTCCTCCTTTAAACTCCATTGAGCATGCTCTCAACATATCCTCAAGTGTTTGGATAGTCCACTCGGATTGGCCATCAGTTTGAGGATGATAGGTCGTACTGAAGTTCAGTTCAGTATTCAGAGCATGTTGAATAATCTTCCAAAACATAGAGGTGAATCTTGGATCTCAGTCAGACACAATATATAGTGGTACTCCATAAAACCTTACCACCTCCCTGATATATATCCACACCAGTTGATCCAATGAAAAATCCTCCTGAATAGCCATGAAGTGTGCAGTCTTTGTAAGACGATCCAAAACAACCCAGATTGCATTGTTGCCTTTGTATGTCCTTGGAAGTCCGGTGACAAAGTCCATGGTGATGTTCCCCCATTTTCATTCTGGTATGGGCAATGATTGCATCATACCCTTAAACTTCTGCCACTCTGCCTTCACTTGCTGACACACCAAGAACTTTGATGTATATTCAGCGATATCCTTCTTCATATTATCCCACCAAAAGTTTTCTCGGAGATCTCGATACATCTTTATGCTCCCTGGGTGAATAGAGAAATTTGAACTATGTGCATCATCTAAAAGTTTCTTCTTCATCTCTGGACTTGATGGAACACATAGTATTTTCTCAAACCGCACAATTCCTTCTTCATTAACATTAAAATCTGAGGATTTCCCTTTTTTGATAGCTTCCACTTTTTCCTGAATTCCCACATCATCCTTTTGAGCATCCTTTAACCTTTCCAAAAGAGATGGTTGCGAAATAATTTGTGAAAGGATTGATGATGTTCCCTTCTTTATGATTCTTACGTCCATCTTCAACAAGTCTAAGAAGATTGGATCCTTCTCAATTCTCATCATTGATTGAATCGCTGGATCCTTTCTACTTAGGGCATCTGCCGCCTTGTTCGCTTTCGCAGGGTGGTAATGTATTGAACAGTCATAATCCTTGATGAGATCTATCCATCTTCTCTGGTGCATATTAATCTCTTTCTGTGTGAATATATATTTAAGACTCTTGTGGTCAGTATATATCTCACATTTCTCTCCATAGAGATAATGCCGCCAGATTTTCAGGGCAAAGATCACAGTCACAAACTTCAGATCATGTGTTGGATAGTTTCGCTCATGGATTTTCATCTTCCTTGAGGCATAGGATATCACTTTATCATTCTGCATCAGCACATAGCCTAATACATTCTTTGAAGCATCACTAAATACCACAAAAAGTTCCCCACTTGTGGGTAAAGTGAGCACGGGCGCAGTGATAAGACTCCTTTTCAACTATTTGAAGCTTTCTTCATATTCATCACTCCAAGAAAACTTTACTCCCTTTTGAGTTAGCTTGGTAAGAGGGTTGGACAATCGTGGGAAATTCCTCACAAATCGTCGATAATATCCAGCTAACCCCAAGAAGCTACGGATATCCGTTACCGATGTTGGCCTCATCCATCCCTCAATTGCATCTGTTTTGGAGGGGTCCACAGATATCCCATTACATGTGATGATATGGCCCAAGAATGATACCTCCTTCAACCAGAACTCACACTTGCTGTACTTTTCATAGAGCTTCTCCTTGCGCAAAGTCTCTAGTACAGTTTTTAAATGCTCCTCATGATCCTCCTTGGTTTTGGAGTATATTAGAATATCATCTATAAAGACTACCATAAATTTGTCAAGGTAATATCTAAAGACTCTATTCATCAATTCCATGAATATTGTTGGAGCATTGGTGAGTCCTAAAGGCATTACTATGAATTCATAGTGCCCGTACCTTATACTAAAAGTATTCTTGGGGACATCTTCCTTCTTCACCCTTACTTGATAATATCCCAACCAAAAATCTACCTTGGAGAAGTATTGTGCTCCATGCAGCTGATCAAACAAGTCATCGATTCTTGGGAGAGGATACTTGTTCTTTATCATGATTTTGTTAAGTTCACGATAATCGATGCAAAGCCACATTGACCCATCCTTCTTCTTGACGAAGAGGACTGGTGCACCCCATGGTGAAGCACTTGGGCGTATAAACCCTTTATCCAGATTCTCCTGTAGTTGTTTCTTTAGCTCTTCAAGCTCTACAACAGCCATTCTATATGGAGTCTTGTATATTGGTAGCACCCCAGGTATAAGTTCAATTGAGAACTCAACATCTCTTCTTGGAGGAAGACCAGGCAGTTCCTTGGGAAACACTTCAGCGAATTCCCTCACAATAGGCATTTCTTCAAGGATGGTTTCTTCCTTGGACTCAATCATCTGAGCCAGATATGCATGCTCATAATGCAGTAATATCCATGCTTGAGATGATGGAGCTAAAGGAGATTCATCTTCCTCCTGACACTTGTAATGAATCGGGGGTCGATTCTCCAAATGGAGTGTGATTTCCCTCTCCCGACAATTTATTTTGGCTCTATATAAAGAAAGTCAATCCATGCCAAGAATTGCATCAAATTCCACCAGTGTAAGTATGACGAGGTTCACCGGGAAATTCAATCCATAAACTATAATAGGGGAGGACTTATATTCATGGGATGCAATGATTTCCCCATTTGTCGTACTCACCGACATCTTTAATTCCATGATTTGTGGTGGTGTTGGGATTGTTCTACTAAACTTTCAAGATATAAAAGAATGCGTAGAACCTGAATCAAAAAGTACGTTCACTATTATTGAATGAATAACTAGCGTACCTGTCACCACTTCGTTGTCGGGGTTCACTTCGGCAGAAGTGATGGCAAAATCTCTTCCTTGCTGCCTTGGAGGTTGTTGGTTGTATTCGAAAACCCTTGGATTAGGGAACTGATTTTCAAAATGACCTAGTTATTTGAATTGTTAGCATTGAACAATGCGTTGAGGTTCTAACGGAGCGTTCCTCTCCTCTGTCACAGCCATGGGTCTTTCTTGCCGACAATTAACTGCTAGGTTCCCTTCTGTTCCACACGTGAAGCATTTTCTCATCCCCTTAAGGCAGTTTCCAGGGGCTTCTTTCCGCACTTTTGGAAAGTGGGGTGCTGGATCTTCTTAGCACTGTTGGATTTATCCATCGGACCACCAGCATTGAAGTCCACCTTACGCTTTTTGTCCTCATGATACCCCTGTGATTCCCTGATCTCCATTTCGACCTTGAGGGCACATCGGAAAATTTCCTCGTAGCTGTCGAAGTCACGGATCGCTAATGCTTTTCGCAAGCTAGGCTTCATCCCACCAAAGAAGCGGTCAAATTTGCATTCGGGGGTAACGAAAAAGACGGAAGCATATCGTGAATGCCTTGTGAAGTTTCCCTCATACGCTCCAACATATTCTTCATATTTTTTCTTGAGGGAAAGGAAGTCCCTCTCCATCTTAAGCCGGAGGGTGCGCGGAAAATATTTATCGAAAAACATCTTCCAGAAATCCTTCCATTCCAACGCATAGATCTCCTCCTCAGGCTTCGTATTTTTGATCAACGTCCACCATTGATCAGCTTCACCCTCCATACGATAAGTCCTCAGGGGAAACTTCTCTTATTCAGAACATTGGAGGATGGAGAATATCTTTTCAATGGAGTTGATCCATTGTTCAGCGATTGTGGGATCGGATGATCCACTAAAAGTAGGAGGCCTTTGTCTCATGAAGCTATCGATAGTGACTTGTTCTTTCTTGGGGCGGGGGGGGGGGGGGTTAACGTTCCTCTTGACCCGTGTTTCTATTAAAAACTTGAGTCACCTGAGAGAGAAGCATGACAAAGTTTGCGATTCCCACTCCCATTGGATTGGGCATCTCATTAGTACAGTCATCACACTGATCTTCACAACGGTTGTTAGACCGAGTCCTCCTATTACTGGCCATTGGCTGGAATAAAAGGATAGTTAGGGGTAACACATAAATGGTAATCCAAAGACAAAAGTTGATGAGTTATAAATAAACTTTTATTTCCTTACTCATGAGTCTATAGGCTTCAATCTAGGCTTTTCATGATCTACTTTCTAACATATATTCGTAGGGGAATTTTTTTTAATTCCCTTAATAATGGTTCATATTAAGCTTGTGAATTTATAAAAACATATCCCCCAGGAGTGTTGTAACCAAGAGTGCAGCAAGGCCCGTTGTCATGCACTAGTTTCTGTTCGAGTCTAGCTCAAAGCGGTGTTTTCGGGTTTTACCCCTAGGATACATTTGTGCCAGAGCCGCCTCTACCTGCTCGTATCCAGACAGGGATGTATTTGTTTGATTAACCACTTACTCAGTACTTACCAAAACATAGGGATGTTTTTATTATACCTAGTCTTATATATAAGGCTTTAATAGGGTTTCCTAATCCCAAAAATAACTAAACCTATCCTCTGATACCAACTATGACAACCCTACTTTTATTACAATCATAAACGTGATTTATTACATAAAACTTCACTTGATACAACAAAGAATATCGAGAGGTTTAGTGTCTTTGTGGATTAGGATCATTACATAAAAACTTAAAACATGAAATACAACATCTTTATTGAAAACTTCCTTTACATGACCACTACATTCCCTCGTACTTAGCATTGCATGTGATAACCTAAAGAAATGCATAAGAAAAGGGTGAGCTATAAAGCCCAGTAAGGGAGTACACATGGAATTACATGAGGAGTAAAATACATGTTAGACAATGGGTATATCAATATAGCATAAAATAAACATGAAAATAACGGCATCATAAAGCATGCTAATCATAACATTGAAATGTGGCAACAACACTTAACATGGAATTAGCATGAGCCAAGGCTCATTGCACATGGAGCATGAGTAAATCCTCGTTGCACATAAAGCACGAGTAAACCCTAGTTGCACTTGAATTAGCATGAGTCAACACTCATTGCACATGACGTATCATGATACAATACTTTACCCAATGCATTGGAGCGCTATAAGGGTGCACCCTTCTTAAACATTTCATTTCATGCATAAGTGTGCCACATGGATCATAAAACATGGATTCATAAAACATAATCATTTATTCCATGTTAAAGGAATGTGGAATTCATACATGATACTTTGTAATCAATATGTAAAGGTGCATAAAGGTGGATACCCTTGATGGATAAATGGGCATGGTATCCACTACACAATGGCATTGGCTTAGAAAATTGGTGCGATTTCGGCAGCGTAACGACGTGACATATAAATTCATAAAAAAGGTTCATGAGAGAGAAAGGTGTTCCTCATCATATTTACATGTAATGGACAGTAAGGAGGTCATATAGATACATGTCCCTACAATTGTAATGGAATTTAGATTCATGATACAAGAGTATTGTTTGAATGTAAAAAAAAAGAGAGAGAAGTTCCTTTCGGAATTTCGGCATAGTAACGGGTGTACATGGGAGGCATTTAATGAGAGAGAAAGGGGTCTCCCATCATTCAAAAAATAAGAGTGAAGTATGGCGGAGGTGAGAAACCATACCCCAACATTCATAATTTAAATTAAAAGGGCAATACAACTTAAAGAAAATTGCAAAAAATGAGAAAGGAAGAAAAAACCCTTACTTGGAAATGTACTTCCAAAGGCTAGAGAGAGGCTTGTGAGAGGATTTTTTGGAGCTTGGGGCACCTTGGGAGGCTTCTAGAGAGATTAGGGTAGAAGTTGGACGAACTCCAATGGATTTTAGTTTGGAGGAAGTGGGAGGTTGGGTGGGTTTATATAGTAAAGGTGAGGGAATTCTTTATTATTTAGGTTTGGGACCCCTTACATTAAATTAACCCAAACCACAAACCATCCAATGGTTTTTTCCCATAGTTTTTGGAAAAGGGAAGAGTAAAACCATATTTTATAAGGACAAAGTCCGAACTTCTTAAAATATTAGGGTTTCTTATGTGGAGGTGAGTCACACTCCCATGGAAATTAATTTAAAAAGGCAAGGTGTTGAATATGTCTTGAGGGGTCCATTAATGCTTTGAAAAGTAAGTCAAACAAACCCAAAATCACATTATTTTAATGGTAAAACATATATTGGCCGAAAATAAAGATTATAGTATTTTATTACATCACTATTGGGTCATTATGATGTCATAAAACACAATATATATTTAAACGGTATTTAATTTTTACCCAAATATTTGACTATCTCAGAAAATTATGAAAAATTCACCGTTGGATAATTTCGACGTCCTGATTCCAGAAATGAAATTTATTTTATCTCAAATTTTTTCTCAATATGTTAATTTTTCAGTTTTAAAATAAAAAATGACATTTATCGAAAATTCACGGGTTTTGACAGAAATGGCTTTCAAACCTTAATAAAATATTTTAATTGCATTCATAAAATTATAAGATCATTTATATTTAATAGAAATTAATTTAATAATAATATAATTATTTTATTAAAATATTATTTAATTCAAAAATCCCTTAATTTAATAAAATATATTTCTTAATTAAATAATAACTAAAAACACCATTTGTACTTTAAAAACTATTTACAATGTATCCAAAATGACTAGAAATTATATTCATTATTATATACAAAAATAATGTACTTGAACATAGTACTACTTATTTGTTACATAACCCCTTAAAACTTCCACATAATACCTAAGGGTAAGGTGTGCGATGGTGACAGACGCTTGGGGTGGCTCGGAAAACATCGCTCGAGTGGTAATTTCAATCAACTTCCACTTTTCCCGTAGACGGTCACGCTCGAGCTTGACATGATGAAGCTCAGCTTGGGCTTGGTCAAGGGTGAAGCCCAATGATGCCACCTCTTTTCCAAGCTCTGACAAATGGGCTTCGTATGGGGCAATTCTACTGGATGAGGCCATCGCTTCTTTTGTCTGAGTAAATTGGATTTGTTAAAGTCCTATATTTATACTAATCATGTGATCACTATTCAACGACTATTTTAACAACGGTAAAAATTAACATAAATCCAAATAAGTTGACATTTTATATAAACATAAAGAGACGTTTAATTAGATCAAGAGGGATTTCCATTAATGAAACTTTGGGTCGTTACAGTTCTTTGATAACCACCTGATCCTGTTGGAGAGTTTTAACAAAGAAAGGGATATTTCAAAGATCACATTTGATAAACCTCCCTGTTGGATTCCTCTGAAAGGTATCCCTTTCAATGGAAGATTTTAATAGGTCTTGAAGGATATAATAATATGGTTTGGAGAATTTATTGATTGGGATATTTCTAATCCCATCCATTGGGGCCCTTATGTCTAGATAAGGGTGATGGTGGAGGTAGCACAATAGTTTGTGAGAGGGATTTTCGTTAATATTGACAACTAAACCATATGGATGTTCTTTGAGTATGAGAAGGTTCCTACATTTTGTTTCTTTTGAATATGTCCAGGCCATTTGGAGAAGGACTGCAAAAAAAGTTGGCTAACGGAGAAGGTAGTTTCATCCAATAATATGCACCTTGTTTGAGGGATAAAAATATGGGGCTACACTTTTTTCTAGAGTCAGTAAAAGAAAAGGATAGAGATAAAATATTGAAAGCGATGATATTTCATTCCAAACATGTGAAGGATAAAGTGATCCTCTTAGGTTCAGCTACTTTTGTCTCAAAAGCTGTAGACTATCTGAATATGAGGCTATAAACAAACCCTTATTCTGATGACCTTAATTCATTTAAATTTATTGGTGTTAGATTCTATGTGGTTTATAATATGGTCATAGCCACTCCCCCTTAAACTCCTACTTCTGTGTCCATTGATAAGTCTAACCCTCCTCCCACCTCGAAGTTGTTGTGCATGGACCCTCCTAACCTGGTTTCTATTGGTATTGTGCCAAAATTCCTATCCCATCTATCACTAGAATATTATTATGAATCCATTCCATTGGTTCCTAAAAATATTAGACAATGGAGGAGGTTAAATAGACCAAAATCTGGACCAAACTCCCATTTTTGGATTACTATGGGAACAAAAGATCATCAGAGTCTCTTATAGAGTATGATCGTTATCAGAAGCATTTAAAATATTTTGAGGGTCGTTCATCCCTTGATGATGTAGAGGTGGATTTGAGATAAATCCTATCCCACCTACCCCAATTAAAATATTATACTTTAAAATCCATGGGATTCATAATCCATGAACATTTTTGGATACTCTATATTAAGAGTTATAAAATCTTCCCTAACGTGATTTTTTTTTCAAAAACCATGCATGAAGACAAGTATATGATTGGAATTTATTTAAAGGTGTGATTTTAGGGTTTTCTCCCAGTGTCTTGGCATGGGTATACTGGCAGTCTTTTTCTCCTTTAGAAATATGGTGTTGATGTTATGATTAAGAGTTTTTATAACAAAATTATTGTTTATAAAATCCTTCAACAAGGTTCTCTTGAATGGGGTTTTTTGGGTTTCTATGGGTATCGTAATCATGGGAACAAATGGAGATCATGGGAGCTACTAAAATCGGTTCGTGTGGGTCTGTCGAACCGCTATTGATCTGTGGATACTTTAATAAAATGTTGTTCAAAGAGAAAAAGAGGGGGGGAACTATGAGATCCATTAATTTGATTATTTTCATTTCAGTTTCACTGAAAGAGGTGGGTTTTAGTGATCACTAGTGCAGAAAACGTTTTTTACGTCACCATTTTTTACGTCGGTTATATAAAACCGACGTCATAATATGTAAAACGAGGTTTTTTACGTCGGTTATTTAATAACCGACGTAAAAACCTGTTTTTAGTACACCTTTAACGTCGGTTATTTTTATAACCGACGTTATTAATCACGCGGGGGGTGTTTGTTACGTCGGTTATTCAATAACCGACGTAACAAATCGACATATGTACGAGTTATTACGCCGGTTATTCAATAACCGACGTAAAAAACGCGGTTTTTGAAGGCCTTTTTACGTCGGTTATTTTATAACCGACGTAAAAAAGAATCTGCAGATGTTTTGGACGTCGGTTATGGAATAACCGACGTAAAAAAACGCGGATTTTGAGCCCTTTATAACGTCGGTTATAAAATAACCGACGTAAAAAAAGAATCGGAGGAAGGTTTTTACATCGGTTATTGAATAACCGACGTTATAAATGTTTTTAAAAAAATTATAACGTCGGTTATTGAATAACCGACGTGATAACTCATTTAAAAATTTACCCAGACCCGTGGATTGTCATTCGCGAGTTTACCTTCGACAGTCGCGACTCGTCTCTCTCGCGCGTAAACCCGAATCGGCTCGTCCATTTCGTGGGTTTAGATTCGTTTTGCGATCATCGTTTCTCATATTTAATCTCCTCGGATCAATTATCTAAACTCGCAGCACTCAGGTAATCCTCCCACTCGTTCGTTTTTTTTTCGCGGATAGTATATATATTTGTGTTGTGATTTTTTTGTTGAAACTAGCTAAGATTCTTCGATTGTGAACCCTTTTAACTCGTTTTGGAACCATAATCTTATTTATCATCCCTAGATCTATTAGTTCGACTTGCAATATTGACTAATTTTATGATTTCGCTAATTTTTCATCGTTTTCTATAAATCCCCGAGAGGGTTGGGGCGTGTCCATTTGGATGGGGTGTCCAGGGGGGTGTCCAAGGGGTTGGATGGGTGTGGGGGGCTGTCCAAGTGGGTGGAGGCCTCTCCAGAGGGTATTTGGGGTTGTCTGGGTGGGTGGGGGGCTTTCCAGAGGGTTGGGGGATGTCCAGGGGGGTGTCCAAGGGGGTAGGGGGTGGGGGTGGTGTCCAGGAGGGGCGGGGGGCTGTCCAGAGGGGTCGGGGGGTGTCCAGGGGGGTTTAAAAGGGGGTGGGTGGGTGTGGGGGGCTGTCCAAGGGTGTGGGTGGGTGTTGGGGGGTGTCCAGGGGGGTGTCCAAGGGGGTAGGGGGTGGGGGGTGGTGTTTAGGAGGGGTGGGGGGGGGGGCTGTCCAGAGGGTTGGGGGTGTCCAGGGGGTGTCCAAGCAGTTCGGGGGTGGGGGGTTGTGTCCAGGAGGGGTGGGGGTGCTTTCTAGAGGGGTCGGGGGCTGTCCAGAGGGGTCGGGGGGTGTCCAGGGTGGTGTCCAAGGGGATGGGTGGGTGTGGGGGGCTGTCCAAGGGGGTGGCGGCCTGTCCAGAGGGTTCGGTGGGGTGTCCAGGGGGGTGTCCAAGGGGGTGGATGGGTGTGGGGGGTTGTCCAAGTGGGTGGCGGCCTCTCCATAGGGTATTTGGGGTTGTCCGGGTGGGTGGGGGGGCTGCCCAGAGGGTTGGGGGATGTCCAGGGGGGTGTCCAAGGGGGTAGGGGGTGGGGGTGGTGTCCAGGAGGGGCGGGGGGGGTGTCCAGAGGGGTCGGGGGGTGTCCAGGGGGGTTTACAAGGGGGTGGGTGGGTGTGGGGGGCTGTCCAAGGGTGTGGGTGGGTGTTGGGGGGTGTCCAGGGGGGTGTCCAAGGGGGTAGGGGGTGGGGGTGGTGTTTAGGAGGGGTGGGGGGGCTGTCCAGAGGGTTGGGGGGTGTCCAGGGGGGTGTCCAAGCAGGTCGGGGGTGGGGGGTTGTGTCCAGGAGGGGTTGGGGTTCTTTCTAGAGGGGTCGGGGGCTGTCCAGAGGGGTCGGGGGGTGTCCAGGGTGGTGTCCAAGGGGATGGGTGGGTGTGGGGGGCTGTCCAAGGGGGTGGCGGCCTGTCCAGAGGGGTCGGTGGGGGTGTCCAGGGGGGTGTCCAAGGGGGTGGATGGGTGTGGGGGTTGTCCAAGTGGGTGGCGGCCTCTCCAGAGGGTATTTGGGGTTGTCCGGGTGGGTGGGGGGGCTGCCCAGAGGGTTGGGGGATGTCCAGGGGGTGTCCAAGGGGGTAGGGGGTGGGGGTGGTGTCCAGGAGGGGTGGGGGGCTGTCCGGAGGGGTCGGGGGGTGTCCAGGGGGGTTTACAAGGGGGTGGGTGGTTGTGGGGGGCTATCCAAGGGTGTGGGTGGGTGTTGGGGGGTGTCCAGGGGGGTGTTCAAGGGGGTAGGGGGTGGGGGGTAGTGTTTAGGAGGGGTGGGGGGGCTGTCCAGAGGGTGGGGGTGTCCAAGCAGGTCGGGGGTGGGGGGTTGTGTCCAGGAGGGGTGGGGGTGCTTTCTAGAGGGGTCGGGGGCTGTCCAGAGGGGTCGGGGGGTGTCCAGGGTGGTGTCCAAGGGGGTGGGTGGGTGTGGGGGGCTGTCCAAGGGGGTGGCGGCCTGTCCAGAGGGGTCGGTGGGGTGTCCAGGGGGGTGTCCAAGGGGGTGGATGGGTGTGGGGGGTTGTCCAAGTGGGTGGCGGCCTCTCTAGAGGGTATTTGGGGTTGTCCGGGTGGGTGGGGGGGCTGCCCAGAGGGTTGGGGGATGTCCAGGGGGTGTCCAAGGGGGTAGGGGCGGGGGGTGGTGTCCAGGAGGGGTGGGGGGATGTCTGGAGGGGTCGGGGGGTGTCCAGGGGGGTTTACAAGGGGGTGGGTGGGTGTGGGGGGCTGTCCAAGGGTGTGGGTGGGTGTTGGGGGGTGTCCAGGGGGGTGTCCAAGGGGGTAGGGGGTGGGGGGTGGTGTTTAGGAGGGGTGGGGGGGCTGTCCAGAGGGTTGGGGGGTGTCCAGGGGGGTGTCCAAGCAGGTCGGGGGTGGGGGGTTGTGTCCAGGAGGGGTGGGGGTGCTTTGTAGAGGGGTTTGGGGCTGTCCAGAGGGGTCGGGGGGTGTCCAGGGTGGTGTCCAAGGGGATGGGTGGGTGTGGGGGGCTGTCCAAGGGGGTGGCGGCCTGTCCGGAGGGGTCGGTGGGGGTGTCCAGGGGGGTGTCCAAGGGGGTGGATGGGTGTGGGGGGTTGTCCAAGTGGGTGGCGGCCTCTCCAGAGGGTATTTGGGGTTGTCCGGGTGGGTGGGGGGGCTGTCCAGAGGGTTGGGGGATGTCCAGGGGGTGTCCAAGGGGGTAGGGGGTGGGGGTGGTGTCCAGGAGGGGCGGGGGGCTGTCCAGAGGGGTCGGGGGGTGTCCAGGGGGGGTGTTATATCTTACTATATTTTGTTTAAAAAACAATATTCAAGCATATTTTTTTAAATACACATCGATTTGTTTTATATTTAAAAATTGTTTACATTCAAATTATGATTTTTTTCATATAAACATATATTTGTCTTATCTAAAAAATATATATATATTTGCTATTTGTTATAGGTAATAATGAGTCGAAGTTGGATTACGGCACATCGAATGAGCAATGAATATGAGGAAGGTGTTGATGCCTTTTTGGAATTTTCTAAACAAAATGTTCCAAGTAGTGACATTTTTTTCTGTCCATGCCTGAAATGTCTGAATATGAAGAAGTTGAAACGTAGAGAGATAAAAGATCATCTGATTTGTCATGGTTTCAATCCGAGTTACAACCCTTGGATTTGGCATGGCGAAACTGGACAGAATGTCACTGATGATAATGAATCGCAAGATGGTAACTCCGATGGAATTGAATAAATGATTCGCGATATTGTAGAAGAACAAATTGAGATAGAACCGACAGTTGCACGTCTATATGGTGATGCCGAAAAACCATTATATCCTGGTTGTACAGATTTTACGGTTTTTTCGGCGGTGTTAAGATTGATTAACCTGAAGGCGAAACATGGATGGAGTGACATAAGTTTTACAAAGCTGCTACAATTGATGAAAGAAATTCTTCCAAAAGATAACGATCTTCCAGATTCACATTATAAGGCCAAAAAAATATTATGCCCGATGGGATTGGGATACAGGAAAATACATGCCTGTCCGAATGACTGCATTATATATAGGAAGGAATATGAATTTCTGAAAGAGTGTCCTAAATGTGGGACATCACGGTATAAGGTGAAAGAAAAATCACAAGCTGATGTAGAGATTACAAAGCTCCCTTCAAAGGTATTTTGGTATCTTTCTATAATTCCTCATTTCAAATGTTTATTTGCTAATTCACATGATTCAAAAAGGTTAAGATGGAATGCTGATGAGCGGGTATGTGATGGAAAAATACGTCATCCAGCTGATTGTCCACAATGGAAGAAAATTGATGCCCAGTACCCTACATTTGGAAATGAAATTAGAAATCTGAGACTAGGCTTGTGCACAGATGGAATGAATCCATACCGAACCCTCAGTAGCACACATAGTTCATGGCCTGTTTTATTGGTAATTTACAACCTCTCTCCTGAAGTTTGTATGAAGCGCAAATATGTCATGTTGAGTATCATGATCTCTGGTCAAAAGCAACCCGACAATGATATTGATGTATACTTGTCACCGCTGATTGATGATTTGAAACTGTTATGGGCTGATGGTATTAGGGTGTATGATTCTTATAAAATGGAATATTTTCAACTGCATGCAGTGCTTCTATTCACTATAAATGACTTCCCAGCATATGGAAATTTGTCTGGATACAGTGTTAAAGGGCATAAAGCATGTCCAATTTGCGAACAACAGACGTCATATTGTCAATTGCATCATGGGAGGAAAACAGTGTAAATGGGTCATCGAAAGTTTTTACCTATGGATCACCCTTATAGAAGACTAAAAAAGGCATTCAATGGCTCACAAGAATTTGATACTACTCCAAAACCTTTATCCCTAGATTTGTATTTTGAGAGGGTGAAAAACCTTGATGTGACATTGGGAAAGACACAGAAATCTGGTACTGATAGACATATTTGGAAGAAAAGGTCAATATTTTTTGAGCTACCATATTGGAGGTATCATGAAGTCAAACATAATATTGATGTCATGCACGTGGAGAAGAATATTTGTGATTCTTTGATCGGAACATTGCTAGATATTAAAGGAAAGACAAAAGATGGGTTGAATGCAAGGTTAGACCTACTATCAATGGGAATACGTTTGGAGTTAGCTCCCACTCATAAAGGAAGACGAACATTTCTTCCCCCGGCTTGTCATACATTATCGAAGAGGGAGAAAAGTAGCTTCTGTCAGTGTCTTCATGATATCAAAGTGCCTCAAGGTTATTCTTCAAATGTAAAAAATTTTGTCTCATTGAAAGACTTGAAGTTGATAGGTATGAAATCACATGATTGTCACGTCATGATGCAACAAATTCTACCAGTTGCACTGCGTGGAATATTGCCCATCCGTGTCAGAAAGACTATAATGAGGTTGTGTTATTTTTTCAATTCAATTTGTAACAAGGCGATTGATGTGAATGCTTTGAACATTTTGGAAAAGGATGCAATTTTTATACTTTGTCATTTGGAAATGTATTTTCCTCCAAATTTTTTTGATATTATGGTGCATTTAAGGATTCATCTGGTTCGAGAAATAAAGCTTTGTGGACCTGTATATCTTCGTTGGATGTATCCTTTTGAAAGGTATATGAAAATATTAAAGGGATATGTTAAAAATCCATATCTACCTGAAGCCTCCATTATTGAAAAGTATATTTCTGAGGAGGTAGCAGAGTTTTGTACGAGCTACTTGGCTACGGCGCAACACATAGGTTTGCCTCCATCTCGCCATGAACGGGTTAATAATGAGGGAAAGGGGATTAGTGGCTTGAAAGTCAAATCACTATCAGCTGAACATATGAAGAAGTTAGAATCATACATCTTGAATAACATAGCTGATGTTCAACCATATATCACATTGCATATTAATGAGTTGAAACAATGTCATCCAAAGAAGAAAGAAATGTGGATTTTGAATGAGCACAACAAAACTTTTTTTCCATGGTTTAAAAAGACCTTGCTTGGTAGATCAGATGTATCAGAGACATTAAAATGGATAGTGGGTGGTCCATCTTTAAATGTGATAACATGGTCCTCTTATGACATTAATGGCTATACATTTCATACGAAAGCTCAGGACAACAGAAGTGCAGTTCAGAATAGTGGTGTATTGGTGTTTGCAGAAGCAATGCATTTTTCGAGTGCTAAGGACAGAAACCCAATTTCGGCATCAAGTGCATATTATGGAGTGATTGAAGACATATGGGAGGCTGATTACTTTAAAATTAAAGTTCCTGTTTTTAACTGTAAATGGTTTATCGGTAACAACAGTGTCAGACACGATGAATTTGGAATGACACTTGTTAATCTGAATAGATTGGAAGACACAGCTGATTCTTTTATAATGGCAACACATGCCAAACAAATTTTCTATGTAGTAGATCAATCAGATATGCAGTGGGCTTTTGTTTTACAAGGGAAAAAACAATATGTTGGTGAGGATGAATTTGATGAAGATGCTGATTTATGTGAGATCCCTACTTCCATGGAAATATTAATAGAACATAATGATGAGTATGTTGAAGACATGGTTTGTGCCATAAGAAACGATCACGACGAAGGAATTTGGGAAAACAATCCAACTGTACATTCCTAAAATTACAGGTAACACATGTTTATTTCTTGTTTACATTTAGTTTTTTCATATAATGTTAGATATTGTAAATTTTTTACTTATTAAAACATGTATCAAACCAAAATGATAAAACAATAAAAACCGTAAAGAGGAGAAGTCCTGGGCGCACCGGCTGGCCGGTGGTGGATCACCGGTTGGCCGGTGGTCCAGAGCAAAGCTCTGTCTGGTCCACCGGCCGGCCGGTGGTGATCCAGCAGCCGGCCGGTGGTGATCCAGCGGCCGGCCGGTGGTGATCCAGACAGAGAGGAAGGCTCTGTCTGGTCCACCGGCCGGCCGGTGGTGATCCAGCGGCCGGCCGGTGGACCAGACAGAGCCAGCCGGTGGTGAGCCAGCGGCTGGCCGGTGGCACCAGGCAGTGGGAAAGTCTACTGCTTGGGTCCTCCGGCTAGCCGGTGAGCTCACACCGGCTGACCAGTGGACTCAGTGAGTCCACTTTTCAGCTTTCTTGGGCCAACTCCTTGGCAACCTTTTGCCTGTGTTTACCATGTTTATCATTGTTTAACATGCTTACCATATTACCAATGTTTACTATTATGTAATTTAGTACACTTTTCTATTTTCTGATTAAGTAGTATTACAATATTTGAATTTGTATATTTGTGAACTAATGTTTGTTTTTTTGATTTGAAGGAAAATGACAGATCAATCAGTTGATCAGGCACATGATTCTGGAGATGAGCATATTGGTCATACATCTGGGGAGGAACATTCACATGCTCCTATTACGAAAAAGAGTTCAAAGGTTGGTAAGCGTGGGTGCACACGTTTACCAAAATTATCACTTGCCCGTACGAAGGAGGAGAGGATAGTCGTGGAGTTTGATGATGATGATCTTCCTAGAGGTCCAAATGCTAAAGATTTTAAGGGTTTTGTAGCAACTCAGGCTAAGAGCAAAGTAAGCATTCTCTATGATGATTGGAGAAGTGTGGATAAGGCGATAATTTATCAGCTGTGGGAGACCATTTTGGTAAGATATTTTGCTATTGTTTGACTGTTCTTTAAATGTTTCTAGTATATATAATATTTTTAACCTCTTTTTTATCAGATGACATTTGATATTCCTGACACTGGAGGAGTCAGGAAGAAATGCTTATCGTTGGCTGCTAGGAGATGGAGGGATTTCAAATCAACCCTCTCATCTGATTTCATTTATGGTCATAGGAGTCGTGAGAATCCATGTCGTATATATACTTTTATAGATGAAGACACATGGAGACAATTTTTTGAAAGTAGAAGAAAAGAATCATTTTTGGTAAGGGCAATGTAAACTTTTATAAACTTTCTTATATAAATGATCTTATTATTGTTTTGTTAATGATTACTTATTCTTAATTTACAGCAAACAAGGAAAGCTCGTCAAGAGATCCAATCTAAAAATGTATACCCTCATAGTTTATCTCGGGGAGGGTATGCATTATTGGAAGAACAAATGATGGAAGAAAAATTTCAACAACTAAGATCTGAGTCTTCAAGCTCTGGAGAGGTGGCCCCTCCATCCCCTCCATCTAGACATGAGAAATGGAAAAGAGCTCGGAAGGGAAAAAAAGGACAATATCTTTCGGAAGAATCGAGACTCGTAGTTGAGAGGATTGTAAGATATCTATTTTATTTAATTAAGTTTACTATTTTCGTCATATATTTCCAATCATTATAGAAATGTTCAATTAATTATTACAGGACTCTCTTGAGGAGCAGAGTTCACAAGGGACATTTACACCATCTGGGAGGGAAGATATTTTATCTGTGGCATTGGGAAAGCCCGAACATCCTGGCCGTGTAAGGGGATATCTGGCAGGTGTATCGGTAAGAAAAGTGTTGCCATGTTCCTCAACTTCTAACGTTGAGGGAGTTTATAAAAAAAATAGAATCCTTGGAGGCTGAAGTCCATAATATTAATGCGACAATGGAGGACAAGATTAGAGCATCGGTGCAGTTTATGTTTGCAGACTTGCAAAGACAATTTCAGGGTGCAGCTCCCACTCCACCTCTCCCAGTAGCTCCCACTCCCCCACCTCAGCCTGCAGACCCCATTTTTGATCCTCCTCCTCCGCCGCAGCTACCTACTTATTGTGAGTTGTATGTTGATGATCCTCAACATCATATAGTTGCATATGGGATGGTATATTGTATAGGAGATACAGTTCATCATCAACAGTTAGAGGTAGAGAATCAGAGGGTCACTGTACAGGATATTATAGATAGATCAGCTCGGATACCATTACCTACATATGAGGTGACGACAGTTGGACATAGTATCGGCCATTTTTTACTTTGGCCATCCAGACTTCTTCGACTCATTACCATAGAGGTATGGATGTTATATCTTTATTTTATATTTTTATTAATGTTTTATCATTTGAAAACTAATATATTTTTCAATTTATTTTTACAGGAATACTTCAAAGGTAAAGAAATACTGTATAGACAACAACAAAGACAGATAGCTATGACATCAGATGCAGATACTAGCAGTCTTGACAAATTGTCAAGATATTCAAATTTGTTGGCGGATCATTATGACTTTACAATGGAAGCTCATGTCTGTGGACGTGAACTAAGTGTGGGGATTATGAAAACTGATATCATGGAGTTTGTCACTGGAGATAAGTTGGGCATCAACGTGGTGCAAATTTTTATCATGTAAGTCTTAACACCTTTTCCTTGCGTTATATTTATTAAAAATGTATACTTATGTCTGCTTTGTATTAGGTATCTGTATAAAATTTGTGAGAGGAATGAGCTGACAGATGTATATGGATTCGTGGACCCACAATTGATTTCCCCTGAAGCATGTGCATTGGATGAGGAACAAAGAATGCTTTATATTGCTGATAGATTTGAAAAGAATGTAATCACACAGTGTTGGATGATGCCTTTTTGTGAGAGGTATGAAACACATCCCTCTCAAAGAGTTAATTATCTTTTAACATAAAAAACCACTAACGTTAAATTTCCTTTTATCAGGGATCATTGGATGTTAGGGGTTTTTTGCCCTAGGGAGAAAACACTTTATTGGATATGCTCTCTCCATGATGATGTGCGAGAAAGTTTTAAGAATATATTGGAAACGTAAGTTTCAATTTCACAATAGTTTTATATATTATAATGAATTTTAAATTTACCCCATTCGTATTATTTTCTAACAGGGCATGGGTCCACTTTCGAAAAAGCGCAAAGAAAAGGAATTTCAAGATCAAATATGTACATGTGAAGGTAAATATCCATTTATAATTTGTAAATTTTGATTTATTACATAAAAATAATATATTGAATTTACACTCATTCAAACAGAAATGTCATGAGCAACAAGGCATCATCGAATGTGGATATTACATGTTAAGATTTATGTATGAAATAATAACAACTGGGACAGTTCTGAGTTTTGACCTGGTAAGATTTCCTCTTTCTCATAATATTTCAATTTGATTTATTCATTATACACGTTGACTACTATCCTTTTCCTTTGTAGATTTTTGATGACCCTCAACCCTTTACTGCTGAAGATATTAAACACTTACAAGTGGAGTGGTCAAATTATTTTACAGGTTTGATTTACTTTTAGTTGTTTGTAATGTAAAATGTAATTTTGAATATTGTCAATGTAATTGTGTATTTCGTAGTCGTTTAGGTTGGATTTAGTTTTTTTTTGAAGTTGACAGTGTAAGTTTTGAATGTTATAGAAGTGAATGTTTAATTTTTCTCTACTTCTTGTTTTGGTCTACTGTTGATGGTTTTTCTGGTCTGGATTTTGGTATGGGGGGAGAGGTTCCAAGGGGGTGGGTGGGTGTTTGGGGGGTGTCCAAGGGATATGGGAGGGGTGTCCAAGGTGTGTTTGGGGCTGTCCAAGGAGTCGGTTGGGTGTAAATGAGGGTGGGGGGGGGGGCTGTCCAAGGGGTGGGGGGTGTCCAAGGGGTGGGGGGGGGTGTCCAAGGGGTGTTTGGGGCTGTCCAAGGGGATGGGGGGGTTTCCAAGGGGTAGGGGGGTTTCCAAGGGGTCGGGGGGGTGTCCAGGGGTGGGGGGGTTGTCCAAGGGGTGGGGGTGTCCAAGGGGTGGGGGTGTCCAAGGGATATGGGAGGGGTGTCCAAGGGGTGTTTGGGGCTGTCCTAGTGTTCGGGGGGTGTAAATGAGGGTGGGGGCTGTCGAAGGGGTGGGGGTGTCCAAGGGGTGGGGGGGTGTCCAAGGGATATGGGAGTGGTGTCCAAGGTGTCTGGGAGTTCTGTCCAAGGGGCCGGTTGGGTGTAAATGAGGGTGGGGGGGCTGTCCAAGGGGTGGGGGGTGTCCAAGGGGTGGGGGGTGTCCAAGGGATATGGGAGGGGTGTCCAAGGGGTGTTTGGGGCTGTCCAAGGGCTCGGGGGGGTGTCCAATGGGTGTTTGAGGCTGTACTAGGGGTCTTGGGGGTGTAAATGAGGGTGGGGGGGCTGTCCAAGGGGTGGGGGTGTCCAAGGGGTGGGGGTGTCCAAGGGATATGGGAGGGGTGTCCAATGGGTGTTTGAGGCTGTACTAGGGGTCGTGGGGGTGTAAATGAGGGTGGGGGGGCTGTCCAAGGGGTGGGGGGTGTCCAAGGGTTGTGGTGGGGCTCCAATGTGGTGGGGGGGGGGGCTGGCCAGGTTGTTAGGTGGGTATAGATGAGGGTGGGGTTCAGTTGGGGCTTGGGGGAGGGCTAGCATGGTTATTTTTGTTTGGTTTCTGGTTGCTTTTTGGTGAGAGCAGTGCAATTATTTAAAAAAAAATATCGCTTTCACGTCGGTTATATTATAACCGACGTGGTAAATAAATCGGTAGGGGTTTATCACGTCGGTTGTTTCGAGAACCGACGTGATAAACCGTTCCCGGGCCTTTTATCACGTCGGTTCTTAATATAACCAACGTGCTAAAAGGCCTGGGAATCGATTTACCACGTCGTTTATTGGATAACCGACGTGCTAAAACGTTTCCCAGGCCTTTTTATCACGTTGGTTATTTAAGAAACTGATGTGATAATAGGCCCGGGGAAGGGTTAATCACGTCGGTTATGTCATAACCAACGTGATAAACGATATCCCAGGCGTTTTATCATGGCGGTTTAGAAAATAACCGACGTGATAACCCCCCCCCCCCCCCCTCATATTTATCACGTCGGTTATTAATGAACCGACGTGATAAACACCGTGATGTTAGGGATGTTACGTCGGGTTTTAAATAACCGACGTAAAAACGTTATTTATAACGTCGTCCGTATTAACGTCGCCTAAAAACCGACGTAAATAATGAAAAATAACCGACGTAAAAAATGTTTTCTGCACTAGTGGATCTATGATACCGTGTAAGGACTTTCAATTGGTTTAGAGGGGTTTTTGATTTCCATCATGTGGTGGAATGTCTTGATAGGTTTGTGGGATATAGTTAGTAATTGAACATATTAAAAAATTCTAGGTCACCTATATCCCTCCAGCTTCTTAAAATAACTATAAAGTCTTCCTCAACTTATTTCCCATATCACAACATGACCACCATTATAATTCATTAAGATATGATAGTCTATGGATCAACTGTTAATAGTGCGAAAGGGTGATTTTTTCACGATGGGATGAAAATGGATTTGATTATCATTGTAAGTTAATCAAGGTGGAATATAATATGAATTCATGGAGTGGAATAAAATTACTTCCATTTTATTCTCAAATAGATCATATTGAGAAAAGGCTAAATATTATTTATGGAATGCCTCTTTCTGATCCCATCCTGTTAGTGATTCGCATGCATGAATCAGACCTGGATTTCCCCACCTAAATAAGGGTATATTTTGGTTCATTAGATATTGTAAATATCACATTAAAGAAATGAATTTTTATACTTAGTATTTTCCTCAAAAAACCTTAGCTTGGCATGGGAAGAATATTATACACCATATGAAAATCCCCCAAGGAAGATATATTAGTAATTAGGTAGATATTTATGATCAAATCCTTCACTTTTTCCACAATGTTTACACAACTCTAGATTCATCTCTTCCTTGTGATATTTCCTCTTGAATACTTATGGTTTTATTAGACCATATGAACCACATATTTTTAAGGAAATCCAAAACAATGAAATATTTTTTTCATTTAAGAAAATCTACTATATGACTGCTCTTACTTCAGATGGCTTTCATGCTCTCTTATTTAAAAAGTTCTAGAATACTGTTGTCTCTAATGTCAAATGTATGATGGAAAATATATGGAGTGGAGATGTTAATATTGGGACTTTAAATGATAATATGGCCACTCTTATCCCAATGGTGACCAACCATTCTTAACTATCAAATTTTAATCCCACCAGTTTATGTAATGTTTCCTATAATTTTTTTCCAAAATTCTATTCAACCAATTTTAGGGATGTCTCCCCAACATGTTTTTGAAAACTAGATCGATTTTTTATGAAGAGACTCATTTTTAATAATGATACAATTTATCATGAATTTTTTTACTCTATGAAAATGAGATTCTCTAAAAAAATTGGTATAATGGATCAGAATCTTGACATGACCATGGAATATAAAAGGGTTGATTAGTCCTGCTTCAGATGGATTTCATGCTCTCTTATTTAAAATGTTCTATAATATTGTTGGATCTAATGTCAAATGTCTGATGAAGAATATCTAGAATCTAGATATTAATATTGAGACTTTCAATGACACTATGGTCACTCTTATCCCCAGGGTAACTAAACCAACCTCAATATATAATTTTAGACCCATCAGTTTATATAATGTTTCTAATAAATTGTTTTCCAAAATTCTAGTCAACCATATCTGTGGATGGATCCTCAACATTATTTATGAAAACTAGAGTGATTTTTTTAAGAGGCTCATTTTTAATAATGATATTATTTCCCATGACGTTTTTCACTCTATGAAAATGAGATTATCTGAAAAAATAGGTTGAATGTCTTGGAATATTGACATGACTAAGCTCTATGATAGGGTTTTATTAGTCCTTACATTATTTGGTCATGTGTTTGATGGGTTTTAGTATGTAGTGGATTGATGTGATCATGCGATGGGTTACAAATTTCTCATTTTTTATTTCTATTAATGGTGGTCATTCTAAAAGTTTTTATCCCACCAGGGGTCTCTAGAAAGGTTTGAGACAATGGAGGAAGGGATTAGAGCTTTTTTATAATTGATGTTTGTGGATATGCAAAGAAAGTTCCGGGATATTGATTCCACTCCTCCACCTTCAGTTTTAGTTGTCACTCATCCACCTCCAACTATAGATCTCACTAATCCATTTCCTAATTATCTTACTTTTATACTTCTACTTTAAAACTTACCAATTATTGTGACTTATATGTTAAGGATCACTGAGATTATATTGTTTTATATGGGATTATATATTATATTTGTAATAAGATTCATCATCAATAGATAGTGATAGATAATATTAGGGTCACCACAGAAGATATTATAGATTGATAAGAAAGAATATCAATTCCTATATATGAGTTTAGTATAGTTGGACAAAGTATCGACTATTTTTTAGTCTATCAATGTAGACTTTTTCAATGAATTTACATTGAGGTGTGTGTGGATTATATCATTTATTTCATATTTTCATTAATATTTTTTTTGAAATTTTATATTTTAAATATTTATCTAGTTTTTTATAGGAATAATTTAAAGTTAAATACATACCGTATAGACAATAAAAAATATAGGATTTTATGACTTCAGATACAACTTATTCTCCTCTTGAAATATTATCAACATATTCAAATTATTTATTAGTTGTTTATGAAATTACAATGGAAGATGAAATTTTTGTCCATGCAATGACTGTGATGGGTTTTAAGAAAGATATCATTGAGGTTTTAACTAGAGATGAGTTGGGCATCAAAATGATATAACTTTTTTCCATGTATGTCTATTATCATATATCATTAAATTATTTTATTTTATTTAAAATTTATAATTATGTTTTATTTGTATTATGTATCTTTATAACATTTTTATGAAACATGATATGAAATTAGTATATGAATTTGTAGGACCAAAATTTCTTCTCAGTATTGGGTGGTTCATTATCTTCAATAGCATGAAACATATATCTCATAAAGTTTCATATATCTTAATAAATAGCCACTAACATTATATTTTTTTAAATATAAGTGTACATTGGATGTTGGGTGTTTTTTTTCAAGAGAGAGGACACTTTACTAGTTATGATATATCCACGGTGAAGTTTGAGATGGATTTATGAATGTATTGAACAAGTAATTTTTAATATTTGAATAGTTTTATATTTTATCACATAATTTATTTTTTTTAATACATATATTTTTCAAATAGAGAATAGAATTTATTTAGAGATATGATAATAACTTAGAGTGAAAAGATCAAATATGTTAAAGAAAATGTGATTTTCAATTTATAATTACGTTATTTTTTCTCTAATTACTAAAAATGTCATTTTGAATTGAAAAATTAATTTTTAAAAAGTATCATAAAAAGGAATGAAGAAAGGATTATGGATACAATGTTATATGATTTATGTATTTATTTCAACTGGGACAATTTCAATGTTCAAGAAGGATAAATTTTTTTATAAGTATTTCCTTTAATTTTTAATTTATTTTATTCCTAATATATGTTAAATGATTTATTTTCAATTTTTACCTTTTTAATGACCCTTGGGATTATACTAAAAAATATATAAGACACTTAAAAATGGAATGGGAGAGTTACTCCATAGGTCTAATTAGGTTATAGTTTATTTTTTTATGCATTTTAATGTTTAAAGTTCAAAATGTAAATGTTTGTGTTGTTGCTGGTTTTGTTTTTCTATTTTTTTGGTATTCTAGTGTACTACTAGGTGTTTATATTTACTTTATTTAATAATTTTTTTATCAGGATAATTATGAAATAATAAACTTGATAATTTTTTTCTCCAAGTCGGTTGTCACGACCCGTCCCCCGGAGCTTGCATTGTGACTACCCCAAGCCCGCCTTCCATAGGCCAGGGGCTGGCACCTAGCACCAAAGGTGTAATTCCCTAAAATTGGGAAGGCATTGCCTTTATAAATTGTAAACACACACAACCAGAGTAAAAATGGAATCAAACACTAAGTAAAAGCTATATAATAAGTGTACTGAAAGTAAAGGGGGCCAGAATACAAGCCCAACTATAAAGTACAAATACAATAGAAAACAAGTACAACTAAAAAAAGGACAAACAAATGTAAGGTGAAAGAAGCTCATGGATCATCCTCCAGGGTTCCTACTAGAAGGGTAGGTACAGATGGCATCCTCAGCACTCTATGTCTGTCAAAATCCACCGTGTACCAATACGTCGTAAGGTCCTCCTCTGGGTACCGTCTAGTCCTGGAACTCCCGGCCTCCGTTAGCACTGTCCGTCGTCTGCTTCCAACACAATGAGGTGCGGGCATAGCCCGTGCAGGGGTGAGTATAATGATACTCATTAGGGACCCTGAGACCCTCAAGGTCCCACAAAATCCAACAAAGATAAACCACAAAGTATGATTTCAATGTATTGCCATTACTTAGGTATATGCCCATACATATACATAAGTTATCGAGTAACCCATCTCAATCATGTGAAAAACACAAAGGTCATTGACTCAGCTCAAACCAGGATTTCCATAAACGAAACCACGGCTCCTAGATTACTCCTCCTATGTCGAGTACAGTGGCCTTGTCGTGACTCTGAGGTGCTACTCACTAACCTTAGACTGCTAAGGTACTCCTCCTATCGAGTACCGTGGGACAAATACATTACCAAAAGATGCTTCCCACCCGGGGTCTGCCACCTCACACAATAGTGCTCCACCTAATAGCCTAGAGAGGTACTACTCCTATCGAGTACTGCAGATCTTCCGCCTCACACAGTGGTTCTCCTATGCCATGGGTCTACCGCCTCACACAGTAGCACTCCCCACTGGGCTAGTCGAGTCACTCCGAAACGAATCAGTCAAGCAGTCATCAGGTCTCAGCCAGCTACTAGGTCACCATATTCTTCTTGCTCGTCTCCAAGAGGGTCCTCTCTACGAGCTACAATATGATACACCAAGTTTCACGAAGTCCCATGAAGAATTATCTCAAAGGCCCACCACATCATAAGGGTCTCAAAGAAACAGACAACGCTTCAATCGGACGCTCGGTCTGTTAGTTATTAGCATTTCAGTCATGGGGGACCGTTTTGATTCATGTACGAACCAACCTGAACATGACTAAACTATACTCCAAAATCAAGTGGGGTATACTCAAAGGTAATTCTAAGCTCCCAGAATAACGGCGCCGCTGACGGTTTGTCAAATGGACATCCGATGCCAGAGATATTTCCCAAAAAGTAAATTAAGTGGTATGGACCCAGTCTAGTACGACCTAGTCGGACCGACTCGACCCAACCCAGTTTGGGTCAACCTGGTCTGGGTCGACCCAGACTTACTTGCTGGGTTTGAACCAGCCCATTGGGAAGTTCAGTCTGCGCAGTTCATCCCAGTCTGCCGGGCCCGTCCTAGCGTAGTGCATGGACAATTCGGGCCGAAAGTCACCACGTGGGTGACTCGGCCCGAAGGCCAGTGGCAGGTTTGGCCGGTTCCATGAGGGGCATGGATCGAGAGGCCAACGGTAGGCTGCGCGGGGCGCGGGTAGGCCGCGGGTGTGTCGGGAAGGGCGCGGTAGGGCGAGAGGGTGCCAGGCATGGCGCCGGGCCGCGCGGGCAGGGCGCCGGGACGCGCCGAGCAAGGTGACCTGGGCTGGGGGGTGCCGGGCAAGGCACCATGGGGGCACCAGGCAGGTGTCCTAGGAATCGAGAAGGTCGCGGGGTGCACCAGCAGCGCACGAGGTGCACGAGAAGGGTGTTGGCGGGCCGGTCAGGCTGTGGTTTCAGTCGGGGCGCGCGCCGGGCAGCGCGCGGGTAGGCTGGTCCGGTGCCTCACGGCCGGTGGTGCGGTTCATGGAGGTCGTAGGTAGCATGACCTTTATTCACCGTCTTCATCACTATCTCCTCATTATCATACCGTCGTTACTTCACCGTCGACTCAAGGTTCCGAAAACACAAAGGTTGCAGAGGGGTCAGGCCGTGTTCGTTCATCCCGAACCCTCCACATTAGAACAATAGCAAGCAGCTCATAAAGTTGATTCAATGTGAGAGGATAGAGTGTTAAACAACATAGAACACACCCCTACCTTTTTAATTGATGGGTGTTCGTTTTTCACAGGGGAAGACGATGTTGTCGTTGTTTGCCGTACACTTCCTCTTCCAAGCTCACACATCGGTCCATTGACGACTAAGAGGAAGGAAGAAGGGCCGTCGAAGAGATCCCACGTTGGAAAGGGGTTATGAAGAAGAATCCAAGGAAGAAGCATCATCACTGGAATCTTCACATTCTTCATTGGATGATCCTATTCTCCCAATCTCTCCATTAAAGAGAGAATAAACGTGCCAAAATAATAGATTTTAATCTATTATGCTCGTTGGCGTGAATTAATTATGTGGCCCCCACTTAATTAAGTTCAAGACGTTCGCAATTATTTGAAATTCAAAAAGAGAGGAGAGGCTCCACCCAATTAATTTCATGAGAGGTTGGAATATTAAATTTGGGGAGTTTCGAGGGGGTTAGAGGCCTGGGTGGTCCCCACCTAAATAAATATGAAGAGGGTAAAGGGGGTTTCCTTCAAATAATTAGGGGTTTTGAGTTGGTTTTATCCTCCTCCATTAAGAGGGGAGTTAGAGACCAAGAGTCTCTCCCTCATTAATGAGGGATATTTGAGAGGTTTCCTCCCATCCCATTAAATGGGGGGTTAAGCCTCATGTGGACCCCACGTCATAACCTCTCGTGGGAGGTTATGCTGGTTGGGTGGTCCCCACCCCAATTATCCTCCCATGGGAGGTTAGGGTGTGGCAATCCCACCACCAACTCCCATGTGGAGATTTTAACCAACTTTACCACATGGTGTGGGTTCAATAAAAATAAAATAAGTTTTCACTAATTTTATTTTATTAATCCACGTGAAATCCAAAAACCAACTCTCATACTCGATCATCCGACGTCGCGGTGAAAGTATTCTTTAGCGAAAACCAGCGCTGAGAGTTCAACAGTGCCCTCAGATTTCAATTCTGAGCACCCGTTAAGAAGTTATAATAAACCCGCTCGTACATTTACAGAACGTACCCGAACAAGACATCATAAATTGATTTCGGGCACACCGGGCCTCAGAATCAAGTGTCATCTGAAACTGCAGACTCTTAAAATTCCCAGGTATTTAAAAAAAATTCCACAGGAATTCTGGGTCTTTAAATTCTTCCAACCTCAGGGATTTACATCCTAGTAAGCTAAAACTCACTCTAAGGGAACAAAAGGGGGTACTGAGCACGCATCTGAGCCTCCCACTCCCATGTGCTCTCTTGGAGGTTTCCATTCTACCAGAAAACGTGCACTAGAGGAATCGACCATCCTTGTAGGACCCGCTCCTATCGATCCTCAATCTCTACTGGAACCTCCGTGAAAGTCTCCCCATCATCGATGTCCAGCTCCACGTGGTCGATGATGTGGTAAGGGTCGTGCACGTATATCCTCAGCTGGGATACGTGGAAGACATCGTGCACCCAGTGCAACTGAGGTGGAAGAGCTAGGCGGTAAGCCGCCTCTCCTACTCCACTGAGAACCTGGAAAGGTCTGATGAACCTTGGAGATAACTTACCGCCTCGACCAAATCTCCATAGGCCTCATCGAGGTGAGACCCATAGGAAGACATGATCACCATCTTCAAACTCCAAAGGTCTCTATATCCTGTCAGCATAAGACTTCTGCCTGCTCTGTGCAGTTTTCTTCCACTCCTAGATGATCTACACCTTCTCCATGGTAGATCGTACCATCTCTGGTCCCACTAGTTCTGACTCCCTTGGGTCTGTCCAGCAAAGTGGCAATATGCATGTTCGGCCATACAAGGCCTCAAAAGATGCCATACCTATAGTGGAGTGATAACTGTTGTTGTCGAAAAAATACACCAAAGGAAAGTGGTCCTCCCAGCTGCGACCAAAGTCATGGACACAAGCACGAAGCATGTCCTCGAGGGCCTGGATAGTCCTCTCGGTCTGACCATCAGTCTAAAGATGGAAGGTGGTGCTCAAGTGAAGTTGTGTCCCGAAAGTTTCCTGAAACCCCTTCCATAGTCGGGAAGTAAATCATGCATCACAGTCGGAGACAATAGAATAAGGTACTCCATGAAAACGCACTATCTCCTGCACATAGAGGCATCCCAAGCTCTTAACTGAGCCATAATCTCTGATCGGTAGGAAGTGGGAAAACTTGGTGAGTTGGTCGATGATCACCCATATCAAGTCATGACCCCAGGATGTATGTGGGAGACCTTTCATGAAGTCCATGGATATTGCATCCCACTTCCACTCTAGGACCTCTAAAGGCTGAACCAAGCCTGTTGGTACTTGGTGCTCTGCCTTCACTTGTTGACAAGTGAGGCACCGAGAGACAAACTCTGTTATATCCTTCTTCATACCTGGCCACCAATTCTATTATTGAAGGTCCTGGTACATCTTCGCCACTCCTAGATGTACCGCTAGAGGGGAAGTGTGGAACTCCGTCAACACCTCCTCATGAAGTGAAACTGGTACCATGGTATGTCTTCTGAAGAGAATGACGTGCTCCCCACCTTCAGAAAATCCATCAGGTGCCTGCCCTATATATATCTGAGCATGTCGCATCTTGCAGTCAGTGTCCCCAGGCTGCACCTCCCTGAATCGCTGAAGAAGTGTAGAAGTGACTGTAAGATACTGTAGATAGGCTGCTCTATCCCTATCTACAAAGGATAAATGTAAGGCTGCCAGCTACTCTATCGCCTCACCTGGCAGCTGAATGCCTGATCTCCTGGTGAGCGCATATGCAACTATGTCCCTCTTCTTAGAAATATAGACTATCTCGAAGTCATAGTCCAGGAGTAACTCAATCCACCACCACTGTCTCAGGTTCAGGTCCTTCTGAGAGAAGATATACCCGAGACTCTTGTGATCAGAGTACAGGGTAAAATGTTCTCCCATAATATAGTGACGCCACATCTTCAAGGCAAAGACCATTGCTGCTAACCCCAAGTCAAGGGTAGCATAGTTCTGCTCATGCTGTCTCAACTACTGAGAACCATACGTGATCACATCTCACTCCTTCATTAGGACACACCTGAGTCTAGTCCCTGATGCATCTCAGTAGACTACGTACCCTACTCCTTCCTCTAGAAGCCTCAAGATGGGGGCACTAGTTAGCCTCTACCTCATCTCCTGAAATCTCTGCTGGAACCTCTCCATCCACATGAAGGGTTTCCCCTTATTCATCAAGGCTAATAGTGGCGCTGCAACTCTGGAGAAGTCTCGAATGAATCTCCGGTAGTACCAAGCCAAGACTAGGAAACTCCGTACCTCTGTCACACTCCTGGGTGGATCCCATGCAAGTACTTCCTCAACCTTCGCTGGATCCACTGTAACTGCAACCTCCGATATGACGTGTCCTAAGAAGTGAACCTCTCGAATCCAAAACTGGATC
The DNA here is from genome assembly GCA_963277665.1 of Viscum album. Classification (NCBI taxonomy): domain Eukaryota; kingdom Viridiplantae; phylum Streptophyta; class Magnoliopsida; order Santalales; family Viscaceae; genus Viscum; species Viscum album. Next base: position 1,498,964,533 of record OY728156.1, on the reverse strand, counting down.
TTTGAGAGCTTACCTTAAAGTTGGTGCTCTCGAAGTGTGTCCAATACTTCCTACAAATGGTAGACATGCTCCTCTTCTATAGTCGAGTAGATCAGTATGTCGTCAATGAATACTATGACAAAGTGATTAAGGTATGACTGGAATATCTTTTTCATGAGACTCATGAACATTGCTGGAGCATTGGTTATGCCGAAGGGCATAACCAAGATCTCATAGTGGCCGTAACGAAATTTGAAGGTTGTCTTATGCACATCCTCGTCTCAAACTCTGAGCTGGTGATAACCTGATCTGAGGTTTATCATCGAGAACCATCGTACTCCCTTGAGCTGATCAAAGAGGTCTCCAATCCTTTTGAGTGGGTACTTGTTCTTTACAGTCACCTGGTTCAGGCGACGGTAGTAGACATAGAGCCTCAAGCTCCCATCCGCCTTCTTGGCGAATAGAATCAGGGATGCCCAGGGAGAAACACTGGGCTGGATGAATCCCTTCTCCTGCAAGTCCTCCAGCTGTACCCGCAGCTCACGAAGCTTAGCAGGATCTATCTGATATGCTGGAGTAGATATCGGTGCCGTCTCAGGGTATATGTCAATGTAAAAGTCCACTTCTCTATGAGGAGGTAGTCCTAGAACATTGTTAGGGAAAACATCTCAGTACTGGTCCACCACTACAGGATAAGTCAAACTCTCAACATCAACTGATCCAAGGGTAAGGCAATACAACTGGTGAGTGATCGACATCAACCTCATCCGAGTAAGTCCGTCATGGGATGCAAACGCTCCCTTCTCACTGGTGAAGGTAAACCTGGTCCCATCCTTGAGTACACACCGCACTCTTCACCTAATACAATCGATTTGATCATGGAATTTAGAAAACCAATCCATACCGAAAATGACATCGTAAGGCCTCGGCGCTGCTACTAGGAGATCCCATCGAAAGATCTCACCTCCTAGAGTAAGCTCGCACTACCAGCACTAGTGCGTGATTGTCGAACTAGCTTATGTAGGAGTCTCTAGTCATAAGGATCGAACTAATGGATCCTTCGGAATCTACGAGCTGCGAACGAGTGAAGTGGCTATGAAAGTGTAACTGGAACCTGTGTCTATAAGAACTAAAGATAGGGTGGAGTAGACACAGATCTTACCTCGAATCATCTCCGGAGCGCCGTGATCATAGGCCTCAGCTGCCTGAAGCTGTGCTCTACCCTATCCACCCACTCCCAATGGTCGGGGTGGACCTCCTGGTGGTGGTTTTAGCAACACCTCATAACGTCTTCCACCGCCAGCTGCATGGCCAGCTCCTCTGCCACGTCCGCCTCCACCCTGCAGACTGCCTCGATCGAACCTCTGCCACTTCCTAGGAGGTTCCTCAACATACTGCTGATTGTCTGTGCGGCGGGTCGGACAATCACGAGTCATGTTACCCTGTCCGCCACATGAGTAACACTGCCCGACAGGTCAGGCTCTATCTCCACTCTGGGTTCCCCATACTACCGATCCTGAGTCGTGCGGTCGACCACCTGTAGGTCTGGTCCTCTTGTAACTCTGCTTCATCTGTCTACTGCCAGCTGCAGAAGACTCCGCTGCATGTCGGCTAGTGGTGGGTCTCGCTACTGGAGACTGCTCAACAAGGAAACTCTCCACTAGGAGGGATTTCTCCAACACCCTTGTCTGCATCAGGATACTGTGAGAGATAACTGAAGCAATGATCTCCCGCCTGATTCCCTGCTCAAAGGTATGGGCCCTGAAGAACAGGTCCCGTACCAAATCAGTCGAGTAGCACGAGAGGTCAGTGAACTTTACTGAGTACTGCATCACCATCATGCTACCCTGCTATAGATGCATTAGCTCCTGTATTTTCACTGATCGAAGGGTGGCTGGTACAAAATCCACTCGGAACAGGCTCTCGAAGTCTGCCCATAGAAGTTTCACCTCATCATGCATCTGGAGCATCATGCTCACCATCTGCCTTCTATTTCTTAAAGAAGGCTGGCAGCAAGGATCACCATGAAGTCTGCTGGTGTCCCAACTAGCCTGAAGACTCTCTCCACAGCCTCCAGCCAATCCTTAGACTCATGTGGGTCCATCTCTCCCTGGAACCTGGGTGGGCTCTGGTTTTGGAACTCATGCAACGCGCTCAAGAGACGTGCATCGTCTGCTGCTAGGGTTGGGGCATCGGTGGCTCAACGGGAGTAGTACCACTGGTGCCTCCGCTGGTGCCTCAATTGGAAGAGGGCCCTGTACTGAGGCCTCGTCCCTCGGTGGGCTGTCAGTACGTACAACTCTCGAGGCTCCAGCTGGTCATCCATAGGGATGCATCCTAGAAGAAACATATGCGACATGGTCAAAAGACTATCCTTGGTGAGATGACCTGGTTGAGTTGACTTTAAAGAAAACTTTTTTAAAGCACACACGCAATAAGTGTTTTCGTGCACTGAGTCGGAAATCAGAAGTTAGGGTCTTGGTGTATGGATACGTCAGCCACCCGCACCAACACTGGACTCCCTGAATTGAAAACCACATGTAGTACCCTTAATACTATTGTTTCACAGAAAATAAAATATCAGAGTCATAAGTTCTACGGTAGAACAAACTTCCCTCTGATACCAATTTATCACGACACATCCCCCGAGGCCCACATCGTGACTACCCCAATCCCACCTCCCATAGGCCAGGGGATGGCGACTAGCACTAAAGGCATAATTCCCTAAAACTGGGAAGGCATTGCCTTTATAAATTGTAAACACACACAACTAGAGTACAAGTGGAAGCAAACACAAAGTAAAAGATGTATAATAAGTGTACTGAAAGTAACGGGTTCCAGAATAAAAGCCCAACTATAAAGTACAAATACAATTGAATGCAAGTACAACTAAAAAAGGATAAACAACTGTAAGGTGAAAGCAGCTCCTGGATCGTCCTCTGGGGCTCCTGCCTGAAGGGTAAGTACAGATGGACTCCTCAGTACTCTACGTCCGTCAAAATCCACCATGTACCGATACGTCGTAAGGTCCTCCTCTGGGTACCGTCCAGTCCTGGCACTCTCGACCTCCGTCAGCGCTGTCCGTCATCTACATCCAACACAATGAGGTGCGGGAATAACACATGCAGGGGTGAGTATAATGATACTCACTAGGGACCCCGAGACCCTCAAGGTCTCACAAAACCCAACAAGGATAAAACACAAAGTAAGATTTCAACAGATAACCATTACTTAGGTATATGCCCATACATATACCTAAGTTATCGATTAACCCATCTCAATCATGAAGAAAACACAAAGGTCATTGAATCAGCTCAAACCAATATTTTGATTAACGAAACCACATCTGCTGGAGAACACCTCCTCTGTCAAGTACAGTGGCCCTGTTGCGACTCTGAGGCGCTACTCACTAACCATATACTGTTGAGGTACTTCTCCTGTCGAGTACTGTGAGATAGCTACATCACACATAGGCGATTCCCACCTAGGGTCTGCCGCCTCATACAGTAGCACACCCCCTAATAGCCTACAGAGGTACTCCTCCTGTCGAGTACAACGGGTCTTCCGCCTCACACAATGGTTCTTCTTCTCCATGGGTATGCTGCCTCACACTGTATCACTCCCCACAGGGCTAGTCGAGTCACTCCGAAATAAATCGGTCAAGCAGTCGTCAGGTCTCAGTCAGCTACTAGGTCTCCGTACTCTACTCACTCGTCTCCGGGATGGTCCACTCCATGAGCTAAAATTCGATACTCCAAGTGTCACGATGTCCCACTAAGAAGTATCTCAAAGGTTCTCCACCTCATAAGGGTCTCAAAGCAATAGGTGGTGCATCAATCAGACGCCCGATCTGTTAGTTATTAGCATTTCAGTCTCGGGGTCCCGGCTGGATTCGTGTATGAACCAACCTGACCATGACTCAACTATACCCTGAAATCCAGTGGGGTATACTCAAAGGGAAGACTAATCTCCAAGAATACTAGCACCACTGAGGGTTCATCAAACGGATGTCTGGTGCCAAAGATATGGCCCAAGAAATTAAAGGAAGCGGTATGAGCCCGAGTCCAGTCCGACCCAGTCAGACCAACTCGGCCCAACCCAGTCTGGGTCAACATGGTCTGGGTCGACCCGAACTGACTTTCTGGGTCTGACCAGGCTCGTTGGGTGGTTCAGTCTGCACAGTTCATCCCACTCCGATGGGCCCGACCCAACAAATTGTGTGGACAATTCATGTCGAAAGTCACCACGTGGGCGACTCGACCCGAAGGCCAGTGGTAGGTTCGATCGGCGCCGCGAGGGGTGCGACTTGGGAGGCTTGGCCCAAGAGTCCAATGGAAGGCTTCATGGGGAAAAGGTAGGCCGTGGGTGCACCAGGAAGGGTGTGGTAGGGCATGGGGGAACCGGGAAGGGCGCCGGGACACACCGGGCATGGCGAACGGGGCGCGGGGGCACCAGGGAGGGCGCTGGGGGGGGGGGGGGGGCAGGCGGCCTGGGCGCTTGGGGGTGTCGAGCAGGCGGCCTGGGCATCGGGTAGGGCGTGGGGTGCGACAATAGCATGCGGGGTATGCGGGCAAGGAGCCGGCGGGCCGGGCAGGCCATGCTTTCAGCCGGGGGGGGGTGCTGGGCAGCGCGCGGGTAGGCTGGTCGGGCACCTCTCGGCTGGAGGCGCGGTTCGCGGAGGCCGCGGGTAGCACGACATTTATTCTTCATCTTCATCACCATCGCCTCATTGTCATGCCGTCGTTACTTCATCGTCGACTCAAGGTTCTGAAACCACAAAGGTTGCGGAGGGGTCGGGCCGTGTTCGTTCGGCCTGAGCCCTCCACGTTAGAACGATATCAAGCAGCTCATGAAGTTGATTCAACATGAGAGGATAAAGTGTTAAACAAAATAGAACACACCCCTACCTTTTTAATTGATGAGCGTTCGTTTGTCGCAGGGGAAGACGATGTTGTCGTCGTTCACCGTACGCTTCCACTTTTGAGCTCGTGCGTCGGTCTGTTGACGACGAAGAGGAAGGAAGAAGGGTCATCGAAGAGATCCCATGTCAGAAGGGGGTTCCGAGGAGGAAGCCGAGGAAGAAGCGTCATCACCGATGTCTTCACGTTCTTCGTTAGTGGATTCTATTCTCCCAATCTCTCCACTAAAGAGAGAATAAATGTGCTAAAATAATAGATTTTAATCTATTATGCCCGTTGGTGTGAATTAATTATGTGGGCCCAACATAATTAAGTTCATAACGTTGGCACAATTATTCAAAATTCAAAAGAGAGGAGAGGCTCCACCCAATTAATTGTATGAGATGTTTTCATATTAAATTTGGGGAGTTTCAAGGGGGTTAGAGGCCTGGGTGGTCCCCACCTAAATAGATATGAAGAGGGTCAAGGGGGTTTCTGTCAATTAATTGGGGGTTTTGAGGAGGTTTTATCCTCCTCCATTTAGAGGGGAGTTTGAGACCAAGAGGATCTCCCTCATTAATGAGGGAGAGTTGAGAGGTTTCCTCCCCTCCCATTAAATGGGGGGGGGGGTTAAGCCCCATGTGGACCCCACTTCATAACCTCTCGTAGGAGGTTATGCTGCTCGGGTGGTCCCCACCCCAATTATCCTCCCATGGGAGGTTAGGGTGTGGCGGTCCCTCCACCAACTCCCATGTGGAGCTTTTAACCAACATTACCACATGGCGTTGGTTCAACAAAAAGAAAATAAGTTATCACTTATTTTATTTTATTAATACACGTGAAACCCAAAAACCAACTCTCATACCCGATCATCTACCGTCGGGGTGAAAGTCTTCTTTAGAGAAAACCAGCGCTGTGAGTTCAATAGTTCCCTCAGATTTCAATTTCGAGCACCCGTTCAAAATTTATAAAAACCCGCTCATACGTTTACTAAACATACCCAAACAAAACTTCAGAAATTGATTTTGGGCACACTGGGACTCAGGAAATTCCGGGGCCCGTACCGTGACTACGAGATACATCAACTCAGGACTTCGTGTCGTGACTACCCCAAGTGCGCCTTCCATAGGCCAGGGGCTGGGGACAAGCACCAAAGGCGTAAATCCCTAAGATGGAAAGGCATTGCCTTTATAAAAGTAAAAAAACACAACAGAGTACACAATAGGAAGTAAACACTAAGTAAAACTCAATACAAAAGAGTGTGCTAGAAATTAAATGGGCGAGTATACAAACCCAACTGAACAGTAAGTACAAGTAAAAAGGGACAAACAACTGAAAGTAAAGAGCAGCTCCTGGTTCTTCCTCCAGGGTTCCTACCTGAAGGGTAGGTACATATGGACAACTCAGCACTCACGTTCCTCAGTCTTCTCCGTGTGCTAACTCGTCACAATGTCCACCTCTGTGTACCGTCCAGTGGTGGCGCTCTCGGCCTCCGTCAGCACTGTTCATCATCTGCGTCCAACACAATGAGGTGCAGGCATAGCCCGTGAAGGGGTGAGTATAACGATACTCAGTAGGGACCCCGAGACCCACAATGTCTCACAATATCCACTAAGGATAAAAAAAATAAGAAAGATACAATCATGAAGTATCAACCAACCCTACTTAGGTTTATGCCCATACATATATCTAAGTTACCATTCTCAGTACGACACCATCTCTCAAGCCCAAGCACAAACCAATTCCACAAAGGACGTAAAGTCAGTCACCATGATGATAATGGTTAAAAGACATGACTCAGCTCACATAGGTATACAACTTATGAAGAGGGGTAGAGATGATTAGATGTAGCCTCTTAATCAACTCCTCTGTCAAACCCACATAGGATCCTAGAACAATATCAGCACTGTCAAACCCATGTATGATCCTGGCATATAAGTCGTCACTGTCGAACCCATGTAGGACTATGGTATAGTGGTTATCACTGTCGAACCCACGTAGGATCCTGGCACATAAGTTGCTACTATTGAACCCATATAGGATCCTGGTACAGAAGTCGTCACTGTCAAACCCATGTAATATTCTGGTATAGTAGCTGTTGCTATCAAACCCACATAGGATTTTGGCATAGAATTCGCTGTTGTCGAACCCACGGAGGATCCTGGTACAGAAGTCATCACTATCGAACCCACGTAGGATTCCGGTACAGTAGTCGTCACTATCAAACCCATGTAGGATCCTGGAATAGAAGTCGCTGTTGTCGAACCCATAGAGAATCCTGGTACAAAATATGTCACTGTCGAACCCACATAAAATTTCGGTATAGTAGTCGTCGCTGTTGAACCCACGTAGGATCCTGGCACAGAAGTCGCTGCTATCGAACCCACGATGGATCCTGGTACAGTAGTCGTCACTGTCAAACCCACGTAGGATTCCGATACAGTAGTCATCGTTGTCGAACCCACATAGGATCCTAGCACAGAAGTCGCTGCTATCGAACCCACCTAGGATCCTGGTACAGAAGTCGTCACTGTCAAACCCACGTAGGATTCTGTCAACTCAGTCGCAACCAACCCTGGGGTTCCCGCACACAGCATGCTCGATACCGGGAGGGTCCTCTCCTTGAGCCAAGTGTTGATAAATCAACTATCACGAAGTCCTGATTTGATGTATCTCATAGTTTGGTCTCTTCATAAGGAACCCAACGCGACAGACAATGCGTCAATCAGATGCCCGGTCTGAGAGTTATTGACATTTCTGTTCTAAGGGGCCGGTTGGATTTCGAGTACAATCCAACCCGACCATACTTCAACCTCATCCGAACCTTGTGTGGAGTATGCCCAAAGTACCATCTCATCATAAGGAATCAAACATAGTTGATGACACATCAATCATACATCCGGTCCTTAGGTTATAAGCGTTTCCGCTCTGAGGGCCCGGTTGGTTTTGGGTTCGAACCAACCCGGCCATACCCATACTTTGCCAAAACCTTGAGTGTGATATACCGAAACGACCGTCTCAATCCAAGAAATCCTATGCAACTAAATGTGAATCGATCAAAGGTCTGTAGCTCATGTTATGGGAAAAAACCCAAAGTGGTCTGAAGTGGGGGTCTGGGTCCTTTTCGACCTAGCCCAACCCGCCTTGGGTCGGCCCGAACAGGGTCGACCTGACCGAGATCCGGGTCCGGCCTGGTAGGGTGCAGCCGAACACAGCGGTTGTGGCCCGACCCGTGCGGCCGACGGCCCGGCCCGCGCGACAGGCGGCCCGACCCGTGCGGCTGGCAGCCCGACCCGCGCGGCAGGCAGCCCGACCCGCACGGCAGGCGGCCGACCGTGGCTCGGCTGGCTGGTCGAGCGCCTTTGTGCTGGGCGCGCGGAGCGGGGGGGGGGGGGTGCCTCGTAACAGCCGTGCTAGCTGGCGCCGCCTGTCCTCCCCATAACCTGCAGATGTGGGTTCTGCTCTGCCGCCACGACCGATGCCATGCCGACCTTCCACTGGCATCACGCGAGGGGGGCCGCTGCCCCCAGGGGGCCGGCCGGTTCCGGCCGCCGCCTTCGGTCGCCGGTGCTGCCACGCCGACGACCTGTGCCGCAATGCTCTTCCGTGGGCCACTAGAGTCATTCTGGGGGTCCGTTTTTCCTCCCGCCTGTGGCTACGGCCTTCTCGGGTCCTGCGCTTCACTGCGACGACCTCAATTCAGGGTTTCTCTATCGTTAACCCATTTCCCAACAAACCACACATCAAGAACGAAGGCGGAGGGTCCAGACTTCTTTGTTAGCTCGTGCCCTCCATGTTAGAGGATCAAATAGTAGCCCAACATATAATCGCCAAAGTACTAGGATATAATTCACATGTATAAAAATAAATATTCAATTTCCTCCCTACCTTGATTCGAAATTATTTCGTTGACGATGGCGTCGATTCGTTGACGTCGGGGTGCTTCCGAGGAGGAAGTGTTGTTGTTGGTGACATTCTCCGTGGACATCATCTTCTCCCTTGACGCGGAGGAAGAGGAAGGTTGACGAGCGTTCTTCATGGGCGTCACCTCACATTCTTGCATCAGTTGAAGAAGTTAGAAGGAGTTGCTTCACGTTCTTCGAGATGTGGAGCGTTCTTCGTTGAAGAACAACGTTCTTCATCGAGAGAATAATATTCCACCAAGAGTTCCTCGCAAATCCTCTCAATGTTCCACCCACAAACTAAAATAATAGGATCTCCTGTTATTTTATTGTTGACGTGCTTTTCAAAATTCAAAAGCAAGAATTAATTAAATTCATTAAGTTTAATTCAATAATTAAATGGTTGGCACACTTAATGAGAGAAGAAAGGTGGATAGTTCACCCAATATAAATGAAGAATGGGCTGCCTCATTAAAGACAAGGGGAGTCAAAGGGGTTCAAGGGGAGTTAAAGGGTTAGGTGCTCATGTGGGACCCGCCACATAATATCCTTCCATGGTAGGTTATGTGGGGGTGGGCCCCACCTCCCACATTCTATTAGAGAAAAAAACCACCACCCAAATACTTTAACCACCTTCAAATAATAAAAATGTGTTCACACACATTTTTATTAAATCTTTAATTTTTAATTAGAAACCCCAATTTATAACTTCCATTTTCGACCAAACGCAACTGCGGTAGAGGTCTCCTTAAGAAAATACTGGCGCTGCGAGTTCATCGGTGTCCTCAGATTTCAATTCTGAGCACCAGTTCAAAAGATATAAAATCTCGCACGTATGTTTACTGAACGTACCCGAACAAAAATTCAGAAATTGATTACGGGTACACTGGGCCTCGGAATCAGGTGCTTTCAGAAACTGTGGACTCGTAAAATTCCAATGACTTTAAGAAAACACTTTCCTTGAAATTTTAGGGTCTTTAGATTAGTTGTTACATTTTGTATCAGAGGAGGAACCCAACCTTAATTGTGGTGCACTGCCTGGGTTGAGATTTAGGTCCCACAACGAGGAAGTTGGGCTCTATGGGGGGTTGGGTGATTGTAACACCCCAGAATGATGATGGGTTAAATGAAAAAATTATATGACTCATGTCAATAAGGTGAACCATCCTTTTCGGGAGCCTATCTGATTAGAACTACACAGTTAAGCGTGCTTGGCCTGGAGTAGTGATCATGATAGGTGACCTTCTGGGATGTTTCCCAGGGTGTGTGTGAGTGAGGACAAAACACACTGAAAAGGACATGTGTTGGCCTGTGGGGACTGACATTAGTCAGATGACCCATTCAGGCATGTGAGTGGTCCCTCGGTGGGGACCATGTGTCTGAACGGGTCATCTGACTAATGAAAGTCCCCACAGGCCAACACATGTCCTTTCCAGTGTGCTTTGTCCTCACTCACACACACCCTGAGAAACTTCCCAGAAGGTCACCCATCCTGATCACTACTCCAGGCCAAACACGCTTAACTAAATGATATGACTCAGGTCAATAAGGTGCACCTTGCACGAATAGCCCGAAGGCCTTCTTTTTTATTTTATTATAGATAATCCCCTTTTTAAGGGTTAAAGGGGAACCCGTACATGACCCGTAGCCCGAAGGCCTTATTTTTTATTTTATTATAGATAATCCCCTTTTTAAGGGTTAAAGGGGAACTCGTACATGACTCGTAGGCCCAAGGCACAAGGCCCGACATGACCCATAATACATGACCCGAAGGCCCAGAGGCATACCATGCCCAATACATGAGAAAGTTCCCAGAAGGTCACCCATCCTGATCACTACTCCAGGCAATGCACGCTTAAGTATGGACTTCTAATCAGACAGACTCCCGAAAAGGAAGGTGCACCCTATTGACATGAGTCATGTCATTTAGTCATTTTACCCTTTATCATTTGGGGGTGTTACATCAGTTTTTATATAACCGGTATAGAAAAAAAAATTAGTATGATTTTTCATATCAGGGTTTTCATAACCAACATGAAAACATAAAATGTTGCTTTTTCATATCATTTTTTTTAATAAAAAATTATGTGATAAATTTGTTAACACATCAGTTATTATATAAATGATGTGTTAAACAACATCTATATTTAATTTTTTTGGATATGGTTTACCATGTTGATTATGAAATAACCGATGTGGTAAATTGTTTATCACAATAGTTTTCCTAAAAACTGATGTGATAATCTATTTTCAATGTTGGTTCTTTCATAACCAATGTGGTAAACAATATCTAAAAAATTATTTTTATATTGATGTTTAATGTCTGTTTTTGAAAATGATGTTATAATATAATACAATATACTTTATCACATTGGTTATAGGAAAACCGATGTGATAAATTCCTAATAACATTGGTTTTATAGAAAAACAAACATTATAAATTATTTATCACGTCATTTTTTCATAATCGATGTGATAAAACTACTCAATATTTTGTATTTATAATGTTATTTATTCTTAATCAATTTATGAAACATATTTCCAACATCGAATATAATAACATCATGAAGAATATTTCTTTAGAAAAACTGATGCGAAAACCCATTTTTCACTTGTGATAGTGTGATCAACATGACTCAAAATATGCGTTTTCAGTTTAAAAATGACATTTTAATTAAAAACAAGTGTTAATATATGAAAATCTAGAAAAATTAGTCATATTGTTTTGATATTTTAGGATAACTATCCATATATCATTTTGGATGTGTATGAATCATCTGCATGTCAATCCGACACATAGTGTGGCCGTTATGTCTCAATGTGAAAGTTTTTATTTAAAATATAAATTTTATTTCAAAAAACAATCCTTATACTTATAAAAAGAACTCAAATTGTATTTATACTTTAGGAAAATGATTTACAAATCATATGGGGCATGTAGGAATAAACCCCATAGTAATCTGACACATAGTGTGTCTGGTGTGAATCGAAGTGTATGATTTAAGTTCAAAAGTTACATTTTATTATGTCATTTTTTGTATATTTATGTTCAATTTATTTAGTTATAGTGTTAAAAAAATAATATTTTTTTAGAGGCACACTCTTTTCATCGAGCTAGGGTGGGTTTTTTGAAACTAGTAGCATGATCTGACTCTTATGAGTAGGGATTGGTGTCTGAAGACAATGAAACATCAAGGTTGTTTAATTTGTTGATGGTTGAGATAAATGTTTTTATTAATGTAATTGTACATACCAATATTTGAAAATTTTGAAGTATATTTTTTCATTATTATAGATCACACTTTTAAAAGTGATGGAAATTGGCTTTATCAGTGATAAAAAAAGCACTGTCAAAAGACTCAACCTTTATCCATGATAAAAAAAGTGCTGATAAACGGTGTATATATCAGCGCTAAAACAACACCACAGATAAAGGAGGCCTTTGTCATAACTTTTATTTTAGTGCAGATAAAGTCCCCCTCTATTCTCGGTTTTCTAGAACTTTTTTTTATAAAAAAATTAATCACGCACCACCCCCCTCAGCCAACATCAACTCTCATGCACACCCCCTTTTCATTACTCACAATGCCCCTTTGTTATAACTTCACATTTAACAGCTTCCTATTAATCCCCATACTCTCCTAGAATCAATCTCAGGACCTCCCATGTTAAATTGGATCACATTTATCACTATCCCATGATTATTTTGTTGTATATTTATTGATATTTATATTTATTTATATATATTTATGTAATATTTTTTATTCATATATATATATATATGATTATTTTTAAATACATTTATAAAATATTTCTTCATGTGTGTGTAACATCCCACCCCTATCCCATTGGATTGGGAAGAGGAAGATGTGCTACTAGGCCTTAGGGGATATCCTAAAGACACCAAAGGCAAGAAATAAATTCCAAGGGCTTGATAAACTAATGGGGGATGATTTTAACTTTTAAAAGAAAACAACTAAACAAGATAACTATAACTACCACCACTATATGATGCATGGGTAAAACTAAATAAAACTCAAAGTAAACCAAACCAAACCAAAATATATCAGGGTATAACGAAAAAACCAATACCAAAAAAACCCAAAGACATGAAAGGAAACAACCAACAATCACAAAAATAATCCAAGATCCAACTCCACATGCCCAGTATAAGGTATCAAGATTCATCACTAAAGAACTCAAATACCATTCCTTTACCTGTGTCATGATATATCACATACACCAATTAAATAAGGTTCCCAAGCAGGGGGTGAGTATAAAACTCAGTAAGATTTCCACAATGACTTCCCAACTCAAGAAAATAGGATAGACCATTTTATCACATGTATATAAAATAGTTTAAAACAATTTAAATCAATTCATATCAAAGAAAAAACCATTTCATATGAAAAAAAATATTTCCATAGAAATAAATCAAACAAGTCTTAAAACCATTTCTCAAATCCCATTTTGGCATACCCATTCTATACATCCATACATCGAAACATTGAAACATCCACACATGCATGCCCAGGTGAAAGTTTCATACTCTTGAGTGATCTACTGTTGATCTACCATGTCATCACAAGTTAACAATTACCAAGTTCCCCAATAGAACATGCCACTTCCATAGGGTTACCTCAATGTAAATGAACTCATGCTAACCACGTATGCCAAAAACCATTCAAAACCAATCATTCCACTCTATTTCAATAAAATATTCCTTTTATTGGAAAAATTTTCACAAACCATTTTTCGTGAATATGAACAAAACCATATTTTAAAATCACCATTTTAAAATAATGAAATAAATCACTTTCCACAAACCAACCAACTTCCATAATTTCATAAAACCATCTCTAAAGTGGTTTCCATCAAATCACACTTCAATTTAAAAATTCAATTCATGAAATTAAATTAATTTTAAACCAATAAATATAGTTATAATCAAGAGGGGAGAAGAGATAATCCAAATCCCTCCCAAAGTTAGGAAAAAACAAAGAATGGTCCAACAGCTTCAAAAAAACAGCTTGAAACTACTAAAACCAACCTTAGGTATTGTTTGCTTCAACAAAAAAAATATATCATCATGATTGGCACAAAAAATTGGATTTATCCCCAATGGATAAGATCCACGATTCAAAGAGAGGGAATAAGAATAAATATAAGGATAATTATCAAGAACGAGCACTTACTGATTAATCTAGGCCTCCAACACATCAAGATTCCCCTAGGAATTGCTCTTGGATCGAAATGAATAGTATCCCTAGACTTAGGAGAGAGTGGGATTTGGGATATGACCTATTTAGGGTAAAAAATGGATTTAGGGGGTATACTGAGTTAAATCCACAATTTTCATATCTATAATTTCACATTTCATGGTTAGGGTGCATGGTTAGGTAAATTGAGATCTAACTATTCATGAAACACTACCTCTAAACCCACCTAACATGGTTGGATCACAAGGTTTGACAAATAATTCACCAAGAATTATATTCCCCTATGTTCATCCTTGGAAGGTTTCTCCTGGGTAGTCACGTGGTTTGGCTAATTTGTGCTCCTAATCGTGTACTTACCTAATACCCACTATTTCACTTACATAGTTTCTTGGAGGTGTTTAATGGTTTTTTACTAACCATAGTCAAAATAAAAACCTCTATAAAATCCTAAAAAAATGCGTTAAATCTCATATGAACCTCACAAAACATTAACCAAACATTATATAGATTTTATATACCTAAATAGAGGGTCAAGTGCCTAAAAACTGAGGTGCTACATTCTCTCCACCATTCGTATTTCCGTCCTCATAAAGGATAAAACTACCATTATCCATAAAGGTTTTGGTCCTTTTCTCAATCATTTACTTCTCACATTCCTATGTTTCTTCCTAAGTTAGACTAGTTGCAATAAAACCTTCACTAGACTAATTATTTCCCCCAACCAAGAATTTTTCTTTCCTATCCACAATCTCTATTGACACATGAGTCAACATAGAATCCAGATCTTGGTCAATGTGTTCCTATAGAATCACATGGTCAAGATTAGGTTGATACTTATTCAATTGAGATACATAAAACCCATTATGAATAGAACTAAAATTTGGTGGAAAGGCCAACAAGTATTCCACCACTCCAAACTATTAAAGTATCTCAAAAGAGCCTATGTATTGAGGATATAACTTTCCATGCTTCCCAAAAAAATATTCTAAAGCCTTGTAGAGATTATGATGAACACATTATCACTAAACAGATATTAAAATGACCATTGATGATTATATACATCTGATATTTTATTACTTCGATCTGTTTCCATCCGCTTTCTGATAAACTCAAACTTCTCTATTGTCTATTGAACCAGGCATGGTATAACCAGTGATGTCTCACCTGTTTCCACCAAATAAAGTTGATAACGACAAAGAAAACCTATAAAATTCTGCAAAAGGATCTATATGTATTAAGGGAAGATAACTATTATTATAGGAGAACCCCACTAACATTATGAGCTCTTCCCATGAGCCACCAAAATCCATCAACCAATCCCTAATCATGTATTCTAGAATTTATATCATCCTTTTAGTTTTTCCATATGTTAGAGGATTATATGATGTGTTTATAGTCAACTGAGTCCCAAGGGATTACTGTAAAGTTTTTTAAAAAAGAGATATAAACCTTGGATCTAAGTATGATCCAATAGAAATTGGTTCACCATGACTTTTTACAACTTCTCAGATATAGATTTTTGACAACTCTTCCCCCATATCAAATTGAGGAATATGGATGAAATGGGCTGAATTTATGAGATGATCCACTATTATCCATTTGGAATCATTTTTGTAAACCATCCTTGGTAAACCTATAAGTAAATCCATATATATCTACTCTCATTTACAAATGGTAATTGGAAAAGACTGCAACATACCCAATGGTCATTGATTCTCTTCCTTAACCCCTTTAAAGGCGAGGCATCTCAAAAAAAACATGGCCACATTTCTTTTACTGAAAACCCACCAAATTTTTCATTCATTTACTTATAAATATTTTGTATTCATGGATGAACAACCTATCTCTAATGGTGGTAAGTATGAAGGAGTTTTTCCTATCAAGCCATAGGTAAGACCATCCGATTTTGAAACCACAAAAATGATCTTCAATCAAGATTCTATCCCTTAATGGTCTCCCCCCCATTGATTAATAACCTCATATCAAAAAATTTAGAATCATATTTTTGTGCCTCTTTAACCTTTTCAGCCAAATTAGGAATAATAGACACAAAAAAACTACAACACTACCTCGGTCTTCACAATCCATGTGCATGTCAACTATCAATGACATCAACTTCCATTGATCGAAGCTTATTTCACCAAATGACCATATGATTTTTTTCTTAATGTATCCACCAATGAATTTAATTTACTAGGTATATAAATCAAGTCAAATTCAAAAATTTGAGGATACTCTATCCATCTTACTTTCCCCACATTCAAATATCTTTGTGAGAAAATGTGTTTCAAGATCTTTTGATATGTATCCACCGTGAATTTCTTACCAAAGAGGTAATGATACAAAGTCTTCAAATCATAGACCATGGTAAATAATTTCAAATTTTGTGTTGGTTAGTTATTCTCATGAAACCATAACTATCATCAGCCATAGGAAACAATATGATCTCCCTAAATTAGAACACACCCCAACCCATATCTCGAAGAATCATAATACACCCCATAACACAGTTCTAATTCTAGAAATATCAAGATCAATGAAGATGTAAGGAGAATTTTATGTTCTTGAAAAGACTTATGACATTAAACATTTCCTTGTAATGCAACACCTTTCCTTGTCAATGTTTTCATTGGTGAAGCAATCGATAAAAATTCATGAACAAAACATCAATAATAACCATCCAGGCTAAGGAAACTATGTATATCAAATACATTATTTGGTGGTTACCTAGATATTAAGACCAATATGTTTTCTTGATCCACAAAAAACCTTTTTTAGAGATATCTTGTCTAAGTAAATGTACCTTCCGTATCCAAAAATAAAACATTGAATGTTTGGAGTATAGATGATGATCCCGAAAATACTGACCTTATTTCCAAGATAAATGATTGGATCCATCATTAGTTTTAAAACTAAACCATTGAGTACTGCATTAGATGTGATATTTGAACATTGTTAACCAATCCATACTCAGGATTTAGTCATATATATCCACCTCAATCATAGATAAAACCAAAATAAATTTAGCTCTATTGATATTTATAGAACTTTATTTTCACATAAAGTCTTGACATTCTCTTTTTCCAAGATATGATTGAAGTATAAAAAAATTCATAATCTCAACATAAAGAAACATAAGACTAATTTTTTTTAAAAATATTTTAAGTATCAAAAAAAAAGATGAGAGATATTTTTTTTTGAAAAAAAATCCTTATGCGAATGTTTCTGAATGACACGCCTATAAATACGATGAAAGCACACATTACGAATAGTTACACTTATTTTGTGACACTTGATGGGAAATTTGATTGTCCTAATAGAGTTTTATTTTTGAGATATTGATTGGTACATAGAGGTAGAATATTGGTTTCAAAGTTTACCCACATTCCATAGAATCAATATCTAGGCATACCCCATCTTATATCATTGTCATCAACAACCCCATATAGTGGACATTGAGTTCTTCCTCCTCCACCTCTTGCAATGGTACAACGTCACACCCAAAATCATGGGATAGGAAACCATATCCCTCCATTACACCCAACTAGACATCAGTGTCCCCATAATATGGAAAATATTTTACCACCATAACATTCTCAGGGATTTCACCACCACCAAGTAGGCATTCGATACTATGGTTTGCGAATTGGATGTAGATCTGGACCCTACTTTCATACATTTCATCAAATGGTTAGCATTTATAGAGTTTCACAGAACTAATTTCTAGACCATCAAGTTACTCAAGGACATCATGCAGATGAAGGATCACATGCGTAATTATGGGAAGGTGGTGGTTGTGGCAGAGGAGTCATCATCGATGGCGGTGGTGGAAGGGAAGGTGGTGGTAGGAAAGTCTAAGTTGTGGATGATGTGTCTAGAGGAGATAGTATAAGGTTCTGTGATGATGTCCATGCCCTGCTCCCAAACCTTCCATTTCTACTTCATATAAAAGTGGCCTAACACCCAACACAGCTGGCCCATCTATCACTTAAGGGTGCCCTAGAATTTTTTTGGGGTTTCTTGAGTTAGTGAATTTTCCAATTTTGAATGAGAGTACCAATTGTACCAAAAAATGAATCATTTTTACCATTGTGATGGTTTATGTTCTTATATTAAGATCTCAAACTTAAATGAGGATCCATTTGAGGCGGTATATTTTTAATGTCATTGGCATGACATCCAGTCACAATCAAATTATAAAAATATAATAAAATTGGAATACAAATATATTATAAAAAACTAAATAGAAATACAAATATTACTTTGAAATATTATTTCTATTAGAAATTTTCATAAAATTATTTAAATTGATGTTATATTTACAATTAATAAAATAAAATTACAATACAATATACAAAATCAGAATGCTTATAGGAGACTTTCTGCAATGATCTAACTCTGTACAAAATTATGTTCTTAAAATAAGACCAATGTTTATTTCAGTAAGAGTATATAAAAAATAAAAAAAATAAAATTTTATTATTATATAATCCATATAAGAAAATTATATTTTTACTTATTGAATATATTAATGATATTAACAATTATACTATTAATTATATTATTAATCATTATATGGTTAATTCTATGTTAGTTATTAATTATTAATTATACTATTAATTAATAATTATGTTCTGAATTATTTATTTCATTGTTAATTAATAATCTGCATAAATTATTTTTTCAGTTATTTTATATCATATTGATATGATCATTTATTTTTTATCTTAATCACTTAAATATTTGTTGATAATTATATCCTTAAACTAAATTTTCATTTTAATGTGAAAACATGAACTTTTAGTCATACCATCCACATTGTGTGTCGGATTGATGCGAGTTCAATAAAAACACATCACAAATAAATTACGGATAGTGGTACTGAATTACTTATTCTGATATAATTTTCACATTTTTGGCAATTTGATGCACATTTTAAAATAAAATGACACTTTTAATGTGAAAACATGAACTTGGAGTCATTCTGGCCAGATCGTGTGTCAGATTGATGTGCGTTAAATTCCTACATGTCACACATGAATTATAGATCATTGTATTAAAAAATTATGACAACATGAGCTTGTTTTCCGTGTTTTGGCTATGTAAAGATTATTTTAAACTAAAATGACACTTTTATGTTGAAAACATGCATCTTAAGTCATACAGAGCACATAGTGTGTCAGGATGATGTGTAGTTGATTAAGACATAAAAAACCAGATATGGATCAATTTTCTATTGTTTCAAGACTATGCAAGCTAATTTTCTTGATTTTGGCTATCTGACACATGTTTTAGAGTAAATAAAACTTTTAATTTGAAAAAACACACTTTGAGTCATACCGGTCACATCGTGTATCAGATTGACATGTGGTCAGTTCCTAACCATCACAAATGAATTAAGTATCATTTTAGTAAAATATCAAGAAAATATAAGATTATTTTATTGTTTTCAGCTTTGTGACACATGTTTTAAACTAAATTGATACCTTTCTATTGAAAACACACACTTTTAGTCATACAAGACACATCGTGTGCCAAATTGACATGTAGTCCATTTTTACACACCACACATGCATTATGGATTATTTAAATAATGTTTCAAGACAATACTAGGTCATTTTATTGGTTTTGGCTATGTTCTGTGCTTTCTGGACAAAAATGAAACTTTTTATGTGAAAACACGCAATTCGAGTCATATCAATCACATCATGAGTCAGATTGATGTGCGGAAGATTCCAACACATCACACATTAATTATTGATAATTACTATAAATATTAAATATATTCCAAACTCATTTTCTCAATTTTGGATATGTGAGGTGCATTTTTGACTATATTTAAACTTTAAATGTGAAAACACGCACTTTGAGTCATTCCATCCACATCATCTACCATATTAAGGTGTGGTCAATTCCTAAATGTTAAAAATAAATTATCTTTGTTTTTCTAATGTATTAATACAATACATGATTTTTCTTGGTTTTGGATATGTGGCACGTGTTTTAAACTAAAATGACACTTTTATATTGAAAACATGCACTTTTAGTCATACCTGAAATATTATGTATCAGATATGAATGGTTGATTCCCACATGTCACAAATGTATTATGGAATCTTTTTATAAAGTATCAAGACAATCCGAGCTTGTTTTCTCAGTTTTGACTATGTAACATGCGTTTTAAACTAGAATGACACTTTTATATTGAAAAAACTCACATTGAGTCATATCAGCCACATCATGTGTTGTATTGATGTGTGGTAAAGTCCAACACTTCACACATGAATTAAGTATCATTTAACTAAAGTTTAACGACACTCCAAACTCATTTTCTTGGTTTGGGATAAGTGATCATATTTTTTACTAAAATTAAAAATTTAATGTGAAAACATGCACCTTGAGGCATACCAAACACATCATGTGTCATATTGATAGTGTACACAACACGAGGAGATTATTTATACTACAAACATAAGGGAATCATATATAAATCAATGGATGTGACTTCTCAAAATAATCACAATCATAAAAAAATAATATACACAACACAAAAGGATATAATAATCACTAAACATAAAAAATAAATAAAAAGATCCAAAATAAAAACTACAACCAAAATTGAACCAGATATGATCTCTATGTGACCTCATGGTTAACACCATCCAAAAGATTTACCCACTTCATGGGAGAACCAGGACAAGAAGTTGAACCTAAAGCATAGCTCGATTCTACTAAATCTGAGTGGAACAAGTAGGGTATAAACATACAATCAATCAACATGTAAGTAGAAAATAACCCACACATATGATTTCCCAAAACAAAATTTAGACACTAGTTTGAAAATATAGTTAGAAAATAGGTTTTAATCCTTTAAACAACAAAACATAACTTTCCCAAAATCCAATTTTGAAAATAGAAGACAAATTTCCTTAAAAAACATGCACCAATTTCAGAATCATGTTTTTGAAAACCAAAATATAAGAAGAAAAATAAAACCCAAATGAGTGAATAAATAATATGAAACAAAACCAAAAACAAGAAATAAGGAATATTTGAAAACAATACTAGAAGTAGAGGAAGAAATATGAATATATATTGGAAAAAATAAATAGAGAAAGTAACCAAAGTTCACAAATCCATAATAGAACAGACAAGGTACATAGTCATGGGGATGTCCTTAAAATCTCAAGAGGTAACCCAATATGTTCTCAATTTGGAGCCATATTCTGAATTATGATTTGGTCTATAGTTTATCACTAACTTGGATGCTCTTAACTATCCTCACTTGTGGAACAACCCATATGGACACCAACAAACAATGGAGAATCTAGTCTTTCTCATAAGGAACTAGAAAATAACCATATCTAGACAATATAGACATCGTCTACGATCCCAATATGATAGTATATGGGAAAAAGTGACGATCTCATCACACTTTTGACATTAACTATAAACCACAGATACCAACGTACATACCTTTCACACTCCCCAAAACCATATATTCCAAGACCCTCTCCAACTAGAGGAATACCATAGAGGTACCTATCAATCATAAAATATTTTTCGAGTTCCAATAAAGTATGAAAATATTGAGAATTAAAAATATTTTCCATGAAACACTTAAAGTTACCAACTTAACTATAGGTTTTTAGAGTTTTTAATCACTTTGAAAAGGCTTATAAAATTACCCAATGATCCTTAGTGTTGAAATCCAAACAAAATTTTAGGAAAAAATCCTTCATCCAAACATTTTTTAAAACGAAGGTATTAATCCAAGTATTCCTTTCAAGGTTCCAAATGGGAATTTTGAATAATATTTGGGAAACATACAATTACATAGATCTCAATGGGCCTTTGGATCAAACATTAAAAAAATAATGCATGAAATGCCATTTGAAAACACTTGGAAACCAAGAAAACCATTTGAGGAAATAAGGTTTTATAAAACGAATATTCTATGGAGTTTACTTTTTTATACATGCACACATCTATTTGTGTACCCCATCCACATATGGGTATCCACATATCCCACTAAAATATATATGGATGACCATAAAAATTTCTAAATTTTGACAAAAAATAATCACATGGAAGCACCATAAATACATTAAAGAGTTCTCACATTACCACCAAAACCATAAAGAGTCCAAACATCCATTCAAAACATAATTCCATTTACAAACCAATATTATTAAATTTAAACAAGAAAAAAACATTAAACATTTAAATCCACTCAAAACGAAACATGGTATTTCATAAAACACATAGAATACATATATATTAAAAACATATTGGCATAACTTTGGAAATCCTTTGAAAATGCATTTTTATTAAACCACTAACATAGAAAAACCATAAAAAATTTAATATAGTAAAACATAAGAATGACTAAAACAATTAAAATTCATTTTGAAAATCTCAATCATCACATGGCATGTTCCAGAAAGGATATAGATAGAAAAAAATACCTCAATGTTGTGAGAATGTGATGAAACATTAGAAGAGGGAAGAATTAGGATGAAGAACCAAACTAAATACCCTAAAATAAATTGATAAAACTCACATTATCCAACCCTTTCTCTATAGTTTGGATAAGAGAGAATAAATCCCAGGAAAGAAGAATAAACAATAGGTAAAAAGAAAGTATATGGAGGAGAAGTATTACCCAAGTAGGAAATCCACCAAATATTGAAGATGAGATACCCAAAATCCAAGAAGTTGAGGAGGGGGTCTCCGAAGGATTTCAAGGTCCATTGAAATAAATGGGGGTATGGGAAAACCCCTTTGTGGTTTTTGATTTTAGAAGGGGAAAACATGGAATTAATTATTATATTCATTCTAGGGAATCTACATGGTTAGGATGAAAAGTTTATCGAACCATGTTAAAACCATTAACACCCTACTAGAAAAATGGACAAACCTTGCACAGTTTGGCAACATGGTTTGGTAAATTGTGCACCAACCATTATCCCCTATTAGGAAATAAAACTTCTCTCACACAGGTGGGATTTATATTTTGAAGAACAATACAAAAACCATGAAAAATAATTTTGTCATTATTGTAGACACCAATGCATGATTTTTACATGGTTTACACTAACCACACTCAAGATGTACACTTAGTCTCAGGAACCTAAGAAGGATGAACAATTAGTATCGAGACTCAAATGGTTAGGGAAAATCAATGATATTCCTATGAATTAAATACCATAGAAGAAGAAATTTAACTAAAAATTATCCTTTGATCAGGTAGTCATAAGGTTTCCTTCCAAACTATGCACACTAACCTTACACAGAGCCAAAACACACTAAAAACTCCAAAACTCAATATTTTCATAAGGAAATCATCCCAAAACCAATGGAATGGTCGAAACCAAGGAAATAAATAAAATAATTTATAAAACCAAGGTATGGGTGCAACAATTCTTCCCACCAAAAAAAATTCTGCCCCCATAAAGTCACCAAATACAAAATAAGAAAAAAACTGTAACTCTCAGCCCCAAATAAGATATTATAGAATAATTACTATAATTGAAATGAAAACCAAACAGAACATCTAAATTTGGTGTGATCTCTAAAATTCACATGGAACACCTGAATAGACCAATAGAGAATACAAAAAAATCCCATATTGGATCTCCCCATCATTTAGGAAACAACAAGCACATCGAATAACCTCCATCATGAGAAGGACCCAACCAAGGAAACAGAAATTTGACACCTGGACAAATCATAGTTCACAATTCCATAAGAGTAATTTATCTCTAATTGGAAAAAGACAATTAATGACCCAAAAAAATATGTATAGATAGAAAAATAAGAATAAGAGAAAGTAAAAACAAATTAAAGGCCAAGGAAGGAAGAAAAAAATAAAGGAAAAAATATAAAAAAGGGATTACATAAAATGTTTAGGGAGGAAATAATTTCAAAATAAATAAATATCATGGAATCCTTTCTCTTCTTCCAATGTCTCACCCTACAGTATTTATAAAGATTCCCCTACCTACCACAATGATGGCATGACTTTAGAGTGTTACAAAATGATAGATTAGAATTCCAAAATGAAACACAGTAGAAGAAAAAAATAAATTGGTATTTATAATGAGATGAAGGAACTAGAAAAGAATAATTCTATAGAATAGCTTCCTATGGTTCACACTCATCACTAGATGGGGAACCCTTACCAGAATCAAGATAATCCAAGATACCAATCATGGTGAGATTCCCTCTAGAAACCAGAAAAGTTAGGAATGCCTTATCCACAATTTTTTTTGAAAAACCATTGTTAGAAGAATTAAATTGATCCTTAATCTATAGAAAAGGATACCATAAAGAAATATAAACTTTCAATTGATTAATCGATGCCATTTCTGACGAAAAGGGAACCAACTCATTAAAGTGGTCAACATACCCCGTCACCTTCCATTGACCTTGATGAAAACCCATGATATCTTCCACTTTTTTTACCTTTAAATAATTAGGTATAAAATATTTAATAAAATTGGTCTTAAATATCTCCCAATTCATCCCAAAATACAACGAGTGTTGGGTGATCAACTTCCTCTATTACAAACCCATCCCTTCAAATTGTCCCAAAACTACTCTTACCCTCAGAGATTTAGATATTTCTAAGGCATTGAAAACACCTCCAATTTCTTTAATCCACTCTTCAGCCTATAACGAACCTCGATCACTATATAAAACCAAAAAAACAAAGAAGTGATCAGCTCCACCACTCCACTGGTAGTCTGGGTAGGGTTTACAACTGGAAGAGACTCCTTAGAATCTTAGATACCTTTTCTGGTATCATACTCCAAATAATAATAAAACACAAAACCAAATCAACATCTAACCAAATATTAACCAAAAACCATAGTAACACCTAAAACCAAGACATGAATCTCATAAACAAAGATAAAAATCACACAAAAATACAAAAATGATCTTTCTCGAAACCATCATTTCCATTTCAAATTTAAAACCAATTTTGATTCAAAACTATTTAATATTCACATATTTCAAAAAATAATTTCTAAATCCCATTTCTCACATAAAATGAAGATAGTTTTTCCTACGGGAAAATATAAAAATAGTTTTCATTTCAAAACCCACTCACACTAACCAAAAACAATCAAATAACACCACCCACATTAAAACCTCTTAAATCGAGGACTAGTGGTCATTCTTGAATTGGCCTTGAGGTTTATTATACCGTGTGCTATGCATGAAACAACCATTATAAGCATATTGAACCATCAAACCATGATCTACCTGGTTTTATATTATATGAAATATCACTATGTGACACTAATTCACTTCTATTGTCTTCCCTAAAGCCTACAGAAACTCATAAAACCAGACAAAGCACCAAAAAAATAAACCCAAAATCAAAATTAAAGTATTAAAACCTAACTATTTTGGGGAAATCAAGGCTTAGTATGAGAAAGAGTTCAAGACTTCTCTTTCCATACCTACCTCATGAGTCCTGAAAATCTTATCTCTAGTCTACATGAATTACCAAAAAAACGAACTTCTCTTATATCAATTTTTTCATTAACTAGCCAAGGTAATCCTTGAAACCAAACACAATCTCCATGTGACTTATTGGTCTCAACCATCCAGAAGACCAACCAACTCCATGGGAAAATTGGGACAAGAATCTAAACCTATTAAATAGCTCATGTATATCGATGTTGAGTTGAACAAGTAGGGTGTGAACATACAAATAGTTTAGTAGGTAAGCACTACAGAATCTATACAATTCACTTCCAAAAATAGTTCATAAACAATGTTTTTTAAATAAATGTTTAAAATAGAATAATATCTTTTAAATAAAAAAATATAGCTTTTCCAAAATACAATTTTTAAAATATAACATGGACTTATTTAAAAAAAGGCTCCCATTTAAAAATCCAGTTTTTGAAAAACAAACTTGAAGAATAAAAATAAAAACCAAATGAGTTCATAAATAAAAAAACTAAACACAAGTATAATGGTATATATAAAAATAGTAATTAAATTATAGGAATAAATATGGAAATAGATATTTCAAAATGAATAGAGAAAGTAACAAAAGTTCTAAAATATGATAATAGAACATACAAGGTATATAGTTATTGGTGTGTATTGAACATATTAAGAGGAAACCCTAGATGCACTTAGTTTATAGTTATCTTCTAGTGTATGATACCATCTATAGTCTATCACAAACCTGGATGCTCTCAAAAATCCACACTAGAGGCCCAACCCCCATTAACAACAACTTACCTTAGGGAATCTAGTCCGTTTCATCAGGAAATAGATAGTAACCATCTCTCAACCCCTATATGACATCTATGATCCCATGAAGATTATATTGGTGGAAGATTTATGAGGTCATCACATGATTGAATTTAACTATAACCCACAAATTTCAATTTGAATTCCTTTCCCACTCCCTAGAACTATATATATGAATACCCTATCTAACCGGAGGACTACTATATGGTTTCCAATCATAGAGAAAACATTTATGAAGTGCCAACCAGGTGTGGAAATTGCGAGAATTAAAGATATATTACAATAAATACTTAAATTTTAAAATGATCCTTAAGTTTCTAGAAGTTTGGAATCACTTTCTTAACACATCTAAAAGTACCAAAAGTACATTAACATTGAAACCCATACCAATTTTTATAAAAACATACTTCTTCTATTTTTTTTCCAAAACTAAGGTATTTATTCAAGGATTATTTTCTAGGTGAAAAATGGGCCTTTGGAACAATCATTGTGAAAAAAATTCTAAAGTGTTAAATGATCCTTTGGATAGAATATTAGAAAAATTGCATTTGAAATCCCATTTAAAAGTATTTGGAACCCAAGAAAACCATTTAATGAAAACAATGTTTTAGAAAATATACATTCTATGGATTTTCCATTTATATTCATTTAGACATCTATATATTCACCGCATGAATGTATCGATATGATCATATCACACCAGCATATATATGGATGACCATAAAAATGTATAAGGTTTGATAAAAAATAATCTCAAGGAAGTACCATAATGAAACATAAGAGTTTTTATAGAATCACTAAAACCTTAAAGATTCAAAAAATGGATTCAATGAACAATTACATTTTCAACTAAATCTTATCAAAATTATAACAAGGTCAAATGACACTTTAAACACCCAAATACATTTAAAAGGCCACTTTTAATTTTATCGAACAACTAGCATGAAATTACATTGAATATATATATGTATAACTATATAAATCATTTAAAAAACCCATTTTCATATAACCAATAAAACATAAAAGTGATAAAATTATCTTATAATACCAAAATCATGAATAAAGAAATCAAAATTTATTTGGAAGATCTCAACCATTACATAGAATGTTTTAGAAAGGAAATGGATAGAAACACATAACTCATCAGTGTGTGAATGAGATGAAACTATACAAGAGGGAAGAACAAGGACAAAGAACCAAACCAAAAACCCTAACATTAAAATCCATAAAGAAGGAGAATAGGAGGTTTACCAAGGATTTAAATGTCCATTTGAATGAATGGTGTGAGAATACAACCCATTCTGGGTTATAATTTTAGAAGGGGAAAATATAGAATTTTATATTTAGGGATTCTTGGAAATCCACATGGATAGGCTACAAAATTTACTAAAATGTGTACCCATCAGAAACACCCTACTAGAAAAAAAGATAAACCTCATATGATTTGGCTGCTTGGTTTGGTAAACTGTGCACCAACTATGCTATCCTCTTTAGAAAAAAATCACCCTCACACGGGTTGGCCTCAAAATTTGAGGAATTGTATTCTAACTATGAAAAAAGGTTTGTCATGATTATATACACCCATGAATGCTTGTCTAAAAATTTACACTAACCACAAACAAGACATGTACTAGGTCTCGGACAGCCAAGAAGGCTGCAAATTTACTACAGAAACTCAGATGGTTTGGAAAAAATATTGGTATGCCCATTCATTAAAAACCCTAAAAGAAGAAATTTAACTAAAAATACTCCTTTGATCAGGTAGTCACTGGATTTCCCTCCAAACTGTGAACACTAACCACACACAGAGCAAAAAATAGACAAAAAACTCCAAAAATTAATATTTTAACTGGGAACTCAATCCAAAAACCGATTTCAATATAAAAAACATAAAATAAATAAAATAATATATAAAACCAAGATTAGGGTGTGAAAAATATTCCCAATAAAAAAATTTCATCCCCCATAAAGTCACCAAATACAAAATGAGAAAAAAATAAAATCTCAACCCAAAAGAGATCTTGTAGAACAATACCTCTAACCAAAACTGAAACTAAGCATAACCTATAACTCTAGTGCGATCTCTTAACATCACATGTCAAACCTTAATAGACGAAGAGAGAAAAACAAAGAGACACATAGTGGATCTTCCCACCATTTAGGAACCAACAAGAACATTGGATGACCTCCAACATGAGAAGGACCCAACCAAGGAAAAATTAATATAACACCAGACCAAATAACAGTTCATAATTCCAAATGACACATTCATATCCAAATTGAAAAATATAATTAATCACCCAAAAAAATGAACTTAGATCAAATATAAGAACGATATGATAAAGGAAAAATGAAACAGAGACTAAGTATGGAAGAAAATATAAATTAAAAAACATAAAATGGGGTTACCTCAAAAGATTAAGGCGGAAATAATGATAAAATAATGAACTATCCTAGAATCCCCTATCATGGACTAAGGTCTATACCCAAATTATTTCTAAAAATTCCCCTATAGAACACACTGATAATAGGTCTTAAGAGTGTTACAATAAGATATATTAGAATGCCAAAACTGACCACACTAGAAGAAAATAAGAAAGTGGTCTTTCTGATGAGAATAATGAACTAGAAATGAAGAATTATTTGGAATAAGTTCCTCCAGTTTACAATCCTCACCGGATGGGGAGACCATATTAACACAAGAGAATCTAGGATACCAACCATGATATTATTCGCTATATAAATCAGTTCATCTTGGAATTCCCCATCCACATAATTTATAAAAAAACATTCTTATAAGAAATAACTTGATCCTTAATATATAGATGAAGAGACCACACAAAAGGATGAGATTTAAATATATATCTCAATTCAATTTTTTAAGAAAAGGGAACCAATTCCTCAATGTGGTCAACATACCCATTCATTGAACATTGAACTTTCTGAATACCCATGAGTTCTACCACATTCTTCACCTTCACCTCTTCAGGATAAACCATTGAACTAAGTAGTCTTAATTATCTCCCAAGTATTCCCAATATACGAAAAGGGTAGGGTGACCATCTTCCTCTCATCCAAATCCAATCCTTTAAATAGGCCCAAGAAAATTCTTACACTCAGGGCTTTAGGGGATTTTAAAGACCTCAAAACACCTCCAATTTTCTAAAGCCACTTCATAGCATCTAACGAACCTCAGTCACCATAGAATTTAGGAAAAAATGAAGGAGAGATCAGCTCTATACCTCCACTAGGAGTCTGGGTAGGGTTAAAAATTTGAAGAGACTCTTTAGAAACTTTCGGACATTTTAGAATGAAATTCTCTAAATAACATGAAAACAAAAAAAATCAATATCTAGCCAAATATTAAGAAAAATTCAACCAAGCTAACACCTCAAACAGACACCAAGATCATTAACTTAGATACAATAAAAACAAAATACAAAAATATGCTATCTCTAAACCGTCATTTCTATTTAAAATTTAAAACCATGTTTGATTAAAAAATATTTCAATTTCACCAATTTTAAAAAATAATTTCCAAATACAATTAACCACATCAAAGGGATCCCCATTTTTTAAAGTTTCAAAATTCCAAAATAGTTCTCATTTCAAAACCCACTCACTCTAACTAGAAACGATCCAATAACACCACCCGCATCGAAGCCTCTTAAATACATCACTGGTGGCCATACATGACATGGTCAAATTGTTTAGCAGTCTAGGTACTAAGCATGTTCCATCCACTATAATAATATTGAATCATGTACCAAATCACTTCATAGTTTTCTATTCCATGATAACTCTCTATGTGACACTAGATCACTTCTATTTTCATCCCCTATAACATGTAGAAACCCATCAAACCAAAAAAATCACCAACAACATAAATGAAAAATAAAAATTAAAGCCTTAAAATTCAATTATCCCTTGATACTCAAGCATCATTATGATAAATATTTTATGATTCTCTTCCTTTACATACCTATTGAGTCCTGAAAATATTATATATAGTCTACCTTACATCCAAAATAATAAATTTATCCCCTGTTATCATTTTGTCACAAAACATCCTAGGTCATCCTTGAACTGAACACTAAACTGATTCATTGCAAGTCCCAAATAGAATCCCCAACCCCCAAAGGATGAAAAAATTATTAAGTAATCATAGATAAACTATTGGGGATGATTAATCCCAATAATTTAAATAAAAAAACAATACATGCAGCATAATGAGGGTAAAAAATCAATGAACATAATAAATACATAATAAGGTAAAAAATAATAATATAAACAAACCAGAACTAAAAAAAATATCTATGTGACCACTTGGTCACCACAATTCATAGGACCAAACCATTCTATAGGTGGAATTGGACAAGAAGATGAACCTGAAAAATAGCTCGAGTCTACCGATGTTGATTGGAACAAGTAGGGTGTGATCATACAACAGTTTAGTAGGTAAACACCATAGAATCCATATATTTCCTTTTCCAAATTATTCTAAAAAAACTAGGTTGAAAATAAATTTTTATCTTTTAAAAAACCAAACACAGCTTTTAAAAAATCCAATTTTGAAATTAGAACATAGATTTCCTTTAAAAACATTCTCCCATTTCAAAATTATGTTTTTGAAAACCAAACTCTAAGAAGAAAACTATAACCCAGATGAGTGTATATATAAGAAGAAACAAAATTGAACACTAGTAGCAGGGTATATCTTAAAATAGTATTGAAATTAGAGGAATAAATAGGAATATAGATATGAAAAAAAAGAAAAAGTAACTAAAGTGCCAAAAATAGACAATGGAACAAAAAACGTACATAGTAATGGTAATTTCCTAAACAAATTGAGAGTAAAATCTCAACATACTCAATTTGGATCCCTATTCTAGAATATGATGTGACCAATAGTCTCTCAGAAACCTGGATTCCCTGAAGAAGACACACTTATGGCACAAACTCCATGGGAATCAACTTATAATGCTGAATCTAGAATATCTCATCAATAACTAGATAGTAACAATGTCTAGACCCAATACATGAATTCTAGGATCCCATGACAATAATATATGGGAAAATTTTATGAGTTCATCACATGATTTCCATTAACTATAGTTCAAAAATTTCATTATTCATTCCTTGGCCACTCCCCAACACCATTTATGTGAGTACCATCTCTAATTGGAGGACTACCATAGGAGATCCTGTCACACAAAAAACATTTCTTAAGTTCCAACTGGGCCTGTACATCATTAGAATTATAAATCCATTACAATAAACACTTAAAGGTTCCAACTAGGCCTTATGTTTATAAGAGTTTGGAATCACTTTCCATAGAGATCTCAAAGTACCAAATGAGAATTGTCATTGAAATCCAAACTAATTTAATTTTGAAAAAACCCTTCTTCTGAAACAATTTCCAAAACCAATTTACTCATTCATTAATTACTTTAAAGGTTACAAATGGTCCTTTGGAACAATATTTGGGAAATACACAATTCCAAAGTGTCAAAAATTTCTTTATGATTTTTTTTGAAAAACCGAACATTAAATAACCTTTCAAAACATTTTAAAACAAATAAAACTATTTATGGGAAACAAGGTTTTAGAAAATATATATTCTATAGAGTTTCCATTTATATAAATTTACAAATCTATATGTTTACCCCACACTCATATGGATATGCACATATCATACTGGAA
Organism: Viscum album; assembly: GCA_963277665.1. Classification (NCBI taxonomy): domain Eukaryota; kingdom Viridiplantae; phylum Streptophyta; class Magnoliopsida; order Santalales; family Viscaceae; genus Viscum; species Viscum album. The sequence continues at coordinate 1,498,932,553 of OY728156.1, read as the reverse complement.
TATGTATGGATGACTATAAAAATGTCCAAGGTTTGAAAAAAATAAACAAAAGGAAGAAATATAAAGAAACACAAGAGTTTTAACATAAGAACAAAAATCATAAAGATTCCAAAAATTCATTCAAATAACAATTCCATTTGAAACCCAATCTTATCAAAATTTAAAAAATGCCATATAGTTCTTTAAACACAAAAATCATTTTAAAAGTTTATCAAACACCTAACATGCATATAATTTGAATACATATAGTCATAACTATAGAATTAAATTGAAAACACATTTTTATCAAACCAATAACATAGAAAATTCATAATAAATTATCTTAGTAGACCAAAATAATGAGGAGCATAATTAAAATTCATTTGGAAAATCTCAAGCATTATATGGATTACTTCAGAAAGCAAAAGGATAGAAACTCCTACCTCAATGGTGTGGGAATGCGATGCAACTCCAGAAGATAAAAAATAAGGCCTAATATCCAAACCATATACCCTAAAATTAAAATATATAGCTCACATGATCCAATCCTCACTCTAGGGTTTAGCTGATAGAGAATCAATCTAAGGAATGATGAAGAAACAAGGGGGGGAAAGATTGGATATGGAAGAGAAAGACTACCCAATGAGAAAATCCATAAAATATTTCATAGGATACAAAAAAATCCAAGGTGGAGTGGAGTAGGTCATCTAAGGATCTTAATGGGAATTCAAATGAATTTTGGGGGAGGAGACAACACCTTTGGTGTTTTATTTTTAGAAGAGGAATACTTCGAAATTTCATATTTTATCTATTCTGGGAAAGCCACATGATTTACCAAACTATGTGCCAACCGTTAACACCATTTTGTAAAGGTATATAAGCCTAAAATAGTTTGGCCGCATGGTTTGGTAAACTGTGTTCCAATCGTTCTCCCGTATCTGGAAAAACAACCACCCTCGTAGAGGTTGGCTGCATGGTTTGAGAAACCTTGTGCCAACCGTGGAAACAAAGTTTTCAATATTATAGACACCCATAAATTCTTATTTCATGGTATATTATGACCATGAAAAATCTGTGTTCTATGTCTTAAACACCCAATAATGCCGCACAATTACTATTGATACTAGCATAGTTTTGAACAAACCATACGCTGCTCATGAAAGAAAAACCGTACAAGAATAAACTAAATTAAAAATGGTCATTTGATCAGGTTTTCATATACTTTCCCTATAACCTATTCACTTTAACTATGTGAAAAGATTCAAATAGACCGAAAACTACAAAACTAAAGATTTTCCTTAGGTACTCAACTCAAAAACCAACAGAAAGATCAAAATAGAGGAAATAAAAATAATAATAAAGAAAACCATGGTTGTGGTGTGATAAGGAAAATAATCCATAATTCTTTGTTAATGTGTAATAATTATATACACCTCGATATGATACACAGTATGACTAGTATGACTCAAAATGTGTGTATTCAGTTAAAAATGACATTTTAGTTAATGATGTGCCACTCACTGAAAACTGAGAAACCACACTCAGATTGTATTTATACTTTATAAAAATGATATATAAGTTAATTGTAATTTTTAGGAATTAACCACATGTGAATTTGACAAACAATATGGATAGTATGACTCTAAGCACATATTCTTATTTTAAAAATTCTAGTTTAGTTAAAAATATGCATCAATCACTGAAAACCTAGAAAAAAACTTGTATTGTCTCGATATTTTAGTACAATGATCCATAAATCATTTTTGATTTCTAGGAATAATTTTCATATCAATCCAACACATGATGTGGCTTGTATGATTCAAAGTGAATGTTTTCATTTCAAATTGATGTTTTAGTTTAAATCGCACATACCATAAATAAATTTGAGAAAATTTTCCTTTATTATCTTGATACTTTAGAATAATGATTCATAAATCATTTATTATGTATAATAATCAAACACATGTAAATTCGACACATGACATGCTGGATATGACTCGATGTGTATGTTTTCAGTTTAAAAGTGACATTTTATTAACGCATTGTGTCATATTTGTGTTTAATTTATTTATTTATATTATTAAAAATAGAATAATTTTTTTATACAATTGAATAGTTTTTTTTCGAGATGAAGTGGTGTTTTTGACAACTGGTAGTGTGATCAGGCTCTTATGAGAGAGGGTCAGTGTCGAAAGACAATGAAACATTAATGTTTTTGAATTTTTTTATATTTGTGAAATTTTTTTTGTACCAATGTAAATTTTAATAACAATTTTTGAATTGTTTTAAATATATTATTTTTCTCAATTGTTTATGAATAAAATTTAACTGAAATTAAATTTTGTATTCTTTGTAGTAGTGTGATGTAATTTTAATAGCACACTATTGCAGTAAGGATTTTTGGTGGTTCTAACACAAGTGTATATCTTTTCATTTATGATGTTGTGTGGAATATATATTAATTTAAATTATTAAACATTAAATATATTTATACCATCATACCATGGGTTATAAAAATAGTTTTTAGATAGGGTTATTAAATAAAAATGTTGTATTTAAGATTTAAATTTATTGATAAATGTTGAATACAATATATACTAATAACAAAAAATTTTAAATTAATATAAAAGATATTTCATTTTATTAAAGCATCATCAAAAAATATTTTTTATTTATTATAATAAATATTGGTCTGATTTTTATAATTTTCATGACTTGGAAAAAAAATAAGAGGGAGAGAAGGAGAGAAATATTTGTTTATAATTTTCTAGATTATCTTTTTAATATGAATGTTTCTTAAATGGTTTTCCCCACCACTTCTATAAATAATATTGAAGTACACATCTCAAAATCCATTAAATATTCATAGGATTATTTTATGACACTTGGGGACAGAGTTTACTATATCTCCAGAGTTTGATTTTTGATATCTTGATCCATTCATGGAGCTAGAAGATGGGTTTCAATGTTTACCCACTTACCCCGGCATCGATATGTTGAAATATCTCATCATAGATCATCATCATAATGAACCCCAAATAGTGGGTATCAGGTTTCGTCTCCTCCACCTCCCGTAATGGTACACTATTTTGGGACCGTAAATTATTGGTCTACTATTACAGTGATAATAGTGAGATAAAATATGGTGAAAAATGTGGAAATAAATGACCCTAGATATTATGTGATAAAACCCCCAAAATAAAAGTGGAAAACCATAGGAAAATAGAAGGATTAGTATTATTAAAAATGGGTACACACTCCTTTATCAAATAAAGATAAACCCATTATAAATTTTCCCCTCGAATATGTAGGGAAACCACCTCAAAAAATATCGCACATAAAAAAAACTATTGGTGATGCTGAATCTGATGAGATGATGAAATGAGAGGAGGCACTTTCCTTTTATAGGAAACTTATATCCTTTCCCAGCCCCTCTATTATTTTTCTTAATGGAAGGTTGGGTTTCCATCCCAAAAAACCTACCCCCCACCTTCCACCGCCTGAATCCCTTAAAAAACCAAGGAGGTGGCTACTGTATGTGGAAAATAATGGGTTATTGACACATATCCCACTTGTATATTGAATGATATTAAATCATATATCCACAAATCCTTTCTATCTTACAAAAATGTTTCTCATGTATCTATGAGTCCACTCAAGGGTCTACATCATCTAAACTTATCCAAGTCAATCACCTTCATCATGAAATATGCCAAATTTTATTTAGAGTCAATTTTCTACATGTCCACACTTCCTTCCTCTACCACATCTCAGAAAAAAGTGATATTTTAACCCAACATGCTTCACCCTATAATGAAAATATGTATTCTTTACAATGTTCATGATTTTATAATTGTCAAAAAAAAATATATCTCTTTATATGTCTAAAATACTCTTAAAACTTCCTTATCCAAATAGCCCCTTTGCAACCCCGTGTAACTACCATGTAATTGTACTCTATCATGGATAAAGAAATAACTGGACAAAACATTGAAATACAACTCAAATATCCTATAGAAAGAGTAAAAACATAACCAATAATGTATTTACTCAGATCATAATCACCTACAAAATAGGAATAAACATAGCATCTGATAGAAAAATCCAATCCTCTATAAAATAATGTAGCATCTAAGGTCTTCTTGATGTATCTCAGGATCCTCTTCACTATTTTACAATGCTCACATCCTAGATTATTCATGTACTATATAAATTATACCACTACATTTATAATTTATACTCTAGTAAAAACCATAGTGAACATCACACTCACAACTATTGATGTATATGGTACTCAAGACACCTCTATCCTCTCTACTTCACTACAATGACTCTTCAAAGAAGATAACTTGAAATTAATAGGATCAGTGGTAGATATTGGCTTATAATTTTTCATGTTGAAGTGTTTCAATACTTTTTGTAAGTAATTCACTTGTGATATAAAAATACCTTCATCATATTGATGAATATGAATCCCAATAATATTATTTTCTGATCCCAAGTCCTTCGTATAAAACTCCATAGCTAATTATTCCTTCATCTCTTGGATCTGATCAATTTTTAGGCATGTAACCAACATTTCATCCACATAAAATAGAATAATGATGAAGTCATTAACATTGGAACCCATTAAATACGCATAAGGATCTGAATAATGTATGTTTTATACAAGGCTCATGATATAGGAATAAAATCCCTTGTACCAACACCTTGGTTCCTATTTGAGACCATAAAAAAATTTATTGAACCTGCAGACCATGTTATCTATTCATTATTTTATAAATAATTCCAGTTAGAGTGTATAGATATCTTCATAAAGATAACCATTGAGAAATGCATTCTTCACATCTAGCTGCTCCAGATGAAAACTGTATGTTTCATACATCTCCAGAACTAATTGAATAATCATCAGTCTACCAATATGAGAAAATATTTCATTGAAAGAAATACTTTCCTTATAAGAATATCCTTTGATGAGAAGTCTTGTGTGATATATTTCTACTAGGTCCTTTCTATACCACTTGATATTAAAGACCCATTTTTTATTAATATCCTTACTTATTTTATTTAATGAAACAAGGTCCTAATTCATGTTCTTGTATAGGGCTTCAAAATACTCCAACATCACCATTTTCCACGAGGATACATATGTAATCTGGATCACCTTTAAAAAATAAATGGCTCTCCATCAACCATCAATAATAATTATGCGATATTTGTCGTATTCACATATTTTGAGTGCCATAATAGTGTTATTTTATCTATAGTTGACCATAATGGTCCAGAATCAACTAGTACTTGATCATTGTGCTTTGGTAATGCCTCAAGGGAAACTAGTTCTTCCGTGGAATTTTCCTCTACCTTGAATATTTAATTTTATGTATTATTATTCTCTATGTATTCATAAATTATAATTTTCACCCTATTTTATGAAGAAAATACATATATAATGATGATAATTTTTTGGGCAATGGGTTCCCACAAATGATACCCCTTAACTACATAATCATATCCCAAGAAGATTCATTTCTTGGATCTCAAATCCAACTTTGATCTTTCCTAGTGATTAAAAAATGCATATATTGGAATTTAAAAAGTATATAATCGAGAATAGTTAGTAGGATTAGCAGTAGACATCTCCATCGATGTATTTAGATCAATCTACATTGAAGAATATTGGTTGATGAAATAATATGCATTATTCACTAATTCTTCCAATTTTTGTTTTGGAAATTCTGTCGGTCTTCAACATTGACCTTATTCTATCAAATAGGGTTTTGTTAATCAGATATTCCACTCAATTATATTTTATGAGTGTATGCCATCATGAACTTTATATTAACACCTTTTTGTTGAAAAAACTTATCAAGATCCTCATTTGTATATTCTCCAACATTTTCAATCCTCAGACACTTGATCTTATTTCTCTATTCGAGCACCTTCTGCACTTTTAATCTTTTGAAGACTTCAAAAATATATGCATTCCACATGATTGGGTACACCCAACATCTACTAGAATAATCATCAATTAATTGTAAAAGTACCATGCCCCTCCTAGGGATATGATTTTTTATTTCCAAATGCCAAAATGGATTAACTATAATATCTCTTTTCGTCCTGTTGTCGGTGTCTGAAACTTTAGCTTGTGTTACTTACTCAAAACACAATACACAAAAAATGGTAAGGATACCTTTTTAAGCCCAGGAAACAAATTTTAATCCAAAAGAATATTCAGTACTCATTCTAACATATAGCCAAGTTTCTAAATTCATAACTTCTTTAACACTTCCATACTCTATTGATCACCCTCCTCCACCTCCACTTGTAGTTATCACTCCTCCACCTCCTATTTATCCTAATCCTAAACCCCTTACTCTAAAAATTCCAATTTATTATGAGAATCATATTTTCTTATATGGGATTATATATTATATTATTGATACCATTAATCATATATAGACATTGATATAGAATATTAGGGTCACTGTACAAGATATTATAGATAGATCGGAAAAAATACCAATTCCTGTAGATTAAGAAAATACAATTGGACAAAGTATCTTCCATTATTATGTTTTTCCATCTAGACATGTTTGAAAAATTATTATTGTGCTATGTGTAGAGTATATCATTTATTTCATACTGGGGTTAATTTTTTTTTAAAAATTTAAAATTTTACATATTTATCTAGTTTTTTATAGGAATAAATTAAAGGTAAAGACATTCTATATAGACAATAACAAATTCAGGCTACTGTGACATTATAGAAAACTTCATATACTCTTAACAGATATTCAACGGATTCATATTATTTTTTGGATGTTTATGACAGTAAATTAGAAGCAGAAATTTTGGTCATGTAATGAATGTGTTTATTTTTAAAAAATATATCATGGAACTTTTAATTTGAGATGAATAGGCCATTAACATGAAGCAAATATTTTCAATGTAAGTTGATTATCAAATATCTTTTAGTTATCACTACTGAAAAAATACCCTATACCAATGGTTCCAAACCATTGGTATAGGCCTCCAAACCGTTGGTATAGCCTATACTAATGGTTTGGAGAACCGTGGGCAAGTAATCCGTTTGGATAGGTCTATACCAACGGTTTTGGGAAAACCGTTGGTATAGGTAATATGAAAATCTATACCAATGGTTCCATAAAACCGATGGTATATGTATTTCAAAAAAACAATTAGTGGGATTTGATCCCAGGACCTCTAGTTTATCTTTAAAAGACCTAACCACTAACCTAACATGAATTGTGTGAATATAATTGCATATATATATATATATATGTATATTATCATAATTATTTTAAAGTTTTATTTATATAATGTTCTCGGTAAGAATATTCGATAAAAAAATCCAAGGACCTATACCAACAGTTGTCAAAACTGTTAGTATAGACCTATACCAATGGTTTTGACAACCGTTGGTATACGTCCTTTTGATATTGGGGTTTTCAGGGGTGACGTTGGTATATTGGGGACCATTCCCAATGGTTTGGTCAAACCGTTGGGAATCCCTACCCTTTCCAAATGGTTTGTCTAAACCGTTGGGAAAGGTAGCCACAAAGTATCCTTTCCCAATGGTTTGGCCAAACCTTTGGGAAAGCCATATCGTTTCCCAACGGTTTTGGAAAATCGTTGGGAAAAGTGACCTCAAAGTGGGATTTCCCAATGGTTTGGCCAAACTGTTGGGAAAGGGGAGCTATACCAACGGATTTTACAAACTGTTGGTATAGAAGCATTGGGAAAGGTGAGAGATTTCTAGTAGTGTATATTATTTTATTAAAAAAATATACTTATTTCTTAATTCAGAATCTTTATAATGTTTTTATAAATAATGATAAGAAAACTAGAATTTATTTCATATATAGGTTGGAAAATTACTGTTATAGAAATAATAATTTATATTGTTAAAAGACTTCAAAATAATTCAATTATTCAGTGTTATATTATTCCTTATCTTCAAGAGTATGAAACTTATATCACATAATTTCTTATATATCTTAAAATAATAACCTCCCAAATTATATATTTTTTTATATTATGGGACATTGGATATTTTGTGATTTTCTCCATGAGAGAAGACACTTTACTGGATATGCTCTATCCAGGGTTAAGTCAAAAATAATTTTCAGAATTTATTGGACATATAAGTTTTAATACTTGAATACATGTAAATATTATCTTTGAATTTAAATTTATTTCATACACATTATTTTTAAATAAGTCATAAAATCTATTTATATAAAAAATAAGAAAGGCTAAGACAATAATCAAATATTATAATGTAAAGGTGAATTTTAATTTAAAATTAAAACATTTTGTTTGTAAGTACTTAAAATTATATTTTGAATTGAAATTTTTTTATATAGAATTTTCACAAACAATAAGGAGTAAGGTAATATGGATAAAATTTTCTATGATTGATGTTTTAAATAATTTCAACCGAGGCACATTCAAATTTCCCAATGGATTGACTTATCTATAAAAATTTCCTTCAAATTTTCATTCATTTTATTCAGAATACATGTTAAATGATTTAATTTGGATTTTTATATTTTTAATGACCATCATCCTTACTGTTTAAAAGATTTAAGACACTTACAAATTGAATGGAAAAATTATTTCATAGGTCTATTTGGGTTTTAGTTTAATTTTTCTATACATTGTAATGTTTAATTTTCAAAATATAAATGTTTGTGCCACTACTGCTATTTTTATATTTTTGGTATACTATTATACTAATGGGGGATTTTAAATATTGAATTTTATAAGAAAAATATTTTTCATGTTGATTATGAAATAACTGATGTGATAAATTGTTATCTATTTTGGTTTGTATATTATAGACATTGAAAAAAATTTAGTATAATTTTTCAGGTATGATTTTTAATAACTAACATGAAAAAAATTGAAATTAAATTAATCATTTTGGTTTTTATATAAAAAATTGAGTTCATAAATTTTCTACCTAATCAGTTATTATATAATTGATGTTGTAAAAAACATCAAAATTTAATTTTTTTGGAGATGGTTTATCACATAAGTTAAGAAATAACCAATGTGGTAAATCATTTATTACAACAAATTTCATTAAAAATGATGTGATAATCTATTTTCTATGTCGGTTATTCATAACCAATGTCTCATTCCATCTTAAAAAAATGATTTTAATTTTGTTGTTTAACATCTGTTTTCTAAAAAATAAATGTTAATATACAATATAATATACTTTACCATGTTGGTTATAAGAAAACTAATGTGATAATATCTTTATAATACCAATTTTATAAAAAAAAGACATTATATATTATTTATCAAGTCATTTTTTCATAACCTAACTGATAACCTCCTCAATATTTTTTATTTACAATGTCAATTATTTTTAACTTCTGTTAAAAATATATTTACAAAATCATCAATAATAACATCATGGGGTAACATTCATTAAAATAAACAATGTGAAAAACCCATTTTTAAACTAGTGATAATGTGATCGGTATTATTCAATGTATGTGTTTTCAGTTTAAAATGGAATTTTAGTTAAAAAAATATTCAATAATTTAAAACCTATAAAAAATAATCATATTTTATTTATATTTTTGGGCAATGATCCTTATATCATTTGTGATTTGTAGGAATTGGCCACATGTTAATTTGACACATAGTGTGGCCGATTTTCCTCAAATTGAATGTTTGATTTAGGATTTGCATTTTATTTCAAAACACATGTCACATACTTAGAAAACAAAATTATATTGTATTGTCACATTATTAAAATTTTCTATAAATCATCTATCATGTGTAGGAATCAACCAAATAGTAATCAGACACATATAGTATCTTGTATGACGTGAAGTGTACGTTTCTAATGTAAAAGTGACCTATTATTAAGAAATTTTTTAATATTTATGATAAATTTATTTATTTATAGTATTAAAAACAAAAGATTTGTTTTTCCATTGATTTACACTCTTTTTCCTTTGTTGGGGTGGTTTTTTGGCAACTGAGAGAACTATTAGACTCATTTGAGAGGGGATCAGGGTCCAAAGATAATGAAATGTTAATGTTTTTGAATTTTTTTATGTTTGGGATAAAAAATATATATTAATGTAACTGTAAAAACCAATGTTTTAAATGTTTTAAGTATAGTGTTTCAATATTATAGATCACACTTTTAAAATTGCATGAAATTGGAATAATCAGTCCTAAAAAAGTAGGCTTAAGATAAGTGTTGTTAAAAGGCCATGCCTTTATATGTGCTAGAAAAATAACTAATAAAGGGTGCCCATATCAACTCTAAAAAAGAATTGATAAAAAACCCTTTTTCAAAACTTTTTTTAGCACTGATAAAGACCCCCTATATCAATTCATTTAAAATTTAAATAAAATAAAATAAAATAAAATTATAACTCACCACCCATCTCAGACAGTTCCAACTCTCATGAACTCCCATTTGTTAGCAATCACAATGCCCCTTTTTCTGCACTTTTCATTTACTAACTTCTTGTTCTCCATTTCTCACACCTGGAATAAATATCGTAACATCTCACGTGAAATTGTAACACGTTTACCACTACCCTGATAATTTTTAATTGTATATTTGATGATATATATATATATATATTTAAATATTTTTGTCAATATATTAATGTATATTTATATAGTTATTTTTAAATACATTTATAAAATATATGTTATGTGTGTATAACTTCTTTCTCCTTACCCATTAGCTTGGGAAGAGGGGTGTGTGCTTCTAGGCCTTATGTGAAGTCCCATGACACTAAAGGTTAGAAATAAATTCCAAGTTCATCAAAAACTATTAGGGGGATGATTTTAACTTTGAAAAAAAACAAACAAACAAGATAATGATAAAAACCACCACTATATGCTGCATGGATAAATCAAAATACAACTCAATGTAAACCAAAGAAAACCAAACTGTATCATTGTATAATGCAGAAACTAAGACAAAAAAACCAAATACATGGAAGAAAACAATCAGTTACTCCATAAAATCTAGAATCTCTAATTATACATGCCTATCTTGAGGTATCAAGATTCATCACTAAAGAACTAGGATACATTTCCTTTTCTTGTGTCTCGATATATCACATCTACAAACTAAAAAATGTGCCCACACATGGAACGAGTATTAAAACTCAGTATGATTTCCCCGATTAATTTCCAACTCATGTCACTAGGATAGAACATTTCATAAAATTTCTACTAAATAATATAAAACCAATAATAGTATTTTATATCAAAGAAAAAACCATTTTTTAATAAAAAGGTTTTTTTTCATAGAATGAAATCAAACATGTCTTAAAATAATTTTTTAAATCTAATCTAGGAATACCCATTCCACACATCCACACATCAACCCTTACACAAATTTATTCCACGGTTACAGTTTTACACTCATGATTAGACTATAATTTTAATACCAATTCATTACAACGTAACAATTAACTAATTCCCTAATGGAACACACCACTACCACAGGGTCACATCAATGAAAATGAACTCATTCCAACCACATATTCTAAAAACCATATAAGAAAATAATTCCATCAATTTCAATAAAAAATTCATTTTAATTAAATAATTTCAACAAAACATATTCCATGGATCAAAAAAATCCATTTTTCAAAATCTCCATTTTAAAATCATGAAACAAAGCCCTTTCCACAAACCAACCAATTTCCATAATTTTTCCAAACCATCACTAATGTGGATTCTATCATATTAATCATAAATTTTAAATATCCATTAAATAAATTAAATTAATTTGAAACCAAGAAATAAAGATCTAATCAAGAGGAGCTAAGAGAAAATCCACTTACCTCACATACTTAGGTTAAAATGAAGAACAATCTAACAACTTCAAAAACACATCTTAAAACTACTATAACTGACATTATATCTTGTTACCTTCAACTAAAACAACCAAATATCATCATAATTAACATCACTCAATGTAGATAAAACCCCAAAAGACAATATTCAAGATTACAAGAGGGGTAAGAAGAATAAATCTGAGGAAAAAATTATTAAAGATCACTTACAAATAAATTTAGGCCTTCAATGCACTTGGACCCACCAAGGATTTATATCAGGATCGAAAGGAATGGTTTCCATAGCCTTGGAAGGGTTGAATTCAAGATATAACCTATTTATGGGGAAAATGTATTAAGGGGGTAAAATGTGTTTTATCTATAATTTTCAGATCAAACATTTCATGGTGCATGATAAGGGTTCCCAGTTTGGCAATCAATACTCTAATAGTACATGAAACACTACCTCTAAACCCACATCACACGGTTGGATAACATACTCAAAAGAAGCATGCACCAACCATACTATTAAACTTGGTTTATCCTTTCAAGGTTTTTCCTAAGAAACTTCACAGTTAGGCTAAACCATGTTCCTAAATGTGCACCTTCCTAGCTCCCACAGTTTCACGTGCACAGTTCCTGGGGGTATTTCACGATATCTACAAACTGTGACTAAACCATGAACCTCCATAAAAATGTCAAAAGATACCAAAACACTTCCTAAAATTCCAAAACATTACACAAAAATTATATTTCCTTAATATACATGAAAGGATGTTCATGTGCCTAAATGAATGGTTGCTACATTCCCTACACCATTAGACATTCAGTCCTCAGGAAAATCAAAAAACCCCATTGGACTAAAATATTTTGGGCTTTTCCCAACTTTTTTCATCTCATGTTCCCACATTTATTCCCAAATATGATGATGTTTCCATAAACCCCTCACTAGACCGATGATTTTCTTGTGTAATAATTTCTCATTTCTATCTAAAATCCATAACAGTATATGAATCAATGTAGAATCTGGCTCTTAGTAAATGTGATCGACTCAAATAAAAATTTGGGGATACTTCTTAAATTGAGATTAATGAAACACAATATGAACTTAAATGAACCTCAGTTGAAATGAAAACAGATATACCACCTCACTCACATGTTCAAGTATCTCAAAATGTTCTATTTATTGAGGATATAACATTCCATGTCTCCCAAAATGATGATGCCCAAGACTTGGAGAGATTCTCCAGAACACCTGATCACTCTCATAAAATGAAAAATATTGTCAATGGTGATCCATATATGATTTATAATGAATAAAAAATGTTTCTATCATATTTTTTATCAACGAATTTATCTCTATTGTTTCTTGCATAGGGCTTGGTCCAACCAGTGAATTATCACCTATTTCCACCCAACAAAGCTTTGAATGACAAAAATTCACATAAAATTCTTTAAAAGGATCCATATGTGTCAACTCCTGATGACTGTTTTTATAGGTGAACTCCACTGATGGTATGTGGTCCTCCTAGGAACCACTATAATCCATCACACAAGCCCTAATTATGTATTCCATTATTTTTATTATCCTTTCAGATTTTCCATCAATTTGTGGAGGATACGTCATGATCATAGTCTACTGATTCCCTAGTATTACTATACGGATTTTAACAAATGAGACATAATCCTTAGATCTCAGTGTGATACTATCGAAACAGGTTCACCATTCCTTTTTAAAAACTCCCTGATATAAAATTTTGAAAATTCTTCCACCATATTAAATTAGATAATTGGGGTGAAATGGGTTAACTTCAAGAGTCGATGCACTATCACCCACATAGAATCATGTTTCTGAACCATACATGGTAGACCAATTACAAAACAGATACCTATCTTCTACCATCCCCACGTGAGAATTGTTAAATACTACAATATACCCTCTGATTATCAATTGTATATATTATCCTAATTAATAGAGAGGCTTCCAAAAAATAAATATAAATTTTTCTTTTCACGAAAAATCTCCCAAATTGTGATATTAGATCCTTATAATTCTTTTGTTTTCCATATTTAATAACCCATCTTGAGTGGTGGGAAGAGTTGACTTTCACATATGAGTTTTATTTTTGATATCTTGATCCATACATGGAGCAATAATATGGGTTTCAATATTTACTCAACTACCCTGACATCAATATTTAGGCTTACCCCATCCCATATCTTCATCTCCAACAAACCTAGATGGTGGAAATCATGTTTTTCCGCATCCACCTCCAACAACGGTAAAATGTTTCACCCAATTCCATGGGAGTGGAAACTGTCTCCCTCCTTCACACCCAACTTGAAATCAATACCCCTAGAATAATGGGTAGATATGACCACCAACATGTTATTAGGGATTATTCCACCACCAGGCCAGTGTTCACTACCATGGTCTCTGAAATAGATCTAGACCCAGACCCCACTTTCGTACATATCATCACATGGCGAGTGGTTCTAGTGTTCCACAAAACTGATTTACAGACCACCATTCCCCTCATGTAAATAATTAATATGAAGGATCATGTGCACTATGAGAGGTGGGTGGTGGGTGGTGCATAACATGATTCATCATTTATTATGACGAGGAAGGAGGCGATAGTGGAAGAGAAGGTGGTAGCAAAAGATTCAGAGTAGTGTGTGGTGTGTCTATAAGAGATGTATAAGTTTATGAGGAGGTGTCTATGTCCTTATACCACACCTTCCACGAAGGATTTATATATATGTGAGTCAACCGTTGATGTAGTTTCCCCATCTGTCACTTCAGGGTGCCCCCAAAACATTTTCTGGGTTTCTTGAGTCGGTGAATTTTCAAATTTTGAACAAGAAAAACCATTTTGTGAAAAAAATGAACTACATTCATCAGTGTGATAGTTTATGTGCTTGTATTAAGATCTAAAAATTAAATGGGGACCCTTTTAAGTCATTATATTTGGAATTTAATTGAAATGATGTCTCTTAAAGAAGGATTAAAGAATGATAAAATGATGATTCAGGACAAAAATAGATAATTTATTCTAGTTTGTGATCAAATAATCATAAAATGTCAATCAATGTCCAACTAGATTATAAAAATCCATATTTAATGTGATATTACACTACTCTAAAAAGAAGTTGATCCTTAACTAGAAATAAGGAGCTATTTTAGTCCTTAAATTTCATTGCCCCCATGGGAATCAAGTGATCATATAGGGAGTGTGAATGGTTTTTGTTGTGATAAACTGATCATAGATAAAAGGAATGGAAATGTAAAAAAATGAAATAAAATTGGGGGTTTATTTCAAAAATAAAAAATGTTACAATAATCCTCCCTTCACTTCTAGATTCTTCTATATTCAATGCTAAAAAATGATGAAAATAGGCCTCCACTAAATAGAACTTTTATCAACAAAAAATGATCTTATAAAGAGTAAAACGTTATCAATTATTTTTCAATACTAATTTTTTTTAAATTTTTTAGTTCTTTCATTAATTTTAATAAATGTATCCATTAATACAAATAAAAGATTTATCAACACTAGAAATTAACATCATTAGTTCTGATATTTTAATGCCTTTAAAATATGATAACTTTTATCATCCCTAAAAAAATATCTAATAGATGATCTATTTTTAGAAAATTTTTTATTTCTGATAAACTGAGTCTGTTATCAGTACTTTTTTAGTGATGATAAGTAGATATTTTATTAGTACTTTTTTAGTGGTGATAAAAATCCACTTACAATAGTGTGTTGCTGCAATTTTTGACACACTCCTTCAACAAATATAGAATTTCATTTCAATGAAATTCAAACCAAAATACAATAAAATCATTATAAAATGATTAAAAACATTTAAAAAATTGTTATGTATAATTACATTTGTACATAAAATTTATCACAAACATCAACAAATTCAAAAGCATAGTTCTCTTGAATTTGGATTATGTTCAAAAAGATCCCGATCATGCTACCAGTAGGAAAAAAAAGAACCTTCTCTTGAAAAGGTGAGTGTATGTATATAAAAAATAATGATAATGTGGGTAATAATATAAATAAATAATGTAAAAATAAATATAACACAGTATATCAATAAAATACATATTTTCAACACAAAACACACACTTTGAGTAATACCAACTACATATTATGTCTAATTGATGTGTGGATAATTTATATATATCACAAATGAATTATGAATTTCTTCCCTAATGTATCAATAAAATCTGAGTTTGTTTTATTGGTTTTAATTATGTGACAGTTGTTCTGAACTAACATGTCACTTGTAAATAAATCCACACTTTCAGTCATACCAACCATACTCTGAGTCATATTGTCATACATTTGATTAATACACATCATAAATGAGTTATGAATTGGTTTAAAAAATATCTATTTAATTTGATTTTGTTTTCTTTTTTTAGTGATAAATTCTTGTTTTGAATTAAAATGTTACTTTTAACCTGAAAAAATTTACTTTCAGTCATATCAGGTAGACCATGTTTTCAATTGACGCATGAATTAAAAATAAATATCATAAATTATATTTGGTTCGAATTCCTAAAGTATGAAGACATCCTAAGTATGTTTTATCACACTATCTCAAAAAATAATTTTTTACATCCGTATTCTTGGGTTTTTAATGTCACTTACCTTGCGATGCAACTACACGTGACACTGTACATTGGTTTTTCATATTATTTATTATCAAATGATGTTAAAATGTGTTTTTAATTTAGGTTTCAAAAATCATATGTTGAAATGAGATAATAACTACATAATATTATAACATGCCTTCATGATAGTCATTATAATAATGATTGGAAATATTCCATATTATAAAATTGGTATGAGTTATTGCATAATGACATGACAATCATGATAATTCATGCTTGTCATCTTCAAATATTTCAGTGAAAAAAATTATATTTACATTTGAATAAAAACCATGAGGCACTTTGATACCATGGAGACAACAACAAAAACTAATTTTATCCCTCTTGGATAATTTATGACAATATGGAGGTAGGTCTGCTTGACTTCCCTTAAGAGTGGGTTCTAGCTTTAAATGCATTCTAACTGAGAGTATGTCCAATCATGAATTCAAACAATCTTTATAATTTCATTTAAAATTTAACAAATCTATAATCAAATTACAAAAATCATTCTTCACCATATGAATGATATCATTGCCATGTTTGACCTCATGATATCTTCAATATAGATGTTCATACAATATTGATCATTTCTTACAAACATTTCTATTATTACTAGATTTTTATGTCCTTCCAAATGTGAAATCAATGTTTTTACCCTTTCAAAATATTTATCGGTGGACAAAGGTTTTAGAGTAATATCAAATTCATGTGACCCATTGATTTATTTTTTAATCTATAGTAATATTTATCTATAGAAAAAAACATCCAATGAACCATGTATTCTATTCTTATCTCATGTTGAAGTTGATAATATGAAGTCTGTTGCTCACAAATTGGATATGATTTATACCCCTTAACAGTGTATCTAGAAAAATTTCCATTTGCTGGGAAGTCATTTATAGTAAACATAATTACTGCATGTAGGTGAAATTGTTCCATATTCTAAGAACCGTACATTATAATACCTTCATACCGTAAAAACATTATATCATTAATTAGTGGTGAAAAGAAAACAAAGATATAATTTACATGATATTTGGGTCCATAAATCATTATACTCAACATGATATACTTCCTCTTCATACAAAATTTAGGAGATAAGTTGTAAATTCCCAAAAAAGAAACTACGAAATATTTCCACTAATAAGGATTTGATATGGATTCATTCCAGTTATTCATAGTCCAATTCTATGATTTCTAACAACATGTTCAAATGTAGGAAACTGTTGATCAATTTTCTTCCAATATAGACAATCATCTAGATAAAAAAATTACAATCACATATATGATCATATATATACCATACTACCCTTTTTTATCATTTGAATTCACTAATAAATATTTCAAACAATTAATTTTAGGAAGATACAAAATTACCTTACGAGGAGTCTCTGTAATAGTTAATCTAGCCTATGATTTTTATTTCAACTTATACTGAGATGTCTGACATTTAGGAGACACTAAAAAACTTCCATATTTTTTCCTATATTGTACATAGTAATTTGGGAATTCAAGTATCATATTGGACCCCAAAACCATATGGAATAATATTTTAATTGTATTATAATGTGAGTATGAAATATAGTTGTCTTTAGGATATATGTCTTCCTACATCTGTAGAAAGTCTATAAAAATCTTGTCACTCAATCCATTTCCACTTTTAAGTTAATCATTCTTAACATCGTTGATAAAACAATAGATTCTATAAAACCTGGATACAATGGTTTTGATGCATCCCCATATAGACTCTCAATTATTTGTTCATTCAGAATTTCATCTACATCAATATCACGAATGATTTATTCAATTTGACAAGACATATCATCTTGAAAATCATCATCCTCGATAGATCCTGAATTCTTCCCAGTTTCACATTTATTAATATAATTGATTTAAAGAAGATTAAAACCATGAAAAATTAAATGATCTTTTATATATATTATTTTCAACCTTTTCATATTTATATATTTCTTGCATAGATAGAAAAACAGGTTTTTCTTTGGAATATTTCATTTAGAAAATTACAAAAAATCATCAAATCCCTCCATATATTAATCACATGTTTACAGTACAATAATCTATATTAAAATAATGGTTGTTTATAAAAAGTATCATAAATTAAAAATAATCTATATATATTTTGAAATATAATTTCAAATATACTTTTATAAATGACAATAAAAAATACAATATAATATTTCACAAATAAAATAAAGACAATATAATTGATAAACAAATGTATCACTTTAACAAATTTAATTATCATTATTTCATGAAAAATCATAATGTATCAAGCAATTAGCATGATGATCTAAATATATATTACCAATTACCCATATTAAAACTCCATAATCCAGTATACCAATAAAAAACCAAATCAAAATGTAGATAAAAAACGTACCTTAGAAACACATTAGTTTGTAAATTTCCATTATTTATACATTGAGTTCATAAAATCATCATTTAATCAATCCTTAATCTCAAAAAAATCATACATCAATTAAAAGACATATACACAAATAATGAGAATTGAAAATAAAAATAGCTATGAAATGAAAAATATTAGAGGAAATAGATATCATTTTGAGAAAATAATCTAGAACAACATTCATTATTTAAAACACACAATGGATGAATAGATAATAAAACAAAAAATGCAAATATTTACTAGAAAGGGGACGAACTAATAGTTTAATATAATGGAAATATGGTATTAGGAAAGTGAAAGTGGTGGAATGTGATAGCTGAGGGTGGATGATAGTGGTATGGCCCATAGAATGAGATTTTAGGGCACCAGATCAAAGAATAAAGGGTTAGGGTTCCACACATGAGAGAAAAGGAATAGATGTTGTGAGAAATAATGAACCCAAAAGGATTAGAATAGATGTTTAATAAAGATTTTAATTTTTTACCACATTAGATATTTAATAAATGATATTAAAAAACCATTTATCACATCATTTATCTAACAATATATGTGATAAATTAAATTTTCAACATTGATTATTGTATAACTGATGCTGAAAATAAACACCAAATTTTTTTTTTTCGCATTGGTTATTAAATAATAAAAATGATAAATGCATCAGTTAAATTTATTTTATACTACTATCGGATTTGAGTTTGTGATGTGTGATTTGAACTAAATGGTCGATTTTAAACTAAAAACACACTGTTTGAGTGATATCAAGAAAATAATGTATTAAATTAATATGTGGTGAATCCCTACATGTCAAAAATAATTTATTGATAATTTTTCTAAAATATAATGACAATATGTGTGTGTCTTCTTTATTTTCAATGAGTGACAAACGTTTTAACTAAAATATCATTTTCAAAATTAAAAACATTCTCATAGAATGACACGTGGAACAACATGTATCATATTAATGAGTGGTCAATTTATATATGTGAAAGATGATGTATGAATCATTTTAGTTAAATATCAGGACAACATGAGTGTGTTATCACTATATTTAGTTAATGATACTTGTTTTTAACTAAAATTTCATTTTTAAACTGAAAAAATTTTCTTTTAGTCATACTGAAAACACTGTGTGTTAGAATGATGTGTGGTTGATTACTACAAGTCATAAACCATGTATAAGTAATTTTCCTATAGTTTCAAGACCTTTTAAGTGGTTTTTATATTTTTTAGTGATTGATTCTTATTTTGAAAAAAAAAAGACACATTTAAACTGAAATCACACACTTTGAGACATACTGAGTGCACCATGTGTCAGATTAACATGAGACTAATTTATATATGTGAAAAATTATTTATTGATTTTTTTCCTAAAATATAATGAAAATATATGTTTTTTCCTCAGTTTTTAGTGACATTTTTTTTCAACTGAAGTGTATCTTTTAAATAAAAGCACACACTTTCAATCATATCAGCCACACTCTGTGTTAGATTAAAATTGAAATAGTTCATATACATAGAAACGATTTAGGATCATTGTATAAAATTATCATGATAATGGAAGAACGTTTGATCCATTTTGATCATGTGAAGATTTTTTAGAACTAAAATGTCAATTTTAATTGAAAACACACACTTCCAACCATACTGGTAACATTTTGTGTCATATTGACATGAATTTAATTCATACACATAAAACATTAATTATGGATCATTTTTCTTATTTATTTTGACTACCCAAGTATGTTTCTCATTTTTTAGAGAGTGACACATGTTTTGAACAAAAAATATGTTTCTAAACTAAAAACACAAAATTTATATCATACAAGGAAGTTCATGTGTCTAATTGACATGTGACTAATTCCTAATTATCACCAATGATATATGGATTGGTGTCTTAACATTTCAAGACAATCTGAGCATGAATTATCAGTCTTTGGTATGTGACACATGTTTTGATCTAAATTGTCAATTTTAAACTAAAAACACACACATTTAGTTATACTAGGACCAATGTGTGTCAAATTAATATTTAGTCAAATCATATATAAATAAAATAACATATTTACCATTTTACTAAAATATCTATACAATACATGTATTTTTATCTATTTTTAGTAATTTAAACTCATTTTTAACTAAAATTACATTTTAAAATGAAAACATGGACTTTAATACATACCAGGAACACAATGTCTCCAATTAACATGAGAATTATTTCTAAATGATTTAAACCACCAATACTATAATTAAAATTGATGCATGAATCTCAAAATCCATTATGAACACTTAGTCTTCAATTTTAAGGCTTGATGAGAGAGTTGAATGTCCTATATGACCATGATTTATGAAATCTTGATCCTTCCATAGAGAAAGAAGACGAGTTTCAAAATTTACCCACATTAACTAAAACTAATATCTGGGAATACCCCATCACATATTGTTATCTTAAATAGCCCTAGATAGTTTAGATCGAGTCCCTTCTCCCACAAATTCCATTTAAACTACATATACAAGTTTCTTAATAGATGTTGTAGTTTCCATATTTGTTGCTTGAGGATTCCCCTGATGCATTTTTGGGTTTCTTGTGTTGGTGAATTTTAAAACTTTTAATGAGAGTATCCATTATCTTAAACAATGAAATATCATTATCATTGAGATAGTTTATTTTATTGGATTAATATATCATACTTAAATGGGGAACCATGGGAGGTGTTATATTTTGAATGTCATTGACCTAAAAACTGGTGAATGAGGAGATGAGAATGAGAAAAGGATGGTTTAGAACCAAAATAGAAAGTTAATTCCAGTTTGGGATCAAATAATAAGAAAATTTAAATGGATAAAAACATATTATAAATTTTCAAATTAAATGAGATCTTAAATTTGTCTGAAAAGGAATTGGTCCATAACTGGAATTAAGAATCTATTTTAATCCTTAAATGTCATTTATAATATGAGAATTAAGTCATCATATGGGGATTTTTATTTGGGATTGTTGTGACACAATAATTTCACAAAAAATAATGGAAAGGTAAAAAAATAAAATAAAACTAGGGGTTTGTTTCACAAAGAACAAAGGTTACAATAATCCCCCTCTTGGATAATGTATGGAAAGCCGGAGTGTGGTATGTTTGGCTTCCATTAGGTGTGGGATCTAACTCTAATCATATTACCATTAAGAGTATGCCCAATCTTTTATTCAATCCATATTTTGTGTTTCCATTAATATATAATAATGTTCCAATAAAACTAACACAATTATTCAAATCTACATGCCCAACATGAATGTTATGTTTTTCCTCATTATATCTCCAATATGGAACCTAAAAAAATATTGATTATTTATTTCAAATATTTCTACTATTACTATATATTTTTTCTTTCTAAATGCGACATCAATGTTTTACCCTTTCAAAATATTGATCAGTGGACACGGGTTTTTAAGAAATACCAAATTCATGTGATCCATTGAAGTTATTTTTAATATTCAATAAGAGTGATAAATAGACAAAAAACTATGATGACCCATGTATAATATTTTTCTCCAATTTTTTAGTTGATAATATGAAGTCTATTTCTTACAAATTGAACAATATATATGCTCTTTAACAATATTTCTAGAAATATTTCCATATGTTGGTAAGTAATTTATAGTGAAAATAAGAATTTCATGTAGGTGAAAATGTTTTACTTCATAAGTATTGTGGACTATTATACATTCCTTGAAGAAAATATTCAAATCATCTGTTAATGGTGATAAGAAAACATTAATATAATCTCCAGACTATTTCGGATCAACAATATTTATACACAACATGATGTATTTATGCTTCATGAAATATTATAGAGATAAGATGTAAATTACTAAAAAATAGTCCAGTAACAATTTTTTATAATAAGGAATTGATATTTATTCAATCCATCAATGAATATTCCAAGTATGAGATTTCAAAATTCATTTTGAATGTGGGAAACTATTGATATAATTTCTTCCACCATGGATAATCAGCTAGATGATATAACTTCCCATCACATATATTCTCATATACATTCTATATTAACCCTTTTTCATCATATTAATTTGTAAATAAACATTTTAAACAATTAAATATAGTATGATACAAATTTTAATTGAAAGGATTCATTGTAACTATTAAACTAGCCTATTATTTTTCTATCAACGAATACCATGACATACCACATTTAGGACACTTGGAAAAAATCTTTGTATTCCTTCCTATATAAAACACAGACATTTAGATTGGAATGTATCTTGTTATACCCAAAACCAATCTGGAATAATATTTATCATTGTATTATAATGTGAATCTATAAGATCATTTTTATTAGGAAGTATGTCTTTCAATAGTTTTAGCCACTCTATAAAAATGTAGTCCCTACATTAATTTTTCACATTCAAGTTAATAAATCATAACACCATTGATTTTTTTTAAAATTCAATAGAAACTAGATACAATGGTTTTTATAATCACCACATAGTTTCTAAATTATTGGTTTGTTCTCAATTGAATATTATTCAATATCATGAATCACAAAATCAATTGATCAGACATATCATTATGAAAATCATCATCATTAATACATCCTGATTTCTACCCTGTTTCCCCATACTAAATCTAATGGATGTAACTCCGATTAAAACCATGATAAATTAAATGATAAATTTTATCTTCTTTTTTATCCTTTTTATATTTAAAAACTTCAATCATGGATAAAAATAGGTTGTTTTTTAGTACATGTCATTTAGAAAATTCATAAAAAGCATCAGTACTATCCTCATATTGATCACTTATTTTCAATACATAAATCCATATTTGACACATTATTATATATAAAAAATATCATGAATTTAAAAAAAGTAATATATATTTCGAAATATAATTTAAAATTTACTTATATATATAAAAATAAAAAAATACTATAAAAGTTTTCACAAATAAATAGAGCCAAACATATTTGATAAAAAAATCATCACTTTAACATATTTATTTATCATTATTTCCAAAAATATAAAAATGTATCATGAAATCAGTATGATTATCAAAATATTTTTTTTAATACTCTATATTCAAACTCCATAATCCACTATACCTTCAAAATGCTTGTTTACAATGTAGATAAAAAACACACCATAGACACACATTAACTACTAAATTAACATTATTTCTAAGATTAATTCATTAAATAATAAATTAATCAGTCCATAATCTGAAGAAACCATAAATAAATTAAAATATACCTTATATAAATGAATAATAATATCTGAAAATTCAAATAGTATAGAGATGGAAGATATTAGCGGCATTTGTGATCATTCAAGAAAACAATCCCAAAACAACATTCATTAATTAAATCACACCATGTATTCATGTAGAATTGAAATAATAAAAACAAAACACAATTATATCCCAAATGTGGGATGAATTAAAAGTCAAAAATAATGGAAATATGGAAAAGAGAGAGTGAATGTGGTGGAATTAATCAACTGATGGTGAATGACAGGGTAAGGCTAGCTTAATGAGATTTGAGGCCACCTGATCAAAGAATGAAAGGATAGGGTTCCACAAATGAGAGAAAAGGGATTGATATCATTAGAAATAATGAAACCTAAATGAGTCAAAACAATGTTATATAATAATTTTAACAATTTATCAAATCAGTTATTTAATAACTGATGTGAAAAAACATATATCTCATCAGTCATCTACTAACCAATGTGAAAAATTACATTTTTAAAAGTGGTTATTACATAAAAAATGTTTAAAAGAAATAACACATATTTTTTACTTTAGTTATTTGATAGTCAATGTGATAAATTATTTTCCTTAAATTTATTTTTTAATAGTGTTAGGTTTGAGTATGGGAAGCTTGCTTCGAACTAAATGGTCAGTTTTAAACTAAAACCTCACCCTATTAGTTATATCAGAAAAATCATATGTCAGATTAAAATGTTTTAATCTCTTGAATGTCACATATGACATATGGATCATTTTTCTAAAATATAAAGACAATATGACTCTTTTTTCTCCATTTTCAGTGAGTGACACGCGTTTCATTGGAAATGAAATTTTTTAAATTAGAAATATACACTTGGATACATTCTAAGCACACCATGTGTCAGATTATAATGAGGTTTATTATTATATTTAAATAAATATTTATGGATATTTCTCCTTAAATATCATGAAAATATGATGATTTTCACTCTGTTTTTAGTGAGTGACACACATTTTTAACTAAAATACAAATTTTAAACCAAAAAATGGTCTTTGAGTCACACCTAATACATCGTGTGTTAGATTTACATGTTGTTGATTACTACATGTCACAAATGATTTATAGTTAATTTTACTAATTTATCATGAACATAATTTTTTTTATTACAACACTCTCAGACATTATAGTATGTTTTTTATCTTTTCGATAACATGCATCGCATGCAACACCGAGTTTCAATGAAACCATGATATTCTGTTAATGTTATTATTTAAGATAAAATTAACTCAGATATGCTAAATTGGTATTTATTAATAGGATTAAATATCATATCAAAATAAGTTATTTAATTCATAGGTTACCAAATAATTAAAAGTAAATACGAAACTTAATTTAATATAAAGGAAATGGTTTTATAAAAACTATTAATATGCACCAAATGTGTTTTATGAAAAAAAAAATTAAATTAATTACTATTAGTGATTTATATTAATTAAGATTATATGTAATATATTCAATTTTATTTTTAAAATTCATCCTATGTGTCTTCTAGAAATGATATAAAAATAAATCTAATTTTTAAGAAAAAAATCCATATTTTGAAAAAGGAAATTTTACCGCCTTTTAATGGTTCACTTGTTTTGAATATAATTTATTTTATTCAATTTTATAAATTATATTTGAAATAATTAGATTCTTATTTTAAAGAGGAATATAAAAAATTACTTTGTTTGAATTTATGGTATTTTTATGATAAGTTTAATGTTTTGATGAAAAATAAAAAATACATAATTTTAATTAAAAACAACTTTTTCATTCAAATAATTTGTACTTTTAAGTTATATTATTGATTTATTTTAATGTTTAATTAGAAAAATAATTTATTAGTTAGTCCAATGATGGTTATTACAATCAATTTCACATTGAATTTTTATATAACATCTTTTCAATCTTATGATTGTTTTCACTTTAAAAACATGTTTTCTTGTTCCATCATTGAGATTAATTTTGAATTATTTAGTAAAAAATATGTGTTTTGAATTTTGGTAAATGGTTTCCATAATTGTAATCATCATGTTCAAATTATGCGGATAGTTTTCTTTTTTTTTTGTTAATGTGAATAGTAACATTAATAAATTTTTTATTAACACGTTTCATGGTAAATAGAGTAATAAAGGATAGAAATAATATTGTTAATAATTTAAAATTACCCTAAAATTTGTCTAAATATAATTAGATGAGTGGGTGATAACCAAAATTATATTTAGGGAATTATTATATCCTTTTGGAGCCACTTGGATGAGTGTATGGAGTTTATTATATTTTATTAAATCAAAAGTTAAAGATGTTATAGTCCTATGTTTAATAAAAATATAAAATTTTATTATAGGGTTATATAGAATATAAACTCTAATATTAATAGTAATTTTAAATATAAAATATTTTTCTTCATCCTTATAATTTAATTTTAATTTTTAGGAATTATATAACTACCTTAAAGGATTACACAACATGATGCAGTAATTGTATAATTGATAGAAATATCAAATAAATGATATAAAAAATATTTAAATAATTAGTATTTGAGATAATTAATATCATCCAAAAAGTTTATATATGATCATGAAATATTAGGGATGTGTTAAAGTATTTTTTTCTATGTTATCTTATGTATTAATATTTTTTAAATATTGTTGAAATTAATTGCATCAAAATTGACATTAATGACACTTTAAAATAAATATTAGTTTATTAAATCAAATAAATTCCATAAAAATATTAAATTCTTCCAAATTATTTTATAGGGTTTATAATGTAATAAATTACTCATTTATTTTTATTTAGTAATATTATAGTAACTTTATTAACCCTTAAAGAGTAAAACTCCATGTTGTCATGTTAAGAGTTAAATGGTTTAACTAAGGGTTAAATCCAAGAGATAAGGATATTAGCTTATAATAAACTTGTATTAAGTTTTTTTGAAAGGATTTAGACCCATAATAATCTTATATTTTAAATAACTCACTTTGGAACAATTTTTAATTGAAAATTAATTTACATTAATTTAATATTTTTGAGGGGTTCCAAAAGATCACCCACCTCAATTATAAAAGGGAACCTCCTCCCTCACTTATTCACACAACTTTCATACATCTAACTAGATAAATTTAATTCCTATTTATCCTTCCAATAACATTATCCAATTTTATGGGGTCATTTTTTTCCAAAAATACCAACTCTATACCCCTTAAGGAGAGATCTATAGGAAGTCCACTGAAGAAGAGGTAATTATTTTACCAACTAATTCCGGCTTGTTTCTTCTATTAATGTTTTCTTTCCATTATATAGTATCAAATAAAGTGTCATATAAATTACAATATTTTATTATGACTATGTTACAACGATATTAATCCTTTTATCCATCCCACAAAAAATGAAATCATCATGAATGCGTACGTACGACTTACCGTCTTCATTCCATTGTGTAATTTGTTTTTAATAACCAATTTATTTGGATAGGAATGATGATGTATAAAATAGATATAAATAATAAATATTTCATGTAATTTATTCTTTATAATTAACATACCATCCAATTATTCACCATTTCACCATTAAGGGAATGATATCATCCCTCGTGTATACATATGACATATCATCTACATGAAATAATGAGATTCATTTTCCATGATAACCATTAAAGAATTAATGTAAAAATTTAATGACGGGTAAATATAATATTTATGAAATAAATATCATTGTTTATATTAAGTATGTATATCCTATGAGTAATATACAAGACTTACATGACTAAACATGCATAAGAAAACGAACTAGTTAACACCTGAATAAGGGTAATGGCCGAATATTATTAACAAAACGACATATGAAGATCATATAAGATATCATCAATATGTACATGGTTCTGGAATAAATTAATAACATGTTTTAAATAATTATATAGTATATTAAATCACATTCAATTAACAGAAACTACAAGGTAAGGTATTTTTGTCTCAATATTATTTTAGAAGGACACATGCCTTATACACTACTCGCTTCCTTTGTGTGGTGTATATTATGACCATGAATGAATTTGATGAATATTATTATAAATATTATGATATTGTCATATCTATATAGTTTTATTTTTTTAATGGGGAAAAAAATTCTACTAATTATAAAGTTATAAGGTTTAATTTCATAATCTCATTATTTTTCAGAAATTTTAATACGTAAGTATATGATGGGGAATATTTATCATCCACATCCATATTTATTAAAAATGTTTTCCATCATATTTTTAATATTATCCTAAAAATGTTTAAATTATTTTTTCACATGTTTATATTTTAAAATAATGGGTTTAATGGAATATTTTTGTCATTTTTCAAACGAGGTACTTTATGATCTTTAAAAAAACGGACAAATTTTTTTTTCAACTTATACGGCTTGAGAAATTATTTACATACTTCATGACACCTTAATGTCTTGATGGTTTCATTACATATTTAAATTATTATTTTCAATTAAAATGTTTCCTTTTATAAATTAAATGATTTTAGACAAATTAATTCAACGTAAAGAGGTAATTCATCTCAAGAAATTTTTAATGAATTTTTTATAGTATTTTCTTCTATGTCAACATCCTTTGTTTAATTTTATGATTCTTTAAGGATTATCTATTATGATATCATCTAACATATTTTACTATGTTATTTATGATCAGTTTCACTGTTGATGTGCTATTATAATACCATTCATGGTTTATGATTAAAATATTCACATTTTGTAAACTGTATTTCAATAAAAATGTTTATGATGTTTATGTTTTAACCTTTTCCTAGGATTAATACATTGGACATAGTAAGTGATGGGTGGGGACCGATATATACACTTGCTATATTAGTAGGTCTCATGAGAAAAACTATTTTGGGTATTGGTTGAGGCCTTACCCGTTTATGTATACTGTCTTGGCCGAAGCTTTGATAATATGTTTTTGATGTAAGACTTTATGCATTCCCTCATCATGAGATCCATTATTGATATTCCGTGATATTATTAAAATAATATAATATACATGTTATTATTTAAATATAATTATATTATTTTCATTTATTCTTTCTATATTATTCTAAAAAATATGTTTAAATGGATTGTGTTTTAGTTATTTACCATGACATAATGTTTATGTTGATTTATTCATAATAGATTCCAATGTACGCTTAACCTTACTAAGCTTCCAAGTTACCCCTTTATTTTTATTAGGTTTTCTCAATAGTCAAAGATATATATCATGATTAATATGTAGGGTTAATGTAGGAGAATATTGGTGCTCTCAAAGGATTGAATATATTTTATTTTATAGTTTCAATTATAATGTAGGTTTCAAATATGTAATTTGGATTACAGAACTGTTAAATTGTTAAATCCATTGGAATTTTTTTCTTATATATATTCCAATTTAACAATGTAAGGAACATGATCTGGATTACTAGGGTCAGGGTTGTTATAGTTGGTATCAGATAATGTTTAGTAGAAACCTTGAGAACTGGATTTAGGAAAACATAGATTAGAGCGTGAAACACTATGACAGAAATTAGAAATATATTAAAATAAACCTAGTATATGATTTAGAGATTAGTTATAAATAAATCTTCAATTTTGGTTATGTGATACACTAGTTTTGAGAATATACATTAGTTTTATAATGTTTTGATCTAATCTAGTGTACACTATTTTTTTTAGAAATGGCGCATATTGGAAGAAATGGATACTCTATCAATGCACATAATCTATGTAGTTATTTTCATCCTATAAAAAACAAAGATATTGGATATAGAGCTGAAACAGGTTCTAAAAAACTTATAATTATATTGGTACAATTGAATTAGGATTTAAACAATTACCTTACTAATATGGATAATCTAGACCCACAATGTAGAGGAACAATGTTTGACCACTCCATGAGACAAAAACCTCCATCATATATTTAGAATATGTATCCATTTGTAGCCGATCAATGTATATGTTCCATAGAAAAGATATTTTTCACTTTTTAAAGTAATGAAAGGGAGAAGGTTATCATGTAAATTTATCATCTCTTAGGATATATAGATAAATAGTTGTTACTAATTCAAAACATGAAGGAGGGGGGAGAAATAGAAAACATTAAATGGAATGAATTTAAGAAAAATTTATTAGAAAAAAATTTCCTTAAGAACAAAGAGAATATATGGAGAGAATTATCTTGAATCTAAGACAAAAGGATGATGAAGATTTTTTCTAAATATAAATCCAACATTACAAGATTAGCAAGGCATACTGCCAATTATGAATATAATTCAAAGATAATGATCGATTGTTTATTTAATGGGTTAAATACATTTCTAAAAAAGGAACTAGTATCCCAACATTTATCAGTATATGAAGATATAGTATCATGTTTAATCGTGAAAGTGAAATAATTATCTATATATTATAACATTAAAGAAATGTAAGAGAAGAATAGAATGGTAGAGTAAGAGATGGATAAAGGGAAAAGGGAAAAAAGGATTTTACCACATGTGATAATTGTGGGAAAGAACACCCTGGTACTTGTCTCAAGGGAATAGGGGGTTTTATAAGTGTACAGAGAAAATTCACCAGGATCATAATTGTAAGGGAAATAAAGAAGCATTGAATGTTCAATGTCTCAACTTTATGGATATGGGACACTATATAGATGAATGTACCAAGCGTCATTGAAATATATATCAGAAAAAGAAAAGGGTTCCATGTCAAGATTAAGATATTAATATAGTAGAATATGAATAATTAATGTATTTTTGTTTTTTTATTCAAGAATTATGTCATTATAGGTATATGAATAATGAGATATATAAGGATTTTTATGCATCACTTATTCCTTACAGATTTGTAAGCATGCATGTTTTCATTAAAATT
Organism: Viscum album; assembly: GCA_963277665.1. Classification (NCBI taxonomy): domain Eukaryota; kingdom Viridiplantae; phylum Streptophyta; class Magnoliopsida; order Santalales; family Viscaceae; genus Viscum; species Viscum album. The sequence continues at coordinate 1,498,901,436 of OY728156.1, read as the reverse complement.
TTAAGGTGATGCTGATATTAAAATATTTTTTGTACATAAAAAAACAATGTGAATTAGGTTTTTTTAGTGAAAATATGATGTTAATTTGACTTTGTAAATTATGTGACCTTCCTTATAATTATTTAGACTGTGAATTTGGAAAAATGTATTTTGAAGGATTTTTAATGATGGAATGAATTATGTTGAGAAATGGATATTATTTATTGAGTTTAAGGTATGATTTATCATATTGGGTAACCTATGATAATCATTTTTGTTTTAGTAAAATTTTAAAATATGATAAATGACTTGTGGATATTCTGATTCATAAAAGTGCTTCATGAATGATTGTTTTGAACACTTCTTTCAAGGTGTAAGGGATGAAGTAAAAATAGATTAAAGACCAAAAAAGTATGGGATTATGATTATTCCATGGAATGAAATAATTTAAGTGATTAATATAATGGAAAAATGATCCTTTAACTCTAGGAATTTGTTTTGTAACAAAAACATTATACGTTTACCTTTTATTCTAAAAAAATGTTCTTTTAAAGGATCACAAAATTTTGGTTTTGTGATTGTTAACATTATCAGGACTATGTTCTCTATCACTCTCCATCAGAACATGCTAGTTAGTTTTGTGTTCCTTGTTCATGATTCCCTACCAGGAACCCTTTTATGTGTTATCTCAAATGACCTTCGCACATCCATTTATTTATTTTAATGTTGAAGTTTCATTAACCCTATATCTGATGTTGGTTTCATATAAAGGAATTTTCAAGTATCAGCCATGGATTTTCTATGTTTCATTTCAAATTATGAGGACTAAATTTTTTGATGGTGGGGAGAATCTAACACCCCAAAATTTTATAGTGTGTCTTTTTTTATCTTTTTGATATCTCACATTGTACGCAACACTATGTTTATAGAAAACCCTGATATACTATTAATATTATTGTTTAAGATTAAATTGTATTCTAAATGTTAATTTTTTTAAAATAATAGGGTTAACTATCATATAAAAGTATATTATTGAATTCATTGATTAGTAAATAATTAAAAATAAATATAAAACCCAATTTAATATAATTGGAATGATTTTATAAAAACTATTATTATGTGTCAAAGGAGTTTTATCCTATTAAATTAAATTAATTATTATCAGGGAATTATATTAATTAAATTTATATTTATTATTTTTAATATAATTTTTAAAATTCATTTTCTATTTTTTCAATACATGATAGAAAAATAAATCCAATTTTTACGCATAAAAATCCATATTTTTATAAAGGTAGTTTTATATCCTTTTAATGGTGAACTTATTTTAAATACTGATTTTCACACATTTGTAAATTCTATTTTGAAAGATAAACTTCTTCTTTTAAATTATAATAAATTTTTTTTACTTTGGTTGAATTTTCGGTATTTTTCTAATAAGTTTCATATTTTGATTAATAGCAAAAAGATACTAAATTTTAATTGAAAATATATTTTCTTTCCAAATAATTTATATTGTTTTATTATATTTTAGATTGGATTTAAAGTATAATTCGATCAATTTTTTTAATTTATCACAGTTTTTGTTTCATTAGAATGAATTTCACATTGATTTTTTATATAACAAAATTTCAATATTTTGAACGTTTTCACATTAAAAATGTGTTTTATCATTATTCCAATAGGATTAATTTTTAAATAATTACTGAAATTTTTATCTTTTTAATTTTAAAATATAGATTCCATATTTGAAATCAGTGTGTTTAAATTATTTAAATGGGTTTTATTTATTTTATTTATATTATTAATAGTAAAATTAAGAATTCATTTATTAATATGGTTAAAGCTAAATTGAGTAATTGAGGGTATAAATAATATTATAAATATTAGAAAAATACCCTAACACTTTTCCACATTTCATTTCATGAGTTTTTAGTGACCAAAATAATCCTTAGTCCATGATTACAACCTTTTTAAGCAACATGGATAATTGTACGAAATTTAATATATTTTATTAAATGTAAAGTTAAAGATGTAATACTCATATATTTAATAAATATATCATTTTAATATTGAGTTATATAGAATATAAACTCGACTATAAATAATAATTTGAAATTTGAAATATTTTTATTCACCATTATAATTTATTTTTAATTTTTAGGTAATAAATAATTACCTTAAAGGCATAAAAATGATGATTAAGTAATTGTATAATTAATAGAAATAACAAATAAATGATTTTAAAATTATTCAAATGGTTATATATATTTTTTAATTAATAGCATAAAAGAATTTTATATAAGTTTTTGATATGTTAGAGACATATTACATGGGGGTTTCAATGTTATATTGTGTATTGATATTTTCTAAAAAGTCAAAAAATGAATAGTGTGAAAATTGACACTAATGATACTTTAAAATAAATAATATTAAATTAAATGGTATAAAATTAATAAATAAATAAAAACCATCCATATTATTGTTTCAATGTTTATAATATCTTCCATGACTCATTTATTGTTATTTTGGCATTTTATTGTAAGTATATTAACCCTTAAAGATTAAAAATCTAAGTTGTCGTTGTAAGAGTTAAAGGGTTTTACTAAGGGTTAAATCCAAGATATAAGGGTAAAAATGTGACCTAAACTTGTCTAAAATGTTTTTATTCAGATAATTTGAATAATACTCATCTTATCATAGAAATAACTAACTTTTTATCCATTATTTTTGAAAATTAATTTATATTAAATGAATATTTTTTGGGTTTCCAAATGTGTCCCTCACCATAGTTTTAAAAGGGAATATCCACAATAAATTATTTAAAAAACATTGATCATTTATCTTAAATAATTCCTAAAAATTTATCCTTGAAACATTCTTATCCATGTTAGGTATATACTAGTATTCCAAAAATTCAAACCCTATATCCCTTATGAAAAGATCTTAAGGATTTCCATCGAAGAAGAGGTAATTGTTTTACCAACTCATTCAAGTTAATTTATTATTATACTTCCTCTTCATGTGTTTCTTCCATTATAAAGTAAAAAAACAAAGGAAAATATATATTATGATATTTTATTATGATTATGTAAAAACCATATTCCATCTTTTATCCATACTTTGAAAAATGAAATCATCGTTCATGCATACGTACGACTTATCGTCTCTATAATATGGGGTAATTTGTTTTTTATCACCACTTTATTTTGATGTGTATGATTATATACATAATGGGTATAATTAATAAATATTACATGTTATTTGTACATTATAATTAACATAACATTCAATTCATTACCTTTTCACCATTAAGAGAATGATGTTGTCGCTCGTGTGTATGTATGGCCTATCGTCGACACGTTGAGATTCATTTTCCATGATAACCAATCAAGAGTGATTATAAAAATTTATATGATGAGTAAATATAATATTTATGAACTTAATATCATTATTTATATGAAATATTTATATCTTATTCATAATAAACTATACTTACATGAAAAAACATGCATATGAAAATGAAGTAGTTAACACTTGAAACAAGGGTAATAGTGAAATATTTTTAGCAAAATGATATAAGAAGATAATATGGGATATCATAAAAATTGATATGGTTCTGGTATAAATTAATAACATGTTTTAAGTAATTGTATAGGATGATAATTCCTATTAAACTAAAGGAGAGTACAAGGTAATATATTTTCATCTCACTATTATTTCTGTGGGACACATGCCTTACACAATACTTGCTTCTTTTGAGTGGTGTATATTCTAGACATGAATTTGTTTAATGAATATTATTATTACTATTATGAAATTTTCATATCCATATAATTTCATTTCATTCATATGGAATATTATTCTACTGATTATAATGTAGTAATGGCTAATTTCACAATCTCGTTATTATTACAGATTGTTTATACGTAAGTATCTGATGAGGAATATTTAACATCTTTGTATATGTGTCTTAAAAATGTTTTCCAAAATATTTTTACTATTATCCTATAAATGTTTAAATTATTTTTACCCATGTTTTAATTTTTATAATTTTTTTTGAAAGTAAACTTTTTTCATTTTCCAAATAAGGTAGTTCATCACTTTTTCAAAAAAATTACAGAAGGAATGTTTTTTTTACCTTATAAGAAATGAGAATATTTTCCTTCAACATGTAACATTAATTTCTTGTTTCTCCCATTACATGTTTAAATTATTATTTTTAATGAATTTTTTTTCTTTAAAAAATATAGGGATTTTAAATAAATTAATTCATTGTAAAGAAGAAATTTCCTTGAAGAAATTTTTTATTATTTTATTAGAGTATTTTCATCGATGTCAACATCCTTTGTTGAAGATTATGTTTTATTGAGGTTTATATGTTATGATATCCTCTAAGATATCTTTTCTAGTGATTCGTAATTAGTTTTACTCTGGATGTGTAATTTTTATATAAATGATGGTTTGTGGTTAAAGTATTTGCATTTCGTATGCTTGGTTTTCAATAAGAATGTTATGTTGTTTATGTTTCACCCATTTTATATGAGGAATGAATTAGAATTAGTATGTTAAGGGTGGGTCTGATATAGTCCTAAGATGCATTATTATGTCCCATGAGAGAATCTAGTTTGGGTATTGGTAGAGACCTTACCCATTTATGTATGGTGTCTTGGTCGAAGCCATTACGGTATGTGTATGATGTCTGAGATTATGTATTACCTCATTATGATATAAGTTATTGATATTCCATGCATATATTCAAATATAATAATATCCATGTGATTATTTATATGTAATTATATGGTTTTCATTTATACTTTCCATATTATGGTCAACAAATGGATTTTTTTTTATTATATATCATGAAATAGTGTTTATGCTGATTTATTCATAATAGCTTCTATTGTATGCTTACCCTTATTGAGAATCAGAGATCACCCCTTATGTTTTATATTTTTATTGGATTCTAATACGTATATTTGATTAACATACAATGTTAATCTAAGATAATATTCATTCTATCAAAGTATTGACCATTTTGTGTTTTATAGTTTTAATTATAATATACATTTCACATATGTAATGAGGTTTCCATATTTGCTAAAATGATCTATCCTTTGAAATTAAATTCTTGTATCTATTCTAATTTAATGAAGTAAGGCACCAGGTCATGTATACTAGGGTCAGCATCATTATATTTATATATTTTAATGAGGGAAACACATTTTGAAAAAAATGTCATTTTAGAATAAAAACGCACAATTTGAGACATACTATGTGAACCATGTATCAGATTGAACCAAAAATAATTTACTTAAGTGAAAAATGATATATTGAATATTTTATTAAAATATGAAGAAAATAAAAGTGTGTTTTCTTTGTTTTTATTGAGTGATTCATGTTTTGGAAAGAATTTTCACTTTTAAATAAAAGCATGCACTTTCAATCATATCAGCCACACCATGTATTAGATTAACCTGTAGATAGTTCATACACATAGAAATGATTAGGGATCATATTCTCTTGTATCCGTAGAATTGGATCACGTTTGATTAGTTTTGATTATGTGAATTGTGTTTTGAACTAAAATGTCACTTTTAAGTAAAAACACACAATTCTAATCATGCCTGTCAAACCATGTGTTAGATTGTCATGAGGTTAGTTCATACACATAAAAAATGTTTTATGGATCCCAATGCATCGATAAAATTAGAGTATGTTTTCTCTATTTTTATTGAGTGACACATGTTTTGAATTAAAATGTTATTTTAAACTAAAAACACACACTTTATATTATACCAGAAATTCCATGTGTCTGATTGACATGTTACCAATTCCTACATTTCATAAATGACGTATGGATTTGTGTCCTAAAGTACCAAGAAAATATGTGTGTTTTTCTAGGTTTGGGTATTTGAATCATGGTTTGAACTAAATGGTATATTTTTTTAGCAAAAATTAACACTTTGAGTAATACCAAGCACCTCAAGTGTGAAATTAATTATCTGTCAATTCCTATATGTGAAAAAAACTTATTGATAAATTTACTTAAATATAAATAAAATAATTTTTTTTCTCTATTTTCAGTGAGTGACACACTTTTTTAAATAAAATTTCATTTTCAAATTGAAAACACGCACCTTGACATATACCAGGAACATTATGTGTCAGATTAATAGGCGTTTAATTCCAACATATCAAAAATTATGTATCAATCAATTTTTAAAATTTAAATAAAATCTAAATGTTTTTTATCAATTTTTAATGAGTAACACTTGTTTTAACTAAAATAAATTTTTTAATTTAAAAAAACCACATAATGTTATTCTAGGAACACCATATGTTAGATTGACGTGTGGTTGATTCTAACATGTCACAAATGATGCATTGATAATTTTCCTAAGGTATCAAGTCTATATGAAATTTTTTTCTTAGTTTTTGAGTGATTGAAATATTCTTTGATCTAAAATGACAATTTTAAACGGAAAACATGAACTTTGATTCATAATGAGGATGACATGTGTCATATTGACATGAATATGATTCCAACATCTCACAACTATTTTTTAGATTATTTTCTATAAGTACAAGGATAATCAATGTGAGTTTTATTGTTTTTAGTGAGTGTAATAGGTTTTAAATCAAAATTTAATTTTTAAATAAAATCATTCTTATTCAATTATATCGTCCACATTATGTGTCATATTGATGTGTGGATGATTCCTAAACATAAAAAATGAGTTATGGCTAATTTTTTGAAAGTATCAAGAAAAACTAAGAGCATGTTCTCTGTATTGAGTAACTGACACATGTTTTCAACGAAATTTTGACTTTAAAAAAATACAAACATTATGCCATACCGATGATACCAAGTATTAGATTGAGAAATATTTGATTCCTGCACATAAAAAATGAATTATAATTCCCTTTTCTAAAGTACCCAAATAATCCAAGTGGGTTTTCATAATTTTTATTAGGTGATGAATATTTTGATCTAAAATATTTTTTTTAAATAATAATATGAACTTTTAGTCAAATGTAGTAGAATTTGAATTCGATAAATAGACGATTGATTCATACATTTCTAAAATCACTTATGGACCATTTTTCAGAATTATTAAAAAAATATGAGTATGTTTTATCAGTTTTGAGTATGTGAAACATGTTTCAAAATAAATGGTATGTTTTAAACAAAAAACTTTTGATTTGAGATATACTGAGTGAAAATTGAGTTTATTTTTCCATTAGTCAATTCTTACATGTCACAAATTAATTATTTATAATTTTAATAAAATATAAAGGTAATCAAAGATATTTTCCTCTATTTTCACCCATTGATAGATGTTTTTAACTAAAATGTCATTTTTGAACTGAAAACAAGCACATAGAGTCATACTAGACATACCCTATGTTATACTAAAAAGTGGTCAATTAATAAATTTCAAAAATTATATATGGATCATTGTATTATAATATTAAGTTAACCAGAGTGTGTATTCTTAATTTTTAGTGAGTGATACTCATTTTTAACAAAAATATCATTTCTAAATGAAAATTTTCACATTAAGTCATGTCAGAAAAATATGTGATCGATTGATATGGGGTTGATTCCTACATGTTTCAAATAGTTTGTTACTCATTTACGTAAAATATGGAGACCAATAAAGTGTATCACCTTAACTCCCATAGCCTAGAGCTACTAGTTATTATACTAAATTGGAATAATGTACAAGGGATCACATCCTAAAGGATCATATAGTTTATTAGACTTGGGAGACTAGATAAATACATGATTCTCAAATTACATATAACAACATGGAACATAATACAATAAATCTTATGAAAGATTTATTATTTATTATAAAAAATCCTCAATTTCATATACAGATTCATTCCTAGAATTATGAGGAAAGGAAAACTTAATAAAGGGTGATATAGAATGCATAGTAAGAAAAATGATACAATAGAGGATATCATACAATAAAAATATCATGTATGAAATGTCCAAGATAAAAAATAATCAAATGTTTCATAAAAATAATACCATAAAATGTATGTAAGTCCATAAATAATGTAACAACATAACTAATCACATGGATAATTATAACTATTTTCATTATGAAGAAATGAATTACACTAGGCACAATAATCTTACCATCAAGGACTTGTTCTGAGGTAACATATGTAAACTTTTATGGCGTACCCCAAAAACCCAAACTTGTTTGTCTGATGATATTTAATGATGCATTGAAGGGATATAATGGCCCCCAAATATCACTTACTTAGTCCAATTAATTCATCATAGGAAAGGGGTGAAACATAATCAATGTACACATCTATATTGAAAAGATAGCATAAAAAATATTAATATTTCACTAATCAACAAACATAATAATAATACATCCAATGTAATATAGAGAATGGTATTAAAATATAACCTCCCTAGTAAAGGATAATATTAACAAAGTGAAATTAAAATAGATTAAAATATTTTTAAATGATTACAGAATATTTTATTGATGAAAATAAACTTTTAGTTTGAAATAACTAATAAAAAATATAAAAAGTTACCAAATATTAAGAAAAACATTTTATTTTAATATAATCATTTAGAATTTTATATAAAGCTTCAAAGCATTGAGTGGTTACGATGGTGGGAAATTTTTTTTATTGTGATATATGTTAAAATAAAATTTACTTTCATTCTTTTGTAAAAAAGAAAAAAAACATGGGTAAAAATGTCTAATATAAATCATTATAGAATCATAAAAAAATTCACAAATACATTTATCTGAAAATATAGACAAGGAAGAATAATATTCCCAATTTAGTAGAAAAAACAAAGCCAATTTTCCTTAAAAACATTATTTCAGTATCTAGAGTAATTAAAGAGAGGAAAATGAAAGGAAAATAGAAATTTTTTAGAAATAACCATATCATAATATAAATTATTTGGTTTAATATAGAAAGACCACATAATTACCCTAATGGAGACTTAAAAGTAAATAATCCAAAATAATGATGAGATTTTGAAATAAACCCTATCTTAGGTCCGACACGATTTGTATATAATTTTAGTCTCCTGTATAATAAATTTGAATTTACTATAATTTTATAACATAAACACATAAATATATATTAAATAATATATTATTCCATTATAAAAGATCAACACAAGTTTATTAATAGTTCTTTATTAAAATCATCGCTTCACAGTGATAACTGGTTCATTTTTGACATATGTTTATGTTGTTTAGTTTTAATAACTACATATTTCTCATGGTTCCATCACCTATAGGTTATTATTAATAATATAAATATCATATATACTCATTATAATTTTTTTTAATCATCCTTTAAAGGTAAATTTGGAGAAATGTATTAAAATATTCATATAGATAGTAGGACATACATATGCAGGGACAATGTTTTCACATTTCAATAGAAGAATCAAAAGAAAAAAATTAATAATTCACCTTTATATAATAAATTTTATATCATATATATCATATATGTCCATTAAATAAATCTTTACTACCATACTTTTAAAGTGTAAATGAAAAATGAATCTCGTCATTTTGTGGATGTGGTAGTCCACACATATGATCGAGTGATGTTATAATTTTCCAAAAGATTTGAAGGTAAGAAGGTAGTGATGATATTATAATTTAGAAATCATAATAATTTCATAATTATCATATATATTCATTTACTAATTAATTATAACTATCCACATAATGTTTTGATGAAAAATGTATTACACCACTCTGTGGAGATGGAAAGATATATGTACACATGAGTGATGTTTTTCTCCTTTAATAGGATGAAAATGAGATGAAAATTATTTTAACATAATAATTATAAAATACAGATATATTTATGATATTATATTTATTATTTTAGTGTGGATACGATATATTTAGAAGAAGTAGAATAAGAAATAAAATTGAAAAGGTTGTAAAATTAATTACATTCTCTTAGATTAATCACCCATGGATCTCCTATTAAGGGACATAGTGATTGTATTTAAGAAATAACAACATAAATAAAATGTTTATAAATAATTTTTAGAGATATCTTTCAAGGGTTGGTTGAGATAGATGGCTGAATATATGTGAATAATTGAGTGGAGGAGGTTCCCTTTTATAATTGAGGTGAGTGTCACACACTAGTAAAAAAAGGATTTATCACCTCAGTTATATTATAACCAACAAAAAAATGAATTATCTGGATTTATCACATCAGTTATTTTATAAATTAAGAGATAAAGAAATTTTTTACATCAGTTATAGAATAAACCACTTGATAAAGTGAACTTGATTGCTTTATCACAACAGTTATATAATAACCTATATAATAAATAATTATATCACGTTGGATATTGAAGAAATAATGTTGTAAATCATTTTATCTTATCAGTTATATAATAACAAACATGATAAATGTAATAAAAAACTATTTATCATGTCAGTTATTAAATAAGTAATGTGATAAATCATTTAAAATTTTTATGAAGTCCTGTTTCGAGTCATTCCTGTAACGACCCAAAGTTTCATTATTGGAAATCCCTCTTGATCTAATTAAATGTCTCTTTATGTTTATATAAAATGTCAACTTATTTGGTTTTATGTTAAGAATTTTGACCGTTTCTAATATAGTCGTTGAACAGTGATCACATGATTAGTATAAATATAAGACTTTAACAAATCCAATTTACTCAAACAAAGGAAGCGATGTCGTCATCCAGTAGAATTTTCCCATACGAAGCCCATTTATCAAATCTCGGAAAAGAGGTGGCATCCTTGGGCTTCGCCCTTGACCAAGCCCAAACTGAGCTTCATCATGTCAAGCTCGAACGTGACTGTCTACGGGAAAAGTGGAAGTTGATTGAAATTACCACTCGAGCGATGTTATCCGAGCCACCCCAAGAGTTTGTCACCATCGAACACCTTACCCTTAGGTCTTATGAGGCTGTTTTGAGGTTTTATGTAACAAATAAGTAGTACTATGTTCATGTACATTATTTTTGTATATAATAATGAATATAATTTCTAGTCATTTTTGATACATTGTAAATAGTTTTTAAAGCACAAATTGTGTTTTTAGTTATTATTTAATTAATAATTCTCTTTTATTAAATTAACTTATTTTTGAATTAAATATTATTTTAATAAAATATTATTATTATTAAATTAATTTATATTAAATATAAATGATCTTATAATTTTATGAATGCAATTATAATTTTTATTAATGTTTGAAAGCCATTTCTGTCAAAACCCGTGTATTTTCGATAAATGTATGTTTTTATTTTAAAAGTGAAAATTAACATATTTAGAAAACTATTTAGATAAAATAAATGTTATTTCTGGAATCAGGACGTCGAAATTATCCAACGGTGAATTTTTCATAATTTTCTGAGACAGTCTAATTTTTGGGTAAAAATTAAATACCGTTTAAATATATAATATGATTTATGAAATCATAATGAACCAATAGTGATGTAATAAAATACTATAATCTTTATGTTCAAAAAATATATGTTTTACCATTAAAATAATGTAATTTTGGGTTTGTTTGACATACTTTTCAAAGCATTAATGGACCCCTCAAGACTTATTCAACACCTGGCATTTTTAAATTAATTTCCATGGGAGTGTGACTCACCTCCACATAAGCAACCCTATTATTTTAAGAAGTTCGGACTTTGGCCTTATAAAATATTTTTTTCATCTTCCCTTTTCCAAAAGCCATGGGCAAAAACCATGGGATGGTTTGTGGTTTGGATTAATTTAATGTAAGGGGACCCAAACCTAAATAATAAAGAATTCCCTCACCTTTCCTATATAAACCCACCCAAGCTCCCACTTCCTCCTCACTCGAAGCCTTTGGAGTTCGTCCAACCTCTGCCCTACTCTCTCTATAATCCTCCCAAGGTGCCCCAATCTCCCAAGAATCCTCACTCAAGCCTTTGGAAGCACACTTCCAGGTAAGGGTTTTTTCTTCCTTTCTCATTTTTGTCCAATTTCCATTAAGTTGTTTTGCCCTTTTAATTTCAATTATGAATGTTGGGGTATGGTTTTGAACCTCACTCATACTGCCCTCTTTATGTTTCAATGATGGGAGACCCCTTTCTCTCTCATTAAATGCCTCCCATGTACACCTGTTACTATGCCGAAATTCTGAAAGGAACTTCTCTCTCCTCTTTTACATTCAAGCAATACTTTTGTATCATGAATCTAAATTCCATTAAAATTGTTGGTAAATGTATCTATATGACCTATTTACTTTCAATTACATGTAAATATGATGAGGAACCCCTTTCTCTCTCATCAACCTTTTTTATGAATTCTTATGTCACGTTGTTACGTTGCCGAAATCGCACCGATTTTCTAAGCCAATGCCATTGTGTAGTGGATAATATGCCCATTTCTCTATCAAGGGTATTCAACTTTATGCACATTTACTTATTGATTACAAAGTTTAATGTATTAATTCCACATTCCTTTATCGTATAATACATGATTATGTTTTATGAATCCATGTTTTATGATCCATGTGGCACACTTATGCATGAAATGAAATGTTTAAGGGTTCGCCCATATAGCGCTCCAATGCATTGGGTAAAGTATAGTATCATGATACGTCAAGTGCAATGAGTGTTGACTCATATTAATTCATGTAAAATGAGGTTTTACTCGTGCTTTATGTGCAATGAGGATTTACTCATGCTCCTTGTGCAATGAGCCATTGGTCATGCTAATTCCATGTTAAGTGTTGTTGCCACATTTCCATGTTATGATTATCATGATTTATCATGAATTTATGTTCATGTTTCTTTTATGATCTATTGATATGCCTATTGTCTAACATGTATTGTACTCATCATGTTATTCCTTGTGTACTCCCTTACTGGGCTTTATAGCGCACCCTTTTCTTATGCATGTCCTCAGGTTATCCCATGCAATGCTAAGTACGAGGGAATGTAGTGGTCATGTAAAGGAAGTTTTCAATAAAGATGTTCTATTTCATGTTTCATGTTTTTATGTAATGATACTAAGCCCCAAATACAATAAACCTCTCAATCTTATTTGTTGTATCAAGTGAATTTTTATGTAATAAATCATGTTTAAGTTTGTAATAAAAGTAGGGTTGTCATAGTTGGTATCAAAGGATAGGTTTAGTCATTTTTTGGGATTAGGATTAGAAAACCCTAGTAAATCCTTAGATATAAGACTAAGTACAGTAAATAGGTCCCTAAGTTTTGGTGAGTATTGAGTAAGTGGGTTATCAAGAAAATACATCCCTGTCTGGATACGAGCAGGTAGAGGTGGCTCTGGCACAGATGTATCCTAGGGGTAAAACCTGAAAACACCGTTTTGAGCTAGACTTGAACGGGAACTGGTGCGCGACAACAGGCCTTGCTACACTCTTGGTTATGACACTCCTGTGGGATATGCTTTGGTAAATTCACAAGATTAGTATGATCCTTTATTTAGGGAATAAAAAAATTCCCCTGAGAATATATGTTAGAAAGTAGATCATGAAAAGCCTAGATTGAAGCCTATAGACTCATGAGTTAACGAAATAAAAGTTTATTTATAAGTAATCAACTTTTGTCTATGGATTTCCCTTTATGTGATACCCCTAACTTTCATTTTATTCCAGCCAATAGCCGGTAATAGGAGGACTCGGGATAACAACCATTGTGAAGATCAGTGTGATGACTCTACTATTGAGATGCCCAATCCAATGGGAGCAGGAATCATGAACTTTATCATGATTCTCTCTCAGCTAACTCAAGTTTTGAATAAAAACACGGGTCAATTGGAACGTTCAACCCCCCCTAAGAAATAACAAGTCACTATCGAGAGCTTCATGAGACAAAGGCCTCCTACTTTTAGTGGATCATCTGACCCCACAATCACTGAACAATGGATCAACTCTGTTGAAAAGATCTTATCCATCCTTCAATGTTCTGAACAAGAGAAGGTTCTCCTGGAAGCTTATCTTATGGGGGGTGAAGCTGATCAATGGTGGACATTGATCAAAAATATGAAGCCTGAGGAGGAGATCGAGGCGTTGGAATGGAAGTATTTCCATAAGATGTTTTTCGATAAATATTTTCCACGCACCTTCCAGCTTAAGATGGAAAGGGACATCCTTTCCCTCAAGCAAAAAGATAAAGAATCTATTGGAGCGTACGAGGAAAACTTCACAAGGCTTGAACGATATGCTTCCGACTTTGTCGTTACCCCCGAATGCATGGTTGACCGCTTCTTTGGTGGGCTGAAGCCTAGACTGCGGAAAGCATTAGCGATCTGTGACTTCGACAGCTATGAGGAAATTGTCCGATGTGCCCTCAAGGTTGAAATGGAGATTAGAGAATCACAGAGGTATCATGGGGATAATAAGCGTAAGGTAGACTTCAATGCTGGTGGGCCGATGGATAAATCCAACAGTGCTAAGAAGATCCATCACCCCACTTTCCAAAAGTGCGGAAAGAAGCACCTTGTAAATTGCCTTAAGGGGACGAGGAAATTCTTAAGGTGTGGAAGAGAAGGGCACCTAGCTGTTAACTATCGGTAAGAAAGACCTGCGGCTGTGACAGAGGAGATAAATGCTCCGTTCGAACCTCAATGCGTTGTTCAATTCTAGTAATGCAAAGAACCGGGTCATTTTGAAAATCAGTGCCCTAATCCAAGGGTTTTCGGAGACAACAACCAACCTCCAAGGCAGAAAGGAAGAGCTTTTTCCATCACTTCTGCTGAAGTGAACCCCGAGAACGAAGTGGTGACAGGTACGCTAGTTATTCATTCAAGAATAGCGAACATACTTTTTTATTCAGGTTCTACACATTCCTTTATATCCCGAAAGTTTAGTAGAACAATCCCAACACCACCACAAATCATGGAAGTAAAGATGTTGGTGAGTACGACAAATGGGTAAATCATTGCATCCCTTGAATATAAGTCCTCCCCTGTTATAGTCTATGGATTTAATTTCCCAGCAAACCTCGTCATACTCCCTCTGGTGGAATTTGATGAAATTCTTGGCATGGATTGACTTTCCTTATATAGAGCCAACATAAATTGTCGGGAGAGGGAAATAACACTCCATATGGAGAATTGACCCCCGATTATTTACAAGTATAAAGAGTAAGATGAATCTATTTTAGCTCTATCATCTCAAGCATGGATATTACTAACCTATAAGCATGCGTATCTGGCTCAGATGATTGATTCCAAGGAAGAAACCATCCTTGAAGAAATTCCTATTGTGAGGGAATTCCCAGAAGTGTTTCCCGAGGAACTGCATGGTCTTCCTCCTAGAAGAGATGTTGAGTTCTCAATTGAACTTATACTTGGGGCACTACCAATATCCATAACTCCTTATAGAGTGGCTGTTGTTGAGCTTGAATATCTGAAGAAACAACTACAGGAGAATCTAGATAAAGGGTTTATACACCCAAGTGCTTCACCATGGGGTGCACCAGTCCTCTTCGTCAAGAAGAAGGATGGGTCAATGTGGCTTTGCATTGATTATCGTGAACTTAACAAAATCGCGATAAAGAATAAGTATCCTCTCCCAAGAATTTATGACTTGTTCGATCAGCTGTGTGGAGCACAATACTTCTCCAAGGTGGATTTATTGTCGGGATATTATCAAGTCAGGGTGAAGAAGGAAGATGCCCCCAAGGCTGCTTTTCGTACAAGATACGGGCACTATGAATTCATAGTAATGCCTTTAGGACTCACCAATGCTCCAGAAATCTTCATGTACTTTATGAATAAAGTCTTTAGAGATTACCTCGACAAATTTTTGGTAGTATTTATAGATGATATTCTAATATACTCCAAAACCAAGGAGGATCGTGAGGAGAATTTAAGAACTGTACTAGAGACTTTGTGCAAGGAGAAGCTCTATGGAAAGTACAACAAGTGTGAGTTCTGTTTGAAGGATGTCTCATTCTTGGGCCGTATCATCACAAAAAATGGGATATCTGTGGATCCCTCCAAAATAGATGCAATTGAGGGATGGCCGAGGCCAACGTTGGTAACAGATATCCGTAGCTTCTTGGGGTTAGCTGGATATTATCGAAAATTTGTGAGAAATTTCTCAAAATTGTCCAACCCTCTTAACAAGCTAACTCGAAAGGGAGTAAAGTTTACTTGGAGTGATGAATGCGAAGAAAGCTTCAAGGAGTTGAAAAGGAGGCTTATCACTGCGCTCGTGCTCACTTTACCCACAAGTGGGGAAATTTTTTGTGGTATTCAGTGATTCTTCAAAGAAGGGATTAGGCTGTGTGCTGATGCAGAATGATAATGTAATATCCTATGCCTCAAGGCAGTTGAAAATCCATGAGCAAAACTATCCAACGCATGATCTGGAGTTGGTGGCAGTGATCTTTGACTTGTAAATCTGGCGGCATTATCTATATAGAGAGAAATGTGAGATATATACTGACCACAAGAGTCTTAAATATATATTCACACAAAAAGAGATTAATATGCGCTAGAGAAGATGGATAGAACTCATCAAGGATTATGACTGTTCAATAAATTACCACCCTGGGAAAGAGAACAAGGTGGAAGATGCCCTAAGTAGAAAGAATCCAGCGATTCTATTAATGATGAGATTTGAGAAGGATCCAATCTTCTTAGACTTGATGAAGATGGGCGTGGTAATCATAATGAAGGGAACATCATCAATCCTTTCACAAATGATTGCTCAAAAGGATGATGTGGGAATTCAGGAAAAAGTTGAAGCTATCAAAAAAGGTAAATCCTCAGAGTTTAATGTTAATGAAGAAGGAATTGTGTGGTTTGGGAAAAGACTATGTATTCCATCAAGTCCGGAGCTGAAGAAGAATCTTTTGGATGATGCACATAGTTAAAATTTCTCTATTCACCCAGTGAGCACAAAGATGTATTGAGATCTCCGAGAAAACATTTGGTGGGATAACATGAAGAAGGAGATCGCTGAATATACATCAAAGTGCCTGGTGTGTCAGCAATTGAAGGCAGAGAGGCGAAAGTCTAAGGGGATGATGTAACCATTGCCCATACCAGAATGGAAATGGGAGAACATCACCATGGACTTTGTCACTGGACTTCCAAGGACATCCAAAGGAAACAATGCAATCTGGGTTGTTGTGGATCATCTTAAAAAGACTTCACACTTCATTGCTATACGAGAGGATTTATCTTTGGATAAACTGGCACAAATATATATCAGGGAAGCGGTAAGGTTGCATGGTGTACCACTATCTATTGTGTCTGACCGAGATCCGAGATTCACCTCTAAATTTTTGAAGAGTCTTCAACATGCTCTGAATACTGAACTGAACTTCAGTACGACCTATCATCCTCAAACTAATAGCCAATCCGAGCGGACTATCCAAACACATGAGCATATATTGAGAGTGTGCTCAATGTACTTTAAAGGAGGATGGGATCAACATCTTTCTCGTGTTGAGTTCTCTTATAATAACAGTTTCTACTCGAACATCCAAATGGCACCATATGAATCCCTGTATGGGAAAAGGTGCAGAACACCGACATGTTGGGATGAGGTCAGTGAACTTAAGCTTCTTGGACCAGAAATGGTCGAGGAAATGGTGGAGAAGGTGAAAACCATTCAGCAGCATATCAAGGCATCTCAGAGTTGACATAAAAGTTAAGCAGATAACCGTTGATGAGACCTTGAGTTTAAAGTCAGAGACATGGTGTTTCTACGCATATCTCCATGAAAGAAGGTCATGAGGTTTGTAAGGAAATGGAAGTTAATTCCAAGGTACATCAACCCCTTCAAGATTCTTGATCATGTCGGGGCTGTGGCCTATCGACTAGAACTTCCACCTACCATGGCCAAATTACATGATGTCTTTCATGTATCCCTCTTAAGGAAGTACATACCAGACCCTTCACATGTACTCTCTTCTGAGGTGGTACAATTGGATGACAATCTTTCTTATGAGGAGCAACTAGTGAAGATCTTAGATCGTAGAGAAAAAATTCTATGAAATAAGACAATGCCCCTCATCAAGGTGTTGTGGAGAAACCAAAAGCTTGAAGAAGCAACTTGGGAATCAGAGGAAGTGATGAAGCTGAGTTACCCACATCTGTTTTAGTGTGGGAAAAGGAAAATTTCGAGGGTGAAATTTTATAATGGGGGAATATTGTAACGACCCAAAGTTTCATTAATGTAAATCCCTCTTGATCTAATTAAATGTCTCTTTATGTTTATATAAAATGTCAAATTCAATGGTTTTATGTTAAGAATTTTGACCATTTCTAATATAGCCGTTGAACAGTGATCACATGATTAGTATAAATATAGGACTTTAACAAATCCAATTTACTCAAACAAAGGATGTGATGGCCTCATCCATTAGAATTGACCCATATGAAGCCCATTTATCAGATCTCGGAAAAGAGGTGGCATCATTGGGATTCGCTCTTAACCAAGCCCAAGATGAGCTTCATCATGTCAAGCTCGAACGTGACCATCTATAGGAAAATTGGAATTTGATTGAAATTACCACTTGAGCGATGTTATCTGAGCCACCCCAAGAGTCTTTCACCATCGCAAACCTTACCCTTAGGTCTTATACGGCTGTTTTAAGGGGTTATGTAACAAATAAGTAGTACTATGTTCATGTACATTATTTTTTTATATAATAATGAATATAATTTGTAGTAATTTTTGATACATTGTAAATAGTTTTTAAAGTACAAATTGTGTTTTTAGTTATTATTTAATTAAGAATTCTATTTTATTAAATTATGGAATTTTTGAATTAAATAATATTTTAATAAAATATTATTATTATTAAAATAATTTTTATTAAATATAAATGATCTTATAATTTTATGAATGCAATTATAATTTTTATTAAGGTTTGAAATCCATTTCTGTCAAAACCCGTGTATTTTCGATAAATGCCGGTTTTTATTTTAAAACTGAAAATTAACATATTTAGAAAATTATTTAGATAAAATAAATGTTATTTCTGGAATCAGGACGTCGAAATTATCCAACGGTGAATTTTTCATAATTTTCTGAGAGTCAATTGTTTTAGTAAAAATTAAATACCATTTAAATATATAGTGTGTTTTATGACATCATAATGACCCAATAGTGATGTAATAAAATAATATAATCTTTATGTTCGGACAATATATGTTTTACAATTAAAATAATGTAATTTTGGGTTTGTTTGACATACTTTTCAAAGCATTAACGGACCCCTCAAGACTTATTCAACACCTTGCCTTTTTAAATTAATTTCCATGGGATTGTGACTCAACTCCACATAAGAAACCCTAATATTTTAAGAATTTAAGACTTTGGTCTTATAAAATATTATTTTCCTCTTCCTTTTGCAAAAACCATGGGCAAAAACCATGGTATGGTTTGTGGTTTGGATTAATTTAATGTAAGGGGACCCAAACCTAAATAATAAAGAATTCCCTCACCTTTCCTATATAAACCCACCCAAGCTCCCGCTTCCTCCTCACTCTAAGCCTTTGGAGTTCGTCCAACCTCTACCCTACTCTCTCTGGAATCCTCCCAAGGTTCCCCAAGCTCCCAAGAAGCCTCTCTCAAGCCTTTGGAAGCACACTTCCAAGTAAGGGTTTTTTTCTTCCTTTCTCATTTTTGTCCAATTTTCTTTAAGTTGTTTTTCCATTTTAATTTCAATTATGAATTTTGGGGTATGGTTTAAAACCTCCCTCATACTGCCCTATTTATTTTTGAAGGATGGGAGACCCCTTTCTCTCTCATTAAATGCTTCCCATGTACACCCATTACTATGCCAAAATTCCGAAAGGAACTTCTCTCCCCTCTTTTACATTCAAGAAATAATTTTGTATCATGAATCTAAATTCCATTACAATTGTTGGGAAAAGTATCTATATGACCTCCTTACTGTCCATTACATGTAAATATGATGAGTAACCCCTTTCTCTCCCATAAACCTTTTTTATGAATTCTTATGTCATGCCGTTACGCTGCCGAAATCACAACGATTTTTTAAGCCAATGACATTGTGTAGTGGATACCATGCCCATTTCTCCATCAAGGGTATTCAACTTTATGCACATTTACTTATTGATTACAAAGTTTCATGTATGAATTCCACATTACTTTATCGTGGAATACATGGTTATGTTTTATGAATCCATTTTTATGATCCATGTGGCACACTTATGCATGAAATGAAATGTTTAAGAAGGGTGCACCCTTATAGCACTCCAATGCATTGGGTAAAGTATAGTATCATGATACATCATGTGCAATGAGTGTTGACTCATGCTAATTCAAGTGAAACGAGGTTTTACTCATGCTTTATGTTCAATGAGTATTTACTCATGATCCATGTGCAATGAGCCTAGGCTCATGCTAATTCAATGTTAAGTGTTGTTGCCACATTTCCATGTTATGATTATCATGCTTTATCAGGCCTTTATGTTCATGTTTATTTTATGATCTATTGATATGCCTATTGTCTAAGATGTATTTAACTCTTCATGTTATTCCATGTGTACTCCCTTACTAGGCTTTATAGCTCACCCTTTTCTTATGCATGTCCTCAGGTTATCCCATGAAATGCTAAGTACGAGGGAATGTAGTGGTCATGTAAAGGAAGTTTTAAATAAAGATGTTGTATTTCATGTTTCAAGTTTTTATGTAATGATCCTAATCCCCAAATACACTAAACCTCTCGACCTTCTTTGTTTTATCAAGTGATGTTTTATGTAATAAATCATGTTTAAGTTTGTAATATAAGTAGGGTTGTCATAATTCCACTGTTTTTCTTTTGGGGGACAGTGACTCGATCTCTCACGCGGAAACCCCAGAATCGATTCTTCGATCCCGTGGCCTCCATCCTCATTTTTCAATATTATTTCATCATTTTTTTCATCGGTACATAAATATTTTCAACATTCGATTCTCAAATAAGCCTCACATGATTAGATTTCAGTCGTTCATGGATTCCCTAAATCCAATTTTTTCAATTTTGTTCATCATGTATCTCACTATTAATTGTTGAAGGTGGTTTAATATCTAGATATTGTTTTATCACTAGTCTTTAACAGATTCCATAAATATATGTTTTTTAATTTTGTTCATTTTTTATTTCACTATTAATCGTTGAATGTGGTTTAGTATCCTGATATTGTTTTATCACTGGTATCAGGGAATTTTTATTCAATGATGTTTTCCGTTTAGTTACATATATTATTTCCTATGAGTATTATAGGGAGATAAAATTAAATTTGTATTTTCATTATATATGCATACAATGTCACACAATGTAAATATTTTATGTATCTTGATGTGTTATAAATGAATGATATTGTCATTGGGATACTGGAAGACACTTATACATTCTGATAAAGAAGTCATTTGAACTTATTATGCTTAAGGGATATATATGGATGGTATCATTTGTTAATTGTTTAACTATTTATTATTATATATTTTTATGTTACATTCCACTACTTTTAATTTACTATTATTATACTATATTTAGTATTGTCCCAGAGTTTTAATTCATTCAACAATAAAACCATTTAACTATCACTGCTAGTATCCAACCTCTAGAATATGGGGAGGCTCGCTTGAGGCCTTACCACAAACCAGTCTAGTTACTCTTTATAAAGTGATCTGGTTTCGAGGCATTCCATGTTATCTATGTATCCCCCAAAACAACGTCTCTACATACATTGAATAAGATATTTTACCCACTTTTACAAGATAATCTAGGTTCCTCTCAAGGACATTACCCAAGACCATTTTCCACAAAAAACTCAATAAAAATGTTTAAACCCATAAATGTGACCATAAAAATTACACGAAATAAAGAATTTATTTTAATGAAATATAATTATAAGACCTATTAGGTTAATATTTTAGATAATTAGGGAAAACAATTAAGCAAAAAAACCCATGCGGTGATGGGTTAATAATACATCACACTAGTGGATGATGATTTATTTTTAAATAGTAGTATTATATCTTATTTATGAAAACAATATCAATATAATTTTGAAATACACATATAGTTATTTTATATTTCAAAATTCTGATGCATTAAAATTATAAAATGTTTCATATAAATATAAAACTTGATTATCTAACTATATATTTTTTTAAAATTATTTCGATTCATATAAATTTTTTATTTATCATTTATATTTAAAATTATCTTCCATTATTGTGTAGAATTTGTAATTATATTTTTAAAATATACATATAATTGTTTTATATTTCAATAATTTGTTATTTCCAAATATTTTATATTTCATATAAATATAAAATTGGCTTATCATAACAAGATGTATAATTTTGATATTTGTTATAGGAAAAAATGAGTCGAAGTCTGATTTCGGCAAATCGAATGAGTGATGGATATGAGGAAGTTGTTGATGCTATTTTGGATTTTTTTAAATGAAATATTCCAAACAATAATAACTTTTTCTATCCATGACTGAAATGTTTGAATATGAAGATGTTGAAAAGTAGAGAGATCAAAGATCATTTAATTAGTCATGGTTTTAATCCGAGTTACAACACATGGATTTGTCTCGGTGAAACCTGGATGAATTTCAGATCTACTGATGACGATGCTTTCCAAGATGGTAGCTTAGATGAAATTGAATAACTGATTTTTTATATCGAAGAAGAACAAATTAGGAAAGAACCAAAAATTGGGAATCTATATGGTGATGTTGAAAAACCATTATATTTGGGTTGTACTGATTTTAAAGTTTTATTTTCAGTGTTAAGATTGATTAACCCGAAGATGAAACTAGGATGGAGTGACAAGAGTTTTATAGAGTTGCTACAATTGAACGAAATTATTCCTAAACATATAAATCTTCCAGTTTCACATTATAAGGGCAACAAAATATTATTCCCTATGGTATTGGGATACAAAAAAAATACTTGCATGTCAAAATGAATGTGTGATATATAGAAAAGAATATGAATTTCTATCAGAGGGTCAAAATGAGGGAAATAGTTATATAAGTTGAAATAAAAATCAGAGGTTGATGTAGAGATTACAGATATCCCTATTAAGGTATTGTAGGTTCATGAAAAATCCACAAAGGAGATTTTACCCAATTCCCCCCAAAGAATTGTGGGGAAGAATGGAGAAAACTCAAAGGATGACCAAAGCCGAACCGGTCCACAGACTGGTCCAAATGATGACGCCACATGGACGGTTCTGCAAAGCACCCCCTCTGCAGACTATTGTCGTTCGCGGAATGAGGGCGGAGATCCTCCATGAGCGTGAAGCAGGACGAGCACTGGACCAGTCCACCGTCACGAACTGCCCCCAGCCACGGATCGCCTCAACCGGCCCAGTCCGCATCTGCTATCATTCGTGGAATGGAGGCGGAACCCTCTGTGGCCGCAAAGCACTCCTCGAGCACGTTTAGTTTGTGGGAGAGATGTGCTTGATTCCCCCCGTGAGTTGCGGATTGACCGGGTCATCCGTGAATCGGGTTTTCGATCATGGGCCTCCGCAAAAGGTTCTGCATGACTATAGATACATTCTTTTCCCCAATCTATAAAAGGGGATCGAGGGGAAGAGAAGAGGAATGTGGAGGGGATCAATCAGATTTGGGTGGAAGGATTTAAAAGGATGGTTTAATATTTCGTAGTGAAGTTCCAGTTCATGAACGAGAGCAGGTATGAACCTGGGAACAAACTAATAAGGAACTGGAGAATGCATAATAACTTGGGGAACCATGAACTTAAAATAGAAAAGAAAAGAATACCGCGAACCATGGACCCTCCATGGATGCACTCCCCGTGGATTAGGGAGTTTGTAACCCTTTTCCATTCTGTCGCACTGCATAGCATCCTCCTATGCGGGCGAAGCCCTGACCGACGAAGCCCTGACCAACGTCGCCCTTGGCCACCACTGCTCACATGGAACCCTCTGCGAACCACCCTGGTTCGCGGGATGACCATTAGTCCGTGGACCACCTTGGTTCGTGGATGGCTTCTCCAACCGCGTAGCACTTCCCTACACGAAGGGCTCCACCACCCATACCCCGGTGTGGCCCACCGAATCCTTCAGAGTTCTTGTTCTTCGAGCCATATAAAATCTTTCCAATCTAGCCTGATCCTCCATGAATCCCTCATTGGCCTACTCATCGGCCCTGATCCGAGGCCCCCACTAGAGCCACCAGACTCGTGTGATGTAACTTTCAAGCGCATCAACACACTGTTTTGAGTTTACATACCCATGATAAGTAGGGGAGAAAGGGTTTCCCCAACCCTTGAGAAGATTTCTGAAGCATTCCTGGGTTCACATTCCCACGGTAATGTGGAGTCTGAGCTTAAGAGTACCCTTTCTTCCCCTCCACCTGTTGGGGCCAGGGCACTTCTCCCTTCTTCAGGGGGTAGTAAAATACCCATCAGAAGGAAGCCCCCATGTGCTTCCGTACTTCCCCCCAGGAACAAGAGAGGTGAAGGGAACATGAGGACCTCTTTCCCTCTCCCACTACGCTTTGTTTCCCTGGGCATCCATCCCGGAGTAAGCCCCGACCTTATGGGCCGCCTTCATGCGTAAGCCCCACTCCACTTCTCACAGATGCACCTTTCGCAACATGATCGTTTGGCCCCTACTGCCTCTTGTTTCTCACACCGATCATGACTCGCATGGGCTTAGAGTAAGCATCAACCATGAAATCCTATCATGGGATGCCTCAGAGCATGATCCCCACTCATGCGAACTACGAGGACTTTGATTCCCCACCATAGGGATACGTAGGAAGCCTCCAAGAGGTTCAATCCCGATCACCATCGGACCCCTGGGTCCACCTTCACGTCGGTTCTCCGACACCCCAATTCAAACTACAAGGAATTTGATTCCCCACCATAGGGATATGTTGTAAGTCTCCAAGTGGTTCAAGCCCGATCACCATCGGACCCCCGGGTCCACCTTCACACCGGTTCTCCGACACCCCAATCCGAACTACGTGGACTTTGATCCCTGTCTCCTAGGTAGGGTACGTAAGAAGCCTCCCCAAGGTTCAAGCCCAGAAACCAGTTGATCCGACTATCTTCATGTCAGTTCATCACACCAACCCTAGTGTCATCTCAATGAGTCCAGAATCCTCGAGGTCATTAATCTAATGAGGGATGGTAAAACTCAGGTATAAATGATTCTAAACCCCTGCGTCTAGCTGACCTTTTCCAACCAGGAGTAATCAGTGGATACTATGCTTGGGTATAAACCAAAGATTCACGAACATATGAACATGTCTTAAATATGTAAGAGAGTCCCGGAACAGGAAATAATTTCCCTAAAAAATGGTGTGATGATCCCGACTTCCCATCCTCTCGACCAATGTGAGTTATTATGTATTTTCTGGCCAAACCACCTAGAAAACTCTTGCCTTCGGAAAGAAGGTCCATGTATTACTAGATATGGAACCGTTGGGCATTTCGAGGTGGAAAACGGTGCTCCCAATATGAGTGATTAAGTAGAACCCAACCTTCTCTAATCAACTATCGGGTAGTGCACGTTTCTTCCCCATGATCCCATCGTGCACCTTCAAGACAAAAAATGGTGAACCTGACGTGAATCTTTAACCAAGCATGATAGATTTAACCTAATTCCATTGTGTTCCCCCTTTTACTCACAAGGAGGGACAAACAAGGTCTTTAATTATGCATGGGATCATGAGATGCTGCATTGATGGGTTTTCTGTTTGTATTTGTTAAAATGTTTTATAGGTACCACACAGAACTCCCTTCAATCCAATGGCATCACGAAGGAACTCTCAAGTGCGTGCTTCCAACAACGCAATGACCGGACGTCCTCACCAATGGAGGACCCCATCACCTACCCAGCGTCTTCAACGCTGGGTCTTAGATGCATTAATCCGAGAGTACCACATGAACGATACTCTCCTGATGGTGGAGGCGACCGTACATGCCCTCTAATCCGCCAAAACTCACCGGTCGCCTGCCCAGCAGCGGCCACATAGGCAGTTCTAGACGGCCCCTGTTCCTGTCTCCAACCATTTTAGGAGTCTATCCCCAGAACGAGACAAAATGTACCTCCCTTATCTTAGGGTGGAGGATGAGGTCGATGTTGAGGACCTCATCCCCACTGAACATGGGTTCCGTTCCAAGGCCCCCGTCGGAAGACGTCATCGCAGTCACATCGCGACTCAACAACCTCACGCTCAGGAAGATTTAGCCCCAAGGATCCAGGCCCATGCTCCCTGAGCTCTGGCCCCTTGGACCACCCGACGAGGGTGGAAAACTTAGAACTAGGGACCGGTCATCACCCTTGTCCCCGAGGAGGAGCTCCACTGCCCAGTCACAGAGATGTATCACGAACAGGAACATACACCTGTTCGCTCCTCCAAAGCCTGCCATCCAGACATGGAGGCCTCATAAGAGCAGGTGCGCATCCCCGCCGAGCTCTATCAAACCAGTCACTCACATAGGAAGGCACCTACCCGGCAGTAACCTCTCTCTACCCAGGGTCGTGAAACCCGACATGGGGGAGACCCAGTGCCTGCAAAACCAGCTCCTCGTATATTCCTTGAATGCCTACCATCCCTATATGGTGGCGATCAACCAAGCCCGCCACCCAGATGTGGCAGCAACTCATAGGCAAGAACGTCTCCCTGCCAACAAAGGCCACCGACTCGATACGGTGGGAAACCAACATATGTAGGGCTAGCTCTTTATGGATGCAAGTAAAGTCTGCCATCCGATGTGGTGGCAAACGGAGATATAAACCGACATATCCTGACCCAAGGGAAGATTCATTCACCTGCCCCGACACAGAAGAATTGTCAGTACCCACTGACCACTGGAGGACCGGAGCAGGATACTCCTACTCCGATACCAGAATGGGCCTTCATACCCATTCTAGCCAAATATGTCTCTATGCATATCCTGGAAATGATGGAGGAGCAGGTATCGATCCCAGATCATATCTTACAGACTTTCCAGAATGTAATAGCATCTGCGGAAATAGTAAGGATTCGGGCCTGTGAGCCCCTCTCCCCAATTGAGGCGGCTCATCTAAGAGAAGAGATATCCGCCTCGGAGCAGATCTGCATCCCTACTTCCTCCCAGGAGGGTCTCTGGCTATGTTCCTTGACGCAAGGGCAGCCAGATCGAGCAGATTCACTCGTTCCAACTGGGGGACACCCGTCCATCATGGTGGATGCTCCAGAGCAGGCATATATCCCTTATAAAAGTCAATATTTTCGTCGGCTTACCCCTAAAACATCACGGGACCCAATTAGATAGGGACCCAAAGGTGAAGGCTGTTGTCAACAGCAGATGGTCCCCACTGCCCACCAGAAAGTTCCCCAAACATGCTGAAGGAAGCTGGAAAATAAAGAGCGGGTCCATGACTCCACTCTGATGGAAGCTGGGGTTTCCAACGCCACTAAGTTCATATCGAAGGCTCAAAACCCTAACCACCTATTACCATATTATGGGAGTGGCAGTAGTAGTTGCGAAGGTCCTCCCCGCAATGTTGCTACCAGCGGCTCTGAAGATCGAGCAGCAAGAAGGCCCTCCACTTGCTTTGGTCTACCCTAAAGTTCCTCCCCGAGGTATACGCTGCAAACACACTCCATGCAGTGGGACCACATATTATGATAGTAGTCCTTGATATCAGAGTCACAGTTGTGGAGGCCCTCCCCGCAGTGAAATCTCATCGCGAAAAGAAGTCCCTCCCCTTGTCATGGCCTTCCCTAAAGGTCCTCCCTAGGGGTTACGTTGCAACGACACTCCACGCAGCCGAGCATCAGATCAAGGTGGTAGTCTTCACCACCCTAATAATGTAGTTCCTCCCCGTAGATACGTCAATCATCGAAAAGGCCCTCCCCTCGTTACGGTACATTTTGAAGGCCCTCCCCAGCGTGTACCCCGCAGATATTCTCCCTGCGGCAGCTATAATGGTAGTCCTCGCCATCACGGTCTCCATTGCAAAGGTCCTCCCCACAGTGGCCCCATGCAACAAGAAGGTCCTCCCCTTGTCGCAGTGTGTCTTGAAGGTCCTCCCCGAGATACACACAAAACGTCAAAACATGATGGTCATCCTCACCATGATGGCAATTGTTGCGAAGGCCCTCCCCGTAACAATGCTACACATCCAGAAGGTCCTCCCCTTGCTGCACCACGCCTTGGAGGTCCTCCCCAGGGTATGCATTACAAACAATCCTTATGCAGTGAGGCCTCAAGCTATGATGGTATTCCTCGCCATTGCAGCCTCCATTGCTAAGGTCCTCCCCGCAATGACATATCATATCGACAGGAAGGTCCTCTCCCAACTGAATCATGCACAAAAAACCCCTCGTATGCCAAGGCACTCAGAAGGATGGGATCAAGCATGTCAGATTCCCAGTTAGTCACCAACGACATCCTTCATTAATCGGGAGACATTCCAGGGCCATGTTCATCTTCTGAACCGCCTCGGAATCTCTCATGTGATGATTCAGCACCATCCAGTCCCACGACCTCCAACCACACTATCGGTGGGCGTCTCAGTTGGGTCGACCAGGTAGAGGAGTCACTAATGGAGGATTATGCTGACATGTTGCACATGAGGAAACAACTAGCTTGGGATTATATACCAGTTATGTTTTGGCCCACGACCACCTCTCAATTCGACATACCCAGAGAATTGTCGGAAGAATGTTTGAATGAAATCCACTACAATATATAGACAACCCTCCACCGGCTGAAATCAAGCTTCCTGCCCTACGACGGGTATGTAGACCATGTCAAGACAATAGGAGATGTCTTGTGTCACATCGAACTAGAAGATCTTCCTTCAGCATGGCAACAACGACCTGAGAGGTACAAAGGAAACATAGAGATAGGCTGCCTCCGTGCGCTGCACCATCTGCGCTGCCTCATCAGTGACGCTCCGATGGGAGTCCATATCAGAGGATGTGGGGAACATGGAGCTTTGCATTTCACTCTGTTCCCCGCCCAGAAGAACCCATTCGTCATGGTGTCTTGCAATGTCATCACATCAAGACAACATTCGACTGGTCTCCCTGTTCGTGAAAGGAAACACACCCAACAGAGTTAGGCCTTGAGTATGTCCCAGAAGTATCAGGCCCGACGGGAACAATCCATTCAAGAACTCCTGAATCCGGCCATCGAGAGCATACAACAGGCCTCTTGCCTAAGAGAGGTAAATTAGTGATCTTTTCCTACCTCCCCAGAAGGGATCAATTCATAGAAGAACTCAGCACAAAACCTAGTCTACCCTCGAATGGGGGCACGCAAGATCAGGCAAGTAGCGATAGTCGCAGCCACTGCCACAATCCAGGGTCAACCCCAGCCTATAGGGCTGGGGGAATTTTTAACAAAAAATGCCCCCATAAGACCAATAAGAATGGGAAGAGACCCAGAATCCAGGGAACGGAGCCAACCACAGCTCTCATGGCTGGGGGCATTATTACCCCCTCAACAACAACCTCCCCCACGAGAGTCAGTATTCTCTCGTCCAGGGAGGATAGTAAAAAGAGGAGGTTCTCATCCTATCCTGTCATTTGAATCATCATCCCCTGTAAGAGGAAGGTGCACCGTAAGGTCGCATCAAAGAACTCTCCGCATCACCCTTCGTCAAGAATTCAGAAGGAAATTCCGGCACATGAAAGGGAAGGCCAGTAAAAGACGCAGGAGAACCTCTTCCTATTTAGAAGATGACATCTTCCCTGCCCTACGATATGAATCTATCAACGCCATAGAGGTTAACCCCACGGGTGACACCAGAGATGATGGAAATCAGGATGGATCGGGAGACAATGGTTCCGGTCAGGTTGCAACCCACAACGAACCACCAGGTGTGCACACTCGGAACCATAGGGCCACTCTAAATATAGAAGCCCCTTCAGCTAACCTTCCTCCACTTACCCTGCGAGCTTCCAACAAGGATAAAAACAAAGGACTGGTTACCCTTAACCCGCCTCCTTCTCTTGAAAAAAACGAGCCACTCACGCTCAAAGAGAGGTTCACTCGACTGGAAGAGGAAATGAAGGAATTGAGGCAGATTAATGCCGAGATACTCCAGAAGAACAGTCTTATTGAAAGCGCATCCCAAGAGCTTCCACATCTTGCACTCCCAATAAGTCCTCCTCATGAACCCAGGTTTACCTCGCCCAATGAGGTGCGTGGTCCGTCCAACTACCTAAATGTGGATTCGGATGAATACCATGACTTCCCTCCACTTATCAAGCGACCAGAGAAAGTATGACCGAACCCTCCGAGGGTGTCCTGAATGGCAGATGCACCCTTATTACCGGCTGAGCCGGATCCTCGAGAAATGCCTCATGCTGCACCTACCCAAGACTGGGCCCAACAGGATGTAAACTAGGGTCTCACCAACACCATCGAGGCACTGATAGCTCGATTGGAATCGATGGAGGGCCGACGCGCTTCGATACGGCCAGAGCGGATGCCCTACTCGGATTGGGTGAGAAACACACCTCCTCCACCCAATTTTAGGAGCCCTGTATTCCCTATATTCAATGGATTAGGCGATCTGGAATAGAATTTGATGCACTATGCATCCTATTGCGACCTTATGATGGGGACTCCAGAACAACAAGAAGTAGTGAAACTCAGATGCTTTGTACGGACTTTGCAAGGATCTGCCTTTTTCTGGTATACGAGTCTACCAGCCCAGTCAATAAAAAGCTGGGAAGACCTTTGGCAGCAGTTCCTGTTCCACTTCAGATCAATGTTGCCTAAGACAATGGTCATCGACCTCATGGACTACAAGAAGAGGGAGAACGAGAGGGTCTCATATTTCATCGCTAGATGGAAAGGTCTAACCTAATCTCTGAATAGGCCAATGATTCAAGATGAGTTGCTCGCCATATGCATCGAAAATATTCAAGACGAGATGTAGACACCGCTCATACCAGTGGAGTACACCACTGGCTTCCGCCATCTCTCAGCCATTGCCCAGAGAATTGAGGACTCTCTACAACGGACCAATTTGAAGTCCCGAATAGCTTCACAGGCTCCCACAAAGAGAGAACCCAGAGCTGAAGTGTCCTCTGTCACACTCAAGCTTGCCCCTGTGCCTGCTCCACAGCTCAGGCTTCCAAAAAATCATCAAGGACCCCCTGTACATCAGCAGCCGCCTCTGCCTAGGCGGGATGATCAGAGAGGATCGAAGCGGAACCAGTTTGAGGAACGAAGACACAAAGTATACTCATTTAGAGAGGACCAAGTCCGCAGCTACTTCATCGCCACCATGAATTGAAACTTACTCCACCTCCCGGAGTCGAGGAAACCAGAAGAAGTCAGCTGCGATGACATTTCAAACTACCGTCCCTACCATCGAATGTTGGGGCACAATATTCAGGAATGCTTCGTCTTCAAAGAACTCCTGCAAAGGATGGTAGACTCCGGGCAGGTTGAGTTGGGACCAACCCCAGCACATGTGACATATATTTCTACCACTGACCCTGAAAAAGGGGAGGGGTGGCAGGAAGTGACCACTAAAAAGGGGCAAAAATTTGATAACTGGATGAATCAGAAGACTATCAACTGATCCTAGGGCATACTCCAAGCTCAGCTACGATAGCCAGTGTTGCTGCCAACAGCCCCTGATGCCGCACAACCGACAGTATCGGCCTCATAATCCTCAAAGAGCCGGTTATCTAGGAGTAATTGAAAAGGGAGGAGACAAGCACAATACGAGCAATCCGGAATAAGGCCGAAGTTAGCTCCAACATTGTCAGATTTCATGCCCCCAAACTTGGCACCACGGGCACCGACCCACCAAACGACACCATTAGGGACAACCGAACAGGTTTTCTTGTTAGAGGGTAAGGAGGAAATCTTTGGTTACATCAACATCATCCATATTATGGAATCGTCCCTTGATGAAGAGTATGATTATGAACCCGAGATCCCAACACGAGGAGCTGGGACGAGGAATCACAGAGGCAGGAGATACCAGGGGACGCACAGTCGCGGCCGAAACCAACCCTATGGTTAGACCTCGACCCAAATGCTCAATATCGCGGAAACCCATGAGAGAGATTTTCAACGAACTCAAAAGAAAAAACAATATCCCCCCACCTCCACAAGCTGCCCCTCTATCCCCGTTATTATGAGAAACCCATCAGAGGAGGAACAATCATCTAGCCTCCTAGTGCGCACAAACAGACCGGTCGTGCCAAGTCCCCAGAACGTGGGAACATCATCAGCATCTGACCCCGCAGCGGGTCCCTACTCATCACATACTCCAACTCCCAAGACGCCTTCTAGAACTCTCCCGCCAGTGGAGAAGCGTCGGCTGCTAGAGCAAAAATATGACATCCTTAAGCAGTTGGCGTCGGTACCAGCCAAACTGTCTATCCTCGATGCCTTGGGTTTGTCATCCAACCTCAAGGAGCCACTAATAGAAGCCTTGCTCAGCCCCCAGGAGTTTCAAGGTTAGGTAGCTGCCGCTGAGAGTTACCGGACGGATACTGGGTCATCTGAATGCAATGAGGTGATTTCTTTCACCGATCAAGATGAAGATGCCGTCATATAGGGACATATCAAACCACTGTATGTGTTTGGCACACAAGATGATGTTGAGATCCACAAAGTCTTCATTGACAACGGATCTGGAGTTAACCTCCTTCCCATAAGGACACTTCGTAAGTTGGGCTATAGTGAGGGTGATTTAATACCCTTGGCCACAACTCTTCTAGGTTACGACAAGAGTGAGAAGAAATCGATGGGATAAATCAAGATACAGACCCATTTTGGCAACCATGTGGCCTATTAGGAATTCTTGGTGGTCCGGAAGAACACAACATTCAATGCCCTGCTGGGAAGGCCGTGGATTCATAAGCACATGGTCGTTCCTTCATCCTACCACTAGTGTATTATGTACTATGTCAATGGGAAAAGTGGGACATTGCACACCGACAAGGCCCCTTTTGAGCTCTCGAAGTCACACTACATTGACGTCGGGTTCTATGAGAAAAAGAGGAAGAATCCTTTGGACGATGGTGTTGACTGGATCCCTGATCCAAATGGTCTGGAAGTGGTTCCTGACGACCCCCTCAGGCAGCTTGGCAGAGACTACGTACTGCCCATCAACCATATTTAGAGCATGGGATCAAGTTCGTACACACACTCAGCTGTCGTCATGACTTCAGCCACAACGGCCGAGCGTGACAATGCGGGAACGTCCGCCAACCCACAATCTGGGGAGGAATACTCGAGCGGGGATGCCCACGATGCCTCGCCCTCACCTCCGGACTCCCAAGAACCTGTGCTGGTAGCTCTCCCCCCATCAGATAAAGAAGACGAGGATTTGGGAGAATAAGAGGAGGAAGATCTTAGGGATGCACCTCCCGCATTTGAGGAGGGTATCTCCACCATGGTGGACGAGCTCAGAGAAATAAACCTGGTTAGTGAGGAAGATCTGAGGCCTACTCTCATTAGTGAATCCATGTCACCCGAGGAGCATGAGGTATATACCTCTTTCATAAAGCAACATCAGGATGTTTTTTCCTGGAATTACACAGAAATTCCAGGACTCAATCCCAAAGTGGAAACACATCACCTGGGTCTTCCAAAAGACCACCAGGGCTATAAATAGACAGCCAAAAGGACACATCCCTCACATGCTGCCAAAATAGAGGCTGAAGTTGATAAGATAATAAAAGCCTGCTTCATTTGGGAGGTCCAGTACCCCATCTGGTTGGCCAAGATCGTCCCCGTCAAGAAAAATAATGTGAAAATCCGCATCTACATCGATTTCAGAGATCTCAATCGGCATTGCCTGAAATATGACTTCCCAGTCCCGATCACCGAGTTATTAATCCATTCAACGGCCGGGTATGAGGCTCTGTCCTTCATGGACAGCTCTTCTGGCTATAATCAAATCAGGATGGCCCGAGAAGAGGAGGCAGCCACTACCTTTAGGGCCCATCAAGTAATATTCTGTTACAGGGTCATGCCCTTTGGTCTCAAGAATGCTGGAGCCACATATCAGCGCGCCATGCATCGTATTTTTAAGTCATTCCCAGGGAAATTCGTCCAATGTTATGTAGAATTCTTGGTGGTCGAATCAAGACAGCGGTCAGATCACCTGTCAGACCTTAAGACCATCTTCAACAAACTTTGACAGCATAGCCTAAAGATGAACCCCTTGAAGTGTGCCTTTGGGGTTACCTTAGGGAAATTCCTTGGCTTCGTTGTACGTGATCGCGACATCGAAATCAACCCTGAAAGGACAAAGGCTATCCTTGGCCTGCCACCTCCTCACAACCTCACTGAGTTGAGAGCATTCCAAGGGTACTTGGCCTATATCAGGTGATTCATAGCCAACCTGGCAGGAAAATGTTTGCCCTTTACTAGGTTAATGAAGAAGGGAGTCATGTACCAATGGACAGATGACTGCCAAGAGGCGTTTGACAGCCTAAAGAGGTAACTTTTAATCCCACCGGTGCTCATGCCCCCAGTCGAAGGAAGACCTATCATCCTATATGTGATGGCCCTAGAGAGGTCACTAGGATCCTTCCTCATGCAAAATAATGACACTGGCAGTAAAAATAGTCTCTATTACCTCAGCCGAACGATGATTGATGTTGAGCCTCGATAAACAAACATTGAGAAGAGCTGTTTGGCCTTTGTCTTCATAGTTAAAAAGTTGCGACATTATCTGCAGCATCATGAAGTCCATTTGGTCTCGCATAATAACCCGTAAATTACATCCTCAGCTGCCCGATGCTGACTGGGCACCTATCTCGATGGGCAGTCATCCTGAAATAGTTTGACATCCAGTTTGTGCCTCAGAAATCCATCAAGGGCTAGGCATTAGAAGATTTTCTAGTAGAGCACCCCTTAATAGGGACTACCGCACTGTACATTGAGCTACCGAATGAAGACATCTTCACAGTTCAAGAGGAGCTCCCAACATGGGAAATGTACTTCGACAGTGCATCCCGAAGCCCAACCGGGAAGAGGATGGAAGACCCCAAATTTAACAAGGTGGGATTGGGGATAATACTCATGTCCCTAGAAAAGGAAGTCTTGCTGTATTCCTTCCCTTTGTCAGAGGGATGTACGAACAATGAATTGGAATATCATGCCCTCATTGCAGGCCTGAAACTCATGCTCCAGGCACAAGTACAACACCTTAAGGTAAAATGTGACTCAAAACTGATCATTAAGAAATTAAATGGTGACTATGCTATTAAAAAGGAGGAGCTGATTCCTCTATTTGACCATGTTCGAGGGTTAATGGAAGAATTTTCTATAGAACCAACATTGAACTATATTCCCCGGTCTCAGAATGCCCAGGCCGACGCATTATCCAATGCGGCCACAGCCTTAGCCGAACCAGACTAGGATGGAACATTAATCAGTATTGATCACCACCGAATGGTCTTGCCATTTTTCCAAACCAAAATGGATGAGATCCATGAAATCAATCCTGTCTCTGAGCCATATTCTCCCGCCACTAGTTGGATGACCCCAATTGCAAACTACCTTGAATGAGGAGAACTTCCATCAGACAGGGATAAATGAGAGCAAATACAGATAAGGGCAATCAACTTTTTCCTATGTGGCGGTGTGAGTCAACAAGAGGTCCTCTAAAAACGAGGCCTCAATAGAGTCCTCCTCAGATACATTGACGGAGAAGAAACCGTTTCCGTTATGACTGAAGTGCATGCCAGAGTATGTGGAGCACATCAGCCAAGGACCAAGATTTCCCATCAGGTTCGGAGGCTTGGGTACTATTGGCCCACAATGGCATGGGATTGCGCGCGGTTTACCACAAAATTCCACTCGTGCCAAATTCATGCCAACTTTATACACCAACCCCCAGAGTTACTTCATCAGGACAAGTACTCCTGGCCATTTGCTGTTTGAGGAATGGACATCGTGGGACCATATCCCCCCATCACATCCAAACAACTGAAGTATATCCTCATGGCAACCGACTTCTTTTCCAAATGGGTAGAAGTTGTACCCCTTAAGGAAGTCGGGGAAGGAAACGTTGTCAGCTTTTTGAAAACCAATATCATCACAAGATTTGATGTCCCTCATACCATACTGATAGATAACGGCACCAACTTCTGCTCTGCTGAATTGGAGAAACTATACCAAGAATATGGTATTAAGGCTAACCACTCATCCCGCTACCATGCAGCGGCCAACGGACAGATATAGGATTTCAACAAGAACCTATCCAAAATTCTCTAGAAAATGGTGGACAAAGAAAAGAATTAATGGGCAGATAAACTCCTCCATGCATTGTGGGATTATCGAACCACAATCTGCATCACTACTCGGGCTACCTCGTACTCACTGGTATACGGCACAGAGGTTGTCCTTCCCATTGAACTCCAACTTCCCCCACTCCGTGTTGACATCTGTGATCAATTATCTAACGATGAGCAATTAGAAAAGCGGCTAGGTGAATTGTAAAATCTAGACGAGCATTGAACACACACTTTTCACCATATGGAAGTCTACTAGAATCATATTTCACGAGCCTTCAATAAAATGGTCCGTCTTCGGTCTTTCTTGGAAGGAGAATTGGTGTTGGTCCTCCGGACCCCAATGATACCTGGAAGGAAACCTATAAATCTAGAGCCCAAGTGGGAGGGACCATAAGTTATACATAAGGTCTAATCCAACAGAGCATATGCCCTGATATCCCTGGACGGGAAATTCACCACGGATCCTACAAATGTGAGATTCCTGAAGAAGTATTTCGTATAGAAACCAAATGTACCCTTCGTCCTTACCGCACGACTTTAAACTGGATGGATTTTAGATAAAAACGTACGGCTTGATTCCTACCCTCACAGGATACGTAGTGACACCAGGGTTCCCCATCCTAGCCCAGCCATGCCTAGATAAAACTTAAAAATTCCCCCTTCCTCCGTCTACAGACCAGAACTACACAGGGTGTACCCTTCGTCCTTATCGCACGATGTTAAACTACACGGATTTCAAAGAACTACGTATGGCTTGATTCCTGCCCTCACAGGATACGTAGTTACGCTAGGGTTCCCCATCCTGGCCCAGCCATGCTTGAATAAAACTTAAAAATGCCCCCTTCTCCCATGTATGGACCAGACCTACACGGGGTGTACCCTTCGTCCTTACTGCATGACGTTAAACTGCATGGATTTTAGAGAACTACATAGGGCTTGATTCCTGCCATTTGCAGGATACATAGCGATGCCAGGGTCCCCAATTCTGGCCCATCCATCCCCAAGAAGGTTTAAAAATGCCCTTTTCCCCCGTGTACGGACTAGACCTGCACTGGCTATATCCTTCATCCTTACCGCACAACGTTAAACTGCACGGATTTCAGAGAACTACATACGGATTGATTCCTGTCCTTGCAGGATACGTAGCGATGCCAGGGTTCCCCATCATGGCCCCGCCACCCCCAAATTAAAGTTAAAAATGTACTCTCTCCCCCGTGTATGAACCAGACCTGCATGGGGTGTACCCCTTGTCCTTACCGCACGATGATAAACTGCAGGGATGAGAAAAAAATGGGGGAATCGTCAGAGCTGCATGACATTAAACTACCAAGCACTCAACAGTCCAAACTCTATGACCCTAAACTAAGAGTATATCGTCCTCACCACATGATGTTAAATTGCACGGACAGGAAGATTTAGAAAATGCCCTCTCCCCCGTGTGTGGACCAGACCTGGACGGGGTGTGTTGTTTTTAAGAGAACTACGTGGGGATTGATTCCTGCCCTCGCAGGATATGTAGTGACACCAGGACCCCCCATCCTGGCCCAACCAACTCTAAAAAAAGAAGGAAAGATAAAATTTCTCCGTCCCCCGTGAATGGACCAGACCTGCACGGGGTGTATTTCTCGTCCTTACCACATTACGTTAAACTACATGGATTTCAGAGAACTATGTAAGGCTTTATTATTTCCCTTGCAGATACGTAGTGACTCCATAATTCTACACCCCGGCCCATCCACCTCAAATAAATGTTAAAAATGCTCTCTTCCCCCCTCCCCATGTACAGACTAGCCATGCATGGGGTGTATTCTTCATCCTTACCACACGATGTTAAACTGCATGGATAAGGATACAAAAGAATTCCCCTTTCTCCTGTGTATGGACCAGACCTACACAGGGTGTATTTTCTTTCCTTACTGCATGATGTTAAACTACACGGAAGTCATCCTTACCGAACGACGTTAAATTGCACGGATAATAAAATTTAAGAATGCCTCATTTCCCTCATGTATGGACCAGACCTTCACGGGGTGTAGTTTTTAATCCTTACTGCATGACGTTAAACTTCATAGATAATGAAAGGTAAAAATACCCTTTTTCCCCCGTGTACATACCAGTCCTACATAGGGTGTACTCCTCATCCTTACTGCATTACGTTAAACTGCACGAACATTAGAGAAATACCTGGGGATCGATTTCTGCCCTCACAGGATACATAGTGAGGCCAGGGTTCCCTCACCCTGGCTCAACCATCCCCAAGTAGAAATTGAAAATTCTCCCTTTCCCCCATGTACGGACCAGACCTGCACATGGTGTATTTCCGCGTCCTCACCGCATAACGTTAAACTGGACGGACCGCGCCCTCACTGCATGACGTTAAACTGCACGTATTTCATCACAAACCACCTAAAATACATGGAGAAAAAAGGTGGAAACAATCATTGTGCATTTGGATGCATCCCCCCATACATCAGACTCCACGACCCGGATAATTATGGATCTTCATAACCATTCATGGCCATCAAAAGTGGAAATTCATCGACCCGTGGACACCTTTGCATGACTTTTCATACCATTCCCTCAGCAGCTCTGCATATTGATAGCCCCTGGCCCATATACCAAAGGCAAGATTTCCTCGGGCGGTACTCTTCCTAGCTCTATATGCTTACCGGCCTCATAACCCCCATACCATTCCTCCTGGTCCACAAATTTATGGCATAGTGGTTTACAAGTTCGCCCCCTTTTCACATCCAAACATCACCAGGATATCCCTACCCGGTTGGCCTATGTATCCTCCTGTGGTTCACATGATGACTTGCATTTATGAACATTATGCCAGGACTAGGCAACTTTGACTCAATGGACAATTACAGTGAAGTTGTTTCCTGTATACTCGGACATCATTATCCCCACATGCTGAACTCTGTACTATGAGCAATCTCGGATATTCATAACCATTCATGGCCATCGGAAGTGGAAAGTTATCGACCTGTGGACACCTTTTCATGACTATGAATACCATGCCCTCAACAGCTCTATATAGTGATATCCCCTAGCTCGTCTACCAAAGGCAAGATTTCCTCAGGTGGTACTCTTCCTAGCTCCGTACGCTTACCGACCTCAGAGCCCCCACACCCCATCTCATGATCTGGGAAACCTCAGATTTGCATTTTACAACCATCATCCTCCACCCTGTTCAGAGTATATCAGAGCATGTTAACTATGTTATCCTTTGAGTGACTGTGGCAATAGTCACCCAGTGGTCTGAGCTCTATCACCGCTAAACTAGGAGGACTTTGTCCTTACCGCATGATGTTAAACTGCATAGGGTAAAGGTATACCCCCACACACAAAATAAATCAACGCCCGGAACTCTCTAAACTTTAACAGAAACCAGGGCCGAGTATGCTCGACATGTCAAGACATTTTCTTACCAAATGACAGACTTCGTGGCTCAGACAATTGCGGATCTTCATAACTATTCACGACCATCAGATGTGGAAAGTTACCAACCCATGGAAACTTTTCATGACTATGCATACCATGCCCTTAGTGGATCTGCATATTGATATCCTATGGCCCGTCTACCAAAGGAAAGATTTCCACTGGTGACACTCTTCCTAACCCTGTAAGCTTACTGGCCTTAGGGCCCCCATATCATTTCTCCTGATGCAAGAAGCCCTGAAACCACGATTTACACCAATCGACCCCTCTCCACATCTTGGGAATGCCGAGATGCTCAAGCCCAGTTACATTCTGATCAAGAGAGGCCTTTGAAACTACGTCCTTACCACATGACGTTAAACTTCACGGAGCATCTTGGCCGCTTGGCGTAAAGCTGAAAAGACAAAGAATTAAACATCCAGGGAAATGCCTCTAACCAAAGGCATTTTCACTAGTTTAAAAATGCCCCACATCCATGCTGCATGATGTTAAATTACACATCATCTTTTAAAAATACCCCCATCCTTACCGCATGATGTTAAACTGCACAGAATCTAATAACGCTCCCTGTCCTTATCGCATGATGTTAAACTGCACGGTCAAACCTTTCATGGGTTCAGTAAGGAATGAAGGATTTTCCCTATCCCCTAGTGCATGGGCCAGACATGCATGAACCACCGTCTCACACCATCATGAGAAGGAATGACTTCACTCATTCCCGAGATATTTAGCCTAGTTTCTTCTCCTGTATCCAGGCACCCTCTCCTCATAAACCATACCCTGTACTTAGAAAAAAATTCTGAACTCTCATAAGCCACCCCTGTTGGTCCTAATCTCAACTTCCCTGAAGTTTCTTGGCCATTGGGAGAATACAATCATTGACCCAAGGACCCCTTTGCATGGATATGTATACCATGTCCTCAGTGGCTCTGCATATTGATATCCCTTGGCCCGTCTACCAAAGGCAAGATTTACTCAGACAATGCTTCTCTTCGTACGCCTCTTGGCCCCTGAGCCCCTATGTTCATCCCGGGATTCGGAAACCCTCTGAGATATAGTTTACCATCCTCTTTCACAACCCTTCCTGAATATGGTGGAATGTCTCTGATGAGATTACTAAGGACCAGGAGAAATCGTTCCATTGTAGATAATGTCCCAGCTACATGATGTTAAACTGCACCAAGCTCCAACTGTCCATTACACTAGATAAATGCGTAGGATAGGAACCTTTCTTCCACACTCTTTATTGATAAAGATGTTCTCAAAACCTTTCAAACGTCATATACCCTTTCCAAGCCACCCCCGGTGGTTTTCATAATTATCCAAGCCACCCATGGTGGTTTCCATAAGCCATACTTTCATGAATTCCTATGGCCATCAGAAATGGAGGTTCATTGACTTAAGGACACCTTTGCATGACTATGCATACCATTCCCTCAGTGGCTCAGCATTGTGATTTCCCCTGGCCCATCTACCAAAGTCAAGATTTCCTTAGGCGATGCTCTTCCCACTTCTGCATGCCGATACGACTCCCATGCCTTGAGACATGCCCTGCATGTCGTTCAAATCTAAAAACACTCCCTCCGCATGCGTCTGAAGGACATTGAGACATAATTTAATCAACCAAACCTCATTGGGGCCCTCACCCCACCATACTTGGTCAAATCTATTCAACCTAAAACATCAGTAATGATAGTCTTGATGGCGGGACTTTAAACTGCTCACAAAAATAGGCACAAATCCTGTTAGGCCGAAAACCCGAAAAGGGAGACCCAAGAAAAAGTCGGGCCATACCCGCTGGGCCCACACTAAATGGGCCAAGAAAAAAATAGGGCATTAAAAGAAAATACAAAAATGTTTTTGGGGCTTTTCTACAAAACCCTATCAATAGTTAACCTACGCTCACTGGATCTCATGATCCAGGCAAACATTAGAGCTTGTTTTCTTTTTCTTATTGTCCCGAACTCTGGTTATTCCAAGTTCGGTGAGTTAACATATACAGTAATCATGCCAAATAGTTATTTCCACAGGAGAAGATAGCCAGAGTGTTAAGGAAAACATTTCTTTGTTCCATAACAAGGCTGGTAAGAAGGGAATCTACAATCCGGAGCCTACTCTAGCAAGAAAGGTTATTATAGGAGGTTCTTAGCAGATTCACGAAGTTGTATTTGGCACTGATGAGAGTCCTCGATTGCTTAACGGAT
This sequence comes from Viscum album, assembly GCA_963277665.1. Classification (NCBI taxonomy): domain Eukaryota; kingdom Viridiplantae; phylum Streptophyta; class Magnoliopsida; order Santalales; family Viscaceae; genus Viscum; species Viscum album. Next base: position 1,498,859,546 of record OY728156.1, on the reverse strand, counting down.
ATTCCACAATAAGACTGTCTCAGCTTCTGCACCAGCCCACAATGCTTCCGCCTCCTGGGATGCCTTTGAGCTCGCCCTTATCTCCTCCTCCATTCACCGCTCCCCTTATTCAATTATGTTGGTGACATTATCCTCTTCCTGTTGCAGCCACTACATATCATTCCTCATCACCTCCAGGCGAGAAATCTACTCATTGAATTCTCCCTGGAGCCTCACAACTACCCCAGCATGATCATGAGCCTCTTTTAGGAAAAGATGTCGGGTTGCGGAAAGGTAGGCTTCAGATTGAGCAGCAGAAAGGTGAGATTCGAAACCACCCAGTCTTTCCCGATCAGCGACCACTTATTTTACTATGTCATAAATACCATGGTAGTCGAAGCCATAAAATCCCAAAAACATAAATAGATTGCACAACTTTGGTAATTTGATCGACATATCATCCAAGGGCATCTGAGAAATTAGCTTCTAAATTCTCTCCCAAGCCCTTTGGCGAGCAGGTCAAAGACTGGAAAGGACTTGTTGATTAGGGTCAGAGTCACTTTCGAATGAAGATACGTATTCACGTATGAATGTCACCAAGGAGGGATTCGATGCGGCTTCACCCGCAAACTCTGGCGCCACAACAATTTCACCCCCGACCGTTGTGGTCACAAGCACGATCGGATCTAACAGCACAATCGTCAAAGCCAAAGGTCATGGTCCTAGAGCCCAGGAGCTGATAAGATAGATGAGTATCCCTAATCAAAATAGGGAAAATAAAGGAGTCAGTGGTAAGAGGTTGAAAAACTTACCCCTAATCATCAAGGCGTCAGTATCCTCAAGCTCTGAGCCACCGTGGCCACCCGAGGAAGACGATGTATCTTTGAGAGGCAAGGGAGTCATGGGAACCCCCAGAGGTGTCCTGGACCTAAGGCCATGCCCAAGGCCAGCAGCTCCCAAAGCTAACCCCAAACAGTCAGTTACGGAGATCAAGCCCGGGGAAATCACTCCCCCAGTAAATAAAATAATGGTATGCTCTAGGTTTCCGATGACTGGTCTGGGGGCGGGCTCTTCCTCCATCGCCATGGGATCCATTGGGTCTAAGGCGGCTGGCCCCATCATATCTGGAGACCCCTCAGTAATTACGGGTGCCCCATTCTCCCCCGTAATTGAAGGGGCTGTCTGATTAGCAGGAGTCTTGAATTCCAACTGTTCCTCCTCTGACATATCTCCGATTGATGAAGGCAGGAGTAAAGCGTCCATATCACTAGCCCCTCCAGTAGGGCCCACCATCTTGTCACGCCCAAATGTGGATGCGGTTGATCCCTCCAAAGATAAGGGGGAAAAAGACACGACCACTGGTGTAGCCATGACAGAGCCTCTGAGTGGCCCTACACCATACCTCAAGACAATTAATAACCGGAAGAGTCAGAATATATGAGTTGGCAATCGACAAAACGGGAAGTTATAACTACCTGACACCACCTATCTGAGTCGTTCCGATAAACGGGACGCCTGTTTCCATCTATGGATCTACCCAGGGGACAGTTCTTCTCTTTGGATGTTGGGAGGAGCTGGAGGAGGAAAGACCCTAGCTGGGTCCGCAATGGTCGTTTCCATGAGATCAGCTATGCCAAGATATCCCTCCTCAATGATCGCCATAGCCTAAAGTGTGTGTTTTCCTACTGCAGTACCATGAGGAGTATACTCTGGGGAGGGAATTACTCCTTGAGATTTCTTGTCACCCTTCACAAAGGGAAGAAACTTTAGAACCTTCACATTATATGAGGAGGAAAGCTAGAATGGACGAGCAGTGCAACATCTTCTTCAGGGTCGGACGATTCGGGATGTCTAATCATCATTGACACCCAGGTGGACCTATAGAGTCGGTTTTGGGGTGAATGCACATATGAATCCATCTCCTTCAATGAGGAGACTATTTCATCTAGATCCTCTTCCAACAACAGTCGAGGTGGATCGAAGATAGTCCCAATGCCCGGAAGTTCGAGAGGGCCTGTCTGGAGTAACGCCCAGACCTCTTCATCTGATCCATTGGCCCTCAGGTCATCCCAAATCCTCCATGAGTCCGAGAATGAGGCCATAATGGGAACAACTATCCCAGAGGGATCAACATGGGAGGGTCTGGTAGCGGCAGGCATTGTTGGGAGCGTCAATGGCTGTGTCTGTTTTCTGGATCTCGGCGCCGCCCTGGAGATCTCTGGAGATACCTGTTGGTGGTACCTCACAGGAAGAGGGGTAAATTCCCTTACCTCAGCCGCAGTGGGAGAACCACCGAGATCTCCGCCCCCTAAGGAGTGATCACTCTTTTATTTCTCCTCATCAGTAGCTGACTGCAGCATGGCCTAGACTCGATGAGTCAAAACTGCATAGCCCCGGCGTGCATGGATGTAGGCCTCAAGGTCCCGAAGATACCGATCAAACCTCTCTGGGTCCGCATCATAAATAATACCAATGAGAGCAAATATGTAGCCCATCCTGTCAAAATCCACCTCCAATTCCTGAAGATACTGCCACAGAGAGCGGGGGTACTGGCTGCGAAAGAATGACCAGCCTTTGAATTCATCCCATTGGCACCAAACCATCGAGAAGGTAGAATCAGCAGGGATAACCAACCCTCTCTGGGAAGCTTTGAGGTCATGAGAGGATACACATATGTCCATTAAAACATTCCCCGGATGAACAGGACTGGAAGGGTGGCGAAGAACCTTGCCCGGACTGGTTGAAGAACCATCCCCCTTTCACTTCCTCTTTCCCTTTGACGGATTAGAACTTGAGATGGTAGGTACCCACAGGCCTAGCTATCCATTCGGGTACTATTGCACCTGGGAGTCAGCGTAACTCTAGGATAAAAAGGTCGTGGAGTCTGCAAGTGCGGGAGTCATAACCTCTCCACCCGTATCTTCCCGGGTAAACATTAACCACAGTTGCCTGGACACCATCAAATGATGTTTCTCGCGGGCGCCATTGAGCGAAGGAGGACACAGTGCCTGGACGTAGCCAAATTGGCATATGAATCGGCAAGGCGCGTACCCCTCACAGATCAGTTCCCCATGGATACGGGCCACCAGAATGCCCTCTCAGAGAGAAAAGATTTAGCCCCGCTTACTATACTCCTCTGATATAGTATTCCTAATTGCACCGGATGGGAAGGGATATGGATGAAAGATGAAATGATCATAACTCGTGATCCGGATCGACAACAGATGCATATTCTGGACCGTCTGTTGACTATCCTTCTCTTAGGTCGCCCACTCTTCTGGCATAACCCCACTAGTTAGCTGCAAGTATGACCGAAATGTGGTACCCGGAATCTGAAAGGGGTTGATGAAAGTGTATCAGTTCTTGATATACACTCCCAACCATCCCTAGAGTATTTGAAAAGGTCCAGCTACCTAGTTTGGCTGACTCCCATCGGTAATATTGCTAAACAACCAATAAATCCTGGCCAATACTAGAACATCCAAGTTGATGACATTTCTGGTAGCCAGTTGTGCTGCCATGAAGAAAGTAGAGACCCACACGCCACCATTCTTGTGTAAGGTAAATAGCCATCCACTCAGGAACATGGCTAGGAACACCGCCAGATGAAGCAACTGATCGATGTCTGTAACAAGCTCCCAGCCCCAGTCGTTGACCTGGCCTTCTTCCAGGATCAGCAAGTAGCTGCCCCTTTGCTTTTGGGACTCCATCATTGGGAATGTCATGGGCCTGCATGGGAGAACCATAGACTTGTCCTTTTTAGAAAAATCCTTGACCCAATCAAGATATGGGACAAGCTGTTTCGGAGATATATCATTTGAATGCTTCGGGCCCTAGTCAATAAGCTGCTTCACCAGGGGGAGTCCTCTCTTTGTTGTCCCACACAGAAGGAGGCAAGAATTCATCATACATACCCCCAATGATGGGGACCCCAGAAATCTGAAAGATGTCCCAAAGACTAATACCCACTTCACCATGGACCAGGTGAAATGTGTTGGTGTCTGGACTCCAACAGCTCATAAGTTTCCTGGCGAGGGCTTGAGGTCGACGGGTGTAGGTTTGGGACACCCATGAAGCTTCATATAAGCCTATGGCTCGCAACTCAACCTCAAACTCTACACAACATTGGCGAACCCAAAAGGGCCACCCCCAATCCAATGACTTAAATTCCCCTCCAGGCTGGAGGTCTCAGTTCACTGACCAGCCATGCGGGTCATTTACCATGGCATTGCAGGTAATGCTCCGGTAACAATGAATTGCCCCTTCCTGCTGACTTTGTCCTCCTGTCGGGGACACAGGAAGGTGATTCAACACAGATCCGGCTGCTGTGTCCCTTGAGGCAGGCCTCCCTCTGAAGGATATCACAAATCAAGGGATATTGGAAGTAAATATCCATGCTCTAGGATTTTTGTCACGGGATGGCACCGGAATCGACGTATCAGACAGTAAACTGAACCCGTAGGGCAGAAGACTGTTGGAAAAGGGGTACTCCCACTTTGACTCGGAGAGCAGATCGATAAAAAAGGAGAACATTGGGGAGTGGAAGATTCTATCCTTAATAGATATGGCCACATCCTTTAGGTGTTGATTGCCAATTGGGAGAGGCTCGACGACAGGTCTGGGTGCAGGGTGAGGGGGAACCGTGTTTTCTCCCTGCATTATAGTAACCAGGAAAATGGTTAGTCCGGAGTAATAAAATATGGACAAAAATACCAAGCATATGGAAAAGTCTTCCAGTAGGCCTCAAAAGGTGGTTCGCAATGACTATATCCCGTGAACTGACCCTATGTGGAAGATGTTTGCGGTATGCTGGCCCACGGGGCGTTGTCCAGAAAACCGCGAACCAAGTTTCTCTGCGGAGTCCTAATCCTGAATTTAAATAATTAAGTTCAGAGGACTTAGGAAACTTTTAAAGTCAGCAAGACCTCAGTTCGCGAAGCATCAAAACCGTGAAGAGAATTCCTCCGCGGCCCATCGTGACTTACTTTTTAATTAATTAAAAGTCTTGGTTCGCGGTTGGGAAATTGGTCCGTGGGTGAAGGCAACCACGAAGGAGAAATGATTCAAAGAAAGTGGCGGCTGGTTCGCAGACGAGGTGTTTCGTGAAGGAATGAGCATGCAGAGACAAAAAAGCGAGAGGGATATGGTTTCGTGAAGAATCAAGTAAAAGACAAAGGAAGGCCCCACATATTTATAGGCATGGTCCCCTACTAGGTCCACCCCTCTATCGCAAACCATCCAAGTTTTAGGACCACTATACATCGGAATGGCCTCCTCTTCGTTCTGATCGGACCCCATTCCAATGCAGGGAATTTGTAGGGTCCTGAAAAATCCACAAAGGGGATTCTACCCAATTCCACCCAAAGAATTGGTGGGAAGAATGGAGAAAAATCAAAGAATTCACAAAGCCGAACCGGTCAGCAGACCGGTCCAAATGATGATGCCACGTGGCCAGTTCCGCGAAGCACCCCGTCCGCGAACTATTTTTGTTCGCGGAATGGGGGCGGAGATCCTTCGCAAGCGCGAAGAAAGATGAGTGCTAGACCATTCCATAGTCACGAACCGCCCCCAGCCTTGGACCACCTCAACTGGCCCAGTCCGCATCCGCTGTTGTTCGCGGAATAGAGGCAGAACCCTCCGCGGCCGCGAAGTACTCCCTGAGCTCGTTTGGTTCATGGGGGAGATTTGCTCGATGCCCTCCGTGAGTTGCGGATTGAACGGGTCATCCGTGAATTGGGTTTTCGGTCGTGGGCCTCCGAAAAGGTGACACATGACCATAGATACATCCTTTTCTGCACTCTATAAAAGGAGATCATGGGGAAGAGAAGAAGAATTGGGAGGAGATAGATCAGATTCGGGTGGAAGGATTTTGAAGGAAGGTTTAGGATTTCGTAGTGAAGTTCTAGTTCATGAACCAGAGAAGGTATGAACCTGGGAACGAATTAATAAGGAACCAGAGAACGCATAATAACTTGGTGAACCGCGAACTTAAAATAGAAAAGAAAAGAAGGCTGCGAACCATGGCCCCTCTGCGGATGCACTCCCTGTGGATCAGAGAGTTTATTCCCATTTTACAATCCATCACACCACATAACATCCTCATACACAGGTGAATCCCCGACCGATGAACCCCCGATCAGCGCCTCCCTTGGCCACCACTGCTCGCATGGAACCCTCCGCGAACCACCCTGGTACGTAGATCGAACCCGAAGCCGTGAACCACCTTGGTTCGTGGGATGCTCACCCTTCCGCGAACCACCCTGGTTCGTAGGATTCCCATCAGTCCATGGAAAACCCTAGTTCGTGGACGGCTTCCCCAATCGCGTAGCACTTCCCTACGCGAAGGGCGCCACCACCCATACCACAGTGTGTCCCACTGAATCATTCGGAGTTCCCATTCCTTGAGCCGTATAAAATCCTTTCAATCTAGCCTGATCCTCCAAGACTCCCTTATTGGACTACTCATCAGCCCCGAGCCGAGGCCCCCACCAGAGCCACCAGACTCGTGTGATGTAACTTTCAAGCGCATCAACGCGCCATTTTGAGTTCACAAACCCATGGTAAGCAGGGGAGAAAGGGTTGCCCCAACCCTTGAGAAGATTTTTGAAGCATTCCTGGGTTCACATTCCCACGGTAATGTGGAGTCTGAGCTCGGAAGTCCCCTTTCTGCCCCTCTACTTGTTGGGGATGGGGCACTTCTCCTTTCTCTGGGGGGTAGTAAAATACCTATCAGAAGGAATCCCCCATGCGCTTCCGTACTTCCCCCGGGAACAAGAGAGGTGATAGGCACAAGAGCACCTCTTTCCCTCTCTCGCTGCGCTTTGTCTCCCTGGGCATCCATCCCGGAGTATGCCCCGACCTTATGGGCTACCTTCATGTGTAAGCCCCACTCTACTTCGCACGGACGCACCTTTCGCGACGTGATCGTGTGGTCCATGCTACCTCTTGTTTCTCACACTGAGCATGACTCACATGGTATTAGTGTAAGCATCGACCATGACATCCGCTCCTAGGCTGCCTCAGAGCGTAAACCCCACTCATGTGAACTACAAGGACTTTGAATCCCCACCACAGGGATACGTAGGAATCCTCCAAGAGGTTCAAGCCCGATCACCATCGGACCCCCTGGGTCCACCTTCACGTCGGTTCTACAACACCCAATTTGAACTACGCGGACTTTGGTTCCCCACCATAGGGATACATAGGAAGCCTCTAAGAGGTTTAATCCCAGTCACCATCGGACCCCCGGGTCCACCTCCACGTCGGTTCTCCGACACCCCAATCCGAACTATGTTGACTTTGATCCCTGTCTCCTAGGCAGGGTACATAGGAATCCTCCCTGAGGTTCAAGATCAGCAACCGATCGATCCGACTATCTTCACGTCGGTTTATCACACCAACCCTAGTGTCGTCTCAATGAGTCCAGACTCCTCGGGGTCATTAATCCAATGAGGTATGGTAAACCTCAGACATAAATGATTCTGAACCCCTGCGTCTAGCTGACCATTGCCAACCAGGAGTAATCTGTGGATACTATGCTTGGTTATAAACCAAATATTCGTGAACATATGAACATGTCTTAAATCTATAAGAGAGTCCCGGAACATGCAATAATTCCCCTAAAAAAGGGTGCGATGAGCCCAACTTCCTATCCTGTCAACCAATGTGAGTTCTTAAGTATTGCTGGCCAAACCACTGAGCAAACACCTGCCTTTGAAAAGAAGGTCCATGTATTACTGGATATGGAACCATTGGGAATTTTGAGGATGAAAATGGTGCTCCTGATATGATTGATTAAGTAGAACCCAACCTTCTCTAATCAACTATCGGTTAGTGCACGTTTCTTCCCCACAACCCCGTCGTGCGCCTCTGAGACAGGTATTTTGGTATCTTCCTATAATTCCCCATTTAAACCATTTATTTGAAAATTATCATGATAAAAAAAGGTTAAGATGACATGCTGATGAGAGGATATGTGATGGAAAAATAAATCATCCATCTGACTAACCATAATGGATGAAAATTGATGAGCAGTATCCTACATTTAGGATTGAAGTTAGAAATATCAGACTTGGGTTGTTCATGGATGGAATGAATCTATATCAAATCCTCAGTATCACACATAGGTCATGGAATGTTTTATTGGTAATTTAAAACCTATCACTTGAATTTTGTATGAAGCCCAAATATGTCAGTTTCAGTTTAATGATATCTGGACCAAAGAAACATACATATGATATTGATGATTTCTTGTCACCATTAATTGATGATTTGAAAATATTATGGGTGGATGGTATTAGGTTGTATGAATCTTATAAAATGGAATATTTTCAACAGAATTCATGGATTATGTTCACTATAAATGACTTAATAATGTATGTAAATTTTTTTGGATACAATTTTAAGGGGAAATAAACGTGTCTAATTTGAAAACAACATACTTCATATTTTCAATTGCATCATGGGAGGAAAACAGTATACATGGGTCATTTAAAGTTTTTTCATATGGATCACTCTTTTAAAAGACGAAAAAATGCATTCAATGGATCAAAATAAATTGATATTTCTCCAAAAACATTACAAACTGATGACTATTTTTAGAGGGTGAAAAACCTTGATGTGAAATTGGGAAACACACATAAATCTGGTAATGATTGACTTATTTGGAAGAAAAATTCAATATTTTTTTATCTATCATATTGGATATATCAACAAGTGAAACATAACATTGATTTCATGCACGTGGAGAAGAATATCTATGACAGTTTGATTGGAACCGTGTAAGATATTAGTGGAAAGACTAAAGATGGACTGAATGTAAGATTTGAATTACAATTAAATGGAGCACATTTGGAGTTATCACCCACTTCTGATTGAAGGTGAACATTTATTCCCCTGGATATTCATACATTATCCATGATGAGGGAAATTAACCTTTTTAAGTGTCTCCTTGATATCAATGTGCCACAAGGTTATTATTCAAATGTAATTTTTTTTGTCTCCATAAATGATTTGAAGTTGATAGGAATGAAATATCATGATTTTTATGTCATGATGAAACAACTTATACCAGGTTCATTGTGAAAAATATTGAGAATCCTTGTCAGAAAGATTATCAGGAAGATGTGTTATTTTTATAACTAAATTTTTAATAGTGTTATTGATCTGGATGCTTTGAAAATTTGGAAAATGAAGAAATATATTTACATTTTCAATTGGAAATGTATTTTCCTCCATCTTTTTTTAATATATTGTTGTATTTAATGGATCATCTAGTTTGAGAAATAAATCTTTTTGGACTTGTATATATACATTGGATGTATCATTTTAAAATAGATATGAAGATATTGAAGGGGTATGTTAATAATCTATGTTTACCTAAAGCCTAAATTATTGTAAAGTATATTCCTAAGGAGTTTGTAGAGTTTTTTACATGCTAGTTTTCTACGGTAGAGCACATTGGTTTTCCTCCATCTCTCCATGAATGAGTTAGTAATAAGGGAAAAGGGATTTGTGGTTTTAATGTCAAATCTTTGTTAGGTTAATAGATGAATAATTTACATTTATACGTCTTAAAAAACATAGATGATGCTCAAACTTATATAAAATGTCATATTAATGGGTTGAAAAAATTTCATCAAAATAAGAAGGAAATGTGGATTTTGAATGAGCATAACAAATATTTTTTCCTTGGTTTAAAAATATTGTACTTGGTAGATCAGGTGAATAAAATTCATTAAGATGGTTAGTGTATGGTCAAATTTTAAATGTGATAACATGGTACATGTATGAGATTAATGGATACATATTTGGTCTGAAATCTCAGGACAATAAAAGTGTAGTTTGGAATAGTGGTGTATTGGTGTTCAGAGAAGTAATGAATTTTTGTGTTCTAAAGACAAAAACTCAATTTCTACATCAATTTAATATTATAGAGTCATTTAAGAAATATGGGAGGTTGATTATATTAAAATTAAAGTTCATGTGTTTAACTTCAAATGGATTATTGTTAACAATAGTGTCAGATGCGATGAATTTTGAATGACAGTTGATAATCTGAATAGATTGGAAGAAACAAGTGATTATTTTATAATAGAAACAAATGAAAAAATAGGTTTCCATGTCCTTGATCAATAGATGATGCATAGGTATATTTTTTTACAAAGAAGAAAATAATATGTTGGTTATGATCAACTTTATGAATATGTTGATTTACGTGATATCCCTACTTCCATGTATAGAATAACATATAATAATAATGAGCATGTTGTAGAGATGTTTTGTGCCATGAGGAACAATCACGATGAAGGAATTTGGGAAAACAATCCATTAGTACATTCCTAATATTATAGGTAACATATGTTTATTTCTTGTTTACTTTTATTAATTTCATAAAATGTTAGATATTGTAATTTTTTTCTTTATTAGAACACATATTAAAACTAATAAGTAGAAAAGTTTGATTATTTTAGTTTAGTTTTGTTTAGTTTACCCTATTTACCATTACATAACTTATATATTTAAAGATTTTATTGAAGGAAAATTATTTTAAATCTAATATGTTAAAAATTATACTTCTTGTATAGAAAAATTATTTATTAGGTTGAACCATTTTTAATAATCCTACACCAATTTTGGATTTGTTTTCTTTCTTTTACATGATATTTCATATATCATTACTGTTGTAATAATTTTCTTTAATTATAAAAAATATGAAAAATAATGTGTCAAGTTTTAGTTTACTTTTTAGTTTCATAATATTGGATATTTTGTTTAAATTTGTACTATAATATGTGAATTAATATATTTGTAGACTAAATGTTTGTTTCTTTGATTTGAAGGACAATGAAATATCAATCAGTTGATCAACCACATACTTTTAGAGATGGGAATCATGATCATACCTCTGTGGATGAGCATCCATATGCTCTTCTTGATGTTTCCCAATCTTCATCATGTACTCCCACAATAGAAAAGAAGAGTTTGAGGGTTAGTAAATGTGGATACACACGTTTACAATAATTATCACTTGCTCATAGCCAATACTAGAGGATAGTGGTATACATTGATGACAATTATATTCCAAGAGGTCATAATGCAAAACCAATCAACGTTTTTGTATCAACTCAGGGTAAAAGAAACGTAATCATTTTTTAATGATTGGAGAAGTGTTGAAAAAAACACTAGCTCAGTTGAGGGAGACCATTTTTGTTAGCTATTTACCTATTTTTTTTACTAATATTGAATTGTTAATAGTATAATATGTTTTCCCTCTTCTTTATTAGATGAAATTTGATATACCTAACACTCGAGGATTTAGGAAGAAATGTTTATCGATGGATTATAGGATATGGAGGGATATCAAATCAACCCTCATGTATGATTTAATTTTTGGTTATAGGAAACTTGACAATTCATTTTATATATATCCTTTTATTTATGAAGACACATGGAAACAATTTGTTGAATGTAGAAGACAAGAAACATTTTTAGTAAGTGCAGTGTAATTTTTTTGATGTTTTATTATATTAATGATCTTATTAAGGTATTATTAATTTTTTATTATATTCAATTTATAAGAATTGAGGATTTATCATTAGGAGATCCAATCTAGAAACATATACCCTCACAATTTATCTTGGTGAGGGTATACTTTATTGGAAGAATAAATGATGGATGGAAATTTACAAAATATTAGAGATGATTATTCAAGATGTGGAGAGGTTTCCCCTCCATACCATCCATCTAGACATGAAAAATAGATGAGGGCTCATATGAGAAAAAAATGAAATATCTTATATAAGAATCGAGGGTGACAGTTGAGAGGATTGTAAGATGTTTATTTTATTTATTGAAGTATGTTCAATTATTTTTATACTTTGAATCATTAAAAAATATTTCAAATAATTCATATAGGATCAGAACACATAGGGGGTATTTAAGGTTGATGGTAAGTAAGATATTTTATTTTTAGCATTGGGAATTCCTAAACACCAAGGTTGTGTATAAGGATACCCAGCAGGTTTATCAGTGATAAAAGTGTTACCGCGTTCATCAGCTTCTTCCACGGATAATTTTTATAAAAACAAGAATCTTTGGAGGAAAAGGTTCAAAATATTAATGTAAGGATAGATGAAAAGATTTGAGCATCGATATATTCTATGTTTGCAGACATGCATAGAAAATTTCAGAATGCAACTCCCACTCCTCCACCTCCGCTAGTAGCTACCACTCCCCCACCTCTGTTTGTAGACCCCATTATTTATCCACCACCTTTGCGTAAATATCCCATTTCTTATTCTACTTTGACATCCCCTCCTCCACATATTCCTAGTTATTATGAGTTATATGTTGATGATCCTCAGTATTATATAGTTTCACATGGTATGATATATTATGTAGGAGATAAAATTCAGCATCAATAGTTAGAGGCAGAGAAAGATATGGTCACTTTAAATGATATTATAGATATGTTAACTGGAGTTCCATTTAATAAAGATAAGGATGGGAAAGTTGGACAAAGTATCGACAAATTTATAATTTTTACATATAGACTTCTGCGACACATTACCATAGAGGTATGTGTATAATTTATCGTTTATTTTATTTTATTTATTAAATTTGTTTTATCATTTGAACGTTAATATATTTATCTCTTTATTTAGAAGAATACTTTAAATGTAAATAAATACTTTATAGCCAATAGAAAAGACAAATGGCTATGACATTAGATACATATTCCAGTAGTCTTTAAATATTGTCAACATATTCAAATTTATTGGTGGGTCATTATACGTATCCAATGGAAGCTCATGTTTATGAGAGTTAAATAGATATGGGGATTGTGAAAATTTATATTATGGATCTTGTTAGTAGTTATAAGTTGGGAATCAATGTTGTACAAATTTTTTCCATGTAAGACATAACATAAATCATTTCCTATGTTAAATTTATTGAAAATTTATACTTATGTTGATTTTTTATTATGTATCGTTATATAATGTTAGGAGAATGAAATGGAAGATGTATATGGATTTATGGAACCACAATTGATTTCACCTGAAGTGAACACATTGATTGAGGAAAAAAGAAATGTTTATATTACTGAAAGATTTGAATAGAATATAATTACATAGTGTGGGATTCTTCCTCATTTTGAGAGGTATGAAACACATATATACCAAAGTTGTATTTATCTTTTAAAAAAATAACCACTATCATTAAATTTTCTTTCATATCAGTGATGATTAGACGTTAGGTGTTTTTTTCCAAGGGAGAAAATAATTTATTTGATATGCTTTATCTATCGTTATGTGTGAGGAATTTTTAAGAACATGTTGGAAAAGTAAGTTTTAATTTCTTAATATTTGATATTATAATGAATTTAAAATTTATTTTATTCATATTATTTTTTAACAAAGGATGGGTTTTATTTTGAAAAAACACAAGGAAAAAGAGTTCCAGGATCAAATATATAAAAGTAAATGTGAATATAAAATTATAATTAGAAAATTTTGGATGAATTACATACAATGATATTTGGAATTGAAAAAAACATTTAAAAAGAATTTTCACAAACAAAATAGAATCACAGAATGCTGATATTATGTGTTAGGATTTATGTATGAAATAATTACGAATGGAATAGTTACAAAGTTAGACCAGTTTAGATTTCCTTATAAACTATTCCTTAATATTTCATTTGTTTTATTCATTACACATGTTAACTAATATAAATTTAATTTGTAGCTATTTTATGACCCTTAACCTTATAGAGCACAAGAGGGCACACACTTACAAGTGGAATTGTGAAATTATTTTATAGATTTGATTGGATTTTAGTTTTTTTAGTAAATATTATAATTTATAATGTTTTAATTTTAAATATGTACTTGGTAGTTTTTTTGGTTATATTTGGGTCTTTTTACTTAATATTGTAATTTCTAAATGTTGTAATTGTGAATGTGTAATTTTTTTGCTGGTTCATCATGTTTATGCGTCTTTAATTTTACTGCTAGTTATACTTGTTTATGGTTCAGTCAGTAATGGATAGGAAGGTTAACATTAATTATTTTTTAAAAAAACTTTTCACATCAGTTATTTTATAACCACCGTTAAAAATATATTATGTCATATTTTTATGTCGGTTATATAATAACTGACATCGTATAAGATTTTTATGTCAATTATTATATAAACAATGTAAAATACATTCATTTATAAGACCTTTCACATCAGTTAGTAATTAACTAATGTAAGAAAAGGCTTTGGGAAGGTAGTTTTCCACGTTCGTTATACAAAAAATTAAATGGTATATATTTTTTTACCTAGGTTAGTAATTAAACAACATAAAAAGGCTTCGGTATGATGGTCTCCCATAAAGGTTATATAAAAACCAATGTGTTATATAATTTTTTTTCATTAGTTATTTAATAAACCATATTAAAAACCTGTATCCTGAAGCAATTTTCACAATAATTATTTAATAACTGACGTAAAAACCATCATCCTGAAGTGTTATTTCCCGTCAGTTATTAAATAACCGATGTTAATGTCTATTCCATTATTGATTTGAAATGTATATTTTTTTATCCAATGTTAAAGACAATATTTAAAAAACCCCTTTAATAATAGAGGCTAAAAAGAAATTTATTTTTTTAAAATGACATTAAAAAGGATTTTTTCACTTGTGACACTTGTTATTTTTAATGTTTTAAGACAATATTAATTAGTTTTCATATATAAATGGAACCAAAATGGCCTATATTTTATTTTGATAAGGGTGTGGTTCAAATAAAACTAACCAATGTGGTTTAATCATGTTTTGAGTTATTTTATCACTTATCATTTTCAATTAACCCTTTTGTAATGATTTTTTATCATAATCGTGGTAAATGCCATTCCAATACTAAAGGGTCATAATATTACATATAAGGTAAAAATTGGAACATAATTTTGTATATAATGAAATTTTAGACAATTTAGCATCCTAATTTTTATCTATAAATATATTTAGGATTTTTAAATAATATAAAAAATAATTTTTTTTCATAAAATATCATTAATGTCATTTTTGAAACTATTCATTGAATTTGACAATAGAGACATCATAATAGAAGTAAAAATAAAATATAAACTTTCAAGAATCCAGGTTATGATTTATTAAACTATAAAATTATTATTTTAAAATAAATCTCCTATAAAATATTAGTTTTATTGTTTTTAATATTATTTACACAATTTTTCTACTCCTTTCATAGGTTTTGTGTTAGTGTTTTATAAGAATTTTATGTAATTATTTCATTAATAGTTTTTTTTTAAATTATATGTTAAAAATAATTGTTTAATATTTAAAATAAATATTTATAACTGAAATAATCAAATATTTACCCCTATTTAAAAATATTATAGATATTAAATTCACGAGTGGCACATATTAAAAATTTATTTACATTAAATTATTTAAATGTAATTATCACGGTAAAATGAGAAAAATGACATATATTTGAATTTGGTATCTATGTGGTAGATTTTTTACATTTAAATTAAAATATGTGAAGTCTTTGGATGATCTTGAGACTTTATTTCATTGTTTTAACGATGTTTTACCGATTTTACTGTTACCGAGGTGACAAATATTTACCATAGTTACTATTCAAAATGAAAAAAATAAAAGGGTCCTATATACCAAATTTGAAACAACTAATTCAAAATATGGTATCTATTTTCAAATATTAAATTCAAATAATTGGATGAAATTAATTTTAATATAAATGAATAAAATTTAACAAAAATAAATTTTAGAAGAAAATTTGTTTTTAAGTATAAAAATTAACTTATATCATTGTCAATAAAATTATTAGTATTAAATATATTATTCTTAATAAAATGGAACATATGTCACATTAGGACCAGAAAAAAAAAATATTACTTTTGATTCTAATATAAATGAATGAAAATATTAGAAAAATCGGCATATTTTACTATTCCCAAAAAATCAACAATTTCAGAAAAATTCCAAAATTTTACCCTAAGATAAAATTGATATGTTGATATAAAAATGGAATTAATTTCATCCAATTCAATTTAGAAAATTTGTTAATATAATTATTACTCACAATTTTGAATAAAACACTGTGCACTATGCTATTGTTTCTCTAGAAAGAAAAACTTACTATAATTCATGCCTAAGAGAGACATTCTCCCCTCTTAAAAATCCCATCCTTGAAATTTAAAAACTTTGACCTCAATAATAGTTTTGGGTAGTTCTTCATTATAACATTTTCAAGTTACCATGTTTCCTCTTCAATCATATGATTTCTTTATAGTACCTTTACGAGTCGAGTTGTTTGATTCCTTAACACTTGTTCTCTAGTAATTGAAATTTATATAGGCTCTTGACAGTTGGAATCTATTTCATTAGAGGTGAATTTTTTTTGGATATATGATTTACTTTTTCAATAATTATATATAAGAAACATCATATTATTTTGAGAAGCTAGGTGTCATTTCCAAAGGGTAAGCCACAACTCTAATTAATTCTATAATTTCAAAAGGTCTGATATACCTGGGGCTTAATTTTCATTTCATACCAAATTTTATAACACCCTTCCATGGAGATGTTTTCCAAAAAATATTATCTCTAAATTTAAATAAAAAATCATTACTTCGATTATTGACATTGTTTTTTTATACATTGAGCTTCTTTAATATGGGTTCGGATAGTCATTATCTTCACCATTGTCTCCATTAAAAGTTTTGGGTCTATAAACTTCCTCTCAAAAACTTCATCCCAAAATGTTAGAGTACGATATATCGTTTTATATAATGCTTCATAAAACACAATTTTAATACATTAATGAATGAAATTGTTATAGGGAAAAATATTAATGGAAAATATTTATCCCACATACATTGAAAGTATGGTGAGCTTGGCCATAAAATGCCTTATAATATTGGAATGGTCCTCTTAGATTTCCCAGCAGTCTAAGGATGATATGTAGTGATCGAATGAATCTTTGTGTCAAGATACTTCAGAGTAATTTGAAAAAAAAATTATCATAAATGGTGTATCATAATCAAACACAATTGAAAGAGGTACACAATTAAGTGTTACATATTCATTAATATTGAGTCGTGTATGATGCTCAAGTATAAAATCATCACTTATAGTAAATAAATGTTCATATTTTGTGATATTATCAATAATAATCCATATGGTTTTATTTATTGTAGGATTATTTTGTAATATAGTGAGAAATACACAGTAATGTAATGTCATTTCCATATTGTAATAGGTATTGGTTACTTGAATAATCTAGGATGTTTCCCCTATGCCTTCACCTTTTAAAAATCCATACTTGTTGATGTATAATCAGAAATATCCAGCTTCATATTTCCCTACAAAAAATGTTCCTTAAAATCCATATACATCTTGGTTGTACTTGGGAGTACATAGAAATTTAAACATTCCAAATCATATAATAATTCTATTTTCAACTCTAGTATATTGTAAACACATAACCAATTTCCAAATTTAAGAACTCCATATTTATAATAAAATACTGCCAATATCCCTTCATTAATTAATTTAATTTCTTTTGGAAAATTTTCATCACAAGTATGAGACATTATTATATTTCTTAATAAATATGGGCTTACAATCATTTTAAAAGGGGAGATGTTTACCATTCCCTAATAATTCCCATATCCAACTATACTAGGTCCCTAAATAAATAATTCTTATCAATCATCATCTTAGTTTGAACTCCATGATATTTTATACTCAATGCATCAACAACCTTATTTTCCATTCTAGGATTTTTAGGTATCAAGAAATAAAAATCCATGAGTTTCTAAAACTATATCCTTTTCCACATGTTGATCTCTTTCTGTGAAAATATGTGTTTTAGTCTCTTATGATCTGTGTATATATGACCACTTTTTCTATAGAAATAATGTTACCATATATTCAAATTAAATATTGTGACTTCTAACTCAAGATAATGGTTTTGAATGTTTTTTACAAGTATCATCAACTTAATTTATACATAGAAAATAACATTATGTTTTTTATAAGGACATATCAAATCCCATTATTTGATGCATCAATGTATTTGATAAATCTATCCCCTCCAGATATTATTTTCAATACTATTTTATTGATGAACATCCCCTTTAATTCATCAATAAAATCTTTACATTCATATATCCATAGTATCTAAATCCATACACATGTCAGCTTTGTTAATCGTTTTTCTAATCAAGTAAAATTATTACTAAAATGTCGATGGTAACATACTAATCCAAGGAAAATATATACCTCAGTTATGTTTTTATATATATGAAATTATTTTAAGGCATTTCTCTTTGATGGATCAACAAAAATTACATCCCTAAAGAAAATATGGCTATGAAATAGAACCACTTAAAGCCAAAATTCACACATGATAAATTTACCATATAACTCTTTTTATCTAAGTGTCTTTATAATGACTTGTAAATCACTCTTATTGTAATGACACAATCTTTTTAATGGAAGTTCCCTTCTTATATTTATATCATAAAATCACATGAAATCACAACATAATGAACTACTAAGTGATAAGTGACCTTTAAACATAAGTTTGTCACTTCTGTGTTTGGAATTTCAAAAATCTGGTACACACGGTTGTGTTCAAGGTGTTTTTTGAAGTCTAATAAAACAAAAATAATTTTTGGTGAATAGTAACCTACCCTAATGAATAGTAACATACCCTTATGAATAGTGATATACCGTAATAAACAGTAACCTCACCTATGGTGGTATAAAAACAATATTCAAGTTGGAAGTACGATATACCTATATTTTAGAATGAGTTAATGAGTGTTTTTAAACTGGTTTTGGATAATAAATTATGATTTCAATTAAATATTAAAACAATCATATTTTGAAAATTATTTTTAAAAAATTTACTTCATTTTTGGATTCTACATGTCAAAAAATGGTTAGGGTGAATTTTTGGGATTTTTTTGAAATACATGAATTTTTGAGGAATAGTAGAATCCGATAATTTACAATAAATGCTAAATAATGGATTAATTGAGTCATCAATGATGCTCTTATAATGTAAGACCACTTGGTTCGGGATCACATGATTAAATCACTATTCTTTTTCATTTAATACTTACTATTCCTTGTTTTGGGAATAAATAAAAAATTAATGATTATAATATCATGAAATCCCTCCTCTCCTCCACTATAAAGCCCCCCTTCACTCCCTCTTCTCTCCACTCCTCTCAAGCACCAAGACTTATCTAAATTCTGCCCAAATCTCTCCCCAAGGTCCTGCCCCGCGTCCAAAAGCTCTCATCCTCCTCAAAATACAAATTCCTCTCCCATTAAGAGGTTCTCAACGGAGAAAGTCTCAAGAGGTCATTAATAACAAGTGGAGAACACAACCAGATTTGGGGTGAGGGATCCTCTCATTTTCTCTCTTAATCATGATTTTCCTCTATACAATGCCATTATATGTGTACTAGAAAATGATGGGGTATGTTTAAGAACCTCCACCATACTTCCTTCTGGATTTATAAGTGATGAGAAACGCCATTTCTCTCTCATCAATCCCTCTTGGTCACACCCGACACCATGTCGATAAAATCATAACGAATTCTACCCGAACCTTATTTGTTATTTTGGGTTGCCTTATATTTATTTCAAAATGGTGTTATCTTATCTATCTATGTGAGTCTTATGAATTCTTGTTAGTTCAAAAAGATTCTTATATCAAGACCCTTTCATCACATTCTTTCAGGGATATACATGATTTTGAAAGATTCCTTCCATAGAACTTTCCGATAAGCCAACCTGTTTTAAGGGGACTTCCCAAATTTTTACCCAAATTTCAAGTGCACTATATCCTATGTGTTAAAAAACCATTTTATTTAAAAAATCAGTATTTTTATTAAGAAAACCTTCTTGGTTAAATTCCCGTTTTATATAAAATAATTTCCTCTTATCTATTTGAAAAGCTCTAGAGTGTTTTCCTTAAAACCGAAAAAAAATGTTTTAATGATAATGTTTCTACAATAAATTTTTTATATGTTTTCATTTATATTTGACAGAACTTACATTTCATATGCCTATTATTACCTATCAATTTCTATGTATGTTCTAATCCTTTCCTTTCATGGACACTTTCGTGATACACCCATTGGATATGTTTTATGTTATATCTAACTTGTCTTCCAAGACACTAGACTTAATGATCCTTGGATTGTACTCTAATGATTAATTATGCTTAAAATAAAGAAATATTTTATGTAAAAGGATTGGGTCTCTATAGTTGGTATCAGAGGATGGTCTAGTTTTTTTTTTGAGATTAGGAATAGAGAACCTTAGAGAGAACCATAAGGATGAGTCTAAGTATAAGAAAACAATCCTAAATTTTAGTGAGTATAGAGTAAGTGGTTTATCAAGGAAATACATCCCTGTCTGGATAAGAGTAGTTAGAGGTGGCTCTAGTACAGATGTATCTAGGGGTAAAACCCAAAAACACCACTTTGAACTAGACTCGAACGAGAAGTGGTGCACGACAACGGGCCTTGCTGCACTCTTGGTTATGACACTCCCAGGGGATATGCTTTGGTAGATTCACGAGCTTAGTACAAACCATTATTAAGGGACACAAAAAGCCCATAAGAATATAAGTTAAGAAATATATTGAGGATAACCTAGATATAAACCTAAGGAATCACAAGTTAGAATGTAATTCTTCTTTATAAGTTTATCCTTTAATGTTCAATGTTTCTTTTTTATGCTCAATAGTTAAGAATTCAAGACCTCTAATTATATGTTCTTTTTCTTAGTTAATGGCACTAAATAGAAGAACACGTTCCAACAACCAATGTGATAGGAAATGTGATGATTTCCCTAATGACATGCATGTTGTGATGGAAGCGGGTGATCAAAACATCATGTCAGTACTTGCTCAGCTGGCTCGAGTTATGAATAATAACTTGAATTAGGTGGAACTTCCCCCTCCTCCAAGGAAAGATAATGTTTCCATAGAATCCTTCATGTGTAAAATGCCTCCCATGTTTAGTAGGTCTCTTGATCCCCTCCTCGTAGAACAATGGATTAACTCCATTTAAAAGATTTTCATTGTCCTCCAGTGCTTGGAAGAAGAGAAAGTTGTACTGGAAGTCAATCATTTTGATGGGGAAGCTGATCAGTGGTGGACACTGATCAAGAATACAAATTCCCAAGAGGAAATTGATTCCATAGATTGGGAGGAATTCAAGAGTATGTTTTTCAACAAATATTTTCCTCAAACCCTCCATATCAAGATGAAAAGAGAGTTCCTTGGACTAAAGAATAAGGATGATGAGTCCATCGGGGCTTATGAAGCGAATATTACAAGGCTTAAAAGGTATGCCTCTGGCCTTGTAATGAACACTGGAAGCAATGTGGATTGCTTCTTTAGTGGACTAACGCCGAGTCTACAAAAATTATTGGAAATTTGAGACTTTGACAGCTATGAGAAGATTGTCCGTTGTGCCCTCAAGGTTGAAATAGAGATTGGAGACTCTCAGTGGTCTCATGGGCCTAGTGATAAGAAGCGGAAAATAGAGAACAACATGGGTGGTTCATCAAACAAATCCCATGATGGAAAGAAGCCTCACTTTCCCCTGTGCAAGAATTGTGGGAAGCAGCATCTTGGTGACTGTCTGAAGGGAACCAGGAATTGATTCAAATGTAGAAAGGTCGGTCATCTGGCCATGAACTGCCAAAGGGATATGAAAAATTCCTCTAATGTTGAAGAAAAACGGAAGGTTCAGATTAAAACTCAGCCTATAGTGCAGTGTTTTAACTACAAGGATCTTGGGCATTATGCGGACAATTTCCCTAAGATGAGGGTTGTCAGAGGCAATCAGTAACAACCTCCAAGGAAACAAGGAAGGGCTTATGCTATCACTACTGCTGAGGTGGAGCTGAAAAAAGATGTGGTGACAGGTACAGTTGTTATTCATTCAAGAATAGAGAACGTACTATTTGATTCTGGTTCTACGCATTCTTTCATATCTGGCAAGTTTAATAGAACTATTCAATCACCACCTCAAAATTTAGAGGAAAAGTTATTTGTGAGAATAGCGAATGGGGAAATTATTTATTCCATGGTTTATAACTCCTCCCCATTTAATGTTTGTGGACTAAACCTCACAAAAAATCTTGTTATACTTACTTTAGTGGAGTTTGATGCTATCTTGGGCATGGATTGGATATCTTTGTATAAGGCCAACATCAACTGCCGAGAAAGGGAGATTACTCTTCACATCCTGAAGAATCCTTCGATTCTTTACAAGTGCAATGAGGAAGATGAGTCTCCTTTAGAATATTCGTCTTAAGTTTGGATATTTCTTCCTTGTGAGCATGCATACCTAGCTCAAATGATTGAGACAAAGAAGAGAATCACGCTTGAAGACATGTCCATCGTGAGGGGTTACACTAATGTATTCCCCGAAGAGTTTCCTGGTCTTCCTCCTGACCGATAGGTTTAGTTATCAATTGAACTTATCCCTGGATCTCTAAAAGTCTCAAAGAAACCTTACAGAATGGCCACCATAGAGCAGGAAGAGCTGAAGAAGAAGTTATAGGAGAATATATAGAAGGGTTTTATACACCCAAGTGCTTCGCTGTGGGGTGCTCCATTCCGCTTCGCCAAGAAGAGGATGGATAAATGTGCCTCTGCATTGATTATCATGAGCTCAATAAAATCACTATAAAGAACAAGTATCCCCTTCCATGGATAGATGAATTGTTAGATCAGCTTCGTGGGGCCAGTTATTTCTATAAGGTGGACCTTTGGGGAGGATATCACCAACTAAAGGTGAGTAAGGAAGATATTCCCAAGACTGCCTTTTGAATGAGTTATGTACTTTATGAGTTCACAGTGATGCCCTTAGGACTCACTAATGCTCGATAAATTTTCATGGATTTAATGAATAGAGTCTTTAAAGATTACCTCGACAAATTTGTGTTGGTCTTTATTGATGATATTATGATATAATCCAAGAGCAAGGAGGGACATGAGGATCATTTGGAAATTTTTTTAAAGACTTTGCGAAGGGAGAAGTTGTATGAAAAGTATAGTAAATGCAAGTTCTGGATGGAGGAAGTATCATTCTTGGGGCATGTTATCACTAGGAAAGGGATATTTGTGGACCCTTCCAAGACGAAGTAAATTGAAGAGTGGCTGAGGCCAACTTCTGTAACGGAGATCCACAGCTTTTTAGGCCTAGCTGGGTATTATCGACGATTTGTGAAGAACTTTTCATGATTGTCAATCCCAATGACCAAGTTGACATGAAAGGGATTAAATTTTTTCTGGACATAGGAATGTGAATAATTTTTCAAGGAGTGGAAAAAGAGGTTTATCACTGTGCCGGTACTCACACTCCCTTCAAGTGGAGAACTCTTTGTGGTGTATAGTGATTTTTCTAAGAAAGTCTTAGGATGTGTGCTAATTAAAAATAATAAAGTAATAGCCTATGCCTCAAGGAAGCTGAAAATCCATGAGAAAAACTATCCCACGCATGAGCTGGAGTTGGCGGTTGTGATCTTTGAGTTGAAAATATGGAAGCATTATTTTTATGGGAAAAAATGTGAGATATATACTAACCACAAGAGTATCAAATATATATTCACATAGAAAGAGCTTAATATGCACCAATGAAGATGGATAGAGCTTATCAAGGATTATGACTGCTCAATCCACTACCATCATGGTAAGGCAAACAAGGTGGCAGATGCTCTAAGTAGAAAGGATCCAACATCTTTATCAATGATGAGAATTGAAAAGGATCTGATCTTCTTAGATTTGAAAAGGATGAACATGGGAATCATTAAGAGAGGAACATAATCAATCCTTTCTCAAATTATTGCTCAACCATCCCTCAGGGAGAAAATAAAGGTTTCTCAAAGAAAGGATGTGGAAATTCAGAAAAGGGTAGAAGCTGTTAAAAATGGGAAATCCTCTGATTTCAAAATTGATGAGGAATGAGTTGTAAGATTTGAGACACGATTATGTGGACCATCTGATCCGGAGATTTTGAAGGATCTATTGAATGATGCACATAGGTTGACCTTCTCTATCTATCATGGGAGTACCAAAATGTACTGTGATCTCTAAGAACACTTCTCTTGGGATAATATGAAGAAAGAGAATGCAGAATATATTCCAAGGTGCTTGGTATGTTAGCAAGTTAATGCTGAGTGACAAAAGTCCAAAGGTATGATACAGCTATTGACTATACCCATGTGGAAATGGGAAAATGTTACTATGGACTTTGTCACGGGTCTCCCGAAGACGTCGAAGGGAAATAATGTGATATGGGTTGTGGTTGGCTGACTCACCAAGACATCCCATCTCATCACTATTCGGGAAGATCTCTCGCTTGAATAACTTGCAAGGTTATATGTGAAGAAAGTTGTGAGACTGCACGGTGTTCCACTCTCAATTGTCTCTAACCGTGATCCAAGGATCACATCTAAATTATAGAGGAGCCTTCAACATTCTTTTAGTACTGAATTAAATTTCTGCATGGCCTATCACCCCCAAACTTATGGACAGTCTGAAAGAACTATTCAGACGCTTGAAGATATGCTTAGAGCCTACTGTCTAGAATTAAAAGGTGGATGGGATCAACATCTCCCATTGGTTGTGTTCTCATACAACAATATCTTCCACTCGACTATTCAGATGGATCTATAAGAAGCTCTGTATGGAAATTGATGTAGAACTCCAACATGTTGGGATGAAGTTGTAGAAAGAAAGATACTTGGACCCGATCTTGTTCAAGAGATGAAAGAGAAGGTTCAAGTCATCCAGAAAAAAATCAAAGCTACTCAAAGTCGGAAAAAGAGCTATGCTGACAACCATCGAAGGGACTTGGAGTTCGACGTTGGAGATAAAGTCTTCCGTCGAATATCTCCCTGGAGTAGAGTCATGCGATTCGGGAAGAAAGGGAAGCTAAGCCCAAGGTATATTGGCCCCTTTGAGATCCTTGACCGCATAGGAGCCATGGCCTATCATCTTGCACTTCTACTGAATATGGATCAATTTCATGATGTTTTCCACGTATCACTCTTAAGGAAGTTTATACCTGATCCCTCACATGTACTAAGCTCAGAGGTGGTGCAGCTAGAAGATGATCTCTCCTATGAGGAGCATCCAGTAAAGATTCGGGATCGAAGAGATAAGGTTCTACGCAACAAGAAAACCCTTCTTGTCAAAGTGTTGTAGAGGAACCATAAGTTTGAGGAAGCAACATAAGAATTGGAAGAAGCAACAAAGGAAAAGTACCCACACCTGTTTTTGGCTTAGTATGTAAAATAAAATTTCAAGGGAGAAATTTCATAAGGGGGGAAGAATGTAACGACCCAATGTTTTTAATGGAAATTCCCTTCTTATATTTAGGTCATAAAATCACATTAAAGCACAGAAAAATGATCTACTTAGTGATAAGTGACCTTTAAACATAAGTTTTTCACTTCTGTGTTTGGAATTTCGAAAATCCAACATACACAGTTGTGTTCAAGATGTTTTTTGGAGTCTAATAAAACAAAAATAATTTTTGGTGAATAGTAACCTACCCTAATGAATAGTAACATAATCTTATGAATAGTGATATACCTTAATAAATAGTAACCTCACCTATGGTGGTATAAAAATAATATTCAAGTTGGAAGTACGATATACCTATATTTTAGAATGAGTTAATGAGTGTTTTTAAACTGGTTTTTGATAATAAATTATGATTTTATTTAAATATTAAAATAATCATATTTAGAAAATTATTTTTGAAAAATGGACTTCATTTTTGGATTCTACACATCAAAAAATGGTTAAGGTGATTTTTTTGGATTTTTCTGAAATACATGAATTTTTTATGAATAGTAGAATCTGATAATTTACAATAAATGCTAAATAATGGACTAATTGAGTCATTGATGATGCTCTACTAATGTAAGACCACTTGGTTTGGGATCACATGATAAAATCAATATTCTTGTTCATGGAATACTTACTATTCCTTTTCTTGGGAAGAAATAATAAATTAATGATTATAATATCATGAAATCCCTCCTCTCCTCCACTATAACCCCCCCTTCACTCCCTCTTCTCTCCACTCCTCTCAAGCTCTATTCCTTCACTAAATTTTGCCCAAATATCTCCCCAAGGATCTCCCCCACGTCAAAAAGCTCTCATATTCCTTAAAAAACCAAAACCTCTCCCCTTAAGAGGTTCTCAAAGGAGGAAGTCTCAAGAGGTCATTAATAACAAGTGGAGAACACCACCAGATTTGAGGTAAGGGATCCTCTCCTTTTCTCTCTTAATCAAGATTATCCTCTATATTATTCCTTTATATGTGTAATATAAAATTACAGTATTTGTTCAAGAACCTCCCCAATACTTACTTCTGGATTTATAAGTGTTGAGAAACCCAATTTCTCTCTCATGAATCCCTCTTGGTCACACCCGCCACCATGTCGATAAAATCGTAACGAATTCTACCCATACCTTATTTGTTCTTTCGGGTTGCCTTATCTTTATTTCAAAAATGGTGTTATCTTATCTATCTATGTGATTCTTATGAATTATGGTTATTTTTACAAGATTCTTATATCAAGACCCTTTCCTCACATTCTTTCAGGGATATACATGATTTTGAAAGATTCCCTCCTTAGAACTTTTCGATAAGCCAACATGTTTTAAGGGGACTTCCCAAATTTTCACCCAAATTTCATGTGCACTCTATCATATGTGTTAAAACACCATTGTATTTATAAAATCAGTATTTTTATTATGAAAAAACTCTTGGTTCAATTCTGGTTTTATATAAAATAATGTCCTCTCTTCTATTTGAAAAGCTCTAGAGTGTTTTCCTTAAAACCCCACACAAATGTTTTAATGATAATGTTTCTAAAATACATTTTTATATGTTGTAATTTATATTTGACAACACTTACCATGTTATATGCCTATTTTACCCTATTAATGTCCATGTGTGTTCTAATCCTTTCCTTTCATAGACACTTTCATGATACACCCATTGGATATGTTTTATGTTATATGTACCTAGTCTTCTAAGACACTAGACTTAACGATCCTCAGCTTGTACTTTGATGATTAATTATGCTTAAAATAATGAAATGTTTTATATAAAAGGCTTGGGTATCTATACTTATGCTCTTCATGAATTTTTGGATTATACTAAGACATATTCACCCTATTTATAAAAAATATTGTAATAAGATCCCCTCCTTCATACTTCTGTAATCCGTTTATTTCTATTTAATAAATTGTGCCTTGGTCTAAAAAAATACCACAATGAAATTGTCAAGATACTCATTGAACACTTTATTCATAATATCCAAAAAATAAAGGCTGCATTATTCAATCCGAATGGAATTATTGTAAAATCCATAATGTACCTATCTCATTCAAATTTTTTTCATTAGAAAATCTTCCTTCCTTACTCAAAATTTATGATATTCATAAGGACGATAAAATTATTAGAAATTTTATGATCCTTTTAGTTAATCAAACTGGTCATAAGTATGAGTTTGTGGATATTTTTTCTTCACCGTGATGTCATTGAATTCCTTGTAATAAATTTACTTCCTAAAAGCCTATTACTTATTTTTTACATAAAGAATAGAAGAAAACTAATTTGATATGATTGGGAATATGAATCCCTTGTCAAAAAAATCATATTTTTTTCATTAACTACAATAAATCTATAGTATCCATCTTATAGGGAGTCTTAGATAACTTTTTTTCATTAGGGATGAGTTTTATATAAATCTATACATCACACTCTAGTCTATATCTAGGTAGTTCTTCATGAAACACATATATATATTATTGTACAATAATTACATCTTCTATCTTTGGGTTACCTAACCCTTCCAAATCTTGTGTATCATATTCTTCTCCTATAATTTATAAATGGAGAGCTATTGGAGGTGGATCTAGATATGATTCAGATGATATAGCCTTCCCTCAAAAGATATGTAATTATATATCTTCATCATGAATCATGATTTATTTCCATTAGAAATAATGATTTTATTATATTTTGAAAATCAATCCAAACAAAGGATTATATCAAATCCAACCATCAGAATAATAATAAAATCTACAAATAGAGTATTTTTATGGGTTATAATGGGAACTGACTAACATATACTTATTGCATGATACTTTCTCTAGGAGTGCAGATTGAAAACTATCTTCTAATGTTTCTAGGTAAATATCTAATTTTATTGGATGACATGGAATATATAAAATAGTATGAAGATCCAAATCAAAGAAATATTTTTCTAAATTTGAGCCTATGATTAAAGTACCTACCCCACATCATTTGTAACTTCAACCTTAGCTCTCATGAAAACATTAGCATGGACTTTCTCCATTGTAGGTTTCAGAGGAAAATTTCCTTAATGCCAAAAACATTAATTCACATATTTCCCCATATCCTTACAGTTAAAGAATTAAATATTGGAAGATTTTTTCATTACCCTAAAATCGTGAGTCTGATGAAATTTATTTCAACACTTGAAGAAAAATACCATTCCAAGCTAGCATGTTCCATAGTGTTTCATTCCAAACTTCTTTCAAGATGGAAATTCTACTATTCTCTTCTTCCCTTTTACATATTTCCTTTTTTAGAGTGCTCATCCACCCTCTTCATATCACAAATTCCTTCAATGTTATATTACATAGAGAATTATTTTTCTATATTGATAGCACATGATATTATGTCCTCATATGATGAGAAGGTTTGGAATACCTTTTCACTTTGAAGGACTGAAATTATCCCATCAAATAAATAGTTACTATTGTTATTTGGATTACATATATAGTCCACAACATTCCTTGATAATCCTAAAAAATTTTATTTATACATAGAAACATTTTCATCTTACTTTTTTCTTAAACATCTAAATTTTAACTCCATATATTCTCATTTCTCATTAGGAAATGATTTTTCCAATAAAAGAACCTTAAAATATTCCCAATCAATATTTTTTATTTCCTCTACATATATAGTGTTTGGAATCATTAACCACCATCAATATGAATCCCCTGTGAGATTGTAAACATCCATGAAAAACTTTTCCATTTCATTACATAACAATGAAAAAATATATTCTCTAAGGGACATATCTATTAATCATCAAGAAATGGATTAATAATAGCATTTAATGATAGAGATTTCAGATACATGAAGCTGTCCAATATTGGTACACCATGTTGTAGATCATCATGCTAAACCATACGAGAAGGGTTATTTTTCATAACCAAAGTTATCTTCCCCAATATAGTTATAATTTATTCACCTCCAGTTCCTAATGAAATTATAGCACTGATTTCATTGTCGTGATCTGTATGTAAACCCCTCTATATATTATATGAATTATTACAATTTCCATTCCTTCTACTAGGTGAAATTTCTAAATAATGTTATACACTATATTATATTATGATAATATGAATCATAATGTATAATTTTGATACATTTGTAACCCTTGAAATTGATAATATTTTAATCAAAAGACTAGTATCATTAGGAATATTATTAAATCAAAAAAATATTATAAAATCCTTTATAATGGTTTGTAAATAAAATGTGAATTGACCTAATCATATCCCCTAGGAGTGTAAAACTAGGTTAACAGTAAGGGAAGACTCACCATGCACTAGAATTATGTCCATGATATATTCAACCTACTCTTTTTTAAGGATATTACCCCTTGATGCATCTATTACAATACCATGTCCAGTTTAGTATCTAGAAAAGGATATATTTCTAGTAAATACAGATAATCCTTACCTTATAAAAATGTTAATGTTGTTATCATATAATTAGAAATATCCTCTATGTTTTCACAGTGGTATGCTTTCTAATATGTGTTTTACTAAATATAGTTCCCAGGTTTCTACTAAACTTCCTCTGAAACCAACTATAACACCCAACTCTAGTATCCCAAATCTAGTGGTTCTTTTAATACCTTGGAACAAATTACAGGGGATCACATACTGAAGAACTAAATAGTTAATAGTCTCATGAGAAGATATATGGTCATGATTATAACATTAAATCATAAAAAATTAAATAAAATACGACAAATACTATGGGAAATTTATCATTTTTTATAATAAATCAATATTTTCATTCATTCATACCTTATTGGTAACCTAGGAAAAGAAAAAATAATATTAGGTGAGCTCAGATTTTCAGTATTAAAAATTTTACAATAGAATCTATCATAAAATAAATTAAATAGTAATATTGTGGCCAATATAAACTATAATAAAATATTCCATATAACTGATTTAATAAAATAAGAGATAAATCCTTGGATAATATAACAATATAAATTATCACATGGATAATAATAACTTCTTTCATGATCATATAATTCATAATTCCCACTAACATAATCTTAATATCAAGGCATTTTTCCATGAGAACATATGTAAATAGGTAAGGCATATGGAAAATTCCCAAACTAGTTTTCCTCCTGAGACCTACTAATGAATTGAGGGTATATAATAGTCAATGCCCATCAAATACTAAGTACAATGCATTCATCATATGAAATGGGTGAAATATAATCAATGCAAACAATCATAGTGAAAATCATTAAAAAATGATAATATTTTCCCTAATAAATAAACATAATCACAACCACTCTATAGTAATGTGGAGAATGATATCAAAAGGGTATATCCCCAGGAAAACATAATATTCACCAAATAATGCTGACATAGATGAAAATAAATTAAAAATAATAATGAAATATTTATTCAAGAAAATTCCATTTTAATTTTGAAATACCTTATTCAGAATCTATGAAATTCATAAATATAAAGAAAATGATTTTTTCCAAAGTAACATTGAAACTTTTAAATAAATCACCAAACCATTGAGTGGTCATGATAGTGTGAAATCCCATTCATTTTGAATAAGTTAAAACAAATAATTCCTTTCATTATTGGGTAAAAAAATAAAAAATTAACTCATTTGGGAAATCAAAAAAGGCTTCCTTAATCCAATTTTTAAAAATTAAAAAATGAGAAAAAATGTATTTATTATATCATTGCAGAATACTAAAACAAGTATTTAAAGCATTTTAATAAGAATATTGAAATTAAAGAAAAATATTTTTGATTAATTGATATTTATCTAATTTATGAGATCAAAATAACATGAATAAAATTATTTCTTAGTATTGAGAATAATTTTTATTACATTAATTAAATTCAAATAGAATTTAAACAAGATCAATAAACACACTTTGTGAGTGACCCTCTAGGATTATTTTTATATGGTATTAGGTAGGATTTCCTAAAGTTCAATATTACGGTCGAGTAATGGGTCGAGGCACCCAAGAGAAAGAACATAATTCCAAAATATCGAGAAACACATAAAAAAGATCAATGTGTAATATAATACCAATTTTCAATATATCATCAAGCAGGTTGAACATCTATGTCACCAACCTATATAATCGATACTTCTTTCTTTTACTATCTGGCATAAATACATCGTTACACATTGCTTATTGAATTTAATGTGAATATTATATTATAATAAAATGGATGATATATCATCTCCAATAAATGTAAGGGAAAACTACTTAATCAAATTATCCATTAATTCCATGTCAATCATGACACGCCCAATTTACACTACCTCACCATGAACAAATGTCATCAGAGTTATCATCAGGAAATATAAGTACACTAGTCCTGAAATGCATTAATGATAATATTAATTTCTAATGACCATTACACACTCTCATATATTAGAATATCTGATGAAACCAAAACATGTAGAATTTCTAATCTAGGGTTTTTTCTCATAATCTCTTATCCTGGAGATTACAAAGTGAAAATTTCACGATAAGAAGCCTCACCAACTTATGAGTACTTTCACGTGACAGGCTATATGCTATGGGTCCCATCATAGTATGTTATCCAATGATAAAACTATATTAAAAATATTGGCATAACATTTCCAGGTTCTTATCATAGTGGGGAACTTCTATTACCTTATTAATGAAACGAAAACTATAAGACATTATTACATTGAAGTCATATAGAATAATGAACAATATGAAATAATATATCTATTTAATATTCAATAATTCAAATATACATGTTATCAATGTAAAATTATATTATCATATGAAACCAATTCCAACGAAATCATCCCCACATTAATTTGACACATGGTGTGATTGGTATAAAATGATTTTTCTGTTTTAGATTAAAAGTAACATTTTATTAATGAGTTTCTTCATATTTAATGTTAATTTATTTCTCTACAGTTTTACTACTATAAGAATTATTTTTTATACTGTAATAGTCTTTTTCTCATAATGGGGTTGTTTTATTGGAAATTGATAGAATGATCAAGATCTTTTGAGGGGGGGGTAAGTGACAAAAGAAAATGAAACATTATTTTTTTCTGAATTTTTTAATATTTTCTGACAATTTTTTATCATTATCAACACTATTTTTAAACTGTATGCTTTTAACTATTCTGACAATATCATTTCTTTTTTGGTGGTGATGAATTTAATTTCTAGCACTATTAATTTATATATCTACAAAAGTTAGGGTGGGGGTATTTGAAATAAATTATCTTCAATGATTGATGATTTTGGTTGTTCTACCACAAGTGGATGTGTATTCATTTATGAATTTGTGTGACAAAAATATTAATTTAAATTTTTATAGATAGAGGTTATTTCAATGTTCATACTATTGGTTTAAAAAAGTTTTTCCGATGGAATTATTGAATTAAAAAATTGTGTATCTATGATTTAAATAAATTGATTTATGATATCTTGATCCATCCATGGAGGTAGATGTTGGATTTCAAAATTTACCAACTTTCTCAGCCTTCGATATCTGGGAATACCCGATCACATATGGTATTCATCAATAGCCCAAGTTTATGGTCATCGAGTTAAGCTACCTCCACATCCATCTAATGGATTTACGTTACACCCAACAACCTGGGATAGGAGACTGTCTCCCTCCTCACCCAACTATTGATTGGAATCCCTATAATTTGGGGTAGCATTGAGCACTTTCAAATTCTTTGGGATTCCTAATGCCAATGTTTCATAAATGGTTCTTATAAATAAGATCGAACCACATCTCAAAATCCATCTGAACACTTACTATGCTTTTGAGACTCTTTACAAGAGATTTGATTTTCCCAAAAGAGTCTTTTAATTCCCCATACATATTTAATTTTTAATTATAATATTTTGATAATTATTAGTATTATTATTATTTTGGTTTTGTTTATAAATGGTGCACCCAAAATAAAATCTTGCAGGATAAAAATAATGAAATGTTTTATTCAAATAGAAATGTTGAAACCTTACATTGAAATAAGGCCAAAGGACCAATACTAACCTAGAATACCCACTAGGAGACCAATTAGAATTATTGGGAGTCCTCAAAACACCACAAACAGACCAAGAAAATAGTGAAAGTCCTTTAGTTCTGTCACAATGAAAAACAGTATGGAAAGGCCAATGGAAACCATACTGAGCATCAAGGGGATGTAGAGAACCACATTCATGATTTGTTTTTGAAGTTTGGAATACCCTAAACACCTATTTATATAGCCTTTGTGACCGTTAGTAGCCTTTGAAATCCTAAGGTGATTTCTAGTTTTTATAATGATCATAAAATTTTGTAAATCTTGGGTATATTATGTATTTTGATTATTTTAAGTATTCTAAATATATAAGTATTTTAAGTGTTCTACGTATCTTAAGAACTTTAAG
Source organism: Viscum album (assembly GCA_963277665.1). Taxonomy (NCBI): domain Eukaryota; kingdom Viridiplantae; phylum Streptophyta; class Magnoliopsida; order Santalales; family Viscaceae; genus Viscum; species Viscum album. The sequence goes on along the minus strand of OY728156.1, from coordinate 1,498,825,702 downwards.
GGTTTTAAATGTTTCGAAAACAATATTTCAGTTAATAAATATATGTGTTTAGGTAAATGTAATGTTTTGAATGAATTCATATATATGTATTAAAAGTATATACTTATTTATATTTTTGATAAAAATGAAATGTAACTATTTATTTTACTAGGAAATATATATGTTTCCCATGGTTGAAAATGTCTCAAATATTTTAAAGTTATATCCTATGTTAAATAATAACATTGGTTTAATTGAGGGTATACTTTATTTTAAAATATTATAACAATGATGTTTATCTTAAAAAGAATAAAATCAATGAGGTTGTATTTTGAACGTATAATGTTTTAAAGCTTAAAATGGATTTGAAATCATGAATTTCATGTTTTAATGAAAGTAAAAAAGAAAAGTACACATTTTTTACTTCAATAAAAGTATATATATTGTTTTTTATAAAAAAATTATGTATTTGAATTTGAAATCATGTTTTAAAAAGGTCTTATTAATTAAAATATATAAATTAGGTTAAGTAATGACATGGTATAATTTATATGTTATATTGTGTATTATAATGTTTCAAAGATTAAAATGAAGTTGAAATAATGTTTTAGAATAATAAAATTAATGACATTTTCTAATTATATTAAATATTTCGAACATTATTTTCTTACTTCCTTTGGTTTTAGATGAATTTATACAGGTTATTATGTTTTTTTAATGTTTTATAAAAATGTTTATAAAAAAAAGTATTACCCTTGGCCAGCCATCAAGCCAACCGAGGGAGGTAGCTTGCACCACACTCTAAGGAGTGGGCGACCGTACCTTTCCCCCCAACAAGTAGAGGTCAGCCTTAGGGTGTGAACTTACACCCATTGGGAACTAAGGGGGAACCTAGGCGGCACCACCATGGGGGGTGGCATGATGGTAGAGGGTGGGCACATAGCATGCCCACAGAGGGGAATCAGTACGGGGTGATACTAGAGAGGGGGAGAGGGAGTTGATTGCTGAGTGCTGGATTGCTGAGGATTATATAGAGGTATCAAAACCAATCCCATTTCGATGTGGGACATGATTTTTAAAGGGCTATCTAATCTCAACCGTTCAATATCACATCGAGAGATCTGGACCATATGTTTGGATCTCAGTTTCAAATCCTAGCACTGTGACTCATTCCTTAGTGTTTTCCTTGATCGTTTGATATCCCCAAATGAGATATTGGACATCCATATATTTTAAAAACTACAGAATCATCAACAGTCGTCCGATCAACTTCGATCGATCCCAATCGTCCAATATTTTCCACGTTTTCCCTTTCTTATTCTTCTTCCTCACATCGCACCTATGCACTAGTACCAGTCGTTGTCTCCTCCCCACTATCCTTCCCACACCCATGAGTCCCCCTATCCCTCTCCGTGCCGGTTTTCCACATTCACCTTTCCATGAGTCTTAAGGTAGGTTATTTTATTTCTGAACTAAACCATTTTCCATGCAATTTTTCCACAATATATATATATATATATATATATATATATATATATTACCAACAACCAATCCATTAAAGATATGGGTTAATCACAGTTTCTTTTTCTATCCAAATATTTAGATTCAGTATTTATTAATATTTATTGTTTATGATCTTATGTTTGAAATATGGTATATAAAACTGTATCTATATAGTTTATATACATAGTTTATATAAACCCACATTTCACCAACAAAACTTACGGGTTTTCTTCTCTCCCAACTCCACCCCAACCTATGCCCAGATCCACTCATCCTCTGAGTTCATGTACGAGGTTATTTTTTCTACTATTTAATTTTGAAAACCCTTATATAAATATTTGTGATTTTATGGTTATATATATATACAATTTTATATAACATTCAATACTAACTCGTTTTAGGTTTTCTAAATGTGATTATCAGTGTTTAACTGATATTTTTAAAAGGGTATAACACTTGTAAGGGTTTACTTTGATTTGTGTTTAATTAAACCCTATGTAGATATTATATATGTGTATACTTTTACTTATAATCATACCTATTCAGTTTTTATGAATTTTGAATGATGAACATTTATTTGTAAAAATGATGTTCATTAATGTGTGTAAATCATGTGAGGATTATGTTTTGTTTTGTTTAATTGGACCATATAAACATATATGTGTATAGACAGTTATATGTATATATACATATATGTTTTAATTATAATCTGAATTAGGATTTTATAAAACCTATTTTAATAATTAATTATGTTTTTGAAATGTACAGTATTTATAAGGATTTATTAAACATTGTTTTAGTTGTGCTAACCCCAAGTATACATTATGTGTGTATATATAGTTTTATAGAATTACCATACTCACATATATATACATATAAGAACCACAATCACATATATGTATGAAAACATTATTTAATATGTTTTGACTAACATGGTGGTGATTTTATAAAATACATACGATGCCTATAAATATTAAGAAAGTGGGTGGGAACAATATTTTGTTCAAAACATGTGATTATACATACATGCATAAACACTTGTAGTGATTTGTGTTTAATTATCTTCTTATGCGTGAATACCCCACATGAAATATTTTTTCTACCATTGTAATTGTTATATTTCAATTCATGATGAATCTTCCCCAGTGAATTCTATTGTTTATGAAAGGTTAAAATTTAATTTGTTTAATTGTAATATTTATCAGTGTATAAAATATATGAATCATTAATTAAAAAACATTTATTTTCATATATAAATTATATAATTCCATGAAACATGGGATTTGAATTTTAGTGTTATATTTATTTGTGACAAACCAAAAAAAACTTGTATTTTATGTGCACTAGTTATCATTACTTGTACAAATGTATGTCTACATGTACATGGATTCTTTAGATTAATGTTTATAGTCATTTCATGATTCATTTTATTTATGAATATGAAGGTAATGGAAAAATGGAATTTATCTATTATAATATTTTATAGATTAAGAATTTATTTATTTGAAGTGGTATGAGACACTTAAAATAAAAGACATAAATTAATTATTTTAAGTGGTATGAGACACTTCAAATAAAAGACATAAAATGATAAGTCAAAGTAGTATGAGACACTTGGATTTAAAGACAATTAGACATATTAGGAATGCATTGATATATTATGTGATGGGTGAGGCCCACTATAATCTCTCAATGCATTAGCTGGTCTCATGAGATGAACTATGTCATGGCATGAGGCCATGAAATAATGATTATGTACGGTCATAGAACAAGGCCTTGACAGAATGTTATGATTTCCCAACATTATGAATTTCCTCAATAAGTGATTAATATTTAACAAACTAGTGGATTATTCAAGTAGTATAATATCCCTTGGTTAAGAATATTTCATTTATGATAATAGTGATAAATGAAAATGACACAACAAAGTATGTACTTGGAAGGTTTTTAAAAGGAAATTGTAGCTTCCATTTTCATAATTTTGATACAGAAGTTGATAATACATCATTCATTTCATGAGTAAGTATTAAGTGAATCATGTTATTGCTACTTGTTCAATTATAAGCAAGTATTATTTCATGTACTTATTATATCTGCATCCTTTCATATCAAACTAAAATTAGTTTGAACAATATTTGGATTATGCAACATTAAATGAATTTTTCTACATGTATGCGCACTCTGATGCATGTTTTATTTTTAGCTTTTAAGTAAATATGTAATTCTTGTGTATGATATTTTTCTACAAACTTTTTCATGTAACCTTTGAAAAATGTTGACGACATGCTTCAATAAGTATTGTTTTTTTCTTTAGAAAATGTTTTGTAATTATTTAAAAGTGTTGTTTTTTTAAAAATTAATTTCATTAATTTGTTTTTAAAACCCCTTACTAAACCTTTTAAGTTCTCACCCTACGTTTTCAAATTAATTTTGCAGATTTAGTATATTTATTAAGATTTGAGTACTCTTATGTGATGGTAACTATATGAAATTTATCTTTGTCATGTTTGTTATGAAATGTATCAGTTGTATCTGGTTTTCCAGAACCTAAACCAAAAATATTCTCAGTGATATAATGTGATGTGTGATTTTTATATGTATTTTTTTATGAAAAAAATTACACACCTTGTTTTAGGCACTGAATCCGGGCTTCTGGGGTTGGTTTCGTCACAATAGGTATCAGAGGATCAGTTTAGAGAATTATGGAAAATTAGAAAAAGACTAAAAATATATTTATACCTTGCTATGTATAATTATATCTCAAAATTTTAATATGGAAGGAAGAGACTCACAAAATAATCTATTGTCCCTTCCTGAAAAGATATTAGGAACAATAATGTCAAAGCCTTATACTAATGTTTTTTAGCCATTAAAAAACCTAATGTTTTCTTGAAAATGAATTTATCAAGTGTCTGAAACCCTTAGTATACTCCAATTCTTCTGGGGGTCGAGTTTTGTTTACTTATTCATAGTGCATGCACAACTTTTATTTTATTCGTGATGAGGGAATTATATCATGGGCTTCTCTAGATGATTTACCATGTTTGAAAGTTATCTATCTTTGAGAAAATTTTGGGAAGCTAGAGAAGATGTATACTTCCACACAACATATCTATTTCAACTTCTAAATGTTTGTTCGTATGGGATGCATTATAATTTTCAAATCATAGAAAACAAGGTGGTCAGGTTGGTCTATATGAATCAATTCCTGTCAAATATCCCGAAGATGTTCATCTCACATTATTTTCAGCTGATGTTCTGTCCTTGCATACCAGAGTTTGGTTCTAGCTGCTCAAGGTGCATTTGTACCAAAGAAATCGAAGAATTTAGAGCTACATTGGACACCATGACAATGTAGAATCACCAAATCTTGTGGAAATGGTGAGGGATATCAGGAGTGATGTATGCGGGTTGGTGCTGGGAAGCTTAAGAGCACGATGGAATTGCGAGGTTGTAATTCTTTTTAGGGGGATAATGTAATGCCTTGAACATATTTAATTTGTAAAAATTATATTTTGATAATTAGTAGTGTTGTTTTTATTTTGGTCTTTTTAACAATGGTTCACCCAAAATAAACGATTTTAGGATAAAAATAAAGACATGTTTTATTCAAATAGAAATTTTGAAACATTACACTTCTATAAGGAAAAAATATGATTACTAACCTAGAATACCTATTAGGATACAAACCAAAATTATCAAGATACCACCAAAAACCAAAAACAGACTAATAAAATAGTGAATGTCCTTTGGGTTTGTCACAGTGAAAAAAATATTAAAAGGACAAAGGCAACCATACTGAGCATCAAGGGGATTTTGAGAACCATCTTCATGATTTTTTTGAAGTTTTGAATACCCTAAACACATATTAATAAGAAATTTGTGACTGTTTTTGTCCATTGTGGTCCTAAGGTGACTATTGGTTTTTATTACAGTCATACAATTTTGTAAGCATTTGGTATATTAAGTATTTCTATTATTTTAAGTATTATAAATATATAAGTTTTTTAAATATTCTAAGTACCTTAAGATCTTTAATGGTTTTAAATTTTTGAAAATAATATTTTAGTTAATAAATATATTATTTTAGGTAAATTTAAATTTTATAAAGAATACCTATATACGTATTAATAGTGTATACTTATTTATCTTTTTGATAAAAATGAAATGTAACCAATTATTTTATGAGGAAATATATATTATTCACATGTTTTGAAATGTTTTAAATATTTTAAAGCTATATACTATTTTAAATACTAACATGGTTTTAATTAAGGATATTATTTATTTAAAATATTATAACCATGATGTTTATCTTAAAATGAATAAAATCAATGAGGTTGTATTTTGAAATTATAATGTTTTAAATCTTAAAATGGATTTGAAATCATGAATTTTGAGTTTTAATGAAAGTACAAAGAAATTTACATATTGGTTACTTAAATAAAAGTATAAATATTGTTTTTGATAAAAAAATTACATATTTGAATTTGAAATCATGTTTTAAAATACTCTTATTAGATAAAAGATATACTTTTGGTTAATTAATGACATGGTATAATTTATATGTTAGATTTTTTATTTTAATGTTTCAAAGTTTAAAATTAAGTTGAAATAGTGTTTTAGACTAATAAAATTAATGAAATTGTTTTTTTTTAATGAAACTAAATATTGAAAACTTTATTTTATTACATCCTTTGGTTTTAGATGAAGTTATATAGTTTATTTTGTTTTTTTTTGAATGTTTTAATCAAGGGTTTATAAAGAAAGTGTTACCTTGGCCAGCCATCTAGCCAGTTGAGGGAGGGGTCTCACACCACTCTCTAAGGAGTGAGTGACCAAGAATTTCCCCCCTATTTTACACAGGCCAGCCTTATGGGTGTTTATGGATGACCACAAAGGCGCATGGAGAAATCGATGTAGCGCCACCGTGCGGGGTGGCACGATGGCTCAGGTTGGGTGATGACCGTGCTTACATGAGAAAATCGGTACAGGGCGGTACTAGGGAGGGGGAGAGGGAGTTAATTGATATGTGATAGATCACCAATGCTTATATAGTGGTCTCAAAACCAATCCCATTTCGATGTGGGATAGGATTTTTAAAGGGAGATCTAATATCAACCGTTCAATATCATCATGGGGGAACTGGACCGTACATTCTAGTCTTGGTTTCAAATCATACCACCGCGACACTTTCCTCTATGTTTTCCTTGAACATCTGATCTCACACGAGATATTAGATTCCCATGTATTTTAAAAACCAAGGAATCATCCACAACCATATGATTGACTTAGATCGATCCCAACCATCCAATATTTTCCACGTTTTCACTTTCTTTTTATTCTTCCTCGCATCGCACTTATGCACAAGTACATGTCTCCATCTCCTCTCCACTATCCTTCCCAAACACATGAGTCCTCATATCCCACTCTATTCTTGTTTCACATGTTCACCATTCCACGGGTCTTCATGAGAGGTTATTTTATTGCTAAACCGAACCATTTTCTATGAAAGATTTTCCACGATATATATATATTACCAATAAGTGATCCATTCGAGATATGGTTTAATCACAGTTTTTTCTATCAAAATAGTTAGATTCAGTTTTTATAATGTTTTATTTTCTATTCTCTTTTGATTAAATTATGGAATATAAAACTATATCTATACAGTTTAAATACACAGTTTATATAGTCCAACTTTTCACCCAAAAAGCCAACAAGTTTTCTTCCCTCTCAACTCCTCTGCAACCTCTTCCCAACTCCACTCGTCATTTCAGTTCATGTAAGGGGTTATTTTTTATAATATTTCAATACGAAAACTATTATATATTATTTTTTGTATTTACGAGTATATATATATATATATATAATTTTATAGAACATTCGATCCTAACTCGTTTTTGTTTTTGTAAATGAGATTATCAGTGTTTAACTGATGTTTTTAAAAGGCTATAAAACTTGTAAGGGTTTACTTTGATTTGTGTTTAATTAAACCCTATATATATATATTATATGTATATATGTTTACATATAATCAAACCTATTCAGTTTTTTATGAATTTCTAATTATGAAAATTTATTTCTAAAAATGTTGTTCCTAAATGCATGTAAATCATGCGAGGATTATATTTTGTTTTGTTTAATTAGACCATATAAACATATATGTATATATACAGTTACATGTATATATACATATTGTTTTTAATTATAATCTGAATGTGGATTTCAAAAAACCTATTTTAGTAATTAATTATGTTTTTGAAATGTACAATATCTATAAGGATTTATTAAACCTTGTTTTAGTTGTTCAAACCCCAAGTATAAATTCTGTATATATATATATATAGTTTTATAGAATTTACAAACTCAAATATATATAAATATAAGAACCAAAATAATATATATATTTTTCATACATTATTTAATAATTTTTGACAAACCTGGTGGTGATTTTATACAATATAGATGTTTCTTATAAATATTAGGAAAGAGGGTGGGAAAAATATTTTGTTCAAAACACATGATTATACATACATGCATAAACATATATAGTGATACGTGATTAATTATCTTCTTATGCACGAATAACCCACATGAAATAATTTTTCTACCATTATACTTATTATATTTCAATTCCTTATGAATCATCTACAATGAATGCTATTGGTTATTAAAGGTTTCAATTTAATCTATTTAGAAATACTATTTTTCAATGTCTGGAAAATAAGAATATTAAATTTAAAAACATGTATTTTTGTATATAAATTGTTTAATTCAATGAAATAAGGGTTTTGAATTTTAGTGTTATTATTATTTGTGACAAACCTAAAAAATCTAGTATTTTATGTACACTAGTTACCATCACTTGTAAAAATGTATATCTACGTGTCAGTGAATTCATTAGATTAATGTTTACAATTATTACATTATCCATTTTATTTATAAATGTGGATGTAAATGAAAAATGGAATTTATCTATTATAATATTTTTTGGGTTAATAATTTAATTATTTGAAGTGGTATGGGACACTTCAAATAAAATACATGAATTAATTATTTGAAGTTGTATGGGACACTTCAAATAAACGACAAAAAATGATAAGTCAAACTAGTATGGGACAATTTTATTTAAAGAAAAATAGGCATATAAGGAATGAATTGGACATATTATGTGACTGGTGAGGTTCTCTATAGCCTTTTGATGCATCGGAAGGACTTATGAGACAAACTAGGTCATGACACGAGGGCTAAACAAAATGATTATATATGGTCTTGACACGAGGCCTCAACTGAATGTTATGATTGTTCAATATTATGAATTTCCTCAATATGTGATTAATATTTAACCACCCAAGCGATTATTCAACTAGTAGAATATACCTTGGTTAAGAATCATTCACTTATGTTAATGGCGATAAATTCATATGGCATAATAAAGTATATAATTGGAAAGTTTATATAAAGACAATGTAGCTTCCATTATCAGAATTTTGATATAAAAGTTGATATTACATCTATCATTTCATGAATTGAATTTTAAGTGTTAATTGAATAATTTTATTGTTACTTGTAAAATTCTAATAAAGTATTATTTTATGTGATTATTATATCAGCATCCTTGTATGTCACCCAAAAATTAGTTTGAAAAATTTCTGGATTATGCAACATTGCATGGATTTTTTGTACGTGTATGCACACTCTGATATATGTTTTATTTGTTGCTTTTATAAAAATATTTAATTATTTTGTAAGAGATTTTCCTAAAAATGTATTCAAGTAACCTTTGAAAAATGTTTACAATGTGATTCAATAAGTGTTGTTTTACTCTTAAGAAAATCTTTTGTAATTATTTCAAAGGGTTGTTTAAAAAAATGAATTTCATTAATTTATTTATAAAACCCTTTACTGAAAATTTTAAATTATCACCCTACATTATCAATTTATTTTTATAGGTTTAGTAAATTTGTCAAGATTTTTGTACTCCCATGTGATGGAAACAATATGAAGTTTATCTTTATAATGTTTTTGAAAAGGTGTATCAGCTGTATGTTGTTTTCCAAAACCTAAACCGAAATGATTATCTGTGATGAAATGAGATGTGTAATTTTAATATGCATGTATTTATAAAAAACATTTCACCCTATGTTTCAAGCACCGACTCTGGGCTTCTAGGGTCGGGGTCGTCACAAGTTTTATTTAGGAGATCTTGATCCATCCATGATGGTAGAATATGGATTTTAATGGTTACCCATATTCCCAAAAATCGATATATGGGTAGACCCCATCACATATCATTATCATCAATATCCTCACACTTTTGGGCCAATAAAGATCCACTAATTTATGCATGGGATTTATCAGAACTATAAATGACCATCATTAGTGCTAAAATGTGACAACATTGTAAATTCTATAAAAGACCAATTTTTTTTATCAAAGCTAAAAATAACACTCATAAATGATCCATTAATCAACAATATTTTTATCACTAATAAACTGAGAAATTTATCAATGATGTTTTTAGCACTAATAAATTTCACTCTTTTTCTCATTATTTTAGTGGTGATAAAATATCACTTGTAACTCTATGCTAGTTCAATTTACAATATACTCCAGAAAAAATCGTATTTCATTTTAATTAAATTCACCTAAAAATAAAATAAAACAACACACTATAAAATTATTTTAAACATTTCAATCATTGGGTTGTATAATTACATTTGTATTTGCAATTCATTAAAAACATCAAAAAAATGAAAAACATTGTTCCGTTGTCTTCAGATTCTCTATGAAATAGCCTTATCTTTCTACCAAAATCCAAATAAACCACCTTTGATTGAAAAAAGGATTTTACCTATAAATAAGATAAATATTGTAATAAAATTAATAAATAATGTATACATAAATATGATAAATTATTCTAATAAAATAAAACTTTTAAACTGAAAAAAATACATTGAGTCGTACAAAGTACATCCTTTTTCTAACTTATGTGTCACTTATTACTACATGTGACAAATGACTTATGGATTATTGACCTAATGTATCAAGAAAATATGAGTGTGTTTGATTGGGTTGAGTATGTGACACCTGTTTTGAACTAAGATGTCACATTAAAAAAACACGCACATTTAGTTATACTAGACACACTATGAGTTGTATGGACACATATTTGATTCATATACATCAAAAATGAGTTAAAAATAATTTTACAAATGTATCAAGATAATTAAATTGTGCATGTTTATTTAGTGACTGAAACATGTTTTGAATTAAAATGTTAATTTTAAAATGAAAACACATCCTTTCAGTCATATCATGAAGATTGTGTGTCTGATTGACATGTGAATTATTTTTGAATTTCAAAAATGGATTATGGATATATGTACTAAAGTATAAATAAAACCTGATAATATGTCATCTCACTAGTGAAAAAAATTAGTTTTCACATCAGTTATTGGGATTTTAACTTCTGTTACCTTGAAAATCTATGGAAAGTGTCATTTTAAATTGGTTTTACATGTATATTATTTTCAAAAGATGTTAAAGAGTGTTTATAATGTTAGATTGAAGAAAATTATGTTTAAATAAGGCTAAAACTACATAATGACATAACAAACCATCATGATAGTCATTTTAAATTGGATGTGAATTACTAAATGTAATGAAACTAGTAAGAATTTTTTCATAATTACATGACAGTCATGATATTTATTTCCTATCAAATTCAAATATTATAGTGTTTTTTTAAATTTTAAGAATAACCCTATAGAATATTGATTCCATGGAGACAATGAAAAAATCAATTTTTCCCTCTTGGATAATATATTAAATGCTAGAGGTAGGTGTGTTTGACTTCCATTAGGAGTGGGATATAACTCTAAATGTATTCCCGTTGAGTTTATGTCTATTTTTTCATTCAACCCATCCTTAGTCATTCCTTTAATTTCTAATTATGTCCCAATCAAAATTCCATAATATTCTTCTTCACATGCATGAAATCAGTGTTATTTATGACCTCATGACATCTCCAATATGGGAGACAAAAAATATTGATATTTTATTACAAATATTATATTATTACTAGATTATTTTTTATTTAAAAATGAAAAATCAATGTATTTCACACACTGAAAATATTGATCAGTGGAAAAAGTTTTTCAATAAATATAAAATTCATGTGATCCATCAACGTTATTTTTTACTCATCAATTTGAATGTTCCATAGACAAAAACCTCTGATGAACTATAAATAAAATGTAATCTAATGTTTTAGTTGATAATATGATGTCTGTTGCTCCCAAATTGGGAAATCATTATGCCCCTTAACATCGTATCTAGAAAACTTTAAATATTCTAGGTAGTAATTTATAGTGAACATAATAATTGCATAAAGGTTAAAATTTTCCATTTTAAAGGAATAATACACTATAATACCTTCCCCAGTTAAAGTTTTAAATCATCAATTAATGGTGATAATAAAACAACAATATAATTTCCATGTTATTTTGATCTAGAAATCATTAAACTCAACATGTTGTATTTCTACATAATATAATATATAGGATATAAGTTATAAATTACCAAAAATGGGACATAAACTATGATCGATACTAAATACTTGATATGGACTCATTATATCTGTTTATATTCCAAGTATGATACTTCTAACTTCATTTTACAATGTATGAAACAATTGGTGAGTTTTATTCTGCTATGGAATATCAGCCAGATGATGTAATTTTCTATCATGTATCTACTCATCTACATTCCATATAATCTTTTCTTTCACCATTTGAATTTTCAAATATAAATTTATAATAATGAGTTATTGGAAGATGAAAAATGTCCATGGAATGAGTCTCTATAACTACAAACCAGCCTATGATTTTACATTCAACTTATACTATGATGTTCAAAAATTACGACACCATAAAAGACGTTAATATTCCTTCCTATATTGAACATATTCATTTTGGATTTAATGTATCTTATTATCCCTCAAATCCATTTGGAATAAATGTTCATTGCATTATAATGTGAATCTAGAAGATGATTGGATTCAAGATATACGTCTTTCAAAATCTGTAGAAACCATATAAAACTCCTATCACTCTATCCATTTTCACCTCCAAGTTAATCAACCATAACAACAATTATAAACTCATAAATTCCATACATCCTAGATACAATGGTTTTTCACACTCACAATATAGACATTCAATTATCTTTTCATTCCTAATTTCTTCTACTCAACATCATGAATCATTTCTTCAATTTGATCAGACATACCCTCTTGAAAAACATCCTCATAAATAGAACATAATCTTTTTCTAGTTTCACCATGAAAAATAAAATGGCTGTGAATCAAACTAAAACCAAAAATATTAATTGATATTGGATTAGATGGGTTTTAAAATTTTCATATTTAAAAAATTTAATCATTGATAGAAAAACAAGTATTTGTTTGGTACATATTGTTTAGAAAATTCCAAAAAAGCATCAACACATTTATTATATTCATCACTTGTTAATAGTATAGTAATATAACTTTGACTCATTGTTTATCTAAAAAAATTAATGAATTGAAAATAAGATATATATATTTTTAAATTTAATTTCCAATTTACATTTATAAATAACAATAAAAAATATGATAAAATATTTTAGAAATAAAATAAATAAAAATTATTTTATACAAAAAGTATCACTTTAACATATTTAATTATATTTATTTGATAAAAATTAAAATTTATCATGCAATTATTGTCTAAATATATATTATTATTACTCTGTATTCAAACTCAATAACCCACTATACCTTAAAAAATCCCATTCAAAATTAAGATAAAATCATACCTTAGAAACAGATTAATCAGTAAATTAACATTATTTAGAATAAAAATTCTTTAAATAATCATTTAATCAAACCTTAATCACTAAAAAATCATACATCAATTAATTGATACCTCATATATTGGAATAATTAGAATTAGAAATAAAAATATGGAAGACATGAAAAATATTATTTATAGTAGATATCTTTCAAGAAAAAAAATCTCAAAAAAATTCATTAATAAAAAAACAACTTCAATGCATGGAAAAATGAAGCAATAAAAATAAATTACAAATATATACCGGACATGGGATGAATGAGAAGTAAATGATAATCAAAATAGGGAATAGGGAGAGAAAAAGTGGTAGTAGGAGAAAAATAAGTGTGGAAGACGGTGGTAATTCCATCTAAATGAGATGTGAGGCCACTCGATCAAAGAATTATGGGTTATACTTCCTTGTGTGATAGAATTGAGGTGGCAATCATGCAAAAGAAACAAACAAAAATGTTAGATCCTAACCCTGAGAAAATGTACATCCCAGTTTGAATTGTTGGTTTATTTAATATTTCCAAAGTGTAGGAAAGGCCTCAGATGTGTCTTAGGGTTTAAGGTAATAGAAAAGTTGAAAAATAGTAAAATATATGAGGATATCACTGTTGGTTCATGGTTAGTAGTAATTTTTCACCATAACTATGAGACATGTAGAAGGTGTGTGTATGGTTTGGGAAACCATGCATGGTTTCCCAAGAGGAATTCAAACTCAATATCAATACATAAAATGGTGAACACATGGAAACCAAATAGTTTTCAAACCATGTTAGTGGCTAGAAAAACACAAGGATTGATTTCCCCATGGATATAGGGAGCCACTTGGTTGGTGCATAGTTTGGTCAACCGTGTGGCCAAACCATGAACCTCACTAAAATTAGGGGTTTTACAATATTTCCCTTGTGGTATTTCAAACTGTTCGAGATGTTGATATGAATTGGTAAATGTTTAGAAAAATTAATCATGAATTTTAATGGGGTATAATTTTTAAATTGGTATGTGGGAATAGTTGAGGTGTAAAATTGAAATGGTTATGTGTCATCATTGGGAAATGCTTAAGGGGATTTTGAAATGGTTTAAATGATATGTTTTAGATTTTTATTTTTTTATTGTTTTTTAAATAAGTTAATGTTTTTTATTTTGTTTAATGTTTTCAAATGTAGGGGTTGACGACATGTTATTTTAAAATGAGTTTTTATTGTATCTAAAATGGTGTTTAATGTGTGTGATAGTTTTATACTAGTGTAAATGGAATGGTGATTTATTATAAGTATATTAAGGGAATTGGGGTCCTTGGTTGTGTTTTGATGTAAATGAGGAAGAACATTGTCGAAGAATATTTTAACAAAAATATAGTGGTGTTATGAAATTTTAAAAATAGATTTGGTATAACTTTGACACGTTTAGTTTTAAAGGTCCATTGGGACTGTGGTAAATGAATAATGAATAATGATATAATAACATGATAAATTTTTTGATAAATATAGAAATTATTGATATCGTAATGTCTTGGTGATGGTCATACATAACGTTTTTACCCTTGAATAATGGTTTGGGATGTTTAACAAACACTCCTCTCTACAATTTTTGGTTGGCCATACTAATTCCCCAGGCTCCCTGAAGCACCGTAGTATTTTTGGGAATGGACTGAAGCTCATGAACCAAAGGGTATGAAAATTAATGTTCCTTATGAAGGTTAGGATATCTAAACATGGATTTCTGAGTCTAGGTTGGATTCAAAGGCTGATTCTCCATGTTTTCTAACTTTTGACCTACCTATTGGGATGACCAAACATGACGTACCAGATCCTTGTTAGGTTCTTGGACTGGGGTTATTTGATTGAAAACTAGTGGAACCTATGATATATTTTATTTGAACCTTTAATTTTTATTTATACTGAAATAGATAAATGTTATGGATAAATGAAGTCCCTTGTGAAATTGTTTTGGTTCCCATAGTGATGATATGACAGAACATAATGATGTAAATGGATAATTAATAAATTTTTAAATGTAAATATATTTTCTTTTATTATTATTTATTTATTACACTATTTATTTCCTATATACATTGTTGTAAATACTAGATATTTCTTTTGACACAATTGGTGGCATCCTACTGAGTTGTACTCGCACCCTTCTCGGGACACCATGGCACTTGGGTACCTGAGTAGGTGCTACTTGTTTCTGGTACATGATCGGTACAAGACCTAGTGGTTGGTTTAATCATGATATTTCAGGACCATCTTGGGACTAGGGTCTATGTTTGGGATTTTGTTTCTTGTTTTAGTATTAATGGTTTTATTTTTATGATTTCCTTACATGTAGTGTATTAATTATAATTTTATAGAATGTGTTACTTGGTGACTTATCAGATTTAGTTTTATGCTTCTTATTTATTGGGAATAGGGTCTATTCTTATTGATTATTATTTGAAATGGTTGTTAGTGACAATGTTTTGATATATGAACATGAATAAAGCTATTATTTTTGAAATGCTTAAATGTGAATTCATGGGTTTTTAAAATGGTAATGTTAAATAAAGAGAAATGTGTAATTATGGTACTTTTAGCGATATAGGTGTGGGTATCCATATTGTGGTGATCATACCCATTTTATGGGTGGTTTAGGTAGTGAGAGTGACTTATTTTTGAGAC
Source organism: Viscum album (assembly GCA_963277665.1). Taxonomy (NCBI): domain Eukaryota; kingdom Viridiplantae; phylum Streptophyta; class Magnoliopsida; order Santalales; family Viscaceae; genus Viscum; species Viscum album. The sequence continues at coordinate 1,498,809,675 of OY728156.1, read as the reverse complement.
CATGGGATATGGTTTGTGGGATTTTGATGGTTTTGGATGTGTGAGATAGTTAAATGTGTCTTTTTGTGACTTTTTCTATAACGCAACCCTGTTGTTATAAAGATTCATCTATTAATGTGGTTGTGTTAAACCATTTCATTTGTGAGCATGTTGGTAGGCTGTTGGATATTTAAATGGGTTTGATGGCTTGTAATGTTGTTCATAGAGGTTATTTTTCTTTAGTAATGGAACCTATAATATGTTGTTAGATTTGGTATAATGGGAATTCTATTTTTCAGAAAGTTATAGGCTTTCGACACATGAGCTGCAAGATTTTGGGGATTGAGGTGTATATATTAGAGAGAGTACTGATAGCCTATTTTTGATGTGACTCTTGTTTAGGGAATTTATATAATTTGGTCTTTGAAGGTGTCAGATGATAGATTCCAGTTATATATTTGGTCATTTTGGGTGAAATAGACAAAAATTGAGGTTTTGATATTTTCTTGGTGGTTTGTAGAGACAACTATTTAGTATAGGTTTTTCCTTAATGGATATTTGGGACGGTTAACATTTTGTTATATTAAACTTGAGTGGTGGCTATGTGATGGTGTTTTTTAGAAACAAGGGTATACATGGGGGAGTTTATCCCAATGTTATAGGTAGCATGGAATGTGAAGCCAAAGAGGGTGCTTCTAGGATGAAATCAATACACCATGGGTACTATAAAAATTTGGGTAAAATTTATGGTTATTCATTAGTTTTTTTTCTCAGGGAATAACCTGAGTGATTTTTATTAGTTTAGAGGTCAGTTTTAAAAGAGGAAGGATCATATAGGTGTCTGAAACATCGATTGAATCGATGAATAATAGAGGACTTGGTGTTGAATTTTTGTGGACAAGACATGGGTGACCAAATCATGGATGGAAGCATTTGTTATGGAAGTGGCACCTAGGGTGAGGTATGGTCATTTGGTTGAGCTTGTTTATGAATAGATTTTGGTGTGTTAATACAAAAATTGAGAATTCCTTTAGTTTTATGAGTTTCATAGACTAGGAGGCAAGGTTAGTTTTGTAAGTCGGTGTTTGGGCCTAGCTCTGATGATGTAAAACTTGTGAAGCCATGAGTCGGGTTCAGTATATTTTTGTAAGAAATTGACTGAACATAGGATTTCTTATGGGGTTATGAGGTATGAAAATACTAGAAGAGATTTAGTAGTTTGGAAAAAGAAGTTTTGAATGGAATATTGTTTCATGACTACTTGGTAGAAATTCATGAAGCATGGGTGATATTCGGTTGATTAATTTCTAATGGGTTGTGGTGATAAGTGATGATGAGACAACTTTAGGAAGTAAGTCCCATGAATTTTAATGCTTCTAGTGTTTGTAACTTCTTGTGGTGATTTCATCAGCAACATCTTGGTGTACTTACAGACTCAAGATGATCATGCCCTATATATTGACATCATCTGTGGTACACCATGAGAACATTGGCTATACGTCAAGATACATATGGTTTTATTTTGGTGGGATGAAAGAAATTCACTATGGTTTTACAATTGGATAATGTATATAGTGAATTCTTGTGGTGGGTGGTGCACCACCCACCACCCCTAAGTGAGATTTGTAGGGTGATTTCATGTCCATAAATGATGAAGGTTCCATTATTGGAAGCTAGGAATTGGTGATGGTTAATGTTTTGTTCTATCTCCCAAGTGAGGGAAGGATGGGCATGAACATTTCCACACTTTTGGGCTCCACATTGACATGGGAATGATCCACGATGGTTGAAATTGGCTGGGAGATGTGGCGATAATAACACACCTAAAGTGGGGAGTAATGAATCATCAAGGATTGGTTGGAGCGACTATAGATTATATGTGGTGGAGATAAGATTCCAATGAGAAAATGATGATGTACATGCTTAGGTTCCCCAATTAAGGCCATATGTCCTTGTATGTGCTGGTTGACCAAGCCATGAATTGGATTTGTGGTTGAGGTTGATCTAAAAGTTATACGAGGTGATTGTTTTAGAGGTGTTGATGACGTATTGATACACAAAAATAGTTCATTGGATAAAGATATTTTGTGCCATAGAATCATTTTAAGAAAATCATGGACTATGGTAGGTGTTTTGGATGATCTTGGGATGTCTTGATGTATGAATGCGTCATGGGAATGTAAAGTGGGGATGTTCTGATAGTGAAAGTTTGGCATTTTCATGATGCTTCAATCGATGATGGATGAACTCGGTGGGGAAAAAGGAATGGATGTGGTGAGTTATAAGTCACATCCATTGGGAATTTGGGAATGATAAGTGTCTTAAGGGAAGGAAAATAGTTTTTGAGGAAGAACCATGTTGTCCTTAGTTGATGTATAAATGAAATAGGTGCGTCCATTCTAGGTGGTTTTGATGGAAATTGAGGATGCCGATATTAGTTGGAACTCTTTTGGATGTTTGGGAATGGTGATTTGGGGAAATGTTTAATGGTTTTTTTAGAAACATTGGTATGAGTTTTTAGTGAATGTTTTGATAATAAAGGTTCTACACATCAATGTTTGGTAGTTAGCAGCAAAAACATATGGTGGGGAGAACCATAAAAAAAGTGGTTGGTTCGTGAAGTGATCATTGTTTTGGGTTGGATGGGATTGTGTAAAACCCTTCTTAGTGTTCGATTTTGGAAACTGGTGTTGGCTTGGGTTTTGACCAATTGAGTACTCCAGTTGGAAACTGCACCTTGTTGTATTTTAGGTATCTAGTTTTTGGAATCGACTGTCATGATTTAAATCATGGACTGATGTATGTTGGAGAATGTGGTTGGATGATAGTGTGTTTCCTTTGGGTGATGTTGTCGATGGGTCATCATTAGAATTTTGAAAATAGTGTAAGTCAGGAGCAGTTTTTTGAGTTGGGATTTGTGAAAATGATTGGACCGGTAGAGTGATAATTGAATAATTCATAATGTATTATCCTGAGTACAGTATTTTCATATGTTTCATCTTAGGTTGAATTTTCATGGTATCAATTTGAGGTTCTGCGTTCAATGATTGATTTGAGGTTGATGTGTCCTTTGAGGATTATCATGTTCTCATTATGGATCTTAATGGAAAAATTGATCAGGGAAAGATTGTTCTTTGGTTCGAGTGTAATGATGGAATGTTCATTCATAGGAGAAAACGTGGTAGATGATAGTTGACAAGTGCTATTGGTGGTCCAATCGTTTGTCTTATAGGCTAAGTGATTCTGTGAAATGCAGCTCGAGGATGATATATTTTATGGTGGGAAGCTTGTAAAATATAGACCTTGAGACAAAGAACATCTCAGTATTAATTTTTGGTGTGTGGAAGGTTTCTTAGGAGTAGGACAATACTTAGGGCTGTATCGAGGGATAGAGGCATAGAAAAGTGGAGAAAGATTCTAATTAGTGTTGAGAGAATGGTTGGGGAATAGTTAGTTGTAATTTTGTACCATAATCTTGCATCCTGTAGAAGGGGTGTGCATGCTTTGGGAAACCATGCTGGGTGGCCCATGAGGCCATGTGGATCAAGATCCCCTTAGACAGTGGAGAATGCATGACTATTGTACAGTTTTTCAAACTGTGTGGGTGGCCATGAAAATTGTGTGTCATAGTTTCTTATTAGATAAAGTGAACCACATGGTTAGTGAACGATTCTGACAACCATGCACCCAAACCATGCACCTCATTAAAAGTGTGGTCTTTACTATTTTTCCTCTAGAAATTATTTATTTCTCTCCATATTTTATCTACAATTCGACCCCCTATATGTATGGTGATGGACCAATAACCTCCTCCTCCTCTATGGGCGTTTCTCCCTAAATTCATAGGTGTTAAAAGTTCCATTTAGTGGGAATAGGAGCTTCAGGTAAGATTTTAACTCCATTTACACCCATTTTATAAATGAAGATTTGTTGTTTTATTCATTTCCTTCTGATGCACTAAACCATTATTTTATAGGGCATTCATTATCTTGGTGTTCGATTTCATTCTTACTCGAATAAAAGGTCATGTTTGGATGAGCGATTGTCTATGAGAATGAGGTATGTGCTCTGAAATATTTTTCAAATATTCCTAAAGTTCAGATATGTGTATGTAGTTTTTCTAACTATTTTTTTTTAATTTTAATGTATTTTACTAATAAAATTACTTTTGGGACTTAAATATAGGTGTGAGACCCTTTATAAGCCTCATTGATTTTGTTGATGATGTGAGACTGAACCTAGGGCTACCCCTAGGGTGAAAAAAACCCTTGTAAATGGTGTGATGAATTGGTAAAAGTTGAGATAGGTTAATTATAAAAGTGAATGGTGTGTAATTGTTAATTTGGTATGTGGTCACAGTTAAAGGGAAAATTTTAAATGGCTATGTGCTAGATTTGTGAAATGCTTAAGGTGATTTTGAAACATTTTAAATGGTATGAAATTTATTTTTATATGGTCATCATTTTTCAAAGAAGGAAATGATGTTTTGATTTTGGGAAATGTTTTAGAAATGAGGTGTTGAATATGAGGTGTCTGAAAAGGTTCTTGTCTTTGATTTAAAATTGTGTTTGATTTTTGTGTTGGGTTTATAATTACAGAAATTCTATGGTGGCTTCTTATAAGGAATGGAATTGAATGGGTTGCCTGGGTCATGTGTTAATTTAAAATAGGAAGAACCTTGTTGAAGGGTAGTTTCAATATTTTCTAGTAGTGTTATGAAATTGTGAAAAGGTATTGGGTATAATTATGAAATGTTTGGTTTAAAAGCTCCATTAATAACATGGTAAATAAATAGTGAATAATGAAATCAGAATATAATATATTATGTGTTAAATATTGAAATGATTGTTAATGGAATGGTTGGGGGATGGTAAGACATGATGTTCTAAGTCTTGGTTGGATTTATGGACTAGTGCTTCTTGCTTTCAGACCCACAAATAATAGTTTTGGGGGTTTTACTAACACTTCACTCCCTAGTTTTGGGAAGCCCGTATTTATTCTCTCGGTTCCCTGATTAATCGTAGTTTTTCAGGGAAACGACTAATGATACTAAACCCAAGGGTATGGACATGTAATTTCATACAAATGATGGGATTATAGGATATGGAATTCTGAATCCCGGTTGAACTCAAAGAATAATGCATCATGTTTTACATCTTGAGACTGAGTGGTAGGGATGGTCGTACCTGACAGATAGGATCTCGGATGGATTAATGGACTGAGGATCCTTAATTTCCAACTTGTGATAGCTATGATATATCATACAAGTACCTATACTGACACTATATGGTAAACATGATTAATTTAATAGATAAAATAATTCCCTTCGAAAATAAAATGGTGGATTACCATGGTTATGATATGACAAGACTTAAAGATATAAATGGGTAATTAAGAAATGTTTAAATTTAAAACACAATTACATTACTACTTATTTATTTATTTCACCTTTTATTACATGCATACACTATTATACAAAATGGATATTTATATAGACACCATTGGTGGTGGCGTAATAAGTTGTACTCACACCTTTATCAAGCCTCTATGCCACTTAGAAGTAGTAGAAATAGTGGCATTAACATCCCAGTTATAAAATATTTTTATATAGAATAGATGATATAGTGGTAACTGATTCATTTTTGGCATTGTCTATTACTATAAACAACACCAAAAACATTCTTCTAACATTTTTTGAGTCAGCTTTCTTAAAAACTAATTACAAAACATATGTATTAACCTTGTTTGCATCAGGTTTTTTGGAAAATGATGCCAAAAAGGATTAGAAGAATTTTTTATGGTATTTAAAAATATGACAAGAAAAACATATAATGTAATCTTTTTATCATTGTCATTTCTAGGAACTGACGCTAAAAGTTATTCAAAAAATTATTTTCATAATTAGTTTTTAATAAAACAGATGCCATAAATAAAGTTTCAAACAATTTTAATATCTATTTTTAATAAAAATGAAATTAAAAAAAATTATAAAAAAATTTATAGAAACCAAAACACTTATTTATTATTTCAAACTCCCTGTTTTTTTATCTACTTACAATGATTCTGACAGCTACATAATGGTCTTCGATAGATATTGTATTTGAGTTTTCTTAATTTTAATCTTTTTTTCATGACCAAATACCATAAATTTTTCATTAAACATCTTTATTTCATGACCTGAGATAATATTTCATTCATATTAACCCTGTTATGATCGAGTAACACTATAGTTGGAGTTTTTTTGTTATTATTTCTTGTTCGTTTTTTGAAAATTAATTTATTCATTATTATGGTGTTCAACTTCTTAATGAATTCATGGGCGTAAACCCATATTCAGGATTAGTTTTATATTTTCCAACTACAAATTTTAATTTTTTTAAAAAAATTAAGATAAATTAACTATTTGTTAGTTATAAATTTGATTATTTTCTTCATTTGTTTATATGAATTTGATAGTCAATTATAATTTTTTTTCATTAATGCTTGCTTAGTTTAATAATTTTTTTATCAGATGGAATTATAAAATTATTTAACCTAATAATTCTATGTTTCTCTAAAAATATAGAACCATTCTCAATTTATGAGTTAAATACATTTTCAAATTAATTCTAACCACTAAAATTATCTTTAGCACAATGAAACTTCTATAATTCACAAGAGTTTGAATATGATTAATAAGTTAAAATTTTTTAGAAAAAAAGAATACTAAAAAAAAACCAATTCAAACATTATGTTAACATCCACTCACTACAATGAATAGTACCCCCCATAATCTAAAAAAACCAATAAATAGGGTACCTACACTTTAAATCATATTTAGGTTCTAAAAAGTGTCACCATTTTTTGTTTATATGGATTAAAAAGAACTCATAAAATTATTATTAAATAATCATAAAAATATTTTAATATATTTTGATTTGGTATGGGGTTTGAAATAAGAATAGGGATTAAAAATATAAATGTTATCCATAGTAATTATTGGCACCCTCTTATAAAAACCCCTTCCATAACACCTTGCACAATAATTTTACATGTAGAAAAGATCAACAAAAATTCCCAAATAGTTCACACATTACCCAACATAGTCATTCATATATATATAAGTAATGCGTGTTTAAAATTATTTATTCTAAGTTAACTAAAGAGGAATATTGATTTATAAATCGATTGATATATGATGAATGAAATATTTTTTGTATGATATATGTTTAAAGAAATTCAATCTAAACATGAATAAAAGTATCCTTATTCCTTCACTAGGATCATTAATCATAGTTTATAATTAATTATTTAAATAAAATAAATTACTAGATTAATTTATTTTTTATTTTATTCCTAATAATGGTTGATATTTCCTACCTGATCACTAATAATTTTTATTACATGTTGTTATGTTTATAATTTTTCAATATATATATATATATATATATTTAAATTTTTTTATGTTTTAACATACTCACCTTTTATATTGTGATCTTATGTGTTTATTATATCAAACTTTTATAAATTTATGAAGAACCATAAATTATTATGAAAAAGGAGTTGATTATTTCATGCAATTTTATAAAAATAATCTTTAAAACATAGATTTGATTTTATCTCAATGCGTGTTATTTTTGAATATGTGAAATTGAATTCCATAGAAATGAAGGATCATATCATTTTATATATTTTTGAAATAATTATACTAATTGGATCTAGCATAGTGAAATAATTGAATATTCATCATCTAATTTTATTGAAATTATTCATAAAGAGAAAAATGACCATATTGAATAATTAATTCCTGATGTAGGTTTTTAAATCATAAAAAAAATTATTGTATAAAGATTATATAAAAAAATTATTCTTAGGTTGCACTAAATATAAAGTTCCATTAATTGTTCTGAGAGTAGTTAACATGAAATAAATAAATGGGTGGAGTGATAAGACTATCTTTAACTTGATTGAACTTTTAAAATAGGTACTTCCAGAAGGCAATGATCTTCCAAATCACAATTATGAGGAAAGGAAAATGTTATTTCTAGTTGTATTGGGGTATAAAAAGATACATGAATTCCTCAATTATTATGTGTTGTATAGGAATTAATACGAATATTTGTCAAAATTTCCTCAATGCGGGACATCACACTATAAGATGGATGAAAAATTAAACTATGATCTATTCTCAGGTACTAAAATATACCCTATGAATAAATAAATTTGGTATATTCAAATAATTCCTTCCTATAATTCAAAACTACATCATTATCGAATACCCATATCATGCCTCCCGCTAAAGAAATTTGGAACTTTCTTGTAACTCTCTGTTTGAAGCATTTATTTTCTAATTAAATTGACGAAAAAAGGTTAAGGTGATATACCAATGAGCACATATCTGATGGTAACTTATGTCATCTTATTAAGTCACCATAGTGGAGGAAATTTTACATAATATTCATTGATTTTGGAAGTGATGTTAGAAATATCAGAATGGGATTTTGCACAGATGGAATGAATCCATATTAGAGCCTATATAGCCAACATATTTAATGGATTGTTTGTTTCATAGTTTACAACATGTCCCCACAAATATGTATGAAGAAAAAATATGTTAATATGAGATTGATTATTTCTTGAAAAAATAGCTGGGAAATGATATTGATTTATATCATTTACCACTAATTGAAGATTTGAATCTTCTGTGGGAAACATGTGTTATAATTTTTTAGGCACACATGAAATAATTTTTTATTTTGTGTGATATGACAATGTTCACTATAAATTAATTTCATATATAAGGAAAATTATTTGGATATAGTGTTAAGGTAGATAAATCATGTCCATTTTTTAAAGAAGAGACTTCATATTATCAATTAAAAAATGGATGAATGATAGTGTACCTGGGACATCAATTATTTCTATGAATTGATCATCCTTATCATAGATTGAAAAATGAATTTAATGGTTTATTGTAATATAATCCCCCTAAAAACCATTTTCCATTGAAGAATATTACTATAGGGTTAAGAATAGTGGTATCAAATTTTGAATAAAAAGAATTTATGGTGATCAAAAAAATATCTGGAAGAAACAGTGTATTTTTTGGAAATACCTTATTAGAGATATCTAGAGATGAACCATAACCTTGATATTATTAATTTTGATAAAAACATATGTGATAGTTTAGTTGGAAATTTTTTGAATTTAAAAGGAATAAAAAAATATGAATATAATGTTATACTGGACTTGATAATAATGGGAATACATTTTGAGGTATCTCTAACTGTGAAAGGAAACCGAATATATTTTCCTCCATCTTTTGACATGTTATGTAACAGTGAGAAGATTAATTTTTGTATGTTCCTGAATGGTATTAAAGTACTCAGTGTATATTCTTAAAATGTGAAGAACTTAGTTTAATTTATTGATAATAAATGAATTTTTATAACATTTCATAGCTTCCATGCATTGATGCAACGAATGCTACCAATCGCACTACATGGTATAATGCCGAAACCTATCAGAAAGGCTATAAACAGGTTATATAATTTTATCAAATCCATTTTTATAAAATTTGTTGACCAAAATATGTTAAATGTGTTAAATAGTGAAGCAGATCTTATTCCTTTTCATATATAAATGTATTTCACAAATTTTTTTTTGTTATAATGGTCCATCTAGTAAATCATCAAGTTTTTTATATAAAAATATTTGTTCATATTAATTTATTTTAGATGTATCCTTTGGAAATATATATGAAAATTTTGAAGGGATATGTTAAAAAGCCTCAACGTAAAGTTCCCTATATTATTCAAAATTATGTATCAAAAGAAGTAATTGAGTTCTATACTAGTTATTTGTATGAAGTGGAGCATGTTGGTCACCATAGATCTTGATATAAGATAGTTAATAGTGAAGGAAGAGGGATTTGAGGCCTGTAGGTTACGTTAATTTCAGGTGAAGATGTGATGCTGACAAATTTATACATTTTAAACAACACCGATAAGGTTTAACCATATATATCATCACATATTTCTAAATTAATGGAATTATATCTGGAAAGAAATGAAAATTAGTTGATAAATGAGAAAAAAAAATACTTTTGATTCATTGTTTAATGTGAAATTATTCAAAGATATATCTTCATCAGAAACATTGAAATGGTTTGTAGGGGGACCATCTCTTAATGTAATCACTTGGTTAGGTTTCGATATTAATGGATAAAAATTTTACACACAAAACTAAGATTACAAGAGTACCAATCAAAATAGAAGGGTAATGGTCATCGCTAAATCATTGGGTTTTTTATTGTAAAAAATGGAAAACCAATTTTTTCATCAATGTTATATTATTGAGTTCTATATAATATATAGGAAATTGATTATACTAAACATTGAGTCCCTATATATATGTGTAAACTAATTAATAGTAATAGTGGTGTGAAACATTCTTATTATGAGTTTACAGTAGTTTATTTGAAATGATTTAGTAGTAAAGAGGAAATATTCATCATAGTAAAACATGAAAAAAATATATTTTATGTTATCGATCCATCGATTGATTAGTTGTCTGTTATTTTGAAGTGGAAAAAAATTCATTATGGTGATGGAGAGGATGTTAGGATTTATATGATGATTATTGGTCTGTTAACCGATTTCTGAAAGAAAACAATGACTATAATACATACATGGTCTAGGTTGTATGAAATGTTAATGGTGAAGGGATATGGGAATCACTAAATTATGCTCATAATTATTCAAGTAAATATTTATATTTTTTTATTTCTTTTGAAATTTACATTTGTAAAAAACTCTTATTATTAATTATTTGATGAATAATTATTTATACTTGATTAATTTTAAGAATTTTGTGCAAAATTTTATATTCAACGGTTGTGGATAAATATTTTTTTATTAAAAAATCCAATGTTCTTCATTAGGTTTTGGTTAAATTTACGCATATGAGAAAAAAAAATTAATTAAGATTCTTAAATTTATTAATGTTTCTAAAATTTTAGAATTTTTGTTTATATATAATAGTTTTTCTTGTATATTTTTTGTTTACAAATCATGAAATAATAATTATTTTTTAAACCAATATATGTGTGACACTATTTTTTTACGTGCATATTTTCATTTTCAATTTTTATAAATATTCAATTTTTTCATAAAATTTAGGTACTTGGAATATAATTAAATTTTCCAATTTAAATGAAAAAATAGTTTTATGAACATTAAGTGAGGTATTTGTTTTTCTAATTATTAAATATTTATTAATATATTTATTTCATGAAGTGAAACTTATAATCTACAAAAAATAATTTCAGGACTATTGATGGGCATCCGATGGAAGATTCATTTCCTTCTTCTACTAGGAAATAGATTCATAGAGTTTGAAAATGTGGGATTACATATTTATAAAAACTATCACTTCCTCATTAAATCACTTTCTCATGAAAAAAAGAGATTATATATAATTTTTGTAGAAAATAATAACCCAACTAGACCAAATGCAATACAATTTAATAGTTTTATTTCTATGAAGAGTCATTGTATGATTATAATATTATATCTTGATTGGATATCCATTCATAACATGGAATAAGAGAATATGTGGGTGTCGTTAATGGTAAAATATATCAATTAATTTATTTTTATCCCATTTTTCAAATATTATATATTTTACATGAAAAATATTTAATTTAGCTTATTACAGATGAAATTCATTTTTGAAGAAAATAAATTAAATAAGGAAAGATTAGTATCTTTTGAGGCAGTTTTATAGAAATATTTTAAAAGAAAATTGACAAAAAATATTTTCATAGTAGGTAACAGAATGAGAACCCATGTCTCATGTAAGTGTTTTTAGATATAGATACATGGATGAATTTTTTACCTGCCAATGTGATGAAGAATTTATGGTAATATAGTTATTCTATGTTGTAAAATATCTTATATATTAATTTATTACTTATTTCTTTACGTATTTGTAATATTATTCTAGGATATTTCATCAAGATATCCAGTTACAGAACGTATAACCTCATACTCTATCATGTGGAGGGTATCATTTATTAGAGGTGAAAATGATTGCAAAAATGCTTGATGAGTTTAGAGCTTAATCATGTCATGGTTCAGAAGAGGTATATTTTGGCCATTAATCTTCCCCCATTCAACTTGAAAAATTTAAATGAGATAGAAGATAAAACAGTATCTTGTAGAGAAATATATGGAAGTATCCAAGAGAATTATAATAAAATATTTTTTTTTCAATGAATGATAGAATTTTTTAAATTAACATCACTAATGTAAAATATTAATTTTTCATTTCAGGAATAACTTTAGGAGAATGTGATGTAGGAAACTATTATCCCTGTGGGTAGGATGGGCAACCTTTCCATGGCTTTAGTAATTCCAGAACACCCCGTATGTGTAAGAGGATAAAAGGGAGGAATCAATATTTGGATAGTTTTTAGTCATCAAAGTAAGAAATCTAGAGTCCCATAAATATATTACATAAAATCTAATATGAAAGACCTTAAATAGTGTATGAGAGATCAAATTAAATCAACTATACAATATATTTTTGAACAATTGATGAGATAGTCACAACCTATATAACCTGCACAGCCTGTGGAGCTTACCTAACCAACCGAGCCCACCCAACTAATCCATCTTGACCATCCTTCAAAACCACCCTACCATGTCTAGACTACCCAACCCTCCTATATATATCCTCCAACACTTCATTCTTACCTGACCATATATTCTGAGTTGTATGCTAGAGATATTCATGTATGTATTGTAGCCTATGGAGCCATACATATTTTTTGAGATTATATACATCATAATCATATGCAGTTGGGATATTTTATAATAACAAATAAATGATATTATTTATAAAAAAAATTTACCTACATTTCCTTATGAGGAGGTTACTAGAATGGTATATTGTATGGGTCATTATTTTACTTTGGTCAGATTGCCTTCCTCATTGTTTGACATATGAGGTATGCATAGTTTTTGTAAACAAAATTTACACTTAAATAGAAATATGTCATACTAATTTATTAAATTTATATAACATATTAATATATAAATAAAAATAATATATACAAAATAAATAAATAACATTTTAGCAATCAAAAACATCATATACTTCTAATGTTTTTGATGGGGTACAAATATTAAATCATTTTTCTTCTTCATTGGATAATATTTATGAGTTCATAATGAAATATATATATATATATATATATATATAAAAGAGAATATACATTATGAATATTCAAAAAATATATCACTAATCAAAGTATTTTTGATGAGAATAGTGTGCATGTGTTGCAGTTGTTTTCCATGTAAGTTAATTTATGTTTCAATTTTTCTTTATTTTTTTTAATAAATATGATTTCAATTAACTTAATATATAATTATTTATTTGGGTCTCCTCACAATATTCTTATTCAAAATGATATAACCAGAGTTCAAGGTTTTATAGATCCAAAATCCATTTCAATAGCTATACAATATGTGACTAGTACTGCTAGTGTTGCATATATATGTGACAGATTTTCAAATACAGAGATTGTGTGTTGGTTTTTTCCATTACATGATAGGTAAAACACTAATATAACTATAGAAAAATTTTAATTAACATTTCATTAATTTAATTTTTTTATTTTATAGGTCATTAAACGTTAGCCATATTTAGCCCAAATGAACATAAATTATAATGGGTTTTCTCTTTTTTAGGTCCTGTTCATAAAACAATATACCAACTTATTAGACATGTAAGTTTTATTCTTTTTTATAAGTTCATTATTTTTAAATATTATTTTCTATATATATTTTTAGTTGATATATAAATATTTGAGAATGTATGTTATAGAAAAATTTTAATAAAAAGAATATGCTGATAATGTCTCCAAATCCAATCAATTATGTGGATGTGAGTGTAATTTTTTTATATTATATAATATTAGGTTATAAATATATGTTTGTTTTTTTTACAATTCAATGTTTTTAACCCGACTTTCATAATCAAAAAGTATTTGTGGAATGTTGTTTTTAGGTAATAAGATTCATGTATGAGATAAACATAATTTTGGAAATAACTGAATTTGATAAGTTTATTTATATTAATTATTTTGTGTTTCATATAAAAATATTCAATTTTTTATTTTGATAACATTCAATGTTATTGAAAATTTTCAATGAAATAATGTTGTATATGAATGAATCACTTATCCATATTCGTAGTTTATTTTCAAACTATTTGTTATGTATGATTTTGATTTAAATTATCATGTATATCTATTTTAATTAAAGATTAAAAATGATTATTTAGAAAATAATTTGATTCTTTTTTTATTATATTCTCTTTATTTTTAAAAAGTTATCTACTATATAAATGGTTATTAATTTATAAAAAAATATCTACAATACATAGGGCTTTAAAATATTAGTTATGGATCATTTAGTTAAGGTTTAAAAAATGGGAAATCATACAGTTTTTTATTACAATTTGTATATATTTTTTTCTTATAGGTTTCATATGTTTCAGGTATGTCTCATTTACATAGGGTGGGTTTATTAAACACAAGTTAATAAATTTTAGTTGTAGCATATAAACCATAAAAACCAGCCTCTTCAACTCAAATAACACACGGGTTTAACCAAGACATAATTTATTTTTTCTCTATCATGACATCCAACATATGTTGGTTTTTTCCCAAGGTAGATTAGCCAATATATTCTCTAATATAATATGAAGAAAATAATGCATTGACTTATCTAGGTCACTATTCTACTTCAAAACCAAAAAACATAGTATTGATAAGAAACATGTTGGTTTTTATCTAACACGTGGTGTCGAAATATTACACATGGTGGTTTTGGTAAGCTCCACCATCCAACCATTTATTTCATAATTTTTCAAGATAGAATTAATCCCCAATACTCATAAGATTTTCCTTAATTTTTAATCAACCATTCTTGATTTTTTTGGATGACACTTTTGGTTGAAACTTTAGCAAGAAAAATATTATATCATATTGGCAACCATATATATAAGATAAAATAAACATTATAGAATAGATTATTTCACTTATTAAAATCTTCAATAAATTTTCTTAGTTTTTGGTAACATATTTTTTTAGGTTTAAATCATTTCGTAATACAACATTGAGACTACTATTTTTAACATTGGATTTATAAACATCAATTAAAATTCGATGTCACAAAGTAAA
Organism: Viscum album; assembly: GCA_963277665.1. NCBI lineage: Eukaryota > Viridiplantae > Streptophyta > Magnoliopsida > Santalales > Viscaceae > Viscum > Viscum album. The sequence continues at coordinate 1,498,794,467 of OY728156.1, read as the reverse complement.
TAAAAAACTGATATGGAAATAATTTTTCCCAAATGTGGGTACTTGAGTAGACGCTACTTGTTTCTGGTACAAGTTTTGTACATGGACATGGTGGAGGGATGTATCATGGGATGTCAAGATCAGGTTGGGACTTGGGGGTTTGTGTTCAAGATCTATTAGGTTTTTAGTGTTAGTGATTATATTTTTATGACTACTCAAAATGTTGTTTATTCATCATATTGTAATAACATGTGTTACACAATGATTTTTCATATTTTACCATATACTACCCATTTATTCTTCCGACTAGTTGTTTCATCTGTTGGTAATATTTATGATGTGAATTTACTATGATATGTTACTATAGTATCCCCATGACTATCCTCAGACCCAAACTGATAGTCGGCATCCTCTAGAATACAGGGAGTGGAACCTGAGGTAATTTAGAAAACTGACTTAGGGGACAATTTTAGTGGATATTGGGACTATAAGTTACAAAACTCGAGTCAACCTAATGAATAATAATAATTTTCTATGTTTATCACATAACTTATTTAAAAAATAGTGTGAAAAAACCATTTATCAAATCAAATTTTTAATAAAAAATTTGATGTATTATAATTTTTAACATTGGTTATTATAAACGGTCATTGAAAATAATCCTCACACATTTTTCAAATTGGTTATTAAATAATTAACATGATAAATGTGTCACATTAAATGTATTTAGTAATACTGTATGTTTTGAGTATGTGATGAATTCCTCGACCTAAATGGTCATTTTTAAACTAAATACTCGCACTATGAGTTATATATATCAGGTACATCATGTGTTAGATTATAATGTGGTCAATTTATACATGTCACAAATGACATATGCATCATTTTTCTAAAATATCAAGGCAACATGAGTTTTTTTTCTCTTTTTTCAGCAAGTGAATCAAATTCTAACTAAAATTTCATTTAATAAATTGAAAACACACACTTGGACACATAATGGGCCCACCATATGTCAACATAATGTGTGTTTGATTCTTCTATGTCAAAAATGATATCTGGATATATTCACTTAAATATCAAGACAATATTAGTGTGTCCACTATAGTTTCATGGATTGAAACATTTTTGTAACTAAAGTGTCATTTTTAAACTGATAGAATGTTCTTTGAGTCATACAGGACACACTATGTGTTTTATTGACATTAGGATGAATCCTAAATGTCAAAAATAATTTATGGAACATTTTATTAATGTATCATGACCATCTATGTGTTTTTTTAATTTATAGTGAGTGATAGAAATTTTGAATAGAAATGTCATTTTAAACAGAAAACACAAACATTGAGACATACCTAGTGAATTGTTTTTTAGAATGAAATAAGATTAATTTATATACGTAAAAAATGATTAATTTATTTTTTTCCAAAAATATCAAGAGAATAAATGTATTTTTTTTAGATTTTAGTGAGTGATGCTTGTTTAACTAAAATGTCACTTTTAAATAAAAACACACAATTTCAAACATTTCATCCAAACTGTGTGTTGGTCTGTCATGTAGATAGTTCCTACACATAGAAATGATTTAGGGATCATTGTTCCATTGAATCAACATAATATGATCACATTTGATCTATTTTAATAAGGTGAAACATCTTTTGAACTAAAATTTAACTGTTAAATAAAAACACGTATTTCCAATCATACTGGTCTCACTATGTGTCAGATTGACATGAGGTTAATCATTACACATCAAAAATTATTTTTGGATAATTTTATTAAAGTATCTAGAAAACCTGAATATGTTTTCTCTTTTTTCAATGAGTGAGACTTGTTTTAAACTAAAATGATACTTTTAAACAACAAACCCAAAATTTCTATCATATCAAGAAGTACATGTGTATGAGTGACATGTTAATAATTCCTACATGTTAAAAATGACATATATATTGGTTTCGTAATGTATTAAGACAATTAGAGAGTGTTTTCTCAGTTTTTAGTATGTGACACTTATTTTGAATTAAATGGTCAATTTTAAACTAAAATCTCACACTTTGAGTTATACTAAACACACCATGTGTAAAATTGACCTTTACACAATTCATATATATAAAAATTAACATATGGGTATTTTTACTAAAATCTCATGAAAATCCATATTTGTTTTCGATTTATAGGAGGTGACATGTGTTTTTAACTAAAATGTCATTTTTAAATTTAAAACAAAAAGTTCAAAACATACCAGGCACATGATGTGTCAGATTAATGTGAATATGATTCTTACATGTCAAAAATTACATATGGATCATTTTCCTGAAATATCAAGATAATATGAGTCTTTATACTCTATTATTAGTGTGTGACACACTCTTTTATGTAAAATATCTTTTTTAAACTGAAATAATAAACTTAGATTTATTCTAGGAACACCATGTGTTATAATGATGTGTTGTTGATTCCTAGATGTCAAAAATAATGTATAGATAATTTTACAAAAGTATCAATGTCATCCTAGTTTTTTCATTATTTTGAGTGACAAACACACATTTTGATCAAAAATGTCACTTTTAAATAGAAAACATGCACATTGAGTCATACTGAGCACACAATGAGTCATATTGATGTGCAATTAATTCCTAAATTTCAAAAATGAGATTTGTATTATTTTATTAAATTATAAAGTCAATCAAATATTGTTTTCTTTGTTTCCAGTGAGTGGCATGTATTTTGAACTAAATTGACAATTTTAAATGAAAACATTTACATTCAATCATACATGACCAATTTTGTGTTAGATTGACATGTGGAATATTCATACACATAAAAATGATTAATGGATCATTTACCTAATATGTCTAGATAACCTAATTCAATATTATTTATGTTGACTATATGATGTATTTTTTGAACTAACTTGTCACTTTTAAATAAAAATATACACTTTATGTCATTCTGACCACACCGTGTGTTAGATTGACATAAATTTGATTCATACACATAAAAAACCAATTATGAATATTTTTTCTAATGTATCTAGAAAATCAAAGTTTAGTTTATTATTGTTTAGTTATTGATTCATTTTTTAAACTAAAATGTTTCTTTTAAAATGAAAATATTCACTTTTGGTCATACAAGGCATGATTTTCATTTGATTTACATGTGACTAATTATTATATGTAAAAAATTACTTGAGGATTAGTGTAAAAAATTATTACGAAAATATGTGTATGTTTTTATCAATTTTGAGTATGTGACACTTGTATTGAACTAATGGCCAATTTTAAACTGAAAACGTTTACATAGAGTTATTTTGGGTACAAATTATATCGAAATAATGTGATATCAATTCATACAAGTAAAAAATAGATTAAGTATCATTTTAAAAATATATCAATAAAATAAATGTGTGTTTTTTATCCGTTCATTAAGTGAAACACGTTTTTGACAAAAATTTCATATTTAAACTAAAAAATGCACATGAAGTTATAACAGACACACCCAATGTCATATTCACATGAGATCAATTAAAATATCTCATTAATAATATATTTAACATTTAACTAAAATATAATAGTAATGTAAATGTTTTTTATACATGATTAGTGATCGAAATGTGTTTTTAACTAAAATGTCATTTTTTCATTAAAAAATGAACTTCGAGTCATACCGGGCACACCATGTGTCAGATTGATATGGGGTTGAATCCTACATGTCAAAATTAATGTATAACTAATTCCTATAAAAATAAACACCTTTAAAGTATATCACCCTAACCATAGTTTCCTTGATATGGTGGTTATATTATTACTTTGGAAAAAAGTACAATGGATCACATCCTAAGGTATCAAATAGTTTATTAGTCATGGGAGACTATATAAAAACAAGAATCTCACATTACATATGAAAACATGAGATACAATAAAATAATTTAAATTTTTTTATTATTATTTATTCTAAAACATAATTGACTTGATTCATTTATCCCTTCTTGGTATCATCAGGAAAGGAGAAAATAATAAGTGGAGAGGCCAGATGCTCAGTAAGGGAAAACATACAACTAAAGCTATCATAAATTATATGAAATGTGAATAATATATTCAGAATAAAAAATAATCTAGAATAATATGTAAATAATACCATAAAATGTAACTAAATCCATAGATAAGATAACAAAAGAAATAATCACAAGGATAATAATAACTAGTTTCATGATAATAGAATTCATAATTACAGACATCATAATATTACCTTTAAGGAATTATTCTATGAAAATACACATAAATAGGCAAGGCATTGTAATGACCTAGATTTTTAAATGATATTTGGCTCTCGAATAAATGTTTGTTACATATTATATCTCATTAAAATAAAAAATAAATATAATACAACAAAATTTTATATATCTTAGAATGATAATTACATTATCATTCTATAAAACCAATTAAATTTCTAAGCATTTCAACTAGAATAAAATAAATAAAACAACTAAAATGGGAAATTATGGATCACCCCTATATATTAGAACCATTACTCCCACTACAAATTCAATAAAAATAAAAAATATATTTATAAACCAATGAAAATAATATGAAAATGAAAATATAACATTATGAAACATTGTAGTAAATTTTAAGTGAAAGAATGATGTGGTATGTATCCATATGTGACCATTTTGATTCCACTGTTATATGACCATTATTCAATATGACCATCGGAATATATACCCTTGGTTGGTAATTTTACCATAATTAGTGTTTATAATTAGTAATTAAAAGTATAATTGATACAAAAAGGATAATTGATGGAATCAACTATTAGAGTTATCCCATCTTATGAAAATTTGTTCGATATTGGGAGGGATGTAACATAACTAGGGTTCTCCATTGACCAAGACCATGCCAAGATTCATAAATTGAATCATTAAAAAAATTTCTAATATGATATATTCAACATAGTAGAGATTAACACTTGTTCCATGTTAGTTGAGGCACCCCATGAAACTACCATCATTGTACACCTTAGCCTTAGATAGTATGCAGTAATAATAAGGGGTTATCTGTCAAGACCATGGTTATATAAAGTGTAGATTCCTTTGTACGAATATAATGTTCATTTCATCAATTCCTCTTAATAATATTTTTTCTTAGTAAAATACATGTTTAATCAAGATTAATTTCATAATTTTAGTTTTGGATGCAAATAAAAAATAGTTTTATTTTTCTAGAAAATATATTAATTTTTTATAATAAACCAAGATATTATAAATATTATTTTTTAAATTTAATCTAATTTTATAACCCTTTTATTTAAATATTAAATGATAAAATAATTTTATAAAGGCCCATGAATTTATTTATAAGGGTCAGACATGTGTTTTTTCCTTAAAAGATGTTATGTTTAATTAAATAACAATTTATATATTTAAAAATTAAAATTATCTTATTTAGATAACTTAGTGGATAAAATAAACATAATTTTTTATACCCACATATCGAAATTAGGTTTGGTTATTTGTTAATAATTTTATAAAATACTTAACTTTTTCATGAATAGTAAAAAATATACTTTTAGGGTTTTGGTATATTTTATAACATCATATTTATGTCATAATTATGTAATAATTAATTAAAAAAAATGATGACATAAAATATGTTATTTTATTAATAGTTTTTATTTTAATAGACTATAATCAATTTTAAAAACAATAATTAACTTTCTATTGCCTAAAAAAGAATAATTGATTTTTTAAAAACATTACTTTATGGAATTTTCACTCATCCATGCCAAAAAAAAGTATTAAAAATGGTATTCGTTTCTAGTGGATTAAAATACTTTAAAATGTGACCCAAATTTCCAAAACCATGGGTATACCAATGAATTTTCATTTTCAATAACTTTGTTTTCCAAGACCTATACTTAGAAATTATTAAACAATTCTTCCACATTTTCTATAAATACCAACAAATTTCTTCATTCCCCCTCACTCCCAATACACCCTACTTTAATTTTAGGAGATTTTCCTCCAATTTTGTCCCCCAAGGTGTCCACAATTCCCCATGTTCTATCCTCATGTTTTAGGAACAACTCTTCAAGGTTAGGGTAATATCCATTTCTCTTTTCCATTAAAGTCCACTTCTAATGTGGTATGTCTTCTAATTTACAAAATAATTTTATTTTTTCACATTTTATTATCACATAACAATAATATTTGTCTTTTATTAAAGTTATAACCTTTTCACCTCTCATTTAACATTTTATAAAACTATTTTTTATACCCTCATTCTTCTAAATTTATTTCCCAAATATCCTTCTTTTAACTGAGAAACTATCTTTACCTTTTTATTAAAATACCATAACCTATTTTTTCATTATTTATTCTGATATATTTTAAAAAAACATTTTTATTTTGGGATTTACATATACGATCCCTACATTTCTTTTCATGGGTTAAAAATGATGTAATGATTAGGACTTTACACTCTTTCATGTGATTTTTTTTGATAAGAAACCAATTATTTTTTCCCATGGGTTATTAATTAAATAATTTATTAATATCTTTCTTGATCGCGTGAAATAATGACATATTAAGTATGGAACCTACCCCAAATCATTGGCTAAATAATTTAATATCTATATAAGACTTTTTTTATTATATATTGGTGAATAACTATGGTAATTTTCATTTATGAATCCTTATTGATAATCCATGGTGATATGTATATGAATGTCTCATTTAAAATTTTTTACATCATTTCCATGTAAGGAAACATTTTATTTTTATTGTGTTATGCCTCTTGTTAATGAATTATTGTCATTCCACATGTTCTTATTGATATGTCTCATGATCACATTCCTTTTATATTGATTTTATTTTCCCCTCAATGGGCTTTATTCTTACCCCATTCCTTCGATGTATGTCCCCATGACATGATACATAGTAAAAGTAACTTAGGGTGAACCCACGGATATGTATTTCATGTGGGTTTAGAATGAATTTGTTTCATATATTATCTATATTATTTCAACTAAACTATCCTGGAAAAGATCCTCTATTTCTACCATGTAATGAAAATTAAGGTAATAAAATGGTAGGATGCCAAAGTTAGTATCAAAGGATGGTTTAGTTATTTTTGGAAATTAGGTTTTGAAAAAATTAATATAACCCTAGCCACAAGTCTAAATATTGGAAAACATATTGGTATTTTGGTCAAGTATTATGTATGCGGTTTCAAAGAAATATATCCCTGTCTGGACCTGAAAAAGTTGATGTGGCTTTCCCAAAGATGTACCTAGGGGTAACACCTGAAAAAAACTCCTAGAGATAGACTCGAATAGGAACTCATGCACAACAATGAGCCTTAATGCACTCCTAGTTTAACACTAATATGGGATATGTTTGGTTAATCAATTTTTTTATGAACCATTATGAAGGATATATATATATATAAATTTATTTTTCATTAGAGGAGATTATTGAAATATTAAAGCATGATGTTTTAAGACATAAAATCCCTTTGTAATTATAATATTCCCAAGAGTAACACATTTATCCCAAATGTTTTTTCTTTTATAAAAATGATATTAAATAGAAGGAATCATGTAAATTATGTATAAGATGGATGATGCATTGATAGCATTCTAATGGAAGTTGGAATGGAAAATTTCATGACGATGATGAATCAACTAACTCAAGTTATGATAAATGACATGAATCATGTTGAGATACTGAATTCACCTAGATAAAAACAAATTTCTATTGAGTCCTTTATGAAATAATGACCACCATATTTGATTGGATATTCTCACCCATTTATTGTTGAAAAATTTATAAGCTCTATAGAAATTATATTTTTGGTACTCTATTTTTTAGAGCATGATAATGTCACCCTAGTAGTATACCACTTATAAGTAGATGCCAATTAGTGGTGGAAAATGATTAAAAACATTATGACAAGAAGGGAGATCAATGTTATGGAATGTGAAGAGTTAAGTGGAATGTTTTTCAATTAATATTTCTCTCGTTCAATTAAAAAAATGGAGAAGGAATTCCTAGAGAAATATAATATGGAAAATAAATCAGTTGGAGTTTTTAAAATTATGTTTATCAGACTTTCTCATCACAACTCCATATTTTTTATGAATCCTAAGGAAATTTTTGATCTATTCTTTGCTGGACTGGGACCCCATATGCGGAGTAATATAGAAAATGTAATGTATAAAAGCCATGAGGTGATAACAAGGAGTGTTATAGAGGTTGGATTGTAGTTTGGATAGAGGAAATGGTCAGATATATCAAATTAGAAGAAGACAAAAAATGGAGCCAAACTCACAGAAGAACTATGATAATAGAATAGAAAAAAAAATTCATTTCCCATGTGAAAATATTGTGGGAATACGCATCCATGGATATAATTACTTGGGAGTGAAGATTGATAAAATTTTGAACGATATGGACATATAACTCATACTATCATATTGAGGTGTAATATCAAGTTCTCAACACTAATGATAAAGGGAAGATAGTATAAGCCCAAATAGAATTTAAAGTCTTCATGTGTGGAAAATTTGGGATATTTTCCAATCAATTCCAAAATCAAAATATAATTGAGGGGGACCACCATCATCATCAGCGTAGGCTAAGGGAGCATGTTTTTGAATTTTCTGTCAGAACATCTGAAGTAGAGTCTCCAAATGATGTGGTGGTAGGTCCTCTCATTGTGATCGCTAATATTGTTTGTACTTTGTTTTATTCTTGTTTTAGGAATGAATTATTTAATGTATGTTTTAAAAGAATATATAATCAATCCCAAAACAAATATAATTAGAGTTACAAGTCATGATTCCTGGAGGGATTATCCTAGAATGAATAGTGTATAGAAACTCTAGTATTAAATTTGGTGAGTAAAATCTCATCAAAAATATCAAAGTCATTCCAATGGTGGAATTAAAAAATATACTTGGGATGGAATCTATATCAAAGTATAATTCTAAGATCAACTGTATAATAAATGATATTTTTGTAGTCTTTAATGAAAAACCTATAGTTATTTTTAAAGGAGAGATATCCAGGCCTATGCTTTGACTAGAAGTACCTCCCATGACTTTCATTATAGAGATGATCCATATAGAGGAAGAAGGAAATAAATGTATAAAGATAGAGAATGTCTCCATTATTCCGGAATACATTGATGCATTTCATAAATAGTTACCTATACCACCCCTAGAAAGAGAGGTATAGTTATTCACCTAACTCATACCTGGTTCCAAGTTGATAAGAAATACTATGTATAGAATGGAAATTGTGAAGTTAACGGAATTAAAGAAATAACTTCAAGATATTTTGGAGAGGGGATTTATCTAACCAGGTGTGTCACCTTAGGTAGAACCTTTTGTAAAGACCTGGAATTTCAATATAAATATTTTCAAATTATTTGGGATTATTACGATTCTGAAAAAATTAACGGAGCATGATTTCAAGGTCCTGTGTGCCCAAAATGGAAGTTTGAAACTTTTTTATGGTACGTTCAGTAAACATGCAGGCAGAATTTTCTAACTTTTGAACTGGTGCTCAAAATTAAAATTTGAGGGCACCGATGAACTTACAACACCAGGATTCACTTAAGGGAGGTTTAACTTCAACCGTGGTATGTCAGGAGAGAAATTTAGTTTTTTATACTTTTTGAAGATTAATAAAATAAAAAAATGTAATTTTATTTTCCTACCTCCTGTTGGGTGGAGGTGGTGGGACCGATGGGTTGTCAATCCCATTAATGGATTAACTCTTTGGTTTTGTAACCACACCATTGAGATTAAGAGGCTTATTCATTAATGAACCTTATTAATCTCTTGTTGCATTAATCACCTATCTCTTCTATTTAAATGAGGCTCGGGCTTGAGTTTTTGACACAACAGTGAGGAACCTCTGGTGAAGTACCACGTCATCTTCCACCAATGAAGGAATAATGCTTGAACGACATCATTGGAAGAGTAAATATGGAATCAATTAATGCTGGCAGCCTCACATCCACAAGCTGTGACGTCTTCACCGATTCTGAGGTATGGGTTTTGTTTAAATTCAAGCGAATTAGTTTCTTTCCCTCATTCTGGAAATGAATGATGAAATTTTGAAGTAATAAAGTATATTTATGTTGAATAAATTGCTACCCACTTGTTATGATGCTAACGTAGATGGTGCGATCCAAATGAACAAGGCCTTACTACAAAAAAATGATTTATACCAACAGAAATTTATCGACAGATAATATAACTGTTGGTAAAAATGACCAATTCCAAAAAATATTATGTTTTATTGGTATTAATTTTATGTACCAATACTTGTTTTTATCAACAAATATATTTGTTGATATTGACTGTTCAATACCAACAAATCTTTTACCAACAATCAAATCTATTACTTTATCATACCCGTACAAACATTTTTTTTACTAACACTTGAATCTCTTATTAATAATAAATATTACAAATAAATCTTTTTCCCATGAATAATTACTATATTTTAGATACATTTTCTTTGGGATGAAATATGTTATTAGAGTTTAATATTAATTAGTAAAAAATAAGAAAATATACAAAAATGAAAAAAACGAAGATAATTAAGATCCCTCCTCAAACCTCACTTCCCGTACGCTTCCCCTCTTCCCGCGTCTTCGTCCCTGCTGCCCCACACCAGCAATTTTTTCCTGCACTCATACACCTGATCTGTCTCCATCACCCACATTCGTACTAACTCCCACAACCTCCTTGATTCTTTGACGTCACATACACTTCTCACAAACAAATGATTGATTGCTTTTTCCTCTTTCAAATGTAATGTTGAGGTGCGGGAGGCGCCTTGACATAAGCCTATTTCTTACCCAATCGGTCAAAAATTTAGCCTCTTATCAGGTATGTGATTCTTCTATTCATGTTTTATGAACATGAAATACTGGGTATCTAGTGTTTGAATTGATTAGTAGTTAGGGTTTCATAGAAATTCTAATTAAACAAGTTCTCTCTATCTCTTGGTTTTAGAATGCTAAATCCATACTTATCTAGATCCTCTCCAATTAATCGAATGAGGCCCCCATACTTGGTAGACATGAATTACCATTTAATTATTTTCCAATTTATTCAAATATTGTAGAAATATAGAGAACCTAAGCTGTGAAATCACTGAATTCATCTCACACAATGCCTTCTCTAAAACATAGAACCAATATTCTTCCACTAATGAGAATTCCTTTTTGAGATCCTTTGATATGTCATTAACCTATTGAAAGGATATTTTTCATGATTATTTCTGAGAAGAAACCAAACTAGGTGAACTTGACAGTGCATTAGTCTTCACTTCCATCAACTTTGGATGCATCTTAGAATCACTGAAGTCTTTATGGTGTGTATTGTTTTAATGTGATGATCAATCTGCTAAGAATCAATTTTTACATTATATAAAAAATTAACAAATCTTATGTTATGCATTATAGATTGAATCTGGGCATCCAGCTCTTTGGAACACAATCTGTTGGAGATGGGCTTGGCACCACACATCCACCTGAAATCTAGCTTTCTAGTTTCAAATCTCTTATATTCCTTGTGATAAAAATTGAATCTGCAAGAAGATGATAATAATCCTCCTTAATAAGTTCCCAGTTATAGTTATAAAATTTGAAAAGGTCCTTTAAGACCATATTTGAATCAATATACCAAATACTGAAAGTTCTCAATTCACTAAATGGTTTATTAGATATTGAGTTAGGTTTCATTCTCAATTAAAATTAGAATTAATAGAATACATAATTTGATACTAGATATCTGTCTATTTATTTTACTTCTATTCCCAAGAAACCAAAATGCATCGAAACTAGTGAAACCACTGGCTATCCTGTCAAGGACTCTGATTTGATGCATAGATCCCAATTACTGGTTTTTTAACTGGATGATGATATATATCTCTACTATAACATATTTCTTTACATAGGTCAAGTGTATTGATATTTTATTTTGGAATTTCATCAAAAGATCCAAGATTTAGAAACTGACATTGACATACTTGTCACTTGAAATGTTAGTGAGAATGAAATAGGTTGGGATCAGGGATCCCTTTTATTAAAAAGAAGAAACCACAATGTGAAAGGAAGAAAAGGGGGTTATACATTGCAACCCTTCCCACTTTCAAATAAAAAACCACAAGGCATCATAAATAGAAACATCACATGTCATAATTTAGTTCATTACTTCTTTCATAATCTTCATACCAGTTGGAATCATATCTCAAGGAGCTGAACATATTAGACTATTCCATCATCCCCTATCCCTATGGTAGAGGATTCATCTGGTACTCATAGTGGGTTTTTACCTTTGAGTAGTCCTTCCTTGGTCTGAACTTTTTCTTTGGCATGGATGAGAAACCCTCAGCATCCTTCATCCTTTCTTTAGCATACACATCCATGTATGCAGTACTATCTCTCTTGACATTTCCATACTCTCTACCTTCATCTAGATCAGATAAATCTCTCCAGTTACCAATGACACCCGAGGTATTCATTGCATCCTGGATGTATTCTTGATAGACAATATCATGTTGCATCTGTGCATGGTTATGCTGAAAAGCCTCCGGATTCTCAGCATTGAACTGCCCAGACATGTCAAGTGGCTACCCATTCTGAGGGGAAATAGCCTCCCCAACATGGAAGTAAGCATCAACCTACCCTATGAGACCTGAATTCATGCCCTCATCCTGATTACAAGACTTGCCTTGTGTGCCAGCCTGATCAAGACTTGTGGAATCAGAAGCAGCCAGAAGTGGCTTCTCATGTAAGTGTAGGCCAGACCTCCAAGGTGAAGCACTGTTCCCACCATGTCCATAAGGACTACCCTTACCATGCTCCAGATTAACAGAGGCAACAACATGGTTTTGAAAATGCAGACCAACATCCTCTTCTAGCCTTTTCCGTGACTGATAAACAGAAACCGGTTCACTTCCATGCTCAGTCTCCTCATTTCCTCAGAGGGTTGCATTGGTAATGGACCCTGCTCCTCAAGAATCTGCTCCTTTGAGCCTGATTGAAGTTTAACAGGCAAAATCTGTCCAGACTCCCTAGTAGATTGACAAGTCTGAACTAATTCAACCATCTTCTCTCCTACCACAGCATCAACAACATGGCCATTTCCTCACTCCTTCCCAAACACAGGCCCCTGGGTAGCATGATCCAGTCTGTGACCACTATCCACCACATTTGAAGTACCATTACCCTGAGCCAGCAAATCAGCATCAGTTTTAGCTCTATGGCCCTGTGAACTATTTAAATTACTCTACTTCTATCCCGTTCTAGCCACAACCAAACAACTATTTCCATACAATTTTTTCTTTATCAACATCCTTTTACAAAGCCTTTTAGCACAAACCTTTAAAGAACAAAATGAGCAGGACATATTCTTAAAACAGTCTTATTTAACATGAACAATTGAGCCACAATTCAAGCAGTAAGCTGGAAACCTTTTGTAAGTAATTTAAAATGTCAATGAAAAATTTAAACAAAATACTATGGGTGTTGTTGAGGTCACTGGTTATATAATCTTATTTTTATTTTTATAGGATGCATTATTATTTCCAAATCTTCAATTGTTTGACATTTTAATTTATTTTATAGTCATACTCTCTTCTATTATTCAATGACTCAAGGAGATTGAGTTTCTCAGAAATTATAGATGAGTTGGACTTCAATAATGATGTTATGGTAATATTATTACATTCTCTATTATGTGCTAAGTATATATATCCAGGACACACACAATTAAATGATTTTCCTCGTGGTCACATTTAATTCCATTCAATGTGACTAATAAAAGGAGAGGGTAAATGCATAGATGTGGAAAAAAAGTTTGGTTTTATTAATCCTCTTTACAATGTGTTGGGTGATGATAATAATGACAGGGGAATGATGATTACTTGTGTTTTAACTTGCAGATTATTATGTTTCTTGTGGATGAGAAGAAGAATTTTATTGAAGACATTGAAATGAAAGTGAAATATTCCATTTAATCTTTAATAATCTGTATCTTGAAGATCCATAAGTTGTAGGTTCGTCCGTAGTTGGCCATAGAGTGTGTGGAGCAGTCGAGCCCTTCATGTTTTAGGTAACATATTGAGTCTTACTATTTGAGTGATCACACTAACCCATTTATTCCCCTGATTTGAAAAATAAATTTTTATTATCAAACACTTTTAATGAAAAAATGTGAAAAACCATTAGTCAAGAACAAATGGAGATAACCAAATAATTGAAAAAGAGTTTCAGCCAACCCATTTTAGATTCCCTAAATAATTTCCTTGAGATAGTGTTTACATAGGTGTCTGGTTCACCCATCAAAAGATCTTCAATTATAAATGCCAATTTGACCCAAGATTGGATATACTCCCCTGTGGTGATCTTCCCCTTGGGGAATCCCCTTATTAAAATGAGGTCATATTTATCAATCCAGTTGGTCTGCTCCTCATTTAAAGTCACCCTTAGTGCCCTTCCCATCATTCTTTCAGCATCCTTGTCAGAAGCATTAATTTTCAAAACAGATTCAACAAGTACATCTTCCAAATCCATAATAAATTCCAATGGTTGATCAAGATAACCATCAGCCCCCCACTATAGGAAATATGACTTCTCGCTGGTCATTTTATTGTCCTTCAACTTCTTCATTGATCTGGTCTGCATTGGAAGTGGTAAATAAGCGAAGTCCTTCCACTCGTTATAGTTACCCTCCCTGCATTACTTATCCTCGGTCTTGGGTACCAACTACCCTAAATCTCATCATTTGAATCACCTGCATATTGGTTGGAATCTACATCATTGGACTCATTTTCAGGGACCTACTGCTTATCCATGGAAGAGATAACCATGTATTTTTCAGACTCCTGAACTAGATTATCATTGGCCAAGAGATCAAACTGGTTTTCCAGCATAAGACTTGACACCTTTCTAGGACCTGCCCAGAGAAAGTCCTCACCCTCTACACCTTGTTCAATATCATTGTAATCTGTAGGAATACTCACTGTAGTTTTTTTATGATCCTATTCCTAGCCACTAACACTGCTACCCTGACTTAAGCACACCAACTCAGCAATGGAACCACCCAAGGAAGTCTTGGGACCTCCCTCCATCATTTTCAGTTCCACATTAACACCAATAGATAACTCCACCTCCGAACTCATCTTCATCAGTAGAGTTTGCACAATGGGTTGGGGAACACCCAACTCCTTTCTTAGGCGACTGAATATTTACGCCACTAGGGTGTTACCATTGCCTAAACCATCTTGCACAACCTTAGTTAAATTCATGTTATACTCCACACCCACTAGCTTTTGAAGAGATGGAACCTCCACCACATTTTTCTCAGTATTGTCTTAATCAGTAGTGCTCATACCCATCTAGAAATCCAGATTCGTTGGCCCACGCCTAAAGTTCTCCATCGAGTGACCCAGATGCTTGAACTACTGCTTGAATTGTGAATGAACAGTTTGATTTAGTTGGTGATGGACTGTGTGGAGCAGTTGAGGATTTCATGTTTAAGGTAACATATTGAGGATTAATTGCTATTTCAGTGAGCACACTGACCATTTTATTCCCTTGATCTCATTATCAAACTATGGCTTAAAGTGGGAATAAAGTGGTTTTGAGTACTTCGATCTTATAGTTGTTATTTTTTATTCTAATTTTTATCGATTTGTGTTCAGTTGATGACTGTTGTATTGATGTAGCTAAGATGCATCGCTTCCAAATATGCTGTACCACATGAATCCCCATCCCCTTGCATCAAATCATTTTTCCTTCATATGAAATTAGATATCTACGTGAGACTATTATCTTGTAAGTCCATTAATTATGAATTAAATACGAGGTCGGCCTTGAGTTATTCCTTTCTTACCAGACTCTTATCTTAAAAGATGGTGGTTTTGGCCTTCTGTTCTTGATTTGTGGGTTTTTTTTCTTGTATTTTTTGTTCTTCTTATCTCATATCATGCTTTAGTGATCTGCAGGGAATGATTTGAATATTGGTTCATGGTTTACATTCCAATTTTATGCTCTTTCATGTGGTGGTTCTGTTATAGGTGTTGCTGTCTGTTTCTGGGTTTGATCTAACCTACGCCTATCTTAGGCCTGGACCATTCCTCTGATGATGTTGTTTTGTGTTACTTATTCTTGTTTTTCTATTGGTTTCCTACTCTGTTTTCCATATTTTCTGCCGGAGGATGCATGCAGGGGTGATTTTCTAGTTTCATCTGCTTGGAGGCAGACTATTTCCTTATGATGGGTGAGGGATCTTCTGGAGCAGCCTCCTTCAGACAGGTGTCTTTGTGCTACTGTAGGCCACCCCGGTTTTGGTCTGATGCTTCTTCAGGGTTTCCACTGCTTGTAATGCTACCGGGCACTTGGATTTGTCCATTATAACTTGTGTGGTGTTGGGTTTCTTGTAATGATGTCGTTGTTGATTTGGTCTTTTGTTGGGGAAGATGTTTTGGTGATGGAGATGTTGTGACAGTCTGCTGATGGTTCCTTTGTGTGGCACTGGTTGTGTGTGGCTAGTTCATGTGATTTTGTAAACACAGCAGACATGCTTTTCGTTTTGTCTTGTTTTGAGCTTCCCAAGGTGACTTTGGCTCCTTGTTATTTTGATGTCATGTTTTTAAATGGTCTGACCATGTTTATACAGATAAACCTCTAGTTTTTTTTGAGATTCACATATGTTAATTTTGTAATTATTATATAATTAATTATGTATTTATTGTATTAAATTTCATTATTAATATGATTAATCTTTTTCTAAGATTTAAAATTGTGAAAATCATCTTTAGTATGATAATTAAAACAGGTTTATTATATATAATAAATTAATAAATATAATATAAAATATTAGTAATAAATACTGAAATACCTAAACATAATATCTTTTTTAAAATATAAATTATAAATATAAATTAATTATTGGTATTTTTTATGAAATTTGATAATAATATTACCAATAGATAATTTTTTCATAGAAATCTATTGCTAGGCATTGTGACCAACATATATATTATCTATTCGTATTATTATAATTGCAACCGAAATATTTTATATGTCGCAATAATATTTAGTGACAGTTTTTACCAACAGTTTAGTGACATGAAAATTATTGTTGGTAAAACGTTTTACCAACAGATAATGCACTTTTACCAACAGATATAACCCTGTTGGAAAAAGATAAGTATTTTTTAGAGCCCAGACCCTCTACCGCTTCAGATTTTGACGCGTTCTTGGGGGGAAGATTTCCAACTTGATGGAAATTTGAATACGGGAGCCACACATTGACGACAACAACTCAAGAGGCCATTAGGAACATTCATAAGGGATAACAGACCACCAGAGCTCACTCGGTGACCTGTGAAAGATCCTCTAGAGCATTCCATAGAGGGAGCGACAACATCAAGCTGGGACGATAGTAGGGGCAGACGAATCTCAGCCAGCCACATTGGCAGAGGGAGGCGCACCGTCGTGCGCCATGGGGAAGAGGCAATGGCTTCAAAGCCATGATGAAGGCAAAAGGGACCCATGCCCCGCAGGTCCTGTTAGCAGGGAGGGGGTGCCACATGGCACCGTCATTTCAAAATATTAACATATTTTCATCCATTTAAGAATGGGGAGAGACCCCCCTTTGCACGGGCTGCCTGACTGGTTGATCGCACCATCCATCAGGTTGGTCCATGGCCTAGCCCACTCGGGCCGACCCAGCCAGTTCAGGCCAGCCCAGGTCAGACTCGGGCCGACTCAGACCGGGTCGGGTTAACCTAGGATAGGGGGTCGGGTTGGTCCGACTGGGTCAGATCAGACCCAGAATTTTTTCGACTGAGATACGCTTAAAAGGCTATATCTCACAAACTAGATGTTCATTTGATGAACTATATGTGGAGCTCTAATTCTTGGAATGAGACTCTACTTTTTTGATAATTCACTTGTGTTTTGGAGAATTTTGGTAGATGATCACGTTAGATCGAACCCGAATCCAACTGGGCCCTTGGCAATAAAATGACTATAACTCATAGACCGAGCATTCAATTGACTTGTTTCTATTGTGTTGGAACCCTTACGACATGTCAGTCCTTTAGGTTACTCCATTGTGGAATGTCATGGAAGTTAAGGCACGATCGATATCTTGAAGAGCAGATACTAAAGAACTCAAGCACACCGGGTACGGGGAATCCTGTGGATAGTTGTCAGCATTATTGCGACCCAGTGTGGATAAGAATTATAGAGTCCCAATGTGGATCATCATTATAGAGACCTTGTGTTGATCATAATTATAGATACCCTTTTTGGATCAACATTATAGCGACCCTCTATGTATCAGCATTATAACAACCTTTTGTGGATAATTATTCTAATGACCCTGTGTGGATCAGCCTTATAGCGACCCTGTGTTGATCATCATTCTATAGACCCTGTGGGGATCAGCATTCTAGAGACCTTGTGTGGATCAAAATTATAGAGACCATGTATGGATCAACCTAATATTGACCATGCGTGGATCAGTATCTTAGTGAGCATGTGTAGATCAACATCATAGAAAACCTCTGTGGATCAACATTATAGGGACCCTGTTGGGATCAACATTATAGTGACCATATGTGGATCATCATTATAGAGACCCTGTGTGAATCAGCAGTGTGCGACCCGATGGGGACCATCCATAGAGAGAATCATTGTGGATCAGCGGCATAAAACCATGTAGATCGACAATGGAACAACTACTTGATGGTTCAGTTGTGGAACTTCCTAATGGTATAAAATGATATAGATTAAAACAATTCATCTTTATTCCTAATCTCTATGTTGTATAACTAGTTTGAGATGAGTCTTTTTCTTTATTATAAGTGATTGAAATCATGATTTTTGGTTCTCCTTTGTGAAATTATAAGGGACCTTTAGGGGTATTGAGGTCCCTACTGGGTATTATTATGCTCCCCCCTACACAGGCTTTGCCCGAAACTTATTTTGTCTTGTGCAGATGACGAGCAGATTAGCTGAGTCTATAGGAGTCAGGACTGGGAAATACACGGAGGTGACTGACTAATGTAGAGATATGTGGAGATGAGTTATACCTACCCTTCAAGTAAGATCCTTTCTGGAAGATCTCAGATTTTTTTTTCTATTTTATGTTTTCTAATGTAGATGTATCTCTTCAGTTGGGCTTGTATTCTGTCCCCATTACTTTCAGTACACAGTTTTATTACTACAGTTTTACATCATGGTTGCATCTTGTTGTGTTCTTGGATTGTGTTTTTGAACCGGTTTAAACGAAAATGCCACCCGTTTTAGGGATTTTCCTTTCTGGTGCTAGTCTCCAACCCCTGGCCTTTGGAAGACGGGATTGAGGTAGTCACAAAACGGGACCCGGGGGATGGGTCGTGACAAAGTGGTATCAGAGGAGTCAGTTCTACCAAAGAACTAGGACTCTGATATTTCAAATGGAGAAATAGTGTTAAATGTTTTGAGTGTGGTTTTTAGTTTGGGGAGTTCGGTGTTGGTGCTGCAGTCGACGTATCCATACACTAGGACCTTGAATTCTGATTTCCGACTCAGTGTACGAAAACACCGATTGCGTGCGTTTTGGAAATGTTTTACTTTTGATCTCATTTGAGTTAGCTCACTAGGAATAAATTATTGGTGGTGGTGCAACTATTTTTTAGGATGACATCACGTAGAAAACCAACCAGGATTCTAGAGAGTGCTCATGTTGATAGCCACCGAGCGATGAGGCTTTGGCGAAGGTCCCTCTTACAGTGATAACACCTTTGGGTGGTGCACAAGCAACACCACCACTCATTGGGCATCCATTTCCACCAGCACCACTCTAAAATGGTGCATGCCAACTGAGCGTGTTGCATACGTTCCAGTAGCAGAGGGCTCCGATGTTTCGAGGGAGGAAAAATCCCTCGGGAGCTAATGACCGACTGGAGGATGTGGCACGAGTTTTTTGCCTTGTTGGGACACCAGGAGATCAGATGGTGATCCAAGCTTCTAGCCTCTTCTAGGGAATAGTGGGGAGATGGTGGAGCTTGACGCTCTAGTTACACGGTGAGGTGACCCTCACCTGGAGGGACTTAGAGTGCCTTTTCGGGGTAGATTTCATTCCAGCGACACTATGTTCTATGCGTATTCAGGATCTACTGCACTTACAGCAGGGCAGCCTAACAGTAGCCCAATACTCAGTGAGATCCACTGACCTCTCGTGATGCTCCACTGACATGGTACGAGACCCTTTCTTCAGGTCCTTGACCTCTGAGAAGGGTCTCTGGTGGGAGATTAGAGCGTTGATGATATCACTCAATATCCTTACATAGGATAGAGTGCTCAAACGAGAATTATTGGTGGATATCTTCTTAGCTGAGCAGGCATCGACAGTGAGAGCCACCACTAGATGACAGGTAGCAAAGTCATCTGCAGAAGGATGTATTTAGATGATTCAGTGGTCCAAGTGGGCCAGACCTTCTGTAGGATGAACCCATGACATAGGGTCCGAGGTGTAGAGCTCATGAGGTAGAGTAGGCCAGAAGAGTAGCAGATTGTGCATCACGTGCGGTAGGCAAAGCCACATAGCTCGCAACAACTCATCCCACTGTACCGCAGATCATCAGAAGGTCGAGGGACCACCAAGGTAGAGACAAAGATTTTAGTGAGGAGTTTCTCAAGGAGGTGGATATGGCAGAAGGAAATTCCATGCAGTAGGTGGTGGGTGTAAATTTTAGGTTTTTCTACCTCCACCTCTAGGTGGTCCACCCCGACCTCAGGGAGAAGGCAGACAAGGAGAATCTAATCTTCAAGAAGCTGAGGCCTACAAGCATGGTGCTCCAGATATGATTCAAGGTATGATTTGTGTCTAGTCCACCCTATCTATAGTACTTATAAACAAAGTTTCTAGTAACTCTTTCATTTCCATAGCTCTCGTTCGGATCTTGGAGATTTCAGTAGTGACACTGGCTTGATCCTTACATTTAGAGACTCCTATGAGAGAGGATTAGATGATTACAAATTGCTGCCAGTAGTGTGAACTTACTCTAGGAGGCCTGATATTTGGCTAGGATCTCGTAGTAGCACCGTCGAGGCCTTAAGATGTTATCTTGGGTATGGACTAGTTGTCTACAGTCCATGATCAGAATTGACATTTTAGGTACAATGAGAAGTGCATCCTCGAGGATGGGATTATGTTTTCCTTCATCATTGAGAAGGGAACCTTTGCAGCTCATGATGGAATTTCTTAGAGGAGGGTGCAACCAATCACTCATTAGTTG
This sequence comes from Viscum album, assembly GCA_963277665.1. Lineage (NCBI taxonomy): Eukaryota > Viridiplantae > Streptophyta > Magnoliopsida > Santalales > Viscaceae > Viscum > Viscum album. The sequence goes on along the minus strand of OY728156.1, from coordinate 1,498,773,172 downwards.
TCTATCCTTTCCCTTAGAGTAGTTGATGTGAAGAGTCCGAGTTATCCTGTAGTGGTGGACCAGTATGATGATGTCTTTTCTGATGATGTTCCAGAACTACCACCTCATAGAGAGGTAGACTTTTACATCGACCTGCACCCCGGGATGAAACCTATATCTACACCAGCATATCAGATGGCTTCCGCGATGCTTCGTGAGTTGCGGGAAAAATTATAGGACTTGTAGAGGAAGGGGTTCATAAGGCCTAGTGTTTCTCTATGGGCATCACTGATTTTGTTCACCAAGAAGAAAGATGGGAGTCTGAGGCTGTGTGTGGACTATGGGCGCCTGAAATAGGTGACCATGAAGAAAAAGTATCCACACCCAAGGATTGATATTCTATTTGAAATGTTGAAGGGATTTAAATGGTTTTTGAAGATAGATCTATGATCAGGATATCATCTGCTCAGGGTACGAGATGAGGATGTACCGAAGACAACCTTCACATGTCGGTATCGCCATTATGATTTCTTGTTGATTCCCTTCAGCATAACCAATGCTCCATCAGTCTTCACGGGGCTCATGAATAGAATCATCCATCCTTACCTCGATCACTTTATGCTAGTATTTATTGAAAACATCTTGATATACTCAGCATCAGAGGAGGAGCACGCCATGAACCTGCAGATAGTTCTGGATACACTCAGAAAGCACCAACTTTATGGTAAGCTCTTGAAGTGCTAGTTCTCGATTCAGGAAGTCCACTTCCTGGGACACGTTATCTTGGAAGCTGGGGTTGCATTGGATATGGAAAAGATAGAGGTTTTGCTTACTTGGGAGGCACCCAGAAGTGTGACAGAGGTGAAGAGGCTCATAGTATTTAATGGTTACTACCGGAGATTCATAATTGAATTTTCCATAGTTGCGGCACCATTTCCTTCTTTGAAAAAGAAGGGGCAACCCTTCATGTGGATGAAGAGATGTCAGCTGATTTTTCTAGAGCTAAGGCAGAGACTGACGAGTGCCCCCATTTTTAGGCTACCAGAAGATGGTGTTGGTTATTTAGTTTACTGTGGCACATCAGGTACTATACCGGGTTGTGTCTTGATGTAGGAGAAAGTGGTGATTTTCTATGGCTCACAAATGTTAAGACAACAGGAGAAGAACCACGCTACTCATGACTTGGATTTTGGAGCAGTGGTCTTTGTTCTAAAGATGTGGCGGAACTACTTTATGGGCTAACGTTTTACAATATACTCTAATTAAAATAGTCTCAGGTATATCTTCTCCTTGAAGGACCTGAACCAGAGACTACTACGATGGATATAGTTCCTCTAGGATTACTACATTGAGATAGTCTACACTCCTGGTAAGGGGAGCGTAGTAGAAGACACACTCATCAGGAGGTATTATTTATAGTTGCTGAGTGAGGTGACAGTGCAACTAGATGCATTGAAATTATCATTTGTGGATAGTGATGAAGCATTTTATCTCTAGTCTCTAACCGTTACTCCCTCACTCCTTCAGTAAGTCAGGGAGACACAACTTGGGGATGTAGATTGTGAGGCATGGCGTGCTCAGATACCCTGAAGATAGGCTCATGATGGATTTTCGGAAGGTGGGGAGCACATCATCCTCTTTATAGGAAACACTATGGTACCAGTGATTCTATATGATGAGGTGTTAAGGGAGTTCCATAAATCCCCTTTGTCGGCACATCCTGGAGTGGTGAAGATATCCCAGGACCTCCGATGTCAGTACTAGTGTCCATGGATGAAGAAATCAATGGTAGAGTTAGTATTACGATGCCTCACTTGTAAGAAATTGAAGGCCAAGCACCAGGTACTAGCGGGCATAGCTCAGACACTTGAGGTACCATAGTGGAAGTGGGATGGTATCTCCATGGACTTATTGATAGGGTTACCATGTATGTCCATGGGACACGATTTGATCTGGGTGATCATTGAAGGACTCACCAAGTCGGCCTACTTATTACCCATTCGAGAGTAGGGATCAGTAGAGAGCATGTGACATCTCTACATACATGAGATTTTACGACTTCATGGGGTTCCTTTTCTGATCATCTACGATCATGATGCTCAATTTAAATCCTGCTTATGGAATGGATTACAAGAGGCGTTCGGGTATCAGCTACATTTGAGTACCACCTTCCATCCTGAGAGAGATGGTTATATATAGGGGATCATACAGACACCCGAGGACATGCTCCATGCTTGTGTCCTTGATTTTGGATGATATCGATAGGACCACCTTCCAATGGTGGAGTTCTCTTACAACAATAGTTATCACACCACCATCAGAATGGCTCCATTTTAGGCCCGGTATGAGCGACCTTACAGATTACCACTATGCTGGATAGAATGAGAGGAATCAACACTTATTAGTCTAGATTTGGTACAGGGTACCACATAGAAGGTGAAAATCATCAATGAGAGGATGAAGACTACCCAGAGCCGAAAGAATTCTTATTCCGACAAGTGATAAAGACCCTTGGAGTTTTGGGATGGAGACCATGTCTTCCTAGGGGTCTCACCCTGACAAGGATTACAGAGGTTTGGTCGGGGCAGCAAGCTATCTCTGAGGTTCACCAGTCCTTTCCAGATCCTCATCAGAGTAGGTGAAGTGGCGTACTGTCTAGATCTTCCCTCGTAGATGCACTAGGAGCATAATTTTTCTCTGTGTCACAAATAGGGATGTACGTGCATGATCTATTGCACGTTATAGACTAAGGTGAACTGGACATCGATGATGGGGATACGTTTTCGGATTTCCCAGTGGAGATAGAGGATCGACAAGATTGGGTCCTTCATGGGTAGTTGATTCCTCTGGTGAGAGTTTGTTGGTAGCATAGGAATCTACAGGAGAGCACATGGGAGCAGGAGGCTTAGATACGTGCTCAGTACCCCCATTTGTTTCCCTGATTTTCTTGTTGCATTCCGAAATGAAAATACCTAAGGTGGGGAGAATTTAAAGACCCATAAAATCCATATAATTTTTTAATTATTTGGGATAATTATGAGCCTGTGAAAATTGACGACGCTTGATTCTAAGGCCCGGTGTGCCCGAAATGGAATTTTGAACTTTTTTTAAGGTATGTTCAATAAACGTGCGGGTGAAATTTTCTAACTTTTTAATCGGTGCTTGGAATTGAAATATAAAGGCACCATTGAACTTGTAGCACTGGGATTCTCTTAAAGAAGGCTTAACATCGACCAATGTAGGTCAGGAGAAAAATTTATTTTTTGGATCTTTTGAAGATTAATAAAATAACATAAAAATGTTATTTTATTTTCCTACCTCCTGTTGATCGGTAGTGGTGTCACCAATGGGTTTTCAAGCCATTTAATGACTTGAATCTTCCATTTTGTAACCACACCATTGGGATTAAGAGGTCCATTCATTAATGAAACTCAGTAATCTCTCCTTGCATAAATCACCCATCTCCTCTATTTAAATGATGCTCAGGCTTGGGTTTTTGAAACAACAGTGAGGAACCTCTGGTGAAGTACCGCGACATCTTCCACCAACTAAGGACAGAGGCTCGAATGGAATCATTGGAAGAATCAATCCAAAATTGACGAATGTCGGTGGCCTTATTTCTACAAGCCATGACATCTTCACCTATTCTGATGTAGGGGTTTTGTTTAAATTCAAGAATTTTTTTCATTCCCTTTTTATTGAAAAGAATGATGAAATGTGGAAGTAATAATGATTATTTTTGTTGAATCAATTGCTACCCGCTTGTTATGATGCTAACGTAGAGGGAATGTGCCGAACGAAAAAGTCCTAGACCCTCTGCCACTTTGGATTTTGACGCATTCTTGGGGGGTGGATTTCCAAATCAACTCCAATTTGAATCCAGAAGCCATGCAGTTATGGCAGCAACTCGGGAGGCCCGTAGGCACATTTGGAAGGGAAAGCGGACCACCAGGCAGAAGGCAGCGTGCCATCATGCACTACGGAGAGATGGTCATGTATTCCAAGCTGTGACAGAGGTAAAGGGGGCCCATGCCCCGTATGTCACAATGGCTGGGAGGCGGTGCCACGTGGCAATGTCATTTCAAAAGTCGAACGACTTTTCAGCCTCTTGGGAAGGGGGAGCAACCGCCCTCCACACGGGTCGCTCGGCTGGCAGACCGTGGTATCCATCGGTTCGGTCCACGACCCATAGAGTTGATCCCACATCCCAGCTAGTTCGGGCTAGGTAGGGTTGGACCCATTCCGGACCCGAATCGGGTCGGGTCAGTCCGAATGGGTCGGACATGACCCAGACCCTTTTAAGCTGAGATACGCTTAAAAGGCTATATCTCACAAACCAGACATTCGTTTGATGAACCTTATATGGCATTAGAATCCTTGGAACAAGAAAATCCTTTTTAAATACTCCACACGAGTTTTGGAAAAAGTTAAAGTATGGCCAAGGTGGATCAAACTAAAATCCAACGAGGCCCTCGACACTAAAATGCCTATAACTCACTGACCGGGTGTTCGATTTACGCACCGTCTGCCATGATGGGACCCTTATGACATGGAGGTACTTTGGTTACTCCTTTTCTTAACATTGTGGAAGTTGAGGAACAACCAATATCTTGAGGAGAATATACTAAGGAACTCAAGCACATCGGGTGTAGGGAATGCTTTGTCTGGCTGTCAGCATTCTAGCAACCCTATGTAGATCAGAATTTTAGAAAACCTCTGTGTATCCGCATTATAGAGAACCTATATGGATCATAATTATAGATACCATATGTGTATAAGTATTATTTCAACCCTGTGTGGATCAGCATTCTAGAGACCTTGTGTGGATCATCATTCTAGCAACCTTGTGTAGATCAACATTATAGCGACCCTGTGTGAATCAACATTCTAGAAACCTTGTGTGGATCATAATTCTAGAGACCCTATGTGGAAAAACATTATAGAGACCCTATGTGGATCAGAATTATAGTGACCTTATGTAGATCAACATCTTAGTGACCCTATGTGGATCAGAATCTTAGCGACCCTGTGTGGATTATCATCATAGTGACCCTGTGTGGATCAATATTCTAGCGATCCTATGTGGATCATCATTTAGCGACCCTGTGTGGATCAGTAGTGCGCAACCTGATGAGGGCCATCCTTAGAGTGGCCCTTTGTGGATCAGTGACATACGACCCTGTTTGGATTGACAATGGAACAACTTCCTCGTGGTTCAGTTGTTGAACTTCCTAGTCCAATAAAATTATATTGCATAAAACTGATCATCTTTATTCCTAATCTCTGAGTTGTTTTCCTTGTGTGAGTTGAGTTTTTTTCTTTGTGCATTGTGATTGAGATCATGCCTTGTGGTTTTCCTTTGTGGAATTATGAGAGACATTTGGTGGTCTCGGGGTCCTTACTATGTATTGTTATACTCACCCCTACGTAGGCTTCTCCGACACCTTGTGGTGTCTTATGAATACGACGAGAAGCTTAACTGAATCTATTGGAGTCAAAACTAGGTGCTACATGGAAGTGATTGGCTAATATGGAGAGCTATGGAGACGAGCTGTGCCTACCCTTCAGGTAGGATCCTTGGTAGATGATATTAGGAGTTGTTTTCTATTTTCTGTCTACTATTGTAGATGAATCCCTTCAGTTGGACTTGTATTCTAGACCCTTTACTTCTAGTACACACTTCTACTATAGTATTTTTACATTTTGGTTGCATCATGTTGTGTTCAGGGACATTGTTTTTGAAAAGGGTTAATAAAATGCCTTCCCATTTTAGGGATACGCCATTCCAGTGCTAGTATCCAACCCCTAGCCTATAGAAGGCAGGCTTGGGGTAGTCACGACATGAGCCTCTGGGGATGGGTCATGACACATTTTTTATTTGGAACAAGAAAGATTGATCAATGCGACTATGTATTGATTATAGAGAAGTTAACAAGATCACAGTGAAGAACATGTACCCTCTCACAAGGATTGAAGATTTATTTGGCCAATATTTTGGGTATCAATTTATCTCCAGGATTGAACTCCTATATGGGTATCATGATTTGCGGTTAATGAAAAACATGTTATTCAAAATACTTCCTTTCCAATAATATATGGGATTTATGGAATTGTTTTTATGACCCTTGGCTTGACTAATGCTCCAAACATATTTATGTATTTGATGATTTGAATCTTCAAGGACTAACTTAAAAAATTAATGGTAGTTATGTTGATATTAATCTTCTATAATCCAAATGTTCTAAGGAGCCTAAATATCATCCATGGGTGACATTGAAAACACTGATGAATGATAGAAAATTTAGAAAATGTAAATTATGTTTAAAAAAAGATGCATTCTTGGGGAACATTGTAACCAATGAATCTATCTCAATTGACCTTGAAAAGAGAATGGTTGTAGAAGAGTGGCCTCTTCCTTCAATGGTAATTGAGATACATAGTTTCCTTGGTTTAGAAGAATATTATAAGAATTCTTTTAAAAAAAATCATGACATTCTAATCCACTATCCTTATTAACTCAAAAAGGGGATATGTTCTTTTTGAAATGGAGTGTGAAAAATGTTTCCATGTACTGAATAAGAGATTGTTACTACACCTATTTTAACTCTACCCTCTTTAGATGAATGAATTATTATTTATAGTGATACTTATATTAAAATGATTGAGTACATCAGAATGAAAGGTGACAAGGTGATTGCTTATCCATATCGATAGTTAATGCCTATTGAGCTGAATTAACCCATCCATGAAATAGATTTAGATGAAATTATTATTTTTATGTAAATATTGAGGGACTATATTTTTTGGTAGAGATGAGATATGTATAAAAAATATAAAATTTTGATGTAAAACTTCTCAAAAATTGATTTGAACACAAGACACAATATATTGTTATCACTTCTTAATGACTATGACTGTTCGATTCATTATCACCCCATAAGTGAAAACAATGTCCCTAATGCATTAAGTATGAAAGACCCCTTTATGATGGTAGTGATGAGTATTCAATGGTATGAATTGATCAAGGATCTAGTAAAATTATACATGGTAATTGTAAGGTAAGGGACATAATCAACCCAGTCACAAATTATTTCTTAGCCATCATTAACCAAGATGATTAAGATATCTTAAAGATAACTTCCCTTGTTACAAAATAAGATTGAGTCTATAAAAACTGGGATGTTTCTTGTGTTCTTTCTTTTTCGTGAAGGTGAATTGATTTTTCAAACAAGGTTATTTTTTCTATCTATCCTAGAGATAAATATAGAGATGATGGATGAAGCACATATCTCTAAATTATTTATACATCATGGAAGCACTGAAATGTATAGGGAACTTCATGATCATTAATGGTGGGATAATATGAATAGGGAGTTTACCGACTCCACTACAAGGTGATTGATATGCCAAAAATTGAAGGTAGAGTGACAACTTCCTAAAGTGGAATTGTAAACACTACCCATACCAACATGTAAGTGAGATATCAATATAGAATTTTTCATCAGTATCCCAAAAAAATCCCATGGAAGCAATTCAATATGGGTTATAGAGGATCATATCCCCAAGACATCCCATTTAAGCACTATTAAGGAATATTTATGTCTTGACTAACATGGCATGATATACATAAGGGATGCAGTGAGGTTATATGGGGTTACACATTATATAATTTCTGATCATGATCCAAGGTTCACATATTAATTTTGGAGAAGGCTATAACATGATCAAAATAATGAGTTGAATTTTAGTATGAACTATCACACTAAACCACTGGCTAATCTGAAAGGACTATTCAGACACTCGAGGAAATGTTGAGAACATGATCAATGAAATTTGAAGGTGGATGGGAGAAACACATTCCATTAGTTGAGTTCTCATATAACAAAAAATTCCACTAATATATTTAAATGGAACCATTTGAAGAATTATATAGAAATTGATTAATAACTCTTACATGTATGTATGATGTTGTTGAGATAAAATTACTTGTATTAGATCTTCTGAAAGAGATGACATAAAGGGCTCATGTCACCCAACAAACTATAAAGGCTAGACAGAGTTATTAGAAGAGCTATGTTGATAACCTTAGAAGGAACATGGAGTCTGATGATGAGTGAAACTTTTTCCTTTATATAGCACCATGAAAGAGATTCATGTGATTTAAAAAGAAATAGAATATTATCCCTAGGTACATTTTCTCATTTTAAATCCTTGGTCTCATAGAAGTAATAGAATATCCGCCAGTACTTCCACCAAATCCTCCACATGTTCATGTTGTATTCCATGTCTCTCGCTTGATCATGTACATAGATGATGCCTCACATGTACTGAATCTTGAGGTGGTACGATTGAAACATGAACTCTCATATGAGGAGCATTCGGTGGAAAACGTGGGCTATAGAGAAAAGGTTTTAATCAAAAATACTACCCACATATTAATGTATTTTTGAGTAACCATAAATATGAAGAATATTTGTGGGAACCAAAGGATACAATGATACAGAAGTAGCCTCACCTTTTTCTCAATTGAGAAAATGTGTCAAAATTTCAGGGTTGGGATATCTTATGGGGGTAGAATGTAATGACCTATAATTTTTAAATGATATTTGTTTCCCAAATAAAATTTTGTTAAATATTATATATCATATCCATAAAAAATAAATAGAAACTAATAAAATTTTATATCATTAAAAATGATAATTACATTAGTGAGCTATGAAACCAATTAAAATTCCAATAATTACAAATGAGAAATAAATTATAAAATAGAATAGATAAAATGTGAATTTGCAGATCACCCAAATCTAATAGAATCATCTACCCTACTATAAATTATATTGAAATAACATGAAATTTTAATAAACCAACAAAAATATTATGAAAATAAAAATATATCCTTAAGAGAAATTATATTGAATTTTGAGTGAAATTATGTAGTGGTATTTATATGGCATAAAGGGGAATGGACCTATTGGGATTTTACCATTATATGATTAAGGGTCAATATGAACATTGGATATTATACCCTGAGTATTTTAACATTATAAATAGTTTATATAAATAGTAATGACAAAGTATAATTGATTCAGAAAGGAGAATCGATGTCCCCAACTAGTAGAGTCATGCTATTTGAATCCCATTTGTCCGAACATGGTAGGGAGGATTCATCACTATGGATTTCAGTTGACCGAAACCAATCCATGCTTCAGTAGGTTATGCATGATTGAGATCTTCTATTAGATAAGTTCATGTTAGTGGATTTTACCTTTTTATTGATGTTAAATGAGGCACCCCATGAAACTACCACCACTACACACCTTACTATTATAACATATATGGGTGTAAAAAGGGGTTACATGTGCAGAACATTGTTATATAAACTATAAATTCTGTTTCATAAATAAAATGTTTGTTCCATAAATTCCTTAATATAATACTCTTCCTTAATAAAATATATTATAAATTGAGATGAATTGGAAAATTTAATATTTAGATACAACTACAACATAATTTTATTCAACAAGGAGATATATAAAAATTTTATAGTAAGCCAAGGTATTTTGAATTGTACATTTTTTACAAAAAAATTATTTTCAAGAACTTAAAAAAATGAATGTTACAATTATTTTATAAAGGACTAGGATATTTTTTATTACAGTCAGAAATGTGATTGTGCCTTAAAACTACTATTTTTAAATAAATAATTATTTTTAAATTTAAATGTTTAAATTATCATATTTTGAGAATTTATTTGAAAAATAAACATCATTTTTGAAATAATCAAATTTAATTTAGGTTGGGTAGAATTCATGAGAATTTTTTTGAAATATGTTATTTGTTCATTAATAGTAAAAAATACAGTTTTAGGGCTTCAGTAAATTTTTAGACATAATATTCATGTCATAAGAATATAATAATTAATGAAAAATCATCCATAACCCAAAATATGTATTTTTTTTAATATTTTGTATTTTAATTTATTTTTTTTTCAATTTTAAAAACATTAAGTTACTTTCTAAAGTCTAAAAATAAAAATTTGATTATTTAAAAACATTAATTTGTGGAATCATAACTCTTACATGCAAAAATAACTTCAATAAATGGTGTTCTATTCTAGTGTATTAATATAAATTGAAATGTGTATCAGATGTACAATAACATGAGAAAAAACCATGGGTATGCCAATGGTTTTTCATTTTCCAAAACTCAGTTTTCCAAGACCAATATTTTGGAATTATTAAGAAAATACGCCACTATATCTGTAAATACCTAGCCATTTCTCCTTTCCTGTTCACTATTAATCCATCCTTCATGAATTTCTTGTGATTTTCCTCCCAATTATACGCCCAAGGTGTTTTCAATCCCCCAAGGTTCCATCCTCAAGTTTTAAGAACAACTCTCAAACATAAGGGAAATATCCTCTTATCATTTCCATTTATGTTCCCTTTTCTAGTGGTATGTCTTATAATTGACAAAATAAGTTCATTTTTCCTCATTATATTATACTATTAATATAAGAAATATCTTTTATAAATGTGATACCCCAACATATTCTCATTTTAACCTTTTCTAAAACAATTTTTTATACCCATATTGCTGATAAATGTAATTCTGAAATTTCCCTACTATATGTGATAAATTATATTTCCTTTTTATTTTAACACCCAACCATCATTTATATTAAATGGGTATTAAAATAGATTTAAAAATATATTTTTGATTTAGGTATTTACGTATTTGAATCCCCCATTTCCTGTCATGGGTTAGAAACGACATAATGATAACGTCTTGAAGATCTTTTTTATGCAATGATTTTTGATAAGAAAGTTGTTCTTTAATATCAATGTGTCATTAATGAAATGATTTATTAAGATCTATGTGAATCAAATTAAGTTAATAAATATTAAGGGTACACCCTGATAGCACTCCAAATCAGTAGGCAAGGAATATAATCTCTAGATATGACATTTATAACGATATCTTGGTGAGTAACCTTGGTGATTTTAATTTATGAAACCTTTGTGATAAACCTTGGTGATATTATTATGAGTATATAATTTAATTTTTGTTTCCAAATTTCCATGTTATGATTATTTTTCATATTATTATGTTATTACCCTTGTTAATGACGTATATTATTCCTCATTTTCTTATTGATATGTCTCATGATCACATGAATTTTATCTCCCTTGATTAATCGCCTAATGGGATTCACAGTCGCCACTTTCCTTTGATGTATTTTCCCCAGATATGAGATGTAGTAAAATTAACTTAGGTTGAAACCATGAATATTTCATTCAATTTGTATTATAAGTATAATTCTTTTCATGTATTATGTATATTATTTCCAAGAAACTAATCATGAAAAGATCCTCTGGTTGTACTGTGTAATGAAAAGTTATGCATTAAAAATTTGGGATTCCATAGGAAAAAAACAAACAACCAAGATTTTAAGTCTCATTATATATTTTTTATGCATCAAGGGCCTACAAAGGGCCCCACCAAACACTTAATAATTTCAATGCATTGATCATTTGAAAGATGTGAAACCTAATAAACATAATATTTTATTTCAAATACAACATATGAAATGTAAATATTTCCCTTAAAAATAAATATAATAATAAGACATCTAGAGTAATATGGTTAATTGTTTCAAAATATTACATCATAATTAATTTATAATTTTCACCATTTAATGTTTATATTGACGAAAATATTTTAAAATGTTCACTGGAAGATTAATTGGGGAAAATACCTTTCTAATTTTTAAATCCATTATTCAATATATAATAATTTCAAAAATATTATGGAACAACATATTATCTAGGAGGGGAAAATTCTGGTATAGGTTGGGACCTCCGATGGTTCCACCGCATGCTAGGGTTCTTCCTCCGCAGGGATGGTTCTGCAATTTCTCAGCCACATTCTAATGCCATGACTGCAGGATGGTGCTCAACCTCTGTAGTTGGATGCTTCATATTTCCTAGTTATTCCAACGGTCTTGTCTTGATTTCTAATGGAAACGAATAAGCATCAGCATACCAGAATAGTTTTTTCCATATCTCGTGCAAAGGTTATGGAGGAGGCCACAGAGGGATCTACTAGCCAACCTTCCCAGGAACCTCCTACTCAAACAGTGAATGTGTTCGGGCAAGTGGTGGGAGAGCACCATGAATTTGATTTATTGGAGAATCAAGTATATCATAGTGTTCCTGATATTGTTGGAGTTTCAGAAAATCAATCCTTTTCTAGACTCAATGTAGCGATTGGTTCCTCCTTCTAAAGAAAAAGTAACATAGTTCATATCAAAGAAAGCCTGGATGCTATTTTTGATTGGCTCGGAATTGGTGAATTATCGATCATTGCTGGTTTAGTTCTCCCCAAAGGCACTCAACCTTCAAAAATAGATGAAATTAAGGAAAAAATATCATCTATATGGGTTTTTTTATCATAGATATGTGTCTCACATAAATGGGGATACTTCCATTTTATATTCCCCATAGAATAATTGATGATCTAGGCTTGGAGATTTGGTTCCATATCACTCAAACCTGGGATTGTCCACATTTGTAAATGGGAAAAAAACTCAATCCATTTGAATTTTGTAATACCAATTCTCAGACATGGGTAAGGGTCTATGGATTAAATTGGATACTCTGGAACCAAAAAATTCTCTATGATATAGCACTATTGATAAGTATTCTGATTAAAATTGACTAGGAAAAAGAAGTATGCCACTTTGGACACGTCCCTATGTTTTTGGTTGAGGTTGAACTGGGTTCGACACTAGTTGACAAGGTAGTTCTTGCAACTGATGGTGATATATTTTATTTTATGATTATTTGTGGAAAATTGTCAAAATTCTATAAATAATTCAATACTATAGGTCATGAATCCTCTACCTGTAGATGCTCCACAATATGCATCTTTTTCTCTTTTTGAGGATATGATGTAAATAATTTTCACAAGAAGAATGAAAATGTATCTGCTTATAACCATGGATTGTAGAATCTTGAGGATATCACTTGTAAGAGTTTTCATAGAATTGATATTGTACCAGATAATTAAATGAATAAGAAAAAAGAACATAATGTTGTTCATAATGATTCAATAAACCCAACCATGGAAGATCATGATTTCCATGTATATTCCTATACATCGGAGAATAATGAGAAATATGGGGCCGTCATCTTCTACAAAAAAGAAAACTCCCACCCAAGTAATGTAAAAAATGATAACTTATAGAAAGATTAGCCCTAACCCAATGAAAGTTACAATTATGTGATGTTTGAACATGTTAATGAAGAATATATACAACAATATGTTGATCAATTACTTCATTAGGAAAGAATGGATGATTTAGGTGAATAATAGGCTAAACAAATTTTAGAATTTCCACTCACTTCCAAAATTTTTCTACATCATCAAAACACATTGTGGATAATATGGGCTTCCAACTTGTTTCCTACAAGAGGACAAGTTATTCAAGTGATACCCATGTAGAGGTTGATTATCCAATTAAAGAGAGTAAACATCATGATATTCCTCATCAAACTGGATCACTAGAGGTTAAGGGGATGAGGGACTCATCTTATGAAAATAATTCTGAGAAGCAGGTAGATAGCTATGACACTGACAACACTGATGTTGAGACTATATATGAAAGGATTAATGATATTCCACCATGTGAAGGAAGATATAGATATTGGGGGTACAAATGTAGAAGATCTGTTTCTTAATGGAGTTCACATAGTGCAGATGAAATAAGAAAAAGTGAATGAATGATTAAAATGATATGTATATAGCTTTTACTTTTCTAAATTTTATTTATATTCGCTCTCCCTATCTGGTTCATATGTTTTGATTTCTTTTTTTCAATAAAAGAGAAACTACCTCCAAAATTTTAAAAAACAACTATTATGGGAAAAATTTGTATTGAAAATAAACATTGAAACTATTAAATAAATCTTAAAATCATTGACCAGTCATATTGGAAGGAAATTTTTTACAGGTCACATAAGTTAAAAGAAAAAAATTCCATTCATACTTTTGTAAAAAAGTCAAAAGGTACCTCATTCATAAAATGAAAAAAAAATTAAAGATTTTATATAAATTCAAACATTTTTGGAAATATATTTAATTAATCATTGGATAATATTAAAAATATTCTTTGAAACTTTTAAGGAAAATATGACACAAAAGAAAATGTATATCGATTGGGTAGAAAAAAATGACGGTTTTACTTAAAAATATTGTTAAATTTATTGAGTAATTAAAAAGAGGAAAATGAAAAAGGAAAATTTAAAATATTTATTAAAAAATATATTTTAACAATATAGATTTTGTTTAATATATAAATATCATATAATTCCCCTAACAAAGACTTTAGAATATATAATCATGAATAATGATGATATTATGAAATAAACCATTACCTCAAGCCCAAATATCGTTGTATATAATTTTACACTACTATATAATAAATTTAATATTATTATACATCTATGAAATAACTATATAAATACTTATAACATCATATATTACCCACTTATAAAACTTAAATACCAATATATTAATATTTCATTATTAAAATCATTGTTTCTGAGTGCTAACTGTCTGGTTATTTGTGTATGTTTCAGTTCAGTAGTTTTGGTCCACACATAATTATCTTGGTCCCAGCTTATCTAGGATTTTAATAATGATTTAAATATCATAAAATTTTAATATATATATATATATACATATATATATATATATATTAAATCATCCTTTATAGGTTATGATAGAAAAATGAATTACACCATTCACGAAGATAGTAGGTCGTACATATACATGAATGTTGTTTTCAATTTTCAATATATGGAAGGAAAGAAATGTAAATAACAATTCACTATTAATGAATAATTATTATACCATATATATTAATTAAATATATACTTATTTCCATCCATTTTAAGAGGAAATGAAAAATGAATCCCATGGTTTTTGTTGAGGTGGTTATCCACACATATTCATGAGCGATATTATCATTTTACAATGAATTTGAAGGTAAGAAGGTAGTTATGATATTATAATTTGAAAATAATAATTAATACATAAATATCATATATATTCATTATTTATATACTTAAAACGGGCCACATAAGGTAGTTATATAAAATTAATTACACCACTTTGTTGAGACACTAATTTGTATGAATGTATGAGTGATGTTTTTTAACTTTTAATAGGGTGTTAAAGAGACAGAAAATGGTTTTCCCATAATCATAACCAAATATCATTATATTTATGACATTAAAGTAATTATTTTACTATGGATATAATATATTTAGAGTATGTATATGAATAAATAAAAATAAAAATTTGTAAAAATGATTACATTATCTTAGACGAATATCATTTGGATACCGTCTTAAGGACCATAGGGATGCTATTTTTTGAATTAGAAAAACATATAAAATGTGTATAAATATGTTTTTGATAGATGTTTTCATGATTATATTGAGATATATAGACACATAGGTATGAATAATTGTGGTTAGAAGGTTCCCTTTTATAATTCAGGTTAGTGGCACACTTGTAATTATTTAGAGTTTTAAAATATTATTAATTTAATTTATGGGATAAATGGAACCAAAATGAATCATATTTGATGTTGATACATTTGGGGTAGAAATAATACCAAAAAATGTTTTTTAATCATGTGTTTACCTCATTTAAAGCATTATCTTTTTGACATTAAGCATCTTGTAACACGTTTTTACCTTAACTACAATAACCATTTTTTAAAATGATTTTTCTACTACTTGCGCAACCGCTGTGTCGACATTGTGTATGAATTTAAAGTAGTTATTTCATCACTAAGATATTTTTTTAAAATTAATATGATTCAAATAATTATTTCATATTTCAACGAAATTTTTAAAAGTGAGCTAATCCCCAATTTATCCATATGTAAAATTATTAGTGATATTAAAATCAAGAGAGGGACGTTTTGGAGTTCTCTTAACATTTATTAATATAAATGTCATTATAACAAAAAAATGGCTCAAAAGTTCCATATATCCAAATTTTGTATGTATATGGAAGAATTTATTCTAATCAATGGAATGAAGAAATTTTTTTGGTTGATTTTCAGATTTTATTTCATGGTGTTAACTCTTTTTAACCCATTCAATCCTTAGGCAAAAAATATTATCCATAGTCACTATTAATAATGACAAAAGGGGAATATTTACCTTATTTGAACATCCAAATTCCAATTAAGGTATAATTTTTTCAAGATTAAATTTCTAGACGTGCATGATATTAATTTTAATTTAAATTCATAAAACAAAATTTTAAAAAATTTATAGAATAAATGAATTTTAAACATAAAATTTAACTTATATCAATATTATGATAATTATTCGAATTAATTATATCATTATAAATAATATTAACCTTATGTAAATTTAATTCCAAAAAAAAAATAATGGAAAATTAGAATCTAATTAAAATAAATGGAATTATTTGAAAATCATTATTTTACATTATTCACAAAAATTTTAATGATTTCAGAAAAATCACAAAATTTCACCTAAAGTTAATTTTAATATGATGATTTAAAATTAGAAATTAATTTAATAAAATTTATGTTATAAAATTTTATAATGTATGTTATATTCGTAATTTTGAATAAAACTATATATATTGTGCTATTTTTTCTATAGAAAGAAAATATTACTATAATTGAAGCTCCGGTGTTACATTCTTCCCTCCATAGAAAAGTTTCTTCCTCAAAATATGAAAAATGTCCCATGAAGTATAGGATTGGGTATTTCTTCAAAATATAATCTTTAGGTTCCAACATTTCCTCTTCTATCTTATGATTTCTCCATAGTACCTTTCCCAGTCAACTCATTCATTTCTTCAAAATACGTACTCAAGTGTCTAGAATTGGGATAGGCACTTCATATTATGACTCCATTTCCATAGAGGTGATAACAAGAATTAGATCTGGCATTTACATCCTCAATAAAAAGATATAGAACACATCATTTACTTTAGAAAGGCTTGGTGGAATTTAAAAATAAATATCCAAAACTCAAATTCTTTATATAATTTCAAAATGTCTGATGTACCTGGGGCACAATTTTCCTTACCAAATTTTATAACACCATTCCATAGAGATACATTTAAGAAAACAAGATCTCCACTTGAAATTAAAAATATTTCATTCTGTTATCAACATAGTTATTTTTCCTTCTTTGAGCCACATTAATATGTGTTTGAATAGTCATTACATTCAATATTTTATCCTTCACATGTTTTGGGTCTAAAAGGTTCCTTTCACAATATTAATCCAAATAATTTTTGAGTGAAGAATCTCTATCCATATAATTCTTCATAAGATTCCATTTAAACACTTTAATTAAAGATATTATTATAAGAAAACACTACCGAATTTAAATATTGATACCATATACCTCTCAAGTAATGTGATAATGACCTTGAAATATCTTTTATTATTTTAATGGTCCTGTTGGACTTCCCATCAGTCTGAAGATGATAGGAAGTGCTCAAATGATGTTTAGTACCAAGATATTTTTGAATTCCTTTCAAAATATTTAAGGTAAATCATGGATCATGATTAGAAAAAATTGAAAGAGGTACATAATTAAGTCTTACAACTTCATTAATATATAGCCTTGAAAGAAGATCAAAAGGTAAATATTCACTTACAACAAGAAAATATGAAAATTTGGTGACACGATCAATAATAACCCATATGGTTTCATTTTCCTCTAGGTGTATTTTGTGAGACGGTAAATAACAACCCATAGGGTTCTGTAGTGATGATTTTTAAACCTACAGGATTTTGATTGACATACTGATAATGACATATCACATACACTATGGGAGGAGGGTAGTGGTAGGTTCCACATAGGATTCATCATCGATGGTGTTGAGGAAGGAGGAAATGGTGGAATAGAATTTGGTGGAAGGATAGTTAAGGTTGTCCACGGTGTGTCTATAGAATATGTTATAATGTTCTGTGGAGGTGGTCATTCCCTACTACCACACCTTATATTCCATCTACATATACAATTGGTTTTACACTTGTCACAGTTTCCCCACTAGTCACTTCAGGGTTCCCCCAAATCTATCTAGGTTTTCATGAGTTGGTGAAATTTCAAATTTTGAATGAGAGTACCAATTTTTTCAAACAATGAAATATTATCATCATTACGATGGATTATGTTCTTGGAATAAGTTCTCCAACTTAAATGGGGACCCACATGAAAAATTATATTTTGAAGGTCATTAAAATGATGTCTCATGAAAAAGGATGTTAGAATAGGAAAATGACGATTCAAAACCAAAATAAACAACTACTTCCATTTTTTTGATAAAATAATAATAAAATTTCAATCTATAACCAAGAAGATTAGAAATTTTCATATTAAATTTGATATTACATTGGCCAAAAAAGAATCTGGTCCTCAAATATAATTAAGGATCTATTTTAGTCCTTAAATTTGATTACCCCCACTAGAATTAAGTGATCATATGAGATGTGTGATTTTTTTTCATACACTGATCTCACATAAAGGGAATAGAATGGAAAACAATGAAAAAAATTGGGTGTTAATTTCAAAAATAAAAAAGGTTACAATAATTCTCCCTCCACTGCTAGATTCCACTATATTCATTACTACAAAAAGAAAAATAAGGGTCTACAAAATATAAAATCCATCAACAAAAAATTTCTTATAAAGAGTTACCCTTTATCAATGATTTTTAAGAGAGATAAAAGCTAGATTCATTTATGATTTAATTTATGTTAATAAAAGGCTCCCCCAATACAGATACAGGCTTCATTAGCACCATAAATGACCATAATTTCTAATAAAAAATCACTAATACTGTAAATTAAATATTATATGACTACTTGTACCAACACTAAAAATAACACTCATAAATATCCATCTATCAGTATTATTTTTAGCACTGATAAACTAAGTTGTTTATAAGTACTTTTTTTGTGCTGATAAATGGATCTTTTATCAGTGCATTTTTAGTGGTGATATTAGAGAACTTTCTACCAAGTTCTACTGTAATATACAACCCATTCCTGCAAAAAATATGAAATTTAATTTTAATTTATTTCAAATAACAATACAATCTAAAAAAAATTATAATCAATGAAAAATTTAAAATTTTGGTTTTCATTATTAAAATTTTATGTAATTTTTTTATAAACATGAACAAATTCAAAAGCATTTCTCCATAAACATTGGATCCTCTTCCAAAAGAACTGATCAAGAAACTAGCAGCTAAATAAACCACCTCATCTTGAAAAAAGAGTATACCTATATAAAATATAATTCAAATGTTGGTAATACTATAAATAAATAAGGTAATCACCAATATGATACAATTTATTAATAAAAAATAATTTTGAACAGAAAATATGCACTTTTATACATACCAAGTAAATATTTTTTCTAATTGATGTATGGATAATTCAAATATATATAAAAAATGAATTATCTATTTTTTCCCTATTGTATGAAGATAATATGAGTGGTTTTTATTTCTATTGAGTATGTGATAGTTGTTTTTAATAACATGTAACTTTTAAATAAAATCATGCACTTTTAGTCATGGCCACACTATGAGTCATATTGACATATTGTTGAATCATACACATCAAAAAAAATTTATTAATCATTTTACTAATGTTTCAATGAAATTTGAGTGTGTTATCTTCATTGAGTAATTCACGTTTTTAATTAAAAATGTTTCTTTTAAACTAAAAACACACACTTTCAATCATTCTAGGGAGTCTGTGTGTCCAATTGAAGTGCAACTTATTACTATATTCCATACTTGACGTATGGGTCAAAATACTAAATTATAAAGACACACTAAGCACGTTTCTTCCACTAGCTCCATGGAAGGATTTTAAACATCTGTTTTTGGGGTATTAACATCTCTTACCTTGCGAAATTATTGAAAGAGACATTCTACATTTATTTTTTTGGTTGGTTAATGTTAACCAAGCTGTAAAGTAATTATAATGTTGGTAAAACAAAGATGTAAAAAATATATCCTATAACAACATAATGAATTAACTTTCCTTGATGATAGTCGTACTCACATGGATGGGAAATTTTCTATGCAATGAAATTGGTCGTTGATATTGCATAATTTATTTCCAATCATGAGATTTCATGCAGGTCAACTTCAATTCATTTAGTGACACAATTTTTTTAATTTTTTAGGAATAACCTTGAAACAAATTGATAGCATGGAGAAAATAAAAAAAAACTAAAGTTTCCCTCTTGGATATTTTATGAAAAGTCATAGTATGGTCCATTTTACTTCAATCAAGAGTATGTTCTAACTCTAAATGTATTCTATATGAGAGTTTGTCTAATATTCCATTAAACCCATCATCATTATTTTTATTTTTAAATCTAATAATGTTCCAATAAAACTAAGAAAAATATCCTTCCCTACATGAATTATATCAATGATATATTTTACCTCGTGATTTCATCAATATGGACTCTTAGAACATGTTCATTATTTCATAAAAATATTCAAAATATTACCACATTTTTTTTGTCTTTCCAAATGCAACATCAATGTTTTTCACCCTTTCAAAATATGGATAAGTGGACAACGATTTTAAAGAAATATCAAAAAAATTTGAGCCAATGAATTTATTTTTTAATATTTAATAAGAGTTATCGATCGAAAAAATCCTCTAATGACAAACATTTACTATTTCTGTCTTATATTTTGGTTGATAATAAGAAGCTTGTTTCTAAAAAATTGGACATGATTTGTTCCCCAGAAAACTGTATGTATAAAAATTTGCATCTGTCAGGAAGTCATTTATAGATAAAATAATTATTGAATTTATGTGAAAATTTTCCATTTTATAAGATTCTTACACTATAATACGTTCCTATCATAAATGATTCAAGTTATAAATTAATGGTGATAAGAAGTCCTAAATATAATTTCATGGATGTTTTGGTCTAAAAATCATTATAATAAACATGATATATTTACTATTAATAAAAAAATTAAGAGGTAAGTTCAATATTACCAAAAAATAGGCTATTAACTATCATTTCTAATAAGGATTTGTTATGGATTCATTCTATAAAAACACAGTCAAAGTCTCTAATTTATAAAATCATTTTCAAATGGATAAAACTCTTGATAAATGTTCTTCAAATATGGACAATAAACTAGATGAAATAATTTTACATCAAATATATGACCATATATATTACATATTGACCTTTTTTCAAAATTTTAATTTTAATTTATTTTTCAAGAATTGAATTTGAGGGAGATGCGAAATTACCTTGGAAGGAGTCTCTTTAACGATTAACCCAGCTTATGATTCTTCTTTTAAATTGTACAATGTGGTACCACATTTAGGACACTCAGAAAAACTTTCATATTCCATCATATATAGAACATAATAATTTGGGAATGCATGTATCTTATTTTACACTAAACCCACCAGGAATAATATTTTAATCACATTATAATGTGAATATGAAAGATACTTTTCTTTAGGATGTATGACTTTCAACACCTATAGTAACTCTATAAAACACTTTTCACTCAATATATTTCTTACCTTCAAGTTAATAAATCCAATCACAGTTGATAAAACTTTAAATTCTATAAAACGTGGATAAAATTGTTTTTCAGAATCACCATATAAATACCCAATTATCAGTTCATTCCCAGTTGCATCTACTTCAATATAACGAATCATTTATTCAATTAGAAAAGACTTAAAATCTTGAAAATCACCATCCTCAATAGATACTAAATTATTCCCAATTTCACAAAGACAAATAATTTGGATATAACTTAGATTAAAACCATGTAAATTTAAATAATCTTATTTTTTGTTTAATTTTCAACTTTTTCATAACAAAATATTTCCTGAATGGACATGAAAAATTGTTATTTTTTGGAAAATTTTATTTTGAAAATTCCAAATCAAAACCTTTGACATATTCATCACTTCTTCATAGTGAGGAAATCCATTATCATCTCAATGTTGTGGATAAAAAAAATCCTGAATTGGAAGTAAGTTAAATATATATTGATTTATAATTTCTAATTTAATTGTATAAATAACAATAAAAAATGAAATATTTTTTTAAAAAATAAAGACAACATATTTGATAAATAAAAGCATCAATTTATCAAATTTTATTATCATTATTTTGTAAAATAATAAAAATTTATCATGACTTAAGAATGATTATCTAAATATACGTTATCAAAAATTCATATTAAAACTCTATAATCCACTATACCTTTAAAACGATTATTGGAAATGTAAAAAAAAAGAATACCTTAGGCACACATTATTTAGTAAAATATCATTTTTATAGCATGATTTCATAAAATTATCATTTAATCAAACCATAATCTCAAAAAAAATCATAAATAAACTAGAAAATATAAGATATTAATAAATAATCAAAAGTCTAAATATAGATATTGAAGTGATGGAAAATATTACTGGAAATGGAGATTATCCAATCTATCACGACCCGACCCTTCCCGGGCTCGAGCCGCAACTACCCCATTCTCGCCTCCATAGGCCAGGGGATGGAGACCAGCACCGAAGGGAATATAACTCGGGGAGACCTTTGCCTAAGTACCTATACACACACACACGCAACACACTCAATGCAAAGTACATAGTAAAAATAAAATCAAAGGGAAACTGCTCTAAATAAACCACAATGTGCATCGACCTCTAAAAGTACAAAGAAAGTGCTGAAGGTAAACTGAAAAGGAAAGGGGCAAAACACGTGCCCAACCAGAAAAGTTCCACAACCCGGCAACAGGTTAACAAAAAGGAAAACAGCTGGAAGGGTCCCCCACCTGGAACCCGACTCCGACCACCGCACGCGGTCCACGCTCCCAAGCTCTTAAGCTCCTCTGAAGTCACGACCAACCTGTCTGTCACCTGCAAGGGCAAACCAAGTGCGGGAAAAGCCCAAGCAGGGGTGAGTATAAAAATACTCAACAGGATACCCCGAAGGCTCGTGGGAGCAATAAAGGAGGTACCAAGGGTGAGTAGTAGAGCGAACAGAAAAAGTAGAGGAGTAATACTGAAAGTGCAGTAAAGAGTCAAGCTCAACCCAAAAAAAGAAAGGGAGTAGACTCGTCCAAACACAAGGAGATGGAAACGGTGAGAAGATGAACATCTCATTGAGTCTTCGCTACCTATAGCAGGAGAGTATAATCGTCCAACCATGAGAAGCTAGACACGGAAATCACGTGGCATACCCCGCGCGTCTTCACCTCTCCTGGAAAGATAGTAACCAAACCCAAGAAGGGGGTACCAGAACATGATATATACAAATCCATATGCTCTGTGAAGAAGCCTGAACAAGACCGTAAGGGGATCTCCATCCTATAGCTCAGCCCAAGAAATGTGAGTCTCCAACAGTCCCAGAAGTAACACTATCGATGTACAATATCCCACATGTCTGCCCCGAACTACAAGTCAAGGGGATCAAACCACCACACCTCGACACTATCCGATTTGGGCGACACTAACTCACCAACACGGTTTTAGGCCGCGTCACAAGGACACATCTCGGTGGGGGGAAAAGCGCCCCTCGTACTTGAGGGTTCTAGGGGAACATCAAACCACAACTTGTCACTGCCCCGAAGTCAAGAGGTCTCCTCAAAGTCAAAGTCGTTCCATCACCAACCCATACAACCAAGGGTCCCACTCCGGTGGTCACAGAGGAAAGCCACAGACTAGCCTAGTAGAAAGGACTGAGTCTGGAATGCCAACAGGTGTCCCACTACCCATCCCTGCTGGAGGGTAATTCATAACTAGATATCGGGTGACCCACTGCCCAGCCCTGCTGGAGGGTAAACCCTAATACATCATCAGGAGAACCACTGCCCAACCCCGTTGGAGGATAGACCTTAATACATCATCAGGCGACCCACTACCCAGCCCTGCTGGAGGGTAAACCTGGAATAAGTCGACAGGCGACCCACTGCCCAGCCTTGCTGGAGCGTACACCTGGAACTAGACGACGGGCAGCCCACTGCCCAGCCCTACTGGAGGGTAGACCCTAAGAGGTCGTCGGGTGATCCACTACCCAGTATCTGCTGGAGGGTAGACCCTAAGAGCATCAGGTGACCCACTGCCCAGTCTCTGCTGGAGGGTAAACCCTAGAAGTTAGTGAGCAACCCACTGCCCAGCCCTGATAGAGGGTAAACCCGAAGAAGTCGATGAGTAACCCACTGCCCAGCCTCGCTAGAGGGTAAAACTCAGAACTGCTCTGGCCATCTCTACTGGAGGGTACACCACTATCCACCCGAACACGTAGTGGGTATCACGCAACCGCCCAACTCCAAAAAAACTCACACAAAAGAGGTTCAACGCCTGTTCCATCACTGGGTGTCACTAGCACCGCTACTGGCCGATCCATCGAGAACGAAACCAGGGGGAGACCACTCAACCCTGCTGGTCAAACAAACGAGCATAGAGCCAGGGGAAAAGATCCACCCTGCTGGTCAAACAAACGAGTACAGAGGGACCCTCTACGTCGTGAGAGGTCAAAGTACACAAAGCAGAACACGAAACGCACCTGGGGCCCAAACGATGTGTGGACTCAAGTTAACCCCAACCAAGCGCACGAACGTCTCAGGTAAAAACCACACATACCTCCAAGTTCTCCCGTATACTCTTAGAGAATACCTCACTTTCAGCCCAAGGGCTATCATGCACCCGGCACCCAACGTCAACGCGAAGGCGTGACGTAACATCTCCAACTTGCCGCCTCAACGACTGGGGAACAACCCACCACATCTATTCAAGCATTACTTCACTCACATGGGTGTTCACACAATCACACGCCAAGGGTCTGCTATAATCTCAGTAGAAGAACCTCCCCCAGGGCACCTTCACATTTCCACATTTAATAAGATCGCGTATAAGGCTCCGCACAACCAAACGGATTGCACCGTTGTAATCCTCGTGAAAAAACACGCGAGATCGACTACTTACTCACCCCAAACAGATATCCGATGAAAAATTCACCAACACTTCCTCACGCCCGAACGACATCCCATGATCCCAAGCCTCGGCCCCGAAAACAGTCGGGCGCAACGCACCATTGCGATCCCCTCGGGAAAACACGTCAAAAGAACAACTCACTTGAGTGCAACAGATATCTGGAGAAAAAGATGCATTTCGGCACACCGCACACGAGCGGTGCCACATGGGACCCACATCCCGGTCTCGAAACTCAACGAACGGATCGCACCATTGCGATCCTCTCGAAAAAGCACACAAGATGGACTATTCACTTGTCCGAAACGGTCGCCCGGTGATAAAGATGGAAAATCACCGTCGATGCCCAAATGGCCCTCATGGGCCCCGCACCCTCGTGCCGAATTAGAGTGGGCAGATTGCACCGTTGCAATACCTTTGGAAAAACATCCAGAAACGACTGCTCGCACACCCCGAACGGACGCCTGATGAAAAAGTCATGAAACGCTGCACGCAGCTCAAAAGAGAGGCCTTGGGGCCCATGCCTCAACTTCGACATTAACACTCGAAACCACCCTGGAAACCTCTGCCTCGATGCCAGAGTTCCAATGCCACTGACGGTGCTTAAATCGGATGTCAGACGCGTCCGCGCCGTCCAAAACAAGATCTCCTGAAAAAAACGTCAAACCACTTAACATCGTGTCATGCCCCGAGCCCCTCGTTTCGGGAATTAAAAATTCACGAAACCATCTCAAAAGGTCCACCTCGTTTCAAGGAGCGCGTCGCCGCTGACGGAACACGAATCCGACTATCGTATTGCGAGTTATGATGTTTTTAACATCATGGGACGAAGAGGGGGGGCCCTGGGCCGACCCCCCTCCAAACCGGCGGTCCACGACTGGGTTGCCCGGACCGCCTGGTCCACCGCGGCCCGCGGTTCACCGCCTGGGCCACACCGCATCAACCCGGACTGGCTCGGCCGGTCCACGTTTGATCCACGAGAAGCGGGTCTCTGCCGGCTGGTCGGGGTCGCGACGACCCCGGGTCTTCGCGCGTGCCGCTAACCGGCGAAGCTGGCCAGCCCGGCTCCCCTCGTCCCCCGCGTGCACCGCCGAAGCGCGACCAGCCCGCCGCCGCCTGCTGAGGAACCGACCGACCACCCTGAAGCTAGCCGCCGTCAACCCGGGTCCGCCACGCCGCCTGAAGCCCGAGCCGCCGCCGCCTGGAGCTCCCGGAAACCGCCGGAAAACCTCCAAAACTCCAGAAATTCCCACAATCTTCGTCGGACCGCTGCGGCCTCCTTGCAACTAGGATTTTGATTCTGAAAGAAGAGATGGAAAGAGTAAAATGTGTACTACACGACCATGGAATTTTCTCGAAGAGAAATCAACAAATCAATGCTAAAATTGGGGTTCAAAGTGGGGTTCAGGATTTAGAACTCAAACGAGAACCGCCTACCTCTTGGGCGTTGCCCGGAGCTTCACGGAGGATCCGCCGCCGCGCCATCGCCTTGTCGGAGCTTGGTCTCCAGATATGGAGGAGAGGGGAGGTTTTTCGCGCCATGGAGAACCACCAAGAGGTGGGGGGGGGGAGAAGTGTTTACAAACAAAACACTTAAACTCCCGCCCACGGGCCCCGTATCCGAACCCTCAGCAGGGTCGAGGTTAAGCCTCCCCTAGGGTAAACACCACCTCCCGAGCACAAAGGCACTCTCGGAATTTTATTCCGAGACACAGTTCAAAATTTATTAAACTTAGCGCCCGAGGCCGCCAAATTATGAAAACGCCCCTGGGGCCATTTTTCACAGACGGGCCGCGCCTGCGAATGTTACACCCCTCCTAGGGTAAACGGCATGTTCCAAACTCAACAGTGCCCTTAGTTTTCCAATCCGAGCCACCGTTTAATATATACTAGAGTTTCACCCTTAAATGAATAAATTAATTATTTAATTTATCCGTTTCTCATACCAGAAGCGATCGAGGGGTCCAAACGTCCCGCGCTGACATGTTTTATGTCGTTCTTAGGGTAAAAACCCCATTCCAGACCCATCCGTACACTCAGATCTCTGATCTGAAGCACTGTTTAGGAGTTATCCCATTTATTTGGCGATTCCAGTGTGCACGCACTGAAAATTTAATTCCAGCCACTCCGGGGCTTGGAATCGCACGCCGTCTGAGGCCGCTACTCTGGAATAACATCAAGAATATTCCAAAGTTTTCCAAAGAAAAAACTGGGTTCTTAAATCATTCCCTCCTTCAGAATTTTTGTCCCCGAAAATAAAAACTAGGGAGAAAAACATGGTACTATGCCCACACCTGGCTTTCCCATACCCAGAAGAACCCACGCACAACTCTGCGTCACCGCACACAGACCAAAGGATTTGATCTGTTCACGTGAGGTCTGCCCTCACTGATGTCGTGCATAGGAGCACACACACCTCTTCTCGGGTGAGTCAGGTGGGATACGTCACACACCCAAACCAGCCTTTGGGGTTAGGGAAAGGTGGTAGGGAACCTCGTCACCCCCTTGCACAGTCTCAAACGGACCGAAGTCTCTCAGGGGTAGCTCACTTCCCTGACCGAACCCTTCCATCGCATGTCGCTACTGGAATCCCCGCCCGCACTTGGAACAAGGCCCGATGATTCCCTCCTTCAGAATATCGATATGGTGAAGCACCCAAGGACATATGGTCACGCAATATTCACAGTCAATCTCCCACGACCAAGACTCTTTTACACGCTCGAAATGTGAAGGAGTCGCCACCATCGACTAAAGAGAAGGGTCTCACACCTTCTACTTTACCAACACAGGGTTACACCAGATGCCCTGCGTCACCCTGGTATCAACTCAAGCAAGGAGTGGGAAGAAAAAAAACACTTCACACACATAGTCTAACAATTCTACTGCAAGAAGTAGAAGAGTAAAAAGGGGTACCTCTCATCATCCCATGCTCTACAGGATCGTAGACATCCAAGCTCACAGTTGTCCGCGGTCCCAACTGTCAGCTCCCGGAGCCTGATGTGGACTGCCTAGTGGTGATGAGAAGACCTCAAAAAGCCATCCCCACTACCTGCTCCTCACTATCCTCTGCTAGCACCACCTCTCTGGGTACTACTCTGATCACGGCGCTGCCCCGGTCGTGTTGGTGCACCTGCTGCCTGCTTGAAGCTCTCTGCATGCCTGGTCGGACAGTCCCGTGCCAGGTGACCTCGCCCATCACTAGCATAACATCGCCGCTTCCTGAGCTGTCCTGGTGCCCTCCGGCGCCACTGTGGTGTACGACCATGGCCCGAAGCCTACTCACAGAAGGGCACCCTCGGCTGAGGCCCTGCACCTTTCCGACACAGTGGTATAAGACCACGTCTCCGAAACCGGTAGTGGAAAGGCCACCTGCATTGAGGTCCTGCTTGCCGACGCCCACTAACTGCGGCATATGTCTCGACTCTGATGTGCCTGCTACCACCACCAACTCTAAAACATGACAGAAATCCCTCTATCACCAGCGCCTGCTCTAGCACCCTAACATATTTGGAAATGCCCAAGGGTACTACGACAGCACGAATCTCTTGGTGGAGACCCTGCTCAAACATCCGCACTCGGGGGTTGTCGTCATCGACCACATCCAGGCAAAAGCGTGCACGGTTTGCGAAATTAGTTGCGTACTCGGCCACCGTCATCCCTCCCTGATGAAACTGCAGGAGCTCTTGAATCCGAATGGAGCGCAGGAAGAAGGGGAAAAACTCCTCACGAAACAACAACTGAAAGTCACTACATGAAAGCGATGACTCGTCAAGAAGCTGTGTCACCAAACTCCACCAATGCCAAGCTGCTCCACAAAAAGGGGTGGCTTCCAAAGCCACTCTCTGATCTGTCATCGTCTGCACAAGCCTGAAAAGGAGAACCACTTCCTCGATCCAAACCTCTACTGCCTGAGGGTCTGGCTCACCACTGAACCTCAGTGGTCTCTGCCACTGGAACTCACGGAGCGTGCTCGAACTGCGCTCAAGCCCCGTCTGTTTTACTAAAGTTGTCTACTAATCAACAGGTGGGGGTGCTGCTACCGGCCCACCTAGAGAAAGGGGCTCGCCTGATGGGTTCTGGACTGTGGCCTCGTAGCTCACAGGGTCGTCGTCTCGAACCAAAGCCGGTATCCTGGCTGGCTGTCTTCGCGGAGACATCCCGAATATTATCAAGGAGTGCCGCGGTCATATGAGCATAATGTATATACCAACAACAATTATGGGGAGCTGAATGAAGAAGGACAGTCAAAGAATCAATCCTATGTGATGCACAAACAAGTTTTCCCTGCAACAAGTGTCTCAGCATGCCGAGTCGACAAGCGGGTTATCAAGGTCCTGGTGAATGGATACGTCAGCCGGCACACCATCACTGGACTCCCTGGCCTGAGAGCCGCTCTTGAGACATGTTAACACTATTGCCCAATATCCAAACTAATTCCTCTTTTAGGGACGTCAGCACAACGTCCCAAGGAACGAACCACCTCTGATACCACTTTGTCACGACCCGACCCTACCCGGGCTCAAGCCGCAACTACCCCAAGCCCGCCTCCATAGGCCCGGGGCTGACGACCAGCGCCGAAGGCACAATAACTCAGGGAGGCCTTTGCCTAAGTACCTGTACACACACACGCAGCACACTCAATACAAAATTACAGAGTAAAAGGAAAAGGAAAGGGAAACTTCTATAAATAAACCACAATGTGCATCGACCTCTAAAAGTACAAAGAAAGTGCTGAAGGTAAACTGAAAAGGAAAGGGGAAAAACATGCAAATAACCAGAAAAGTGCCACAACCTGGCAACAGGTAAACAAAAAAGGAAAACAGCTAGAAGGTTCCCCCACCTGGAACCCGACTACGACCACCGCACGCGGTCCATGCTCCCAAGCTCCTAAGCTCCTCTGACATCACGACCAACCTTTCCGTCGCCTGTAAGGGCACACCAAGTGCGGGAAAATCCCAAGTAGGGGTGAGTATATAAATACTCAGTAGGATACCTCGAAGGCTTGAGTGAGCAACAAATGAGGTACCGAAGGGTCAGCAGTAGAGCGAACAGGAAATGTAGAGGAGTACAACTGAAAGTGCAGTAAAGAGTCTAGCTCAACCCAACAAAAGAAATGAAGTAGACTCGTCCAAACACAAAGAGCTAGAAATGGTGAGAAGATGAACTTCCCGTCGAGTCTTCGCTACCTATAGAAGGAGAGTAGACTCGTCCAACCACGAGAAGCTAGACACGGAAAGCACGTGGCATACCCCACGCGTCTTTTCCTCTCCTGGAAGGAGAGTAACCAAACCCAAGAAGGGGGTACCGGAAAATGGTATATACAAATTCATATGCTCTGTCAAGAAGCCCAAACAAGACTGTAAGGGGATATCCATCCCGTAGCTCAGCCCATGAAATGTGAGTCACCAATAGTCCCAGAAGTAACACCACTGATGCCCAGCATGCCTCACGTCTGCCCCAAACTACAAGTCAAGGGGCTCAAACAACCACACCTCGACACTATCCGCTTTGGGAAGCACTCACTCACCCGCACGATTTTAGGTCGCGTCACAAGGATGTGTCTTAGTTGGGGGAAAAGCACCCCTTGTACTTGAGGGTTCTAGGGGAACGTCAAACCACAACTTGTCACTGCCCCACAGTCGAGAGGTCTCCTCAAAGTCAAAGTTTTTCTATCACCGACCCGTACAACCAAGGGTCCCGCTCCGGTGGTCACGAAGGAAAGCCACAGACTAGACTAGTAGAAAGGACTGAGTCTGGAATGACAACAAGTGTCCCACTGCCCAGCCCTATTGGAGGGTAATTCATAACCAGATATTGGGTGACCCACTGCCCAGCCCTGTTGGAGGGTAAACCCTAATACATCATCAGGCGACCCACTTCCCAACCCAGCTGGAGGGTAGACCTTAATACATCATCAAACGACCCACTGCCCTGCCCCGCTGGAGGGTAAACCTGGAATAAGTCGACAGGCAACCCACTACCCAGCCTTGCTGGAGGGTAGACCTGGAAGTAGACGACGGGCGACCCACTACCCAGCCCTGCTGGAAGGTAGACCCTAAGAGGTCGTCGGGGGACCCACAGCCCAGTCTCTACTAGAGGGTAGACCCTAAGAGCGTCAAGTGACCCACTGCCCAGTCTCTGATGGAGGGTAAACCCTAGAAGTCTGTGAGCAACCCAATACCCAGCCCTACTAGAGGGTAAACCTAAAGAAGTTGACGAGTAACCCACTGCCCAGCCTCGCTGGAGGGTAAAACTCAGAACTGCTCTGGCCATCTCTACTGGAGGGTACAACACTGGCCAACCGAACATGTAGTGGGTATCGAGCAACCACCCAACTCCAAAACAACTCACCCAAAAGAGGTTCTACGCCTGTTCCATCACTGGGTGTCACTAGTACCGCTACCGGCCAATCCATCGAGAACGAAACTTGGGGGAGACCACTCAACCCTGCTGGTCAAACAAAAGAGCACAGAGCCAGGGGAAAAGCTCCACCCTGATGGTCAAACAAATGAGCACAGAGGGACCCTCTACGTCGCGAGAGGTCAAATTATGCAAAGCAGAACACGATACGCACCTGGGACCCACACGAAGTGTGGCCCAATGTTAACCCCAACCAAGCGCACGAACGTCTCAGGTACAAACCACAGGTACCTCCAAGCGCTCTCGTATACTCCCAGAGAATACCTCACTTTCAGCCCAAGGTCTATCGTGCACCCGGAACCCAACGTCAACGCAAAGGCGTGACGTAACATCCCCAACTTTCCACCTCAATGATTGGGGCATGACCCACCACATCTATTCAAGCATTACGTCACTCACACGGGAGTTCACGTGATCACACACCAAGGGTCCGCTACAAACTCAGTAGAGGAACCACCCCTGGGGCACCTTCACATTTCCAAATTTAATAAGATAGCGTATAAGGCTCCGCACAACCAAACGAATCTCAATGTTTTAATCCTCATGAAAAAACACGCGAGATCGACTACTTACTCAACCGAAATGGATATCTGATGGAAAAGTCATCAACACCGCCTCACGCCCGAACGGCGTCCCACGATCCCGAGCCTCGGCCCCGAAAACAGTTGGGTGCATCGCACCATTGCGATCCCCTCTGGAAAACACGTCAAAAGCACAACTCACATGAGTGCAACAGATATCCAGAGAAAAAGATGCATTCCAGTGCACCGCACATGAGCGGTGCCACGTGGGACCTGCATCCCTATCCTGAAACTCAACGAACAGATCGCACCTTTGTGATCCTCTAGAAAAAGAACACAAGATGGACTATTCACTTGTCCCAAACTGTCGCCCGGTGATAAAGATGGAAAATCACCATCGACGCCCAAACAACCCTCGTGGGCCCCGCACCCTCGTGCCGAATTAGAGCTAGCGGATTGCACCGTTGCAATCCTTTCAGAAAAACATCCAAAAACGATTGCTCGCACGCCCCGAACGGACGTCCGATGAAAAAGTCGTGAAACGCTGCACGCAGCTCAAAAGACGGGTCATGGGGCCCATGCCTCAACACCAACATTAATGCCCCGAACCACTCTGGAAACCTCCGCCTCGATGCCAAGGTTGCAACGCCACTGACAGCGCTTAAATCGGATGTCGGAAGCGTCCGCGCCGTCCAAAACAAGATCCCCTGAAGAAAATGTCAAACTAATTAACATCGTGTCGCACCCCAAGCCCCTCGTTTCGAGAATTAAAAATTCCCAAAACCATCTCAAAAGGTCTTCCTCATTTCAAGGAGTGCGTCTCCACTGACGGCACATGAATCCGACACTCAGATTGCGAGTTATGATGTTTTTAACATCATCAGACGAAGACGGGGGGCCCTGGGCCGGCCCACCCCCTCCAAACCGGCGGTCCGCAGCTGAGTTGCCCAGACCGCCCGGTCCACCGCAGCCCGCGGTTCACCGCGCGGGCCGCACCGCGTCATCCCGGACTCGCTCGGCCTCTCCGCGTTTGATCCACGAGACCC
This sequence comes from Viscum album, assembly GCA_963277665.1. Taxonomy (NCBI): domain Eukaryota; kingdom Viridiplantae; phylum Streptophyta; class Magnoliopsida; order Santalales; family Viscaceae; genus Viscum; species Viscum album. The sequence goes on along the minus strand of OY728156.1, from coordinate 1,498,740,122 downwards.
GCGAGACGTGGGTCTCTGCCGGCTGGCCGGGGTCGCGACGACCCCGGGTCTTCGCGCGTGCCGCTGACCGGCGAAGCCGGCCAGCCCGGCTCCCCTCGTTGCCCGCATACGCCGCCGAAGCACTGACAGCTTGCCGCCGCCTGCTGAGGAACTGGCCGACCACCCTGAATCCAGCCACCATCAACCCGGGTCTTCCGCACCGCATGAAGCCCGATCCGCCGTCGCCTAGAGCTGCCGGAAACCGCCGGAAAACCTCCAAAACTCTCGAAATTCCTGCAATCTTTGCCGGACCGCTGCGGCCTCCTCGCAACTCAGAATTTGATTCTGAAAGAAGTGATGGAAAGAGTAAAATGTATACTAGACGACCATGTAATTTTCTCGAAGACAAATAAAAAAATCAACGCTAAAATGGGGGTTCAAAGGGGGGGTTTGGGATTTAAAACGCAAACGAACACCACCTACCTCTTGGGCGTTTCCCGGAGCTTCACGGAGGATCCCCCGCCGCGCCGTCGCCTTTCCGGAGCTTCCTTGCCGGAGATGGAGGAGAGGGGAGGGTTTCCGCGCCAAAGAGAACCACCAAGAGGTGGGGGGGAAAGAAGTGTTTAAAAACAAAACACTTAAACTCCCGCACGTGGGCCCCGTACCCAAACCCTCAGCAGGGTCGATGTTAAGCCTCCCCTAGGGTAAACACCACCTCCCGAGAAAAACTGCACTCTTGGAATTTGTATCTGAGACCCCGTTCAAGAGTTATTAAACTTAGCGCCCGAGGCCGCCAAATTACGAAAACGCCCCTAGGGTCATTTTTTACAGACAGGCCACGCCTGCGAAAGTTACACCCCTCCTAGGGTAAACGACATGTTCCGAACTCAACGGTTCCCTCGGTTTTCCAATACGATCCACCGATTAAGAGATACTAGAATTTCACCCTTGAACGAATAATTTAATTATTTAATTTATATGTTTCTCGTACCAAAAGCGAGGGAGGGGTCCAAACGTCCCGCGCCGACATGTTTTTTGTCATTCCTAGGGTAAACACCCCATTCCAGACCCATATGTATACTCAGATCTCTGATCTGAAGCATCGTTTAGGAGTTATCCCATTTATTTGGTGATTCCAGTTTGAACGCACTGAAAATTTAATTCCGGCCACTCCGGGGCTCGGAATCGCATGTCGTCTGAGGCCGCTGCTCTGGAATAACATCAAGAATATTCCAAAGTCTTCCGCAGCAAAAACTGAGTTCTTAAACAGTCAAACAAGCCCAAACAACACTCAATAATTAAAACACCTCATTATTCATGTAAATTCAAAAAAATAAAAAATAAAAAAACAAAATACAAATATATACCATATAGTGGATGAATAAAAATTCAACAACAATAGAAATATGGAATAGAGAGAGCGACATTGGTGGTAGGTGAATGTTTTGGGTGGAAAATAGTGTTAAGGCTATCTAAATGAGATTTAAGACCACTAGATAAATGAATGAACCATTATGGTTCCATGCGTGAGAGAAAATAGATGGTTTTTTCAGAAAGAATGAATCCAAAATGAGTCAACCCGATGTTTTATAATAATTTTAAAGGATTATGTCTTTAGGTATAAAATAAATGATATGAAAAACCCATCAATTATCTAATAATAGATGTGATAAATTACATTTTCTACATTGGTTATTATATATATAATTTGGAAAATGGACACTTCATGTTTTTCGAAATGGTTATTAATAATCAATGTGGTAAATGTTTAGCATTAAATGCATTTCGTATTACTGTCAGTTTGTGGTGTGTGATGTGTGATTCAAACTAAATGGTCGATTTTGAGCTAAAAACTCACACTTTTAGCTATATCGGGCACATTGTGTGTCAAATTAACATGGGGCTAATTCTCACTTGTCACAAATGACTTATGGATTGTTTTTCAAAAATATCATAGTAATATGAGTGTGTTTTCTCTTTTTTCTGCGAGTGAAAAACTTTTTAACTGAAATTCCATTTTTTAAATTGAAAACATACACTTAGACAGATATTGGGAACAACATGTGTTAGATTAATGTGTACTAAATTCCTATATTTAAAAAATTATGTAAGGATTTTTTCCTTAAATATCAAGATAACCTATATTTTTTTCTCTATGTTTTCAAGAAGATAGACATTTTTTTAAAGAAAATTTTATTGTTAAACTAATTTTTTTCTCTGAGTCATACTAGAAACACTGTGTGTCAGATTGACATGTGGTTGACACTTACAGGTCACAAACAATGTATAAATAATTTTTCTATAGTTTAAGGACCATACAAGTGTGTTTTATTAATTTATAGTGATTGACCAACATTTTGGAAAAATAATGTAACTTTTAAACAAAAAACACACTTTGAGACATACCAAGAGCAACGTGTGTTTGATTCACATGCGACTGATTTATATATGTGAAAAATTATTTATTGATTCTTTCCTAAAATATAAAGAAAACTCAAGTTTATTTTCTTTATTTTTAGAGAGTGACACATGTTTTGAACTAAAGATTCATTTGTCAATAAAATAACACACTTTTAATCATACACGCCACATCGTAGGTTGGATTGACATTCAGATAGTTGAAATGAATATAAATTTTTTAGGGATCATTGTACATCAGTATCATGATAATTAAAGGATGTTTGATCTGTTTTGAGTATTTGATGCATGTTTTGACCAAAAATTTCACTTTTAATTAAAAACATCCACCTCTAATCACACCTTTCACATAGTGTGTAATATTGTCATTTAGTAGATTATTATGCATCAAAAATGAGTTATTTATCATTTTCCCAAAGTATCTACACATTATTTTTATTTCTCTATATTTTTAGTGAGTTACACATGTTTTCAACTATATTTTATCCTTTTAATTACAAACAAACACTTTTTATCATAGAAGGAATTTTGTGTGTCTGATTGACATATGACTAATTCCTACAAGTCACAAATAACATATATATTGTTTTATAAATGTATCGAGACAAAATGATCATGTTTTGTTTGTTTTTTGAATGGGATTAATGTTATTAATAGAATGGTAATTTTTTAACTAAAAACTCACAATTTGAGTTATACCAGGAACACCATGTATAAAATTAACATTTGTTAAATTCATTTATATCAAAAATATTTTATGGATAATTATACTAAAATATTTATATAATCCATGTCTGTTTTATGTATATTCAGTAATTGATTTTTTTTATCTAAAATGAAATTTTCAAATTTAAAACATGAGTGTTCATTAATATGGGGAACATAGTTTTTTAGATTAATGTTTGAATCATTTATAATTTTTTTGACCCACCACTCCTTTAAATATGATATATGGGCATATCTCAAAAGCTATTCTAAACTCTTAAGTTTCTTTTGGGAATCTTGATGAGAGAGTTGACTATCCAGACTAAGCTTGATTTTTGAGATCTTGATAAATCCATGGATATTGAATACAGGTTTTAAAATTTATCCACATTCCCCAAAATTGATATCTATTCATTCCCCATCACATATCTTAATCATCAAAATCCTCAGATGGTGGCCATCGAGTTCCGGATCCCACACCATCCATTGTGACTACATATACATGTGGCTCTAAAGCAGTTCCATTTTACGCATATGTCAGTTTAGGATATATATGAATATTTGGGGGGGGGGGGTTATTGAGTCATTGAATTTATAAATGTTGAATGAGATTACCCATTATGTCAAATAATGAAATATTTTTATCATTGTGATGGTTTATGTGCTTATATTAATATCTCCACCTTAAATGGGGACCATTATAAGGTGTCCTATTTAAAAAGTCATTAATGTGAACTATAGATAATTAGGACAAAATAATGATAAAATGATGATATAGAACCAAAATAGATCGTTAATTCAAGATTGGGGAAAAATAACTTGAAAATGTCAATGGATCAAAAAAAATAATATATATTTTTAAATTAAAATATATCTTACTTTGGTTTAAAATGTTGATGGTCATTTACTAGAATTATGGAGCTAATTTTGTCCTTAAATTTCATTTACACTACAAGAATTAAGTGATCATATGGTGAGTGTGATTTTTTATTATTGTGATTAACTGATCCCACATAAGAATAATGGAAAGTGAAAAAACGAGTGAAAATTAGTGGTTTATTTCACAAAGAACAAAGGTTACAATCATTCTACCTCTTGGATAATATATAAAAATATATGGGAATGTATGTTTTTCTTCCATTATATGTGGGATATAACTATAAACATACACCCATTGAGAGTATTTAAAATATCTTATTTATTCCATTTTAGTCTTTCCTATAATATATAATAAGAATCCAATCAAAATGGCACAAACATTCTTCTATACATGAATGAAATCAATGTTATGTTTGACCTAATGATATCTGCAATATGGAATTCAAACAACATGAATCATTTATAACAAATATTTCAATTATTACCAAATTTCATGGGACTTCCTTTAAGTGAATAAAATGATTTTAACCCTTCAAAAATATTGATTGTTAGAAAAAGGTTTGGAAGTAATATCAAGTTATTTTGATCAATTGATGTTATTTTTAATCTTAAATAAGAGCAATCTATAGACAAAACCCTTCAATGAACCATGCATAACATTTTTTTCCCTTGTTAGAGTTGATAATTAGAATTCTATTTCTCACAAATTGGACAAGATTTATGCCCCTAAAAAGAGTATCTAAAAAATATCCATATATAGAGAAATAATTTATAGTGAAAATAATCATTTAATATAGGTGAAAATGTTCTCTTTTATAATAATCACGCACTATAATACATTCCACTCATAAAATTTTCTAATCATAAATTAATGGTTTTAATAAAACATTAATATAATTTCCACTCTATTTTGGTCTTGAAATAATTAAACTTAACATGATATATTTTCTCTATTTGTAAAATTTTGGATATAAGTTGTACATTAAAAAAAATAAGTGATGCAATATGTTTTTTTCTAATACATTGAAATGGTTTCATTCCATCCATGAATCATCCAAGTATAGGATTTCATACTTCAAATCTAATGTAGGAAATTGTTGATCAATTTTATTTAACTACGGACAATCAACTGGATTACGTAATTTTCCATCACATGTCTTCTCATCAACATACTATATTTATTTAAAACTAATATAAACATACATGTATATTATATCATTTTATATTAATATTCATCACTTTACCAAAATACACGCATGAGGACTGTAGTAATTTTTTGTATTTGGAAACTTGAAACAAAATATTCTAATTTGGTGAGAGATCATCAACATCTCCAATAAATAACATACACTTTAGTACTCCAATGTAAAACCTTCCTTCACAACTACTATAAAGGAAACATAATAAATGGGAGTGGTCATATGCTTAGTATGGGTAAAAAAGGGAGATATATATGCATAACATGATAATAAGGTTATGAGAACATGATCAAACCATTATAAGATCCTAATTTTCAAATCAAAGATCATAATCATGATTTATGGAATAAATATTGACAGTTCATAATACATGAATCATAAGGGAATCAAGTGCATAATCCATAATATAATAATAAAATAACAAGATATAAATATTTTTTTTCATACACGCAAGTATAAAAAATCCTATGCAAAGGCTTCCCACTATGATCTTCCTAACATGTTATGTTAGTTTTAATCAACCATGTACCTACTTCAAGACTGAAATTCCCTCCCATACACCCTATTTTGGTCTTGGGATTCCCTCTTATGTACCATCTTTTTTCGAGCTTCATATGCACTCCCATGTAACCGAGTATTTTAGTCTTGGGATGCCCTCTCGTGTACCCTATTGTTTCAGGCTTGGGATTACAAACTTTTAACTCTCTTATTATAGGATTGGGATCCCCTCCCATGATGGTTATTGTTTTGGGATTGGTATTCTCTCATATTTACCTCTTGTTTTCATCTTGGGATGTTGTCTCATGCACCCTACTATTTCGTTCTTGGGATACCCCCATGTATACCCTCTTGTTATGGGATTAAGATTCCTACAACGTACCCTCTTGTTTTCTAGATTGGGATACAACCCATATAGCCTCTAAGATCATTTAACATTTATCATTAACCAATTAATTTGAGGGAAATATAGGTCCCAGCTCTCACATAATTAAATCATACATAAATTTTCCACAATATCATAACCATTCATTATGTCACGACCCATAAAAATATTTGGGTTTCATGAACATCATATAATAACTCATGAAATTAAATGGGTATCATAAGAATATAATAATTTTATAACCAATGTAAAAGATATAGGTTTAATAAAAATTTCATCTCTGAATAACATATGAAATTAAATGAGTTTCATAAGCTATTATCATGGTATAAACCGTGGATGAGAAATATATTCCACATCAATCTCCATGAAACATGATTTATTCATGGTAAAGAAAAGGGTTACATAAACATCATGAAATAAAAAAAATAAACCATTAGAACAAATAATATGAATGGTATCCTTGGATATTATCCCTAGTAAATCATAACTATATAAAATGATTTTATCTTAGATGGAGAATCATTTTGAAAGACCACATAAATCCATTATTAAGGAAAATAACCTTTCTTTGGAAATAATATAACATTTTCAAAATCATTTTCTTTGAAAAAGACACTGAAAACTTATGATGTAAGATATATAAATCAGTTAATTTTTTTTAAAAAATTATTTCCACATTTAAAAATAATTTGTAAAACCGAAATCATTTTAACAAACTTTTTCTTTAAAAATAACCTTCTGAATTTATAAAGGAATATTTTAAAACCATTTAAAATATAAAAAATTTCATTAAAATAATTTTACATGAAAATTAGATTGAAATATCATTTAAAAAAATTCTGAAAACATTTTTAGAAAACATGGTTTGTGAATATAACCAACATCTGACCGAATAGTGAAATAAGTTTAGATTTGCAGAAAAACATTTTCATAATAATATTAAGTACAAAAGAGAGAAAAAATGGAACCATGATATGATGGTATCATGAATATATAGAAGAGAAGAAAAGTAAATAGAGTTATTGAGACATGGTTGTAATATTTTATAAATGGAAGAATAATCATAAACAATCCCAATAAACAATGATATAGTCGCAACAAACTATTACAACTTTGGTATCATGGAATCACAATCCCCGTGAAATAATTACATTACATGAAGCATAAAATATCATGAAAAGAAATATATTCTTGATATAACATGTCATAGGTCATTATATACACATCATAGAATAATATGGTTGTATAAAATGTCATGTGTCTCAAAGAAGAAAAGTTGAGACAAGAATACTTTACCAATTTGGTATCATTTGAACCATAAATCCCATGAAATAGAGATCATAAAATTGATATATAAACACCCATAAATATAAGGATAATAATCATATAATACATTACTAGAATGTATATATACCACAAAAAAGATACTATTGCTGAAAAAGTCATAATTCTCATTGGAATAAAGGGGAGACTATAAATACCCATACTACTTGAGAGTAACTTTCCAATAATGATCCACATGAAAGAATAGCATCAATTAAAACATTGAGTTTCATGAAATAAAGAAAATTCATGATATAATATTTCATAGGGAGTTATATAGACCACAAAATAATTATAATTGGTGAATAAAACACATATATCATATAAATAAAAGTGATATTAGAAAACCCGTACGATAATTATTGACTTTCTTAGTACATGATCAAATATCATCTTCTTTGGGAAATTTTTATTGGTTTGTAACAAACCAATAAATTGTTTTTCTTTCTACACAAAGTGGGTTTCTAGTATGGGAGGAGGAGTGTTAAGAGTTTATTTAGGAACTGTTTGGATGACTCGTAGGGCCTGAGAGGTGTGAATAAGTGAGGAGGAGAGGAGGCCTATTACGAGTGGGTAAAAGAACAGATTGGGTATTCTTGAAAATATTTGAGTGTTAACAACGTTTTAAATATCCTAAAAGTGTAAAAAATAAACCATTGTAGATAAATAGAGGTTTAATGGTCGAAATATGTATATAAAATAATTTTTATACAAGTGTAGGGTTATTTTTACACCATATTTTCTAAGTTTAGTCCTTAATTAAGCACGTTGACCCACAATCACTGTAATTAATTTTAATTACATTAACTAATAATTTTTTGTATAAATTTAATTTGACAGATTAAAACATTAATAATTATTCTTATTACAATTATTGAATCTATTTTTTAAAATTATAACCATTTTAGTTGTAGAAATTAATTTTAAATTAATCATGTAGACGGGACAAGATAATAAGTTTTTATGGTGAAAATGATCAAAACTATGAAATTTTTTATATGATATTTCTTTGTTAAATAATTAAGAATGAGATATATTGGATTTAAATATTTAAAACCAAATTAAAATATAATTAATAAATATTATAAATTTTGATGAAAAATTAGTTTTGAATTAAAATTCAGTATTTTTTACTATTTATCCAAAAATGATATTATTTCAAAAAAATTGTAAAAATTCACCCACATAAAAGTTTGAAATTATAAATTCCAAAATGAATCATATTTTATAAAATTAAATTTCTCAAATATTATAAATTTATTTTTATTTTTATTCATTAAAGAAAATAAAAACCAATTCATTTGAGTAAATTGTTTTTTCAAACATATAAAGTCTTAATAAAAAATTATTTGTTTTTTATGAATATGTTTTATGTATTTAAAATCATTATTAATAATATTTAAAAATTACTTAATACTATTCATATTACAAATTTTAATAGGTATGTTGTAACTATCTCTTTTAAAAAAATTTAATAATAAAATGTTTTTTCATAGAAACTCAGTGATGGGTGTAACACAAGCTAAGACGATGTTGCGAGCAGCACAATATTATCCTAGTGTAGGGTATAAATAATGTTAAACCTGTTGTAGTGTGATATTCAAGAAATTAAATAAATTAAATTTATTCAAAATAATTTTCATAAAAACATAGTGTGATACATTCTACACACCTTAAAATTAAATTTTCCCACGAAATTCATCTGGGTTATTAATGAATTATTACTTGAAAGTTACTTTCCTAAAAACACAAATCATAAAAATGAATACTAAAACATAATTTAATGTAATGACCTAGAATTTCCATGTAATTTTTTTAAATAAATGGAAATTTTACAAGTCCGTGAAAATTGACGGTGTGTGATTCTGAGGCCCGGAGTACCCGAAATGAATTTCTGAACTTTATTTCAGGTACGTTCAATAAACGTGGGAGAAGGTTTTTCTATCTTTTGAACCGGTGCTCGGAATTGAAATCTAAGGGCACTGTTAAACTCGCAACACTGGTATTAGCGTAAGAAGACTTTCACCTCTACGGACGAACCGGCCCGCACCCCCCGTGATGACCTCACTGAACTGGCCCTTGCCCCCCCACGGCACCCCGGCCAAACTGGCCCGCACCCCATGCGGCGACCCAGCCGAGCCGCCCCATGGACCTCGAGGGATTCACCGCCCCTTGCGGCCTGCCGGACCTCCCAGCGGACCGGGCCGCATCACTGTCCAGGCCTGACCCAGTAGGTCGGGTAGGGTCGACCTGAACCGGGTCGACCCATACAATGTTGGGGTGGGTCGGTCTGACCGGGTCGGACCGGACCTTGGACCAGTATGACCCTTTACGCTCTTTTGGCCATAACTTTGGCACTGGATGTCAGTTTGATGAACCCTCAGCGATGATGGGAATCTTGGAGCCAGACAGTCCCTTTGATTATACTCCACTAGAGTTTTGGATTGAGATGGGAAATGGTCAGGTTGGATCGAGCACAAATCCAACCAGGCTCTTGGGATTGAAAGACTAATAACTCACAGACCGAGAGTCCGTTTTGACGAGCCATATGTTGCATTGAGATCCCTATGACGTGGGGAAACATTGAGATACTTCTTCGTGGGACTTCGTGAGAGCTAGAGTATTGACCATTAGCTCGTGGTGTAGATCTTCCCAGAGATGAGAGAGCATTGTGCAGAAACCTAGCAGCTTGCTGAGACCTGACGACTGATGACCTTTTCGACTTGGAGTGACTCGAGTAGTCTAGTGGGGAGCACCTTGGTGTCGCAGCAGACCCATAGTGGACAGCGCCTTGGTGTCACGGCATACCGAAGGTACTAGACAGGAGGAGTACCTCAGCAAGCTATGAGGGGGAGCACGCTCTATGACGCGGCAGACCCACGATGGGGACTGCGCTTAGTGATGCGGCAGATCCACGGTACTCAACAGGAGGAGTACCTCAGCAGTCCAAGGTTAGTGGGAAGCACACTTGTTATCACGGTAGGACCACTGTACTCTATAGAGGAGGAGTTTTCCAGCAGCCGAGGTTTTGAAAATGTGGCTGGGGATGTTACATGATACTACCCCTAGAATAAAATCATGGTTTGAGCTGAGTCAGTTTTGCTATGTTTTCCTCATGATTGAGGTGGATCACATGATAACTTAGGTATATGTATGATCATATACCTAAGTAGGGTTATCTATTGATTTATTTATTTGTGGTTTATACTTGGAGGATTTTGTGAGACCTTGAGGGTCTCGGGGTCCCTATTGAGTATAATTATACTCAACCCTGCACGGGCTATGCCTGCACATTGTTCTATTGGATGCAGATGACGGAAAATGTTGAATGAGGATGAGAGTACCAGGACTGGACGGTACCTAGAGGTGGACCATAAAACATGTCGGTACATGGAGGAGACGATCAGAAGTGGAGTTCTGAGGAGGCGATCTGTACCTACCATTCAGGTAGGAACCCTGAAGGATGATCAAGTAGCTGCCTTTCTTTATGCTTCAATTGTATTGTATCAGTGTTATACTTGTACTTTCTGGTTGGGCTTGTATTCTAGCCCCTTTTAATTTCAGAACTCTTTTGTTATATAGCTTACTTGGTGTCTCGTCCAACTGTGTGCGTGCTTGTGTGTGTGTTTACAGTTTATAAATGCAATTCCTTCCATGTTTTAGGGAATGACGCCTTTGGTGCTAGTCGCCAGCCCCTGGACTATGGAAGTCAGGCTTGGGGTAGTCATGGAACGGGCCTCGAGGGACATGTCATGAAAAATTGATATCATAGGGGTTGGTTCTATTGCAGAACTTTGGAATCTGATCTTTTCTGTGAAGCAATACTGTTAAGTGTTGTGAGTGAAGTTTTCAGTTTAGGGAGTCTAGTGTTGGTGTAGTGGCCGACGTATCCATACATGAGGACCCTTGACTTCTGATTTCCAATTCAATGTATGAAAACACTGATTGTGTGTCTTTTTGTAAAAATTTTCTTAAGGTTAGCTCACCAGGCCAGCTCACCAGGTATAACTTTTTAACCCCAGTGAACCTATTTCTTTTCAGGATGCCTCCATGCAGACAGCCAGCTAGTGTTCTGGGAGTTGTACGCACTGATATCCCACCAAGTGATGAGGCCTCAGTGCATGGCCCTCTTCCAATAGACGAACTAGTGGTACCATTCCCCATTGGGACAATGCTTCCACCAACCCTAGTAGCTGACAGTGCACACCGCTTGAGCGCGTTGCATGAGTTCCAGCGCGAGAGTCCACCCAGGTTCAGGGGAGAGACAAACCCGTAGGCTACTGAGGATTGGATGGAGGTTGTGGAGAGAGTTTTATAATGGGTAGGGACACCCGACAATCTCATGGTGATTATTGATTCCATCCTTCTCCAGGAAGCAATGGGAAGATGGTCGAGCTTGTTGCTCCAAGTTCACGACGAGGTGACGCTTCTCTGGGCAGACTTCAAGAGCCTGTTTTAGGCAGAGTTTGTTCCAGCGACTCTTCATGCAGTGTACATTCAGGATCTATTTCATCTGAAGTATGGAAACATGACTGTAGCTCAGTACTCAGCGAGGTTCAAAAACCTCTCACTCTACTCCACTGATATGGTGCGAGACCCATTTTTCAGGGCTCAGAACTTCTAGCAGGGACTCAGGTGGGAGATTAGCACTTCGGTGATCTCACTCAGCATCCCGATGTAGGTGGGTGTGTTAGAGAGAGTCATCCTATTAGAAATTTTTTTTTCTAGAAGTCTCCAGCAATGAGATCCACCACCACTCGACATGTAGTGAAGTCTTCTGCAGTTGGAAGTTGACAGATGTCCCAGAGGTCTAAGAGGACCCTACTTACAGGTGGGCAACCTCATGATTCAGATTCAATTGTGTGGGGCACCTTAGGTAGAAGAAGACATGCCAGGAGTGGGAAGTGTTACTCATGAGGCGGGAAAGGTCACATGGATTGTGACTGTCCAACCCACCATTCAGATGATTAACAGACGTTCAAAGGACTGCCCAGGTAGAGACAGAGGTTCGAACGAGGTGGTCTGCCAGGAGCAAGAGGACGTGGCAGAGGAGCTGGCCGTGTAGCTGGTGGTGGGAAAAAATTTTAGGTGTTACTGCCACCACCACCAAGAGGTCCACCCCGACTATAGGGAGCAGGTGGACCGGGGAGGGGAGAGGTCTTCTCTAGGTAGCTGAGGTTTACGGTCATGGAACTCTGGAGATGATATGAGGTATGATCTGTGTCTACTCCACGATAGCTGTAGTACTTATATACACAGGTTCCAGCCATTCTTTTATTTCCACTACCCACGTTTAGAGCTCAGAGATGCCGACAGACCCATTGGCTCGATCCTTACAGCTAGATATTCTTACAGGAGCAGATTCGACTATTACACACTAGTGTTGGTAGTGCAATCTTACTCTAAGAAGCAAGAGCTTCAGCTGGGATCTCCTAGTAGTGGTGTCGAGGCCTTATGATGCCATATTAGGTATGGAATAGTTATCTATGGTCCATTATTAGATAGAATGTATTTGGTGAAAAGTGTGGTGTGTCCGCACAGATGGGACCAGGTTTACCTTCACCGGTGAGAAGGGAGCCTATGCAGCGTAGGATGGACTTACCCAGAGGAGGTTGTAGCCAATTACACATCAGTTGGCTCACCTTACACTCAGTGCTGTTGATGTGGAGAGTCCGAGCTATACTGCAGTGGTGGACCGGTACGTGAATGTCTTCCCTGATGATGTTCTGGGTCTACCTCCTCGTAGAGAGGTTGTAAGAAGACGGCTCTTATTTTTGAGGTACGGGCTTCTTCTTTTTCCTTTTCCTTATGTGTTTTTTGAGAAAATATGGAAAATGGGGAAAAATCATAAATTTTGGAACTACACGCTATGTACTTTATCCACATGCCTTGTACTTTTGGTCGTGTTTGAATGAGTATACGGGGCGTGTAGCCATGCTGGCGACGAAGGGTGTAGGAACCGACTACATGACATATAGTGGTACTTACACGCCCTGTAGTTAGTAAGCAGACTTAAATAGTAAGGCGGTGGAGTCACCGCCAGCTGGGCGACAGTACACGCCATGTACTTGGGAGTACATGCCGTGTACTCAGGTCGACAGATGAACAGTGTGGCGGTGCTGCCAAATAAACAGTTAAATGAAAGAAGTACACACCGTGTACTCATAATTACACGCCGTGTACTTTGTTTTTTCGGATTAAAACGGGCAGTAGCCTCCTCATTTGGCAGAGGAGGCGTTTGAGCCATTTTAGAGCCAAAGGAGGAGGCCAGATCTTTGAAGATCCACTGGGAGTTTGTCTAGAATCCGATTCGGCTTCGGACGATCTTGTTGGAACTACACGTGTAAGCCCTCTCCTCTCCTTGTACCACTATTACCAATTATTATCCTAACGTAAGTTATTAACATTTGAATGGGTTTTGTTTTTCATCAGATCTATGCCGTTCTTGGGCGTTTCTGGAGTCAGCGTTCGGGTATAACGTTCGTTGGCATATAAGGTAGGTGGGTTTGTGTTTATTTTCCAACTGTCGTGCGTTTTTGTGCATTTTCATGCCACGAACCCATGTTGGGGTGTCGTGTGGCTGAGGACGTTGCTATTTTTAATGCCTATAATTGAATAGGTGATTAAACTATGCTAATAAAATGTTGGTTGGGATCATTTCTTGGATCCGGAACCACCCCCGGGGTGTGTTCCACTGTTTAGCCGTTTGGCCAGGATACCCGAGGGTATGCCTTAAATGTAGTAACTGTAGAATTGCCTTGAAATGAATTGATTGTTTACTTCATTTTGAGATATTGGGCATGGACCGGTTACCTGTTTATCCTAAGGGCATTATTGTGATTGTCTTGAGGGCATGACTGTTTTAGCCCGAGGGCTGTCGTTATTCCGCCTGAGGGAAACCTTTCGTGCTTGAGGGCTTGACTTCTGTTCCTGAGGGCGACACTTCGTATGCTTGAGGGCGATAATTTCTGTTACTCCTGAGGGAAATACCTGTGGGTTGGATTCTGTATGGCCTGAGGGCAAGCATGAGGGAGTGGTTTACTATTTTAGCCCGAGGGAACGGTTCTGGTTGGGCTGAGGGCTTGGTGCTGTTGAGCCCAAAAATGTTACTAAATTAAATGGATTAAAAGAATAATAAAATGGCAATTTAACTGTTAAGTTAGTTACTTTTGAGTAATTCTTAGTTTATTTCATTTTATTGTTGCACACTTGTTGCATGCTTACACGCAGTTGGGCACGAGCCTTTGGTGGGTGCCTACTGAGATATATTTCTCACACCCTTTTTGGGTCATGCTTTTCAACCCAAACAGATTACGTTTATGTAGGTGTGGATAGGGGCAAGAGTCCCTATACAGGTAGTTGACTGTTGCTGTGGAGTAGGGGGGCATAGGACTGATCCTAGGCTTGCGATGCCGCTGCCAGCTATTTTGCTTGTTTGCTGTACTCTGTATTTTGTTGTACTGTATTGATGTATAACATATTCTAGATGCTTTCTTAGAACTTGAAACATGTAGCATCATCATTTATATACTGTTGGTTATATCCACTGTAGTAGTTTATTTCAGTTGTGTATGTTTACTACTTCCGTTGTTTGTTGTATGTTTTATTTAAATTCTGCTGCACTACACTTTGACAAATGAGGGCATAGTTTTCCCACTATCAGACATGGGCCCTCGCTGCTAGTCGGAAGCCTCTGGCGTTTGGGGAAATGCACTTGAGGTCACGTGGAAAACTATGCTCGGGGCACCCGTTGCGTGGCACCCAGGTCCAGGACGTTACAAAGTGGTATCAGAGGCGGTTTCTTTTCTTTGACTTACTATTTGGAGCCGTAGTCAGGGATAGGACAGAACGGTAGTTGATAATAAGCTGTGCCCGGGCGTAGCTAACCCATGTACAGGGAAAATCCAGTCTACCTCGTATTTTTCATTCTTTTGATTTTGCAAATTTTACGGTTGATATGTTTTCACCGTTGGGTGACGCACTTGGATTGTGCTGTTTATATTTTATCTATGGGTTCTATTTAGGTACAACCCGATGAGATGAGGGTATTCCGTCTCATGAATCATATAGGCACATGCTAGATATCACATTCCATGCATAGCTTCCATGCCATGTAGGTGCATTAGAATTCACATTTTGTTGTGATAGTTGTTGTGCTGGAAAAGCATTCTGTTGTGATAGCTGCTTGATAAATACCTGCCTTGTGATATGGTATTTTTGTTTGAGCTTGTTTATAGAATGGACGCCAAACTTTGGTTTTTGGGGAGTATGGGCCCCCATTGACTGGAATTTGGTGGATCATTGACTGTTTATTGGTTATAACACATAAAAGATGTCAAACATTGATTAATGGGGAGTATGGGCCCTCACGGGTCGGAATTTGACACTTAGGTGTTGTTTTTCAGTATTTTCTAGGTTCTGGTGAAGTTTCTGAGGCATACTATCTAGAAACCCAGTATACACACTGTGTAGTATTTTTATACATGCTGTGTATGTTCTTCTGTTCGGGAAGAAAAATGAACTTTTTGAGTACACGCCGTGTACCCTGAGTACACGCCGTGTAGTCTCTTCCCGTGTCCCAAACCGTGTGGGCGGCGACACGGGGTAGGGAAGTCCTTGTGTAAAACACGTCGTGTACCGAATGGACATGCCATGTAGTGTGAACCAGATTCCGGCCATGTAACTAACAACATGGGTCGGTGAACTCCTGTACAGACCACGCCATGTCAATGATGGACACACTGTGCAGTATGACTTGGGGACACGACCATGTTGCTAACAACACGGTTCAGTGTCACCTCTCCCTGAACACACCGTGTACCTGTGGGACATGCCGTGTAGTCTTGTCCGAGGATAGACCGTGTGGAGTTAGCCATGTGATAGAGAAACAGGGTGGTGTACATGCCGTGTGCGGGTGTAACATGCCATGTAGGGCCAAGCCGAGTAGTCGGTCATGTCACAGATGACACGGGCAGCTGGAAAATAACACCGTACACGCCGTGTAGTTTTGTTGGACGGAAGCCGTGTGGATTAGCCATGTAGAAGGACCCGGGCAGGGGAAGGGAAGTCAAGTACATGCCATGTAGTTAGTGTACATTCCATGTAGTCTTGTTTTGCATGTTTTGAATGCCTTATCCCTCTTGTTTCCCTTATGGTTCCTTCGATTTTAGGTCTTAATAATCTTGAATCTGAGGCGTGCTTTTGACCTTGTAGTGTCATGCCGCCTAGACGACCACGAGTTGTTCTCCAGGAGAGCGGCGATGATTATACTCTAGAGATGGTGGGCCGTGGGCTACCAGTTGATCCTCTAGTAGAGCCAGATGCGGCCCCAGTTGTTATACCGGACACAGGCGCAGAGGCGCAGTTCCGAGAAGGCTTATTGCGGTTCATGCAAACCTTTCAGGGAGCACCGCATGCTACCACATCTATGGCCGAGATCACGCGTATCTTTCAACAGCAGCATCCTCCTACGTTTTCAGAGGATGGCGGACCACAGGCTATAGAGTCTTGACTAGGATCAATGCAGACTATTTTCGAGCATCTTGAGACGCCTCTAGGGTGGAGGGTCAAGCTAGCGACTTACATGCTGCGTGATTCTGCCAAGAGGTGGTGGGATGTTACCACCCAGTCAGAGAATCACAGAGACATGGAGTGGGAAGATTTTCTTGCAGTATTCTATGACATCTTCTTTTCCGACACGCTGAGGGCAGATAGAGATCGAGAGTTCATGAATCTGCAGGAGGGATCTATGTCAGTGATGGACTATTCTGCTCATTTTACAGAGCTTCGTCACTTTTCACCTGTGCTGGTGGGTGATGATACGTTGAGATCCAGACGTTTTGAGGATGGTATTTGGTATGACATCTGAGCACTGGTGAATGTTTTTAGGTTTCCTACTGTACACGCGATTGTGAATCAGGCGCTGATTACAGAGAGGAACCTGCGGGAATCAAGTGGTGTGGGCCAGGGCGGTTCAACACCAATTACTGGTACTATTTCTACTGGAAAGAGGAAGAGACAGATGGACTTCTCTTAGGGTGGTAGTACCATCCAGGTAGCTTCTATAGGTGTCCCAATCAGGTGCTACCAGTGTGGCATAGAGGGGCACAAGAGGCCACAGTGTCCACGAGACCCAGTGGAGTGCCGAGCTTGCGGCAAGATGGGTCATCTGCAGCGCTTTGGTAGGGAGTTTCTACCAGTGGATAGTGAGAGGGGTTCTATGCAGACTCCGTATGCGGGAGCAGGACCAGTGGATTCTTACCAGTCAGGGAACTGGAATACGTCAGGGCATGCAGGCAGAGATGGTGGTCATGGCCGTGGTAGCCAGACACTAGGATCGCAGAGGCAACAGGGCGAGATAGCCCAGGGTAGCCAAGCTGTGTCGTAGGGCCGTGCCACTGGGCAGGCATATGCAGTGCAACAGACCCAGCAGGAGTAGGATCCCGGACCTTCTACAGTCAGAGGTACTATTCTAGTAGCTGCTGTCTAGTCTTCAGTAGTTTTTGATATAGTTGCTACCCATAGTTTCATATATGTACCCATTGTGGAGAGCCTTGGGCTCGGTGTTTCTTCTTCATCTGATATCATGACTCTAGACACTCCGTTGGGGACTAGAACGACTGGTGTGTGTCAGTGCAAGGAGTTCCCCCTTGAGGTTGGTGGGTGTCACTTCCTTTGGGACCTCTATGTCTTGGAGATGACGAGCGATGACGTCATTCTCGTGATGGATAGGTTAGTTCCCTATCGAGCCTTTGTAGACTACTATCATCGTAGGGTGCGTTTCACGTCACCAGAGGGCGGGGAGTTTCTATACAAGGGCGAATGGGATGTTTAGGCAAGTCGAGCTGGACCAGAGCATCATGGGCGAGGTGGAGTCACAACCCAGATTGCGACCTTATATCTGAATGATCAGGGGACTTGTCAGATGGATTTACCTACAGTTGTCAAACGTTTCAGGGAAGTCTACCCGGATGACTTTTCAGGTCTAACTCCGTTGTGTGAGGTGGATTTCTCTATTGAGCTAGTGCCAGGAGCAGCACCGGTGCCCATTCCTCATTATAGTATGTCCATTCTATCTGTATCTTGATTCTTTTGTGGTAGTATTCTTGGACGACATCTTGGTGTACTATCACACTCGACACGACCTTGCCACCCATCTTGAGATCGTATTGAGTACACTAAGGGAGCATCAGCTATATGCTAAGATCTCGAAGTTCCACTTTTGGATGGACCAGATTCACTTCCTGGGTCATATTATCTCAGAGGCAGGAGTTGCAGTTGACCCAGAGAAGGTGTGACTAGTAGTTTCCTGGGAGCAGCCTAAGAACGTGTTTGAGATATGGAGTTTCTTAGGGCTGGATGGTTACTAAAGGTGCTTCATACAGGACTTCTCCCACTTAGTAGCACCATTGATAGGTATGACTAAGAAGGGTGTGAAGTTCATTTGGTCGGAAGCTTGCGAGGCATCTTTTCAGGACCTGAAGGGTAGGTTGACATCAGCACCGATCCTGATACTCCCAGAGTAGGGGAAGAGCTATACAGTTTTCTGTGATGCATCAGGGATTGGGCTGAGGGCCGTTTTGAGGCAAGGAGATCGAGTTGTTGCATACGAGTCTCGGCAGCTGAGGCCACATGAGAGGAATTACCCGACGCATGATCTCGAGTTGTCTATAGTTGTTCATACATTGCGCTGTTGGATACACTATCTATTTGGAGAGCATTTTTTGGTTTTCACCGACCACAAAAGTCTCAAGTATATCTTTACTCAGCATGACATGAATCTGAGGCAGATGAGGTGGGTTGAGTACCTACAGTCCTTGGATTTTGAGCTTGCCTATACACCTGGTAATGGTAATGCAGTAGCTGATGCACTGAGCAGGAAGACTCAGATACAGGTAGTGCAAGAGGCTAGTGGTGAGTGGGAGCTCATGGCTTTGTTCTCTGAGATGCATCTGGAGGTGCATGACAGTCAGGGAAATACTTATCTTTCCTCGTTAGCTGTGACTTCTACCCTCCTGGACAGAGTGAGGATGATGCAGCTATCAGTTTCAGAAGGCCTAGTCCTACGGGAGTCGGTGGCAAGTGAGGACCCTCCTCCCAGTTGGACGATAGGCGATGATGAGGTTTTTCATTTTCATGGACGAGTATGGGTACTAGGGGATATACGCGAGGAGTTGATGCGAGAGTTTTATGCTTTAGCTTGGGTAGTTCATCCCGGGGTTACCAAGATGTACCGAGACTTGAGACGTCAGTACTAGTGGCCGGGTATGAAGAGAGAGATAGCTGAGTTTGTTATGAGATATTCCACATGTCAACAGGTGAAGGCAGAGCATCAGAGACCAGCTGGACTGTTACAGCAGTTACCCATTCCAGAGTGGAAATGGGATAATGTCACGATGGATTTCGTGACGGGTTTTCCGAGGTCACCTCGAGGCAATGACGCCATGTGGGTTGTTGTGGACAGAATCACAAAGGTAGCTCACTTCTTTCCGATCAAGGAGACCTTCGGTGTGGACGAGCTCGGAAGGCTGTATATCCGAGAGATCGTACGTCTTCATGGGGTCCTTCATTCTTTCATTTCAGATAGGGACGCCCGCTTTACGTCTCGTTTCTTGAAGAGTTTTCAGAGGGCACTGGGTACACAGGTGATTCTGAGCATAGCATACCACCCTCATACAGATGGCCAGTCAGAGCGGACGATACAGGTGCTAGAGGACATGCTGCGTGCATGTGTCCTAGACTTTGGGGGCTCGTGGGAGAAGCATATACCCTTAGTCGAGTTTTCCTATAACAATATTTTTCAGGAAACTATTGAGATGGCACCATACGAGGCTTTATATGGTTGTCCATGCAGATCACCCTTGTGCTGGTTAGAGGCAGGTGAGGTAGTTTTACTGGGGCCACAACTCGTGCAATAGACATCTGAGCAGGCCTAGTAGATTAAAAAGCAGATGGATACCGCATAATCTCATCAGAAGTCTTATGCTGTTCGCCGCAGATGACCTTTGGAGTTCGTGGTTGGGGATCAGGTTTTATTGGGTGGTTCGCAGAGGCTGGGACATAAACGGATCAGGAGACAGGGTAAGCTTTCACCGAGGTATGTGGGGACATTTGATATTCTGGAGAGAGTCGGGCTGGTTGCCTATCGGTTGTAGTTACCGTAGCGGTACCGAGCCATGCACGATGTCTTCCACGTGTCTCAGTTGTGTCACTACCATTCAGACCCGTCTCACACCTTTCAACTAGAGGAGGTTGAGCTTCAGCAGGATGCGTCCTTTGAGGAGCATCCGATCCGTGTTGTTGACAGGAGCACGAAGGTTCTCTGAGGCCGGTCAGTTCCTCTCGTACGGGTGCTATGGAAGCATGGCCGAGTGTAGGACGAGACCTGGGAGCGGGAGGCCGACGTACGTGATCAATGGCCAGAGCTGTTCTGAGCTTTATCTTCGTCACCCTTGGAAGGGAAATTCGGGGACGAATTTCTATAAGGGGGAAGTTTGTAAGAACACGGTTCTTATTTTTGAGGTACGAGCTTCTTCTTTTTCCTTTTCCTTAAGTGTTTTTGAGAAAATATGGAAAATGGGGAAAAATCCTAAATTTTGGAACTAAACGCTGTGTACTTTATCCACACGCCGTGTACTTTTGGCTGTGTTGGGATGAGTACATGGGGCGTGTAGCCATGTCAGCGATGAAGGGTGTAGGAACTGACTACACGCCGTGTAGTGGTACTTACACACCATGTAGTCAGTCTGCAGGCATAAATAGTAAGGCGGTGGAGTCACCACCAGCTGGGCAATAATACATGCCGTGTACTTGGGAGTACATGCCATGTACTCAGGTCGACGGATGAACAGTGTGGTGGTGCCACCAAATGAACAGTTAAATGAAAGAAGTACACGCCATGTACTCAGAAGTACACGCCGTGTAATTTGTTGTTTCGGATTAATATAGGTAGTAGCCTCCTCATTTGGCAGATGAGGTATTTGAACCATTTTGGATCCAAAGGAGGAGGCCTGGTCTTTGAAGATCCGCCAGGAGTTCATCTGGAATCCGATTCGGCTTTGGACGATCTCGTTGGAACTGCACGGGTAAGCCCTCTCCTCTCCTGGTACCGTTCTAACTAATTCTTCTCCTAACATAAGTTATTTACATTTGAATGGGTTTTTTTCTTTGTTAGATCTACACTGTTCTTGGGTGTTTCTGGAGTCGGTGTTCGTGTATAACATTTGTTGGAATATAAGGTATGTGGCTTTGTGTTTATTTTCCAACTGTCGTGCGTTTTTGTGCATTTTCCTGCCACGAACCCATGTTTGGGTGTCGTGTGGATGAGGCCATTGCTATGTTTAATGCATAGAATTGTATAGGTGATTAAACTATGATAATAAAATGTTGGTTGGGATCATTGCTTGGATCTGGAACCACCCTCGGGGTGTGTTCCACTGTTTAGCCGTTTTTCCAGGACACCCGAGGGTATGCCTTAAATGTAGTAACTGTAGAATTTCCTTGAGAGTAATTTCTTGTTTACGGCATTTTGAGATGTTGGACATGGCCTGGTTACCTATTTAGCCTAAGGGCGTTGTTGTGATTGGCCTGAGGGCGTGACTGTTTTAGCCCAAGGGCTGTAGTTATTCTGCCTGAGGGAAAACTTTCGTGCTTGAGGGATTGACTTTTGTGCCTGAGGGTGACACTTCATATGCCTGAGGGTGAGAATTTCTGTTATACCTGAGGAAAATACATGCGGGTTGGATTCTGTATGGCCTGAGGGCGTGGTTTACTATTTTACCCTGAGGGAACGGTTCTGGTTGGCCTGAGGGCTTGGTGCTGTTGAGCCCAAAAATGTTACTAAATTAAATAGATTAAATGAATAATAAAATGGCAATTTAACTGTTAAGTTAGTTATTTTTGAGTACTGCTTAGTTTATTGCATTTTACTATTGCACACTTGTTGTATGCTTACACGCAGTTGGGCACGGGCCTTTGGTGGGTGCCTATCGAGATATATTTCTCACACCCTGTTTGGGTCATGCTTTTCGGCCCAAATAGATTACGTTTCTACAGGTGTGGATAGGGGAAAGAGTCCTTATACAGGTACTTGACTGTTTCTGCGGAGTAGGAGGGATTGGGACCGAGCCTAGGCTCGTGATTCCGCTCCCAGTTGTTTTGCTTGATTGCTGTACTCTATATTTTGTTGTACTGTATTGATGTATAACATGTTCTGGCTTCTTTCTTAGAACTTGAAACCTGTAGCATTATCATTTATATACTGTTGGTTATATCCACTGCTGTAGTTTATTTCAGTTGTGTATGTTTACTGCTTCCATTGTTTTTTGCATGTTTTATTTAAATTCCGCTGTGCTACACTTTGACAAATGATGGCATAGTTTCCCCACTATCAGACCTGGGCCCTCGCTGCTAGTCGGCATCCTCTGGCGTTTGGGGAAATGCGCTTGAGGTCACGTGGCGAACCGGGCTCGGGGCACCCGTTGCGTGGCACCCGGGTCCGGGACGTTACAGAGGTGGACTTTTACATTGAGTTGTACCCCGGGATGACACCGATATCTACAACAACATATCAGATGTCTCCCATTGAGCTTCTTGAGTTGTAGGTACAAATGGAGGACTTTTAGGGTAAGGGAATCATTAGGCCCAGTTTTTCTCCCTGGGCAACCCTGATTCTGTTTTCCAAGAAGGCGAATGGGAGCCTGAGGCTTTGTGTTGACTATCGGTGCCTAAACCAGGTGACCATGAAAAACAAGTACCCACTCTTGAGGATTGATGACCTCTTTGATTAGGTAAAGGGAGCACAATGGTTCTCGAAGATAGACCTCAGGTCAGGAAATCACCAGCTCAGAGTACGATACCATGATGTGCAGAAGACAACCTTCAGGTGTCGGTATGGCCACTATGAGTTCTTGGTTATACCATTTGGCATAACAAACACTCCAGAAGTGTTCATGGGACTCATGAACAGGATCTTTCAGCCATACCTTGATCACTTTGTCGTAGTCTTCATCGACGACATTATGATCTACTCGACTACTATGGAGGACCATGCCTATCATTTGCAGGTAGTAATGGACACACTCCTAGGTCTCCAGATTTATGGTAAGCTCTCGAAGTGAGATCTCTGCATCCGAGAGGTTCAATTTATAGACATGTCATCTTAGAGGCTGGAGTTGCAGTAGATCCAGCAACGATTGAGGTGGTACTTGCTTGGGATCCACTCAGGAGTGTGATGGGGGTACGAATTTTCTCGGGTTTGGATGGATACTCTTGGAGATTTGTGCAAGATTTCTCCAGAGTTGCAGCACCACTATTAGCCATGACAAGGAAGGGGAAACCCTTTTTGTGGTCAGAGAGGTCCCAGAAGATCTTTGAGGAGCTGTGGCAGAGGTTTACTAGTGTCCCCATCTTGAGGATTCCAGAGGAAGGCATAGGGTACATAGTGTACTGAGACACATCAGGGACCAGAATCAGATGTGTTCTGATGAAGGAGCGGGCAGTGATCACGTATGGTTCTCTACAACTGAGACAACATGAGCAGAACTATGCTACCCATTACCTAGAGTTAGCAGAAGTGGTCTTCTCCATGAAGATGTGGCAACACTATCTGATGGGCGAACATTTTATAGTGTAATCTGATCACAAGAGTCTCAGGTATATCTTATCCCAGAAGGAACTGAACCTGAGACAACGACATTGTCTTGAGTTCCTCTAGGACTATGACTTCAAGATAGTCTATAATCTTGGGAAGGGGAACGTTGTTGCAGATGCACTCAGTAAAAGATATGGTATACAACTGCTAGGTGAGGTGACAGAGCAGCTGACCACTTTGAAGATATCCTTTGTGGATAGAGACGGAGGAGCTTTTCTAAAGTCTCTTATAGTTACTCCCCTACTTCTTGAATGAGTCAGGGAGGCACAATATCGGGATGCTGACTACGAGACACGACGTGCTCAGATATCCACAGGACAGGCACCCGATGAATTTTCTAATCGTGAGGATCACATCATCCACTTTAGAGGATGCACCATGGTACTAGTGTCACTTTAGAAGGAAGTGTTGAGGGAGTTCCACACATCCCCTCTAGTGGTACATCGAGGAGTGGTAAAGATGTACTAGGATCCCCGACGACAGCACTGGTGGTCGAGAATGAAGAAAGTGGTTGCATCGTTTGTATCTCGATGCCTCACTTGTTCGCAAGTGAAGGCAGAGAATCATGTACCAGCAGGCTTGGTTCAGCCTTTAGAGGTCCCAAAGTGGACGTGGGATGATATATTCATGGACTTCGTGACGGGTCTTCCACGTACATCTAGGGGACATGACTCAATTTGAGTGATCGTCGACCGACTCACCAAGTCATCCCACTTATTACTGATCAGAGAGCAGGGTTCTGTAGAGATCTTGGGACGCCTCTATGTGCAGAAGATTGTGCAGGTACATGGAGTACCGAAGATGATTGTCTCTAATCATGATACACATTTTACATCCTGGATATGGAAGGAAATGCAGGGGGCTTTCCGGATACAGCTTCGTTTGAGTGCTGCCTTCTATCCTCAGAGGGATAGTCAGACTGAGCGGGCCATTCAAACCCTCGAGGACATGCTATGTGCTTGTGTCCTCGACTTCAATTGCATCTGGGAGGATCACTTACCTATGGTAGAGTTTGTGTGAAAAAAAAGTTATCAATCCACCATTGGGATGGAACCTTTTGAGGTGTTATCCGGGCGACCTTGCAGATCACCCTTGTGGAAGACTGACCTAGGGGAGTCAGCACTAGTGGGACCAGAGATGGTGCGGGCTACCACAAAGAAGGTGCAGGTCATCAAGGTGTGGATGAAGACATCACAAGGAAAGAAAAATTCATATTTCTATAAGACACAAATACCTATAGAGTTCGAGGATGGTGGCAACGTCTTTCTACGTGTCTCACCTCGACATGCGGAGATTTGGCCATGGTGGAAAGTTATCTTTTGAGGTTCATCAGGCCTTTTCAGGTTGTCATCAAAGTTAGCAGGGTGGAATACTACTTAGATCTTCTACCTCTGTTGCACTGGTTGCATGATGTCTTCCATGTATCCCAAATGAGGAGATACGTGCATGACCCTTCTCACATCATCGACCATGGTGAGCTGAACGTCGATGATGGGGAGACTTTTAAGGAGGTTCCTATAGAGATTGTGGATCAACATGAGTAGGTACTTTGTGGATGGTCAATATCTTTGGTGCACATTCGCTGGCAGCACGGGAACCTCCATAAGATCACATAAGAGTAGAAGGCTCAGATGCATTCTCAGTACCCCCCAATTGTTCCCTTAGTTTGAGTTGTGGCTTATGGGGACGCAATTCCTGAGGTGGGGAGAATTTAGAGACATGGAATTTCCATGTAATTTTTTTTAAAATTTATTGGAATTTTAAGAGTCCACGAAAATTGACGGTGCGTGATTCCGAGGCCTAGAGTGCCAGAATGAATTTCTAAACTTTATTTCGTGTACACTTAGTAAACGTGCGAGCGAGTTTTTCTAAATTTTGAACCAATGCTCAGAATTGAAATCTGAGGGCACCATTGAACTCGCAGCGCTGATATTTTCTTAAGAAGGCATTCACGTCGATGATA
Organism: Viscum album; assembly: GCA_963277665.1. Taxonomy (NCBI): domain Eukaryota; kingdom Viridiplantae; phylum Streptophyta; class Magnoliopsida; order Santalales; family Viscaceae; genus Viscum; species Viscum album. The sequence continues at coordinate 1,498,714,119 of OY728156.1, read as the reverse complement.
GCTGATCGAGGGTAAAAGTTAGTTTTTGGGTTTTTCATGTATGAAAAAAAATAAAAATAATAGGGTATGCCATTTTTATTTTTATTTGCAACACCCATGTGGGTGTTGGGAGGTGGGTTCCACCGAAACTAAACCTCCATGTGGAAGTTGAGGTGTGGGGACCACCAGACCTTAACTTCTCATGAGAGGTTATGGTGGTGGGGACCACCCGAACCATAACTTTCCATGAGAGGTTATGGTGGTGGGGACCACCCGGGACTAAACACCCCTTTTATTGAGAGAAACTCTCAACCCCCCTCATTAATGTGAAGGAGCCTCTTGACTTCCTCCACAATAATTGTTCCAACACACATACCATAAATTATGCCAACTTAGTTAATTGGATTGCCCCTTTTTAAAATTAAGTAACAATGTCATTGGAATTTAGGAAGGTTCCTAATAAATGAACCGTCATAAATTCCATGATAGTTACCTACCTACCCACTCTCCTATATATATAGAGTTTGGAAGGAGGATTTGGGATGGATTAACCATGCGACGAAGCACTGGTAAAGTGACGTGACACCCAACACATGGAGGATTACGCTCTCTAACAAATAATGCATTCTCCAATGAAGAACACACTCCCCAATGAAAAATTCTGTCCTTCTTCGACTTTCTTCTAAGAGACTTCTTCTGACGTAGGATGTCCTCATCTATGACGAACCGATGCAAGAGCTCAGGATTGGAGGTGTGTGGTGGATGTGACGAACGACGAAAACTTACTCTTCTTCTTCCCCAAGACTTCGTCGACGTATCAACAGGAGGTAGGGGGTTTATTTGCGTGATAGTGCTTCCCTTGATTTATTTTTCTGTTTGGGAAAGAATAGTTATGGAGGTTGTAAAAATTTGGATGTTCATCATTCTTCTTTCTTGTTGAGCCAAATGCTACCACCCTAAGAGTGGAGGGTGCGGGCCAAACCAACATGGCCCGACCCCTCTACCGTTCTTCTTTAGTGTACTCTTCAAAATAGAGGAAGGTGATGAAGATGACGAAGGTGACGAAGGCGACGAAGGCGACGAAGGAAACGGCGCTGCGACCCGCTACCACCGCGGCCCACACCACTCTCGCGGCGCTCCACCTTTCAGGATGAACCCGCCCACGCCTCCACGACACCGCAACCCAACAGGCCCACGCCCCCAGCACCCTGGCTGAACCAGCCCATGCCCCCATCGACGCCCCTACCGAACCCGCCAGTGCCCCTGGCGGTGCCCCAGTAGAAGAGGACCGCTCCCCCCATGATGCCTCGGCCGAACAGACCCCTGCCCCCCGCGGTGCCCAACCCGAACCAGCCGCGCGCCCCCTACGGCACCCCTCCTGAACCCGGCCCTCTCCCCCTGCGGTGCCTCACCCGAACTGACCGGCGCCACCCGCGGCGCCCCGCACGAACCAGCCTGCGCCCCGCGTGGCCCCTCAGATGAACTGGCCCGTGCCCCGACCGAACCAGCCTCGCCCCTCCCGGCGCCCCGGGTGACCCATCCCCCGCTCCTCGCGGTGCACCGGACGAACCAGCCCCGCACCCTCGGGGTGCCCCCACGACCGATCAGACCTATGGCCCTCGCAGGCTCCGCGGCCCCTCGCGACCCTTGTAGACTGCCAGACCTCCCAATGGACTAGGCTGCATCATAGGCCGAGACTGACCCAATGGGTTGAGCAAGGTCTACTTGAACCGGGTTGACCCATGCCATGTCGGGCTGGGTCGGACCAGACCCAGGGCCCACTACGACCCTTTACGCTCTTTTGGCCATAACATTAGCATCAAATGTCCATGTGACGAATCATCAGGGACACTGGAAATCTTGGAGCAAGACGGTCCCTTTGAGTATACTCCACTAGAGTTTTAGATTGAGATGAGAAATGGTCCGGTTGGATCGAGCATGAATCCAGCCGGGACCCTAGGACTAAAAGGATAATAACTCACAGACCGTGCATCCATTTTATGCATCGTATGTTGTGTTGAGACCCCTAGTAGCTGGCTGAGACCTGATGACTGCTGACTGTTTCGACTCAGAGTGGCTCGACTAGTCCAGTGGAGAGTTCCTTGGTGTCGTAGTAGACCCACAATGGGGAGCTCCTCGGTGTCGCGACAAACCCATGATACTCAACAGGAGGAGTACCTTAGCACGCTACAAGGGGGAACACGCTTGGTGATGCGGAAGACCCACAGTTGGTGCGCACTTGGAGATGCGGAAAATCCGTGATACTCAATAGGAGGAGTACCTTAGCAGTCCAAGGTTAGTGGGAAGTGCGATTGGTGTCGCAGTAGGCCCAATGTACTCTATATATTAGGAGTTTTCAAGAAGAAGAGGTTTCAACAATGTGACTGGGGATGTTACTTGATACTACCCCTGGAATAAAATCCTTGTTTGAGCTGAGTCAGTTTTTCTGTGTTTTCATCATGATTGAGATGGATCACTTGATAACTTAGGTATATGTATGGGAAATTACCTAGATAGGGTTATATTTTTTCTTTCTTTCTTTGTGGTTTATCCTTGGTGGGTTTTGTGAGACCTTGAGGGTCTCGAGGTCCCTAATGAGTATCATTATACTCACCACTGCATGAGATATGCCCACACTTTGTTGTGTTGGATGCAGACGACGGACATCACTGACTGAGGCTGAGAGTACCAGGACTGGACGGTACCTGGAGGTGGACCATACAACGAGTCGGTCCACAGAGGAGAAAATCGGGCGTGGAGTGCTGGGGAGGCGATCTATACCAACCCTTCAGGTAGGAACCCCGGAGGATGATCCAGTAGTTTTCATTCCTTATCTATTAGTTATATTGTATCATTGTTGTACTTTTACTTTCCTGTTGGACTTGTATTCTAGCCCCTTTTACTTTCAACACTGTTTTGTTATACATGTTACTGGGTGTTTCATCCAGCTGTATGTTTGCTTGTGTGTGTGTTTATTGGTTATAAAGGAAATGCCTTCACATTTTTAGGGAATTACGCCTTTATTGCTAGTTTCTAGCCCCTGGCCTATGGAAGGCGGGCTTGGGGTAGTCACGACACAGGCCCCAGGGGACGGGTCGTGATATTTAAAAAAAATTGGAACCATAATGGTTACCCCAATTAACTAGTAACTCAGTTTCCACATATGAGAACATATGTTGGGAGTGATGATTGGTTAGAGAGGAATGGGGTAAATAATTATTGAGCATGGTTGAGGATATTGATTAAAAGACAGTGAATGATCGACCGAATGTTAAGGAACTCAAAAATTAAATATTTGGTGATTTTTAAGACCATCATTTCAAGAAAAATTAAAGTATTAGGGTAAATATTTTTCAATATCCTTTTCCTAGAGTCATGGAATTATTTTATTATCAAGGAAGATAAGGAAATATACTTAATTTATTTTTTTTAAATTTCATATTCACACTCTCCCCCATTGGTCGTGCCTTTATAAATTTCCATTTCTTATTTTACTCCAAAAATGATGGTGAATTGTTTATCCCTGAAGCACTAATGGGTCTTGAGACCCATGGATATACTAAACATTCCTTCCATATATCTTAAAGTATTATAAAAAATGGATACCGTAGGATATCAAATATTCATAAATTCTCATATGGGGAGATAATATCTTAAATCTAAAAAACCTCATCCAAACATTAAATTAAAAAATTCCATAAATGGTTAATCTTGTAAACCTTTAAAAAATCACTCTTTATTCAATAAATAAACATTTATCGTATATGAAATCCATTTTTTATGGGGTACATTGGTTCATCCTTTCTCGAATAAGATATTAAATGAGATTCTATTATTCTATAATCTAGGTTGAAGGAGATAAGCACATGAAATCTCACAAAAGGCTGAACAATAAGATTTTCATATGAATTATTCATACGAAATAAAAAGTGAAATTCCAAAACATGGAGGGGAGGATAAGTATTCCCTAATTACCATGGTTCAGTTCATCCATTTTTATATAATAACATTTATATATTTTTTCCTTTTCCTTCAAGGGTTTTTGTGGCTTATCAAACGTATTAGTCCCTTTTATTGGGGTACTTGTTAGAATAATAGCCGATTTCCATGCAATTAGAACACTAAAGTGTGGGAGAATCATTATGTGGGGACTTATCATTATTCAAAAAAAATTTCTTTCTTCTTCCCATTATATGGAAATTCATCCGCATGATGACCTTACCTTCCACACATAAAAAATTTAGTAGTCCCATTAAGAGAATTCCATCCATGTTTATTCCCACATTTTATGAATAATGGTTGGATCATTCTTCTTCTCCATGTTTGTCTGATTTTCATTTGAACTCTATATTATTTTTCTTGCAAAAACCATTAGATTGATAAAAAACTATAATATATATTTCCACCTCGATAGAACATCTGTAAAATTATTCATAGCTAATGTAGTATCATATAGCCAAAGCCTATCAAAGAATAGGTTCAAGGACAATAAATAATCAAAAAAAATTACTCTCAGGTTGGATGATAATACCTTAGTAATACCTGACAATCCTTGTAAAATTTTCTTCATAGGCGCCAATAGATTCATCGTCCATCAACTTAAGCTGTATGAATTACTTTTCCATATTCATGTGAATAATAGGAGGAAAGTAATTATTTAAAAATAAGTTCTTTAAATCAAACCAATAAATGGATTCAATTTCATCTTTTTATCTCATATTTTTAATAAAATTCCACCTTTTATTTGACACACCTTTAGGATGGTAGACTAATAGAGTGACTTTTTTATGCTATCAAAATTGGAGAATGGAAAATATCTTTTTATTGGAAATGATCTATTTCTAATCCACTAACTATTCATTGAATTCAATTAAATAATGTGGGAGTTTTCTCATGAAGGTATCAATAGATCGTTGTTCCCTCCTTTATCAATTGAATGTTCACTGTGATTAATAGCTTCATAAATTCTTGTGAGCATAACAATGAGGTTTTTAATTAAATATCTCAAAACATTTAGTTTATCAGGGTAAAATAATTTCATTTTTAATTACATTCATTATTAAAATGGATCCTTCAGCATCAATCCATTGACTAAATCCAAAATTAATAGAGTAAGAAACAATCTTCAATATGGGAACCACATAATCGGGAAAAAACACATATATGATGTCAAAAGCTTGACACCATCCATTTTAATATAATACTCCATTGATTTTTCCTAGGTCATTCATAGTTATAATATATCAAAATCATTCTTGATGTTTTGTAATGAGTTCTTTAATTACTAAATCATATCCCACGGGAGTATCAAAGCAGGACTGCAGCAAAGACTGTTGTCGTGCTCCAGTTCCTAATCGAGTCTAGCTCAATACGGTGTTTTCAGGTTTGTTACAACTATGTAAATATATGCCAGTAATGCATCCACTTGTGGTATCCATAAAGGGATGTATTTCTAGAAAACTAATCACTCCATAATTTAAAAAAATTATATAACATTTTCCAATACTTTCACTTGTCCTTGGACTTATCCTTAAGCACGCCCCACGTCACGTCCTTAGAAATATTCCTAGGGATATCACTAGTTTTTTCTAAACCTATTTTCCAATGGATGAATAAACCATTCCCTTTATTCCAAAAAAATAATTCCAGGCATAACATACATGGATATTACATCATTTTAAAGGAATATGCATGACGTTACAAAAATGCATGCTCGATGACCGTAATAGATTAGTGTATTTGGAAACATGGAGAAAATATTCTAATTTGATGAAGGATATTAAACATACCCATTAAATAACATACCTTTTAGTAATCATACTCAAAACCATTATTCAATACCTAGAGAATGGAAACATAATAAAGGGGTGAGATTAGATGCTCGGTAAAGGCAAAAAAGGGTGATATGTAAGTATAACATGGGAATAAGGGTATGCTAACATAATCATAACATTATAAGATCATACCATGCATATCAAAGATCATAATAAAAAGTAATGGAATAAAGAAAGGTAGTTCATAATAAATGAATCATAAGGGAATTAGGATCATAATTCATGAGATCATAAATGAATAATAAGACATAGAAATTGTTGCATACACATAAGAAGAGAAAATCTTATTTCAAGGCTACCTACGATGACCATCATAACATGTTAGTCTAGGGATAATCACCCATGTACCCACCTTGGGCTTGTTATTCCCTCTTATGAATCCTCTTGTTTCGGTCTTGGGATACACCCCATGTACCCTCTTTTTTTTTCCGGGTTTTTGGATGCCCTCCCATGTACCCTCTTGTTTTGGGATTGGGATTCCCTCCTTTATACCCTCTTGTTTTAGGCTTGGGGTTCAATACTATGTACCCAACTTCTTCAGGATTTGGATTCCCTCCCATGTATCCTACTATTTTGGGAATAATATTCCCTCCCATGTACCATCTTGTGTCAGTCTTGGGATTCCCTATAATTTACCCTATTTTGGGCTAAGAATTCCCTCCCATGTACCCTCTTGTTTCGGGCATGGGATGCCCTCCCATGTACCCTCTTATTTTTGAGCTTGACTAAAACCAATTCACATTCTAATATCATATAACATGTATCATTACCTAAATCATTAGAGAGAGATATTGGTCCCAACTATCACATAATGAAATCATACATAAATTTCCCAAAATATCATAACCGTTCATCATAACACTCCCCGTAAAAAGAGATGGGTTTCATAAACAACATATCAAAACTCCTAAAATAAAATTGGTATCATAAAAATTTCTTAATATAATAACCTATGTAAAAAATATTGGTTTTATAATAATTTAATCAAAGAGTGACTCATGAAAGGAAGAAGGTTTCATAATCATTTATCATCGTATAAATTGGGGAAGAGAAATGGGTTTCATTTCAATCTCTATAGAACATGATTTAATCATATAAAAGAACTGGGATGCATAAAAATCATTCCATAAAAACATATACCATTCTGAGAATGAACCTGAATGGTATCCTTGGATTGTATCTCTAGTAAATCAAAACTATATCAATAGATATCATCTTAGACGGAGAAGGATTTTGAAAGGACACTTGGAATAGTTTGGAATAAAAATAACCTTTCTTTTTAAATCAAATAAAATTTTCAAAATCTTTTTCTTTTAAAACCACATTGAAACATTATGAATTAATATTTTTAAATCATTTAAACACATTTCTTGATAATAATAACCATTCAACATTTAGAAATTAATTTTAAAATAGAATACATTCTGAAAAAATTTCCTTGAAAATAACCATGAAAATTTAAAATCAACTCCTTAAAAACCATTAAAAACAAATAAAATTTCATTAAAATACTTTTCCTTGAAAATGATATTAATATATCATTTAAAAAAAAATTGAATTCATTTTTATAAAACATGGTTTTTGTTTTAAATATATTTATGACTGAAGAGAGAAACAATGTAAGATTTTCAAAAAATCATATTCTCAATCATATTATATACCCAATAGTGGAAATATTATACACATATATGAAGATTTCTTGAAGAACCTGAGGAGGATAAATTTCAAGAGTGTTCTTGAGATATTAATCATAATATTTCATAAATGGAATAATAATAATAAATCTCTATAAACAATGATATTTTAATAACAAAATGTTACCACATTGGTAACATTGAGGCATATCCCCATTCAAATAATTACATTACACGAGACTTAAAATATCATGAGAATAAATATATTCATGAAATAACATGTCAAAGGCCAGTATATATACCTCAATGAAGAATATGATTTCATAACTGTAAAATCCCAAGTAAATAATGAATAATATAGTGTCATATTTATTAATGTTAGTTCATTAAATATTAATTTTACTTTAAAAGGTATTCTGTATTCAGTAGAGTACCCAATACGCAAAAATGGGTTTCTTTGAAATCATACGTTGCACACTAACAATATAATATTATTATTTTAAAAAGAAGTCAACGCCAAGCCATTGTATTGGTGGGAATTAATATAACTAACTATAATATGATTATACATGTTTGTTAAATGTTTTTACATTTATCAAATAAATTTTATAGTCTTAAAATAAAAAAATAATTCGACTATAAGCAAAAATACTCAAATATTCACTAAAAGGTTGATTTATCGCCTTTTGATGGGGAAAACTCATTAAATATTATTTTTGTCACCCATATACGTTCTATTTGACCAAATAAAATTATTCATGAGAATTGGGACACCAAAATTTAATTTGGGTAATTTTTTGTTATTTTGCTGATAAAATTCAATTTTTAATGAACAGTGAAAAATAATGTATTTTAATTAAAATATACCTTTTAATATAATATATTTATATGGTTAGACTATATTTTAATTGTTTTTAAAGTGTAAGTCGATTATATTTTTACCATTTAATCAAATGTTGGTCATTGGAATTTATTTAACTTTGAAATTGGAAATAAACAAGTGTCAATCTTATGATAGATATTATTTATTAAAAACACAATATTTGTTTTGACAATGAGAATTAATTGCAAATTAATTAATGAAACTTCAATGTTTTGAGTTTTTTAAAATATAATTCATTATTTAATTTGGAATATCAAATATAACTTAGGTGTAATTTTTGTTATTTTTCTAAAAAACATCAACTTTTGATGAATAGTGAAACCACTAAGAAGTAGTTAAAAACATACTTTTTCATTTAAATGAAATTTTACCGCTTATGTAAATTGAATTTAGAAAATACAACAGACGTTGTTGTTATTAGTAAGTAAAATTTGGTTCAATAAGATGAAATTTTTTTTTGGTGAATATGGCATCCCGCCTTTTCATTACATAACTTTTAATTACATTTTACAAATAGAGGATCTTTAAAGTCTAGTGTCTTGGAAATCATGAACATAATACATGAAAACAAAATAAAAAATCCTTCTAATACAATTTTAAGGCTTCATTATAGATTCATCCTATGTAAAATTTCTGCATCACATAACCTGGAGACATACATCAAAGGAATGGGTGAGCATAAGGCTCAGTAAGGAAAACAAGTGAAACAATTGACATGTGATCTTGAGCAATATTAATAAAAACATGATAAAAGTCATAAAAACATGATAAATGGAAGAATAGGAATATAATAATAAAAATAACTTGAATCATAACTTGGATACATGGCTTCAACATTTCATTCAGACATTCATGAACATATCACCAAGGTTTATCCCCAAGGTGTCATAATAATTACCAAGGTTATTCACCAAGGTATTGTGAAACTTGTCATCGATATAGATTAATTATTTACTCAATGCAATGGAGAACTATCAGGGTTCACCCTTAATATGTATTTACTTTAATGTGATCCACATAGATCATAATCAAACATTTCATAAATAACCAATAGAGAATAAAGGAAATGGGTTTCATTTCAAAATCACGACGTTTTAAAAGTTTTAAAAAATAAGATCATTATATCATTTATAACCCATGGAAAGGGAATAAGGGTAATATGTATGTCCATTACAGAATAAAATATATCCTTTTTATATATTTATTAACACCAATATAAACTAAATAGGTCTGGGTATTCACATAAATAAACAGGGTAATTTCTTGAGAAAAAGAGATAGAAATTTTGAGACGAAATTTCTGCAGCATAACGCCTATATAACATAGTTTTAGAAAATAATGAAAAAGAGAGGGTAAAAGAGAAACACAATAATAGATAACTCATACTAAAATATAAATTCATAATAACATTGAGATAATAACATGGAATTGATATTTGAATGACATACCACAAGAAAAGAAAACTTGAAATGAAAGAGAAGATGTGATTGCTTTTACGAGAAATTCAGCAGCCTAACGACATCACTTACAAATTCAGAAAACAAATTGATAAAATAGGAAAGGGTCTATAAAAAATTATACATGAAATTTACAGTAATGAGAACATATAAGAACATACCCTCAATATAAAAAGATGGAAACTAAAAGATACAACCTAAATGATTTCCTGACTTAAAAGAGGAGGGTGAAAGGATCTTTTACCATCAAGAGTAACTTCGAAAGCATGATGTTCAAGACCTTGGGGGGCTTGAGGTATCCTTGGGAAGACTCCATAGGAGTTAATGAGACCATAACTTCGTTGAGTATGATTTTGGAATGAAATGAATGAGGGAAATGGCGTGGTATTTATAGGAAAATTGAGTGAATAAATTATTAATTTCCAAGGGACACATCATCGGTGGTATTTAAAAAACCATTGCTTTCCCATGTTATTTGACCATGGTATTGGCCACTTGGGACACCTCATAATATATCTCACTATTAATAAGTCTACCAGAAAGGTTACATCATTTTTACATCATTAATAATGTCATTAAACACCCAAAACTCAAAACTGTACTTTTACTATTCACGAATAATTCAATTGCTTTAGAAAAATCCCAAAAATTCACCCTAACCTAATATAAATGCTCTGAATTCAAAAATTAAGTCAATTTTATGAAAATAATTTTCTAAATATTTTTAATTTAATTTTTAAATTAAATCATTATTTATTCAAAAAATACAACTTTAAAACTATAACTCATTTTGAAACACCTTAAAAAAGTAATCAAGGCCCCATAAAAATATCATATACCTATAAGACAATAAAGTAACAATTTATGATTAAATTTTATGAAAATAAATTTCCATATTAAATTATTAAATTATTTATAAAATTGTAAATAAAATATTTATGGCATACAAATAAACCAAAACTTAAAATATGATCATTTTTAAACTTTTAAGATGTCTAAAATGTTTTTATACATTCATTGGTGAAGTTTCTATTTTTTATTTTCAAATTACTATTCATTACTATTCATATGGGTATGTTACTATTCCTACTTTACTATTCACTAAAAACCATGTTGATCTTATTAGACTCTAAATTTATCACTGATGACAACTGTATAAGACCATTTTTTTAAAATCATTTCACATTATTAATTATTAAATGAATACAAAAAGATTTTAAAATACCCTTTTTTCCTAAATTCATCAATAATACACATGCTATATTTATTCGGATATTTGAAATTCACAAACTTTTCCATAAAAAGAAATAAAAATTTTATATAAAAGGATTACACAAAGTAGCTAAGGTCTCATTACATAGACCCTTATAACACCACCATAGGACCTAAGTGTAAGGTGTGCTATGGTGATATAATCTGGGGGTGTCTCGGATAACATTGCCCGAGTGGTGATTTCTATCAGCTTGAACTTCTCCCTTAGGTGATTCCGTTCAAGCTTCATACGTGGATGTTTGGCTTGGGATTGGTCTAGAGCAAAGCCGAATGATGCTACCTCCTTCCCAATCTCTGACATATTGGCTTCATATGGATTGAGTCTACTGGATGGGGCCATTCAATCTTTTTTCTACAATAATTAACCAAGATAAACACATTTATAAAAACACAACGTTAAGAATGAAGTTTCCAATGGTCATATTAACCAACAATCATATAATAGACGAAACCCAACGGTATAATTTTAATTATACCCACTTCACTAATTAAAGGAAATAGTTTTTTTGAGTATAAAATAAAGTAACACACAAAATTAGGAAAAAAATATAATTAAAAAGTTTGGGTCGTTACATTCTTCCCCCCTTAAGAAATTTCATCCCCGGAATTTTATCTTATACCCTTTGATGGGAAAATGTGTGGGTACTTCTGTCTCATGGACTCCTCTGGTTCCCACGTGGCTTCTTCACATTTGTGGTTCCCCCACAAAACCTTAACAAGGTGGGTAGTATCGTTGCGTAGAACCTTGTCTCTATGATTCAAGATCTCCACTGGCTACTCCTCATAAAAGAGGTCATGTTCCAGTTGTACAACCTCTGGATTTAGTACATGTGAAGGGTCAGGTATGTACTTCCTCAATAGGTATATGTGGAAGACATCATGAACTTTTGATAGATTGGGAGGAAGTGCAAGCCGATAGGCGACTGCTCCCACACGATCAGGGATTTCATAGGGGCCAATGTACCTAGGGCTGAGCTTCCCTTTCTTCCCAAACCTCATGACTCTCTTCCATGGTGAAATCCAAAGAAAGAATTTGTCACCAACATCAAACCCCAAGTCCCTTTGACGGTTTTTGGCATAGCTCTTTTGCCGACTCTGAGAATCCTTAATGTGTTGTTGGATGGCATGGACCTTTTTTGTCATATCTTGCAGAAGATCAGGCCCAAGAAGCTTTCTATCACCAGCTTCATCCCAACAAGTAGGAGTTCTACATCGCTTCCCATATAGAGCTTCATAGGGTTCCATTTGAATGCTCGAGTGGAATCTATTATTGTAAGAGAACTCAACTAAAGACAGATGTTGATCCCATCCACCTTTAAATTCCATTGAGCAAGTTCTCATCATGTCCTCGAGTGTTTGAATCATCCTTTCCAATTGGACATTAGTTTGGGGGTGATAGGCCGTACTGAAATTCAATTTAGTGCTCAGAGCTTGTTGAAGAATTCTCCAAAATTTTGATATGAAACTTGGATCACGATCATATACGATAGAAAGTAGAGCTCCATGCATCCTTAACACATCATTCACATAAATCCTGGAAAGTTGATCAAGAGAGAAATCTTCCCTAATGGAGATAAAATGGGCAGTCTTGGTGAGACGGTCCACAATAACCCATATCTCATTATTTCATTTGGATGTTCATGGGATACCAGTGACAAAGTCCATAGTGATATTGTCCCACTTCCATGCTGGTATGGGTAGTGGTTGAAATACCCCTTTAGGAAGTTGTCGCTCTGCCTTTACTTGATGACATACCAGACACCTTGAAGTGTAGTCAACAATCTCCCTTTTCATATTATCCTAACAATAATGACCATGAAGGTCCCTGTACATTTTTATGCTACCAGGATGTATAGAGAAAGTAGAGCTATGAGCTTCATCCATAATCTCCTTCTTTATTCCTGGAATATATGGAACACATAGTATTGTATGAAATTTCAGTACACCTTCTGGATTAGTATTGAACTCAGGAAAATTTCCATCCTTCACAGCCTTAAACTTCTTCCATAATAGAGGATCTTTTTTCTGAACTTTCTGGATCTTATTTAGTAGTGACGGTTGAGAAATCATTTGGGTTAGGGTTGATAAAGTCCCTTCCTTTATAATTCCCATGTCCAGTTTTACTAGGTTATTGATCAAAGGATCTCATTGAATCCCCATAATGGACAGAACAATTGGGTCTTTCCTAATTAATGCATTAATGACTTTGTTTTCTCTTTCAGGATGATAATGAATTGAACAATCATAGTCTTTAAGGGGTTCCAACCATCTTCTCTGTCTCATGTTCAATTCCTTTTGTGTAAAAATATACTTCAAACCTTGATGATCTATGTATATATCATATTTCTCCCCATAAATATAGTTCCTCCATATCTTCAAAGCGAAAATAACCGTTGCCAGCTCCAGATCATGCGTAAGATAGTTCTACTCATGAGTCTTCAACTGTCGAGATGCATAAGCCATGTCCTTGTCATTTTTCATGAGGACTCACCCAGTACCTTTCAGAGATGCATCAAAAAAAATAACAAATCCCTATCCACTTTAGGGAAAAGTTAACAGTGGTATTGTAACCAATCTCTTCTTCATATCTTGGAAACCTTCCTCACACTCCTTTTCCAGATGAACTTGACTAATTTTAGAGTTAACTTGGTTAATGGATTAGAAAGTCGTGAATTTTTTTTCACAAACCTCCTATAATATCCCGATAATCCAAGGAAACTATGAATCTCAGTTATTGTTGTAGGCTGAGGCCACTCCTCTACAACTTTTATCTTTGCAGGGTCAACTGTGATTCCTTCATTGGTAACAATGTTCCCCAAGAAAGAAACTTGTTGTAACCAAAATTCACATTTACTGAACTTTACAAAAAGTATCTCCTTCCGTAGAGTTTGCAAAATAACCCTTAGATGATCCTCATGCTCCTCATGAATTTTGGAATATATCATAATGTCATCAATAAAAACTACCCCAAAGTTATCAAGGTAGTCTTTAAAGACTCTATTCATCAAATCCATTAAAATAGCAGGTGAATTAGTCTGTCCAAAAGGCATAAAAACAAACTCATAATGCCCATATCTTGATCGGAAGGAAGTTTTTGGAATATCTTCTTTCTTCATGCTCAATTGATGATAACTATATTGAAGATCAATCTTAGATAAGAATTGAGCCCCATGAAGTTGGTCAAATAAGTCATCAATTCTTGGAAGAGGGAATTTGTTCTTTACTGTGATCCCATTAAATTCTCTATAATTAATGCATAGCCGCATCGATCCATCCTTCTTCTTCACAAAGAGAAAATGTGCTCCCCAAGGAGACACACTTGGCTGGATAAACCCCTTCTCCAAAAGATCATGGATTTTTTTCTTTACTTCCTCCAGATCCACATTTTCCATAATATATGGGGTATTTGATATTGGATGAGATCTAGGTACAAGTTCAATGGAGAACTCTTCCTCTCTTTCTGGGGGAGGTCCAGGCAACTCCTTAAGAAATACGTCAATGTATTCCTGGATGATGGGTACATTTTCTATCCTCAAACTCGCATTACCTCCTTTTTTTTCACTGATCAATTCCATAAAGAAGGATATAGGAGGTTCATCTAGACAAATATCAGGTGGAGATATCTCTCCTTGGAAGATAACTGTAGGTTTTCCATTCAAGACTACTAAGATTTCCTTACTTCTACATTTGATCCTAGCATTATACTTTGAGAGCCAGTCCATCCCTAGTATAATGTCAAATTCCAGAATGGGAATGACTACTTGATTTGCGATAATATTGTGCTAGACAATGTAAATACTAGAGTTTATAAATACTAATGATGCTTGGATAATCCCACCAGGATTCTTGATTGATAACTCGACTTTTAGCTAGTCGGGTGGTTGATTCTAAATTCTTTGTAAACTTGGAGGAAATAAAAGAATTATATGAACTAGAATAAAAAAAAGTACTTGATAGGTTTGGGAGAACAATAAGAGTACCTGCTACCACATCATTTGGAGCTTCAACTTCAGTTGCTGTGATAGCAAAAACACGACCCTGCTCCCCTGGCCTTTGCTGAGGCTAATGGTGGTTCCCCTCCACTACCCTCAGATTTGGACAGTGATTGGAAAAGTGCCCAAGTTTTCCACACATAAAACACTGGACATCATGTAGGGCCTACACCATCTTCCCCTTGTATTTAGTGTTTGGAAGTTGAGGTTTCACCTGATTACAACAATTCCTCGCAATATGGCCATCTCTTACACACTTTTAGCATTTCCCGCTCCCGAGAAGGCAGTTCCTAGAATGATTCTTCCCAAATATATTACACATGGGATGTTGCACATTCATGCCTCCTCTTCCTTGATCAAAGCTCCTCCCTAAGATGGGCTCCATCAGTTACTTTTTGTCATTTGATTTATGAGACTATTGCATCTCACCGAACCCCAGTTCGACTTTCATCGCACTCCGCACGGTCTCCTCGTAGCTATCATAGTGTCGGTTTGCTAGATTCCTCCATAGATGAGGTCTTAGTCCACTGAATAATCTATCAACATTAACATTTATATCCATGGAAAAGCAGGAGGGATATCATGAAAGTCGGGTGAAGTTTATCTCATAGCTTCCGACAAATTCGTTCGTCTTCTACTTCAGCTTGAGAAACTCCTTCTCCATTCTTGTTCTCATGGATCGAGGGAAATACTTAATGAAGAAAATACATCTGAACTCTTCCCACTCCATAGCTTCAACCTCTACTCTTAGCCTTGCGTTTTTAATTAGCTCCCACCACTGATCAGCTTCTCCTTCCAAACGATAGACAGCTAGGGTGACCTTCTCTTACTCTGAACAACAGAGCACATAAAATATCTTCTTGATTGAGCCGATCCACTTCTCAGCAATCAAAGGGTCAGTAGATCCATTGATGGTTGGTGGTCGATGATGCATAAAGGACTCAACAAAATGTTGTTCTCTTCTTGGTGAGATTTTTATCTCACCTTGATTCATGTTATTTACCATAACTTTAGTCAGTTGGTTCACCATTCACCTGAACGTTTCCATTCCATCTTCTATCAGAGGGCCGTCAATGCATGGTCTATTGCGGTCACCATTTTCACAGTTCCTCCTATTTCCTGTCATTTCTAAAAATATAAAACCTTAATGAGAAACTTATTTCATTTACGAATCTTTTAATTATAAAGGATTTATGTCTTAAAACTTCTTTAAACAATTACATTTCTCTATAAATCCTTCATAACGATTCATAAAAAGCTTATGATTAACCAAAAAATCCCCTGGGAGTGTCATAAACAAGTGTGTAGCAAGTCATGTTGTCATGAACCAGTTCCCATTCGAGTCTAACTCAAAGCGGTGTTTTCGATTTTTACCCCTATGTACATCTGTGCCAGAGCTGCCTCTACCTGCTTGTATCCAGACATGGATCTATTTTCTTGATAAACCACTTACTTAACACTCAAAAAAATACTAAGATGTTTTATTATATTTAAAGTTTTCTATAGGATTCTTTCTAAATTTTTCATATCCTAATTTCCAAAAATAACTAAACTATCCTTTGATACCAACTATGGAATCCCACCTTTTTATTACATAACTTTTCATTACATTTTACAAATAGAGGATCTTTAAAATCTAGTGTCTTTGAAATCAGGAACATAATACATGAAAAAAACATAAAAAATCCTTCTAATACACTTGTAAGGATTTATAATAGATTCATCCTATGTACAATTACAACATCACATAATCTGGAGACATACATCAAAAGAAAGGGTAAGTAGAAGGCTCAGTATGGAAAACAAGTGAAATAGTTGACATGTGGTCTTGAGCAATATTAATAAGAACTTGATAAATGTCATAAAGACATGATAAATAGAAGAATAGGAATATCATATTAAAAAGAACTTTAATCAAAACTTGAATATGGGGCTTCAACATTTTATTCAAACATTCATGAACATATCACCAAGGTTTATCCCTGATGTGTCATAAAAATTACCAAGGTTATTCACCAAGGTATCGTGAAACTTATCATCTCTAGAGATTAATTCTTAACCCAATAAATTAGATCGCTATTAGGGAACACCCTTAATATGTATTTACTTTCATGTGATCCACATAGATCATAATCAAACATTTCAAAAACAACCCATAGATAATAAAGGAAATGGGTTTCATTTCAAAATCGTGACGTTTTAAAAGTTCTTAAAAATAATATCATTATATCATTTGTAACCGATGGAAAGAGAATGAGGGTTATATGTATGTTTATTCCAGAATAAAATATATCCTTTTTATATATTTATGAACACCCATAGAAACTAAATTGGTCTAGGTATTCACATAAATAAAAAGGGAAATTTCTTGAGAAAAAGGGATAGAAATTTTGAGATGAAATTTCAATATCATAACAACTATATAACATGATTTTAAAAAATATTGAAAAAGAGAGGGTACAAGGGTAACCCAATCATAAATAACTTATAATAAAATATAAATAAATAATAACATGGAGACAAGAACATGGTATGGATATTTGAATGACATACCCCAAGAAAAGAAAACTTGAAAGGAAAGAGAAGATGTGATTTCTTTTACGAGAAATTCTGCACCCTAACGGCGTCACTTAAAAATTCAGAAAACAAAATTAATGAGAGTGGAAAGGGTATATAAACAATTATACATTAAATGGAAATTAATTATAACATATAATAACATACCCTCAACATAAAGAGATGGAAACTAAAAGAAACATCATAAAGGATTTCATGACTTAAAAGAGCAGGGTGAAAGGATCCCATACCTTGAAGAGTAACTTCTAATGTTTGATGTTCGAGACCATGGAAGGCTTGAGGGAACCTTGGGAGGACTACTAGGGAGGTAATTAAACCATAACTTCGTTGAGGATGATTTTTGAATGAAATTAATGAGGTAAATGGATTGGTATTTATAGAAAAAATGAGTGAATAAATTATTAATTTCCAAGGGACACCTCATCGGTGGTATTTGCAAAACGACGGGCTTTTCCATGGTATTTTCCCATGGTATTGGCCACTTGGGACTCCTCATAGAATATATCACTATTCATAAGTTTACTAGAAATATTACATCATTATTACATCATTAATGGTGTCATTAAACACCCAAAACTCAAAACTGCATTTTTACTATTCACTGATAATTTAACTATTTTAGAAAAATACCAAAAATTCACTCTAATCAAATATCAATGCTCGGAATTCAAAAATGAAGTCCATTTTATGAAAATAATTTTCTAAATATTAATTTTTAAAAGAAATCATTATTTATTCCAAAAATACTACTTTAAAACTATAACTCATTTTCTAACACCATAAAAAAGGAATCAAGGCCCCATAAAAATATTGTATACCCATAAGAAAATAATGTAAAAATTTATGATTAAATTTTATGAAAATAAATTTCCATATTAAATTATTAAATTATTTTTAAAATTGTTAATAAAATATTTATGGCATAAAAAAAAACCAAAACTTAAACTATGATCATTTTTTCACTTTTAAGATGTCTAAAATGTTTTTATACATTTATGGGTGAAGTTTCTATTTTTTCTAGTCAAATTACTATTCATTACTATTCATATGGGTATGTTACTATTCATATTATTCTGTTCACTAAAAACCAAGTTGATCTTATTAGACTCTAAATTTCTCACAGTTCACAAATATAGAAGACCATTGTTTGAAAATAATTTCACATTATTAATTATTTTATGAATAAAAAAATATTTTAAAATACCCTTTTTTCCTAAATTTATCAATAATAAACATCCTATATTTATTTGGATATTTGAAATTCACAAACATTTCCATAAGAAGAAATAACAATTTTATATAAAAGGATTACACAAAGATAATAAGGTCTCGTTACATAGCCCCTTATAACACCAGCATAGGACCTAAGTGTAAGGTGTGCTATGGTGATAGAATCATGGGGTGGCTCGGATAACATTGCCCGAGTGGTGATTTCTATCAGCTTGAACTTCTCCCTTAGGAGATTCCGTTCAAGCTTTATACGTTGATGTTCAGATTGGGATTGGTCTAGAGAAAATCCCAGTGATGCTACCTCCTTCCCAAGATCTGATAGATGGGCTTCATATGGCTCGAGTCTACTGGATGAGTCCATTCAATCTTCTTTCTGTATTAATTCACCAAGATAACCGTATTTATAAAAACACAACGTGGAGATTAATGTTTCCAATGGTCATATTGACCAACAGTCATATAACAGTTGAATCCCAATGATCTCATTTTAATCATACCCACTTCATTAATTAAAGGATATAGTTTTTTTATTATAAAACGAAATAACACACAAAATTATGTAAAAAATATAATTAAAAAGTTTGGGTCGTTATAGTTAATAGTAACATTTAAATTTTATTTACTGCGGTTAAAGTTAAATAGGGTAGTTCTAGGTAAAAATAATATTATAATAATACAAAATTACCCTAAAACTTGTCTTAACCTTATTGGGTGAGTCATTACCGACCATGGGAAGCATTAGGTTGATTTTGGGACCCCATGGAGTCACTTGGGAGTGATAATGACACTTTAGATTAATAAATTTAAAGTAAAGACAAAAATGACAAAAACATGTATATTTTAGTAAATAATTTTTTACATAAGGTTATATAAGTTATCTTTTATACTATAAATATTTTTTAGAATGATAAAAATATTTCCTATATCATGGTATTTTTTTATAATTTTTTGAAATCAAATAAATAAAATTATTTAAGACACAATAATGATGCAGTCTTTACCTAATTAATAAATGATTTAAATAAATAACATTATAAAGATTAAAATAATATCCAAAACTAGTCCAAATCTTATTGGATAATTTTATTTGAACCATGAGCCATCTTGTATTAGACATAATTATTTTTGAACCTTTTTAAACAGAAGATAAGTTTATAATAAAATAATTGTTTCAAACTTTCTTAAAGAGCCTCTCCTCCTCCTTATAAAAAGAACTCACTTCTAACAAATTCAACACACCTATAATGCCATTTGGATCCACCATCCTCTACCCAATTAAGATTTCTACATCCCTCTATTCCACCTATAATCCTTACCTTAGGCAGAAGGAATTTCAATAAGTCCTTTTGCTTGAAACCAAAGCGAGTCACCCAAATTAATGGTAAAGGTTTCTCTTAAATTAATTTATTTTATTTTACTTATTCAACCCCATCAACTCTTTTTATTCCAATATTTTATAACAAAAATAGTATCCAAAATATAGTATAATTTTTCTAATAGAATTATTCTAACTACACTTATACACACCTCTATCTAATGGGTAAAGAACATAAGGTTTTTGTGGATGGAAAACTAACGCCTCACGAAACGATGATTATTCAATTATGTCCTACTGCCTCTCATGGGGGCCATTATGATAAAAATGTATTTAAATAGGATATATATTATGTTTATGTTTTCCTTATTCTTATTTATTTTCCATTTATAGCATTCCTTTATAGTTTCCATTATGGGTAAACCTGATAATTTCATTTGAGGAAGTGTGGACTACCACCCCCTCAAAGTGATCTGACTCATTAATTCATTATGTGGGATGTATAAAGGATGAAGTTAATGATAGTATATATGATATTATACTGTAATTATAATATAATTATGTATAATTATGTTTTAATTCCATTCAAATAATAAATAGACATGAAAGTAGCATTAATGAGTACGTATGACTTACCGTCTCCCTGAACGGTGCATTTCATTTCTTATCTCCAAATATTATGTACTATTATAATTACATAAATATACCGGATATATATGATATATATGATATATAAATCACGAATATAATTCTAGAGATAATGAATATTTGACCATAGGAACAACTTGTAATTATAATGTGTTCATTTTTGACTCAAGTACCAAATATCGACAAAACATCCGTTATTAACTTAAATGATTACATAATGTTTATAATAAGGTAATAAGTGATATAATATGAATAATAAACATGAAATGGTTCTTAATTAAATATAAATTACCTTTAGTTTATTATTCAAGAGAGTAAAGAATGAACATGTCAAGTTAGACATGAGGTAAGGGACTTCATCTCAATCTCCTTTCATTGAGGCATATTTTGTTTTAATACATGAATTTATTTTATATGATGTATAAAACCCTTGTAATTTTCATTTCATTCAAATGGAATCTTTTTTCTATGAGGAATTTTACTAAATGAAAAAAGAGAATGTTTCTTTTTAACGTAAGCCGTGACAACAACCTTTTCTGCCACCTCGAGTATTATTTGATCTATGGATTCCTTAACAAGCCGTAATGTTTATAAAGTAAAATAAATACCATATAATATTTTATTCATTTTGGTATTGAAAATGGCTTTGATAATTGAAATTTTTATGTCAATATATTTAAATGATATATTGTTATTGATATATGGAAATGTTATCTTTTCTTTATGTTTATTTAATGTGTTATGAATATGTTATGGTTCTTGGGAATTGTTTACGTATACGGGTGGTTCCATGAAAAACCTATGGCAGGTGAGACCGAGAAAACTCTTCAATGCATTGGTTAATGTGATGGAGGTAAATGTGAATGTTTCTCCTAAAAGACTCAGTGAATATACTGTGATGGGTATTCCAAAGGTAACTCCCTACGTAGCTATGATAGCTACAATCTATGAATGATATGGATGCCACAAGTTACCTTTATGATTTATGTTTTCTATGTGTTATTTATAAATCTTATGATTTCATGAGGTATGTTAAAGAGATTATGCTATGTTTGTAATGATGAACTAATGTTTTCATTCTTTGTTTTATAACTCTTACCAAGCTTTTTATGATCATCCCATGTTTTGAAATGTTTTTCACATGACATAATGAAGAATAGGGTCATGGATGGGATCAAGGAAAAGTCATTCTGTCTAAAATGTGGAACTAGGCATGATAATTTTTTTCAAGAGTTTTGATTTTGTGAAAAAATGGAAATTGAGTAGAAGTGTCTACATTGTTACTTTTGAGATGAAATGTACTGGTTATGGCCTAATTCTCTAAAACTCTAAACATGAGAAGATCCTTAATGTGAATTATTAATTTAATTCAAGATTATGTAATGTTTTAAGGCCAGATCCTTATAGTTGGTATTAGATTTTGGTTTCAAATACTCTAGGAGTTAGGGTTTTGTTAAATTATTATCCATAAATTAATTTATGTTAATATTGAAATCATATAGCATTTACAGATTACCATGTTTCTTCACTTAAGATATTTCTATGTTCAAAATGGTTTTCCATAGAGGAAACACGAAAGCTATGTTAGGACGACATCAGGAAGAAGAAAACCTTCCAAATTAGCAACCTAACATGGTCAGAATCGGAAATGAATAGTTTGATGTAGTGATAGAACAGTTGGCTCAAGCTATAAATGGTGGTGGTATCCATGCACGAGATCAGGTTGATCAACTATAGAGGAACATGTCAGTAGTGGATCATTTAATGAGGCAACATCCCCCATCATTCAGAGGATCATCTAAACTTGTGCTAGAAAAAGGGTGGATTAAATCACTAGAGAATATTTTCGATGTTATAGGGTGTTTATAACATCAAAAGTTTAGTCTCACTGTTTACCATATTGAAGGTGAAGGTGATCAGTGGTGGTCGATGGTGAAAAATATCAGGGATAGTGAGTAGATTGATGCTCTTGATTGTAATTAATTCAAAGATATGTTTCTTGAGAAATATTTTCCTAAGGTTGTTCGTCTTAGGATTGAAAAAGAATTCCTATAATTGAGGCAGGAGGATGACTTAGTGGTTTCTTATGATGAAAAATTCACTCGACTGGCAAGGTATGCTCCAAATTTCATATGATATCTTGATAGAAAAGTAAACCATTTTTACTTAGGGATAAAGACAATGTATCTAGGGGCTTTAGATTTTCGTGAGTTCAAAAGTTATGAAAAACTTGTTCGATTTGAGGAGAAGGTGGAAGTGGAGTTTTCCAATGATAAGATGTTCTTTGACAAACAACATAATAATAGGTCGAGGTGGTAGGCGAAAGGGAAGAACTCAACAAAAGATTATTATGGTAAGAAACTTAAGTTTACAGTTTGTGAAAATTGTGGTAAAAATAATGATGGGGAATGTATTTTGAATTCTACTAAGTTTTACCGATGTGATAAAATGGGAAATAAGGCTCGTAATTACACTGAAAAAGATCAAGGTAATGGTACTACAAAATATGATTTACCATCAGTAAAATGATTTAAGTGAAATAAAATGGTTCATTATGAAAATGAGTGTCCAATAAAGAACTCAACTAAGGGAAAGATTCCAAACTAAAAGCATAAAGGGGTGGTGAAATCCTTTGCAACTACCTTAGCAGATGATGAGCCATCAAATGAAGTAGAATCAGGTACACTATTGGTTTGTTCATATAATGCCAATGTGTTGTTTAATTCAGGGTCTATACAATCTTTCATTTCTGAGAAGTTTTCTAGTCTATTAGGAATTCCATCTCAAGATATGAATCCTAAACTTATGGTAAAAACACCTGGAAGAAATGTTGGGACCAAAAGAAATTATAAGAACCTTCTTGTCCTTGTGTATAGAAAGAATATACCTGCAAACCTTTTTGTTTTTTCCTCTAGTAGAGATTGATGTTATTTTGGGTATTTATTGGATTTCTGTTTATCATGCTAAGATTGACTATAGAGCTAAATAGGTTTCTTTTCAAAATGATTTTCAGTTTGTGTACAAGAATGAACCCTTGATTTTAATAACATATTAGGAAGCTGAGTAACTAGTAAAAGATGTAAATGAATTTTACCTTGCATATATTGTTGAAAATAATATAAATGTTCAGATTAATGATGTTCTAGTGGTAAATGAGTACCTTTATGTTTTTCCTGATGATTTTCCTGGTATTACACCTGATCGGGAAGTTGAATTTACTATTGACTTAGGTTCTGATGCTAAGTAAATTTCAAAACCCCCTTATCGAATGGCTCAAATTAAACATTTAGAGTTAAAGAAGGAATTGTAGAAGTTATTAGATAAAGGTTCCATTTGACTTAAAACATCACCATGTGGTGCTCATGTCTTGTTTGTTAAAAAGAAAGATGGTTCAATGAGACTTTTCATTGATTATAGAGCATTGAATAACATCACTCTTAAGAACAAGTATCCTTTGCCTCATATCGATGATTTGTTTGATCAGCTCCAAGGAGCTCAGTATTTTTCGATAATTGATTTGAGGTCGGGGTACCATCAGTTGTAATTAAAGGAAGTAGACATTCCAAAGAATGTGTTTCATACTAGATATGGTTATTATGAATTTGTAGTTATGCCTTTCGGGTTAACCAATGCACCAACTGTATTCATGGATCTTATGAATAGAATTTTCTGTGAGTTCTTGGATAAGTTTGTGGCCATGTTCATTGATGATATTATGGTTTATTCAAAAAATTAAAGAGGGCCATGAAAGTAATTTATGGAATGTCTTTCAATCCTTAAAAGAAAATAAACTTTTTTGGAAATTCAACAAGTGTGATCTTTGGTTAAAATAAATTTCTTTCCTTGGTCACATTGTTTCAAAAAATGGAATAACTGTTGATTATGCTAAAAAATATGTTTTTGAGTAATGGACAAGACACAAAAATATAACCGAGATATGTAGTTTCTTGGTTCAGAATGTTATTAATAGATGTTTTTTGAGAATTTCTCACGGTTATCTAGTCCAATGACCAAGTTAACTCCAAAAGGTGTTAAGTTCATTTGGACAAAATAATGTGATGATTGTTTTCAGAAATTGAAAAGAAGATTTGTTAATGCTCCAGTTCTGGCACTACATTCTCGAAATGGTGAGCTTTTTATTTACAGTGGTGCTTCATTGAAAGGACTTGGTTGCATCCTTATACAGAATGATTAGGTAATTGCTTATGCTTCACATCAGTTGAAACCTATTGAGTTAAATTACCCTAAAAGTTATTTAGAAATAGCTGCTGTTGTTTTTGCTTTAAAAATTTGGAGGCATCATCTGTATGGAGTAAAATTTGAAATATATACTGACCAAAAAAGTTTGAAGTATATATGAACTCAGAACAAATTAAACATGAGACATATGATATGGATAGAATTAATCAAGGATTATGATTGGAAAATCCTTTACCATCTGGGAAAATCAAATAAAGTGGATGATACTTTGAGTCAAAAAAGTAATACTACATTAACCATGCTACGTTTGGAATGAGATCCTTTGGTTTTTGATTTGATGAATTTTGGCCTAGAAGTTATTGGTGTAGGATTTTATTCTATTTTTTAGGTGTTAGTGAGATCATATTTATTAGACAAAATTAAGAAAGTAGAGAAGGAAGATAGTGTGTTGCAGAAAAAGGTAGAGTTGGTTCAGAAGGGTAAGTTGGTTGAATTTAGCATTGATAATGATTGTTTTTAGGTTCGGAAAGAGAATATGCATTCCTTGTGATTCATAGTTGAAGAATGATTTGTTATGTGAATATCATAGTTCCCTATTTTCAGTTCATCTGGGTAGTACTAAGATGTACAGATATCTTCGTGAGTATTACTCATGGGATGGAAAAAAAGATATTTTGCTGATTTTTCTGTGAAGTGTTTGACTTGTCAGTAGGTTAAAGTAGAGCGGCAGTCACCGAAAGGAATGCTTCAATCTTTAACAGTGCCAGATTGGAAATGGGAAAATATATCCATCGACTTCTTTGTGGGATTACCGAAGATATCTCTTGTTTATAAAGAAATATGGGTTATTTTTAATTGATTGACTAAATCTACTCATTTACTTCCTATTTGAGATACTTTGTCTCTAGATCAACTTTCTCGGTTGTATGATAAAGAGATAGTTAGGTTTTATAGTGTTATGCTCTCCATTTTATCTGATCATGATCCTAGGTTTACTTAAATTTTTTTGAAAGGCCTCCAGAAGTTGTTGAGTACTGAATTAAATTTTAGTACAACTTTTCATCCTCAATCAAATGGGTAGTCAGAATGAACAATTAAGTCCTTGGAGGATATGTTATATGCTTGTTCACTAGATTACCAGGGAAGTTGGGACCAACATAATTCTTTGGTTGAATTTTCTTATAATAAAAGTTTTCATTACAGTATACAGATGGCTTAATTTGAGGCATTATATAGAAAGCGTTGTCGAACTCAAACTTTTTGGGATGAAGTAGGTGAAAGGTAACTGATGAGACTAGAATTGGTAGAAGAGATGGCAGAGAAAGTTCATCTGATTCATAAGCACATGGGAACATCTCAGAGTAGACAACAAATTTTTGCAGATAAATGGAGGAAGGATCTTTCTTTTGAGGTAGGTGATCATGTCTTTCTCAAAGTTTCTACATGGATAAGTGGGATGTGTTTTGGTAAGAAGGGAAAGTTGAGTCTGAGGTTAATTAGACCCTATAAAATCATGGAGAAAGTTGGATCGGTTACATACATAGTGGATTTACCTCCATGTTTATCCCAGGTACACAATGTTTTTCAAGCTTCAATGTTGAGAAAATATATGCCATATCCATCTCATGTTTTGACCAGTCCAGATTCTTGACCGTAGAGAGAAAGTTTTGCAGAATAAAGTAATTCACCAGGTAAAGGTTTTGTGGAAAAACCATATGGTTGAAGAGGCAACATGGGAATATGAAAATTCTATGAGGTATAAATACCCCCATTTATTTCATAAGTGAATAAAATTGCGAGGACACAATTTACAAAAGGGGGGAAGGATGCAACATCCCAAGAAAATAATGAATAATATATTTTCATATTTATTAATATTTTTGAATTAAATATTAGTTTTTCTCTAAATGGGATTATATATTCGATAGCGTACCCAATACACAATAACGAGTTTCTTTGAAATCTTACTTTGCACACTAATAATATAATATTATTATTTTAAATGGTAGTCAATGTCTAGCCGTTGTATTGGCGGAAATGAATAGAACTAACTACAATATGAATATAAATGTTTGTTAAAAGTTTTTACATATATCCAATAAAAGTTAGAGACTAAAAATTAGAAAAGAATTAGATTTTAAGCATAAATACTCTAATATACATTAAAAGGTGGATTTATCACCTTTTGATGGTGAACCCTCATTAAATCTAGTTTTGGTCACTGTTATACATTCTATTTGACTAAATAAAATTCTTATTTAGAATTGAGACACCAAAATTTACCTTGGGTAATTTTTTTATATTTTTTTGATAAAATTCATTTTTTAATGAATAGTAAAAAATACTATATTTTAATTCAAATATTCCTTTTAATATAATTTTTTTATGTGGTTAGATTATATTTTTAAATAGTTTTTAAGTTTAATTAGATTATATTTTTACCATTTAATCCAATGGTGGTCATTAGAATTAATTTCACTTTAAAATTGGACATAAACAAGTGTCAATCTTTTGATAGATACTGTTTCTTAAAAACACGCTATTTGTTTTGACAACGAGAATTAACATTAAATTAATTAATTCAACTTCTATGTTTTTAATTTTGTAAAAAATACCACATTTTTGAATTCAGAATATCAAATATATCTTAGACTTAATTTTTGATATTCTTCTGAAAAACATCAAGTTTTGATGAATAGTGAAACCACTAAGTAGTAGTTAAAAACTGACTTTTTCATTTAAATTAAATTTTACCGCTTCTATAAATTGAATTTAGAAAAAAAATACATGTTTGTTATTATTAAGTAAAATTTGGTTCAATAAGATGAAAATAATTAATTATTAATAATAACTTTTGACTTTTATTTACCGCGATTAAAGGTAAATAGGATAATTCATGGTAAAAAGAATATTATAATAATACAAAATTACCTTAAAACTTGTCATAACCTTATTGGAAGAGTCATGGCCGACTCTGGGAATCCTTGGGTTGATCTTGGGACCCCATGGAGTCACTTGGGAGTGATAATGACACTTTATATTATCTAATTTAAAGTAAACACAAAAATGACACAAACATATATCTTTTAGTAAAGTAATTTTTACATAGGGTTATATAATTTATCTATTCAACTATAAAAATTCTTTTGAAAGATAAAAATATTTCCTAAATCATGGTTTTTTTATAATTTTTAGACATCAAATAAATAAAATTATTTATGACACAAAAATGATGATGTGTTTAACTCATTAATAAATGATTTAAATAAATTTGATTATAAAGATAAAAATAATATCCAAAACCTATCCAATTTTTATTGGATGATTTTATTTATACTATGAGTCATATTATCTTAGACTTTAATAATTTTTGGATCTTTTTAAATAGAAGATATGTTTTTAAGAAAATAATTGTTTCAAACATTCATAAAGAGACCCTCCTCCCCCTTATAAAAATACCTCACTTCTAACTACTTCCTCACACCTCTCAAGCCTTGTGGCTCATACTTACTCTACCCAATTAAGCTCCCTACATACCTATCTTCAACGTAGAAGCCTTACCTTAGGAATAAGGAACTTCAAGAAGTCCTTTTGGTTCAAACAAAAGGGAGTCACCCAAATTTAAGGTAATAGATTCTCTTAAATTCATTTCTTTTATTTTACTTCTTCAACCCCCTAAAATATTTTTATTTCTTTCTTTTCTAAATTCAAAAATATCCTAAATATACTAGGATGTTTTTATGGTAAGTGTTCTAGCTACAATTACACACACCTCCAACTAATGGGTAAAGAACACAATGTTTCAGTGGATGGAAAACTAACGCCTCACTAAATGACGATTGTTCAATTATCTCCTACCACCTATCATGGTGGAAATTATGATAGAACTGTATTTATATATGATATATATTATGTTTATGTTTTTTATGATTCTTTATCTTCCATTTATATCATTCCTTTATTGTTTCCATTATGGGTAAACATGATAATTTCATTTGAGGAAGTGCAGACTACCACCCCCTCAAAGTGATATAACTCGTTAATGCCTTATGTGGGACGTAGAAAAGATGGAGTTAATGATATTATATATGATATTATACTGTAATTATAATATATCTATGTATCATTATGTCTTAATTCCATTAAAATAATAAATATAAATGAATGTAGTGTTTATGCGTACGTACAACTTACCGTCTCCATAAACAGTGCATTTCATTTCTTATCTCCAAATTTTATGTACTATTATATATACATACTTATAATGGATATAAATAATATAAATGATATATAATTTATGAATATAATTATAATGATAATGAATATTTGACCACATTAACAACTTGTAATTATAAGGTGTTCATTTTTGACTCAAGTACCAAATATCAACAAAACAACCGTTATTAACTTAAATGATTAAATAATGTTTATAACATGGTAATAAGTGATATTAAAGGAATAATAAATATAAAAATAGTTCTTAATCAAGTAGAAATTAACTTCAGTTTATTATTTAGAAGATTAAAGAAAGAACGGGTCAAGTGAGACACAAGGTAAGGGACTTTGTCTCAATCTCCTTTCATTGAGGCATATTTTGTTTTAATACATGACTTTCTTTTATATGTTGTATAATACCCTTTAAAATTTCCATTCATTAAAATGGAATCCTTTTCTATGAGGCGTTTTACTAAACAAAAAAAATAATGTTTCATTTTAACGTAATCGGTGACAACGACCTTTTTCCGCCGTTGTGAGTATTATTTGATCTATGGCTTCCTTAACAAGCCGTAATGTTTATAAAAGGAAAGTAAATACCATATAATCTTTTATGTATTTTTTATTGAAAATGGTTTTGATAATTGATTTTTTGTTATGTCAATATATTTAAATGATATATTGTGATTGATATGTGGAAATGTTATCTTTCAATTATGTTTATTTTATGTGTTATGAATTTGTTATGTTTCTTGGGCATTAATTACGTATACGGGTGGTTATGTGATAAACCTAGGTTGGGTGAGCCCGAGATAGCTCTCCAATTCATTGGGTAACATGATGGAGGTAAACATGAATTTTTCTACTAAGATATTTAATGAATATACTGTGATGGGTATTCCAAATATAACTTCCTACGTAGTTGTGATAGCTACAATGTAAGTATGATATGGATTCCACAAGTTACCTTTATGATTTATGTTTTCTATGTGTTATTCATAGATCTTATGATTTCATGAGGTATGTTAAAGATCTTATTCTATGTATGTAATGATGAACTAATGTTTTCATTCTTTGTTTTATAACCCTTACTGAGCTCTTTATGCCCATCCCATGTTTTGAAATGTTTTTTCAAAGGAATTAAAGAATAATAGGGTCAAGGATGGGATCAAGTAAATGTAATGCTGTCTAAAACTTGTAACTAGAC
Organism: Viscum album; assembly: GCA_963277665.1. Classification (NCBI taxonomy): domain Eukaryota; kingdom Viridiplantae; phylum Streptophyta; class Magnoliopsida; order Santalales; family Viscaceae; genus Viscum; species Viscum album. The sequence continues at coordinate 1,498,683,676 of OY728156.1, read as the reverse complement.
ATGATTACTTTTTTCAGGAGTTTTTATTTTGTGAAAAATGGGAACTAAGGAGAAGTTTCTATTTTGTAACTTTTGAGATGAAATGTAATAGTCATGGCCTAATTCTCTAAAACACTAAACCTGGAAAGATCCTCAATTTGAATTATTCATTTAATTCAAGATTATGTAATGTTTTAATGCTGGGTGCTTATAATAACTAGGAATTTGTCTCAAAGAAGGAACATTGAGACAACATTACTTTACTGATTTGGTAACTTTTGAACCACTAACCCCATGAAAGAGAGATCATAAATTGGATATGTAAATACATAAATATTTGAAGATAATAAACACATAATAAATTCATGTTAAGTATATAAAATAAAAAATAAAATATTGGTGAATAAGGAATAATTATCATATAAATAAGTGAGACTAGAAATCCCCTTACCACTTGACTAAATTTTGAATCATTATCCATATGAAAGAATAACATCAATTAAAACATTGAATGTCATAAAAAAAGAAAATCATGATATAAAATTTCATAGTGAAGTGTATACACAAAAAGAAAATAATAATATGTGAATATATAATATATCTCTCAAAAATAAATGTGATATGGGAAAACCATTAACTTATGTCTTCACTTTCTTCATTCATGTTTAAACCTCCTCTTCTTTGGGTAATTCGCTTTTGTTTGTACCAAAAGACTAACATGGTTTTGTTTCTACCCAAAGTGAGGAATATAGGTTGAGTGGAAGGAATTTGGGAGCTTAATTGAGAAGGTTTTGGATGATACAAATGTCTTGAGTGGTGTGAAAAAGTGAGGATGAGTGTATGCCTTCTATAGGTGGGGAAAAAGACACATTGGGTATTCTTGATAATATTTGAGTGCTACCATGTTTTAATTTTATACAAAGGGTTAAAAATAGACAATTATATATCCTTTTAGGTTTAATGGTCGAAATATTTCATGAAAATATTTTTTAAAAAGTGTATTGTTAATTAGACACCTTATTTTCGAGGAGTAGCCATTAATTAAGCTAGTTTTTTTCAATAATCACAATAAATGATTTAATTTAATTTCACTAATAATTTTTGTGAAAAAATATGTAGAACATATTGGAAATTATAAATTATGATGATTCAAAAATATTTAATAAATTTTTCCAAATTTAAATCAATAATGTTGTAGAAAATAATTTATAATTAATCCCACAGATGAAATGATATAACAAGTTTTCTAGGTGAAGATGTTCAAAAGTTTAAAATGTTTTTATATCAAATTTCGATTTAAATTGGTTTCAATGAACATTATTAGATTAATTTATATATAATTTATCTAATTATAATTTTAAACCAAATTAAAATAAAATTTATCAACATAAATAAATTAGATGAAAAAGTAGTATTGATTTAAAATAATGTATTTTTCACTATTCATCCAAAAATGACATTTTTCAAAAAATTCCCAAAAATTCACCATAAGGTAATTTTGACATTATGAAATAAAAATTGTATTTTTTTAATCATATTATTTTTCTAAAAGTCTCTAAATTAAAATTTTTTTGACAAAAGGATATATAAATCTGTTCATTTGAGCAAATAGTATTTTCAAACATATAAAGACATCACAAAACATTATATGTTTTATAATCGGTGTGTTTTATTTATATAAAAACATTATAAATAGTAATTTACAATTAGTTATTAATATTCATATTACAATGTTAAAGGGCTATGTTATAACTAACTCTTTTAAATAATTATAATAATAAAATTTGGTTTCATAGAAACTTAGTGTTTCATGTAACTCATGGTAAGTTGACGTTTCATGTAGCGATTGCTTAGCCTTGGGTATATTATAAATAATTTTTATCTCAGTGGCGTGTGTAACACAATCTATCAAGGAAATTAAATTTATTTTAAAAAAATTTTCATAAATACACGGTTTGTTACAATATTAACCTTTTCTCAAAATTTTTATTTTTAAATAAACAGGTAAAACAATGACTTATAGGATGATACCAAATTTACATGGAAGGATTCCATAAAACTGTTAAACTTGCCTATTATTTTTCATTCAACTTATACTATGATTTCCCACATTTAGGACACTGTAAAAGAATTTCGTATTCCATCATATATAGAACATATTCATTTGAATAGACATGTGTCTTAATGTACCAAAAACCCATATGGAATAATATTTCCCCCACATTATAATGTTAATCTAGAAGATTATTGTCTTCAAAATGTTTTAGCCACTATGTAAAACTCTTGTCACTCCTTACATTTTTTTCCTTAGAGTTAATCAATCAAAACACAATTGATAAAACTTTAAATTCCATACAAAATGGATACAATGGTTTTTCAACATCCACATATAGTCTCTCAATTATTAGTTCACTCAAATATGCATCCATTTTAGTATCATAAATCACTTCTTCAATTGGATCAGACTTATCATTTTGAAAATCATCATCATCCATAGATCCTGGATTCTACTTAGTTTCCCAATGCCAAATACAATGGCTATAACTCAAATTAAAACCATGAAAAAATAAAATTTCTCTGATTTATTTTCTTTTTATCTTTTTTGTTTTTAAAATATTCAATCATCGATAGAAAAATATGTTGTTGTTTGATAAACATCATTTAAAGAATTCCAAAAAATCATCAAATCCTTCATTATAATCGAAACTTGTTTACAATGTAGTAATCCATATTCAACACATTATTTTCTAAAAAAATATTATGGATTGATATTAAGTTATTGATATTTTGAAAAATAATTATAAATTTATTTTTATAAATAAAAAATAAAAAATACTATTTTTTATAAATAAATTGTGGAAACCATATTTGATAAAAAAAATTACCACTTTATAAAATTTAATTATTATTATTTAATAAAATAATGTATCATGGAATCAACCTGGTCATCTTAATATATATTTTCAATATTTTGTTTTCAAACTACATTTTACACTATACCTTCAAAAATCTCATACACAATATAGAGAAAAAAACCGCAGCTACACATTAATTATTAAATTAACATTATTTATAATATGAATTCATCAAATAATCACTTAATCAATAATTAATACAAAAAAAATAATTTATAATCTAAATCAAACCTCATATACATGAATAATCAAAACTAAAAATTTAAATAAAAAATAGATAATAAATATTTGCGGCATTAGTGATCTTTCAATAAAATAATTGTAAAAAAAAATTAATTATTTAAACCCCACAATAGATGCATGTAAAATAAAAACAATAAAAAACAAAATTATATACCATAAGAGGTATGAATTTAAAGTTCACGACAATGTAAATATGACGTAGGGGGAGTGAATGTGGAAACATGCGGTATGTGGGGGTGGATGATATTGGTAAGGCTAAATGAATGAGATTTAAGTCCTCTAGATCAATGAATGAAGTGATAGGGTTCCATGCTTGATAGGAATGACATTGCTATTTTAGGAAATAATTAACACAAAATGAGTTCATCTAATGTTTTATAAAAATTTTAAAGTTTTATCACATCAGTTATTTAATAAAATATGTGAAAAAACCATTTATGACATCAGTTATCTAATAACTTATGTGATAAATTACATTTTAGAAAATGGTAATTATACAACTAATGTTAAAAAGAAACACAACATGTTTTTTTAAATTGTTTATTTAATAGTTATCATGATAAATGCATCACCATAATTTTTTATACTAGTCTTGGTTTTGATTATATGATGCATGCTTTGAACTAAATGGTCACTTTTAAACTAAAAACCCACACTTTGTGTTATATTGGAAAAATCATGTGTTTGATGCACATGTTTTCAATTCCTACATGTCAAAAAGGACATCTGGATTATTTTTATAAAATATCAAGACAATATATGTGTGTTTTCTATGTTTTGAGTGAGTGGTGCACGTTTCAACTAAAATGACTTTTTTAAACTGAAAAGACACACCAGGACACCTACCGGGGTCACCATGTTTCAGATTAATGTGTGTTTGATTCCAATATTTACAAAATGATGAATTGATTATTTTCCATAAACATCATTACAATCTGAGAGTTTTTTCTATTCTTTAAGGAAATAAACATATTTTTATCTGAAATAACATTTTTAAACTGAAAAAATGTTCGTTGAGTCAAAATTAACACACTTTGTATTAGACCGACATGTGGTTGATTCCTATATGTCAAAAATGATATATATATATATATATATATTTTACTAGTGTATCAAGACCATCCATGTGTGTTTTATAAATATTCATTGAGTGACCAACATTTTTAACAAAAATGTCACTTTTAAACTGAAGACACACACTTCGAGACTTAATGAGGGAACATTGTGTTAGATTGACATGCGAATGATTTATTTATGTCAAAAATGATTTATTGATTATTTTTATAAATCATAATGAAAACAAAATTTTGTTTTCTCATTTTTTAGTGAGTGTGTATATTTTGAACTAAAATTACACTTTTAATCAAAATCAAAATCATTAAATCATATCAACCATACCATGTTTTTGAATACAAATCAGATGGTCTATATGAAAATAAATGATTTAGTGATCATTTTGTTGATGTATCATGATAATTAGTTCACTTTAGTTTTATTATGAGTATGTGAAATATGTTTTGAACTGAAATGTCAGTTTTCAATAAAAAAACGCACTTCCAATCATATTGATTACACTATATGTAATATTAAAATGTGCTTAATTTTGACACATAAAAATGAATTTTGGATAAATTTTCTAATTTATCTAGACAATCTGAGTATGTTTTCTCTATTTTTAGTGAGTGAAACATGTTTTGAATTAAAAAGGTACTTTTAAAATAAAATCACATACTTTTTATCATACTAGGATGATCATGTGTACAATAATGACATATGGATTAGTGTCCTAAATTATCATGACAATATAATGGGTTTTTATTGGTTTTGGGTATGTGATAAATGTTTTAAACTAAATGGTTAATTTTTTTAAAAAAATATCACATTGAGTTATACCTATCATATAATGTGACAAATTAATATTTTTCCAATTCCCATTAGTAAAAAATATCTTATTGATAATTTAATAATAATTTCAAGCTAATCCATGTTTGTTTTCTCTATTTTTTGTGAGTGAAACACATTTTCAACTATAATGTAATTTTGAAATAGAAAACACTCACTTCGACACATACCAATTACATTATGTGTTAGATTAATATGTAGTTTATTACTACATTTAAAAAATTATGTACGAACCATTTTCATAAAATATCATGAAAATATAAGTGTTTTTATCTCTTTTAGTGAGTAACACATGTTTTTAACATAAATATCATTTTTAAACATAAAACACGCAATTAGAGTGTACTTAGGACCATAATGTGTTAGATTAATGTGTGGTTGATTCCTGCATTTAAAAAATGATGTATGTATAATTTTACTAAAGTATCAAGACTATTAGAGTGTTTTTTAAGTTCGGAGTGAGTGTAACATGATTAAATCTAAAATGTCACTTTTAACATAAATCAAGAAATCAGAGTCATACAGAGCACACCATGTGTAATATTGAAATGTGGTTGATTCCTAAATGTCAAAAAATATTGTTAGATTGTTTTATTAAATAATAATGACAATCAATGTGGGTTTTATTGAGTTTTAAGTAGTGACATGGGTTTTAAACTAAAATTTCAATTTTAAATAAAATCATGCACATTCAGTCACACTAACCACATTATGTGTCAGATTGATTTTTGAATGATTTATACACATAAATGTTATTTATGAATCATTTCACTAAATTATAGTTATAAACAGAGTTCATTTTCTTTATATTGAGTATGTGACATTTGTTTCCAACTCAAACGTTAGTTTTAAATAAAAATACACACTTTAACTCATACATCACACATCATGTGTTAGCCTAAAATATAGTTGATTAATACACATAAAAATGAAAATGAATCCTTTTTCTATTGTATCAAGGAAATCCTAATGATTTTTATTTATTTTTAGTGACCAATGAATATTTTTAACAAAAATGTTCTTTTTAAACTAAAAATATGAACTTTTCAAGATATGAGGTATAATTTTCATCCAATAGACGTGTGGTTGATTCCTAAATGTAAAAAATGACATGACGACTTATTTTCCAAAATTTAATGAAAATATAAAGAATATTTTATCATTTTTGAGTCTGTTAGACATGTTTTGATCTAAATGGATTGTTTTAAAAAATAAATGGGTACTTTGAGTTTTATTGAGTAAACCTTGTGTTGAATTAACTAGTAGTCAATTCCAACTTGTTAAAAATAAAAAATAGATCATTTTACAAAAATATAACGATAATAAAAGTGTTATTTCTCTATTTTCAAAGAGTGAAACATGTTTTTAACTAAAATATCATTTCTAAATAAAAAACATGCACATCGAGTTATTCTGGACACACCATATGCCATATTAACATATGTTGAATTACTAAAAAACAAATATTATATATGGATAATGTTTTTAAAATATCATGATAACCCTATTGTTTTTTCATTATTTGAAGTGAAAATCACAAAATTTTTAAATAAAATGTCATATTTACTGAAAACATGCACGTCGAGTTAGACTGGGTACACTATGTGTTAGATGGATATGGGGTCAATTCCTATATGTAAAAAATAATGTATACCTCATTTCCCTAAAATATGAATACTATTCTAGTTTATAACCTAGACTCCAGTTGCCCATAGCTGGTGTAATGTGCTTGACATGGATTCCACTAAATAGTGACCCAAGTCTAGTTGGAAAAATGGCATCAAGCACATCTTTCCAAATGATAGAGGATTCTAACTAACATTAAAGGACTATGTTTTCCCATGGGGAGACTATGACCTCATCACCAAAGTGTAACACAACAAAAAAAATGACAAAATTAGAAGAAGTATTAAATGACCATACAATAGGTACATAAAAAAGATATTAATATATAACAAATAAATAATTAAATTTATATAAACACTGATTATACTAGTCATGTGTCTAGGAAAGCCTCCAAGATAAGTAAAAAATAGTACATTAAGTTACATTTACTAAAATACCACAAGGCTGAAAGGTTATATCTATGAATATCATCATGATCCTTAACTCAATCTCGCAAGCCCCTTCTCATAAGCATGGATCAAAACCAAGCATCAATGGGAACTTTCCTTGGTCCCTACCTACATCCAAAAAGTCTTTTATAATACTAAATTACATCTCGAAAAGGGTGTGAGATATAATATATGAAGATAACAAACCTATAATATATACAATTCATTCTATCCAATATGACATTCTAAACAATGTAAAAGTAAATAGGTAAGTAGTAAAAGAATCTATAGTACACATAGAATATATACTACTAAGAAATAGGTACTAAATAACTTCTCAAGTCTCCCCCAAAACATGTGTTAGCTCATATACAATGCAGCTACACTATAAACAGAGAGTAGCACCACAACCTCATTATATAAAACACAAGCCCAAAACTTCCAAGAGTGAGCCATTCAACCAATACAAACATTTTTATCATGGTTTTTCCATATAATCAATGATTCAAAATAAGAAGGGATGGGTCCAAGGTGTTTAAGACCAAGGAATCCGCACAGAGTCCATAAAGAGTCTTGAAAACTCGGTTAGGCACAAGTTACACTCCCAGAAGCATGCCAACCAATCATGTCCTACATGAGTTGAAGAAAGATGAATCCAATGGGTAAAAAGACTCATGGAATCCCAAAAAATCAAGTCCTAGGGACTATACTCAATATAAAAGATCCACTAATTTGTTCAACATCCATGGAACATCATCCAAGGAATATAATAAAACATTAAGCATTTCATTCCATCAATCAATTCATACCATATGAGTCTACCCACTGATATAACTATTCACATTCAATACCATTTCATGAGTATACACACCCATGTATCATAATTTATATTAAAATGAAACCAATTATTATACCCATTCATTGTTGAAAATTAATATTTAGATGTCTCACAAGAGTTTACCCACTCATTTCCACATTTTCTAAATATTACATTTATGAAAATAATGTTCAATATAAACTATTTAATCAAAAATCACATGAAATGGATTGAAAAGAATCTATTAACTCTCAATTAAACTAAATTTAATTATGATTAGGATTTCTACAACTATAAAATTATGATAATTTACCAATTGGGTGGTTCAACCAAGGTATAACATTGTAAATTGACTAGGTGCTCCCCATGGTTGGCCATGGTTGGGGAAACAAAACCCAACTCAACTTCACAGAACATAACAAAATTTATAACTGGTACTATTCCATTTAATTCAATTAAGAAAATTTGTTCTAGGGACAATTTAGAAATCCTGACGGGAGGCACAATTAAATCTAGGTCTATATAACACCAATACTAATGGGAATAATTTAGACCACCTATTGTAGTTTGATAGTAGAGTGCTCGCCTAGTATGAACTCCTAATTTGACTCAGATCAAGCGAAAAATAAATATTAGACAAATATATTAAAACTAGAGAAAATAATATTGCACCTAAATAGTATTGTAGATAAGAATAATAATAATGGACAGATAAAAAGGAATTGAGTACTCACCGATGTAGATCCAATGAGACATTCGGTGCTCAAATCAGAGATTGGACAGACGAGCAAGATCAAAACCACGAACAACCACCTAAGGGGAGAATCATAAGCTCAATGGTGCTATCCAATGTAGAAACATAAACATAGACTAAAATAGAAATTAATTTAAATTAAAACTACTAAATTACACAAAAAAGGATTCGTATGGTTTGATCTCATGGTTTGAAAAACCATGTGCCAACTATGAATTGTCCACTCTTGGAAAATGGAATCCTCATGGTTTAACCACAAGGTCTGACTGACCATGTGTAATCCCTGAAAACTTCCACTATCTATATTATAGACAATGATGCATAGCCATGCACTCCAATTCACATGGATTAGCCTAACAATGTGGCATCCTACTACTTTCTTCCCATGACTCACATAGGTTTTCAGATCATGCGGTCTGCCCACATGGTTTTTACTAACTATACAAAAGGTTATTTTACCCCCCTAAACATGGGTTTCAGTCTCCAAAAAATCCCCAAACAACCCTAATACCTCCATTTTTATAATGTGAATTCACATAATGATATATCTAAGAATTCAAACATAAAATTAAGGGCTCTTTACTTCATATGAAATCCTAGGTTATTATAATCACCCCCCTTAAATCAAATTGTCCCTAAATTTTCCCCACTAATGTTGTCAATAATCATTAGGGAGATACTATGACCACTGAGAATGTACTTTTTCCTCCTCCTCTCAAGTCTCATCCAATAAATTTAATTAATAAAATAGAACCTTCACTAGAGGAATTGACTGGACTCAGAGAACCTTCATATTTATGTCAATGATACGAATAGGATAGTTGACAAAGGATGCATCGACCTGTTGATCAACCTCATCAAGCTAAAAATCATGAGATGAGTTTGAATGATAACGAAATAGCTGAGATACATGGAAGACGTCATACATGGCTTGATACCTCTGAGGTATATGTAATCGATATCCTACTGACCTAAATCTCTTTATAATCTCAAACCACCTGACATATTGTGGTGAAATCTAACCCTATCTCCTAATACATCTATGTCACAACCTTAGTGAATGATGTATCAAAACCCAATCCCAGACCTCAAAATCTATATTTCTTCTGTGGATATTGGTGTATGTTTTTTTGTTAAGACAATGTAATATCCATCCATCAATGAATTAGATAGATCTTCTCAGATGACTCCAAAAAAAGATATGGTCCCAGTAAATCTTCTTCACCTACCTCTAACCAACATACGGGTGTTTGAAATTTCTTATAGTAAAAATCCTCATTAGTGACCATATATATCATCTCTTAATAAATATTTTATGTAGAAAAAATCAACCATAAGAATATTATTCTCTAAATAGCCCCCAAAATCCTAGACATATGCTCATAGTATTTCCTCAAGAACTTGTATCATACACTCTAACTAACCATCAGTCAGAGGGTGGTATTCTATGATGAGAAGAACCAATTTACCAATGGCACACTGCAAACTATTCTAGAAATGAGACATAAATCAGGAATCCCTATATGAAATGTAGTGCTCAGGATCTTGTGGGGTCATGTTATCATACGGATATATAACCTCGCAAGATCAAAAGCACTAATGGATTTATTGATTGATAAGAAATGTGAATCCTTTGAGATCATATCAATAAAAAACAAAAAAACAGCATTACCTTGAAGAGACTTCCGTAAAATGGTTATGAAATCAATCACAACATCATCCCATTTCCACTTGAAAATAAATAACTACTGTAAAAGGAAAATTGGTCGCTGATGTTTCACCTTCACCTACCAGTAGGTGGAACACCTCACCACAATAAAAGAAACCTCTCTTTTCATACCAGTCCACCAATAATGATGGCATAAGTCACAATACATCTTGGAAAATCTTGGATAAACTGTCCTTGCTAAGGAATGAATGTCTCACAACATCTCTTCACACATGTATACTGAAACACATACATGACCATGAAAATAGAGAATATCTTCCTCTCCCATAGTCATACTAGGAGGAGGGTACTCACCTTACAAACTCTCCTATAGGACTGGGTCCTCAGAATCTGATAGCTTCCATATACACTGTCTATCTAGTTGGAAAGAGGTCATAGTTACAGATGAAAGATAAGTCTTCTCTTGACTATCCTACACCACCAAGTGAATCTCATATAAAAAAATCCATATACTACCACACTCTAATGGCCAAATGAACTACCTATATCCAAGTCCTCTTTCACAGTGCCTTAACCTCACAATTTTCTTTACCTGGTGTGTAGGATAGCTCAAAGTAAAAGTACTATAGGTATTCAACCCATTTCACTGTCTTAGATATAAATAAAATTGTGTAAATATGTATTTGATGTTTTTTCATTTGTGTACACCAAAAAAACACTCTCCCAGTAATTAGTGTCTCTACTAGCATAAATCAGGAACAACTTCAACTAACTCAAGATCATGTGTAAGGTAATTCCTCTCATGAGACTTTTACTACCAAGACTTGTACACCACAACTCTATCCCCCTAAATCATCATAGCTCCAAGCTTGATAGTTGGTGCATTAAAATATACCATTTAGCTCCTACCCTGCTCTAGTAGTACCAAGACTAGTGCTGAAGTAAATCACCCTTTCAGCTCTTTAAAGGCTATCTTGTAGGTATATGATCATAAAAACATTAAACCCTTATTATTCAAGCTCATCAGTGGAACTAATAAGTATGATAATTCTATTATGAAATTCATGTAGTAATAAGCCTTCCCCATGAAACTATATATGTACAAAATTTTGGGGCTACTCAGAGTAAATTACAACTCTCACCTTATCTTTTTCAGATGAGCGTCATGTATCTGAGATGATGTGATCCAAGAAGTGAATTTGATCCATCCAGAAGTAGAACATTGTGATATTTTCATATAACCGATGATATTATAGTGAATCTGAAATGATATCAATATGTTTGTCATTTTCACATTGACTATGAGAAAACACAATGATATCATCCCAAAAAAACCACAAATGAATTCAGATAAGGGTGGAACACTCGGTTCATCAACATGAGGAATGAAGCTGGTGTATTAGTGAGACCGAATGACATAACAATATACTTGAATAGACAATACATGATATATAATGATTCAAGAATTATTTATATAGGTCAAACACATTCGTAGTGATATCTGACCAGCAAATCAATTTTTTGTTATTAGTCAATCTCCTAAAAGTTTATCAAATAGGTCATCTATCCATGGAAGGGGATATTGGTTCTTAACCACCATCCAATTCAATTTTAGGTAATCCAAACATAGTCTGACAATTCCATCTGCACTTGTCACAAAAAAGGACCAGAGAACCCCATAGATAAGTAATGGGTTGAATAAACCCATTTGACTCCAAATCCATTACCTATCTATTGAGAACCTGCTACTCTGTCATGGCCATCCTTTAAGGGAGAATGGATATCAGTGCAGTGTAACGACCCGCCCCCTAGGGCCTGTGCCATGACTGCCCCAATCCAATATTCCATAGACCAGGGGTTGGAATGTAGCACTAGAAAGGCCTATCCTTAAAATGGAAGGCATTTTCTTTAAACATGTACACACAAAAACTAGGTACACGACAAAGTAAAACCACAAAGTAGAACTGGTGATAGTAAAAGTGCGAACCGAAAGTAAAATTGGCCAGTATACAAACCCAACTGAAAATATTGTACCAAAAGGAAAAAAATATCAATAGTTCATCTGCCAAGTATCCTACCTAAAGGGTATGAAAATATTGTCTCTACGGATCTCCGCGTTAACTGGTCACCTCCGTGCATCACCTAGTACTGCCTTCCTAACATCAGTCAAAGTTTTCTGTCGTCTGCACTAGATTAAAAAAGGTGCAGGTGAATCCCGTGTAGGGGTGAGAATAAAAGTACCTAGTATGGATCCTGAGACCCCTGAATGTATCTCAGAATTACACAAAGAAAAACCACAATGCATGATCTCTATCAAAAAGTAAAAATTAAAAGTCTCATCTCAAACTAGGTAGGAAACATAAAGAACATGAATAAAGATGACTTGTCATAATGCTTGATCATCTTATTTTGTCAAGAGTATTTTGCTTCTAAACGACACAAGGTCTCTAGGTGCTGACCCACAATGGATCGCAAGGTGCGGAACCATAGAAGATCTCTAGCTGTTGACCCACTCATAGGATCGCTTGGTGCAAACCCACTCAGAGGATAGCTAGGCGCTGAACAACAGAGGATCGCGGGGTGCAGATCCAAAGGGGATATCTTGGTCCAAACCCATATAGGATCTCTAGTTGAAGAACCACTCAGATGATCTCAAGATAATGACCCACTCAGAGGATATCTAGCTACTGACCCACTCATATGACCACAATTCTTTATTCACGTTACAACCAGCCACTAGATTCCTACACTTAGCACGCTTGATTTCGGGAGGATCCACTCCTATAGAAATTAGTCATACATAAACCACCAAAAAGTCCCATGATGATGTAACTCAAATAAAAACAATATCATAAGGGTTTGAATGCAATAGACAAAGTGTCAATCGGATGCTCGGTCTGTTAGTTATATGAATTTTATTGCCAAGGTCCCAGTTGTATTCGAGTCCGATCAAACCTGGCCGGAATCCATTTTTCTCCAAAACCAATATGAGTATCTCAAAAAGACCACTTCTTCCTTATGGTTTCAGCACTGTAGAAGGTTTGTCAGACGAACTTCTATTTTAGAAGATACACCCCTCCAAGAGAAACTGGGCCTAAAAGGGTCTAGGTCTGGTCCGACCCAGTCGGACTGACCCGGCTCAGTCCATTGGGCTTGGCATGAACTGGCTAGGCCCCACTTAGTCCTACCCACAGGGCTTGGCCCCAGAACCGGCTGGACCGCGATCTTTGACAACGGGGCATAGGCTCGGCCCTCTCGGCAGTAGAACTAGCTCGACCCACCTGGCGGGGCACGACCCACTAGGCCATTAGACTAGCTTGGCCCGCTGGCTGGGCACAATACACCAATAGGGAACGGGTTTCCACTCCCCTCACAAATGGACTAATTCTATTTGGATCCTCCATCAGCGGTGCCAGTTGGAATCGTTGCACCAGACCAGTTCACCCTCTACCATGGCTTGGAGCCACGTCCCTCCTCTATGGCTCGGAGTCATGAACCACCTTCACGGCATGCTGTAGGGGAACACCACAAACATAAATGCATCCAGTGATGCATAACAACCCCCTTTATCCACCGTGGCGCCTTCGAGCACTTCCACCTCCTCGTGGATGGTGATGGGCGGCCGCCACCACCGGTCCCCAGCGCCACCGCACTAATGGTGCTGCACCAGCGAAACTACCACGGGCCATCGATGAAGTTTTGATGGTCTGATTTCATTCTTTTCTATGGATACGGGCCATCTAGGATGCTACCTATACTGCATGAACCTCATTTTATCCTTCCCTCCCTATTGCTCGGTCACCCACGAAGAACGCAACCAAACCAAGAATGGTGGAGGGTCTAAGACTTGTTCGGTTTGGCCCGCACCCTCCGCGTTAATGTTATAAAAAGGGAAGCGTTGAAACATCATCCAGAGAAGATGAATTCATAAAAATATTAGAAATAAAACAAGACAAACCCCTTCCTAGAACTCATTGGAAGATGATGTGGATGAGAAAGAAGGGTCCACATTCAAATATGTTCTTCGGCATTCATTCTTTCCTCATTCTCCATTGGAGTAGTTTCCACTAGAATTCTATCAGAGCTTCCTCACATCGATCCCCAAAACCCATTCAATAGGTTTTTTTATATATGAAAAGGAACCACCCACGTTTCATATTATAAACGCAGTTCATTAATGAACCACAATTAATGTTCCATTAATTCAACTAATGTCGTTGTTACGCAACCCAAGGGTGGTGTAATTAAATGACTCCTATTTGAGAAAGAAATTACACCACAGTCCCACTATCTACCAGTCAACAGTGATAGGTTAGTAAAATAACTCATGAAGTTATTTTATTAATATTTTTTTGTAATGTCCAAACATTAAATTTTTTGTCCAACCCTTCCCGGTATATGTTAATCATTGCCTAAGCGAATCCCGAAAATAATAATTAAACATTTTTCGTGTATTTTTAATCTGGGAATCAGGTCAAAAGATGGAAATCACTGTTTTCACGTATACTGAACATACCATGAAATTTTTTCCAAATTCCATTCTGATCTCTCAGGCCCTCAGAATCACCTGCCGTCAATTTTCACAAACTCTTAATAATCCAAAATAATTTAAATAAAATTATATAGAAATTATGGGTATTTACATCCTCCCCACCTCAGGGATTTACATCCCTGAAAGCCACAAAAAAATCTAGAGAAAAAAATGCAGGTACTGAGAACGTATCTGAGCCTCCTGCTCCCATGTACTCTCTTGGAGGTTCCCTTGATGTCTCTGAACTCGCACAAGAGGAATCAAATACCCACAAAGGAACCTCTCCTGTCGATACTCTATCTCCACTGGGAAGTCCACAAATGTCACCCCATCATCAATGTATAGATCACCCTAGTCGATAACGTGTGATGGATCATGCACATATCTCCTCAGCTCTGACACATGGAAACAATTATGCACTAGATGCATATATGGGGGAATATGTAGGGTGATATGCCACCTCTCCAACTCTTCTAAAAATCTGGAATGATACGATGAACCTAGAAGATAGTTTTCATCCCCAACCAATTATACACAATCCTGATCAAGGCGAGACCCATAGGAAGACATGGTCTCCCTCCTCGAAATCCAAGTGTCTCTGTCTTTTTCTGGCATAAGAATTAATCCTACTTTTTATAGTCTTCATCCACTCCTAGATAAACTAAACCTTCTCAGTGGTAGCTCGTACCGGCTCTAGACCCATAAGTGCTGACTCCCCTAGGTCTGTCCAGTATAGAGGGGATCTGTAAGGTCACCCATACAAGGCCTCAAACAGCACCGTGCCAATGGTGGAGTGATATATATTTTTGTATACGAACTCCACCAGTGTTAGGTGGTCCTCCCAACAATGACCAAAATTAGGTACACAAGAACGAAGCATATCCTTAAGGGTATGTACGTTCCGCTCCGTCTGACCATCTATCTGAGGATGAAAGGTGGCACTCAAGAATAGATGAGTCCCAAATGCCTCCTATAATACATTCCACAAATGGGATGTCAAATTAGGATAAAGATCTAAGATGATAGATGATGGAACCCTGTGAATCCTTAAAATCTCCGATATGTAGAGGCATCCAAATCCCTCTGCTGATCCCTGATCTCGAATGGGTAGGAAGTGGGACAACATAGTGAGTTGGTCAATTATCACCCATATGGAATCATGGCTCCGGGAAGTACATGGTATCCCTTCCATGAAGTCCATTTAGATACCATCCCACTTCCTTTCTGGAACCCCTAGTAGTTGTGAAAAGCATGCTAGAACCTGATCCTCGGCCTTCACTTGCTGAAAAGCAAGACATTGTGAAATGAACTCCACCACTGATTTCTTTATCCCTGGACACCAGTACTGATGGAGGATTTCCTGGTACATCTTCTTCACAATAGGATGTACCTCCAAAGTTTATGTGTGGAAATACCTCAACACCTCCTCTCGTAGCTTCACTAGTACTGTGGTGCGTCCTCTGAAAAGGATGGTACACTCCCCACCTTCAGAAAATTCTTCCAGAGCCCGTCCTAAGGATATTTAAGCACATCAGGCCTCACAGTTAACATCCCCATGTTGTTCCTACCTAACTCACTGATAGAGTGGGGGAGTCACTGTCATAGACTAGAGGTAAACTGCTCTATTACTATCCATGATGGATATCTGCAATGCGGTTAGATACTTTGTCGCCTAACTCAACAACTGTAGTCCAGAACTCTTTCTGATTGCATTTTACACTACATTTACCTTCATAGGAGTGTAGACTATCTTAAATTCATGGTCCTAGAGGAACTCTAGCAATCGCTGATATCTCAGATTCTGGTCCTTCCAAGAGAAGATATACCTGAGAATCTTGTGATCAGAGTAGAGAGTAAAATTTTCACCCATCAAGTAGTGTTTCCACATTTTCAATGCAAAGATCACTACTGAAAACTCCAGGCCATGGGTCACTTAGTTATTATCATGTTTCCTTAGCTACCGTGAGCTGTAGGTGATCACTTCTTTCTCCTAAGTTAGGACACACCCCTGTCCAATCCTTGATGCTTCATAGTAGACTACATACCCAATTCCTACTTCTGATAGCTTTAATATGGGGGAACTCGTTAGCCTCTTCCTCAGCACTTGGAAAATCCGATGGTATATCTCTTACCAAACTAAGGGTTTCCCCTTCTATGTCAAAGGTTAAGTGAGTTTTCTACTCTAGAAATGTCAGGTGAAATTTTTTGGTAGTACCCAGCTAATCTCTGAAAACTATGCACCTCTGTCATACACTTGGGTGGCTCTGAAGCAAGAACTGCTTCTATCTTTTCCGGATCCACAAAAACTCCAGCCTCTTAGATAATGTGCCCCAGAAAGTGGACTTGTTGTATCCAGAACATGCAATTCAAGAGCTTTCTATAAATATAGTTCTCTCAGAGTGTATCAAGAACTATATATAGATGTGTGGCATGGTCCTTCTCCATTACTGAGTATACCAAGATGTCATCAATGAAGACCACCAATAATTGATCGAGGTAACGCTGGGAGATCTTGTTCATGAGTCCCATGAACACTACTGGGGCATTCGTTATACCAAAAGGATTTACCAAGAACTTGTAGTGGCCATACTGAGATATGAAGGATGACTTTGGTACATTCTCATCTCGTACACTGAGCTGAAGATAGCCTGATCTAAGGTCTATCTTTGAAAACCACTGTGCTCCCTTCAGCTAGTCGAAGAGATCATAAATCCTTGGTAGAGGATACTTGTACTTTATGGTCATAAAATTTTAGGACTGACCGTCTTCGCAAAGCCTCAAAGTTCTATCTGCCTTCTTGGAGAAAAAAATTGGGGCTTCCCTTAGTGAAACACTAGGCCTTATGAACCCATTTCTCTACAAGTCCTCAAACTATACCCTCAACTCACAAACCTCTATGAGATCTATATGATATACTGGTGTAGATTTTGGTGTCGTCTCATGGTACATGTCACTGTATAAGTCTACCTCTCTATGAGGAGGTAGTCCTAGAACATCATCAGGAAAGACATCAACATACTAGGCCATAACTGCGGGAAAACTTGAAATCCTCTCATCAACTACTCCAAGGTTAAGGATAGCCAACTGAGGAGTGATCCGCTGTTACCTCATCCCAAAAAGTCATTCCTTTGCTGCAAAGGTTCCGTTCTCATTGGTGAAGGAAAACCTAGTCCCATACTTGTGGACACACTGCACTTTTCCCCTAAAATAGTCGATCTGAACATTGAATGTGGATAGCCAGTCCATACCAGGATTATATCATTAGGCCTTGACGCTGCTACTAGGAGATCCCAACCAAATCTCTCTCCTCCTATAGTAAGCTCACACTATTGGAACTAGTGCATAATCATCAAATACTCTCCCGTAGGAGTCTCTAAATGTAAAGATCGATCCAAAGGCTCCACCAGAACCTATGAGATCTGAATGAGATCTATTGAAATAAAAGAGTGATTGAAACATGTGTCTATAAGAACTACAAATAGGATATAGTAGACATAGATCATACCTAAAATCATCTCCGACGCACCGTGGTCATAAGCTTTAGTTTCCTAAAGTTAAGTTCGTCCTTGTCCACCTACTCTTTTTGGTCAGGGTAGACCACCTGTGGGTTGTAGTAGTAGAACCTGAAATATCCGCCCACCACCTACTACATGACCAGATCCTCTTCCACATTCACCACCCTGCATAGCTCCTTGATCAAACTTCTATCACTGTCTCGGTGGTCCCTCAACCATCTTCTGATCATCCACATAGGGAGTTGGAAAATCGTGATCCATGTTCCCTTGTCGGCCGCAAGAGTAACATACTCTAGTCCTTATATGACTTCCTCTGCCTTGTGAGCTCTGCACCTTTAACCCTACATCATGGGGTCATCTTCTGGAAGGTCTTCCCCGTTAGGGCCTCTACATTATCTGCCTACTGCTAGCTGGAGATGACTCGACTACCTTTAATCTCGTGGTGATTCTCACAGTCGGTACTTGCTCATCTATGAATCCCTCCACCAAAAGTTCTCACTTTAGCACCCCAGCCTACATCAGGATGTTGAGTGATATCATCGATTCTATGATCTCCCATTAAAGATCCTACTCAAAGGTTCAGGCCCTGAAGAATGGGTCTCATACCATGTTGGTGGAGTAGCGTGATAGGTTAGTGAATCTTGCTGAGTATGGGGCCACTGATAGGATATCTTGCTATTAGTATAGTAGCTCCTGAATACGCACTGAGCCTAATGTCACTGGTAAGAACACCGCCCTGAAAGGGCTCTCGAAGTCCAACCATGAGAGTGTCAACTCCTTGTGTGTCTAGAGCATCAGGCCCCACTATCTCCTTACTGTTCCCTGGAAAAGTATAGAAGCAAGGGTCCCCATCTGGTATACTGCAGTCTTGACCAAACGAAAACCCCATACCACACACTCCAGCCCGTCCTTAGCTGCCTGAGGATCCATCTCATCTCAAAACCTTGGAGGCCTCTTCCAATGGAACTCATGTAAAATTCTCAGTCGGTGTGCATGGTCTACTAGTGTGGATGGTGGCATCTTCTTCCATAATGGTAGTGGTGCTACTGATATACCACTCGATGGTACCATAACCTTAAGAGGGCCCTACATCGAAGCCTCATTACACGGTGGTCCGTCGTTGTGATATCTATCAAGAATACTGGTTGGTTGTCTATGTAGCGGTATATTGTAAAGATATAGTTGCACCACTATCAATAAGTTATACCCAGTGAGCTAACTCAAATATATCAAAAGAAAGACAAAAGTTTCAAAACACACATAAATAGTGGTTTTGTGCACCGAGTTAGAAATTAGAATTCAGGGACCTCATGTATGGATAAGTCAGCCACCACACCAACACTAGACTCCCCGAAAAGACACCCAAACACATGAAATGTAACAGTATTAATTCATTGAAAACATAGAAAGTTAGTTCTTTCGGTAGAACCGACTCCTCGGATACCACTTTATCACAACCGATCTCCCAGGGCCCGTGTTGTGACTACCCCAATCCCACCTTCCATAGGCTAGGGATTGGAAACTGGCACTAGAAATGACTATCCCTTAAAAGGAAAGATATTTCCTTTACACCTGCACACACAAAAACTAGGTATAGAACAAAACAAAATGAAAATGTAGTTTTGATGATAGTAAAAGTGTGAACCAAAAGTAAAATGGGCCAGTATACAAAATCAAATAAAAAGAGAGTACAACCAAAAGAAAAAATAGCTACTGAGGTCTTCCACCAAGGATCCAACCTAAACTGTAGGTACATTTCATCACTATGGCTCTTCGCGTCAACCGATCACCTCCGTTCACCATCTAGTCATGGCTCCCTAACCTCGGTCAAAGCTGACCGTCATATACACAAGACACAAAAATGTGTGGGTGAAGACCATACATGGGTGAGTATAACAATACCCAATAGGGACCCCGAGACCCTCAATGGTCTCCCAGAATTACACAATGGAAAAACCACAAAGAATGATCTCAATCACAAAGTAAAAATTAAATGTCTCAGCTCAAACTATGTATACAACTTAAAGAACATGACTAAAGATGGTTTTTTTATAAATCTATATCATCTAATTCTGTTGAGAGGATTTTTCTACAAGAGCTCACAAGGTCTCTGGGTGCTGAACCATAGAGGATCGTAAGGTGCTGACCCATAGAGGATCGGTACGTGATGACCCACAGAGGATAACTATGTGTCGAACAACTTAGAGGATCTCTAAGTGTAGACCCATTAAGAGGATCACTAAGTGTAGACCCAAAGAGGATTACTAGGTGAAGACCCACAAAGGATCTCTAGGTGCTGACCCACAGAGGATCACTAGGTGCTGACCCCCTCATAGGATTTCTAGATGCTGACCCACATAGGGGTTCACTAGATACTAGCCCACTAAGAGGATCACTATTCTTTCTTCATGTCATATCAAGCCACTGAATTCCCGCACTTAGCATTCTTGATTATGGAAGGATCCGATCAACAATCTATTAGTCATACCTAAACCTCCACTAATTACAACGAAGAAGTAACCCAAAGAACCGCCATGTCATAAGGGTTCCAATGAAACAAATGGAATGTTAATCGGATGCTCGGTCTATTAGTTATAGACATTTTAGCACCGAGGGATCAGTTGGATTCAAGTCCATTCCAATACAGCCATACTACAAACATTCTCCAAAACCCATGTGAAGTATCTCAAAAGTACCACATAATCCTAAGGGTTCTAGCACCATAGATGGTTCACCAAACAATCGTCTGGTTTAAAAGATACGCCTCATTAAGAGAAACTAGGCCTCAAAGGGTCCAAGTCCGGTCCGACCCAACCCATTCCACCGGGCCCAGCCTAAAATGGCTGAGCCCGGACAGGTCCGGATCATTGAGCCTGACCCAAACAGGATGAACCATGGGCTCGACCCACTGGGCACGGACTCAGCCCGCTGGGCCGCGGGACCAACCCATCGCACCCAGCTAAGTGCGTATGCAAGAAGGGCGCGGTCCACCTATAGGGAGTAGGGGTCCGCTCTCCTCCGTAACAGACTACGTCTATTTGTCTCTTCCATCAGTAGCAGCAGTTGGCACCGCTCCACCAAGCTGGTCTGTGTGGACTTGTCAATAATGGGACCCATGGCTGCGGGACCATCCTCTGCCAGGGTTCAGAGCTGTGACCCTCCTCCATGGCATACTTCCATGGCACACCGCGCACTTCAATGCAGCCGGTGATGGCCAACCACCCCCTTTATCCGTTACAGTGCCTTCGGGAACTGCCACCTCCTCGTGGCCATCGCCACCGGTCGCTGGCAACACCACGCCGATGGTGGCACATCGGTGGGACTTCCACGGGCCACCGGTGCAGTTCAGGTGGTTTTATTTCATTTCCATCGGCACCTACATGCCTCTCAGGACACTACCTACACTATGTGGCCCTCAGTTTAGCCTTGCTACTTTGTTGCTCGGCCGCTCATGAAGAATTCAACCAAACCAAGAACAGCAGAGGATCCATTCCTTGTTCGGTTCGGTCCGCGCCCTCCACGTTAGTGTTATAACAAAGGAAGAGTTGAAACATTATCAAGATAAGGTGAATTCATAAAACTCTTAGAAATAAATATAGACAAACCCCTACCAAAAACTCGTTGGAAGATGCTGTAGATGAGTAAGAAGGGTCCGTGTTCGGAGATATTCTTCAGCGTTCGTTCGTTCCTCATTCTTCATTGGAGTAGGTATCCGAAAACATTTTTTTAGAGCTTCCTCACATCAATACCCCAAACCCCTACCATAGTTTTGTTTAAATAGAAGAAATTGGACCACCCATATTTCATTTTATTAATGCAGTTCATTAATGAACCTTAATTATGGTTCCATTATTTTAACAAATATCGTTGTTACACAACCCAAGGGTCGTGTCATTAAATTACTCACATTAGAGCCTGTTGTTAAACCACGATCCTACCATCTTCCTCTCAATGGTGAGAAGAGAATAAAATAACTCATCGAGTTATTTTTTTTTGTAATGTCCAAAAATTATCTTTTTTGTCCAACCCTTCCCGATCAAAGTTAAGCTCCACCTAAGCGAATCCTAGTGCTAGAAATTCAATGGTAACCCAATATTTTTAATCCAAGAACTGATTCAAAAGACATAAATCATCGCTCACATGTCTTCTAAACATACCTTAAACAAGGTTCAAAATTCTTTTCTAGGCCCTCTGGGCCTCAGAATCACGTTCTTTCAATTTTCGTAGACTCGTAATTATCCCAAATAATTTTAAAAAAATCATATAGAAATTATATGTATTTAAATGAAGCTCCGAACACTAGATAAATAGAGAAATCGACCTATCTATTAGGTGGTAGACCATCATAGTCATCTAGTTACATGTCCTTGAAATCATCAACCAGTAGAGTAGAGTTTGCATGACACGCTCCTTGATCATCTTGATACAAACTAACAATTTGGTCTATCACCCCGCGCATCACACGATGATCTGGCCTATCTCGGATCACCTAGACATCCCATTCACCCCCATTCATATAAACTACACCCTCTAGTGATGTGAATATCAACCTTTAACTATATCTAGAAATTAATCTCTATATGATAAAGGCTATTCCATCCAAAGTATGACGTCAAACCCGATCATCTCGAGGACATATAGATTCTAGATGAAGTTACTCCCTAAGGGGGAACTCCCTACTATATTATACATCCTACACTATAATTCCCAACACAGTGTCTATCATCTTAATGCTTTCAGAATATAGTATAATGAGAATAATTGTTTTTACCACATTTATAGATATAAAACTCTAGGACGCTCCTATAATTAAAAGAGATGATGAAACAATAGAGACTACTAAGATCGTAACTCTCACCATATATAGTCTGGAACACTATTCATTGAGGGTAGGCTATATATAATAGATTGAAACTAAACCATGAACTTGTGACACAACCTCACTTCCTTGAGTAGGCCTACTCTGATGTCTTAATGTAACTGGTTCCTGGGTACCTTGTCCACGACCACCATTGCCTCAACCTACTAAAATATAATTTATTTATCGTCTTTCCTAATACATAGCATAAAAACTAAATCATGAACATGATTTTAGAGTTTACCCCCTTCCATTCACTATTGGAGGGAATTTCATGCAAAAATGTTACACGTGCCTCATTCCCTCAAAAGATCGACACTCGATTGGGTTGTAATTACACTGACTCTTCATGTAATGCCCATGTCCACACTGATAAAAAAAATCAACTATTACTCATATCCTAATTGATAATACTCTCATGGGAAGACTCAAAATTTTATTTCGTGCCCAAATACATTGAACCACTAGGTTGAGAGACTGCAATTCTTTATTCTACACCCCCAATTTACATCAGGTCACACACTATAGTCAACACATAATTCCCAAATTCAATAATTGAGTTTAATCTAAACCAATTGACATGAGACCACATAGCATATTAGATAAATTAATTAAAGAGACTCTTTCTCTCGATATCTCACCAGTAAGGTACATCAACACAAAATGATACAACTCTATAAAGCCTGCCGAGTTCTCCATAACGTTCATAGTGTCCCACTCCAACTGAATGAATTCACTAGCCTCCTCTTCCTACAGAGTCTCAGGGTATAAATATTCATAATACATGGTCTAAAAATAATCCCAAACCACATATCATACCCTTTAAGTCCCATTCAAAACATCCCACCAGTGCTTTTCTTCCCCACATAGCATATATGTCTCCAGCTTTACCCTCCTCTCATGAAGTGTTTCTAGATACTCGATGAATTTTAGCATAGTTTCTAGATACATATTAGTAGCATATGGACTAAAATACCTTGGAAACTTGGGAGGATGTTACTAACATAACACTTATGCCAGCTCATCCATAGATAAGAAAGGCTATGGTGCTTATTGAAAGTTATAAATGATGTGATTGAATCCCTCATAGAACTGTGCGTCAACACCTGTGTCTAGAACAACCATTGGTGCCACAGACGACACCAATGGAGGATCCATTAGTATCCAATGGAGCACTAAATCTAGATTGTAGTCTTAATTATCCTCCTAGGATTTTATTAGAGGTCCTCATGGTGGAATTCATCTAAAAAGACAAACACATTCCTTAAAAAATATCAAAGTTCACAGCTCAAAAGCATAGGATGGGTCCAAATTCTCATAAAACCATCTCATACACAATAGTGTACTTCTAAATATACTACTGTAGAATGAAAATTCACCAAAAACCAATTGATACCCTTCTTCTTTCCCACTAAGAAGCCAAGTCTTGGTCGAGTCTCTGTTTTCAAGTTCTATATTCCATTTCAAATTCATTTAGTATTCATTTCCATTATATATAACAATTCCATTTTAATAGGTTAAACCAATGGTTCAACAAATACCAATACATGTGTTCCCATTACACCTCTGATACCAAAATATAGTTTCCATATAATCAATATCAAGATGAATTCAATAACATATATCACAATAACTGGCGTAGCTATCACAACACCAATTACAATAGCATTAAACAAGTAATGCATCCTAAATGGAATGGATTAATGCATGGGATTCCATTTATAAAAAGTTACTAATATGATTCGTGATATGTCATACATTAATCTCATCATGTTGAAATGTAATATAACACACATTCATATCAATAATAACATCATCGATCAAATGCATCACCCAATGTTGGAATCAAATCATTGGTAATAGTCAGAATCTATAAAACAAAAAAGTTATATGAGGACATTTGGGATTTTGATGTACATGGGTTAGATATGGCTAGGAAATACTTTTTAAGAAATCCTATTCACTTCCTATCCCTCTCGACTGTCTCTAAATAATATACCAGATAACAAAATGCTCTGATACCTCATTGTAACGTCCAAAACATAGATACCACTCAAGAGTGCCCTAAGCATGGTTATCTGGATGGCCTCAAGTGTATATCGCAAAATTCAAGAGGCTATTGAATATCATTGAGGACCTAGGTGTGTTTCTGGGGAGAATATTCCCTCATCAATAGTGTGTAACACAATGGAAACAAATTCATAGAAGTGGTGGAAGTAGTAAGAAACCATACAATAGATTTATAAATATGATAGGAATATATAAAAAATTCCAAACTCATTTAACATATAAAATGATAATACATTCCATTTTTATAAGAAATCATCCAAAATAGGTACACAATTTTAAAGACAATAAATGTCCCAAAATACCAAGAGTCTAATGTGTTCTATCTTCAAATAGCATCATGAGCCTCAGCTTGGTCCTGTGCTCCCCTACTTCTATTTGTGGCTCAAAATCATGCCTCAAAATATTGCTGCTTTATTCAATCCGTTTCTATATCCAAATAGTCTATCTAGGTACCCATCATTGGCCTAAATAGGGTGTGATATACAATCCTAGTAGGTAAACACCCATGTTATATAGAATATAGTATGGGAAATATAACAAGCTATGTCGTGTGCAAGTAAATAGTTAAGAAATAAGAGAATGTATCGTGCTCCAAGAATATATACTACAATTAAAGTGATATAGAATACCCTCTCAAGGCTACCTGCAAAAAAATTTCCAACTCCAATATAATGAATATACAATAGAAATAAAGAGTAGCACTATAGACATTCTGTAAAATCCACATAACCAAAATATCCATGGCCAAGACATTCAACCAATCATAACATATTTTTCACTGATATGCCATTTAATAAAATATTCATACCACGAAGGGATGGATCCAAGGTTTATAATACCATGGAAACCTCATAGATTCCCAAGAGAATATTAATGGAAACTATGTATAGGAAATAAGTGGTGTCCAATAAGTATGTCAACTGAAAATGTCATACATGAGTCCAAGAATACCATATTTAAGGGGTAGAAATGTCCAAGGAATCCTAGGGAATCCAGTCCAAGGAGTATACTCAATGCAAGGAATCCACTAATCCATTCAATATCTAAGGAGAAGCATCCCTGGAATCTAATGAATCTTCCAACATTTCATTACATCAATTAATTCATACCATATGATTCCACCAACTCATATAACCATTCACTTTCAATTCCATCTAATGAGTATTCCAAATCATGTATCACAATTAAAATTCAGTGGAAATAAATGAATATACCCATTCATTGTTCAGAATTCACATTTTAACATCTCACATGATTTTACCCACTCATTTAAACATTTTCCAGATATACCATTTAAGAAATTTAAATTCAATAAAATCTATTAATAAAACATCACATGAAAATGCTGGAAATAATCTTTTATTACTAAATCAAACTCCATTTAATTATTATTAGGCCTCCCACAACTAGGAAATCATGATAACAAAACAATTGTGTGGTTCTACCAAGAAATAAAAATTTAAATTCATAAGGAAACACCATGGGTGGCCATGGTTAGGGCAAAAACAACCAACTCGACACCAAGGTACTTAAGGGAACTTCTAATAGGTTCTATTCCATATAATTAAATTAATAAATGCAGTTATGGGGTCATGCCAGATATTTTGACCGGTGGCATAATGGAAGCTAGGTCTTTAAAGAATCAAAACAAATGTAAAATTTATAGACCACATATCATATCTCTATAGTATAGTTCTCATACAGTATCAAATTCTGATTCCACTCATATCAGAAGAAAAATGATGAATGGTTAAAGAACCATAAATTAGGGTAAATTGAATTGAACCTAAGTAGATTCATCTATAGGTATAATAATTATGAGTGACTAAAAAGTAATCGAGTACTCACCGATTTGGATCCAATGAGATATTTTCACATGAATCAGAAATCAAACAGAGGAACGAGGTCAATACCAATAATATGCACCTAATGAGATCTTAAAAAATATAGAATCTTGTATTTGTTGAAGAAACAGAAACTTAGGTTAAAATAGAAATTAATATTATTTAAAATTATAAAATTTCCCAAAATAAATGGGTCACATGGTTTTAATGTATGTTTGGAATACCGTGTTCCACCCATGCACAATAAGCTATATGCAAAGGGCATATTCATGGTTGTTTGCGTGGTTTGAATAATCATGCATAAACTACGAAAAAACCGACAATCAAAATCGTAGAAATGTAATCACAACACTCTTCCCCAAATCACAGGGTTTAGAATAACTGGGTTTCTGTATCCTAATCTCTCCCCATGAATTGAAATGTTTTTTCAGACTCGGTCATGTTTACCGCACTATTTCACAAACCATGCACTAGGCTAATTTCACATCCTAAACTTGGGCCCCGAGTTCCAAAAAATCTTTAGACACCCCAAATAGCTCCATGAACTCAAAGAAAATTCATATAAGGAAATCTATAATAATTACAACATAATAATAAGGTATCTATACCTCATAAAAAATCAACGGTTCTTATTTTTTGTGGTTATTTTACTATATTGGAACAATGCACAAGGTATCACATCCTGAAGGGCCTAATATTTTAGTAGTCGATGAAGATTAGATATATTCATGATTTAGACATTACATATGGAAGAATAAAATATAATAAAATAATTATTGTTTTAGATTTATTATATATTATAAAAAATACTTGATTTCATTCAGAGATCCCTTATTGGTATCCTGGGAAAAGGAAAATATAATAAAGGGTGAGTTCAGATTCTCATGAAGGGAAATCAGATAATATAATCTATCATAAAATAAATAAAACATAAATAATATAGATATGATAATAAATAATCAAATATTCAATATAAATAATACCATCAATGGGAACTAATTCCATAGATAACATAAAAAAATAAATAATCACATGGATAACCGTAACTATTTTCATTATGGTAGAATGTATTAAACCAAAAATAATAATCTTACCATCGTGGAATTATGTTGAGAAAAAATATGTAAATTGGAAAGTATTACACAAAAAACCCAAATTAGTTTGTCTCATGAGACCTATGGAAACATTTAGCGTCTATAAGGAGTCCCAACTATCACTTACTACATTCAATGTATTCATCATATGAAAGGGGTGAATCATAATCAATGTACAAATTTGTGTTGGAAAGCTAGAATATGAAATTTTAATAATTTTCCAATTAATAAACACAATCATAATCCATCCAAAGTAATATGGATAATGTTATAAAAATATTAAACCCCAAGTATAGAATATTATTTACCTATGAATATTGTAATAGATGAGTGTAATTTACAAAAATCACAAGAATATTTATTGAGGAAAATAAAATTTTCATTTTGAAATCACTTAATAAAAATATAAAAATTTACCAAATATTGAGGAAAAAATTTTATTTGAAAAGAATCAATGAAAATTGTAAATAAAGCTTCAAATCATTAAGAGGTCATAATTGTGGGATCTTTTTTTCATGTCATATAAGTTAAAAGAAAACATTCATTTAATTATTTTGTAAAAATTTGTATAATAAATAAATTTATAATGTTAAAAACAATTCATTTCAAAAAATTAAATTAGAATATAGATAGGTAAGGAAAAGATTCTAAATCAAGTATAAAAAGTTAGTTTTCCTTATAAACAATATTTTATTATCACGGGTAATTAAACAGAGAAAATTGAATATAAAATAGTTAATTTTTAAAAATAAAAATAGGATAATAAAAAAGATTTTTTTTAAAATTTAAATACCATATAATATATTTAATGGATAGTTAAAAATAAACAATCTCATGTAATGATGAGGTTGTAAAATAAATGATTACCTCTAGTCCAACTTTCATTGAATATAATTTTAGCCTCTTATAAAATAAATTTAAATTTATTATACTTATATAGAATAACCATATAAATACTTATATAATCATATATTATCACCTTATAAAACTCCAATACAAGTTTATTAATAGTTCATTATTAAAATCATTGATTTTGAGTGCTAATTGTTTCATTTGTCATGTATGTTTCTATTTAGTAGTTTCAGTCCGTAGAAATATTTAATTTTTACATAACCAATAAGATATTATTAATGATATAAATAGAATATATATTTATTATATATATATATATATGTGAAATCATCATTTAAAGGTATGGATTGAAAAATGAATTACACCGTTCATGGAGATAGTAGGCCATATATATGCATGAACCCAATTTTCACATTTCAAAAGATGGAACAAAATAAAGAAAAATAATAGTTAATCTCAATGGATTAATTATTATATAATATATATCATAAATATTTTTTAAATATATCTTTAATATAATACATTTAATGTTTAAATAAAAAACGGATCAAAATAGTTCATGGAAGTGTTGATGCACACACATGCACAAACAACGTTATCATTTTCCAAAGAATTTGTAGACAAGAAGGTCATTATGAAATTATAATTTCAAAATCATAATTATTTCACAATTATCATATAAATATATTAATTAAGAATTTTTTTATAAATATTCACATTAAATAGTGAGGAAAAATGAATTACATCGCTTTGTAGAGACAAAACGTTGTACATACACATGAGCGATGTTTTTCACTTTTCATGGGATGGATATTAGATTTAAAATGGTCATCCAATAATAATAATAAAATATAATTATATTTATGATTTTATATTTAATATTTTATTATGGAAACAATAAATTTATAGGAAGTTGAATTAGAAATAAAATTGAATGAGCTGTAAAAATGATTACCTTCTATTAGTTAAATATCATGTGGATCTCTTTGTAAGGACCCCATGGATGGTATTTTGGAAAAACCAGAACCACTAGAATGTGTATAAGAATATTTTAGAGATATATTTCAAGTTTTTTTGAGATATATCACTCCATAGGTTTTAATAATTAAATGGAAGAGGTTCCCTTTTATAATTGAGGTGAGCAGCACTCTGGTAATTTTTTATTGTTTTGAAAACTATTAATTTAATTTAATATATAAATGAATCCAAAATGAATCAGATTTAATTTTGATAAGGGTGAGGTCTAAAAAAAACCATCTAATGTGGTTTAATTACGTGTTTTGGTAATTTTAAACCTTATATGTTTATATTAACCTTATTGTAATCTGCCAGACCTTAACTATGGTAACCACATTTCCAATATTAAAGGGCCATAATTTAACATATAATGTAAAAGTTTCCATATAAAGGTATAGGTAATTAAAATTGAGACTATTTCCCATCCAACTTTTCAACTTTCAATATTTTTAGTTTTTTAATATTATTTTATAAAATAATATTTTTCCAAAAACATTGATAAGGTTATTTATGAAACTATTCATCAAATTTGTTTTAGAGACATCCAAATAGAATTAAAATTAAAATATAAAACCTTCACACATCAATGATATGATTTATTCATCTATAAATTCATGGGTAATTATTAATCCTGATAAAATACTACTTTTAGATTTTTTTTAATATTATTTACACGATTTTTCTACACATTTCAGAAGTGCTATGTCGGAATTTTTCATGAATTTAAGGTAATTATTTCATTATTTTTTGTAAAAAAAATTAAAATTATAAAAAAATATATATAATATTTCAAATAAATATTTATAACTAAAAAAGTCTTATATTTATCCGTATTTAAAAATTTGGTAGAAAATAAAGTCAAGAGTGGAAAAAATTGGACTTTCCTCTACTTTAAATAATATAAATGTCTTTGTCATTGTAAAATAGGAAATAAATGACATATATTTTCATTTGGGATGTGTATGGTAGAATTTATCCAATTAAAATAACATAGTGAATGTTTTAGGATGAATTTGAGACTTTATTTCGTGGTTTTAACATTGTTTTATGAATTTTACCCTAACCACGGTGACAAATGGTGACCACAGTTACTATTCATAATGACAAAAAATAAAAGGGAATTATTTATCATATTTTAATGAAATGATTCAAAATATAGAATCATTTTTTCAATATTAAATTTATATAATTTTTATAAATTTATTTTAACATAAATTCATAGAATTCAATGAAAACATTTTTTAGGAAAAAAATTGGTTTTTAAGAATAAATGTTAAGTTATAAAAATATCATGAAAATTGATGGAACTAATTATAATATTACAAATAAAATAGTGCTTATAGAAAATTACAAGAAAAAACCAAAATATAATTGGACTTTTGAATCTAATTAAAATAAATAACAATATAGGAAACAAATATTATTTAATATTCACAAGAAAAATATCATTTTGAAAACATAAAAAATGTCCCCATATATTAATTTTGATATGTTTATTTTAAATATTGAAATTAATTTAATAAAAATTAATAATATAAGTATTAATAACATTTTTGAATAAAACTTGTTGTATTGTTCTATAGTTTCTCTAGAAGGAAAATATTATTATAATTGAAGCCTAGGTGTCACATTCTAACCAACTTCAATACATTTCATCCTAAAAAATTTAAAATTTTGACCTCAAGAATATATTTGTGTATTTATTCATCATAACATCTTTAGGATACCACATTTCTTATTCAATATTATTATTTCTCTACAGTACCTTTACCAGTCGAGTCATTCTGTTCCTTAATACTTGTTTTCTAGTGTCCAATGTCTAGATAGGCTATCCGAAGAATGATTCTATTTCCTCATAGGTGAGAATTTTTTTTTATCTTTCATTTAATTCCTTAATAAATATATATAGAATACATCATATACTTTTTATAGGCTTGGTTTCATTTACAAATGGAAATCCACAACTTTAAATCATTCAATAATTTCAAAAGTTTTGATGTACATGGGGATAAATTTTCCTTCTTACCAAATTTTATGACACCCTTACATGGAGATTCATTCAAGAAAACACGGTCTCCTATTTAAAATTCTAATTATTTTCTTTTGTTATCTTCATAGTTACTTTCATTTCTTCGAGATTCTTTAATATGGGCCTAAATATTCATTTCCTTCACCATAGTATCCTCTATAAGTTTTGGGTCTAAAATATTCTTTTCACCAACTTTATCCCAAAAAGTTAGAGTAAAATATCTTTTTCCATATAATTCTTCATAAAATTCCATTGAAATACTTGATTTGATGATATTGTTATAAGAAAATATTACCAAAGGTAAATAATAACTTTGTATACATTGAATGTTAAGTGACAATGACCTTAAAATACCTTATACAGTTTGAATAGTTCTGTCAAAATACCCATCCATCTGAGGATTATAGACGGTGCTAAATTATATCTTGGTACCAAGAAACATCAAAATACATTTCCAAAATTTTAGAGTAAATTATAGATAATGACCATACACTATTTAAATAGGTATACAATGATGTCTTACAAATTTAATAACTTAGACTCATATAAGAATATCAAGAGGTAAATATTCACTTATAGGGAGAAAATGTGAATATTTGGTGATATGATGAAATATTACCAATATGGTTTCATTTCTCCTAGAATTATTTGGTATTCTAGTGAAAAATTCCATTTTAATGTAATCCCATTTCCATATAAGAATAGTTAGAGGTTTAATTAATCCTCTATGATGCATCTCTAAGCCTTCACCTATCTAAAAACAAAAAATCATAATGAATAATCAACAAATTTTGTTTCCATATTCTCATGAAAATAATTCTCCTTAAAATCCAAATAAATCATGGTGATACTAGGGAGTATAGAAATGTTTGAACTAGGAGAGTCATGTAATTATTCCATTTTTAGTTTTGGTATAGATGAAACACATAAACACTTTCCAAATTTAAGAAAAAATATTCATAAATGAAGATAGCGAACATCCCATCATTCATGACCTTAATATTCTTTTAAAAATTCTCATCATGAGCCTTAGAAAATTTTATATTTTATAATAAATATTGTTTTAGAATAATTTAAAAAACAAGTGATGTCTACACTTCCCTAACAATTCCCATATCCAACATTACTAGGTCCCTAAATAGAGAATACTTATCAATAGTCATCTTAGTTAAAACTCCATGATATTTTATACTCAATGCATCAACCACCTATTATAAATTTCTATGGTGGAAGTGTGTCATGAAATTATAATCATTGAGTAGCTCTAACCATCTCATTTTCCTTATGTTAATCCCATTCAATGAAAATATATATTTTATAGAAATATGATTTGTGTAAATCTGACATCATTATCGATAGAAATAATGTCACAAAATATTCAATGTAAATATTATGTATACCAACTCAAGATCATGGGTGTGAATGTCCTGTTCATGTATCTTTAAATTCCTTGATTTGTAAGAAATTACTTCATCATTTTTCATAAGGACACATCCAAGTCCTTTATTTGATGCGTCACTATATATGACTAATCCACCCCTCATAATAGTAGTGTAAACATTGGAATATTGACCAAATGTTTTTTCAATTCATCCCAAATTTCTTTACATTTCTATTTCCTTAGGAAAATTACCCATTCACATGTCAAATTGGTTAACAGGTTTTACAATTAGGTAATATTCCAAAAAAATATAGATATTAATAAAAAAATCCAAGGAAACTATATAACTCATTGATATTTGTCCACAAATACAATTCATTGACAAAATTTTTCTTTAATGAATCAAAAAATATTCCGTCATTCGAGAATATACGATTAATAAAGGGAACATCTTAATTCCAAAACTCACACTTGATAGATTTGAAAAATAACTCAGTTTCTCTATGAGTCAAATAAATTATTTTTTAGTGACTCTTATTATCTTCATAACATTTTGATTATATAAATATATCATCAATAAATATCATAATGAGAATATCATGATATTCATTGAACACTCTGTTCATCATATCCATAAAAAGAGAGGTTTCGTTATTCAATATGAAGGGAATTATTATAAAATTATAATGTCCATCCATCATATGAAATGTTGTATTTGGTATATCTTCCTTCCTTACATGAAATTGATGATACATAGAATTAGATAAATCTTTGAGAAATATTACTATCCTTGAAGATGATCAAACATGTGATCAATATGATTATGAGGATATGTTTTCTTCATAGTGAAGGGTTTGTGTTCCATATAATCAATGCACAACCTCATAGCCCCATCCCTATTTTTTACAAATAGAATAGAATCTCCCTAATGTGAAACCCTTTGGTGTGTGGATTCCATGTAAAAATAATCATACATTTCTTGTTTAACTATACTAAATCCATCGTATCCATCTTGTAGGTAGTCTTAGATAACAGTTTTTCATCAGGGATGAGTTTAATAGGAAAATTTACTCCACCCTATATTGTATATCCAAGTTTTTCTTTATGAAACACATTAATATATAATTTCAAAATATAAATATATTTTATCCGTGGATTACCCATACAATCCACAGGCTTTGTAATTCTCTTTTTCTCCAATAGTTTCATTAAGGTGTGTTAATCAGGGTGGATCTTGATATGTTTCAGATCATGTTTACTCCCCTATAGAGATAATTAATTATTTATCTTAATCACAAATCATAATTTCCTTCTTTTGGAAATAAATTTTGGCATTATTTTTTGAAACTCAACCCATACCAAGGATTATATAAAGTCAACCATCAGTATAATAATTTTTTCTAGAAATATAGATTGTTTATGAGACATAATGGCAATATACTATCACATACTTGTTTCTATGAGACAACAACATGGTGTCTTGATTTAGAACTCAAATATAATGGTTATAGGGAATTGTCTAGTTTTAATGGCCAATATGAAAGATATAAAAGAGTACAGAGATCTACAATCAAATAAAGAACAAGGTAAATTTGATTCCATGATTAAAGTACACACCACTATAACTTTTAGAACTTAAACCTTAACTGTAATCACTATATATAATTTCCTATTCTACATTGGATATTTCTAAGGAAAATTTAATTCACTCATAAGACATTGATCTATATAGGGCCCCATATCCCTATAATTGAAGCATTAAACATTGATATCGTATTTATTTCCCTGGAAATCATGATACTGATGGTCTTTCTTTCTACACTTAAACCAAAATCCTCTTCCCAAAAATCATATTCTGTGGTGTTTCTTTCCAATTTTTTACTATTTGCAAATTCAACCCTTATTTTATTCCTTTTACCATATTTCCTTTTTATTGTACTCAACCACCCTATTATTATCTTAGTTTCCATAGACATCATAAGAACTTGAGAATTATTTTTCTATCTTGAAAGAACATGAATCTATGTCCTTGAATGATGATATTTTTTGGGATACTTATTCCATTTTAAGTATTGACATTAAACCATAAAATAAATAGTTAATATTAATCTTTTTATTACATATGTAGTACATAAATTTCATTTCTAACCCTATAATGTTTTATTTATACTTAGAAAAATTTGTATATTCTATTTTTCTTAAACTCAAGAAATGTCTCTTGATATCTTCTCATTGATCATGAGGAAAAAACTTATCCAATTAAAGTTATTTAAAATCATTCCACATGATGTTCAATATTCAAACTTTATACTTTGTGTTTTGAATCAATGGCCACTACTAATATGAATCCTCAATGATATAAAAAATAGACCTGAAAAACATTCCCATCTCATCACTTCCGAAAGTAAAAATATCTTCTATAAGTAACATATCTGTTACTCATATAAAAATGGATTAATAATCCCATTGAATTATGGAGGTTGAAGATTCATGAGGTGGTTAAATATTGGTGAACCCCGTTGTGGATCTATGTGTTGATCCATATGTCCATGGAAATTTTTTATAACAGAAGTGAACTGCCCAAATATCGTTGTAATACATTCATCTCCAGTTACACCTATAATTTTAGCACTAGTTTTAATATCTTGATTATGAGGTAAATCCATCCATAGATTACATGAATTATAAAAATTTATATTCCTTTCCCTATGAGGAATTTTTTAAAAATAAAATACACTATATTAGAACTTGAAATTATGAATCATAATAAATTATTATGAAACTTTAGAAACATTATAAATAGATAATATTTTAACCATAAGTTGTGTATCATTTGGAAATAGTCACAAATCAAAATTTTTTGTTAAATATTTCATAATGTTTGATAAATAAAATGTTAGTTAACCCACTCATATCCCATGGATGTGTCAAAGAAGTAGAGCAGTATAGTCACACTCCCCGTGTACCACAATAAAGGCCAAGATATACTCAACTAACTTTTTATAGGGTTATTTCTACTAGAAGAATCTATGCCAAAACCATGTCCACATATAGTATCCTAATAGGGATGTATTTCTATGAAATCCACATAATCCATAAAACCTTCATGATGATATACTATAATTAGATATAGCCAAAAAGTTTTTATAGGGTTATGCTCTCTAATATTTCTTTTACCAAATATAGTTCCCAAGGTTTTGACTAAACTTCCTTCAATACAAACTATAACACCCCAATCTTAGTATACCAAATCCAAAGGTAATTTTACATCATTGGAATAAATTACCAGGGATCAAATCCTAAAAAAATTTATAGTTTAATAGTATTGGGATACTAGATACATACATAATTCTCACATTACAGCATTAAACATGAAAGAAAATACAATAAATACTTTGACAAATTTATTATTTCTTCTATTAAATCCTTCATTTTACTCATTCATCCCTTCTTTATATCCTAGGAAAGGAAAATATAATATAGGGTGATCTGAGGTTCTTAGTAAGATAATGTGTACACATAATCCATCATAAAATAAATATAATATGAATAATATGGGTGAGATAAAAAATAATATAAAATGTAATATAACTGATATAATAAAAATAGTGCTAAAACCATCAATAATATAACAATATACATAATCACATTGATAAAAAATATTTTTCATGATCATTTAAATCATAATTCCAAACATCATAATCTTATATTCATGTCATGGTGCGATGAAAACATATGTAAATACATAAGTTGTATACTTAATACCAAAATTAGTTTGGCTCATGATACCCACTCTTACATCGAGGGAATATAATGAGAGCTTCCCCCCACTTACTATGTTTAATGTATTTATCATACTAAAGGGGTGAAACATAATTAGTGTATACATTTTTATTGAAAATCTAGCATACAAAATGTTAATATTTTCTCCAAAAAATATACATAATCATGGCCTCTACAGAGTAATATGGTTAATGGTACCAAAAGAGTATGTCCCCAATAAAGCATAATATTCACCAAATAATGTTGACATAGATGAAAATTATTTAATAAAATAAATGAAATATTTATCGAGGAAAATGACCATTTTATTTTTATATCACTTATTAAAAATCTAAAAAATTTCTAAATAGAAGGAAAAATTATTCCTTTGGAATATAACATTGAAAATTTTAATGAAATATTAAAATCATTGAGATGGAATGATAGTGCGATATTTAGTTCATCATATATAATTTAAAAGAAAACATTAATTTTACAGTTTATCAAAAAATCCAAAAAGTACATCATTTGGGAAATGACAAAATTTTTCATTGTACCAATTTGTAAAAAGAAAAACATGTGTAGAAATGTATTTATTAAATCCCTATGGATTATTAAAACCATTTTTTAATTTTTTTAATGAAAATATGGGCATGGAAGAAAATGATTCCCGATGAATAAATATTTATTTAATTTATCTGATAAATATAACATGAATATTATTATTTCTCAGTCTTGATAAACATATATAGTTCATTAATTAAATTAAAATATAATTTAATCAAGATTAATGGAAACAAATAGTGTGTGACCCTATAAGATTATTTCTATAAAATCTTGTTACTACTTTCAGGTATTCTTAAACCCCACTTGCCAAACTTGCATTGGATTCATTTTTTTGAGGTTTAATCTGGTGAAATTATGAATTTTTTTTATTTTTATAGGATAATTCTCAGTTTGTGCCTGCATTTACAAACCATGCACCCTACTAGAGAGAACCATTCGTCCCAATGTTCTGGGAATATTCATAGTTTGTGCACAATTTATAACCCATGCACCCTCATAAGTGAATCCTAGAGGACCAATTAAAACATGTTCATGAATTTTGCATTGTTTTTCTAAACCACACTCCTCTTCCTGGAAAACCATAAAGATGGGTTTTTTAACTAATGTTATTTGTGATTAATTTTATTGACCCCCCCATTTTGGTTCCAAATGATCTAGAATGACCCATAGTCGATTTCTTCCATCCTTGGATAACTGAATAACAATTCATGGACCCTCATATCCCTTATTTAAGTGATTCGATGCTAGATGAATGCTTCTCGATATTCTCCTGATTAGTTTCCTCACTGTGATCTCAATCGCCCAAAATCTATATTATCCTCCATAGGGTTTCATGGATCCCAATATTGATTTTTGGATCTAATACCCACTTTTTTGAATCTAAAACTTGGTTTAATTCATAGATAATTTTTGTATCCGTTCACAATTGGAGTTTTTCACTTATGGATTTGTGATTTGAGATCTAGTTATCCTAAGGTAGGTGGTTCTGTTATGATGAATTTCATTAAACCTAAATTTCATTATTTAAGTTAAATTATTTTTTATTAAATGAATTTTATTGATTATGATTATATAGATTTCAGTTGGTTAGTTGAAAAAAACCAATTCCATTTAATTGGGATTTTAAAACCCAATTTTTAGCATGAAATTGGAAACCCCCCAATTCCATTGAATTGGGGTGTCTTTAAAGAAATTTATGAAATTTATATAGTTTAATATAAATTGTGAATTGGATTGAAATTATTTCAATTAAAAAATTTAATTTAAGTATGGAAAATTATTTTATAGAAATTGATTGAAAACCCCCAATTCTATTGAATTGGCAGTTTATTGTGAAATTGATGGAATTTTTTGGAATTTTAATTGTTAAATTTAATTGAGAAATTGTGTTGTGAAATTTAATTGTGAATTAATTTCAAATCACTGTACGTGAAAATGGATTAAAATAGTTTTGATATAATCCTTAGTGTTTTATCTTGGTGAAAATGAAGGTATTTGAATTATATATAAATGATATGGTTTTTAAATGGAAATTGGCATATTTGAAAAAGGGAATGGGATAAATTGTATTTTAAGGTTTCTTGAAATAAATTTCCCAACATTGTTTTTCACTAGAGCACATGGAAGACAAAGGTAGTTAGCGAGTTATTTTTGAAGACACTTTATGCATTATAATATTCTAAAACAAATTTGGTACATCACATCCCTTAGGAAATGGTGATGAGTTCTCTTTGGATTGAGTTCAAAGGGACATTTGTAAATATTACCCTGTCACATTGAGTGTGGAGTCCCTATAACCTATAAATGTTGTTCCATATTAGGAATATGACCATATTTCTCGATTCTTTTATTTAATATGAATATTTTCCATTGTTGTAAACTTTTTACACTACTTCTGATTTATATTAACTGTTTTATATAAAATAGTTTATTTGATCCATCTTTGAAAGGTTATATTGTTTTAGAAATATTTCAATCAATTGGAATGTAAATTTTTTTAAAAATTATTTCCTTTTTTAGAAATGTATTTCCATATTTGAAATGTAAATTTTGATTTGTTCCATTTATTCTCATCGACATTCTAAACCAGTTTATTTATTTATGATCTAAAGAAAATTGTTTGGTTAATTTAATATTGGAATCTATTATGGAATCCAAAGTGATACCCTTCTAGGATTTTTAGCTCACACCCTACCCGTGATTTTGGGTTTTTGTAAATTATCTCCTTAAAGGTTCAAGCTGGGGTAAAGCACTACTTATAAGGATTTCTAGCTGTTTATCCTTGTACATGGTCAGTTTCATCATATGCGGCTTTAAGAGTTTCCCTATATTTATACTTTTACTATAGTAAATTAGGCTGTTATGCCTATTTGACTTCTAGTATAGCTCCTCTATTGGCGTTTATTTTGTATTCATATTGAATTTTCTATTTTACTTCTACATTATTAATGGAAAAATAATTCCCTCTTTCATTCATGTATGATTTCAAGTGCTATTCATTGACCCAAGGTGATCAGGAATGCCCTTCGGTCTATGTCAGGACCGGCTTAGTTATCGATTTACCTGGGTACCCAGACTGCTTTGGGATAAATTCTCCTTAGAATTATGCAGGATTTCATATAGTCCAAGATTACTATCTAGAAACTGGATAAATAACCCAATAGAAAGAACATAATGTCTTGTCACCGACATACAAAATATCACTTTGTAATGTAATCCCTTTGTTTTAATATCTTTTCAAGAATCTTTCACATCCATGTCACCAACATATATTTCTGATACATTATTCTGTGACTATTTAAAATAAACACATCAATACACCATGGATATGTAAATTAATATGATAGTTCTATTTGAATGAATGGGATGATATGAAATATTCCATAAATATGGAAGGGAAAAGTCCTTCGTCAAATTATCTATTGATGACATGTCAATTATGACACACCCAACATACACAACCCTTCCACGAATATATGTCATAATAATTTTTAACATAAAATATAAGTGTGTGATTCATGACATGCATTAATGAAAATATTAAAGTATATGGTTCATTACACACATTCAAAGATAGTAATATCTGTTGAGACCATAACATGTAGAATTCATACTAAGGTTTATGTTCTCATAATCTTCTGTCTTGGAGATTTTGAAGTTTGAATTTCACAAGAAGACACCTCATCAGATTATGAGTACTCACACCTAACCAATTATATACTATGTTACACATCATATTATGTTATAGAAATATAGAACTATATTAAGAATATTGTCATATCATTTCAAGTTTCTCATCATATAAGGGAACTGCTATTACCTTATCAATGTGAAAAAAAATCTAGGACATTATTACATTGAATTCATGTACAACAACAAACATTAAGAAATAATATATTTAATTAATATTCAATACATATAATATAAATGTAATCAAAATAAAATTAGTTGGTCCTAGGACACTAACTCCAACAGAATCAAGAAAACATTAAATTTTCACATGTTGTTATCGATATGACCCAATGTGTTTGTTTCAGTTTAAAATTTATATTTTATTAATGTGTTTATTCATATTTATGTTATATTTATTTATTTATAGTATTTATAATATAATAACTATTTTTATACAGGTACCATATTTTTCTTGATCAAGGGTAGTTGGTTCAAAAACTGGTCACATTATCATGTTCTTTTTAGAGGCTGTCACAATCCAAAGAAAATGAAATATTCATGTTTTGTTAATTTTTTAATGTTTTATTATAAATGGGTGGCATCATCAGCACTATTATTAGACCATCATCTTCAAAAAATTGAAAACATCAGTTCATTTTTAGTAGCGATGAAGGTAATTTTTATAATTGTTAGAGTATATAACTACAATAGTGGGGGGGATTATTTGGAAGTAAAAATATTCAAGGAATGAGGATTGTGGTTTTTCTATCACAAGTGGATTTATTTTTATTTAGGTTTGTGTGCGACATAAATATTAATTAAAAATCTTACTGATATAAGTTATTTCAATAATCATACTATGGGATTTAAGAATGTTTTTTCTGATCAGGTTATCACATTAAAAAAATTGTGTATCAATGATTTCAGTAAATATATTTTAAATATCTTTATCAATACATGGAGGTAGGAGATGGGTTTCAATGTTTCCCCACTTTTCCATTCATCGATTTCTTGGCATACCTCAACACAAGTGGTCATCATCAATATCCCCAGATGATAGGGATCAAGTTCCACAACCTCCACCTCTAGTAATGGTAAAATAGAACACCTAACTTCATGGGAGGTGAAACTGTCTCTCTCCATTACAATAAACTACACATCGGTGTCACCAAATTATGTGGTAGCTTTGAATGCCGTCATAATCTCAAGGATTTCTCTATATCTAGGAAGTTGTTTTCTTCCATGGTCTGTGAACTAGATATACACATAGAAATCAGTTTAATAGTGTCCATCATGTCTGCGACAGAGGAGTCATTGTTAGAGAAGTCATCATTGGAGGCAGTGGAGGAGGTGGAGGAGGGATAGTTGGAGTTATGCATGGTGTGTCTAGAATAAATTATAAAATGTTGTGTGGAAGTGTCTATGTTATTATCCCATTGAATTCCATTCTGACTACATATAAAGATGGCTCAACACCCATCATACTTTCCATATCTACTACTTTATGGTTTCCCTAAATCAATGTGTGGTTTCTTGAGTCAGTGTATTTTAAATTTAGAATGAGAGTACCTATTGTGTCAAAAATTGAATTATTTATATCATTGTAATGTTTTATGTTATTTTACTATGATCTTCAACTCAAATGGGGACACATTTTAGGTGTTATATATTTAATTTTCTAGACATGAGGTCTGATGAAAAAAGATATGATAATTGGAAAACAAGGATTCAGAACCAACAAATATAGTTAATTATATTTTGGGAATAAATAATCATAAAATTCCAATACATTACCAAAGAAATATAAATCTTCATATTAAATGAGATATTATTTTCTTCTAAAAAGGAGTTGGTCATTTACTATAATTAAGGATCAATCTAAATCTTTAAATATGAGTGTTCCTACTAGAATTAAGTGATCATATCGAGAGTGTCATTAGATTTTGTTGTGATTCTCTAACATAACCTAAAAGGATTGGAAAGAAAAGAAAATTCAAAAAAATTGGTTGTTTATTTCATATATAAAGAAAGTTATGATAATTACCCCTCAACTACTATATTCCAATATATTCACATCTAAAAACATAGGACAATAGGAATCCACTAAATAGAACATTTATCAACAAAAAATTCTTAAAAAGAGTGAAAATTTATCAATGATTATTTAATACCGAAAAAAGTTCAATTTATTAGTACTATTATTGATGCTAATAAAATGATACACTACTATAGATATGGGCTTTATCATCACTATAAATTACCATCATTTGTTAAAAATAGCCTTGATATTGTAACATCTTTAAAAGATGACATATTTTATCAAAGATAAGAACAACACACATAAAATATCTATTTATCAACATAATTTTTATCACTGATAAATAGAGACAATTAGTAGTTCTTTTTTTTGGATAAAAAATGAATATTTTGTCAGTATTTTTTAGTGGTGATAAAATCTCACATCCATCTGTGTGTTTCTACACTTTACAACACACACCAATAATAAATACAGAAATTCATTATAATTAAATTCACATCACAATACAATAGAACAACACACAATAAAATGTTTACAATCATTTCAAATATTAGAATGTATAATTACATCTCAATTTAAAATCTATTACAAACATTAATAAATTCATAAACATTGTTCTTTTGTCCTTGAATCCTCTTCCAATAGAGCCCGATCCTGTAACCAGTTTCCAAATAATGCTCCTCATCTCTAACAAAAAATTATTAATATATAAGTAAAAATAATAAATATGGTAACATTATAAATATATAATGTAAACATAAATATTATATGATGTATTAATAGAATAATACATTCAAACAGAAAACACTTACATTGAGTTATACAAAGTACATCATTTTTTCAATGGTTGTGGGTCCAATTAGTACATTCCATAAATGACTTATGGATTAAATTTCTAGAGTATCATGAAAATGTGAGTGTGTTCGATTGGTTTTGAAAATGTGACACATGTTTTGAACTAACATGTCACATTAAGTCAATGAACACACTTTCATTCATACTAGACACATTATGAGTCATATTTACATATAAATGCTTCATACACATATGAAATTAGTTATGAATAATTTTAAAAATGTATAAAGATAATTTGAGTTTTTAGGGAGTGATAGGGGTTTTAAATTAAAATGTTACTTTTAATATGAGAACACCCTATTTATATCATACAGGGATGACAATTCGTCTGATTGGCTAGTGGT
Organism: Viscum album; assembly: GCA_963277665.1. NCBI lineage: Eukaryota > Viridiplantae > Streptophyta > Magnoliopsida > Santalales > Viscaceae > Viscum > Viscum album. Next base: position 1,498,639,415 of record OY728156.1, on the reverse strand, counting down.
TTTTTTATTTCACAAATTAATTATGGATTGATGACCTAATGTATCAAGGACACCTGATCATGTTTGCTCGCACAAGTGAAAAAGGGGTATTCTCATTGGTTTTATGGATTATTGAGGCCACTTACATTATGATGTTATTTCATGAGACATTATAAATTGGGTTTTTATGTCCATTATTGTTGGTCTATGTTATAAAGCGAATTTAGTGTTAGATAAAAAAAATCCTGAAACAATACTAGAACTGCATAATGATGTAAAAGACCATTCTGATAGACATTCTGAAATGTGTGGGAAATATTCATTACAATTCAACTCATAGTAGTTATTTCATTATCACATGACCATAATAATATTTATTTCCAATAAACATATATTTTTTTGTTGAATTTTTTTTTCACATTCAGTGAATAACCCTATGTGAAACACAATACCACTGATACATGGACAAAAATCAATTTTTTTGTCATGGATAATGTATGAAAATTTGGAGGCTTCTATTTTGTAAATCTATTAGGAGTGGGATAGAACTCTAATCGTATTCCAATTGATAGTATATCCAATCATTCATTCAAGCCATCAATTTTATTCCCTTTAATTTCTAATAATGTTCCAATGAAAATTCCACTAATATTCTTCTCTACAAGAATGAAATCAATGTTATGTTTGAAATCATGATATATATCTAACATGGAATTAAATATAAACATAGTTTATTATAAATAATTATAATATTACCATATTTTTGTGTCTTTCTAAATGTTACATCAATGTTTTTCACCCTTTTAAAATATTGATGAGTGGAATTTTTTTTGGATAAATATAAAATTCATGTTATCCATTAAAGTTATTTTTTTAATCTTCAATAATAGTGATCCATATAGAAAAACCTCTGATGAACCACATATACTATATTCTCCCATGTTTGAGTTGATAATATGAAGTCTATTGCTGAAAAATTGGACAATAATTATTCCCCTTAACACTATATCTAGAAAAAATTCCTTACACTATGAAGTCCTTTATAGTTTACATAATCGTTGTATATAGGAGAAATTTTCCATTTTACAAGAACCATACACTATATAAAAGTTCCAAATCATAAATTAATGGTGATAAGAAAAAAAGAATATATCTTACTTGATATTTTGTTCTAGAGTCATTAAACTCATCATGATATATTTCTTCTTCATAAAAAATTTATGAGATAATTTTTATACCACCAAAAAGGCCATAAATTTGATTTTTACAAGGGAAATGATATGAATTTTTTCCAACTATGTGTAGTTCTAGTATGATACTACTATCTTCATTTTTTAGTGTAACAAATAGTTGAACCATTTTCTTCTATGGTGGAAATTTTTTTGGATGGTGTAATTTTATATCACTTTTCTACTCATATACATTTTTTATATTCATTTTTTCATATTTCAAATTTGAAAAATAAAAACTTCAAACAATAAATTATTGGAAGATTCTAAATTTCCATGGATGTAATCTCTGTAACTATAAAACAATACTATGATTTTTCTTATAACTTATACTATGATGTCCCACATTTAGGCACTCTGAAAGGCACTCATATTCCTTCATATATTAATCTATTCTTAATTCATGTATTTTATTGTACCCTGAACCTATTTGAAATAATGTTTCACTCCATTATAATGCGGATCTGAACGATCATTATTTTTAAGAAGTATGTGTTTCAATAGCAATTGAAACCTTATAAAACAATTGTCAGTCCATCTATTTTCACCTTCAAGTAAATCAATATTAACAACATTGATAAAATCATATATTCCATAAAACCTATATATAATGGATTTTCACCATTACCATATAAGGTCTCAATTATCAGTTTTTTCACAAATTTTATATACTTAAATATCCATAATCATTTCATCAATTTTATCAGAATTATCATCTTGGAAATCATTATTAAAAATAAATCCTATATTTTCCAAGTTTCACCATGTAGAATACAATGCATGTTACTAGGATTAAAACCATTAAAAGGTAAATATTATTTTATTTATTGTATTTTCTACTATATCATATCTAAAAAATTAAACCATGTATTGAAAGAAATATTTTTTGGGAATATATTGTTTCAAAAATTCTAAAAATGGAAAAACACATTCCTCAGATTCATCACAAGTTCATAGTATAGAAATCCCGCTTAGACTCATTGTTATATATATAAAATATAATTAATTTAAATTAAGATATATATATATATATATTAAAATTTAATTTCAAATTTAATTTTAAAAATACAAATAAAATAATTCCATTTTTTAAAATAAAAGGGTGAAAAATATTTGATAAACAAAAATATCACATTAACATATTTAATTATCATTCCAGACTAAAAATGTTTTTTAATTAACATGATCATCTAAATATATATTATCAATATTTCTTATTCAAATTCCATAATCCAACATACTTTCAGAACACCCATTCACTATATAGAAAAAAAACATAACATAGACACTCAATAATTAGTAAATTAACATTATTTATAATAAGAATTCATCATATAGTCATTTAATCAGAATTTATTCTCAAAATAGTCATACATAATTAAAATATACTTCTTATAAAAGAATAATCTGAAGAAAAAATTCAAATAACAAAATGATGAAAATTATTACTGGCAATTGAGATCGGTCAAGAAAACATAACCAAAATAACATCAATTAATTGAAACACACCTTATAATCATGGATAATCAAAACAATAAAAACAAACAACAAATATACAATAAAAGTGGGATAAATAAAAACCTGATAAAAATAGAAATATGGTACATACTGAGAAAATGTGGCGACATGATATAGATGGGGGAGAACGATAGTGAAGAGGAAAATTGAACAAGATTCAAGAAAACTAGATCAAATAATAAAGGGTTATAGTCCCATTCATGAGAGAAAAGAGATGATTTTATCAGGAAAGAATGAACCCAAAATGTATGATCCTGAACATGAGACAACGTACATACTAGTATGAATTTTTGGTGTATGGAATTTTTTCTAAGATAAGGAAAGGCCTTGGGGGTTTCTTATTGGTTTAATACATAGAAAAGAGAGAATATTGAAAAATATATACAGAGAGAATGGTTGGGTCATAGTTAGATGTAATTTTGTTCCAAAATAGAGTGGCCTATTGATGGGGTGTGCATGGTTAGGTAAACCATATATAGAGTCCCTAGAGACTTTATGGCTTAAGATACCTTTAGAAAAATGGTCAACAGAGGACCACCGCATGGTTTTTTCAAATAATGTGGTTGGATAGGAAAACCATGTGGATTAGTTTCCTCTGGGACAGATGGAACCACGTGGTTAGTGAATGGTTTGGCTAACATTGCAACCAAAACATGAATCTCATTAAATGTATATATTTTTACCATTTTCACTCCCAATATTATTTAATTATCCCATATATTTCTCCCCCATTCGACCCCCCACAAGTAGGGTGATGAACCATATACCTCTTTACTCTCCATATGTGTTTCTCCCTCAATTATTAGGTTTTTAGTGATCTGTTTAGTGAGAATCGAAGATCCAGGTTATTCTTTAATTCAATTTCCTTCCATTTTCAAAAAGTGGATGTGGGGGTTGTTTCCTCTCCTTCCGAAGCTCAAAACACTTGTTTTCTATAATATTCTAAATCTTGGTGTTTAAGTCCATTCTAACTCGAATCAATGGTCATGTTTTGAAAAGTTGTTTTCTACAATATTTTTCATAGGTGGCCTTAATGATTTTTCCCATTGTATTAACATTCTCATTTCTATATGGAGTAGTTCCACCTCATGACCTTGATTGGGTTTAATGTCATTAACTATGAAAAATTACTTTTGGACTTTACATTTAATTGAAAGGAAACTCACAATAAAAATTATGTTCAATGATGATGTGAGACTAAACCTAGGGCTACACATGGTTTATGCCAAACCCATGGAAATTGTGAGATGAATTGGTAAAATATGAGTTAGAGTAACTATGAATATGAATGTGGGTGTCATTGGTTATCTGGTATGTGCATGCAATTAAAGGGGATATTGAAATTGTTTTGTGCTAGCTTTGTGAAATGATGAAGGGGATTTTGTAATGGTTTATATTTAAGGTTTTTGATTTTTATCTGGTAATTGATTTTTCAAATATGTAAATGATGTTTATATTTTGGATAATATTGTAGAAACTTGGTGTTGATGTCATGTTTTTTGAAATGTGGATAATATTATATTTCAAATGGTGCTTAATTTATGTGATGGGTTTATACATATGGAAATTCCATGGTTATTTATTTTTAGGAATGGAAGTGAATGGGATTCCATGGATATGTTTTGATGTTTAAGCGGAAGAACCTTATTGAATAGTAGTTTAAAAATATTTTTAGTGGTGTTATGAAATTTTCAAAAGGGGATGGTATTATTTTGATGTTCTTGGTTTTAAAGGTCCATTAGGACCTGAAAAATTATTAAATATTCGTAATTTTGGAATTTTACAAATGATGTGATAAAGATGGAAATGATTGAAAATGGAATGGTTGGTGGCTAGTTGGATATGTTGTTTCATGTCCAGGTTGGATTAATCGACAGATGATCTATGTTTTTCGACTAATGAAAAATGGTTTGGGATGTTGGACTAATTCACCACTCCATTGTTTTGGGCCGTCGAGACTGATGCTCCTGGAACCCTAGTGCACCGTAGTTTTTCTGTGAATGGAGTGAAACTATTGAACCAATGGGTATGGACATGGATGTTCCATATAAATGTTGTGATGGTATAACATGGATTTATGAGTCCCAATTGGATTTATGGAATGATGCTTCAGTTTTTTTCGACTTGTGACCTAGTGGTTAGGATGTTTGGGAATGACTTACAAGATCTCAGTTGGATTCTTGGACTAAGATTCCTTAATTTCCAACCTATGGAGACTATGATATATTGGAAGGTTAACCATTCTTATGATCTATGGTACACTAGATTAAATTAATGGATACATAAATGACCTTTTGAAAAAAAAGTTGGCTCCCATTGTGAAGATATAAAGGAACCTGAAGATGTAAATGACTAATTAATAATTATTTAAATGTAAAACATATTTTCTATTCTAATTATTTATTAATTACACCATTGATTTCTAGAATAAATAGTTTTTAATACTAGATAATTATTTAGACACCGTTGCTCGGGCCCTACTATGTTTTACTCATCCTACTCAAGCCATTATGAAATTTGGGTACCCGAGTAGTTTCTACTTGTCTATGGTACCAAATAAGGACATGGAATTGGTGGAAGGTTGAAGTATGGGATGTCAAAACCATCATGGGACAAGGGTTGATGTTTCCGATATTTTTTTTGTTTCTTTGTTAGTAGTTTTATTTTTATAAATATCTTACATGTAGTGTATTCATTATAATGTTTTAGCATGTGTTACTTGGTGATTTGTTGAATTTTTCTATATGTTTCCCATCAATTGTTCTTTCTAGTTATCGAATATATTAGTAATACTTATTCTATGGTTTTACTTCGATAAGTAGGTACAGTCTCCCTATGACTGTCTTTAGACCCACATTGCTTGTTGGCATTCTCAAGTTTATAGGGAGGTGTGCCTTAGGTCATGTGGTGACCCAACATAGGGAAAAGATTTTGTGTATACAAGTATAAAATATTAGATAGTGGTAATAAATAAGGTTTGTTTTGAATAAATATTTGGGGCATGATAGATAGGAAACAAGATGCTTTTTGGGGATTTGTAATGATATTGTTCTTGGGTTCCCATAAACCCACACATCAGGGGAAACCCAAGATTTTTGAGGTGAGAATTGATGATATATTTTGTTCTCTGATATTTTATTGATACTACCACCTCAAGTGGTCCATTTGGATGAGATTTTTTTGATTTATGAGGTTATTTCACTTGGACCTGTGTGTGAAGAGATGGTGTGTGGGTTCATGAATAATTCATGGAACATAGGATTTATAGGTAATTTGTATGGTTTTTGTGATTGATAGTTACCTATGATATATATACAAATATTTTTCCATATATTTGGGGTGTATTCTTATTGATAATTCTATGAAATAGTTGTTAGTGAAAATTTTATTAAATATGGACTTGAATAGAGATGTTATGTTTGATATTTTTGGTAATAAAGAGACTTTGGGAGTGTAAACCCTTATGTTTAATGAAATTTAATGTTTGAAATGTGAATTTTTAGGTTTTTAATATGGTAAATTAAATTGAAGTGGAAAGTGTAATGATGGGAATTTTAGGGAAACTGATGTGGGTATCTTTATTGTGGTGATCAGACCGCATGTATGGGTGGGAATAATAGTGAGAGTGTCTTATTTTGGAGACCATGGGTTACAGGATGTGATATCTTGATGGTATTATATGTTTGGAATAGTTAATTTATTCTTGTTGTACCTTTGGCTGGGTATTTAATTTGAATATATGAAAGGACATCTATTAATGTGGATGTGATAACCCTTTTGGGGTTTGAGCTTATGGGTTGTGATTTGGACAGTGAAATGGGTGACATGGATTTTAATTCCACTCTAAGTGGGTGTTTTTCATTACATATAGAACCTATAGGATTTTTTTTGTATTGGGTACGTTGGGCATCGTGTGATTGAAAAGAGGGTAGGATTTCCACCTCTAATCAGGGAGATGTTAAAGACTGGGGTATATAGCTTAGAAAAAGGCTAAGTGAATCTATTTGACATGAAAAAGTATTGGGAGATGATATAATTTGATATTATTGGGTGACCTATGAGAGAAGTTAGTTTGGTTGTTAGTGCTTTTGGGTGAATGAGATAAAGGTGGATGTTTTTAGCTTTTGTTAGTGAATCATATAGAGTTATGTATCGTGATGGATTACTCTAGATGGATATGTGGGATGTTTAATATTTTGGATATTATCGATGATTGGTGGCCATTTTTGTAGCAAACTTAGCCGTTTACATTTAACATTACATGTTTTTATGAAAAATTATACATCATAGTAGAATTTAAGGATCGTTAAGTCTAGTGTTTTGGAAGACTAGGTATATAGGACAAAAACATTGTGCTAAGAAAACACATCTTTATTTAATCTCAATAAAGATATCCTAACTTCTTTTGAGCCCTTACATATGGATAGGGTACCCTAAGGAACACATGAATAATTGGATGAGCTAAAAAGCATAGTAAGGGAAGGAACATAAGGATACATCTTAAGCACATGAGTTTGGAAGCATGACATAATGATATCCAAAGCACGGAACATATGAAATAATATTATATAGGCATGGTATCATATAAAAAAGTAACCATATAAATGTTGAAGAATCATAAAAAATGTCTTTAATACAAGTCAAGGATAACTGCCAATTGCATATCCCATTTTAGTATGGGTCAAGGCTAAGGGCCAATCACAATTCTCATTTTAGTACTGGTTAAGGATAACCACTAATCCCATTTCACATTGCATGTAATGAGACTTAAATTTACCCAATGAATTAGAGAGCTATCTGGGAACACCCATATTAACATTTTTAGGAATATTCATGCAACATAAATAATCATACATAATCAACTATACATAAACCTAAGGGTACCCATGGAAAGAATTGGGTACTACAACCATGACATAATGAACAACCAATGGGTGCATCACAATAGTGTCCGTTAAAGAAAGAGTTTAGAACATACATGTAAATTCATAAGTTAAAATAGGAATATAACATGATATGTGGTGTTAAACAGAAGTTACAACATATAAGAAATTTATCTGTGAAACATTAGCATTAAAACATTTTTGTGCGATTTTAAGGAAAGTACTATAGAGATTTTAATATAGAAAAGATGAAAATATTTTATATAAAAGAATAATTAAACCAATAAGGTTTTAATAATAAAAATAATTATTTTATAAAGGAAATTGTGTCTTAAAACATAGGATATAGTGCACTTGAAATTGGGTAAAAATTTGGGAAGTTCCCTTAAATCCAGTTTTCTTATCAGAAAGTTCTAAAGAGGGAATCTATTAAAAACATATATATCCCCAAAATAGAGTGATGACAGGTTATTCATAAATTATTTTCTTAAAAATAAAAATCATTTATTATATGTACTCTAATAGATAACGTAAATCCATTTTTACATAATGAAATCCAAGGAAACCCGAAAGAACATAGAAGGTTCGGATAGAATTCATTACAGTTTGTTGGCATAGTGTCATGTGTACCTGGGAGATTGTGATGGGAAGGAAAATGGGTTTATCATCACTTATAAATAATTAGGGAAGTATGGGGGAGGTTACAAAACATACCCCATAATTTGGGATTACATATAAAATGGCATAGCACAGAGGAAAAACTTGATTTAGAGAGAAATGGAGGGGATCCCTCACATTAAATAAAGAGGTGTTCTCCACATGTTATTAATGACCTGAATAATCAAATTAGGTTTATTAATAAATAATTCTATAACCTCTAACATAAGTAATTGATTTAATATAACCCTTTCTTCTTCGTTCAAGATCTTTTTTATTGGTTATAGGTTCTATTTTATTGTTTGGGCACGTTTGCTTACTTGGTTTTAATGAGCAGTTCGCTTATATTCTTGTTTGGATTAACATGTAAGATGAATGTGGTTTTACAAAATTGATGTTATATTATATTATTTAACATACATGATATTAAATGGTTTATAATTTAATTATGATACTTAGAGTGACGTTGAATGATTATATAAAACTGCAGTGACAAGAATTTTTATTAAATGGTGGGTTTGATTACAATAAACATGTTTTTCATTATAAATTAATACCATTAGTAAAAAATGGACTAAAAAACCATAAAAAGGATATATTAATTATATAACAATATGGTTTAACCATAAAAAATGGTTTCATGACCATAATTAAAGATGGTAATTGAATTGATAAACTGTTGTCCTTGAATGTGCTAAATTAGCACATCTCACACGGTGCTTTCATTTCATTCAAATAAAAGATGAGGAAAGGAGAGAAGATTAATAAGTATCCCATTAGAATAATATAATTAGTGTAAATTTACTTTAATGGAGTTATCATACCATTTGGTTGAAGGGAGGTGAGGATATAAACAAAAAGAAAAGAACTTAAAAGAAATGAAAGAATTGGAATGGGTAATTTACCACTCGAGTCTACCTCTTTTGAGAACCTCTTAAGGGGAGAGGTTTTGGTATTTTGAGGATACTAGGGGAATTTGGACATGGGGTAGGAGCGTGGAGAGATATTTGGGTTGAATATTGGTACGGAAAAAGGCTTGAGAGTAGTGAAGAGAAGAGGGTGTGGGGGGGGGGGGTTATAGTGGAGGAGAAGAGGGTTTTCCTAATTTTATAATCATTAGTTTATTAATTTCCTTGAATATCATAAATAATGAGGATTAAAAGACCAAAAACAGTAATAAATTTATGTGAGTTTGAGATTTGGGTGCTTACATCACTTGTGATGTTAGGAATAGTTGATTTCAATTATAATGTATTTATACGGTAAATTATTGTATTTTATTATTCACTAAAAATTATTGTATCTTAGAAAAATCCCAAAAATTTACCGTAACCATTTCTCAATGTGTAGAATCCAAAAATGAAATCCATTTTCAAAAATAATTTTCTAAATATGATTATTTTAATATTTAATTATACTCAAAATTTATTATTTAAAAACCAGTTTCAAAACATTCAATTAATTATTCTAAAATATAGGTGCATCATACAATCACATAAATATTATATTTATACTATCATAGGTAAGGTTTCTATTCATTAGGGTATATCAAAATTCATAAGGGTACTTTACTATTCCTAAGGTTAGGTTACTATTCACCAAAAAATTAATTTTTTCTTATCAGGCTCCCAAAAGCTTATTGATCGCAACCGGGTATGTCAGATTTTCAAAATTCCAAACACATAAGTGAAAAACATATTTTTAAAGGACACAGATCACATATTAGTTCATTATGTTGTGATTTCATGTGATTATATTAAATATTTATAAGATTTTAATTTCCATTTATAAAACATTAGGTCTTTACATTCTTCACCCCTTATGAAATTACACCCCCTGAAATTACATTTTACATTCTAGTACATAAACAGGTGTGGGTACTTTTCCTTTATTTCTTCCTCCAGTTCCATTTTTTTCTCTTCATAATTATAATATATCCATAGTACCTTGATTAGATGAGTAGTCCTATTGTGTAGAACATTTTCTATATGATCCAATATCTTCACTGGCTGCTCCTCATAGGAGAGATCATCCTCCAGCTCTACCACCTCTAAAGAGAGTACATGTGAAGGGTCTGGTTTGTACTTCTTTAAGAGGGATACATGAAAGACATCATGTGCTTTCGACATGGTTGGTGGAAGTTCTAGTATATAAGCCACAACCCCGACACGATCAAGAATCTCGAAAGGGCCAATGTACCTGGGACTTAACTACCTTTTCTTTTCAAACCCCATGACCTTATTCCACAGAGATATGCATAGAAATACCATGTCTCCAACATTAAACTTATGGTCTTATCGATGATTGTCTGCATAATGTTTTTGTCTACTTTGGGCTGTCATGATATGCTACTGAATGATTTTCACTTTATACACCATTTCTTCAACCATTTCAAGTCCTATATGCTTACGCTAACCGACTTCATCCCAACACACCGGTGTTCTACACCTTTTCCCACAAAGGGATCCATATGGTTCCATTCAGATGCTCGAGTGGAAACTATTTTTATAGGAGGTTTCAACTATTGGAAGTTTTTGGTCCCACCCTAATTTTATTTCCATATAACATTCTATCAACATGCCATCCATTTTCTAAATAGTCTACTCATATTGGCCATTAGTTTGAGGATGATAGGCCATACTGAAGTTCAGTTCAGTGCTTAGAGCATGTTGGAGACTTTTATAGAACATCAAGGTGAATCTACGATCATGATCAGATACAATAGACAGTTGTACTCCATGCATCCTTACCACTTCTCTGATGTAAATCCATGCAATTTTATCCAATGAGTAGTCCTATTGAGTAGCGATAAAGTGAGATTTATTTATAAGATGATCCACAATGAATCATATAGCAATGTTTACTATGGATGTATTTGGAAGCCCAATGACAATATCCATGGTAATGTTCTCCCACTTACATACTGGTATGGGTAGTGGTTGAATAATCCCCTTATACGTTTGCCTCTCAAACTTCTCTTGCTGACATACTAGGCACTTTGATGTATATTCAACAATCCCCCTTTTCATATTGTCCAAACCAATGTTTTCTTAAAGATCTCGATACATCTTTGTGCTCACTGGGTGGATAGAGAAGGTTGAGATATGTGTGTCTTTCAAAATCTCCTTCTTTATCTTTGGATTTGATGATACACATAACAGTGACCCAAATATCACAAATAATTCTTCATCAATCAAGAACTCATAGGATTTCCCATTTTTAATAATTTTCACCATTTTCCAAATTTTCTCAACTGTTCATTGAGCATCCTTTATTTTCTCAAAGAGGGATAGTTGAGCAGTAATTTGAGAAATAATTAATGATGTTCCACCCTTAATGATTCTTATGTCCATCCATTGCAAATATATAAAGATCAGATCCTTTTTCAATTATCATCACTGATAAAGATACAACATCCTTTCTACACAGGGAATCCGAAACATTATTTACCTTATCGGGATGGTAGTGGATTGGGAAATCATAATCCTGGATGATCTCTATCTATATTCATTAGCACATATTATGATCTTTCAGTGTGAATATATATTTGAGACTCTTGTGGTCAGTATATCTCTCACACTTCTCCCCATGGAGATAATGCCGCATGATTTTCAACACAAAGATCACAACCTCCAACTTCAAATCATGTGTGGGATAGTTTTTCTCATGAATTTTCAGCTACCTTGGGTCATAGTCTATCACTTTATCATTTTTCATTAGCACACATCCTATGCCCTTCTTGGAATCATCACTGTACACCACAAATAGTTCTCCACTTCTTGGGAGTATGAGTACTGGCGCAATGATAAGCCTCTTTTTCAACTCTGTGAAGCAGTCTTCACATTACTGAGACCAGAAAAACGTTACTCCCTTCTGGGATAGCTTGGTTAGTGGATTTGAAAATTGTGAAAAGTTCTTCACAAATCGTCGATAATACCAAGATAGAACCAAAAATATGTGGATCACCATTATAGAAGTTTTCCTAGGACACTCTTTAACTTCCTTTATCTTGGAATGTTCTACATACATCCCTTTGTTAGTGATAACATGCCCCAAGAATGATACTTCCAACATCTATAACTCTCATTTACTATATGTTCCATACAACTTTTCCCTTTGAAAGTATTTAACACAGTATTTAAATTCTCATCATATTCCTCCTTGTTCTCGGAGTATATGAGAATATCATTAATAAAAACTACCAGAAATTTGATGAGGTAATCTCTAAATACTCTATTCATTAAATCCCTAAATGTTGTAGGAACATTAGTGAGTCCTAAGGGAATCACTTTGAAATTATAGTGTTTAGACCTCTTTCAAAATGAAGTCTTGGGAATATCTTACTTCCTCACATTTAATTGGTGATATCCCGACTGAAGGTACACCTTAGAGAAATAACTGGCCCCATGAAGCTAATCAAACAAGTCAGGCATCCATAGAAGGGGATACTTTATCTTTATTTTCATTTTATTGAGATCGCGATAATCAATTCAGAGGCACATTGTTCCATCCTTCTTCAAGATTAATAAGACTATCACACCCCATGGTGAGGCACTTGGGCATATAACACCCTTCCCCATATTCTCCTGTAACTACTTATTTAGCTCTCACAACACTATGGTGGCCATTTTTTAAGGTGTATTTGAGATAAGGAGAGATCTAGGCATAAGTTCAATTGATAACTCAACCTCTCAGTCAAAAGGAAGTCTAGGAAACTCTTTAGGGAACACATCATTGTAACCCCTCAAAACGGGCATGTCTTCAAGCATGATTCTCTTCGTTTTCTCAATAATTTGAGCTAGATATGATTTCTCACAAGGCAAAAATATCCACACTTGAGATGATGATTCTAAAGGAGATTAATCTTCCTCCTTACACTTGTAAAGAATTGGAGGATGCTTCAAGATGTGAAGAGTGATCTCCCTTTCCCAACATTTGATGTTGCATTTGTATAAAGATTGCTAATCTATGCCCAAGATAGCATTGAACTCCACTAAAGGAAGTATGATAAGATTTTCATGGAGTTTTATTCCACAAACATTAAATAGGGAAGAGTTATAAACCATTGATGCAATAATTTACCCATTCACTGTTCTCACAAATATCTTTTAATCCAAATTTTGAGGTGGTGTTTCAATAGTTCTACTAAACTAGAAAGATATGAAAGAATTCATATAACCAGAATCAAATAGTATGTTTTCTACTATTGAATTAATTACTAGCATACCTATCACCAAGTCATTGTCTGGATCCACCTCAGCAGTATTGATAGCATAAGCCCTTCCTTGTTTCCTTAGAGGTTTTTGCTGATTGCCTCCGACAACCCTTTGCATAGGGAAAATTCTTGTATAATTCCCATTCTCCTTGCTATTGTAACACTACACTACATGCTGAGTATTGATATGAACCTTCCGTTATTATTTCGTATCAGTGGGATTGTTTATATACCATCTACAGTTTTTATCTGGATAACAAGACTTTTTACGTTTGAAGCAATTTTTGGATCCCTTCATACATTTCCCAGGGTTCTTCTTCCCACAACTTTTACAAGCGAAAAAGTCATGATTATTTCCATCATTGGATTTTTTTGTTGAACCACCGATGTTGTTCTCCAATTTCTTCTTGTTTTCACTAGGCCCATGAGACAACTGAGAGTCTTCAATCTTTATTTCAACATTGAGTTCACAACATACAATATCCTCATAACTATTGAAGTCTCGAATCACCAATTCCTTTAATAGACTCAACTTTAGTATTCTAAAGAAGTAACCCACCTTGCCTTTTGTGTTCATGATAATTCCAGATGTGTACCTTGCAATCCTTGTGAAGTTTGCTTCATGCGCCCCGATAGATTCATCTTCATTCCACTTGAGTCTGAGGAACTCTCTTTCCATCTTGAGATGGAGTGTTCGAGGAAAATATTTGTTGAAAAATATCCTCTTGAATTCCTCCCAATAAATGGAATCAATTTTCTCTTTCGAATTGTTATTCTTGATCAGTGTCCTCCAATGATAAAATTCCCCGTCAAAATGGTAGACCACCATGACAACTTTATCTTCTTCCGAGAACTAGAGGATGGAGAATATCTTTTCAATGGAGTTAATCAATTGTTCCATGAGGATGGGATCATATTTTTTTTCTAAACATGTGAGGCCACCATAAGAAGGATTCTATAGAAACTTGTTATTTTCTTAGAGGAGAACTGATTTCCACATTATTCATGTTATTATTCAGAACTCGAGCCAACTGAGCAAGTACTGTCATGATGTTTTGATCACCCAATCCTGTCATATCAGGCATATCATAACAGAAATCTTAGCATTTTCTATCACATTCATTTTTGGAACATGTTATTCTATTTAATTCCACTATCTAAGAAAAATAACGTATAATTAGAGGGCTTGAATATATAGTTGTTGAACAAAAAACGGAAAACATTTGAATATAAAAAGGTAAAAGTATAGAGGAGAAATATATCCTATCTTGTGATTCCTCTGGTTTAAATCTAGGTTATCCTCGATCTATTTCTTAACATATATTCTTATGGTCTTTTTTCCCTTAATAATGGTTTGTACTAAGCTCATGAATCTACCGAAGCATATACCCTGGGAGTGTCATAACCAAGAGTGCATGAAGGTCTTTTTTCATGCACCAGTTCCTATTCAATTCCAGCTCAAGGTGGGGTTTTTGGGTTTTACCCCTAGATACATCTGTCCCAGAGCTACCTCTACCTGATCCTATATAGACATGGATGTAATTGGTTGATAAACCACTTACACAGTACTCACCAAATTTTTTTAATGTTTTATTATACATTGTCTCATACATAAGGTCCTCACTAAGGTTCTATATTCCTAATGTCCAAAAATAACTAGACCATCCAATGATACAAACTATAGTGACCCTAGCTTTTTATTAACAACATTACATGTTTTTAAGCATAAATTTACATCCGAGAAAAATCCAGGGATTGTTAAGTCTAGTTTATTGGAATACTAGTTACATAGATCATAAATTATGTGGCTAAAAAAACTTCTTTATTTAATATCCATATAGAGCTTCTAACTTCCTTTGAGACCTTACATCTGCATAGGGTTACCTGGGGAACACGTGATGAAAGGGATGATCTAAAAAACCCACTATGGGAATGAACATAATGATACATCTTAAGAACATGATATATGATACATGAAATAATGATATCAAAAGCATGGAACATATGAAATAATATCATATAAGAATAGGATCATATAAACATGTAATCATATAAATTTGGAAGAATCTTAAAACATGTCTTTATTATGGGTCAAGGCTAACCGCCAATCCCAATTTCTATTTTAGTATGGGTCACATATAATCGCAAATACTGTTTCACATCGCATATCATGAGATATAACATTACCCAATGCATTATATATCTATTTGGGAATACCCATCTCAACATTTTTACGATTATTATTTCCACATAAATAATCATACATAATCAACCATACATTAACATAAGGGTACCCATAAAAAGAATCGGTTACTACAATCATGACATAAAGCATAACCAATGGGAGTATCATGATAGTGTCCATGAAATAAAGGGTTTAGAACATACATGGAAATTAATTAGGTAAAATAGGAATAAAAAAAGATATGTGGTGTCAAACATAATTAACAACATATAAGATATGTATTTGAGAAACATTAGCATTAAAACATACTTGTGAGATTTTAAAAAAATACTATAGATATTATAAAACATAAAAGATTAAAATATTTCATAAAAAACCATTATTGAACCAAGAAGGTTTTAATAATAAAAAAACTAATTTTATAAAGACAATGGTGGCTTAAAATAAACAATCGAGTGCAGTTGAAATTGGGTAAAAATATGGGATGTTTACGTAAAACTGGTTTTCTTATTAGAATGTTCTAAGGAGGGAATCTTTTAAAAACAGGTATATCCAAAAAAGAGAGTTATGAAAGGGTATACATAAATTAATTTTTTAAAACTAAAAATAATTTATATTATGTAAATTAATTTATAAGATAACTCCATTTTGATATAAAGAAAGTTAAAGCAACCCGAAATATTATAGAAGGTTCAGGTATAATTCATTATGATTTATTGGAATGGTGTCGAGTGTACCTGGGAGGCTTGATGAGAGAGAAAAGAGGTTTCTCATCAAATATAAATCATGAGTGAAGAATGTGGGAGGTTAAAAAACATACCCCATAATATTGGACTAAACATAAAAAGGCACAACATAGAGGACAATCTTGATTTAGAGTGAAATGGAGAGGATCCCTTACCATAAATCTGGTGGTGTTCTCCACTTGTTATTAATGACCTGAATAAAAAAAATTGATTTATTAATTAATAAATTAAGAACCGCTTTTATTTGAAATTTATTTTTTATGACCCTTTTTGGTTCATTCAGGACCTTTTTGATTGGTTATAATGTTCTATTCCATTGTTCGGGCTCATTTTCTTACTTGGTTTTAATGACTGGTTCACTTATATTCATGTTTGGATAAACATGTAAGATGAAATTGGTTGTCCAGAATTAATGTTATATGATATCAATGAACATACAAGATATTAAATGGTTCAAAAATTAATTTTGTTACTTAGATTGAAGTTGAATTATTATATAAAACCTTAGTGACAACCATTTTTGTTAAACGATGGGTTTGATTACAATGAACATGTTTTTATTTATAAATTAATACCATTAGTACAAAAGGAGTAATAACCATAACAAGTATAAATTACATATATTATAATCTGGTTCAACCATAACACAAATGGTTTCAGGAACATAATTAAAGATGATAATAGAAATTGATTAACTGTTGTCCTTGAAAGTGCTAAATTAGCACATCTCAAATGGTGCCTTCATTTTATTAAAATAAAATACGGGGAAAGGAGAGAAAATAAAAAAGTATCCAATTAGAATAATATCATTCTAGTACATGTATGTTAATGGAGTTATCATACCATTTGGGTGAAGGAGGTGGGGAAAGAAACAAAAAAAAAAGAACTTAAAAGAAATGAATGAATTGGAAAGAGAAATTTACCTCTTGAGTCTACCTCCTTTGAGAACCTCTTATGGGGAGAAGTTTTGGTATTTTGAAGAGACTAGGGGAATTTGGATGTGGGGGAGGAGTGTTGGGAGATATTTGGGTAGAATATGGGAAAATAACAGGGATTGATAGTAGTGAAGAGAAGAGGGAGTGGGGGGGGGGGGGGGTTATAGTGGAGGAGAGGAGGGTTTTCATAATTTTATAATCATTAGTTTATTAATTTCCCTCAAAACTATAAATAGTGATGACTCCAAGACCAAAAATAGTAATAAATGAATTTTAGTTTGATATTTGGGTTCTTACATCACTTGTGCTATCAGGAATAGTGGATTTGAATTATAATGTATTTATATGGTAAATTAATGTATTTTACTATTCACTAAAAATTTATGTATTTTTGATAAATCCCAAATATTCAACATAACCATTTTTCAACATGTAGAATCCAAAAATAAAATCAATTTTACACAAATAATTTTCTAAATATGATTATTTTAATATATAATTAAACTCATAATTTATTATTTAAAAACCAGTTTTAAAACATTCATTTACTTGTTCTAAAATATAGGTACATCATAATTTCACATGAATATTATTTTTATACTATCATAGGTATAGTTACTATTCATTAGGGTATATAACAATTATGTTTTCCTTATAGGACTCCAAAAAATAACTAATCGCAACCGTGTATGTCAAATTTTATAAATTCCTAACAAAAAAGTGAAAAAACTATGTTTAAAGGTCACATAGAACTTATTAGTTCAATATGTTTTGATTTCATCTGATTATATGGAATATTTATAAGAGTGGAATTTCCATTTATAAAACATTAGGTCGTTACAATGTTCTGGAGTTTTTTAGAAATCATGGGTAACTATGAGAGATGTTATCATAGTTTTTGCTCATCCATTTGAATATATAGCATAGGTGGGTACTCCAAGGATTGAATTTATGCATGGTGGGTTCAATAAAAATTTTGTTAAAATGCATGGTTATGTCTTGGTTTCATTCTGAGGGAAGAACCTGAGTTATTTTGGTTGGTTTTATGGTCTATTATGATACATGAGGGATCATTTGGGTGTCTAATCCATTTGGTAGGCTTAATATTAATTTGGGACATGGTGTTGATTTTTTTTCAGACAATACATGGGTGATTGATGCATGGGTGGACAATTTTGTTAAGGAACTGAAACCTGGAGTGTGGATAGGTCAAGTGGTTGAGCTTGTTTGTGAGAAGTACTCAGTTGTTTTGTAGAGATGTTGAAAATGACTTGATATCTAGGAGGTTGAAAAACCAAGAGGCATGGTTTATTATGTAATTGGGTGTTTATGCCTAGCTCTGATGATGTAAGGCCTATGGAGACAAGATTCAGGTTTAGTAAATAGTTTTAGGATGGACTATGGACTTATATTTTTTATTGGGTTAGAATTTAGGCATGTTTTGAAGATCTTTAGTGGTTTGATGACAATAGTTTATTAATGAATGCTGGTTCATGACTTCTTGGTAGAGAGTTGTGAAGTAGGGGTGATTTTTTGTTGATGAATCCAACTAGGGTTATGGTGTCATGTGATGATGATATTTTTGTGAGTAGGGAGTTTGGAGGCATTTAATTCATCTAGTGTGACCAAATTCTCATCACTAGTACAATACACACTTTTAACAACACTAGAATCTTCTTTTATCAGTGCTAGAGAAGTGCTGATGACCTTAGAATGGTAAAAGGTCTAGGTGGTTTTGAAGCACATATAAAAGTAATAGTAAAAGAACTATTTGAAAGCACATTTCAATGCACTGATAAAAGACCCCATTTATCAATGAATTAATTAATCAATGATAAACATAACCTCTATCATCTATTTTTATTGCACAGATATAGATAGAATTTATCAGTACATTTACAAGAACTGATATAGGAGTTCTTTATCGGCAATAATAAAAGTGCTGATAAAGGGAAGGTTTTTCAGTACAATTAATTGTGATGATAAAGGTGAAAAATGTAGTGTGATGCAACAACACACTACATCACTAGAAATAAGTATAGTGTGCGACAACACATCACATAAACATAATAAAAAAACGTACCAAAATAAGATTTAAATACTAAATTTAAATGAAATAAAATTTCTTAAAAAATAAAATTAAAATAAAACACTATTAAAGCGTATGTATGTAGTTTTTTTGATTAAAATGAATGCCACTTATAAATAGAAAAGATGCAATTAGAGTCATACTGGTCACACCATGGGTTGGATTAAGGTGTGGCTGATCTCTACATGTTAATAATTACATACGTAATGTTATCCTAAAGTACCAAAATAATCTAAAAGTGTTTTCTCGGTTTTGAGTATGTCAGTTGTTTTTTGATTAAAATTATTGTCATTTGAATATAAAAAAGACTCTCTATGAGTCATACTGGTATCATTATGTGTCATATTAATGTGTGACTAAATTCTAGTCGTCCTAAATGACTCATTGATAGTTTTCTTAAAGTATCAAAATAATCAGAATGTGTTTTCTTAGTTTTGAGTATATCAGTTTTTTCATTAAAATGAATGTCATTTTGGAAGAAAAATATGGAATTGGAGTCACATCGGTCACATCGTGCATTAGATTGAAATGAAAATGTTACATAAATGTTAAAAATTACTTATTAATTTTTTTACTAAAGTACATAACCAATATAAATACATTTTCATGGTTTTGGCTATGTCAGTTGTTCTTTTATTAACATTAATGTCTTTTTTGAATAAAAAAGACACCCTTGGGGTCATACCGGTCACACCGTGTGTTATATTGTGGTGATGCCGAATGGTACACATCCCACATTACTCATGGATCATTTTCCAAATGTATCAAAAAAATTTGAATTAATTTTCTCAGTTTTGTGTATGTCAGTTCTTTTATTAAATTGAATTCCACTATTGAATAAAAAATAAGCACATAGAGTTATACATGGCACACTGTGCATTGGATTGAGGTGCGACAAATCCATACACATAAAAAATGATGCATGTATCATTTTACAAGTATATAAATACAATATCAATTGATTTTCTCAATTTTGAGCATGTCAGTTTTTTAATTAACATTAATGTCTGTTTTGAATAAAAAAGTCATACACGGAGTCATATCGATCACACTATACATCATATTGAGGTACGATTAAATTCTACACATCCCAAATGACTCATGTATTGTTTTACTAAAGTATCAAAACAATACGGATTTATTTTCTTAGTTTTGAGTACGTTAGATGTTTTTTTATTAAAATTAATGACACTTTTGAAAAAAATACACACTTGGAGTCATACCGGTCACACCGTAGGATTTTGGTGTGACTGATCCCTACACATCACAAATTTCATATGGATATTTTTCCAAAATTACCAAAACAATATGAATGATTTTTCTCATTCTTGAGTATGTCTTTTTTTTTATTATCATTAATGTTAATTTTGAATAAAAAGATGCACTTGGAGTCATACCGGTCACACCATGTGTTAGATTGAGGTGTGTCTGAAGGCTACTCATCCTAAATGGCTCATGCATCATTTTTATAATGTATTAAAAAATTTAGAATGAATTTTCATATTTTTGAGTATGTAATCTATTTTTTTAATTAAAATAAATGCCACTTTGGAATAAAAAAATTTCTTGGAGTCATAGGGGTCACACCATGCATTAGATTGAGGTGAGAAAAATACCTACACATCACAAATGACATATGGATTTTTACCCTAAAGTACCAAAATAATCTGAATTCATTTACTTGGTTTTGGGTATGCCACATGTCTTTTTTACTAAAATTCCATTTTATACTAGAAAGTTTCATAATGGATCTTATCTTAAGTGACAAGTATGGTGTTCACTTTTAAAAAACTGTTCTAAAACACAATAATTGTGTGATCCTTATTCTATATAATTTCCCTACAATTTTGTGTTCTGTAGGTTAGTGGTTCCTACCCTCCTCTGCCTCAGTCTCCACCTTGGTCTTCACCTATTCCTCCTCCTCCACAATGGTTTCCCACTCTAAATTTGACTCTACCTTGACTTTGACTCCGCCTCTGCCTTTGCCTCTACCTCAACGTCTACCTCAACATTTTCCCAATAATTTTATTGTTTACAAGTCATATCTTCTCAACAAATTTATTTCCCCAATTAATCTCCTCATTGAGAAAGAGATATAGAATAATATATAACCATTATAAAACAAATTACTCACACCACAAATATTTTATGATAGTCATAACTCATACTTGATCACAATTATTACTTGTAATCCACTAATTTTATTGTCATCATACATTCTGACCAAAATTACACTTCCCACTCATATCTAAACAAATTTATTTTTCTTTTGAATAATTATTTTTTGGAAACATGATAGTACCATGAAAGTATAAATGAAAAAATTATTATGAAATATATTTAATGAAATTATAATTAACTTCATAAATTATCAGTAGAGGGATAATGGTTTTTCCTGCTATATGAGTTATCTCAAAGATGTTTAAATATAATATCCATAATAGAATTCATTATCATTTATAATACACTGTAGAAACATTTAAAAAAATAAAAAATTTATATTTAAATGTTTTTATAGTTAAATATTTCAATATATACATTATTGTTTCTCCTGTTTTAATAATGAACAAGCTTTAGATTTTCAGACCGCGACCTCATTCCAGGATTTTCCAGTATTTAGAGACCGTTATATCATAAAAAAATTCTCGTTAAAACACATCATAAAAATATAATTTGATGTTTATATATGAAATGTTGATTTTAGTGTAATAAATATTCATAATTTACATCATGTGCGGTTGATTTTTTGTAAGTCCATGCATTGAATCAAAAAAATAAATAGTTGGGGTGTCTATGTAGGCATTAATGACCATCCAGTGCTTCCTAAAAAAACAAAAATAATTAAAAAATTCAAAAATAAAAAATATATGGGTTTTGATTAGATTGTAGAGTTTTACTATAAATTGTAGGAATCAAAACGAGTATATTTTCTAATACTTTTTTATTAAACTTTGGGATTGACTCACCTCTTTTCATATCTATTTATTCCTTATCCCGTGTAATTTCTAATATAGAAAAGATACTGGGATTAATGAATCCAAATTGTGCATCAAGCAATCTTCCATTTATATCGTTTTAATATAAACACCTGTTTGAAATATTAATAGTTGTTAATTTTAATAAACATATTTATGTCAATATTTGGAGAGAATTATTAATAAAATGTACCTTATATGTGTATTCGCAACTATTATTCCCATACATTCATGCTTGAGAATATCATTTAGATTCTCAAGACCAATTCTCTCTGTAATGAAAACTACAAATTTTTCTTCTTTATAGTAAATGTAAGGCATAGATTTATTTTTAAATTTGGTCTCTATATGAAGTTTTAATGTTAATAAATGTTTCTTTGGAATTGGTGGTGAGAAGGTACTCTCAGAAGATTGTTCTATTTTCTTGATCAATTTAGTATATTCCACTGATTCAATCATTCATTTCTCCATAACTTTATCCACCTGTAATATCATTCCTCAATTATTAACTTTTATCATCAACTATGACATTTTATTCATACAAATTGTTTTGTTAAATACGTACCTCATATACCTTTACAGGATTAGATAACCATGCTATGAAAGCTTCAATATCAGCTTGGATTATTGTAATATCTAGATCTTCATGTTGAACAAGAAACTTTGCAGTCTACTCATAATATACCTCAATCCCCACTCTTATATAATCCTACGGGGGTGTATATTGTGTATCTGGTCTCTCTAGATATTATAAATTTTATCCCTCATAATACGATGATATATGGGTTTTTGAAGATAAAAATAACATAAAAATATACCCAGTAGGATTTTAGTAAAATAAAGATATAGGTAGTTGTTTCATTCAAATTTATGAGAAAGATTAATGAAAAAATTGATTACCGTGGTTATGTTTTTTTTGTAATTACTAGACTCAAATATAGTGGGATCATTTGGATCATGTGTGGATATTTTCTCCACCACTAGTTTTCTTTGATCTTTTCTTATAAATTTTTCTTCTAAACAAGACTGAAAAATAATATCTTCTATTGAGTCTATTTTTTCTACATTCATCTCATTATATTATATGTATCTTCATGTGGTTTTATCTTCTCTAAATATGTACAAGGAGTGACTACAAAACCTAATACTTTAACCTGAACATATTGTTTTTGCCACATTAAAGCTACTGAATGTTTCTTTTCTTCTGTTACAGTCATAGTTGATTCTTGTGTCAAAACCATATAATAAATATGAACCTATTTATTTTATGTAATATATTATAAGTCATAATTAATTACAATTATTTCATACATACAAATTCTTCCCATACTTCTTTTTTATTTTCATCAACTAATATACCATCCTTATTACACAAGACTCCTTCCCTAGCAGATGATGTGGGATGTATATGGTTTTCAATTTTGATTCATCAATATGCATATAAACAAAGGAACATATGTTTTTTAAATATCACATAATTAAAAATTTATTATTTATTTAAAATACAAACCAATTTCTTCTATAATGATACGTACCCCATACATCCTTTGTGATAGGGGATAACTAGTTTTGATGTGCGATCTTTATTTTTTTCAATCTTTTTATGTTTCATAAATTAACTATTTTGAATCAATTTGGATATAATTAATAATGTCAAATAATTTATTATTGGCCGCAAAGTTCTTGAAATGATTTCCCATTATGAAAATTATTGAAAGAATTCCTTGTTTTATACTTTATAATGTGTTCATAACAAAGTGGTGGGTGTAACATTATTTTCCCATTAGTATCCCAAAGATGTAACTTCGTCAGAAGAGTCCGTAAGCCTATATGGTATTTTCCAGTATCCATTAATACAAATTTAATACAAATGTCATATGAAATGAATGAAGTATACAAGGAATACTGAAAAATAAATCTACATTTCATTATATAATTTTTAAGTAAAATAGAGAAATTATATTGTAACATAACTATTATATCTTTCCAAATGATTTCCTTCATTACTGGTTGTACATAACACCATTGGTCAATATCATTCATCAAATTCATCATCATTGTGACCCTAATATAACAGATGAATGTTGAATTTTTGGGTTTAATAGGTTATCCTCATTAATTTTAACCAACCTCAAATTTTATACCCTGACTTCTTTCTTTGATAATTTTATTCAAAACTAACATGACACATCATTCTTGTTTTTTAATTTTTTTCCCATGAATACGTTGTTGATCCCATGATAATTGCACAGTTTCGACATCAAACTTTTGTTATTTATTAGGACTAGCCACATCATCATGTTTTGAAGAAATTTTCTTCATGAGTAGTCAAACATATAATTTCTCTTTAATAACAACAACATAATACAATCCTTGAATAAAAGTCCAAAATTGCATCCATCATGCTTGAAAATTGTTCCTTTCTTGAACAAAGATAAAATAATTCAGTAATAAAGTACATATAACCCTCACTACATTTATTTAATCTGTGTGTAGACACTTGTCTGTCTTCCATCTCTTTATGATGGATTTGAGGCTACTCATTCCCTCCTTCACACTATCCTTCATTAAATCACTATTTGGGAGGTATGTCATCAATAAAATTTATAATGACAATTATGGGAGGAAATATAGTCTGAAAGAGGGATTCCAATCCACCATCAAGAGGTGTAAGACAATCAAGCATCTAAGGAATAAAGTGTCATAGAAAACTACACAAATGGAATCACTCAAAAAGTATCATCAACTGAAGAGGAATTGGAATACTTACACTATAATGGGCTTATAGAAGTAAATATCACCACACTTATATTGAAAATAACTTATATCTACTCATGTATCTACACCTTCCAATTTTTGATTTTTTAATCCACCATAATATCCCTTCAATGATATTCACCCCGTTAAAGGGTGAAATTTTCAAATTATGCACAATAATGATCTAGATTTTTTTCACTCTTATAAATGAAATGAATCTATTCAATGAAATAATAAATTTATTATTATGATATGTTACAATAACATCCTTTTGAGGAACCATAGATACTTCCCCTCATTGAAAATTATTCCACATAGCTTGACGTAGATCTATAATTACCACTATGAAATTCCTACTTAACATGTGATAATGATATTATCAGTTGTAAAATATAACATTGGAGAGAGGTATCCCTGGAACTCAATCATATTATATGATAAAAATTTAATCATACGCCATGAATGGTTAATGTTTAGTAATAATATTGAAATAATTTTAAAAAACTCTCAAAAATTTCATAACTAAAATAATTTTTTGAAAGTGAAAAATTTATTCAATAATTTTTTAAATTCAATAAAAAACTATTCATCAAAATAAAAAATCAAAAAAACCCATTTCATGGATTAATGATTAAAATGAATAAAAAATCCAAAAAATCATGGTTTAATGATATTAACAGTTACTTTGGTCCCTATATGTTAATCACCCATAAATGAGGGCCACAACATGGTATAACTAATCCTTAAAACCTCTCATAATTAAGCCATTCGAATATATAATCTAGTATATAAGAAGAATTAAATTTGAGAAACTACCTATATTTTGGACCACTATATTATTCAAATGAAGAGAAATATGGGAGGGGATGAGAGGTCTACTTAGTAAATTTGAGAGTTGAGTAAACCATACATGTGTGTCTCTAGGAAAAAATGGGCTGGAAAATCAAATACTTATGAAATGAAAAGAAGAAATAGAACTAAACTCGTTATATTTCAATAGTGAGGAGGAGAGTTGTTGGGTTCTTCTGGTTTAATAATAGCTCAAAAACAAAAAATGCGGAATCCAAAACATAAAAAAAAGTGAAAAAGTAGGAAATAACATACAATGGATTATAACCTTGATTAATATGAGGGAATGTATAGGAGTTACTCTGGTAGTAAAAGAGTCCCACGAGATCTTGAGAACAATGAGCGACTGAGCCATGGTCAAGGTTATTTTTATAATAGACTGGGGAAATTTCAACAGTGCTTTCAGAAATGTGCTGATAAAGATCCCTTTAATTAGCGCTAAATTTTTAAGAACTGATAAAAGGAGTATTTTTTAGCACTTTTGTAGCACTGATAAATGTCAAACATTATTAGAGCTAATGTTTTAGTGACAATAAATATGTCTTTTAACAGTGCTTTATTAGCACTGATAAGGATGGTTCTTTATCAACACTAAAAAATTACTGTTAAAGTATTATAATTATAATTATTTAAATAAATTTATTATAATTTTATACATATTTAAATATATATAGTTGTTTATTATAATTATATGAATTCATTTTCAAAAATAATATTTACTTATTTATTATAATTATTTTTTCTTAATAACCATTAATATAATAAGTATACATTTATGGATATATTAATTTCGAAATAATTATTTGAAAATATATTTTTAACATTATTAATGGATATATAATCTTAAATTAAAGCATTTTAAAAATGAGTGAAATTGAAAAATTCATATTGAGTACACTTTAAAAATATTAAATAATCGATAAATTTTATTAATTAAATATAAGTTATTTAAAAAATACGGCTAGATATACATATATTGAAGTAGATGAATACATATTTAAATTAATAAAACATTATAAATATATATGTATAAAAAATAATAAAAAATGATCAAATTCAAAAATAAAATAAAAAATAAAAAACATTAGTAATGAATACCCAAACTATTATATGTTAAAATAAATAAATAATATTGACCAATTAAAAACATAATATATATTAAATTTATTATATTATAATTACATTCTAAAATATACAAAAATCTGAATAAATGATATATATATATATATATATTATGTGTATGTGTTTCTATATATGGTGTAATATATCATTTTGTGAGTTTTTGTATAAAAATGAATTAATATATATATATATATATATATATATATATATATATATATTTGTAAAATAAATTCAACACATGACGATTAATATAGGTTAAATTTAAAATCAAACAAAATAAAAAATGAATAAGATATTAATATGTCATTAATTAATATCTTATATATATTATACCTATTCATTTTATATACCTATATTTAATATATAGTATTTATTAATATTTATAATCAATATAAATTTATATGAAATTAATTTATTTTTATCAACAACCATTTATTTAAAAAAATGTATAGTATTTTTATTAATTTAGTCATTTTATTTTTAAAATTATAATTTTTCATTTTATTCTAGAACATTATAAGAGCTATAAAACGCTGATGAATGGAAACCTTTATCAGCGGTAAGTAAGAACTGGTAAAGGATACCTTTTATCATCACCATAAATAAAGCGATGATTTAGGTTACCTTTTATCAGCTCTAAAAAAGAGGCAATGATAAAGGGTGAATTTTATCAATGATTTTTGTTAGCACTAATAGTGGGATTCCTTTTTCTGTGATTATTTTAGCACTAAAAATGATTTATTTTATTAGAGAATTTTTTGAGCACTGATAAATCCTAGTGCTTCTATAAGTGGGTTTTTAGTGTTGTTTGGTTGTTTCTTCAGCAACATCATGTTTGTCTTTCTTACTCAATATGATCATTTCCTATATCTTGACATCATATGAGATATATAGAGGGATATTTGGATATATTCTAAGGTACATAATGTTTTCTTCTAGTGCGATGAATGAACTTCTTCAAGGTTGTTCACCTGAAAAATGTTCAAAGTGAATCCATGTGGTCGGTTGTGCAACACCAACCCCCCCTGAAGTGAGTTTTCTTGGGTTATTGTGTGATAGTAAATTATGAGGGTTTCGTTCATGGAAAACTAGAATGGTTAATACTCGATATATCATATTATCTCTCATGTGAGGGTGATATGGACATAACCGTGTATCCTCTTTGGAGATTAGCATTGATGGGAGCATGAGCTGTTGTGGTTGAAACTAGTTTAGTGTTCTGATGACAACGACACTCCTATGGTGTGGGAAAATGTTTTGGTCATGTATGGGTAGGATAAACCATGGATTGGATGCAATGATGATTGGAATCTACTAAGATAACTATAAGGTACATTTTTAGGTTCTTTAAGGAAGGCCAGGTGGCCTTGGATGTGGTGGTTGATTGAGGCAAGCCTTGGATTTGGGCCCGATGTGGTTCTAAAATTAATCATAGTTTCTTGTTTCATAGGTGTTTATGGTGTATTGAGCCACAAATATGGTTCATTGGAAATGTATGTTTGGTGATAGATCTTCATCAGATGTTTGGAATGGTCTCTGGTATATGTGTTTGGATGATCTCGGGATGTCGTGGTGTATGAATTCATCTAGGGAAAGTAAAGAATGGATGTTCTTATAGTGAAGTTGGGTGTTTTTGAGATGAGCCATAAGAGGATGGATCGAAATATATGGGAAAAATATCAATAGATGTGGTGATTTTTAATCCACCTCTATTTAGAATTTTGTAATGATAAGTGTGGTTTGGTAAAGGAAACATGCTTTGAGGAAGAACCTAGTTGTCTTTAGTTGACATGTGGATGAAAGAGGTGCATCCATTCTCAGTGGATTTGAAGGCAAGAAAGGATGATGGTGTTTGTTGGATCTCTTGTGAATATTCAGGAATAATGGTTTGGGGGAACACATTGGGGGTTTTAGTGAAGCTTGAGATTGTGGTTTTAGTGGTCTGTTTCTGATAATGGAGGTTCCATAAATTAGTGGTTGGTGGTTATGTACTTATGAATATTATGGGGAGAACCATAAGAGACAAGTTGTTGACGAATTATGTGATCATAGTTCTGGGATGTATGGGCTTGTGTATAATTCATCTTAGTGTTCAATTTTGGGTACTTGTATTAGCTCAAGTTTTGAAGAATTGTGTACTCGAGTTGGATACTATTACATGGTTTTTTTTGGGAATATAGTTTTTGATAGAGGATGTGGTGATTTAAATTGTGGATTGAAATATGTTATAGAATGCAGTTGGATGACCGATTGTTCCATTTGGGTGATGCTATGATTGTGTCATCGTCATAATTTTGAAAATAGGTTAAGTTGGTATCAGGTGTTCTAGGCCATGAGTTGTGCATAGGATTGGGTTGGTAGAGTAATGATTGTATCCCCATAGTGGTATGATTTTGAGTACGAAATTTTCTTAGGTTTCTTCTTAGGGAGTGTTACCTTGACATCCTTATGTGGTTCTGTGGTCATGAGGTTGATGTGTCTTCAAAGAAGCACTAGTCTCTTTTTTGGATCAAAATTTGAAAAGTATTCTGGGAAAGACCATTATTTGGTCTATGTGATATGATGTCTTGTCCTTTCATAGGAGTAATTTTGGGAGATAAATGTTGATAAGTGGTCTTGGTTATTTTACCAATTTCTTGGAGGGTTTTTGGTGCTGTTGAATGTCGCTTGAGAAGAAGCTGTTTTAATGTAGGAAGATTGTAAGATCCAGACTATAAGGCAATTTACATCACAATTTGATTTTTTGGGTGTATGGAATTCTTATCGAGAGTAGGACAGGACTTGTGGGTGTCTCATGGGGTAGGGTAATGGAATGTTTTAATAATATTCTAATCTATGGTGATTTAATGGTTGGTTCATGGTTAGTAGTAACCATGTGACATAAACCTGAATCCTATAGAAGGGTTGTTCATGGTTTTGGAAACAATGTGGGGTGGAACAAGAGACCATACAACTCAAGATCCAATCTAAAAATTGAAAATAGATGGCCAAAAAATGATTTTAAGCCTTGTCGGGGGCTTGAAAAATAGTACGACTCGGTTTCCTCTTAGATCAAGAGAACCACATGGTTGGCGCATGGTTTGTCGAAGCATGCGGCCAAACCATATACGTCATTAATAGTAATTTTTTACCAGTTTCCTTCCTGATTATATTTATTCCTCCACCAAATCTCAACCCTATTTGACCCATAAAATGACGGTGATGAACTGGAAGCCTCCATCCCCTCCATGCTGGTTTCTCTGTAGATTCTTAGACATTTGGACATCTATTTAGTGTGAATTGATGCTATGGGTAAGGTATTTACTCTATATATTTCAATTTTCTTGAATATGATTTGTTTGTTAATTAGTCTACTTGTTTTATAGGGTATTCCTTATCTTTGTGTTTGAGGCTATTATAATTCAAATAAATGTTCATTTTTGGATGAGTGATTATCTATAAGTATGAAGTAGGTGGGATTAATTTTTTTCCCCATATTATTGATGTTCTCATATGTTTATATTGGTGAAAAAACTCATTGACATACTTTTTTTAATGTAAATAACTAAAAAAATACTTTTAGACCACATATTGAGGTTCAAGACCCTTCATGAGCCCCATCAGGTTCATTGATGATGTGAGGTAGAACCTACAGATACCATTATGGTATTCCAAACCCTTTGAAATGGTGAGATTATGTTTTAAAAGATGAGATACAATAATTATGAAAGTGAATGGGGTTTAATTTTTAATTTTCTATGTTGGTGAAGTTAAATGGATAAATTGAAGTGGTTATTTGATTGCTTTGTGAAATGATTAAGGGGATTTTGAAATGGTTTGAATGTTTTGTTTCATACTTTTATCCAGTCATGGATTTTCAAAGAATATTCTGATGCTCGGATTTTGTGTTATGTTTTATAAAGGATTTGTTGATCTAAATGTGTTTTAAAAGGAGTTCTTATTGGATTTCAAATGGTTTTTTATTCTTGTGTTGTGTTTATACTTTTGGATTTGTTTTTGGTTTTTTCTTTTATGGAATGGATGGGAATGGTTGGCCTTGGGAATGTTTTCATGGTAAGGTTGAAGACCCTTATTAATGGGTAGTTTCAACAATGTTTTTCATGGTGTAATGAAATTTTTAAAAGGGGTTGGGTATAATTGTGACATGTTTGGTTTTGATGGTCCTTTGGGACCATGTTAATTGGTAAACAATTAATAATATTGGAATTTGATAAATTATGTGATAAATATGGAAATTATTGATAATGGAATTACTGGGGGATGGATGGACATGATGTTCCATGTATTGGTTGGATTCATGGACAGATGCCTCTAGTTTTTTGACCCATGAATAATGGTTTGGGTTGTTTTACTGACGCTCTAATCCCCAGTTTTTGGTAGGCCAATCCAATGCTCTATGCACTCAGTCAAACCATAATTTTTTTGGGGAATGTCTATTTTTCTTAATCCCAATGGTATTTATAAGGCATTCCATATCATGGTTGAGATAGTGAGAAATAAAATTATGAGTCCCCGTTGGATTTATAGGCTCATTGCTCATGTTTTTTAACATGCGACCTAGTTATTAGGATGCTTGAAACTGGCATATTGGATCCTAGTTGGATTCTAGGAATGAGGATCCTAGATTACCAACCTGTGACCTCTGTGACATATGATATGGGTACCCATAAAGATTCTCTATGGTAAAATATATAAAATTAATGGATAAATTAATTCCATTTTTATATAAAATGGTTTATTCCAATGGTGATTATATGAATGGACATAAAGATATAAATGAGAAATTTATAAATATTTAAATTTAAAACATATTTATTGGAATACTTATTTATTTATTTAACCACTGGTTATCTGATACATTATTGTACAGACTAGATATTACATAAGACACCATTGGTGGTGGCCTATTGATTTGTACCCACACATTTCTCGAGCCTCTATGGCACTTGGAACTTGTATAATTATTGGTTTTAATGTTGCATTTATAATGTTAGTTTATATAGAACATATAATAATGTTGTAGCTAAAACATTTTTTGGTGTATATTATTATTATTAGTAACACAAAAATATTATTATAACATTATTTTTTTAGTTTTCTTCAAACCAACAATGAATCATATCTAAGAACCATTATGGCATCTTACTAAGAACCATAACAAAAAAGATCAAATGAATATTTTTTTTTTGGTTTCTAAAAAACCAGTGTAAAAAACTTATAATGGAATCACTAGTGTAACTTTTTCTAGGAACCAACACCAAAACATAGTAAAAAAATTATTTTTTGCATTAGTTTTTACGAAAATAGCTGTCGAAAATAAATTTTCAAACATTTTGTTTTCCGTTTTAACAAAACCAATATTATAAAAAATTTCTAAAAAATAACACACCAAAACCCAAAACTCACATTTCTCTTGTTCGACTCTCTATTTTTGTCTTGGCCTATCATCAGTCTAACGACTACCTGACGGTCTTTGATAGTTATTATAGTAAAATTTTCCCAATTAAAATCATATTGTCATGATCACTAATAATAAATATTTCATCCAATGTCCTTGTTTCATGATCCAAGGAAATATTAAATCCCTGATAGCCATACTATGGATTAGTGGCACAATTGTTTGAGGTTTTCTTTGTTCTTTTTACTTTTTCATTTTTGTAAATATTTTTATTAACTGATTTAGTGCTCATCCTACCAATGAATTCAAGGGAGTAAATCATTATTCATGATAAAAAATGCATCATCCAACTTCTAATTTTTTATGATTTTTTAAAATTTAAATATAAATTAATTCTCTATTCGTTATAAATTTGATTCATTACTTCATTTTATTGTATTAATTTCACAGAGAATTATAATTTTTTTGTTAAATTTTACTATTTCTTTATTTTATTGAATTATCAAATTGGGTTTCCTTGTAATTCTATGCTTCTCTCAAAATATTTATTAATTCTCCATATATAAATTCAACACCTTTACCAATAAATTCTAAACACTAATGTGAACTTTACTACAATGAATCCTCAATAATTAATAAGATCATGAATTTAATTAACATGTTATAGTTGTGTTGGAATAAATTTAAAACCAAAAAACCTAATTTGATAATTATATCATCATCCACTCAATACAATGAATATTACCCAAATAATCTTAAAAAAACAAATAAATGGGGGTATATACTCCTTTAATTATCTTTATGTTCTAAAAAGTGTCCATATTTTTGTTAAAAATGAAAAAAAGTCAATCATAATATTAATAATGAATAATCATCAAAATATTTTATGATAGTTTGAGTTGGTATGGGGTTTAAGATAAGAATAAGGATTTAAAATATCAATTTTATCTATAATAATTATTTGAAAAAAATTATAAAAACACTTTCATAACTCCTTGAACAAAAATTTTTCTTGTCGAAAAAATAAAAAAAAGGTTACAATAGATTACAGATTTCTTAAAATGGCTTTGAATATATACAGAAGGAATGTGTTTTTAACATTATTTATTCTAGGTTAAATAAAGAAGATTATTGATGTTTATATTAAAGGATATATGGAGGAAAAAAGCATTGTTTTGGGATTTTTATTTATAAAGAATCTATTTAACACTGAGAAAAGAATCCTCATTCCATTAATTGGATCAATAAGCATAGTTTATGAGTAATTATTTAAATAAAATAAATCACTAGGGTTTTTTTGATTTTATTCCTACTAATCATTTATATTTCCCACCTAATCACAAATCATTTTGATTGTATGTAATTATGTTTAAAATTTATCTATATATATATATACATATTTAAATGTTGACATGTTTTAATATATTCACCTCTTATATTGTGTTATTATGAATTTAATGGATGATAAGTAGATAAACTAATGGAAAAGTACTAATTAATATGAAAAATGAGTTGAGGATTTGTGGAAAATTTCTAAACAAAATATTCGAAAGATACATTTTATTTTCTATCCATGCATCATGTGTTTGAATTTTAGAATGTTAAATTATAGATAAATCAAGGACCGTATCATTTTTTGTGGTTTTTTCCATAGTTATACACATTAGATCTAGCATGGTGAAAGGAAATAATATTTAACACCTAATGTTGATGAAAATATTCACAATGAGACATAGGATCATATTAAAGAAATAATTCATGATGTAGGTGCTATAATCATCAAAAAAGAAAAAAATGTTGAACAATTGTATATAGATCTGAAGAAACCATTATTATCAGGTTTAACAATATTTATGGGTTTATTAGAAGTTCATGGATTAGTTAACATAAAATAAATAAATGTATGGAGTGATAGAAGTTTGTATAACTTTATCGACATTTTAAAAGAGATACATCTAGTAGGAGGTGAGCTTCTAGATTCTAATTAGGAGGCAAATAAAATATTATTTCAAAGGGGATTGGGGGATAAAAAGATACAGTCTTTCCCCAATAATTGTATTTTATGTAGGATTGAATATTAATATTTTTCAAAATGTCTTCAATATTGTACATCACACTATAATATGTATGGAAAATTACCTTTGATTAATTATTAGGTATTAAAATCTAACATCCTGATAAATCAATTCCATACCTTTAAATAATTCCTTCTTATAATTCAACTCTGATTCATTCTCAGGTACTGAAATAAAGCCTCATGCTAAAGAGATTTGGTACCTTCTAGTAATTCCTCATTGGAAGCATATATTTTCAAATTATATTGGTAAAAAATTATTAAAATGGAATACCAATGAGTGAATATCTAATGGTAACATACATCACCATGTTGATTCACCATAGTGAAAGATATATTATAAAAAATTTCATGATATTATAATTTAAGTTAGAAATATCTTTATGGGACTATGTATAGATAGAATGAATCTATATAAGAGCCTATGTAGCCAACAGAGTTCATGAACTGTTTTGTTCAATGTTTACAGATTTTCCCCACATATATGTGTCAATAAAAAATTTATTATGAAGATATTGTTGATTTATAAAAGAAAATATGGGAAATGATATTGATGTGAAACTTTCACTACTGATTGATATTTTTAAACTTTTATGGGACATAGACGTAACATATTTTTATGCATATATGAAAAATTATTTCTTTTCCATGTTATGATAATGTTCACTATAAAAAATATTAATACATATGTAAAATTATTTGGGAATATTTTTATGGGATATAACTCATGTCCAATTTGTGAAGAAGAAGCATCATAATATCAGTTAAGGAATAGAAGATTGATTGTGTATATAGTACATTGATAATTTTTTCAAATTGATCATCCTTATCATAGATTGATAAAATAATTTAATGGTTTATAGATATATAATCTTCCCCCAAAACCATTATATGTTTAGTAAAATTATGATAGGGTGATAAAAACTGAAATTGGATTTTGAAAGAAAGTAAGTTGTGGTCATCAAAAAAATATCTAGAAGAAATATTATATCATTTTCTTACTACCTTATTAGTTTTTTAGCGATAATCCATAACATTGATATTATGAATGTTGAGAAAAAATTATGTGATTATTTGATTGTAACATTTTTGGATAGAGAAGCAAATAAAAAATATTAATTTAATGGAATATTGGACTTCATATAATTGAGAATATTTTTGAGGTTAGATCCTACTATGAAAATAAATGGAACATATTTACCACTGGATTTTCATAAATTATGTAAGAGTGAGAATTTCAATTTTTTCATTGTCTCTATGGTATTAAATTACCCAATGAATATTTATAAAATGTGAATAATTTAGTGTAATTGAAGAATTGCTAATTAATTGGTACGAAAAAACATCACTATGATATATTGATTCAACAAATTACACTTGTCCCACTATGTGGAATATTTACAAAATATGTTAGAAATGCTATAACAAATTAGTGTAATTTTATAAAATCCATTTATAACATGTTTTTTGATCCAAATTTATAAGATGCGTTGGAGAATAAAACTGGTCTTATTAGTTTTCAACTAGAAATGTATTTCTAACTTATTTTTTTATTTAATGGTCAATCTGATGATTCATCTGGATCAAGAGATAAAAACATGTGGGGATATTAATTTTTCATGGATGTATCCTTATGAATTATATAGAGATATTTTTATGCAATTGTTATAAATAATCATTTTCCAAATGCATCTATTTTTCAAAAATATGTATTGGAAGTGTTTTTTGAGTTCTGTACTGATTATTTGTATAAAATATAGAATGTTTGTCTCCCTATATCTCAAAATATGAGAGTTGATAGTGAAGGATGAGGGATTCTAGTCTTAAAGGTAATGATCATTTAACATGATTATGTGATGTATGAACATTTATAAATTTATTAACAACGTCAATGAGGTTAAACTATATATATATCATCACATATTTCTAGATAAATGGTACTATATCCGAAAATAAATGAAAGGTAATTTATGATTGAGAAAAAAATACTTTTGTGTTATGGGTTAAATGTAAATTTATCATAGATATATCTTCATTAAAAACATTGAAATGTTTGGTGGGGGACCGTATCTTAATGTAATAACATTTTTAGTTTTTAATATTAATTGATACAAATTTTACAAAAAAAAACCAATATGAGAAGACAACTGTTAAAAATAGGGGGCTAATATTTATCATTGAAGAAATGCACATTTGAGAGTAAAATATAAAAACCCAATTACTAAATCAGTGACGTATTTTTGAGATCCTGAGAATATACAAGAATTGTATTATACTAAATTATGAGTCAAAATGTCTAAAAATAAATGTGTAGATAGTACTGGTGGTGTGAAACACGAAAATTATGCCTTTAAACTGATTGATTTTAAAATATTTAGTAGCAATGAGGAACCATTTATCATGGAGACACATGAAAATAAAATATTTTATGTTAATGATCAATCAAAGGATTTGTGGTATGCTATTTTTCATGGGAAATGATTTCATTTGAGTAATGAGGATAATGATGAGGCAATGAATATATATGGAGAATATTCATCCATTATGGTATTTCTAGATGATAACAATTACTATAATGTAGACATGGTCTATTCCATACGAAATGGTCATGCCAAATAGATATGAAAAAAAACTGAATTAATCTCCCGATTATTCTCGTAAATATTTATATTTATTTACTTTTTAGAAATTTAAATTTTAAAAAACTCTTTTTTTCATCGATTGGATATATAATTATATATATTTAATTAACAATATATTTTTTGTTTAAAATTTTATATTCAATAATTATGTTTAAAAAATTTGATTGAAACCCCTGATGTAAGTCATTCTATTTTGTTTAAATTTAGGCATATAAAAACAATTTTCTTAAATGTGATATTTAAATTTATAAATAGTTCAATCACATTAGAATTACTATTTATATATAATAGTTTATCTGATATATTTTTCATTTAAGATTGATGAAAAAATTATATTTTTTAAATCACAATTGTGTGACACTATTATTTTACTTACATATTTATATTATCAATTTTTTTAAATATTCACTTTTTAAATGATATGTACGTTCATAGAATATTAATACATATACATATTTCAATGATAAACACAGAGGAAGAGTAAAATTTTTATAGTTATATGGTTTTTATAATTAATAAATATTCCCTAATAAAATTATTTGATGAAATAAAAATTATATTTTAGAAATAAAAATTTTATTACTACTTATATGCATCCTACGAAGAATTCTTTTTCTTCTACTGAGAAATAAATTCAAATATTAGTAAACGTGGAATTAAATATATAACAAAACAATCACATTATCATGAATACCATAGATTAAATATTTTTTTGATGAACATAATAAACCAACATGTCCAACTGAAGCACATTTTACTTTTAATATTTCTATGCAGAGTCATTGTGGGATTATCCTTTTACATTTGGATTGGAATTCCACTGACAAGATGGACATGGAGCAACTATGGGAATCTATATTGGTAAAATACCTCCATTATTTTAATTTTATCTCATTTTTATAATATTATATGTTATGGATAATATTTATTTTATTTTATTATAGATGATGATTTCTGATGAAAATAAATAAATTATGAAAATATTTATATCTTTGGCAGTTGTTTGATAGAGATATTTTAAAATAAAATTTTAGAAAATATATATTTTTGGTAGGTTACATAATGATAACCCATGAATCATTTAATAGTTTCTTGATGTAGATACGTGGAAGAAATTTGTAACCAGATTACATGATGAAGCATTTATTGTAATATAAATAATTTCATTGTAATTTTTTATATATTAATTTTTTATATATTAGTATGTTTTTTTGTAACAGGATTTCATGAGATATCATCAAGATATTATATTACAGAACATATTCCTTCATAACCTATCATGTGGAGGGTATTTGTTTTTGGGGGGGAGAAAATGATAATTTTTTATGCATTAATACCACAATCAAGGAGTGGTTTAGAAAAATCCAATATATGTTCTAGAATAACAATATTAAGATACTTATAATGTTTATAATGAGATAAAAATATTAACATAGGTTTTTATTTATTGAATAATATATATGAGTTTTGTATGATATATGTGAAAGTGACTATACAATGAGAATATTCAAAAAAGATACCATTGATCTTATTATTTTTGATGTCCTTAGTGAGCCAGTGTTTTTGTTGTTTTTTATGTCATTATATTTATGTTTTAGTTTCTATTTCATTTTGTAAATACACATTATTTTATCAGAATTACTATATTAATTATTTAATTAGGTATCTATACACAATTCTTATTGAACATGATACCAATTGTGTTTATGGATTATAAATATAGAATTAATTTCAATGTCTATGGATTAGTTTATTACTACCTCTAGAGTTTCATATATATATATATATATGTATATCTATGTGTGTGTGTGTGTTTTTGTGTGTGAGGGATTATCAAATATGAAGATTGGGTGTTTTTTTCCATGACTTGATCGTTAAGAAGACAATGATAATTTTGAAATAATATTCATTATAATGTACTTAATTATGGACTTTTTATATTATAGAGGTCAATGTATGTTAGGTTTATTATTCCCAAATGACTATAAATTATAATGGGCATTTCTCTTTATTAGGTTATGTTTATAAAAAATTTAGTAACATATTAGACAAGTAAGTTTAATTTTTTTTAAGTTCATTATTTTTAATTCTTATTGCTTGTAAAAGTTTTGTTAGTTGATATATATAAATATAAATATAAATATAAATATATTTATGAAAAAAAGGTCATGTAAAATGTTTAATAAAGATAAGTTGTTTATAATTAATCCAATTCCAATAAATTACGTTGAAGTGAAGGTATGTTTTTTTTTATATTAGACAACATATATTTTTTATTATATGTATATATGTTGGTTTTTATTTTCTGTTTCATTATTTATAACCCCAGAGTTATCACAAAAAATGATGTGTGGAATGAGGTTATTATGTAATAAGATTCATGTATGAGATAATCACAACTAGATAAGCTTGTTAATTTTAATAATGCTAGTTATATTAATTTTTTTATGTCTTATATGAAAATATTATGTTTCTTAATCTAGTAATATTTAATGTTAATGTATATTTTCAAGGATATCGGGTTGTATATGTTTAAAGAACATACACACATTAACAATTTTTTGAAAACAATTGCTTATGTATAGTTTTGATATAAAATATCACGAATGTCTCTTTTAGTCAAAGTTTAATATTATTACTAAGAAAATAATTTTCTTCTTTATGTTTTTATATTCTATTCATTTATACTAGGTTATATTCCATTTTAAGGTTTATAAATTTATAAAAAAAATATCCACACCACATACGACTTTAAATTACTAGGTATGTATCATTAGTAAATGATGAAAAATGATAAATCATACACTTATTTTTTTTCTTAAAGTTAGTATATTCTCAATGTTTTTGTAGTTTTTAGATGTTTTAGTTTTTCCTCATTTACACATGGTGGTTTTAATAAACACATGGTAATAAATTATAGTTGTAGAAGTTACAACATAATAAATACACTTTTAAACTCAAATAAAACATGGTTCTGAACATGAAAAAATTTATCTTTTCCTCTATCATGATATACAACATAAATTGGATTATTACCAGGGTATATTAGCCAATATATTCTCCAACACTAAATAAAAAAACTATTTTTTGACTCCCATATTTCAGTCATCCACATCAAAACAAAAAAACATCATATTGATTGAAAAACATGTTTGTTTTTTTCTGACATGTTATGTTGAAAGTTTACACATGGTGGGATTGGCCAGCTCCATCTTATGACAAATTATTTATTTATTTTAAAAAATAAAATTAATCTAAAACACTCGAATGAGTTTCCTAAAATTTTAATAAACCATTTTTGTAAATTTTGTTTAAAAACATTTGTTGAAACATTAACTA
Source organism: Viscum album (assembly GCA_963277665.1). Classification (NCBI taxonomy): domain Eukaryota; kingdom Viridiplantae; phylum Streptophyta; class Magnoliopsida; order Santalales; family Viscaceae; genus Viscum; species Viscum album. The sequence continues at coordinate 1,498,598,823 of OY728156.1, read as the reverse complement.
GAAAAAAATATCATATTAGAGAACTTATATATAAGAAAAATAAAAATTTACTGAATATATAATTTAACCTATTTAACTCTTTAAAAAATGAGTTTGGTTTTGGGTATACTATTTTACGGGTATAAATAATACCGTAATAAGAAATGGAGTAAAAAAATACTTTGAGTTGTGAGAAAATAGTTTATTTATTTATTTATTTATTTTTACTAGTGAGAATTGAATTATTGTTTTATTTTTTAGATGGTTTATGATTATGTCAATGTTTTTTTGTATGTACGGTTAATATAGTTGATGGTGTGGGAGAGGATAAAATGTGGATGCATCATAATTTTTACTTTATAAGCCTATTTATTATTGTTTGTGTTTTAGTTATTTTTTTACTATATATACTCTATACGTTCTATTTTTAGGTTTTCAGATTATGGGAAATATATGTGTATAATAATTTGTTTCAAGAAAATATAAAAATATAATTTTTTTTTTGATAAAATGATATTTAATTAATGACAACAAAGTATTTAGGTAATGATTATCAATATAAAGGATTCAGAAAATTGAAATATTATGTTTTTGGTATCAGATTCTTTATTAACTGATGTCGATACCCTAGCAATGTTTGGCATTCACATTAAGTGTATCAAAAAATTGGCATTGAAGGCCAAGTTTCCGTGAGGATTATTAGATAAAACAACACTTAAACATTTACAAAGCTCAGATATCAGTGTCATTTTTCTTATAAACTGACACAAAAAAACAAATGAAAAAGAGTTTTGGAATTTGTTTTTGTAGAAAATTGATGCTAAAATATAATAGATGGGTTTTTGGCATCATGTTTTATAAAAAACAATGATAAAACAATTTTCTATATTTATATTTTTAGCTGATGATGAAAAAGTATTTTAAATGTATTTTTAATAGGTTGTTAGACATCATTTTTTTGAAAATTTATTCAAAAACAACTATTTTTAATGTCTCCTTTATAAAAATTTGTTATTTTTTTGTCAAAATGTAAAAAAAACTAATGTGGAAATCCATTTCTACACTAGTGTGGGTATTGGAGAAGATGCTAATTATTTTTGGTAGAGGTTTAGGATTGTGACCTGGGGGTGCATTGGAGCATGGAATGTCAGGACTAGGTCCGGAATTGTGTACGTGTTCATGATATTTTTTGGTTTTATTGTTAGTGTTTTTTATGATTTCCCCATATGTAGAGTATTTATCAAATTGTTATTGCATGTGTTACTTGGTGAATTTTCTTATTTTGTTTTAGGATGAACATTTATTGTTCTTGTGGGTTATTGTATCTGTGGGTAATGTTTTTGGCATTCCATTACTCTAATAAGTGGGTATATTCTACCCATTGGTGTCTTTAGACCGAAACAGATAGTCTATAGCCTCTCTCATATGGGGTGACACATCTATTTTTATTTTGAAAGCAGGCTTGAGGAACTTTTTTAGTTGCTACTGGGCTAGGATGTAACAAATATTTTTTAAACTAATGTTTCATAACAATTTTAATGGTTTTTCACATTACATATTTAATAAATGATGTGAAAAAACCACACATCACATCGGTTATCAAATAAAAAATGTAATAAATTTAATTTTTAATAATTTTATTATATAATTGAAATTGAAAAGAAACGACACTTGTTTTTCACATTGAATATTAAATAATATAAATTTAAAATAGGTGGCCGTAAAGTGTTTATTACTTGTACAAATTTTGAGTATATGATGCGTTCAATGAACTCAATGGTTAGTTTAAAAAAAAATAAACAAAATTTGATTTTTATATAGAATATCCTGTGTCAGATCAACATGTGGTAAATTCCTACATTTCATAAATGACAAATGGATTTTTTTTTCTAAAATAGAAAATCGATATGAGTGTGTTTTATATATTTTCAGTGGGTGACACATGTTTTACCTAAAATGTCATTTTTAAATTGAAAACAAAAACTTGGACACATATCGGCCACACTATGTGAAAAAATAAAGTATGATAAATTAATATATGTAAAAAATAAAATATGGATGTTTTTCCTTCAATATCAAGACAATATGAGCGTGTTCACTCTGTTTTTAGTGAGTGACACACAATTTTAACTAAAGTGTAATTTTTAAATTGATAAATGTTCACTGAGTCATACTAGACACACAGTGAGTCAAACAGACATGTGGTTGATTCCAAAATGTCACAAATAGTGTAGTAATCATTTTTCTATTGTATCATGACAATACAAGTGTGTCTTATTAATTTTTAGGGAGTTATACACATTTTTGACAAAAATGTCACTATTAAACTGAAATCACACAATTTGAGACATACTATTTATTATGTGTGTCATCATGGCATGGGACTGATTTATATAAGTAAAAAATATTTTATAATTGTTTTTACAAAATATAAAGGCAGTGCATGTTTGTTTCCTTGTTTTTTCGTGAGTGAGGTGTTTTTTGAAATGAAATTCCACTTTTTAATAAAAACACACAACTTCAATCACACAGTCTATATAGTGTGTTGATTATACATGTAGATGATCCATACACAAATAAATTATTTGATGATATATTTTATAATGTATCATGAAAATATGAGAACAATTGATATATTTTTAGAATGTAAAACTTATTTTGAGCTAAAAAATAAATTTTAAATAAAAACACACGCATCCAATCATTCCGGTCACACCGTGTGTCAGATAGACATGAGGTTAATTCCTACATATCAAAAATGAGTTTTGGATAATTTTTATATTGTTTCTAGACAATATGAGTACAATTTCTATATTTTCAGAGAGTTACAATTTTTTTGAACAAAATGTTACTTTTAACTAAAAACATGCACTTTCTATCATACTCAGAAGTATGTGTGTATGATTGACATGTGACTAATTCCTACATGTTATAAATGAAATATATATTGGTTTCCTAATGTATAATGATAATATGAGGTTGTTTTAGAAACTTTTAGTTTGTGACACTTGTTTTGAAATAAATAGTCAATTTTAAACTAAAAACACACACTTTTAGTTATACCAGGAATGAAATTAGTAAAAAATTTGTTGGTAAGTTTATATATATATAAAATAATATATGTATCATTTTATTAAAATATCTACACAATCCATTCTAGTTTTATCTTTTTTCATTAAATGATACATGAATTTAACTATAATGACATTTGTAAACTGAAAAATGTACTTAGGCACATACCAGGATCATAATGTGTCATATTAACCAGAGGATAAATTCATCATTTCAAAAATTTTGTATATACAATTTTATTAAAATATCATGATTATATTAGCTTTTCATATCTATTTTAATTGATTGAGGAACTTTTTTAAAACTAAAATATCATTTTTAACTGAAAAGAAGTACCTAGAGTCATTATAGGAATACCATGTGTTATATTAATATGTGGATGATTCATATATGAAAAAGATAATTTGTGGATAATTTTACAAAATTATATAGAAAATTAATTTTTTTATCATTATTTCGAGTGAGTGATATATGTTTTGATCTAAAATGTCACTTTTAAATAGAAAACATTTACTATGATTCATACTGAGCCCACTATGTGTTGGATTAATGTGTGGTAGATTCCAACATTTCAAAAATGACGTCTATATTGTTTTTATATAGTACAAAGATAATTAAAATGTGTTTTCTTGGTTTTTAGTGTGTGGTATTTCATTTGAAAAAAATTTAACTTTCAAATAAAAACAAGATCTTTGAATCAAACAAGCCACATTGTGGATTATATTTCTATGCGGACGATTCTTACACATAAAAAATGAGATATGGATCATTCTATTAAAGTATGAAGACAACCAAATTTATTTTTTATGTATTAACTATGTGATTCATATTTCAAACTAAAATTTCAATCTTAAATAAAAACACACACTTTAATTCTTATAGACTACACATTGAGTTAAATTTACATGAATTTAATTACTGTAAAAAAAATGGGTTATGAATCCTTTGTATGGTATCCAATCCAAGTGTTCTTTCTACTTTTTTAGTGAGTAATACTTGTTTTTAGCAAACATGTTTCCTTTAAACGTAAAATATGCACTTTTGGTCACAAAAGACATAATTTTATTCTGATTAGCACGAAGAGGAATCCTACATGTCAAAAATTACTTATGGAATATTTTCAAAAATTATCCAAAATAAATAGCATTTTTTATGTTTTGAGTATATGACACATGTTTTGAAATAAATAGAAATTTTCGTACATAAAATTTGTACATTGAGTTATAATGGGTACAACTTATGTTGAATTAATCTACGGTAAATTCTTATATGTGAAAAATGAATTAAAGACAATTTACCTGAAATATCAAGACAATAAAAGTCAGTTTTCTCTCAATTCACTAAGTGAAAAATGTTTTTAACTAAAATATCATATTTAAAATAAAAACATGATCATTGATTTATACAGGACACACCCTTTTTCAGTTTAGTATGTTTTCAATTACAACATGTCAAAAAATATACAGTCAATTGTACAAAAATATCAAGGAAACATGAGTTTTTTACTTATTTTCTATGAGTGAAACACTTTTTACATAAAATTCAAATTTTTAATGTAAAAAATGTACTTTGAGTCAAACCAAGAAAACTGTGTCTTAGATTGATATGGGGTTGATTACTACATGTCTGGAAATATGTATAACTCAGTTTCTTAAAATATAATGGATATTCATGATTCTCAACTTTGATACAAAATCAAGATATCATGATTATTTTACTACATTGGAAAAAAGTACAAGGGATGAAATCCTAATGGACAAAATTGTTTAACAATCATGAGAGACTAGTTATATAAATGATTCTCACATTACATCTGAAAACAAAAATTGTAATACAATAATTACCAGGAGATATTTATTATTTATTCTTTAAAATCCTTTATTTTATTCATATACCCCCTCTTTGTATAATGGGGAAAGGAGAACATATTAAAGCGTGATCTCAGATTCTTAGTAAGGGGAAACATACAACAAAATAAATCATAAATTAAATAAAATATAAATAACATGGCCAAGATAAACAATAATCAAATATAATATATAAATAATACTATAAAAGGCAACTTAAGAAAAATTTTACATAAAAACATATTTAATAGCATGGATAATAAAAACTTGTTTGATGATAATATAATGCATAGTGTTATACATCATAATCATACCATCAAGGACTTAATCACAAAAAACATACATAAAATAGTAGTGAATAAACCAAATAACCAAGATATTTTGTATCTTTATACCTACATATTCATTGATGGGATATAACAATCCCCACACAATACATACTATGTTTAATTGATTCATCATATGAAATGAGTGATACATAATAAATGTAATTTTTTTTTATTGAAATGATTGTACAATAAATGTTAATTCCTCTAAAATAAATAAACGTATTCAAAATAGTTCTATAGTAATACAAGTAATGGTATAAAAATATTAAATCCATATTAAACTATTATATTTACCAAATAATTTTGAGAAAGATGAAAATACATTAAAAATATCACTGGATTATTTATTGAGGAAAATAACCTTATTTTAAAATCACATATTCAAAATATATTGATTTAACAAGTATTAAGGAAAAAAATTTCATTTAAATGAAACATTTAATCTTATAAATAAATCATCAATTAATTGATAATTTTGGAGGGTGTAAATTTTTATCATGCTGTATAAGTTGAAATAAAACATTCTTTTCACTAATTAGTAAACAAATTCAATAGGTAAGTCATTTATAAAATTTAAAATAGGTTCCTTGAAACATTTTTAAAAAATTATAACATTGGTAAATTTTTTTAATAAATGATTTTATAATAGTAAAAATATTATTTAAATCATTTTTAGGAAAATATGGACACAGAAAAAATAGAATCCTGAAGGAGTAGAAAAAAATTTAGTTTTGCTTAAAAAATATTTTGGTTTCTTGAGTAATTTAAGGGAAGAAAATAAAATAAAAATTAAGAAGATTTTAAAAAATCTAGATGATTATAAAATAGATTTTTTAAATATACATGGATAATATAATTTCCCAAGCGAGCACTTCAAAATAAACAATCTCCAATAACTATTAGATTATGAAATAAACCCTTAACTGAGGCCTTAGTTGATTTGAATATACTTTTACCATCCTATATAATAAATTAAATATTATTATAATTATATTAAATAACTATATAATTACTTATAACATCATATATTAACCTCTTATAAAGCTACAATACTAGTTTATTAGTCGTTCATTATAAAAATCATTGTTTCCAAGTGCTAATTACTTCTTTATTCATGTATATTTCAGTTTGGTAGCGTGGTTACTGCATATTTTAGTTGGTTCCATAATCTATTGGATGTTAATAATTATATATATATCATATTTTTTGGATTTAATATATATATTGAATCATCCTTGAATGTTTAATGTTGAAAAATTAATTATATCATTCATGGAGATAATATATAATACGTACAGATTAAAGTTGTTATCAATATTCAATAGATGGAACGAAAGAAAGTTAAATGATAATAAAAATTTAAATTATCATTATTATATCATATATATCATATATATTAATTAAATATATATTTATTACCATATATTTAAAGAATTAACAGAAAATGAATCACATTGTTTTTGTTGAGGTGGTAGTCCACATGTATGGAAAAGCGACATTATTATTTTCCAACAGAATAGAAGGTAAGAATGTAGTTGTCTTAATATAAGTTCATAAGAATAATTATTCAATAAATATCATATATATTAATTTTTTATATTTTTAAAACTATCAAATTAATATGGTTATGAAAAATGAATTACACTGTTATGTATAGACGGTAAGATGTATATATGCACGAACGATGTTTCTCACTTTTTATATGATGTAAAATAGATAGAAAATGGTTCTCCCATAATCATAATAAAATCTCATTATATTTATTATATTATAGCTACTTTTAGTATGGGTCTAATATATTTAGATGAAGTATACATAGATTTTTTTTAATGAAATGTATAAACGATTATCTTCTCTTAGATAAATATTTTTTATTATTATCTTAAGAATTCTCAGGATGGTATTTTTGGAATTTAAAAAAAATATAAATGTTTTATGAGGATATTATAGATATAGTTATTCTGGGTTTTATTGAGATAGATCACATAATATGTATGAATAATTGACGGTAGAAGGTTCACTTTTATAATTGATGTGAGTGGCATACCCATAATTTTTAATGTTTTATAATTATATTAATTTAATATTTTTGATTAATGGGAAACATGGGTCGTATTTGATGTTTATAAGTCTGAGTTTGAAATAAAATCAACCAATGTTGTTTAATCTATTTTTTGTCTAATTTTAACAATTATTTTATTAGATAAAGCCCCCTATAACTCGTTTTGACCTTAACCGAAGTCATGATGTTTTCAATATTAAAGGGTTATAATTTTAAAAATAAGATGAAAATTAGAAAAAAAATGGATAGGTAATGAAAATTTAGACAGTTTATATTCCAAATTTTGATCTTTTATGATTTATTTATTCTTAAATAATTTAATAAAATGAAATTTATCATTTAATATCATTAATGTCATATTTGAAACTATTCATTTAATTTGACATTAATTAGATAAAGAAGAAAGTATAATTAAAATATAAAAATTTGATATGGACATGATATATTTTATTAATCTATAAAATTATTAGGGAATTGTAACTCACCCAAAAATAATATTACATTTAGAGTTGTTATTATTATTTACATGATTTTTCTCCTACAAGGACAAGAGTTGTGTTAGTGGTGTGTGGGCATTTAAGGTTATTATTTTCATCACTAAAAAAGTTTAAAATATTTATATGATAAAAATATTTATTCCATATTTAAAATAAATACTTATTACTGAAATCATCCGGTAGTTATCCGTAGGTAAAAATATTAGTGATATTAAATTTAAGAGAAAGAAATTTTGTAAATTTATTTATATTACGTAATGTAAATTTCATTATAAAAGGAAAATGGAAAAAATTACATATATTCAAATTTGGGATGTTTTTGGTAGAGTTTATCCTATATAATTAAAATATGAAATTTTATATTGTTGATTTTGAGACTTTATTTCATGTGTTTTTCCAATTTTAACAATTTTACCTTTACTCAGGTGAAAAATATTTACCACAATTACTGTTCATAATAACCAAATAAAAAAATTGAAATTTTTAGTAAATTAAAACAACCTAATTCTAAATATTGTACAAATATCATAGCAATAAACTTTTATAAGTGGAATAAATCAATTGTAACATAAATCATAAAATATAGTGGAAATCATTTTTTAGAAAAAATTAATTTCATACCAAAAAATTAACTTACGTAAATTTCATGAATGATGGGATTAATTATATTATTCTAAATAAAATAAATTGCATGTAAATTTTTGACAAAAAACAAAAATAATGCTAATATTGAATCTTATTAAAATAAATTGAATTATCTGAAAAGGAATTTTTTTTCTATTCCCTAAAAATTCAATTATTTTAGAAAATTAAAAAATTATCACCCAAAGATTATTTTGATATGATGATTTCAAAAATGAAATTAATTTAATCAAATTCATGTTAGAAGATTTTATAATCTATGTTTTAGTAACATTATTGAATAAAAATATGTTAATTATGTTATTGTTTATCTAGGAAGAAAAATATGTATAATTTAATCTTAGGTGTTACATTCTTCCCTCCATAAAAATATTTCAACCTCGAAATTTTTAAAATTTTACCCCAAGTACAGGTTTTTGTATTTCATCTTCAAAAAATGTTCAGGTTCCCACATTTCCTCATATATATTTTGATTTATCCATAGTATATTTACTAATTGATTCATTCAATTCCATACCACTTGTTCTCTAGTGTCTAAATTCTAGATAGGATCTTTAGAGAAATATTATATTTCCTCAATGGTGAGAAAATGAATTTGATATGTCATTTACATCCTCAAAAAATATATATACAACACATCATGTACTTCATAGTTGTTAGATGGAATTTAAAAATAGTAATCTACAACTCTAATTCATTTAATAATTTGAAATAGAATAATGTACCTAGTACTCAATTTTTATTTCCAAATTTTATAACACCCTCCCATATAGATACTTTCAAAATAACATGATCCCCAACCTAAAATACCAAATTATTATATTGGTTATTGATATAGTTCTATTTATTTTCATAAGATTCATTATTATGGGATTGAATACACCTTACCTTCATTATTGATTCATCTGCAAGTTCAGGGTCTATAATCATCATTTCACCAACTACATCCGAATAAGTTGAAGTATGGAATCTCTTTCCCTATAATTCCTTATATGATTCCTTTTGAATACATTAATAGAATATATTTTTATAATATAACACTACCAAAGGTCAATATTGATCCCAAAATCCTTTAGAGTCAAGTGGTAATGAAATTAAAATTTCAATCATTGTTTGAATTGTATTCTTGGTAATCTGATTAGTCAGAGTATGATAAGTGGTGGTCAAATGATTTTTTGTATCATGGTACTTGAAATTATTTTTCCAAAATTTTAATCCAAATCATGGATCATGATTAGAAACAATTGAAATTATTGAACAATTATGTCATGCAACCTTATTAGTATAGAGTCATGAAATATTCACAAGAGTTAAATATATTCTTATATAAGGAAACATGAATATTTGGTGAGATGATCAATATTAACAATTATGGATTCATTTATTCTATTAATATTTGGTGAGATGATCAAAAATTACCCCTGGGGATCTGCAATGCTGATTTCTAAACCACTGGGATAGTTCTAGAAATCATCAATATAATGGATAATGACAACTATTAGGAGAGGTTGGTGGTTGTTGAGGAATAAGGGTCATCGTCGATCACAATGAGGAAGGAGGTGGTGGTGGAACAAAAGGTGGTGGTAGGAGAGTCAGAGTTGTGCGTGTTATGTCTAGAGAATATGGTAGAAGGTTCTATGGAGGTTTCTATTACCTACCCCAACACCATATAGGTGGTATACCACCTATCATAGATTCCCCATTTATCACTTTAGGGCTCCCCTGAAACATTCTGGGGTTTCTTCAGTCAGTGATGTTTCAAATTTTGAATTAGTGTACTCATTGTATCATACAACGAAATCTTGTCATCGTTATGATGGATTATGTTCTTTCATTAATATCCCCATAATTAATTGGGACCCATGTGAAGAATTATATTTTTAATTTCATTGAAATTATTTCTCATGATCAAGGATTCTATAATGGTAAAATTATCATTCCGGACCAAAATAGATAGTTAATTACAATTTTGAGAAAATAATCAAAAAATATAAATCAAAGACTATAAATATTAATAATTTTCATATTAAATCTCACATTAAATTGGTCTTAAAATAAATGTTCATGAACTAGAATTAATGATATATTTTAGCTCTTATAATTCATTTCCCCTATGAGAAATAAGTGATCATATGGGGAGTGTTATGGGTTTTTTTGTTATGGTTAACTAATATCAAAAAAGAGGAATGGAAAGTAAAACATAAATGAAAATTGGGGGTTTATTTTACAATGAACAAATGTAATAATAATTCTCCCTCCACTACTAGATTCCACTATATTCACTACCATAACAATATGAAAATTTGGGTCCACTAAATATAATATTTATCTATAAAAAACTATTATAAATAGTTAAACTTTATCAATGATTTTTTAAATATTAATAATTTTTAAATTTATCAGTGATTAAATTTATGTTAATATAAGGCTCCATTACAACATATACGGGCTTTATAAAAACGAGAAATGACTGTCATTAGTGCTAAAAACGAGTTGAGATTATAAAGTCTTTAATATTCAATGGATTATATCAACACTAAAAACAACACTTATAAAAGATCCATTTATCAGAATTATTATTATGACTAATAAACTGATACCTTTATAAGTACCTTTTTAGTGCTGATAAACAAATCCTTTATAAGTTCATTATTAGTGGTGATAAAATTCATCTTATAATAGTGTGATACTGTAATTTACCCCACAATCTATTAAAAAATATAGAATTTCATTTGAATGAAATTAACATCACAATAAAAATAAATTTTTTTCTAAAATGATTATAAACATTTCAAAAATTATTATGTATAATTACATTTATACGTCCAATTTGTTAAAAATATCAACAAATTGGAAAACATTTCTCCGTTGAATTTGGATCATCTTACAAAAGTTATTGATCATGATAACATTAGCCGAAAACCCACCTTAGTTGGAGAAAAAGAGTAAATCTATATAAAATACAATGATAAATGTGGTAATACTGCAACGAAATAATGTAAACATTATTCTGATAAAATTTATTAATAAAATACCAATTCGAAACCGAAAAAATGCACATTGAGTCATACCAAGTCATCATTTGTCCAATATATTTCAAGATAATTTAGGTATATCTCAAATGACTTATGGATTTATTACCTAATGTATCCTGATTTTATGATTTTTATTAGGTTTGATTATGGGACACATGTTTTGAACTAACATGTAACTTTTAAATAAAAAAACACACTTTCAACCATACCGACCACAGAATGAGTCATATTGACATACTATTGATTCATACACATCACAAATGAGTTATGAATCAATTTAAAAACGTATCAAGGTAACATGAGAGTGCATTCATTTTTTAGAAAGAAATACATGTATTGAATTAAAATGATACTTTTAGACTGAAAGCATACCCATTCAATCATATATGGAAGATCATGTGTCTGATTGACATGTGACTTATTACTATATTTCATAAATGACTTATGTATAGACTTACCAATGTATTAGGAAATTATATGAATTTTTTCCCACATTATGTCAAAAAGGGTTTTCAACATTGGTTTTTTTGGTCTTAATGCTGTTTACATAGAGATTCTATTACAAGAGTCATTGTATATTTATTTTTCATGAAGGTTATTGTTAAAATAAGTCCTAAAGTGTTTTTAAAAAATGGTATTAAAAACAAGATGTTGAAACAGTATGAAAAATATATAATAATGTAACATAACTTTATGAAAGTAATAATAACATGGATGTGAAATATTCAATGTAATTCAATTTTTAGGATTTACTACAAAATTATGTGATGATCATGATATTTCATGCATATAAACTTAAAATATTTTAGGGACATAAATTTTTATACATTTGAAGAATAAACCTATTGAAAATTGCTACCATGGAGACACTAACAAATAATAATTTTAACCCTCTTGGATAATTTATGAAAATATTGAGGGAGGCCTGTTTTACTTCCTTTAAGAGTGGGTTCTAACTCTAAATGTATTAAAATTAAGAGTATACCTAATCTTTCATTAAACCAATATTTTTTTTTACTTTAAAATCTAACATTTTATTAATAAAACCCCCAAGTATACTCTTCCCTATATAGATCATATCAATATTATAAAAATAGAATGATTTATTCAATAAAAAATATCATAACTTATTGATCATTTATTACAATGGTTTCTATTATTACAATATTTTTCTGTCTATCTGAATGTGACAACAATGTTTTTCAACCATTAAAAATAGTTATCAATGGACAATGTTTTTGTAGAAATCTAAAATTATTGTGATCCATTGATGTTAATTCTTAATCTTTGATAAGAGTGATCTATAGAAAAAAAAATCCAATGACCAAAATTTACTATTTTTATCTCATTTCATAGTTGATAATATGATGTTTGTTGCTCACAAATTAGACATGATTTACAAACATTATCACTATATCTAGAAAACTTTCCATATGTTTTGAAGTCATTTATAGTGATCATTATCATTTATTATAGGTGAAAATATGTCATTTATAAGAATCATAAACTGTAATACTAACCACCCATAAAATATGCATTTCATCGATTAATGGTGACAATAAAACATCAATATAATTTCTAGGTTGTTTTAGACCAGAAATAATTATACCGAATATTATATATTTCTTCTTCAAATAATATTTATTAGATAAGTTGTAAATTACTAAAAAAATACAAGGTATAAACTATGTTTTCTAATAAGGATTTTATATGGACTCATTCCTTCTATGAACAGTCTAAGTCTAATATTTCTGACCACATTATCAAAAGATGGAAATTATTGATCAATTTTCATCTACTATAGAAAATACGAAATATGGGATAATTTTCCATCACATATATTCACTTTTATTTTCAATTTCAATGTATTCTTAACCTATGAATTTTGAAATAAATATTTCAATCAATAAATGCTAGGAATCTAGAAAATAGCCTTGATATGAATCTTTATAATGGTTAAACTAGAATATGATTTTTATTTTTACTCATACCCCGAAGTCTACATTTAGGACACTCTAGAAAACCTAATTATTCCTTCATATATAGAACATAGTAATTTTTTCAGGAATATTTATTATTGTATCAAAAAACTATCTGGAATAATATTTTCATCACATTATAATGTGAATATAAAAGATTGTTTTTTTGAGGATGTATATAATTGAACAAATATAGTAACTATATAAAAATATTTTCATTCCATCCATTTTTCACCTTTAGTTTAATAAATATTTACAATATTGATAACACTATAAATTTCATAATACCTGGATACAATGGTTTTTTAGCATCGCCACATAGATTCTAAATTATTGGTTTATTCGAAATTGTATATTATTCAATATTAAGAATCATTTCTTCAATTTGATCAGATGTATCATCTTAAAAAACAACTTCATAAATATATACTAAATTCTACACACATTCACCGTAGAAAATCAAATGACTGTTACATATATTAATACCACAACAAATTATATTATCTTTTATTTATATACCTTTATGGTTTTTCCTACTTATAAATTTATATAATGAAGAGAAAAGCATGTTTTTGTTTGGAATATTTCATTGAGGAAATTCCAAAAAAATAATCAAAACCTTTTTCATATTCATCACTTTTTTTTGTAGTGTAGTTTTCCATCATTAAATAAGTATTTTTTATAAAAAATATGACATACTAAAAATAAGTTATAGAAATTATGAAATATAATTTAAAATTTACTTCTAAAAATAAAAATAAAAATAAAAACTACCATAAATGTTTCCACAAATTAAATAAAGACTACATATTTGATAAAAAAGAGAAACTTTAACATCTTTAATTATCATTCATTCAAGGAAAATAGAAATTTATTTTGAAATAATCATGATAATGTAAATATATATTTTCAAGACATCATATTGAAACAACTTAATCAACTATACCTTCAAAACTCCCATTTACAAGTAGAGAAAAATACCATAAACTGTAATTAATTGCTAAATTATCCTTATTTGTAACAAGAGTTCATAAAATAATCATTTAATGTAACATTAACCTAAATAATCATAAATCAATTAAAAGATACATAATATTCATGAATAATAAGAACTTAATATTGAAATAGTCAAGACATGTCAAATAAAACAGTAATATTGATCATCCATGAAAAAAACCCAAAAAAATTCATAATTTAAAACACACAATGAATGTATGTAAAATATAGAAAAAAACAAAACACAAATAAAGAGAAGATAATATATTAATGAAAATTGGACGATAATAATAATATGGAATAGAGAGTGAGAAAGTGGTGGTAAGTGACAACTAAGGGTAGAAGATAGTGATAAGGAAAAGTTATTGAAATTTGAGGCCACTAGATCAACAAGTGAAGGGTTAGGGTTCCATGCATGAGAGAAAATAGATGGATTTTATGAGAAATAATGAACCCAAAATGAGTTACTCCAATGTTTCTTAATAATTTTCATCAGTTATCACATTGGTTATTGAGTAAATGATTTAAAAAACAATTTATCACATCAGCTATCTAATAACTAAGGTGATAAATTTAATTTTCAACATTGGAAAATTTATATCTGATGTTGAAAAGGAACACCACATGTTTTTCAGGTTTTTATTAAATAATCAATATAATAAATGAATCATCTTAAATTTTTTTTATTACTATCATATTGGAGTATGTGATGTGTGATTTGAGATATATAGACGAGTTTAAACTAGAAATATACACTTTTAGTAATATCAGGCACATAATGTGTCCGATTAACACGTAGACGATTACTACATGTCAAAAATCAATTATGGATAATTTTATAAAATATAAAGACAGCATGAATATGTTATAACTATTTTTAATGAGTGGAAAGCGTTTTAAATAAAATCTTATTGTTTAAATTGAAAACAAGAATTTGGAACGATACAAATAACACCATGAGTCAGATTAATCTGTGGTAAATTCCAATATGTCAAAATGTGGTATGGATAATTTTCCTTAAATATCATGATAATATTATTGTGTTATTTCTATTTTCAATGAGTGGAACATGTTTTTAACTAAAATTTCATTTTTAAACAAAAAAATGTTCTTCGAGTCATACTAGAATAAATGTGTGTCAAATTAATGTGTGGTTGATTCCTACAGGTCAAAACATTGAATAAATAATTTTCATATATTTTAAAGACCATCTATGTCTGTTTTATTAGTTTTTTGTGAGTGACACACATTTTGAATGAAAATTCCATTTTTAAATTGAAAACATAGACTTTGAGACATTCTGAGCTCATTGTGGGTTGGATTGACATATGACTGAATTATATATGTGAAAATGATTTATTTATTATTTTAATAAAATATGAATAATATACCATTTTTTTTTCTCAGTTTTTATTGGGTGATTCATTTTTTGAACTAAAATGTCATTTTAAATAAATTCACGAACATTCAATTGTATTGGCCACACCATGTGTTGGATTTACATTCAGATAATTCATATAATTGAAATTATTTAGGGTTTGTTTTCAAAAATTATTATTAAAATTTGAATAATATTTGATCAATTTTGATCATATGATGTGTTTTTTGACCTAAAGTGTCAATTATAAATAAAAACATGCACTTCCAATTATACTGGTCATACCGTGTGTCAGATTGACACGGGGATAATTATTACACATAAAATGAGATGTGAATCATTTATTAAAATTATCTGGACAATAATAGTTTGTTTTCTCTATTTTAAGTCAGTGGGGGATGTTTTTTACTTAAATGCTACTTTTAAACAAAACACACATGATTTTTATAATATAAGGACGTTCTTGTGTTCGATTAACATGTGACTAATTAAATCACATAAAAATGAAATATTTATTGGTTCCATAAACTATCAAGACAAATCGAGAATGTTTTCAGTGTTTTGGGTATGTGAAACATATTTTGAACTAAATGGTAAATTTTAATCTAAAAACTCACTCTGAGGTATACCATACAAACCAAGTTTTAAATTAAACTTTTATAAATTCCAATATGTTGTAAATACGTTATGGATTATTTTACTAAAATATAAATAAAATACATGTTTTTATCTTTTTTTTACTATGTATAATAGTTTTAAACAGTAATGTATTTTTACACTAAAAAAAATGCACTTCAACACATACTTTTCAAAAATTGTGTCACAGTAACCTGTAGATGATTTCTAAATGAATCGACCCACAACTATTGTAAATACAATTGAAGCGTGAAGCTCATAAACCATTATAAATAATTAGGTTGAATTTTTGATGCTTAATAATAGATTTGACTTTCCCTAATGATATTTGTTTCAAATCTCTTGATATATTAATGGATCAGGAATAAGAGTTTCATTGTTTAGAAACATTCTTAAACATTGATATTTGGTGATAACCCATCCCAAATTTTCATCATCGACAACTCTATATGATGGGAATCAATTCCATGCATCTACACCATCAATGATTCCATTTACAAGTGGGTTAATATCCATTTCATTTTCCCCATCTATCGCTACGGGATTCCCCCTAAGCATTTTGGGATTTTATGAGTTAGTGAATTTTTAAATTTTGAGTGAGAGTACCCATTTTTTCAAATAATGAAATATTTTTTTCATTGTGATGATTTATGTGTTTGTACAATAATATCCAACTTAAATGGGGACCCATGTGAGGTGTTATATATATAATTTCATTGAGATGTTATTCGGTGAATAAGTATTTGAGAATGGGAAAGGAAATTTGAGAACACAAATAGATAGAAAATTCTATATTGGGGCCAAATAATTAGAAAATTTCAATTGATCACCAGAATGATTATAAAATTTGAAATAAAATGAAATCAAAGTTTAGTCTAAAAAGGAGATGGTAAATATTTGGAAATAAGGGCCCAGTTTAGTACCTAAATTCATTTTCAATTACAATAATTATGTGATCATATGGAGAGTGTGATTGGTTTTTTGTGATGCACTAATGTAACATAAGTGGAATAGAAAGGGAAAAAAATAGAATTCTTTTTGAGTTTATTTCATGAAGAACAAATATTAAAATAATTCTCACTCTTGGATAATATTTAAAAATCTATATTCAGTTATGTTTGACTTATATTAAAAGCGGGATCTGACTCTAAACACATTCCCATTGAAAGTATGTTCAATCTTACATTCATGCCATATTTTTTCATTCCTTTAATATGTAATAATGTTCTCAAAAAACTACCACAAATATTCAACACTACATTAATTACATCATTTTAATGATTGACCTCATGACATCGCAAATATAAAAACTCAAAAAATATTGATCTTTTCTTATAAATAGTTTTATTATTATAGTATTTTTGTGTCTTTCTGAATATGACATCAATTTTTTTCCTGTTCAAAATATAGATTGGTGGAAGATGGTTTTGACGTAATGTAATATTAATGTGATCCATTGATGATATTTTTAATCTATAATAATGGTGATCCATAGGAAGAATCCATCAATTACCCATGTATACCATTTATCTTGAATGATGCATTTGATAATCTGATGCTTTTTTCTCACAAATTGGAAATAATTTTTTTCCAAAAAAACTATATCTAAAAAATTACATACGATGGGAAGTCATTTATAGTGAACAAAATCATTACATGAAAGTGAAAATTTTCCATTTTATAGGAATCATTTAATACATTATCTTCATATTATAAAAGATTCAAATCATCAATAAATCATAAA
Organism: Viscum album; assembly: GCA_963277665.1. Classification (NCBI taxonomy): domain Eukaryota; kingdom Viridiplantae; phylum Streptophyta; class Magnoliopsida; order Santalales; family Viscaceae; genus Viscum; species Viscum album. The sequence goes on along the minus strand of OY728156.1, from coordinate 1,498,580,627 downwards.
AATAATATATTAATAAAATTTCATGTCTACTGTGTTCTAGAGCTCATCAAACTCTATAAGATATATTTCCACATAAAAAGAAATTTCTAGATAAATTTTTCATTACAAAAAATTGATGATGAACAATTATTTATACTATGGATTTTATATAGATTTATTCTATCTATACATAGTCTATGTTTGAGATTATAAACATGATTTCTAATGTAGAGAAGTATTGGTCAATTTTATTCCACTATTGATAATTAGCTGGGTGAAATAATCTTCCATAACATATAATCTCATATATATATACCATATTACACATTTTTCATCATTTTATTTTTAAAATAAAAATTTAAGACAATGAATTATTATAATATATGAAATTTACATGGTAGGAGTCTCTATAACTTGTAAACTAGTGTGTAATTTTTCTTTTAACTTATACTATGATACCCCATATTTAGAATACTCTGATAGAATTTCATATTACATCCTATATTAAACATACTAATTTGGAAATACTTGTATCTTATTGTACCTAAAACCCATGTGGAATAATATTTTCTTCACATTATATTGTGATTCTATCAGATCTTTGTCTTTTGGAAGTATGTATTTCAACAGTTATAACCACTCTATAAAACTCATGTCACTCTGTTAATTTTTTGAATTAATGTTAATCAATCTTATAACCATTGATAAAACTCAAAATTTCATAATAAATGGATAAATTAGTTTTTAAAAATCTCTATATATTTTCCCAATTGTCAATTCATTCCAAATTTCAACTACATCATTATCATGAATCACTTCTTCAATTTTACTAGACTTATTATCTTGAATGTCATAATCATAAATATATCCTAAATTGGATCCAATTTCCCCATGCCAAATCCAAGGCTAATAACTCATTTTAAACCCATGTTAAATTAACTTATCTTTGATTTATCTATATTTTAACTTCATTATATTTAAAAATTACATGAATGGATAGAAAAATGGGTTACTATTTTGTACATTTCATTTAGAAAATTCCAAAAAAAGCATCACAGACTTCCTCAAATTCATCACCTATTTGCAGTGTAGATATACATATTAGACACATTGTTTTGTATAAAATGTATCCTGAATTGAAAATAAGTGATATATATTTGAAATATTATTTAAAAAATTTATTTTATAAATTAAAATAAAAAAATAAAAAAAATAATATCTCAAATAAAATAAATAAAACATATTTTATAAACAAAAGTTTCACATTAACATATTTAACTAAAATACCATCATAAAAAATGCATCATGAAATCAGTATGATAAAATAAATATAAATTTTGAATATTTTTTATTCAATCTCCATATTCTACTATATATTCAAAATTACCATTCAAAATGGAGATAAAAAACTTCATTATAAACACATTAATTACTAAATTAACTATATTTATAACATGATTTCATAAAATAATCATTTAATGAAACATTAATCTCAAAACTACCAGACATCAAAAAAAAAATCCATATATACATGAATAATCCAAACGTAAAATAAAAATTGATAAGAGATGAAAAATAATAGCAACAATAGTTATCATTCATGAAAACAAGAAGAAAACAACATTCATTAATTAATAAACATGATAGATGAATGAAAATTGATAGAATAAAACCAAAACAAAAATATATACCAGACAAGGGATGAATGAAAATCCAATGATGGAGAAATAATGAAATAGAGAGATTGAATGTGGTGTCAAGAAATAGCTATGGGTGGATGATAGTGATAAGAACAATAGAATGAGATTATGGGAAATTAGATCAAATAATATAGGGTTAGGGTTGCACTCATAATAGAATATAGATAATTTTTTTTGGAAATAATGAAACCCAAATGAGTCTAATTGATGTATTGTAATAATTTTAATGGTTTATCTGGTCAATTACTTAATAACTGGTGTAAAAAACCATTTATCACATTAGTTAACTAATAAAAAATGTGGTAAATTTCATTTTTCAAAATTTGATTCTATATAAATGATGTTGAAAAAGAACACTGCATTTTTTTAAATTTTTTATTAAATAGTAAATATAATAAATGTTTCACCTTATTTTTTGTCTTTATTTGTTAGTATGAGGTTCTTACTTTGAACTAAATAGCCTATTTTAAACTCAAAACTCACACTTTGAGTTATATTAGTAACATCATGTGTCTGATTAACATTTGTTTTATTACTACATATCACAAATTCTTTATGGATCTTTTTTCTAAAATATCAAGTCAATATGATTGTGTTTTGTATGCTTTTAATGAGTGAAACACATTTCATCTAAAATGTAATTTTTTAGATTGAAAACATGCACATGGACACATACTGAGCACAACTATGTCAAATTAATATGTGATCAATTCCAACATGTGAAAGATGATGCATGAATATTATTAGTCAAATATAATGACAATGTGAAGTTGTTTTATCTATTTTCATTGATTAGATCAAATTTTTAAATTAAATGTGATTTTAAAACTGAAAAAATATTCTCTGAGTCATAATAGACACACCATGTGTCATATTAATGTAATTTTTCTTCCTACATCTCATAAAGTATGTATAAATATTTTTACTAAAGAATTAGTACCATTAATGTTTTTTAAAAAATTTTTTATTTAGGGACACACATTTTGGAAAAAAATTTACCTTTAAACTAGAAACACACACTTTGAGATATACTGAGTGCACTATGTTTCAGTTTGACATGCAATTAATTTATATATGTAAAAAATTAATTCTTGATTTTTTCACAAATTATTACGAAACTTCAAGTGTTTTCCCCAAATATTAGTGAGTGAAATGTCACTTTTAAATAAAATCACTTAATTTCCATCATATCAACCACATTTTGTGTCGAATTACCATTTTTATGGTACATAGGAAAATAAATTATTTAATGATTATTTTCCCAATTTTTCAAGAAAACTCAAGTACAATTGATATATTTTTAGTATGTAACATATATTTTAAACACAAATGACACTTAATTAAAAACTCACACATCCAATCATACTAGTCACAAAATGTGTCATATTTACATGTTGTTAATTAATATACATAAAAAATTAGTTATGGATCATTTTCTTAATGTATCTGAACAATTCATGTATGTTTTCATTATTTTCACTGAGTGAAATATTTTTTGATTTAAAATGTCACTTTTAATCTAAAAACACACACCTTATATCATAATATGAATACCATGTGTCTGATTAAAATTTTAGTAATTTATATATGTCAAAAAATGACATATGGATTGGTGTTCAGAAGTATCAATAAGATATGATTATGTTTTCTTGGTTTTGGGTATGTGATACATGTTTTGAACTAAACAGTAAAATCAAAACTAAACAGTTACAGTTTGAGTTATACCATGAAACTAATGTGTTGGTTTATCATTTGGTTAATTTCTATATGCAAGAAATAACTTATTTATCCTTTTATAAAAATATCTAAAAAATTCAAGTTTTTTCTCTCTATTCTCAGGGAGTGATACACATTTTTAGTTAAAATTCAATTTTTAAACTGAAAAAAACACTGACACATACCAGGAACATTCTGTGTCTTATTAACCTGAGGTTGAATCATACTTTTTGGAAAATTATTTTTGAATCATTTTCATAAAATATCATTGAAATATAAGGTGTTTTTAACTATTTTCAGAGATTGACACATGTTTTTAAATAAAATATCATTTTTAAATGGAAAAAATTACTTAGAGTCTTTATAGAAACACCATGTATTATATAGATGTTTGGTAAATACTTACTTTATAACATCCCAAGTCCGGTCTACCATACTCAGTGCTTAAAAATGCTGTTTAAATTTTATTTTTATAAAAATAACGTAACCAATACAAAAAATGTTACACAAACGAGGTCCTTTTACCGACCTAGGTTCTAGAAGAATAGTCAAAACATTAAATTAATCAAAGTTGAAAAAATAAATCAATTTATACTATGCTTAGCACATGCTAACACCAGAAGAATTGATGCCCAATTTATAACTTCTATGATTCCTTTTAAAACCAATTAATAACTAATGGGTGATTATTTAGTTTCTGAGTAATGAGTTTTGAAGTTGTTTAAATTCATTTTAAAAAATATTTCATTCAAAATAAATTTAAAAATACATTAAAGATAACCTAAAAATAATTTTCAAAAAACCCTTTATAAAATTTAATTAAAATCACTTATGTTTAAAATTATATACCACTTTTGAAATTACTTACATACAAAAATCACTTTAGATGGAATCCCGTGTATTTTAGAAAATACTACACAAGATTAAAAAAAACATTGTGGCATGTGGAAACTTGAAACATTGAAGGCTGCCTTTGGCCCACCCATTTGTTGAGGTATTAGGTTCACTCCCTAGTTCTCTACCATATTTACAATGTTTAAAAACCAATTTTTTATGAAAACATTTTATGCTTTCATTACATATATATACTTTCAATAGATATTTTAATTTTGCAAACATGTAAATAAATTAAAATTATCGTTAGACTTAAATTTATATATTTGTGTGTGTATAAATATAAATATATGTACTGTAGTTGTATTTCAGTTTCATGTTTGGTTCGGACTCAAGCTTTAGTCACATATACCTTTCATAAACATCCATATACCCAAAATTTCTATGAAATAAATGATTTTAGATTGTTATAAATTCACCCATTTTCAAAACATAATTATGAATAATAATTTCCCACGACATATTTATTTAATTAATTTTATGCATGAAATAATGACATGAATATATAATGTAAGAGAAATAATAATCACATGAAATTTATATATCGCACATGAAATTATCTGTAGCATTTCATATGCATTAACACTTTCATGAAGATAAATATATATATATATATGTTTTGAAGAACCTAAGTTTAAGAATAAAATATACAAATTTATATATATGATATCATATAAGTAAAGTTAGAGGGTATTGATATAGAATGTTGCACACATCAATATTTTGTGTTTGATTAATATGTACCCATTAATTTTATTCCCACATCAGATATTTATATGATTTATTCAATGTGTAAAAAAATAATTCCCAATAAACACACATCCATACATATATATAAATATTTATAGTGTGAACAAAAAAATTTAAACAAAAACACACATATTCGATTCATGAACTAAAAATAAGGACTTGTATTTTATGCCATTATAAAATAAGAAAGTATAAGCATATACTTAAAAGTAATCAACTGCTTAAACGAAATATGCAATTATCGTGTATGGTCATTCCAATAATATGCATGAATTCAAAGTAAAATGATTTTTTAATAAATTCAAATTTTTAAAATAAAACAAAAGCTTCAACTATTTAAAAAAAACAATTTATAAATTCTTTTAATATGAATAATTAACCTTTAATATATATATATATATATATATATATACTAAAACAAAAACAAAAACATTTTTTTAAAATATCCCTTAAAAACACTTTAAAGCAATATCCATCAAGAATACCATACAAAAAATTCACCAAAATTATTATAGTATTAATCCGCTTACTAAAATTTATCAATGTTCTTAAAAAGAAGTAAATTTTTTTATGAAATCCAAAAATGAAATTGACGGAATCAAATAAACTGAATAAATAAAAATAAAAACCCATCATATTAGATTTCATAAACATATATTATAAATTATTTAAAAAAAAGTCCCCTTAATATAAATATTCAGAGTTTAAAAAAGAAAAACATGTTGATTTTGATTTGGAGAACCCATGGAAAAAATAAATTTCCCTGACCCATTTATAATTTAGGATAAAAATAATTTTCAAACAAAATATTAGAAATCCCTTTTCAATTATTCTGCACAAAATCTTTTCTTCTTCTTGATTGAAGTATCACTCATTCAGAAAACATGAAATTCCCTAAATGGGAATGTTATATCCACTCTATTTATAAACATAGAAAGAGATAATATTATATTATTTAAATTTTTTTATTAATATATTTATCTTGTTGTGAAAGCTGATAATTGAGATTTATATATTTATGTATTCATTCAATGCATACTTTAATTTTAACTAGACAAGATAATGAACTTATAAATTTTTATTTCTGACTTTTTGATTGTTGGAATTGGATTTCACTATAAGCGGATATTCCACGTTTCAAAGGTGAAACAATTACCAAAGAGAATATCTAGTTTAAAAAATAATAATAATAATTTCATATTTTCACGGCATGAATTATGGATTCAAAAAATACTCTTAACATAATGATATCTTCAAATAAAGATTAAAATAAAATATAGTGAAGATATTTCGATCGAATTTTGGAAAATATCAACCTCAAATAAAATCCAGAAAGTTAATGAAGGTTGATTTAGAAACATGTTGATGAAATTGAAAAACTAGGTCACCATTTAGTAGATCTTAATAAGTTATAGTCATTAAAAAAACACAAAAAATTTTCTTGAACAAATATGAACAACATGTAGAGATATTAAAATCTGAAGTTCATTTTCTCTAGATCCTATTTAGAATATTCAACATGACATAGATCAAGGGTATTTGAACTCTATTCACACTTTGAACATTACATTGAAACCCTCACAAGAACTCGATTCCAGATCCTTGTTGGTAGACGTCGAACCCAGACCTCACAGCCATGATTGGATATGTGACCTCGGCCTATACTATGTTTGACCTTCATCTCCAAAATGATCGATGTAGTCCTATTTCGATCAATATTCCTCTACATCAAACTCTCTTGAAGATGAAGGCTTCATCTGAATGAAAAACCTCAACCGAAATAACAATTTCATTGAGTCATTTTTATATTTTTAAAATCATTTTAATCTTTTCTTAATTATATTTCATCGTTATGTCATTGTTATATATATATATATATGTCAATAATTAGTATTACCTTTATATCATAATTAATAATTAAAATTTTATAACATTATTTCTAATAATTTTAACTTTTAATAATATTATTAATTTGTCTAGAAATTTGAATAATATAATACAATTAACAATAATTCTTATATTAATTTTATCATTCATTTTAGATTTTATTTATAAAATTTGAATAATTATTTTCATTTATAAAATTTAGTTTCATTAATTTTCAAAAAACTTATATTTATAACACATCAAAATGAAATTAACATATATAAATTAAATAATAATCATATTCAAAGAATTAAAACCTTTTAAGAACTTTAATAATTATTATCATTATTCAATATCATATTAAAAGTATATATAATATTACGTTTAAAATTATTTTTTTTATCTCTGATATTTATAAGTAACCTATTTATTCAAAACATTATTTCTCACATAATAAAATATTATTTTTAGTATTAACTTTAATAATTAAAACAATATATTAGAATGTGTTATTTCATGACATCTATATTTTATAAAAGTATTGTTAATTTATATTATTTCTATGTGTCATGTATTTAAAAGTTAAATTTTTGAAAAATATTATAATTAATGTATCAAAATATAATTTTGATTAAATAAAATCGCATAAAAATATATCATATAATTATATATTTAAAATTATAATTCATTAATTAATTACTTAATATATAGGGGATGTTACATACATGTCACAAATGTTGTATAGATCATTTTCATATGTATGAAGACCATATGAGTGTTTTTATTTGTTTCGAGTCTGTGGCACATGATTTTTTTAAAATGTAACCTTTAAATAGAAAACATGAAGTCTGAGTCATACCAAGGACATCATGCGTTAGATTGGAATATTGTTGATTACTACATGTCCCAGATGATTTTCAGATTGTTATTTTAACATATAAGGACAATCAATGTGTGTTTTCTGAGTTTCAATTGAGTGGCTTCTGTTTTAAACTAAAATGTAATTTTTAAATAATGTCTTGAACATTCAATCATATGACCACATTATGTGTCAGATTGTTGTACGGATGACTCCTACACATAAAATATGAGTTATGGATCATTTTCATAAATATAAAGACAACGTATGTTCATTTTCTCTATATTGAGTTGGTGGCATATGTTTTGAACTAAAAAACTAGTTTTATAAAAATACACACATTATGTAATATTGACCATACCTTGTGTTAGATAAACATAGAATTGATTCCTAAAAATAAAAAATGAATTATTTTTTTAGCGAGTGATTCATAATTTGAATTAAAAATTTTCTTTTAAACTAAATTTTTTAACATTTGGACATACAAGGAAGATTTTTTATCTGATAGATGTGATCCTAATTCATACATGTCAGGAATAATAAAAGGATCAGTTTCCAAAATTATTAAGAAAATATTTGAATGTTTTATCAATTTTGAGTATGAAACACATGTTGTGAACTAAGTGGTGTGTTTTAAGCAAAATAGTGTGGTTTGAGTTATTCCAAGTACAAATTTTGTTGAATTAACCTACTGTTAATTTCTATATGCTAAAAAAGAATTATGGATAAATTTCAAAAAATTATACAGACAACAAAAGTGTGTTCTTTTTATTTTCACTATGTGACACATGCCTTTATCAAAAATGTATTTCTTTAACTAATAACTTGACCATCGAGTCATACGAGACACATCATATGTCAGATTAACATGAGGTCAATTACAAAATGTAAAAAAATATATATGGATATTTGTTTTAAAATATCAAGATAAATTGAGTGTATTTAAATAATTTTAGTGTTGAAAATTTGTTTTTAAGAGAAATGAAATTTCTAAATAAAAAATTTCACTTCAAGTTATACATTGTATGCTGTGTGTGAGATTGATATGGGGTTGATTCTTTCTTGTTATAAATAATTTGTAGATAATTTATCGAAAATATAAATACCAATAAAGTATATCACTCCTACTACATTAGCCTAGAGTTAGTGGTTATTTTACCACATTAGCATAATGTACAACATATCACATCATGGAGGATTGAATAGTTTTGTTGTCTTGGGATACTAGACACATACTTTATTCTCATGATAAATATGTAATCATGAAATATGATAAAATAATTCATATCATAGTTATATTATTTAATCTATAAAATCCATGATTTCATTCATAGATCCCTTCTTAGTATCCTGGGGGAATGAAAACATAATAATGGATGAGATCATATGCCCAGTAAGGGAAATAATATAGTAAAATATATCATAAAATAAATAAAACAAGAATAATATAGTTAAGATAAACAATAAAAAATATTCCATAAATATAATACAATAAATGGGGATTAAATACATATAAGAGATAAAAAATTAAATAATCCCATGGATAATAATAAAATTTTCATTATGATAGAATTCATTACAGTAGAAATCATAATCATAAAGTTAAGGCCTTATGTTGAGACAACACATTTAAATAGGTATATTAAACACCAAAACCCTAATTTGTTTGCCTAATGAGACCTATGGATGAAACAATGGGATATAACCGGCCCGGAATATCACTTATTTAGTCTAGTGAATTCATCATATGAAAGTGGTGAAACATAATCAATGTACACATTTTTATTGAAAAGATGTCACATGAAATCTTGTTTTTTTCACAATCAATAAACACAATCATAATCCTTAGAGTGTAATATGGAGAATGATAAAAAATATATTAAATTCCCACTAAAGGATAATATTTACAAATGAATATTGAAATTTATGAAATGCTTCAAAAATTTCACAGGACGATTTATAAGGGAAAATAAACTTTTCATTTTGAAATATATTTTTCAAAATATATAAATTTACAAAATATTAATGGAAAAATTTTATCTGAAAAGAATCATTGAAACATATAATTATATATTCAAAGCCTTGTGTGGTCATGACACCGGGAATTTTTTTTTCCTTCCATAGAAGTTAAAAGAAAATATTACTTGAAAATTTTTATAAAAATTAAAAAAAGTGGAAAAAATATATATAATAAATAATTTTAAAATATTGAATTTGTTTTTTAAATAATTTAAATTAAAACATGGACATGGATAAAAAATATTCCCAGTAGAGTAGAAAAAAATTTCATTTTTCCATAAAAACATTATTTCGGTATGATGTTTAATTAAAGAGAAGAAAATGAAATGAAAATATAATTTTTTTGGAAATAAATATTTCAAAATAAAAAATATATAGTTTAATATATAAATATTATATAGTCCCCCTAATATAGGCATAAAATAATCAATCCCAAATAACATGATATTTTGAAATAAAACCTTCCTCTGGTCCGACTTTTTTGTATATAATTTAATCAAAATGTTCAATAAATTTAAATTTATTATACATCTAGAAAATATCCATATAAATACATATAAAATCATATACGATCCCCTTATAAAACTTCAATTCTAGTTTATTTACAGTTATTTATAAGAATTTCCATTTCATAGTGCTGACTATTTGGTTTTTCTCATATGTTCCAGTTCATTAGTTTTGGATCATATATATTTTTTATTATTCCATCACCTATAGGATATTTTTAATAGTATAAATATCATATATATTTATTATATATATATATATATATATTTAGTTATACATTAAATGTTAATATAGAAAAATGAATTACACTCTTTAGGGAGACACTAGACCATACGTATGCTTGAACCCTTTTTTTTCAAATGATGAAATGAACGAAGGGAAAATAATAATTCACATTTGAATAATAATTAATATACCATATATATATATAAAATATTCATTAGATATATCCTTATTACCAGCCATGTAATGTGTACATGAAAAATGAATCAAATCTTTTTTTGGATTTGGTTGTCCACATTTATGCATGAGCCAAGTTGTCGATTATTATTGATCAAAACATAAGAAGGTAGTTATGATATTATAATTTAAAAATAATAATTATTTCATAATGAAATTATAAATTCATTATTCACATCTTGATACATTTATATGTAATGTGGTGAATAAAAATGAATTACACTACTTCGTGATGATGCTACATTGAACGTACACATGATTTATGTTTTTATATTTTCGTATGAGGGAAATGAAATGGAAAATGGTTTTACCATAATAATAAAACACCTAATTATATTTATGATATTATAGCTATTATTTTAGTATACGTACAATATTTTTTTATAATGTAGAATAACAAATAAAATTGAAAGAGTTGTAAAAATGATTAGCTTCTCTTAGATAAATATACTTTGGATCTATTCTTAAGGCCCAAAGGGATGGTATTTTGGAAATAATAGAACAATTAGAATGTGTGTAATTATATTTTAAAAATATTTTCTCAGGGTTTTGTTGAGATATATGGCTAAATCAATGTGAATAAATGAGTGAAGGTGGTGCCGATTTATAATTGGGGTGAGTGGGGCACTTTTAGTTTTTTAATGTTTTAAAATATAATTAATTAAATGTCATAGATAAATGGAATAATAATTGTTAAAATAATATTTTTAAAAGGTATATATTGATATAAAACTAAGCAATGCAGTCTAATCAAGTTTCTGGGTCATTTTAACCCATATCTTTTTAGATTAACCCTCATGTTACCCGTTTTGACCATAACTGTGATAACTATCTTTTCAATATTAAAGGATAACAACATTAACTTGAAGATAAAATTGGGCATATAAATTTATTCATAATTAAATTTTCTAAAATTTTGCATCTTAATTTTTAATTTTTTTAGGATTTTAAAATAATTTAATAAAATAATATTTTTTGTAAAACATTATTAAAGTCATTGTAAAAAATAGTCAATTAATTTTATTTTAATGACATTAATATACTTGTAAAATTCAAATATAAAACATTCACACATAAATTATATGTTTTATTAAAATATTTAATTCGTTAGAAATTATAAATCACAAAAAAATATAAATTTCAGAGTTTTCAATAACATTGACATGAATTTTTACTACTTTCACAAGCACTGTGTCAAGATTTTGTAAGTTTTGAGGAAATTATTTCAATACTAAAAAATTTAAAAATAATAAATATGAAAAAAATAATTATATAATATTCCAAATAAATATTTATAACTGAATTAATCCTCTATTTAAAACCGTGTAAAAATATTATTGGTATTAATATTAATAAGGGTATAAATTAGAATTTTCTTTGTTTAAATAATATATATGTCATTATAAGGGTTAAATGGAACTAAAATGTAATATATTTAAATTTTTAATGTTTATTTTAGAATTTATTCTTTTAAAATAAAAAAGGAATGTTTTGGGATGATTTTAAGACATTATTTGATGGTATTGTCCAAGTTTTACCCATTTTACCACTTCTAATGTGACAAATATTTACCATAGTTACTACTAATAATGACATAAATAAAGTGGATATTTTAGAAAAAAAATAACCAATAGATTTAAAATATGTTATCCAATTTTCATGTAAAAAATTAATCACTATAAAAAATTAATTTTAATATAAATCCATAAAATGTAACAAAAAAATGTTTTTAAGAAAGAAATTAATTTCGAGAATAAAAATTATATTATATCAATATAATGAAAATTTTTGGAAGTAGTTATATTATTCTAAATAAAATGGAATATATTCCACCTTAAGACAAAAAAAAAATTAATTGGTATTTTGAATCTTATTGAAATCAATTACAATGTTTAAAAATCATAATTGTTTATATTCCGTAAAAAATTATCCATTTCAAAAAAATTCCAAAATTTATACCTATGTTAATTTTGAATTTTTTTTAAAAAGTAAAAGAAATTTGATAAAATTAAATTTATAAAATGTTATAATATATATTTTAATCATATTTTTGAATAAAACTTTTTGTATTGTGATTTTTTTTATCTCGGAAGAAAAACATACTATAATTGAAGCCCAGGTATAACATTCTTCCCTCCTTAAAAAATTTAATCCTCAAAATTAACAAAATTTGACACAAATAATAGGTTTTGGTAGTTCTTAATCATAAAATATTCTAGTTACCATGTTTCATCATCAATATTATTATTTTTCAAAATTATATTTTCCATTTGTGTAGTTTGATTCCTGAACACTTGTTCTCTTGTGTCCAGAATATTGATAGGCCCTCCATATTGAGATTATATTTCCACAAAGGTATGCAAAATTGTTATATAAGGAATTTAATTACTTAATAAATATATATAGAATACATTATAATGTTTGGAAAGGCTATTTGTAATTTGTAAATGGTAAGTCAAAATTCAAATTCTTTCTATAATTTGAAATGGGTTGATATAGCTCGAGCTAAATTTTCATTTCTAAAAAGATTTTATAAAACACATCCATGGAGATACTTTCATAAAAAAATAATATCCCACTTAAAATACAAATCATTAGTTCGGTTATCAATATACTTTTTTCCTTTCATTGAGCTAGTTTAATATGTGTATTAATATTCATTAACTTACTAACTATTTACTCTCCAATTTAAAGGTGTACAATCTTCCTTTCACAAAAATCATCATAATAAGTTAGATTATGACATCTCCTTTTATACAATTCTTTATAAAAATCAAATTGAATAATATAATGGAATATATTTTTATAGAAAAACAATAAAAATGGTAAATAAAGGACCCACATACATTGAAAGTCAAGTGATAATGACTATGGAATTATTTATACTATTTTATTAGTCTCATAGATCTACCCATTAGTATAAAGATTACTAGAGGTTCTCAAATGAAACTTGGTATGAATATACTTCTGAATGTTTTTTAAAATTTTAAATTTAAATTATGGATCCTAATTAGACACAATTGAAATAGGCACATAATGATTTCTGAAAACATAATTAATATAGATCCATGTAATAATATCATAATGTAAATATTCATTTATATTAAAGAAATGTGAATATTTGGTGAGACCATCAATAATAACCCATATGGTTTCATTTATTCTAGAATTATATTTTAATCCAACGAAAAAGTCCAAAGTAATTTAATCCCATTTAAAAATATCAAATGGTAATGGTTTCTTGAATCCTCTATAAATTTTTCTCTCATCATTCTCGTATTAAAAAACCAAACATCTAGAGGCATAATCATCAATTTATGGCTTCATATATTCATACAAAAAATGTTCCATAAAATCCCTACACATTTTGGTTCTAATAGGGTTTATTTAGGAATTTGAGCTATGAGAATCATCTAATAATTCCATATTTATATTAGGTATATTAGAAACACATAACATCTTTTAAAATTTAAGAACACCATATTTATAAACAAATACTGCCAACATCCCATCATTCACGACATATATTTTCTTTTGAAAATTCTCATCATCAGTCTAATAAATTTTTATGTTTTCTAATAATAATGGCTTTTAAATCATTTAAAAAAGTCATGATGTTTAACCATTCCAAACAATTCCCATATCCAACTTTACTAGGTATAAAAATAGAGAATCTTTATCAATCATCATGTTAGTTTGATGTCCATGATCTTTCATACTAAATTCATAGACCACATTATTTTCCTTTCCAATATGTTAATGTGTCAATATATAATAATCATTAAGTATCTCTAACCATATAATTTTCCTCATTTTTATATATTTAGGAGAAAAGTTGTATTTTATACTCATGAATTATATGTATATCTGATATCTTTAGCCATAGAAATAATGTCACAATATATTGAAAGTAAATATTCTAACTCTTAAATTAAGATAATGGGTTGGATCTTTTTGTTCGTTTATCTTTAACATCATTGATTCATAGGAATTAAATTTATCATTTTCCATAAAAACACATAAAATTCCTTTATTTGACACGTCACTATATATAAAAAAACCATCCCCTCTCAATGGTAGTGTCAAAAATAGAATTTGATCAAACAATTCTTTAATTAATCAATTTTTTTCCATTCCTCTATCCATAGGAACATAACCCCTTCATATATCGACATGGTTAATGAGTTTTCTAATATGTTAAAATTCTAAACAAAATTTCTATAGCAAACTAATAATACAAGGAAACTATGTACCTCATCTATGTTTAGTGACATATGCCATTTCTTGACTGCCTTATTTTATGATGGGTCCACAAAGATTCCTTCCTTAGATACAGTATGGCTATGAAATAGAAAATTATAAATACAAAATTCATAGTTGATAAATTTACCATATATCTACTTTTCTGTAAGAGTCGATAGACTGATTTTTCAATGACTCTTATGCTCTTTATAACTTTTTATTATAGTATGATATCATATATAAATACCATAATAAAGTTATCAACATATTTCTTGAACACTCTGTAGATCATATCAACAAAAATATAGTAAATTAATAAATCCAAAGGAAATTATAATAAATTAACAATTTTCATACCTCTTTAAAAAAGTTGTCTTTGGAATATCCTCCTTCCTTATATACAATTGATGATACCTAAAAGGAAGACCAATCATTAAGAAATATTTTGATCCCTGAGGTGGATAAAACAGGTCATCAATATGAGTTTGAGGATATTTTTTCTTCACATGGATGGCATCTAGTTCCCTATAATCAATGAATAGACACATGGTCACTTAATTATTTTTTCACAAATATAATAGGAACTCCCTAATATGAAACCCATGAGAATATGAATCCCTTGTTACACTAATCCTATAGTTGTTTCCTTAACTACAAGAGTTCCATAGTAGCCATCCTGTATAGAGACTTACGTATAGGGTTTTCATTAGGGACGATTTTAAAAGAAATCCCTATTCAAAATTTTTTGGATATCAAGGTATTTCTTTTGGAAACATGTCAACATATTCTTACACAATAAGAGAATATTCAATACTTTGTCTACCTATCTTTTCAATAGGTTCTAGGTTCTCTTGTTCGACAATAATTTCATTAAGGAGGGCTATGATGTAGATTACTTTCATTTATTTTTTCCACATCATTTTTCACTTTTTCCTCTATTTTTATTATTAATATATTTTATTTTCTATAATAGTTTACGATTGTTGTATTTTATATTTTAAATTTTTAGAAAATTCATTTCAATGTTAAATGTATGTTTCTAGATTTTATTTCTGTTTTTTTCACTAATAAAAATAATATATTTGTTTTTTCATTTAATTAATTCTATATGTAATTAATTTTCAATTTAATTACACTCAATTGTTTAATTTAATTAATTTATCCATAAATAAATAATTTCTCACTTATTATTTTCTATTTTAAATAAATAAATTATTTTTAATTTTTCAATTCTAGTATTTATATATTTCAAAATGTAGTTTAGTTTTATTTTAATTTAACTTTTTGATTTCATTATTTCATTTAATTAATTTATTGGTTAATTAATTTGAGAATAAAAAATAAAATTTATTATTTTTATTGTTCTAAATTAATTTATATGACAAAAAATTAAAATATTAATGAATATATTTATTTAAAAATTAATAATTAAGATAATTTAATAAAAATTACATTCTATTTTATAAATTGTAAATTTTTATGTTTAACATTAAACTATTTTAAAAATTCAGTTAACTATTTTATTTTGGTTTGATTAATTTATTTCAACTGTTTTCTTGTTGTGCACCTACATACCCATGGGGTTGTCTCCCCCACAATTCCATCCACTTTTCACCACCAAGTCTTGAACTGTCTCCCTCACCGCACTATCCACTCTACACAACCCATGAAATAAATGATTCCACTCTTTGATTCAATTAAACTTCCATACAATCTAATTCATCAATACAACCAAACATTTTTCAGATAATTCAGCTCACACAATATGTTCTTTCATGTTACCATTATCCATTCCATCTCTATTCACCGTGATAGGAAAAAGAGAGAGGAAATTGAGCTAGGATCAAAGAGTAAGAATCATAGTTGGAGTTTGAGATTGAGGAAACATGCTCACAAGTGATTTTTCTTCATTACTTCTTCTTTGTATTTTTTTTCCAAAATAAGATAATTTAATTATAATAGTGGAATCAGGTTGGGATGATCTAATTTTTCGATCAATTATTTTTTATTGATTGTTTAGTGAAATTTTTTATGTTTGGATTTCTTTTCTTTTTAATTATGAGAAACATTTTCACTACCTAAAAAATGACAGGAGAGGGCAGTGAATCAATTCACCATGGATCATTGTCCAAATTACCAAAAATTGAAAAAATTCAATGTATCACTTATCCATATTCAATGGATTAATTAAAGGGTTAATATTGAAATATAATGTCTTAAGAAAGATAACTGAGTTTTTTTGTTCCAATGAATTGTAAATTGAGTAGATTATCACCATTTTCAAATGAAATAGGTAATTGAATTAATTTACATGGGATATAAGAATATCAATTTCAATCAGTTCAAAGTGTCCTAGGGACCATAAATTCATCATCATTGTCTGATATCGATTTTAGTCCCAAAACCCACTACAAAACAGAATTCCATCTTCATTTTCACAGTCACTTCCTTACATCTACGTTACTGCTGTATTATTTTTAGTTTTTTATTCTTTTTTCATGTTTTAGTTTGTCTTGTCTATCACAACATAAGTCTATACCCATTTTACATCACATATCTTTCCATAAAACTTGTGTAAATTATATTTTATACATATTATATTTGTAAACTCTATCAACCATGATCTTTATTACACACTTAAACATGATTTATTACATAAACAATATCATAAGACAACTTTGAGGATCAAAGGGTCTATGTTCTTTGGATATTAGGAAACATTAAATAACAAAATAAACCATAAAATACACATATGTGTTGAAATGTTATTTTACATGACAACAATAGTCCTTCGTACTTAGTGTTACATGGGATAACCTGAGGACATACATAAGAAAAAGGATGAGCTATAAATCCCAGTAGGGGAGTAATAATTGAATAACATAAATAATACCATACATGTATGTAAATAGTAATATTAATGGGAAATAAGAGAAAAATGAACATAAGTGCATGATAAAAAAAATTATCATAACATGGAAATGTGGAAACAACATTTAACATGATATTAGCGTGAACTAAGGCTCATTGCACATGGAGAATGTGTGAACCCTCATTGAACATGAATTAGAATGAGTAAAACCTCATTTAAAATTAATTATAATGAGTCAACACCCATTTCACATGACGTATTATGATACTATTCTTTACCCAATGCATTGGAGTGCTATCAGGGTGCACCCTTTATAAACATTTCATTTCATGCATAAGTGTGCCACATGGATGAGAAAACATGGATTCATTAAACCTCATAATTTATTCTAAGAATAATATATTAGGAATAAATACATTTATGTACTCAATCAACAAGTAAATGGGAATAATGGGGAATACCCTTGATAGAGAAATGAGTATTGTATTCACTTACATGATGATTTTGGCTTGGGAAATTTGGTGTAACATCAACAACATGATGAAATCAAATAGAAATTGTAAAATGGTTTGATGAGAGGAAAATAGGTATCTCATAATTTATACATGAAATGGATAGTAAGGGGGTCTTGTAACATAATATCCCAACATATGTAATATAATATATATGAATAATATAAAATAATTTCTTGATTGTAAAAAAGGAGTGAGAAATCTCTTAAAGAATTTTTGCATGGTAACAGGTGTACACGGGTGGCATTAATGATAGAAAAGGGGTCTATAATCATTAAAACCTAAGGAGTGTAGTATTGGGGATGTTTAAAATCATAACCTAACATTTTTAATTGAAAATAAAAGGGAATAACAATACAAGGAAACTTGGACATAAATAAAGAAGGAAATTGAGGATCCCTTACATGGAAGTGTGATCTCAAAGGCTTGGGAGAGGCTACTTGGGAGCTTGGGTGCGACTTTAAGGACTCTAGGTATTATAGGTCCTGGGATGGTCGAGATCCAAATGGTTTTAGTGAAGAGGAATGGTATATTGTGTGGGTTTTTATAGGAAATAATAGGGGATTCATTATTATTTTGGTTTTGGACACTACACATTAAACTAAAAAAACCATCCCATATTTGTTTTCACCTGGTTTCTAGAAAAGGGTAGTCATATAAAATATTATATAAGGCCAAGGTCCAAAAATATTAAAATATTAGGCTTGCTTATGTGGAGGTGAGTTACACTCTCAAGGATATCATTTTATAATTTTAAATATTTTATAAGTCTTGGAGGATCCACTGAGGAATTATAAAATTAATGAAACTAATCTAAAATCAAATTATTTTAAAGTTAAAACATATATTATCCTAATATTACTTTTATAGTATTTTATTACATAAATATTGGGTCATTATGATTTCATAAAACACATTATATATTTATTCAGTATTTATTTTTCACCCAAAAATTTCACTGTCTCCGAAAAATATGAATAATTCACTAGTGGATTATTTCGATGTCCTTATTACAAGGAAAAATAGATATTTTTTGTAAATAACTTTTTAAATATGCGTATTTCCACTTTAAAAATAAACACCAGCATTTATTGAAAATTGACATGTTAAAGAAATACTTTTTAAACATTAATAAAAATTACATTTGACGTTATAAAAATTATATACTCATTTATTATTCATAAAACCAATCTGATAATAATATTTAATTGAAATATTTATTATTTCAAAAATCCATTTATTTATCAAAATAAAATTTTAATTAAAATTATAATTTTTTATGGTATAAAAATGTAAATATTCTCAAACTGGAAACATAATATTTTTTAGAGTAAAAAGAATTAAATATAATCATCATTTATAATTAAAATAAGTGTTCTTATAACACTATAATCATAACATTGTTAAAAAAACTTAGATTAATATAATAATTTATATATTTCTGAAAGTACCATTTTACCTGAGAAGTCAATTTATCTAATTCATTATATTTTATAGAAAAACTATTCTCATAGAGTAATTGGTGGAATATGAATTTTATTTATAAAAGGGATTACACAAAAAGAAACTAATACCTTGTTACATAACCACTTGTAACACCTGTATAAGACATAAGGGTAAGATGTGTGATTGTGACAAACTCTAGGGGTGGCTCAAATAACATCACTCTGGTGGTAATCTTTATTGACTTCCTCTTCTGCCAAATAAAATTCCGTTCAAGCTTAACATATTGAGGATCATATTGGATTTAGTCAAGAGAGAAGTCCAGGGATGCTCCCTATTTTTAGAGCTCTGCCAAATGATCTTTGTATGGCTCGATTCTATTGGATGAGGCAATCCTGTCCTTTTTCTATGTTGAAAAAAATCTTTTTAAAAATTATAAATATATACTAGTCATGTGATCACAGCTTAAAAACTATATTATCACTAGTAATGATACTTAGCATTCAATTAAACCCAATTGAACAATAAAAATAGTTCTTTTGTTTTCTATATCCATAAGACATTTAATTAAATAAAATAAGGCTAATTTTATTCATGAATGTTTGGGTTGTTACAGCCTTCCCTCTAGAAGAAATTTCTCCCAAGAAACATCATTTTCTATAACTAAAGCAGATGTGGGTAACTCTGCCTTATCACTTCCTCTGGTTCTCATGCCGCTTCTTCAATATTGTGGTTTCTCCACAACACATTGATGAGAGGCGTTTTATTATTTCATCAAATTTTTCCCCTAAAATATAAGAACATCACTAACTTTTCTTCACAGGAGCAGTAATTCCCTAATTGCACCACCTCTGGATTGATTAGATGTGATGAGTTAGGTATATACTTCTTTAAGTGTGATACAAGGAATACATCATGCACCTGAGATAAGTTCGGAGGGAGTGAAAGTCAATAGGCCACTAATACAATGCCATCAAGGATCTCGAAAGGGCCGATGTACCATGGAATAAGCTTTACCTTCTTTATAAATCTCACAACTCTATTCCATGGAGATATGTGGAGGAATAACATACCTATAACATCAATCACTAGGTCAAATCTATGATTTTCGGCAATGCTCTTTTACTGAATCTAAGAAGTATTGATGTGTTTATAATTTGTCTTATCTGTATCCACCATTTCTTCAATAGTTTCTTGATCTTGAAGTTTTTCTCCCCAACTTCATCCCAACATACCGTTGATCATCATATCTCCCCATAAAGGGATTCATAAGGATCCATTTGGATTCTTTAGTGGAAACTATTATTGTATGTGAACTGAACCAGATGAATTTATTGATCCCTTCCTCCATTTATGTCCATTGAGAATGTTGTCAACATGTCCTCAAGTGTTTGGATATTCCTCTCATATTGGCCATCAATTTGATGATGTTAAGCCGTACTGAAGTTCAGATCAGTATTCAAATAGTGTTGGAGACTCTTCCTGAACATAGAGTTGAATCTTGGATCTCTATATAATATAACCGATAGTGCCACTCCATTTCCTTACCACTTATCAGATTTATATCTATGCAAGTTGATCCAATGATAAATCCTCCTAAATTGAAATGAAGTGTGCATCCTTTTTAAGACAATCCAGGATAACTCATAAATCATTGTTTCCATTGGATGTCTTTGGATGTATGGTGAAAAATCCATGGTGATGTTCTACTATTTCCATGTTGGTATGGGTAATTATTGCATCATCCTCTTAGACTTATACCTCTAAGAATTGACTTTCTAAAATACCAGTCACTTGGTTGTGTACTCTATGATTCCTTATTCATGTTATCCCACCAATAATGCTCTTAGAGATCTCGATACATCTTTGTGTTTCTAGGATGAATAGAGAAATTAAAACTATATGCATCATCCAAAAGATTTTTATTTCACTCCGGATTTGATGTAACACATAGTCTTCACCCAAATTTTACAATTCCATATTCTTTAAAAGGAAACTTAGAGTATTTCCATCTTCTGATAGTTTCTACTTTCTTCTAAATCCCCACATCTTCCTTTTTAACATCTTTTAACCTTTCTAAAAGAGACAGTTGAGAAATCATTTGTGAAAGATTTTATGGTGTTCTCTTTTTCATTACTCTCAAGTCCATCTTCATCAAATATAAGAATATTGTATCCATTTCAATAGTCATCAATGATAGAATCATTGGGTCCTTTCAACATAGAGAATCTTTCACTTTATTGTCTTCCCCTGGATGGTAGTGAATTGAGTAGTCATAGTCATTGATCAGCTCTAACCATATTTGATGGTGCATATGCATCTCTTTCTATGTGAATATATACTTGAGGATTTTGTGATCCATATATATTTCACACATCTCCCAAAATAGGTAATATCACCGAATATTTATAGCGAAGATTACTGCAGCCAAATCCAGATCATGTGTTGGATAGTTTCTCTCATGAAATTTCAATTTCCTTGAATCATAGGAAATAACTTTGTAATTTTTCATCAACACACAACCCATTCCCTTATTTAAATAATAAGTAAATACCACAAAAAATTATCCACTTGTGGGTTGGGTGAGCACATACATAGTGATAATCTTCCTTTTCAACTCCTTGAAGATATCTTTTCATTCATCACTCTAATAAAAATTGAATCTCATACGAGTTAGCTTAGTAAGTTGGTTTGATAATTGTGAGATATTTCTCAGAAATCAGGGATAAAATCTAGCTAACCTAAGAAAGCTATAGATATCCATCATAGTTGTTGTCTTCATCCATCCCTAAATTAAATTTGTCTTATAGGAATCCATAGATATCTCATTTCTTATGATGATATGACCCAAGAATGAGACTTCCTTCAACTAGAACTCGCACCTGTTGTACTTCACATAGAGTTTATCCTTCCTTAAGGTATTTAGTACTATTATTAGATTATTCTCATTCCCCTTCTAGGTTTGGGATTATATTAGAATTTATTCTATAAAGTCTACCAAAATTTTGTTGTGGTAATCTCTAAAGAAATATATTCATCATGTCCATGATGATATCTAGATAATTAGTAAGTATGAAAAGCATTACTAAAAATTCATAGAGCCCATACCTAGTACAAAAATTAGACTTGGGGATATCCTCCTTCTTCAACTTTACATAGTAATATCATGACCATAGATCAACCGTTGAAAAGTATTGTACTCCATGTAGCTAATCGAACAAGTAATCAATTCTTGGAAAATGATACTTCTTTTTTATCATGCTTATTTTGAGATCAAGATAATCAATGAAATATCACATTGACCCATCCTTTGTCATGAAAAAGAGGACTGCTGAACCCCATGGTGGAGCACTTGGGTTTATAAAATCATTATCTATATTCCCATGTAGTTGTTTCCTTATATCCTCAAGCTCCACAATAGCCATTAAATATGGAGTAGTGGATATTGGAAAAGCACCGGGTATAAGATCAATTGAAAATTCAACATCTATTCTTGGAGGAAGACCAGAAAATTTCTCAGGAAACACTTCATCAAATACCTTCACAATAGGCATGTCTTCAAGGATGGTCCATTCCATATACTCAATCATATTTTCAAGTTATGCATGATCATAGGGCAGTAATATCCATTATTGAGATGATGGTGTTAAAGAAGATTCATTATCCTCCATGAATTTGTATAGAATCGGGGGTCAATTTTCAATATGAAGAGTGATTTACCTATCATTGCATCTGATGTTGGATCTTTATAGGAAAATCCATTCCCTAACAATAATTACATCAAATTACACTAGAGGGAGTATAAAGAGGTTTTCTGGGAAGTTCAATCCACAAATTGTGAGAGGGTTGGAGTTATATTCATGGGATGTAATAATTGCCCCATTTTTCATTCTCACTGAAATATCTACTATTAAACATTCGGGATATAATAGAACTCATAGAAATATAATAAAAATGCATGTTCGCTATTTTGAAATGAATAACAATCATACCTATCACAACATCGTTGTCGGGATTTTATTTAGCTGTAGTGAGGGAAAATTGTCACCATTGTTTCCATGGAGGTTGTTGGTTGCCTTCTAAAACCCTTGGCTTAGGGAATTAGTTTTTAAACTAGACTGGTTCATTGACGTTGAAGCAATGAACAATGTATTGAGGGTCGAACAGAGAGTTCTTCTCTTCTTTAACAATAGTTGGTTTTTTAACCGATATTAATGGCAAGGTTCCCTTCTCTTCCACACCCAATGAATTTACATGTCCCCTTTAGAAAATCCCTAGGGTTCTTCTTTCCACACAATTGGAAACTTGGGTACTGGAATTTCATAGCACCATTTTATTTATCCATCAGAATTCCAGAATTAATGTCCAATATCTGCTTCTAATCCCCATTATACCCTTGAAATTCACCGATCTCCATTACGACTTTACGGTAAAATCACACAATTTCCTCATAGCTATCAAATTCATGAATCACTAGGTATTTCTATAGGCTAGGTTTTTACCACCAAAGAATCAGTAAACCTTGCATTCAGGGGTAACTATAATGATGAAGGCATATCATGCAATCCATGAGGGGTTTTCATCATGAAATCAACTGGATTCATCATCTTTTATCATTGAGGGAAAGGAAGTATCTTTCCATCTTATGTCAGAGGGTGCATGTAAAATATTTATTGGAAAACATTTTTCAAAATTCATTTCATTCAAACGACTCGATATCTTCCTCATGCTCTGTATTTTAGATCAATGTCCACCATTGATTAGTTTCACCCTCCACATGATAAGCCTCTAGAAGAACCTTCTCTTGTTCGGAACATTAAAGGATTGAGAAGATCTTCTCAAAAGATTTGATCCATTCTTCTGCGATTGAGGTGTAAGATGATCCATTAAAAGTAGGAGGCCTTTGTCTCATGACGCACTCGATTACAACCTGTTATTTCTAGAGGGGGGGGGGTTGAACATACCCCTTGACCCATGTTTCTATTCAAAACTAGAGTTAAATAAGACATAATCGTTGCAATGTTTCTGATCACCTCCCATCGGATTGGGCATCACATTAGAGCTATCATCACATTGATCTTCGCATCGGTTGTTAGCCCGAGTCATCCTAATACTGACCATTGGCTGGAATAAAAAGAAAATTTAGGATAAGTATCTTAATCATTTTAACATAGAAAGGGGAATACATTGTCATTAAAGGTATAACTTTTAAATTACATTTATCTACTAACTTATATATTTATAGGCTTCAATCTGTGTAATACGGGATCTATCTCCTGATATATATTCTTATTGTATTTTTTTCTCCCATAATAATGATTGCTACTAAGAATATAAATTTATTAAAACATATCCCCTGGGTGTGTCAAACCAAGAATGAATCAAGTCCCATTGTGGTGCACCAATTCCAATTCGATTCTAGATCAAAGTGGTGTTTTCGGGTTTTACCCATAGATACATCTGTACAGAGCTACCTCTACTTGTTTGTATCTCAACGATGATGTATTCTCTTGATAAACCACTAAATCTATACTCACCAAAATTTAGGGATATTTTACGTATACTTAGTATCGTCCCTGATGATTTTACTAGGGGTTTCTAATCCTAATCCCAAAAATAACAAAACCTATCCACTGATACCAACTATAACAACCATGGTCTTTATTACACACTTTTTTTTGATAACGTCTTTATTACACACTTAAACAAAAGTTATTACATAAAAATGCACAAAATATATCTCCAAGGATTAAGAGGTGTAGTGTATTTGAAAATTAAGATACATTACATAACAACATAAAACATAAAATACACATATTTATTGAAAAATTATTTTACATGACAACAAAATTCCTTCGTACTTAACATTACATGGGATAACCTGAGGATATACATAAGAAAAATGAGAGATATAAAGAGCATTAAGGGAGTAAAAATGGAAAAAAATGAAGTATAAAATACATTTTAGAAATATTAATATCAATGGATGAAATGAGAATCATGAACAACAACACATGATATTTCATGATTGTCATAACATGGAAATGTGGCAACAACATTTGACATGATATTGGCTTGAGCCAAGGCTCATTGTACATGGAGCATGAGTAAACCATAATTGCACATGAATTATAATGATTAAACCCTTATTGAAAATGAATTATCATGAGTCAACACCCATCTCACATGAAGTATCATGATACTATTCTTTACCCAATTCATTAGAGCGCTATCAGGGAAAACCCTTTATAAACATTTCATTTCATGCATAATTGTGCCACATGGATCATACAACATAAATTGATTAAAAATTATAATTTATTCGATGAATATGAGATGTGGATTATATATAAATGAATTACCTCAATCAATATGTACAAGTTAATAATGGTAAATAACCTTAATAGATAAAAGGGTATGGTATTCACTTACATGATTATTTTGGGGTGGAAACTTTTAGTGTAACTTCGGCAGAAAAACGAAATCAAATTGAAATTGTTAAATGGGTTGATGAGAGAAAAAAGGGTATATCATTATTTACACTTGAAATTGAAATTAAGGGGGTCATGGAACATAACATCCAAATATATGTAATGTAAATTTGATTCATAATATAAAATAACTTCTTTAATGTAAATGAGGAGAGTGAAATCCCTTATGAAATTTCATCACAGTAACGGGTGTACACATGGGGAATTAATAAGAGAAAAAGGGGTATATAACGATTTAAAAATAAAGAGGGAATTATATTTTATGTGAAAAAAGATACCCCAACATTTTTAATTGAAAATAAAAGGGCATACTAATATAAGGAAGCTTGTACATAAATAAAGAAGGAAGGAAAGTGAGGATCCTTTACTTGAAAGTGTGATTCCAATGGCTTGAGAGAAGATACTTGGGAGCTTGGGGGACACTTGGGTGGACTATAGGTAGTATTAGGTAGAGGTTGGTTAAGGAAAAATGGTTTTAGTGAAGAGTAATGGGAGATTGTGTGGGTTTATTTAGGTAAGGAGAGGGAATTCTTTATTATTTAGTTTTTGGACACTATACATTAAACTAATCAAAACCACCAACCGTCCCATTATATTTCCCCTAGTTTTAAGCAGAGGGGATTGGAATAAAATATTTCATTAGGTCATAGTCCAAACATATTACAATATTAGGCTTGATTATGTGGATGCAATTCACACACTCAATGAAATCATTCTAACATGTTAAAATATTTTATATGTCTTTGAGGATCTACTAAGGAATTATAAAATTAATTAAAAAAATATTAAATCATATTATTTTAAAGGTAAAACATATATTGGCAGAATATTACTTTTATAAAATTTTATTACAACATACTTGGATCATTATGATGCCATAAAACACATTATATATTTATTCGGTATTTGATTTTTAGCAAAATATTTAACTGTCTTCGAAAATTATGAAAAATCACCATTGGATAATTTTAATGTCCTGATTCCAAAAATAAAATTTATTTTATATTAATAAAATTATAAATATTTTAATTTAATATTTTAAAATAAAATCCAACATTTATTGAAAATTTGACGAGTTTTGAAAAAAATTGTTTTTAACCCTTAATAAAAATTACATTTGACTTCTTAAAAATTATGTACAAATTTATTATTCATTAAATAAATTTGATAATTATATATAATTAAAATAAAAATTATTTCTCGAATTAATTAATTTATAAAAATAAATTATTTAATTAAAATAAAATTTTCATTTTATCATATAAAAATGTAATTCTTATCAGACCAGATACTTAACCTTTTATAAATTAAAAATAACAATTATAATCATAATTTATAATTAAAAGGATTTTTTTTATAGTAATATTATAAATAAATTATTAATAAAAATTTAGTTTAACATAATAATTTATTAATTTATAAGAAGTACCATTTTACATTAATAGTCAATTTATGTAATTAATTATATTTTTAAGAAAAACTATTCTCATAAAGGAATTAATGGAATAAGAATTTTTTTATAAAAGTGATTAAACAAAAAGTAACTAATACCTTGTTACATAACCCCTTATAAAACCCACATAAGACCAAAGGTTAATGTGTGTGATTATGATAGACTCTTGGGGTGGCTTAGATAACATCGCTTGGGTGGTAATCTTTATTAACATCCACTTCTCCTATAAGAGAATCTGTTTAATATTAACATGTTGAAGCTCAGTTTGGGCTTGGTCAAGAGACAATCCCAATATCTCTACCTCCTTTTCCGATATTGGACAAATTATCTTCATAAAACATGAATATACTGGATTAGGATATCATCTCTGATGTATGTGTTGGAAAAAAATGTTTTTAAAAATTATAAATTTATACTAGTCTTGTGATCATTGTTCAATGACTATATTATCAATGGTAATGAGACTTAACGGTCAATTAATTTATATTGGATAAACTAAAAAAGTTCATGTGTTTTCTATAGCCATAAGACATTAAATAAAATAAAATAAAATGAATTTTATTCATAAATGTTAGGGTTGTTAAATGAATTCTCAACAATGTGCCTGTAAAATTTTGGAACCATTTTGGTGGAATAAATATTTTCTTTAGTGGTATTTTCAATTTTTATTAATAAAAATTTAATTAAAAAATGAGAGAACTAAATGGACACGATCATATCTGATTCTGATGATAATTTTTAGGATCTATCTGAATTATATGTATTGTATGAGGTTGTGTGACTATTTCAATTTTTGTTACAGACCCTACAAGCAAGAGTGATTTAAGAGAAAACATAGGATGCCACACATCAGAATAAACAAAAATATGTAGAAAAATTCAACCAAATTATGAGGGGTCAATAGAGGAATGATCCTACCATGAAGGATCTTCTATCTACAAAGATAATCATTCAATTTATTAGCCTAGTCTACCTATCTCCAATGGACAATAAAAATAAGGTAGTACTCCAATAAGACACTGATGGTGCACCTTCTGGAAAGAAAATTAGAAGGATGTAGAAAAGAAAAAGAAGGGGAGACCCTAATATTGACCTTCCTATTTTTGAACCTAGAGAACCCTATTATTTTCTACTAAAAATACTAGAGTTTCATCCAGAATTTTTTTTAATGTTTTGGTAGGATATGATATGTGAAGACATAGAAGAAGATATGAACAATTTGGGAGATCATTATATTTATTATACTTTATTTAATGATATTTTCTAATTTGAATTGTCTAATTAATTTTCCTTGTTTCTAAAGAATGATACACCATAAGAAATACTTAACTTCTCCTTGGAGGACACCACATAAAAGGTCATATGATTTTATGAGAGTATGGAGGAAGTAGAATACATACCTTCTACCCCAAAAATACTCCCCAGATTATTATTCAACCAAAAAGAACATAATGCACCATTCAAGGAAGTTGACATCATTTTTGAAGAATCTATTTTTTATTTTATTAAAGTTGATGTTAATTATGTTTCTCCCACTATAGGTATTAAATATAAAGTCCATATATGTGATATTTTGTACATTCAAGAGAAACATGAGGTTTCACATACATAGGTGTTAATGGAACTCCCACATCAGGATGAGAACTCATGTTTTGGATCTACTGTTAAATAATAATTACTGAAGAATTTCACATTGGCAGAGTAAGATGACGAAACGTTTTCCATTTTTGAAGAGAAAATATTTTTTTGGATTAATCCAAATGAAATATACTATCCTTGTTCTAAATTATCACATCTTGGGAACTCCCAACCTCATGATACAATATAAGG
This sequence comes from Viscum album, assembly GCA_963277665.1. Classification (NCBI taxonomy): domain Eukaryota; kingdom Viridiplantae; phylum Streptophyta; class Magnoliopsida; order Santalales; family Viscaceae; genus Viscum; species Viscum album. The sequence goes on along the minus strand of OY728156.1, from coordinate 1,498,551,035 downwards.
GATGTGGACCTACCATTTTTCACTTCCATCATTTTCACCTGATGTACTCCACTTCCAATGAAGGGGGATTTTCATAAAGTTTCACAAGGTGTAATTCAACGCTGGAATGTCCTTGAAGTTGGGAAGAACCATGTATGCTAGTTTCTGAGTAAGAAGCCTCACCCACATCAGATTGGGGTAGATAAACTAACTGTCTAGCTGTGGACAGTGAAAATACCAAACCCCCTATGGGTTCAACCTAGGATTATCCTATTTTAATTCATGTTTTTGTTATATTATTCTAACTCTATTAATTTGATTTGTTTTTATTGTTTATAAAATAAGCATATAGTTATTCCCCAGTGGCTATCATGCTTGGTCATGGGGATCGACACACTGTTGATTATTGGATAAAACTAATTAACTCATACATTGGTTGCATTAACATTGAATTTTAATTCATAAATACTAATGTTAATTAGTTTATGTCTTGTATGGACATTAACTGAGTAGATAGAGAACACAAAGGAAGCTCTATAAGGGATTCATTTTAAAAAAATTAATGACAATCTACATGCTCTAGAAATTATTGTTTTATTGCTATAAAATATTTTTTCTAAACGACTTTCATTCATATTTCATGATCTTGGGGAATACATGTGGGGGATTCATCCTATTGGATTTCTGTCATGTGGAAATTTCATTCATTGGGATCTTAGCCTACAAAAATATATAGATTTTCAAATTATTTGGAGCTGCATTGTGAAAATTTATTTCACCCCCTTTTTAATTATTCTTCATTCAAATATTTCGGCTTAACATAATTGCTTATCATGTGATTGTTTGAAGTATATTGAGAAAAATAAATTATCTATTTTTAAAATATAAATGCATGATTTTTCTAAAAATTTATTTTAATTTATTTTTGTGACTTGTGGTTTCTTTTTTTTTCATTGTTTTTTTGGTTTGTATATTTAAATATTTTTTGCTAAAAAGGTGATTTTATGGAACATTCTGGTAATCCATTCTCAATATTTTTCATACGGAATTTCCCAACATTTTTAACCTAATATTTCTCCCACAATGAGATTAAACATTGGGGATAATGTTGTGTCTTAAATATGAGGGATAGGGGACATTTTCCAATATCAAATTTCCACTTGATTGTTTCTTAATAAATGGTCAAACTTTTAAAAAAAATTAAAAACTGTTTCAAAAAAATAGATTGTTATTCAAAAAAATGAGGGTCCTTTTGCTTCCATTGTAACATAGTTTCAATCCTTTGTAGTGGATACTACTTATTGAATGTTACGGGTTTTTCTTGGTCTGAAATTGTTGGGGATAATTAATTATTTAATGGAATTGTTCATTGTATTTATTAATTTTCTGTTAAGAATTGAGGAGGGGAGTGTGATTGGATAGATCTAACTGAATTATGACCATGAAATTAGGAAACATGAGATTTTTTTAGGAACCTAGGGGACTCACTTTAAAAAATATATATATATATATAATCACTTTAGGAATTCAATGTGAATGAAAATTAATTATGTCCATTGTAACTAGAGTAACATGGGAAAATGGGATCCCATAGTGAGTCTTTGAGACAATATGTACCTTGTGAATTTTTTGATAAATAATATCCATTTTGATCTTGATTACATTATATTCCAAATTCCCTGTATAAGAAATATGGCTGGAAAAAATTCTAATAAAGTGCCCTGTGAAAAATTAACTCATATAAGTGAGGTGATATTTGAACCCAAATGATGAGTGGAACATTTGAATTAATTAAGAATCATTTTATCCGAATCAATAAAGTGAGAAATAAATCTAATTGTAATTTTTTTGTATCATAGGAGAAATTGAGAATTGAATGTACATTTTTTTTATGATTTTATTTCCACTTATCATAACATGTTATTACTCCATGAATTTGAACCTGAACAAAAATTTTAGTAGGAAAATTAGTTATTTCATATAGGAGTCATGAAAATATTGATAGTGGGTAAGTCTGTGTAGCCTTTGACTTTTAGTGGGAGTTTGCTGTTAGGAAGAACCCTTTTAAATTTTGAACAGTTTTGAAAAGAAAGATACTGAACAGATTTTGTGCCTCTATTTTTAAAATGTCTATACATGCTTCATTTTTGAGTTCACTAACATATCATAACATCAGTTTTTAAATAAAAAGAATATTTTTTTAGGGAAAAAAATATTTAAATCTTGGAGGGTTTCATGTGGGTTAATTTCATTACATTTTCCACTACAAATTTCACTTTTTGAACTATTTCATTCATGAAATAATTTATTTTTTTAATAATTAATTTTTTTTATTTTGTAGATTAAATTGTTATAAAATGAATTTTTGTGTTAAAAGCATGTTTTCGATGTTTAATTTTTTTTGTTTTTCAATAAATAAGGTAATTATTATATTTATAATTAATTCTTTATGTAATTAATTTCAAAATTAATATTGTTTAATTATTTATTTCAATTAATTATTTTATAAATAAATAAAATTACACTTATTACCTTTTCTTTTAAATAATTATATTAATTTTAATATTTCAATTCCACTCTTTAAATATTTTAATATTATTATAGTTTTATTTAAATTTAATTCTTTTATTGAATTAATTAATTTAATTAATTTATTAGTTAATTAATATTTGTAGACTAACATTAATTTATTATATTTAATATTCTATGTTAATTTAATTGTAAAAAATCTCTAATATGAATTTTTATATTTATTTAATAATTAATAAATAAGTAAATTTAACAAATATTATATTTTGTTTTATAAATTGTAAATTTTTATTTTTAATATATATTTATTTTATAATTTTAGTTAATTAATTTGGGACTTTTGAATTAATTTGTTTCATTTGTTTGTTTATTGTGAAGGTACATCCCCCCTGGTAGTTTCTAACGCACATCACTAGCCACTTTACACCGCCAATTGTAGCGGTGTCTACCTCACACAACTTGTCACTCCATACACCCCAAAACACAATTGACTATACACTTTTATCCACATCGACTTCAATACCATCTGATCCTTCCATCCAACTAGACACCTTCTATATCCTTCATCTCACACCATATATTCTTATAGATAATCATCATCCATTATATATCAATTCATTGGGACATAGAACAAGGACATACTTCTAATCTTGGAGCATGGAGCATGAATCATGGTAGGAGATCAAGCTTGGGAAACAAGCTCCCTAGAGTTTTTTCTTCAATGTTACTTCTTCATCTTTTATTTTTGATTTCCCAAATAGAAGAATTTAATTACATTAGGGGATGTGGGTAGTGAGGAACAATTTCGTTTTATCCATTCTACTTTGATAACTCATAGTTCTGTGAAATTTTTATGTTCAATTTTCTTTTTTTTATTTATGAGTGAAAATTTGAACTACCTAATGACCGAATTTTGTGGATAGTGAATCAATTCAACATGGTTCAACAACTGAGGTACCAAATATTAGAATAGGTTAATTTATCCCTTCTCCATACTTTATGGACAAATTCAAGGGTTAAGATCGATTAATCGAGAGTCCATAAGGTCAAGCGAGCTAGGTTGATCCACTAAATTGGAAACTCAATAGTTTATCACCATTTTCTTATAAAATACATAATTGAATTAATTTAAGTGGGATTGTAGAATATCATTTTTAATCAGTTCATAGTGACTTAAGCATCTAAATTCATCAACATTATATACTCTTTATTTTTGTCCCTTAAACCACTACATCACACCATACAACCTTTATATTCACCCTCAATACCTTCCAAACACAATACTACATTATTATTTATATTTTTTGTTACTGTTTTTTATTTTTTAGTTTGTTTGGTCTAGAACAACATAATTTCTTGCTTGTAGTTTGAAACCGATCTATCCAAAGTTATAATAGTAAGTAAGTTTTATAAATATTAAATTTGTGTGCGCTCAATGATGTCCTTGTCAAGATACTGGAGGTGGATATAGATTTCATTCAAATAATGTAGCCTCCCCTATAAAGATAATTAATTTTATTTCTTCATTATGAATCATAATTCCTATCTGTTGGAAATAATTTTTTTCATTATATTTTGAAAATCAATCCATACCAAAGATTATACCAAAACTAACCATATGTATAATAATAATGTATAAAAATGGAGCATGTATATATATCATAATGGGATCATGCTAGGACATATATCCTACGATGATACATCTACTAGGTGTCTTTATTTAAAAATAAATTTTAATGGTTCTAGGGAAATATCAAATTTTCATGGCCACCATGGATGATATAAAAGTGTATAAATATCTAAAATTAAATAAAGAAATAAAATTTTTTGAGGCTATTGTTAATGTCCCTACCACTACATATTTTTTAAATTCAACAATTTCAATTGTGACTACATAAGCATGGACTTCATCCCTTAGATGTTTCAAAGGAAAATTTCCATGAAACATAGGAAATTCATTTTTATAGTGCCCCATATAATTAATGATAAAGAATTTGAACATTAGAATCTTCTTTATTTCACTTTAAATCATGGGCATGATGTCATTTCCCTCCACACATGAATATAAATCCCATTCCTATCAATAATGTTCTAAGGTGTTTCTGTCCAATTTTTTAGAAGTCGGAAATTCGACCCTTCCCTTCTTCCCTTTTACAATATTTCATTATTAGAGTGCTCAGATACCAACTTCTTATCACAAATTCTTTTGACATAATAATACATAGAGAATTTTATTTGTATCTTGATAAACAATGATATTATGTCCTTGTGTGATGAGAGGGTTTGGGATACCTGTGCCCTTTGAAGTGTTAAATTTATCACATCAAATAAATAGTTAATATTACTCTTTGAATTATATATGTAGTCCAAAAAATTCCTTGATAAAACTTTTATTATTTATTTATATATAGATATATTTTCATCATTCTTTTATCATAAACACTTATTTGTGTCTCCATAACCACTCATTTATCATGAGATTTTTTCCAATAAATATATCGTAAAATCCTTCAACTAGATGATTGAAACTTCATCCTTATACATCATGTTTTGAATCAATGACGATGACTAATATGAATCTTCCATGATATGTTAAAATTACATGAACACATTTTCCATTTCATTAAATCCCAAAATAAAAATATATTCTCTAAGGAACTTATCCATTACACATTTATAAATGGATTAATAATCCAATTGAATGACGGAAGTTGTAGATGTGTGAAGAAGTCTAATATTAGAACACCATGCTATAGATCTACATGTTAAAAAATACCAGAATATTTATTAGTCATAACATGAGTGAGATACTATAATATAGTTATTATTTGTATATCTCAATTTCTAGATGAATCTATAACAATAGATTCATCATCTTGACTCGGATTAAATATATCCATATATTACATGGATTTTTAAAATTTCCATTCCTTCAATTAGGTGAAATTTCTATAAAGTTTAATACACTACATTAGGACATTAAATTTTTAATCAAAATGTATAATTATAAAACGATATAAACACTTGAAATATAAAATCTTATAATCATAAGCATAATATCATTGGGAATATTCTGAAATCAAAAAACTATTATCAAAATTTTCAAAATGGGGTTTAAATAAAATGTGAATTAGACGAATCATATCCCCTAAGAGTGTTAAACCTAGAGGGTAGTAAGGGAAAACTTACCACTCACTAGAATTATGGACAAGATATACTCAATTTACTCTTTTTAGGGTTATTACAAATAAATTCTTCTATGTGAAAACAATGTCCACATATAGTTTTCCGAAAAGGGACATATTTATAGGAAATACACATAATCTTTACTTTATTAAAAATATTATGATGTTATGCTATAATTATACACATCCTCAGAGTTTATTATAGGGTTATGTTCTCTAGTGTCTGTTTTACTAAATCTAGTACTCGTATATTCTACTAAACATCCTCCAATACCAACTGTAACACCCCAAAAATTACTATCGTAGATCCAGTGGTTATTTTAATACATTGGAATCATTTTCAAAAAATCACATCCTAATGGACTGAATAGTTAAATAGTCTTGGGAGACTAGATATATACATTATTCTCACATTACATTAGAAAAAATGTAATTCAATAAAATAATTCTATTGATAGGATTTTTTTCTATTAAATCCATTATTTCATTCATGGATCCCATAGTGGTATAATTGGAAAGGAAATGATAACGTTCTGTGAGACTAGATAATAAGTAAGTGAATTTATATAATATAATCTATCATAAAATAAATAAAACCTGAATAATATGTCCACGGTAAAAAATAATAAAATATATTATATAAATGATATAATAAAAATGGATCTAAATCTGTGGATACTACAATAATATAAATAATAAAATGGATAATAATAAATTTCTTCATAATCATATAATGTATATTCTTGACATCATAATATTCCATTCTAGTCCTTGAGTAATGAAAATATATGTAAATAGGTAAGGTGTGGTCCAAATAACCCAACGAGTTTGTCTCATGAGACATACTAATGCATCAAGAAACTAAAAGGGTCCCTACCATCACTAACTCCAATGCATTCATAATATTTCAATGGTGAATTAAAATCAATGTAAAAATTCGTATTGAAAATCTAGAATACGAAATTTTAATATTTTATTCATTCGATAAACATAATCATAGCCTCTACAGAGTAATATGGACAATGGTATGAAAAAATTACATACCTATTAGAAACAATATTCAACCAAAAAATATGACTTAATTGAAAATAAAATAAATAGTTCAAAGAATGATTTTTCAAGGAAAATACCCTTTTCATTTTTAAATCACTTATTTAAAGTCTAAAAAATTTCTATATATATAGGAACTCTTTCATTAAATAGTAACATTGAAACTTATAATGAAATATTCAAATCATTAAGTTGTGAGGACAATGGGAAATTCCATTCATTTTGTATAAGTTAAATGAAATCATTCCATTAAGAGTTTAGTGATAAATTAAATAATTACATCATTTGGGAAATGAAAAAACGTTTCCTTATACCAATTTATAAAAATTAAAATATGAGTAAAATGTATTTATTAAATCATTATAGAATATTAAAAAAATTCAATAAAAAAATTTAAGGAAAACATGGAAATGGAAGAAATAAATTCTTAGTGAATAAATATTTATTTAATTTATGTGGTATAAATAAAATGAATAAAATTCATCCTCAGTCTTGAGAAAATTATTTGTTCCATTAATTATATTCAAATATAATCTAATAGAGATAAATAGAAACACATAGTGTGTGAACCTTTATTATTCTTTTTCAGTGAAATTATGTGGGATTTCCTATAGTTTAAGATTACTGTCTAGTAAGGGGTCAAAGAACCAAAAAGAAGGAAATTAATGTAGAAACACCAAAAATCACATATGAATGATCATTGGGTAATATAATCCCTTTTTTGAAATATAATATTAAGTAGGTTACACATCTGTATCACCAACTTTTATGCCCGATATACCATTCATAGACTTTGTGAAATAAACACGCCTTTACAACATGGACATGGAATTTTATGTGACTATTATATTCTAATAAAAGGGGTGATATATAATCTTACATGAATATGGAATTGAAAATCAGTCCTTGAATTATCCATTAATGACATGTCAATATTGAAAAACCCCATGTATACTACCACACAACGAACATATGTCATCACAGATTTATCAAAAAATCTATATACACTATTAATGTCATTCATTAATGATAATCCTAATGTCTAAGGAACATTACATACTTTCAAATATAGGAATATATGATGACGCCAAAAAATGTGGAATTTCTACTGAGGGTATTTTATCGTAATCTGCTTTTTTGGGACAATAAAATGAAAATATCTCATGAAAAGAAGCCTCATCAGCTTATGAGTAATCACACCCTATAGTCTATGTATTATGAGTCCCATTATAATATTTTACCCAACCATTGAACTATATTATGATTATTGTCATATAATTTTATGGCTCCCATCATAGAGGGGAACTTCTAAGACCATGTCAATCCAAAAAATAATCTAGGACATTATTACATTGATGTAATGTAGAGCAGTGATCAATATGTGATAATATATTTAACTAATAATCATTAAATCACATATGCATGTATAGAATGTACAATTAGTTGGTCCTAGGAGACAAACTCCAAAATAATAAACCACACATTAACTTGACATATGGAGTGATCAATATAACTCAAATTGGATGTTTATTACTTTAATGTGACATTTTATTATTGTGTTGTTTCATATTTAAGATTAATTTATTTCATTATATTATTAATAAAATAATTTTTTTTATATTGGTACACTATTTTTCTCGAGCTGAGGTGGTTTTATTAAGAATTGGTAGCATTATCAGGTTCTATTGAGAGGGGGGTTAGAGTATAAAGATAATGAAACATAATATTTTTGAATTTTTGGCTGTTTTCTCATCAATTGGTATCATTATCATAACTATTTTTAGACAACCGACTGTTAAAAGTGCAGACAACCTCATTGATTTTCTAGCAGCGATGAAGGCTATTTATAGCACTACTAAAGTATATATCCACCGAAGTGGGGGGTATTTGGATCTAATTATATTTAATGACTAATGTTTGTGGGTTTTTGAACAAGAAGTGTATATATTTTAATTTATGATGATGTGTGACATAAATATTAATTAAAATTATAATTGATAGTGGTTACTTCAACTATCATACTTTGGGTTTAAAGAAAGGATTTTTATGATAGAGTAATTAAAATAAAAATGGTTTATTTATTATTTAAAAAATTAATTTATGAGATCTTAATCAATCCATAGAGTTATAAAATGGGTTTAAACTTAAAACCACTTGCACTAGCATCAATATTTGGGCATACCCCATCGCAGATGGTCTTCATTAATAGCCCCAAATGATGTGAATTGAGTTTTTCTGCCTCCACTTTCAGCAATGGTACAACCTCACACCCAATGTTGTGGGACAAGAAACCACCCTCTCCATCACACCCATCTTTAGATATGTGTCCCCATAATACAATATATCTTTTACCACTTTCATGTTCTCAGGGTTTCTCCCACATCCACGTAGGAATTCATAGGTACAATTTATGATCTAGATCCTAACCTAGACCCTACATTCATAGAGGTCATCACACGGAATGTGTTTCTAGGGGTTTGTAGTGAAGATTTTTGAACCAATGGGATTCTCATGGACATCATGAATAAACATAACATGTGAGGTATGAGGGGAGAGTGGTAGTTGGTGTGAAAGAGGAGTTATTTTCATTGGGAGTGATGATAGATGACGTGGTGGTAGATAAGGTGGTGGTGGGAGAGTCGGAGTTATGTGCAGTGTTTTTAGAGGAGATGGTAGACAGTTCTATGTTAGTGGCCATGACCTACATAGAAAATTTCAATCACAACAACATATAAAGTGCCTCAATGTTAATCATATTTTCACCATCTGTCACTTTAGAGCGACCCTATTGCTTTGTGGATATTTATGAGACATTTAATATAATTTTTTTTATGAGAGTACCCATTGTTTCAAATAGTAAATTATTGTTATCATTGTGAAGGTTTATAAGATTGGATTAAGATATTGAACTATAAAGGGTACCCATGCGAGGCGTTATATTTTGAACCTCATAATCACGAGGTCTAATGAACAAGGATAAGGTATAGGTAAAATGAAGATTCAGAACAAAAAATGATAGTTAATTATAGTTTGGGAACAAATAATCATAAAATATGAATGAGTGATCAAAAATATTATAAATCATAAAATTAAATGAGATTTTATTTTGGTCTAAATTAGAGATTGTCCTTTACTGGAAATAAGGCTAAATTTTAGTCCTTAAATATCATTTTCTCTACTATAACTAACTGATCATAGGGGAAGTTTGACTTGTTTTTTTATTAACAAATATCATATAAAAACGATATAAAGGAGAAAAAATGAAATAAAATTGAGTGTTTGTTTAAAATAGAATTTTTTTCCGACAATTATCCCTTCACTAAATTATCCCACTATATTCACCACTAAAAAAAGAATAAAAATAGTTTTCCACTAAATAAAACATTTATAAGAAACCACATATAAAGAGTGAAAAATTATCAATGAATTTTTTGATACAGATAAAAGTATCCTTTATTAGTGAATTCAATGAAACTTAAAAAAGGTTCAAATAATGATGATATGGGATTTAACAACACTATAAATTAACATAATTATAGGTAAAAAGGGTTGATTATGTAATGTCTATAAAATTGAATAAATTTTATCAAAGATAAAAATAGAGATAATAAATGATCCATTTATTAGTTCTATTTGTATCACAGAGAATAGGCAGCCTTTATAAGTTATTTTTTATCACTGATAAATGGTTCTTTTATATCTTTTTAGTGGTTATTAAATCGTTCTTGCAACTATGTGATGCTTAAATGTAATACACACTCCAGAAAGAAATATAGAATTTCTTTTAAATTAAATTCACATTATAATACAACCAAAGAACAATCTCTAAAATTCTAAAAAAAATTTCAATCATTAGTAAGTACAATTAAATTTTTATGAACAATTTATTACAAACATCAACACATTCAAAAATCAGTGTTCTATTGTCTTTGGATCCTCTTCCAAAAGATTCTGATCTGGCTACCAGTAGTTGAATAAATGACCTTAGCTCTAAAAAATTGTGTACATATATGGAAAATAATGATAAAGATAATAATACTATAATGAAATAAATTAAAAATAAATATTTTTCTATGTTTTAATAAAATAATATATTTAAACTACAATCACATTCTTTGAGTCATATAAGGAAAACCATTCTTCCAATTGATGTGAAACTAATTTCATCATGTCACAAAAGAATTATGGATCATTTCATTAATGTATGTTGAAAATATGAGTGTGTTTAATTTTTTTGAGTATGTGACACATGTTTTGTACTAACTTGTCACATTAAATAAAAATGTGGACTTTCAGTAAAACTAGGCACACTACGAATCATATTGACATAAAATTGGTTCATAAACATCAAAAACGACTTATAAATATTTTCCTGAGAGTATTAATATAATTCAAGGGTGTTGGTTTTTTTTCAATGAGTAACACAACTTATGAATTAAAATATTACTTTTAAAATGAAAAAACATACATTGAATCATACTGGGAAAATTTTGTTTCAAATTTATGAGTTGCATTTTATTTCAATTCACAAATGACTTATGGATAAATATACTAATGTTTCAAGACAACAAGAACATTTTTTCTCACATTAGTGGAAAAGGGGGTTCTATGTCGATTTTATGGGTTTTAAATGTCACTTATCTTTTAAAAATATTTCATGTGGAATTTTAAATTGGGTTTTCATGTATGTTATTATTGAAAGATATCGTAAAGTGTTTTTAATGTCAGTTTAAAAAATGATGTAGAAACAATTCTAAAACTATATAATGACATAAAAAACCATCATGTTATTCATTAGGACATGGATAAGAAGAATTCCATGCAATGAAACTTGTAGGAGTTCTTGAATAATGATTTTATAATGATGAGATTTCATTACCATCAATATCAAATATTTTAGTGACAAAGATGTTTTTACATTTGAAGAATAACCTCATGGAGGTTGATATCATAGAGATATAGAAAGAAAAACAAATTTTACCTATTGTATAATATATGGAAATATGTAAGCATGTGTGTTTGACTTATATTAATAGTGGGATCTAACTCTAAAAATATTCCCATTTAGCGTATGTCTAATACTTTATTGAACCCATATTTAATCTTCACATTAATATCTAACAATGATCTAATAAAACTAGAAAAAATATTCTTCTCCATAATCCTTAAGTCAATGTTTTGTTTTACATCATAATATCTGCAATATTAATGCACAAAAAATATTAACAATTTATTATAATTATTTATATTATTACAATTTTTTTGGTATTTTCAAATGTAACATCAATGTTTTCAACGTTTAAAAATATTGGTCGATGGAAGAATTCTGTACAGAAATATAAAATTCATGTGATCCATTTATGTTTTTTAATCATTAATTTGAGGTCTCCATAGAAAAAAACATATGATTACCCATTTATACTATTTTTATAATTCCTTATCCTTAAACATTACACAATACTGAGTTATGTCAAGAATTCACATTTAGGATCTTTTTAGGTATATAGATTTAGAGAATTAGGCAATAAAATTATATAAAAAAATGTAGAAATAAAAATTAAACAGTTCCAAAATTATATGTTTCTACTATAAAATAAAAAATTATTAAAATAAACATGCTTTCATTTCATCTTTAATCCTCATAACTTTTTTTGGATTCCATCCTTGACACTATTCTCTCATTAATACAGTGAAAACATTAACAACAATGGGATGAGTACAAAATGTTCAGTAAGAGACATAAAAATAAAGAAAGACAAATTGTCAAGTCAAAACCTGATTACCCATTCAATTTTATTTGAGCGGATGAAACAAAATATTTTTCACATGAATGACACTCATATTTTTTTCTCAAGGAAAAACACAAAAAATAATATAAAGAAATTAAAACTTCTTTAGGAAACATAGAAATTCATATAAACAAAACCCTTTCAATTATACTCAAATTGGATTAACCATGTGGTTGAATTCCAAAATAAAGATCTATAATAGGGATAACCCTTTATATAAGCTATATTGGGATCACCCGTGAGCTATAATGGGGCTCAACCATTCGTATAAGCTATGTCGGGATCACTCGTGAGTAATAATGGGATTTAACCTTTCATATAAGCTATATCATGCTCACTAGTGAACTATAATTGGGATGAATTATTCATATCAAGAATATCAGGATCTCTTATTTCATATAATTATCATGTACAATTTCATGAATAAAATACATTAATCACAAAATACATTTTTTTGAAATCTTCTTCTAATCCCAGATGAAAAACATTTCCAGATAAAAATACCATTTTCATTTAAGAACCCATTTTCAATACCAAGAAAACAAAATAACCAAATAATAGATTTATTTTCATTTTTAAATACATTAAATATTATAGAGAAAAAAATATGAAATAAATATTATGGTGGTAGAGAAGCCATTACTGCCGTTTTTGTTAACAAAAATTCCTTTTTTTGTTTTGTAAATAAATAAAATTGCATCCTGTAAAAATATTCCTTATGAAAAAATTGATTGAAATTAAATATTCACATAAAATAACTTTTAAAATGTTACATAATTTCATTAATTCCATATTTTATACATTACATGTGTGGAATGAATGATTCATGTCACTTTGAGGGGGCGGTAGTCCACACATTCTCAAATGAAATTATCATATTTAAACATTATGGAATGCCTACAAGTTTATTGTAAATAATAATTATAGAAGAATATATAAAATATAAATATACTATTTGTTATATATAAATATAGTTCTATCATAATTTTCACCATGATAGGTTATAGGAGAAACTGGACAATCATATTTTCATGAGGCAATTATTCATTGTAAACAAAAACAGTATGTTCGTATTCATTAGATGGAGGTGTTTGTAAGTGTAGTTAGAATATTTTTCATGACAACATCCAATTATTTTGAGGATACCGGTGTAGTTATGTAATAATAGAATAAGAATTTTATAGGGAGTGGATAAGGAAAAATAATGGAATGGATCTTGAGAGAAGATGCTACCTCTAAATCGGGTTAACCCTTTGGATTTGAGCCAAAAGGATTTATTGATTTTCCTTATTCCCATGTTAAGGATTATAGGAGGAATTGAGGAATGTTTGGAGATCATTTGTGCTGATTTAGGATGAGTAATGGATATTTAAAGGTGTGAGTAATTTGTTAGAGGTAGTGGCCTTTTATAAGAGGGTGGATGGGAACTTTAGAGAAGTCTTTAAATATTAATTTTTAATAAATTTATTTTATAATTATGATAGTTAAAAATTAATAAATTTCAATGATAAGATGAGGATGTTTCTAAATAATATAAAACTATAGGTTTTAGACAATATTTAGTCACAAAATCAACCTCGTCTTTTAGCATTAACCCTTAGTTAAAAACACTAACTCTTACCTTACATTCATTTGTTTTCATAATATATGGTTACTATAGATACAATTAAATATCAATCGAACCACAAGTGGATAATTAATTACATTTTATAAAATTTCATATGTTTTTTGGCCAAATATCTATTTTTGGACTATTATATAATTTAATAAATTAATATTTTAAAAAAACTCATTTATGTCAATTTTGACACTATTTAGTAATTGATTTTTGTTAAAGTCATAACAACTTGATTCTACAAAGAAGTAATTAAATCTTTTATCATATGTAAATTTACTCGAAAACACCGTTTATGTCATGAAAATGTTCAAATTATATTTATTTTAATATTTATAATATCATTTATTCGAATCTTTCATTAACAATGTAATCACTGCATCATCATTGTGTCAAAAATAAAATTTATTTATTTAACGAATAAAAATTATAAATAAAATAGCATGATTTAATAATATTTTTTATTTTTAATTTCTATTTATAGTTGAAGATACCATTTATATATACCAAATGAAAATTGTTTAATAAGGAGATACATGTTTATGTTATATTTCCCTTTTCATTAAAATAAATATTATAAATGGTCATTATCACACCTAATTAAATCCTTGGGGTCCAAAAATCAACCCAATGATTCCCATGGACGCCAATATATAACACAATAAGATTAAGATAAATATTTGCGTAGTTTTATATTATTTAAAAAAAAAATTACTCTCAATAACCTGATTCACCCTTTAACCATGGTAAACAATTTTTTTTCTGATGTTACTATTCATAATGTCCAAAAATAAAAGTTACCAATATACACAATTTGGACCTTCTGATTCCAAAAATGTAATCAATTTTTATAAATTCATAAATCATAAGTTTCTATAATTAACATAAAATTAATTCCTGTTGTCAAAACCAAAAAGTTGAATTTTAAGAAGTAAAAACTATCAATAGATTAACATATGTTTATATCCAATTTATATTCTAAATTAATTTAAATGACCATAACTATGTTAAATGAAATAAATTTAATCCAAATAAACTTTAGATCCAATGAGAATTAAAATCTATCTAAATAAATAAATTAGATGAAAATGCAGTTTTGAATTAAGAAGCGGTTTATTTTTTATTCATAAAAATATGGATTTTATCAGAAAAATGCCAAAATTGAAATCGTAGAAAATTTTTATGACATTATTCTAAATAATAAATCTATTTTATCAATTAGAACATAGAAAAGAGGAATGAAATATTTTAAAAAATGGTTCTCAATCAAAAGGTGGTAAAACGACCTTTTAACAATTTTAGAGTATTTAATGCTTAAAATTGGATTAGTTCTCATTTTAAGCCTCTAAAATTCATTGGATAAATGTAATTTTTTTAAAAATTATGTAAAATAAAAAAATAGTTAATTCTATTCATTATCTCTAATACAATGGCTATGTGTTAACAAAAATTTAAAATATTAATATTGTCATTGAATTATATTTTGGTATAAATCAGTGTTGTGGGCAACGTAAGATTTCAGAGAAACATGTTTTTGTGTTTTGGGTACGCTATCGTACATAGTGTCCCATTAAAACTAAAATTATTATTAAATTAAAAAATATTAATATATGTGAAAATGTATTATTATATAAATATTGGGATGGTACATCATTCCCCCATTTTAGAAATTGCGTCCTTCCAATTTTATAATTGGGATTCGAAACTTCTTTGAAAATAACACACTAGAAAAATATTCAATAAAAGTATTACATTAAAATAAAGAAAGAGAAGTACAAATGTCACCTAAGATAACACATACTATGATTCCTTGTACGAAAACATGGATATGGAAGAGAAACTAACCATCTTGTTCTGATGGAGAGTGATAGAAAACATTATCAGGAGAAAGTTAACCACCAAAAAACCATAAAAATGTGATGGGTTAAATGGTATTTGATTTCACTATAGTAAAAGAAAATATAAAACCTTTTTGTTTTAATATCATTTTTATAATGTTGAGGAATTTATTTACAAGATTTACTAAGAATATAAGGAATCATAAATAATTTATGTATTTATATTCTATAAGCACAATTTAATTATAGTAATATTCTTAGAATATGATGTACATCACCAAGAATAATCGTAAGTATAAAAGAGAAGACATACCAAAAAGCATATCCATATCTTAAAGATGATGTCTAAAAAGAAAGGCAAAATTAATAATTAAAAAACATACATAAACAAAACCCCACAAAAAATCTCTGTGAAATTTCCTTAATAACTAATTGTCACATAACACAAAACCTCAGAAGGTGTGTCTAACACTTTGAACATATGGTTGTACTTAAAAAAACGAATCTTTTAAGAGATTCCATCACTTCACCAAATGTCTCCACATTAACCGTACCAAATGAAAAATACTTTCCCAAACATTTTTTTCAAATCATATTAATTTCCTAACAATGTAATTAACATTAGACACTTGTTTACATAATGTACCAACTAATTACAGATAATTCACATTAATATAGATATGATATATGTTATCTCATTATTGGACTCTTAAGGACCATTTTCTATGCAGTCACAGACCTTGTGACCAAACATACCACGGTGGTAAAACTTTCCAGATCCTAACATACATTCCCCAAAATGAATTTTACCACACTTGGAACAAATTTTGGGATTACCTCCTGAATTCTTATTTGTTGGCTTCTCCACTTCCTATAACCTTGAACATTTCATACTCTTATCATGTCATGGAACATAAGTGTTTGAACACTCTATTTCAACTTTGTTAGCACAATGAAAAAATTTTTCATTAATTTTTAATTCTTAGGAGGCCAAATATATTTGTAGCCCAAGTTTCAATAATCTGTAAAATCTATTAATTTAACTATGAATGTCTAAAATAAAATCTGAAACATAGCTGGCCAATCATGTGAAGTTTTTTTTAAATGAAAAAACTGAATCATCATCATTTTCCTTTAATTCCTAGAATGGTTTTTCAATCATAATCCAAACACCCACATAGAAATATTTATCAAGAGAAATATCATCAAATTCATCCCAATCCATGCCATCAAGATCATTTTTCTCCCTAGTATTCTTAAGTAATGACCAAAAACGATTAGTTTCACCTTCCAAAATAATAGATGTCAAGTGTTACCTTTTGATGTTATGTATATCCCTTGACTTCAAATATCTTCTCCGAGGTATTGATCCATCCTTCAACTACCAATGGTTCATATGATCCGTTGAATGATATGGTATATTGCCTCATAAAATGTTCCACTACTGTTATATTCTTCTATGGTTGATCGGGATTATTATGTGCATGGATATCCCTGCCATTTATAGCCCAAGTGAACTACTGCATCACTACAACAAACTATTCAATTAAAATTCTCACCAACTCATATTATAGATTTGAAATATTGTTTTCCTCTTGATTCCTTCCCATTATAGATTTCCTATTTCCTCCATAGAAAAACATTTGGAACAGAAATAGTTTAGATTAAGAAATAGGGCAATCTTAAAATGCTACATCATTTGAACTTAACCATAACGTAAAATACTCTAATATAAATCAATTAACACCATCCTGACCACTAATGTTATCTAAACCAACCGTTGATACCAACTATAAGGCCTAATACATTAACATTACATAATATTGAGTTTAGTAAACATTTGACATTTAGTATCTTTCTAGGTTTATATATTTAGAGAATTAGGATATTTCTATTATGTTACAATTGCAAATAAATAAAACATGGACACATCCAACAATGTATATTTCTTCCATAATAGAAAACTACTAAAAATAAACATAGTTTCTTTTCATGGTTAATCATAATATCTTTTCCTTGATTCCATCCTTCACACTATTCTCACTTAAATCCTGTGAAAACACGTAAAAAATTGGGATGAGAAAAAAAAGCTCAATAAGGTACCTAAAAATTATGAAAAATCATTATTCCAGTTAAAACCTAAAAACCCATTCAATGTTCTTGGAGCGGATTGAAAAAAAATTTCACATGAATAACAATAATTCTTTTTTCTCAATGAAAAACACTAAAACCAATGGTAAGAAAATAAAACACATTTAGGTTAGTTAGAGAGTCATATACATAAAACCCTTTCAAATATATTACAATTGGAATAACCATAATATTTACATCCAAATTAGAGATCTATAATGGGGATCACCCATCGTATAAGCTATATCGGGCTCACCTGTGACCTATAATGGGCATCAACCATTTGTAGAAGCTATTTAGAGCTCACCCGTGAGCTATAATGGGGATAAACCCTTTTTATATGCAATATCAGGCTAACCATAAGCTATATTGTGGATAAACCCTTCGTATATGTTATATCATGTCACCTATTTCATATAATGATCATGTACCATTTCATGGATAAAAAACATTCATCCTAAAACCCCTTTTTTGAAAGATTCTTCTAATACCATATAAAAATAATTTCTGTATAAAAAATAAATTTTAATTTAAAACCTATTTCAATACTAAGATTCCCAAATAATAGAAAAATGGATTTATTTTCATTTTAATAGACATTAAGCCATATAGGGGAAGTCAAATACCAAATAACGGTTATAGCGGTGGAGAAGTCATTGTCGTCGTATATGTTAAAAATCATTCTTTTTTAATTTTGTAAAAAAATTAAAATGATTCATGTAAATATATCCAGTTTGAAAAAATTTAATGAAATTCAAGATTTACATTAAATTTCTTGTATATTCCTTTTATACAGATAAAATTTAATACGTAATTTTATATATTGAAGAGAAAGACTTGATAATTAAAACTTTAAATGTTCATGGTGTCCCATAACACATAGAAATATTAAATGTTAATATCCATGATTTAATAAATAAAATTATTATATATAAAATATGGATATAAAATTTCATAGTGGCTTTGTATACAACATATAAAACAATAAAGGTGCTTATTATCAAGAAATGCCTCAATGAACAGAGATTGAGGCGATGTCCCTTACCTTCAGTCCAACTTGCCTCATGCATTATTTAATTTACTAAATAAAAAAAATATGTTAATTTATACTTTATTTATAACCTTTTAAAAGTTTTTATCACTCATTTTATATCACTTATTTCCATGTTATATCATTTGGTTAATTATTTGAGTTCATTTTGGATGTTTTGTCGATGTTCGGTATTTGAGTAATAAATGAACTTTTTTTTGATGAAAATTATCCACATGTTCATATGTTAATTATAATAAGAATATTATTCATGATTTAAATATCTTATATATCTAGTATATATGTATATTTATAATAGTCCGTAAAATTTGGAGACAAGAAATGAAATGCACCATTCATGGAGACGGTAGGTCATACTTATACATGAATGATACATTCATTTTTTATCAAACAAAAGGAATGGAAACTAAATGATACATAGGTATATTATAATTATAGTATAATAAAAATGTTATATATGATACATATGTTCATTAAATCCATTTTTTATTCATTTTATGTATGGCATGAATGACTCATATCACTTTGAGGGGGCGGTAGTCCACACTTCCTCAAATGAAATTATCATATTTACACATTATGGATAGCATAATGGTATGTTTTAAACAAAAATTACAGAATAATAGACAAAATATTTATATAAAATATATCATATATAAATAAATTTCCATTATAATGTACACCATGATGGGTGGTAGGAGAAAAATGAACATCATCGTTTTGTGAGGCAGTAGTTCACCGTAAAAACAAATAAAATGTTGGTATCCATTAGATGGAAGTGTGTGTTAGTGTAGTTTGAATCCTTATCATAAAAAATCCTAGTATATTGAGGATATTTTTGTAGTTATGTAATCATATAAGAATAATACCATAGAGAATAGAGAAGGAAATATAAAGGAAAGGAGCTTGAGAGAAGATCCTACCTCCAAATTGTGTAACCCCATTCGTTTTGAGCCAAAAAGAATTCTTGAATTTCATTATTCTCATGGTAAGGATTATATAATTAAGGGAGGTGTGTTTTTATCATAATTTAGTATAAATTTTACAATCCAAGGTTCTTGAGAGGCATGCATAAGTTGTTAAAGGCGGTGGTATTATGTAAGATGGTGGAGGGGCACTTTATGAATGTATTGAAATATTATTTAATTATAAATTGATTTTATAATTATAATTGTTTAAAAGTGATAAAATTATAGGAAAAATACTAAAATGGGTATAAATCCTTTAAACCAATAGGTTTTAGGTATGTTTAGTCCACAAAATTAATCTTATCTTTTAGCTTTATCCCTTAGATAAAACATTAACTCTTACCATGTCTTTTGTATTTTCATAATATATGGTTTCTATAGATACTATAAGATTCCAATCCAATAAAAAGTAGATCATTAATAATTTTGTTAACATTATTTAGGTCATTTTTCAGAATCTTATATTTTTAGAACTATTATATCATTTAATAAAATACTATTGATTTTAAAAAATAAGTTATGTCAATTATGACACTATTTAGTAATTGATTTGTGTTAAAGTCAATCAAACACGATTCCTTTGAACCAATGACATTAAATCATCCCTCACATGTAATTTTAATCGAAAAAATTCGTGGATGGCATAAATATTTTAAAAATAAATTTATTTTAATATTTACAAACCCATTTATTTGAATCATTCCTCAATAAGGTAATCACTATGTCATCATTGTGTCATAATTAAAATTTTTTATTTAATGTTTAAAAATTATAAATTAAATACCATGATTTAGGAAATATTTATATATTTATAATTAATATTTATAAGCTAATAATTCATTTATATAAACCATATTAAAATTTATTTAGTTAGGAGAAACTTGTTTGTGTTATATTTCCCTTTTCATTAAAATCTATATTATAACGGGTCATTATGACACCCAAGTGGCTTTATGGGGTCCTAAATTCGACCAATGGATGCCCATGGTAGGCAATATCCAATATAATAGGATTATGACACATGTTAGGGTAGTTTTATATTATTATAATTTTTTCCATTACTTACCTAATTTACCCTTTAACCAGGGTAAATAAAAATCATTACTAAAGTTACTATTCATAATGTCCAAAAATAAAAGGTACCTATTTTCAAAATTTATACGTTATGATTCCGAATATGTAATCCATTTTTCCAAATTCAAAAAAAAGTTACATTAATTAATTTAAAATTAATTACCGTTTTCAAAACCAAAAAGCGGGGTTTTAAGAAGTAAAAACTATCAAATGATTGACGTGCCTTTACATACAATTTAAATTTAAAATTTATTTAACATACCAGGATTAGATTAAATGATAAAATATTAATACAATTAAACATTAAAAACATTTCAAAGGACAATATAACTATATAAATAAATTAGATGAAAATATGGTTTTCAATTAAAATGCAGCATTTTTCACTGTTCATAAAAATATGGATTTTATCAAAAAAATTGAAAAATTTTAACCGAAGTAAATTTTATTGTCCCAATTATAAATAAGAAGTTTATTTTATCAAATATAACATATAAAAGTGAAAAAACTAAATATTAAAAGGGTTCTCAATCAAAAGGTGGTAAAATGACCGTTTAAAAATATTTGAGTATTTTATGATTAAAATTTGATTCATTCTCATTATAAGCCACTAAAATTATTTAGATAAACATAATAACATTTAAATAATATTTAAAATCATAATACAGTTAATTTTGTTAATTATTTCCAATACAACAGCTAGGCGTTAACTACCATTTAATATAATAATATATTTGTTATATTATTTTTTGGTTTTACTCAATGTTGTGTGCAATGTAAGATTTCAGAGAAACCCATTAGTTTGTATCGGGTACGCTATCATACATAGTGTAACCTTTAAGATAAAATTAATATTATATTAAAAAATATTAATAGATATGAAAATATATTATTCTTGAAATACCTAGGATGTTACAAATTTTTACATGGTTTCAGTTGATATTGTGTTGGAAAATATTTATTCCCCTTAACACTATATCTAGACAAATTTCTATATCTAGGAATTCATTTATAGTGAACATAATCATTTCATATAGGTGAAGATGGACCATTTTATCAGAATCATACAATATAACACCTCCCACCAATAAATTTCACAAATAATAAATTAATTTATATAATAAAACATCAATATAATTTCCATGTTGTATTGTTCTAAATATCATCAAACTCATCATGATATATTTCTACTTCCTAATAATTTGTGGATAAAAGTTAATTTTTTTTAAAAATCCATGAAATATGTTTTCCAATAAGGATTTTATATGGATTCATCCCATCTGTATATATTCCATGTCTGATATTTCTAACTTCATTTTTGATGTAGGAAACCATTTTCTCTATATTCTTTAACAGTGGAAAATCAGTTGGATGATGTAATATTAAATCACATACCTAATAAATGCATTCCATGTTACTCTTTTTTAAGTCATTTTAATTTGAATATTAAAACAATGAATTATATAAATATATTAACTTTCCATAGAAGGAGTATTTGTGACTATAGTACTATCCTATGATTTCTCTTCCAACTTATAATATAATTTCCCACATTTTGGACACTCTGTAATACTATTATACTGAATCCTATTTTGAACATATTCATTTGGGAAGTAATGTACATTATTCTAACCCAAACCCATTTGGTATATATTTTAATCACATTAAAAAGTGAGTCTCAAAGATCGTTGTCTTTAGGAATTGTTTTTTTCAGTAGCTATAGAAACCCAGTAAAAATAATGTCACACCATCCATTTTTCACAATTAATTTAATCAATCTTAACACTAGTGATAAAATCATTAATTATATACAACCAAGACACAATGGTTTTATATCATTCCATATAGATTCTCAATTATCAATTCATTCCCAATTTAATCTAATTTAATGTCATAAATCTTTTCATAAATAGGATAAGACTTATAATATTGAAAATAATCATCAAAAATAGATTCTGAATTTTTCCTAGTTTCACCATGTCTAATAAAAATGATGTGACTCTGATTAAAACCTTGAAAATGTAAATGATCTATGATTTCTCATATTTTCATATATTTTATTAATAAAATTTTCAACCATGAATAAAAAAACAGGTCATTGTTTCGTAAATATTTTTTAGAAAAATTTAAAAAATGTGTCAACACCTTCCTCTAATTAAAAACTTTTTATAGTATAATAATCCATATTCGACTGATTCTTATCTATAAAAAATATAAATAATTTAAAATAATATATATATATATATATATTGAAATTTTATTTCAGATTTATGTTTATAAATAAAAATACAATATACCATAAATTAGTCACAAATAAATGAATGATAATGTATTTGATAACCAAAAATATCTCTTCATCATATTTAATTATCATTCTATAAAAAAATAATGTATCCAAAAATATTCTTTAACTTCTAAATATATATTATCAATACTCCATAAAAAAATTTATAATCCATTATAAATTAAAAACTATTATTCATAATAAAAATATAAAACGTAACTTACACACACATTAATCTATAAATTAAAATTATTTAGAACAAAAAATCATCCAATAATAATTTAAAAAAACATTAATATCAAAAAAATCCTATATGAATTAAAGATACCTCATATAAATTAATAATCAATGATAAAAATAAAAATATTGAATAGATGAAAAATATTAGTGGAAATAGAGATCATTCAACTAATGAATCCCAAAACAACATTCCTTAATTAAAAAAACCTTGGATGCATGGAATATTGAAAAAATATAAACAAACCACAAATAAATACAAGAAGTGGGATGAATGATAAGTCAATAAAAATGGAAATATGGAATAGAGATAAAGAGATAGAGAGAAAGTGGAGACATGTGTGAGTTGAGTGTGCATGCTAGGGTAAGGACAAATGATTGACATTAGACTCCACTAGTTCAAATAATGAAGAGTTACAATTCATTTTCTGAGAGAAAAGAGACTACTATAATGAGAAATAATTAACTCAAAATGTATTATCCTTAACATGATACAAAGTATGTCCTAGTTTGAATTGTTGGTTTATGGAATGTTTCTAGGGAGTATAAAATGCCTAATGGGTGCCTCAATGGTTTAGAGCACAAAAAAGTGAGAAAATATTCCAATCTGTTCTGAGAGCATGGATGGTTCATGGTTTGTAGTAAATATGCCTCATTACCATGTGGTCTATAGAATGGGTGTTCATAGTAATGGAATATATGTAGGGTGTCCTAAGAGACCACACAAATCAAGATTCATTCGGAGGATAGTGAATGTAAGTTGACCACAAGGTTTATCAAACCATGCAGGTGGACATTTAAAACCATGCGGATTGGTTTCCTCTTGTACTAGGGGAACAAAATGGTTTATGGATGATTTGGTCACCCATGAACCCAAACATTTCCCATCATCAAATTTTGGGGTTTTGTAATTTTTCTTCTTGATCTTATTTTTTTCTTCCCCAAATTTCTACCAAATTTGACCCCTTAAAACTAAGCTAACAAAACAATGTCCTCCTCTTTCCTTATTGGCGTTTCTTGATCAATTCTTCAGAGTTTTGAGTTCTATTAGGTGTTAATAAAATTTTCATGTAATTCATCTACTCCACTTCCTTCCATTTTCTGGAATTGTATTTGTTGGTTTTTTCCTCTCCATTCATAGCTCTAATCCCTTTTTTTTCTATCGTGTCATTTTTCTTGGTGTTTGAATCCATTCTAACTAGAATAAATGATCATTTTTAGACATGGGGTTGTATATAATCACGAGGTAGGTGGTTTTATTCTTTTTCCCATTATCCTAATGTTCTCATATGTAATTGTATTTATTCAACCACACTAATTTGTGGGTTTTTAATATCCATACCTATGAAAAAGTACTTTTGGGCCTTAGATTGCGATGAATGAGCCTTCACTAGCCCTATGAGGTTCATTGATGTTGTGAGACTAAAAACACGGACACCATTGGGGTTTTTCAAACCCATGGAAATGTGTATATGAATTCATAAAATTTGGGATAGGCTAATTATAAAAGTTAATGGGAGTGTAATTGTTAATTTTTTTGTGGGCATTGTTAAAGGAAAAAAATTGAAATGGCTATGTTATAGATTTGTGAAATTCATATGGGGATTATGAAATTGATTGAATGTTATGATTAATATTTTTATCCGGTTATGGTATTTAAAATAATAAAATAATAAATGGATTTTTGGTAGTGGTTTAGAAAGTAGGTTTTGAACTCAAGTTGATTGAAAATGGGTGTCATTGGATTTAAAATGGATTTTCATATTCATGTTGGGTTTATAGATATAGAAATTCCATTGTGGTTTCTTTTAATGAACATTAGGTAATGGGTGACCTTATATGTTTTTGAGGATAATAAAGAAGAAACTTGATGAAGAGTAATATAAAATTTTTTTAGTGCTATTATGAAATTGTGAAAAGCGGATGGGTATAATTATAATGTTGTTGGTTATAAATATCAGTTGGGACCATGGTAAATGATGAGTGATTAATTATATAGGAATTTTATAAAAGAATTGAAAAATATGGGAATTATTGATAATGGAATGGTTGTGGGATTGTTTTAAATGATGCTCCACATCTCCATTGGGTTTGTGGATTGATTATCACGATTTTCCAACCCACTAATAATTTTATTGGGTGTTAGACTAATACCCCACTCGATGGTTTTAGGCTGGATAGATTGAATATCTAGGAATGCTGACGCGACATTGTTTTTCTAGTAATTGACTGAAGCTCTTGAACCCAAGGGTATCGACATGGATGTTCTGTATCAGGTTTTGGATGGTTGAACATGTCATTATGAGTCCCAATTGGATTCATGAACTGATGATATATGTTTTCTAACTTGTAACCTAGTGGTTGTTATAGCTATACATGACATACTAGATCCCAGTTTGATTAATGGACCAAGGCTCCCAGACTTCTATCCTTTGGAACCTATGAATTATTATAAGGGTACCCAAACTAATTCTGTTTGGTACATTAAATCACATTAATGGATGAATGAATTACCTCATAAAATAAAAAGGTATATTCCCATGGTGATGATATGAATGAACATAATAATGTGAATGGAAATAAATAAATGTTTAAATTTAAATCATATTTCCTTTGATTATTATTTATTTATCACACCATTGATTTTATTAATACACCATTGTACAGACTGGATATCTCATTAGACATCATTTTTGGTGGCCTACTGGGTTAAACTCATGCCCTGCTTGGGAAACCATGACACATGGGTACACTATAAAGTTTTAAATGTTTTTAGTCTATGATCGTGACATTGACTTGATGGAGGGTTGGATAAGGGAACGTTCAGACCAGATTGGTTCTAGAGTCCATATATGGGATTTTTTCATTTTATTATTAGTGGTTTTATTTGTATTTAGTCATCTAATATAGTGTATTCATCATAATTTTATTGAATGTGTTATGTGATGACTTGTCGACTTTTCCATACAATTCCCATTTATTATTTATGATAGTTTTTTTATCAATTCATAATATTTTTATTATTGGTTTACTCTGGTATGTTGTAATAGTCTCTGTATGACTGCCTTTGAACTCATGATTTTATCAGCATCCTCCGGAAAAAAAAGGGATGTGCACTAGAGTAAATGTGGCGATCTGGATCAAGGAAACAATTTAGTGGACAATGGGTCAGGATATTGCAAAGTTATATCTTAAAATTTTTATTTTTCTTAACATTTTTCCATGGTTGATAGGTTACTAATATCATGTGGAGGCTTAGAAATGAGCACATTTTAGGGTTCCTATAACCCAAAACATGGATGGAAAACTATGTTTACTAGGGTTGGAATTCATATTTTACTGTGTGATTTTACAAATGATTAATAAATACACCATGATTGGTGCACATTGATGTGATTTTATTTATTTATGAGGTTCATTATATTAGCCTTGTGAGGAAAGAGATGTTGTGAGGGTCCATGCATCATGCTAGGAATATTGGACTGATATGTGATCTATATTTTTCTTATTATTTATTGTTCACTAATATTTATATGCTAGTAGTGTGCTATAATTTATTGGTTTATTACTATTTTGTTTTTAGTGAAAATATTTTTAACTATGAACTCAAATAAAGCTATGATTTTTTTTAAATTCTGTGTCATAAAATGTTTTTGGAAAGATTAAATCCTTGGGTTTTATGAAATTGAATGTTTTGAAATGTGAATTCTTGGGTTTTTATAATATTAAATTTAATTAAAGGGAAATCTGCAGGGATATTACTTTTAAGGACACTAGTGTGGGTATCATTAGTCTGGTGATCATACCCCTTGTATGGGTGGTTTGGGTCGTGATACTGTCTTATATTTGAGACCATCAGTCATAGGATATGAAATCATGATGTGTTTATATGTGCTAGATAGTGAAATGTATGTTGGTTTCCCTATGTATAGGTTGTGATATTGAGGTAATGAATGGTCTTTTCTTAATGCGGTGGTGGTAACTGTCATGTTTTTTTGAGCGTTTGGGTTGTGTGTTGGACTCTGAAATGGGTTTTGTGGAATGTATTGTTGTTTGTAGCAATTGTGTTAACTTAGGTATGGATAAAATAATACATTGATGGATTATATATGTAGTAAATTATGTGTTTGAAATGTGGGTAGGATTACCAAAAATGAGAAGTGACATTTTGAGGATTGTGTTGTATGGATTAGAGAGAGGCTCAATCCATATGTTTGAAATTAGTTTTGTAATTTGATGTAATTTGGTCATCAAGGGTTACCAATGAGAGAGGATAAAAAAGTAGTTTGTGCTTTTGGGTTCATGAGACATAGGTGGATGTTTTGAGATTTTGATAGTGACTCATAGAGAGTGCTTCATATTATAGGCTTAGCCTAGAGTCCCATGTGGGGATTTTAATAGTTTTGGAAATTCAACTTGAGTGGCGTCCATGTGTTTTAGTTTTTTTTTTCAAAAAATCAAGGAAAACCTCAAGGATGTTTTTCTTAGAAATATTGGTTCCTTGAATGTGAAGCATGGGCGTGAGATTTAGAGTTGGAATTGATGCATGGTGGTTCCCATTACAATTTTGGTAAAAATATTGGTTATTCCTTGGTTTCCATCTTGAGGAGGAACCTACGTTCTTTTTATTGGGATTAAGTTCACTTTTGGAAGAGTAAAAACCTTTTGGGTGTCTGAGCCATTTATTATGATGATTATTAATATGGGACTAAATGTTGAATTTGGAATGACAATATAGGGGTGAAAAATATGTGGATGGATGATTTTGTTTTAGAAGTGACACCCAGGGTGAGAGGAGGTCACATGGTTGATCTTGTTTATGCAAAGGGTGTGGTTGATGTTTAGAAACATTGATAATTCCATGAGTTAGATGAGGTTAATAGACCATGAGGCATGTTTAGTTGTGTAAGTGTAAAATTGGGCCTAGCACTGATGATGTACAACTTATAGAGACATGATTCGAGTTTGGTAAATACTTTTTGGAAGGCACATAAACCTTGGTTTCCTAATGGGGTTTGTATGTAGGTATGTTTTGGAAGAGCTCAGGTGGAATAATGGTGATAATGATGATGGGAATGTAGCTTCATGAATTCTTCGTCGAGATTCGTGATTATTTGGTGAGTTTTTGTTACCAAATCCCTCCTAGGTTGTGGTGTTGGTGTGTATGATATGCTTATGGGATGTGAGGCCTAAGGACTTTAATGCGTCTAGTGTTTCGAACTTCATGTGTAGGTTTTGGTAGTGAGATCTTGGTGTATTTATAAACTATAGATGATCATTCCCAATATCATGACATCATCTAGGGTACAAAAAGAGTGATTTGGAAATATTTCAATCTATATAATGTTTTCTTTTGGTGAGAATAAGGAACTTCTTGATGGGTTATCATTGTGGTCATGTTTAATGTGAAGTCATGTGGTGGGTGGTGCACAGATGACCACCTTGATGTGGGGTTCATTCAGTAATTTTGTGTTGGTAAATGCTCAAGGTTCTATTCATTGATTTAGATAATGGGTGATGGTTAATTATTCATTTTGTCTCTCATTTGAGGATGAGATGTCGTTGACCACAAATAATTTTTGGGTCACTTCATTGATTGGTGCATGAGGCATTGTGCCTAAAACTAGTTGGTTTAGGCAGTGAAAATGACAATCCTGATGTGGTGAATAATGATTTATTCATGGATAGGTTGGATAGAACACATATTTGACATGATGAGAACAAGATGCAAATGAGAAAACTATGAGTTACATGTTCAGGTTATTTATAGAAGGAAAGGTGGACTTAGAAGTGTTGTTTGATCGAGAAAAGTGTTGTCTTTGGGCTCAAGGTGGTTCTAACAGTAATCTGAGGTTATCAAGTTAGAGGCTTTGATAATTTAGTGAGATACGATGAAGGTTCATGGGAATAGATTGTTTGGTGGTAGAGCCTCATCAGAAATTCGGCATGGATTCTGGTAGGTGTGTTTGGATGATCTTGGGATGTCTTGATTTATGAAGGGATCTTGTCCAAGTAATTTAGGGACACACCAACAGTGAAATTTGGGCGTTTTTGGTATGAGTCATCCACAGATGACTAGACTCAGTATGGAAAAAATGAATAGAGGTGGTGAGTTTTAATCTAACTATGTTTAGTGTTTTGGAATGATAATTGTTTTTTGGGAAGGGAAACATGTTTTGAGGAAGAACCAAGTTCACTTTTTGTTCATGTATGAATGATAGATGTGCATCCATTCCATGTGGTTTCAATGGAAAAGAATGATGATAGTTTTTTGACTCTCTTATGAATGTTTTAGAATGATGATTTAGAGAAACACATATGGTGTTTTTTGGTAGCATGAGTTTTAGGGTATAATTGTCTATTTTTGATAATCTATGTTATAGACGGTGGAGGTTATAGAAATTAGAGGTTGGTGGTTGTGAGCTAAAGCATATAGTGGAGAAAAACGTAATAGAAAAGCTGTTAGTTAATGATGTGACCATTTTTTGGTTGGATGGGATTGTTTAAAATCAATATTGGGGTTCAATTTTGGAAAATGGTGTTGGATTTGGGGTTGAGTGACTGAGTACTCAAGTTGGAAACTACTCCTTGGTTTTGTTTTGGGTAACTTTTTTTTGGGAAGAGGCTATCCAGATTTAAATCATGGACTGAAATAGGTTAGATAATGTTGATGGATGATTGTGTGTTCTATTTTAGGTGACATTGAGCTTTATTCATCATATAAATTTTTTATAATAGGGTAAGTTAGCACCAAGTGTTTTGGACCATGAGTTTTAGAGAGGATTAGGCTGGTAGAGTGTTGATTGGCTCCTCTAGAGTGGCAAGATGATTATTATGAAATTTTATTATGTTTCATGTTAGGTGTTGTTACATTTTCATCATTATTGGATTCTATGTCTGATTTTCGGTTTGATGTTGATGTGTTATTTAAGAAGTATCATGTTATTTTAATGGATCATAATT
Source organism: Viscum album (assembly GCA_963277665.1). NCBI lineage: Eukaryota > Viridiplantae > Streptophyta > Magnoliopsida > Santalales > Viscaceae > Viscum > Viscum album. The sequence goes on along the minus strand of OY728156.1, from coordinate 1,498,520,343 downwards.
AGAATATTATTTGGGGAGGGACTCTTATTTGGGTTGAGTGTTGTGATGACATATACCTTTGTTTGAGGAAACATTGGAGTTGAAAGTTGATAAGTGGTCTTGGTGGTCTAACAACTTGTATATGAGTCTTTCTGATGTCCAGGAATGAAACTAAAGGATGAGCTATTTTAAGTTGGGGAGATTTTAAGATCCTTACCCTAAGATAAAGTATATTCAAGTTTTAATTAATGGTTTATGTATTTTTTCTCAGGATTAGAAAAATTCTCAAGGGTGTATCATAGGTTAGAGTCATGGAAATGTGAAATTGGAAGATAATCATTGCAGATATAATGGTTATGGAATAGTTTATAACAAATTTACCCCATAATCATGCAACATGTAGATAGAGTGGTGCATAGTTTGGGAAACCATGAAAGGTTAATTAGGTAACCATGTGGCTTAGGCTCCCATAGAACAGTGGATAATACATGGACACCTCATGGTTGATTAAACAGTTTGTGTGGAATGATAAACTGTGAATCTCCATTTCCTCTTTGATAGAGGGAATAACATGGTTTGTTCACGGTTTATCCAACTGTGTGGACAAACCTAGAACCTCATTAAAAGTGTTGTTTTTACTGTTTTCTCTCCTGATCTTATTTATTTATCATCCAAATTTCTCCCCCATTCACCCACCATAGATAGGTTGATGAACTAGAAGTTTCCTCCTCCTCCAAGGTTGTTTATACCTTGATTCTTAGTTGTTTGAGTTGCCATTTTGTGAGACTTGAAGCTCTGGGTATGTCATCAACTCTGTTTCCTTCTATTTTCTAGATAAGACTTTGTTGTTTTAAATCTCCTTCACAAGATCTAAACCCCCATTTACCGCATTATTCTTTTTCTGGGTGTTTGAGGCTATTATAACATGAATAAATGGTCATGTTTGGATGAGAGATCATCCATGAGTATGAGGTAGGTGGAATTAAATATTTTCCCCATAGACATGATGTTCTCATATGTGTATATATTTTCTCTAACTCATTACCTTTATGGGAGATAATGTAATTAAATAAAAAACATTTGGGCCTTTGATTGAGGTGTAAGACCCTTCATGAGCCCCGTTAGGTCCATTGATGATGTGATATGTAGTCTAGGGATACTATTTGGGTATGTCAAACACATGTAAATGGTCAGATGAATCGGTCAAATTTGACCTAGGGTAATTATTAATGTGAATGGGGGTGTAATTCCTAATTTGGTATACGAGTTCAATTAAAAGGAAAAAACTAAACTAGTTATGTGATAGTATTGTTAATTGATAAATGGGTTTTAAAATGGTTTAAATGTAACACCCCAGGTAAATAAAGAAAATGAAATTTTAATATTTATCCATATTTGTGAATAAAATATTAATATGACTTTAAAGGGGACGCTATGCTCGATGGCGTACCCAACACGCAACAACAAGTTTCTTGGAAATCTTACGTTGCACTCTAATAATAAAATAATTTTATTTTAAATGGTAGTTAACATTTAGCCGTTGTATTGGAGGGAATGGATAGAAATAACTAAAATATGATTATATATGTTTTTAAATGTTTTTACATTTATCCAATAAAAGATAAAAGCATAAAATATGGAAAGAATTAAATTTTAGGCGTATATGCCCTAGTTTTCACTAAAGGTTCACTTATCGCCTTTTGATGGAGAACCGTTATTAAATATAGTTTTGTTCACTCTTATACATCCTTTTGGACCAAATAAAACTCTTTTTAAGAATTGGGACATCAAAATTTACTTTGTGTAAATTTTTGGTATCTTTATGATAAAGTTCATTTTTTAATGAATAGTGTAAAATGTTGTATTTTAATTCAAAACCCCTTTTTAATCTAATTTATTTATATGATTAGATTATCTTTTTAATTGGTTTTAAAGTGGAATTATAATATATTTTTACCATTAAATCCAATATTGGTCGTTCGAATTAATTTCACTTTGAAATCAGACTTAAACTAGTGTCAATCTTTTGATACTTATTGTTTCATAAAAACACGCTATTTGCTCTGAAAGCGGGAATTAATTTTCAAAATTAATTAATGTAACTTATATGTTTTGAATTTTGTAAAATAGAATTAATTTTTGAATTCGGAATATCAAATATAGCTTAGGGTGAATTTTTGGGATTTTTCTGAAAAACTTCAATTTTTGATGAATAGTGAAACCACTAAGTGGTACTTATAAAAACTGATTTTTCCGTTTAAATGAAAATTTTCCATCTTTGTGTTTTGAATTTCAAAAATCTGATATAAATGGTTTTAATTAAGAAGTAAAATTTGGTTCAATGGGATAAAAATAATTTTTTGGTGAATAGTAACTTATTAAGTTTTTAATCGCGATTAGAGGTAATTAGTGTAGTTTAAGGTAAAAATAATGTTTTAATAATATGAAATGAACATGACACATGTCCTAACCTCATTTTATGTGTCATGGCCGACCAAGAAAACCCATGGGTCAACTTGGGGACCCCATGAAGCCACTTTGGTTGGAAAATGACATTAATATCTTTTTATTTAAAGTTGAAGTAAAAATGAGACAAACATGAAATGTTTTACTAAAACAATTTTTACATGGGGTTATACAAATCCTATTTTTGACTATAAATATTAATTATAAAGATAAAAATATTTCCTACATCATAGTATTTTTTTTATAATTTTTATACATTAAATAAATTAAATTATTTATGACATCATGATGATGAAGCGATGACCTCATTATTTAACGATTTAAATAAAATGGAAATATAATGTTATATCTAAGACCTAAAAATGTCCAAAACCTATTGTATGAGTGTATTACGAACCCTTATCACATTATCCTCAAAACACATGAATGTGGGACCTCTTAAATCTGAATACCATTTTAAAATAAAGTGACTTTTCATTACCTTCCAAGAGTGCCCCTCCTCTCCTCTTATAAAAGGCCCCCACCTCTACCTCCTTACCCACACTCCCAAAGCCTTTGGATCGTCCAAACGCTGCCCATTTTGTCTCTCCACTTCCCTATATTACTCCTTGAAGCCTCACTTTGGACAGAAGTCTTCCCAAGGAAGCCGTTGAGCTCAAACCAAAGGGAGTTACCCGATTTTAAGGTAATGTCTTCACTTGAGTCCTTTTGTTTTATTTTGCTTCTCCAACCCCCTAAACTCTTTTTATTCATTTCTTTTGTAACAACTACAGTATCATAAATATAATAGTATGTTCTTATAAGAATTATTAGAGCTACACTTTCACACACATACATCTAATGGTTAAAGAACATACTGTTTCTGTGGATGGAGAATTTCGGCCTCCCGAAACGATGATTGTTCAACATTCTTTTAACACCTTCAAAGGTGTCCATTAAGATAACACTATATTTATATATAATATATAATATTTTTATGTTTTCCTTAAGCTTATGTATTTTTCATTTTGGGCATACCTTTATGGTTTCCATTATGGGTAAACGCGATATCTACATTTAAGGAAGTGCGGACTACCGCCCCCTCAAAGTGATGTGATTCGTTAATGCCATATGTGGGAAGTATAAAGGATGGATTTAAAGTTATTATATATGATGTTATACTGGAATTATAATATACCTATATTCATTATTATTCCATTCCATAAAAATATGAAATATAAATGAAAGTAGCGTTCATACGTACGTACGGCTTACCGTCTCCATGAACGGTGCATTTCATTTCTTATCCCCAAATGTAATGTACTATTATAATTACATGTATATAATGGATATATATGATGAATGATACATAAAAATGATTAATATAATTCTGTAATTAAAATATACATACCTCTCATTTAGTTTTAATTCCATTAATATGACATAGAAATGAAAGTAGCATTCATGCGTACGTATGGCTTACCGTCTCCATGAACATTGCATTTCATTTCTTACCTCTAAATGATTATGTAATATTATAAATACATGTATATTCGGGATATATATGATATATATGATATCCAAATCATGAATATAATTCTGGATATAATGAACATTTGACCACACGAACAACATGTAATTGTAAGAAGTCCACTTTCGACTTTAGAACCAAATATCGACAAAACAAACATTATTAACTTAAATCATTACATAATGTTTATAACATGGAAATAAGTGATATAAAAGGAATAATGAACTATAAAAAGGTTCTTAATAAAGTGTAAATTAACTCAAGTTTATTATTCAGGACGTTAAAGAATGATCGAGTCAAGTCGGACCCGAGGTAAGGGATCCTACTCCTCTCTTTCTTTTTAAGTACACTCTTTTATGTCATTCCTTCTAAGCTAATATTTCTTGTTATTGTAATGTTCTTTTATATTAATCTTACTATAATTTTTATGTTCATATGATTAGAGACCCTATTCTCTCCCATCAATCCATTTTGGATGTTTTGAGTGGCGCCATTAGGCTGCCGAATTTTCGTAAGAGATCTGACCTCTCTCTTTCTCTTTAAGTACTCTCCTTTATGTCACTTCTTTTAAGCTCCTCTTTGTTATGATGGGGTATGTTATTTTATATTCCTCTTGCTTTACATTTTATTGTAATGTGATGAGATACCCTATTTGATCTCATCAATCCTTTTTTGGAAGTTTTAAGTGGCACCGTTAGGCTGCCGAGTTTTCATAAGGGATTTTTCATCTCACTTTTATTCCCGTGAGATTTATGATACATTTGCCACAATTACCTTTGAGTGGTGTATGTACTGACCATTATTTTACTCATTGTGTAATATTATTTCATTTATTATTATTTACATCAATGTTGTATTGTCCTTCTTTTACGGGGCGTATGTTTCGAAAGATACCCATGTCGGTAAGGGAACCTTTTACCCTCCTCTTTTTAAAAGACTTATTTTGTTATGTATTTTAATTCACATAATATTATTTTGGGATATGTTATTCTATATCCTTATTTATGTAAATTTTATGTCCAAGTGATGAGATAACCTTTTTATCTCTCATCAACTCTTTTTCTGAATTTTGAAGTGACGCCGTTAGGCTGTCTAATTATTGCAAGGGAACTTCTTAACCCAATTTCGATTCATTGGGATAAACATGTACACCTTGAATATGTAGTTCTATGATTATGTTTGAATGTCCTCTGATTGTTTTACAATTAATACCCACTTATATTTCATGTATTCGTTTGTCACACATAGTTATTTAACTGATTTATCCTTAATCCAAGGATACCTCTTTGTATGGGACTTCGTCTCAATCTCCTTTCATTGATGAATATTTTGTTTTATACACAACTTTCTTTTATACGGTGTATAAACCCCTTTGACCTTTACATTTATCCAAAAGTAATCTTTTTATACGAAGCGTTTTACTAAACGACAAAAGGGAATGTTTTTGTAGTACGTATGCGGCGACAACAACTTCTCCGCCACCGTGACCATTATTTGAGTTTCGGCTTCCTCTACAAGACATACCTTCTTTTTAAAAGAAAAATAAATACCATGTTTTACTTTTCTTTTATTTTGGTATTTAAAATGGTTTTCATAATGTATTTATATAAATGTGTTGTATTGATATCTTGTTATTGAAAGTTGGAAATGTTATGTTTCCTTTATGCATGTTTTATGTGATAAGATTATGTTATGGTTCTTGGGAATTATTATGAAGACGGGTGGTTCCGTGATAAACTAAGGGCGGGTGAGCCCGATATAGCTCTCCAATTCATTGGGTAACATGAAGGAGTGAAACGTTAAGGTTTCTCCGAAGAGATTTAGGGAATATACTGTGATGGGTATTCCAAACGTAACCAAGAGGGTTACTCCCTACGTAAGAATGTTATGAATGCCTCAAGTTACCTTTATGTATTATGATTTCTATGATTTATTCATGGTTTGATGAGGTATGTTAAAGTGCCTATGTTTTATGGGTAAAGTATGATTTCATTCTTATGTATATATGAACTCATGTTTCCTTTCCATATTTTTATAACCCTTACTGAGCTTTTTATGATCATCCCAAGTTTTTGAAATGTTTTTCACAGGTCAAGGGAAAGGTACATGATGTGATGATAGTGTCAAGGATGTGTCAAGAAAGAATCCGTGTTTTATTTTAAATATGTTTCCGTTGATGGGAAGAATAAATATTGTCTTTTATGTAACCACTTTGTTTAAATGTGGAATGTAATGCAAGTTTCATGATCTAATTCTCTAAAACTCTAAACCTAAAAAGATCGTCAATGTGTAATCTTGTAATAACTCAAGATTAAGTAAGGTTTAATGCTGGGTCCTTATAGTTGGTATCAGAGGTCGGTTTAGATAACTTTAGAGGTTAGGGTATTCTTTAAGCATAAGTGACATTACCATAATGGTTAGGATTTCAGAAAGAGTCCTAGTTTTAGATAAAGTGAATGAGTAAGTATATCTTATTGTTTACCTTCCTCATTAGTACATGATGATTTTGTTGATATACTCACACTGACATTTCTGTTTTTAGTGAATGGATGGATCTAGCAGGCGCCAAAGAGACAACAAGTTTGAAGGAAACTGTGGTGGTTCTCTGATTAAGATACTAGATAAAATGGAGGATTCAATGAGGAAACTCGTGGTTGTTCTAAACCAAATATCAAGGAGTCATGATCAACCACTTGAACCTTGGTATGTTCTGTAATGCATCATGTACGAGATGACCAATCGATGTGGAAGTTCAGGTAATAATTATAAAGGTAACCATTAGAGTTTATATGATACTTACTTTTGAGGTAATTATGGGTTATTATATGATATGCTGGAAAATGAAAGGAATGAGATAAACTTGAGGTTAAAATATGTTATGATAATTTTTGATGATTTTATCTCTTTTTGGGGAATGATTTATGAATTATATAGTTTTGGAAAAAGGACAACACGCAGACCGTGTGACAACCCGTCACGTCGGACAAAGCTGCGGGAATCGAACCCACAACCAAAGTGCGACTGGTATTTATCACCTACCACTGGACTACGTGAAATCCCTAGTTAGTTTGACCGATTCTTTTTAGTTATATGATTTTATTAATTAAGAGTAAGTTGATTTTGGGTTATTTATTAAAATGATTAACCTATCATGGAGGATATGTGATTAGGTTAATTACATTTCAATACGAGACTTTAACAGCAACTGATGTTGTTTGGAGATAAATGTTACGATTTAACTTGGAAGACTATGTGACTAAATCCTTCAAATATTTGGGTTTCAATCTTATATTGGTTTACTTTGAAGAATTTTATGGACAAATTGTTTATCAGATGGTCCTCGTTGAACTTTGGGTTTTGTTGGAAAAATTTTGGAGATTAAGCATAGATTTTCTTTTTAATGGGTTATCTGACCTTGTACTAACCTTTTTGGTTTTGGTTTTGGTTAAAGCCTAAAGACATTGGATGTATATAGTTCTCTTTGGTGGATTAGGTTATTCTCTAGAAGTTGATTATAGTACTCTTAATGCGAACAAGTCTCCCTAAATACTCGTCTTTTGGAAAAAAATATGAGTTTGATTAAGGAATCTAGTAAAAGTTGAAAGTCAACATGATAAGTGATTATGTTTCCTTATGAATAAATTCCTCAATAAAAATTAAATTAAAACAAAAATTTTGTCTATTAAATTTTCCTGCTGGGGAATAGAATACCATTTAACCCATCACAAGTTTGTGATTTTCTTATGGTTAACATTCTCCTAGACATGTTTACTATCACTCTCCCTCAAGAACATGACCCTTTGCTTTTTCATCCATTTCCATGTTTTTCTACATATGGTTTAACTTGGGTGACCTCTATACTTATCTTCCTTTATTTTAAAGTGATTGTTTTACCAACTCTTGTTCCGATGTGGGACTTTCCAGGATGTTTCCAAGCTCAATTTTAAAAATTGCGAGGACACAATTCCCAAAAGGGGGAAGGATGTAACACCCCAGGTAAATAAAGAATATTACATTTTCATATTTATCCATATTTGTGAATAAAATATTAATATGACTTTAAAGGGGACGCTATGCTCGATGGCGTACCCAACACGCAACAACAAGTTTCTTGGGAATCTTACGTTGCACTCTAATAATAAAATAATATTATTTTAAATGGTAGTTAACATGTAGCCGTTGTATTGGCGGGAATGGATAGAAATAACTAAAATATGATTATATATGTTTTTAAATGTTTTTATATTTATCCAATAAAAGATGAAAGCATAAAATACGAAAAGAATTAAATTTTAGGCATATATGCCATAGTTTTCACTAAAGGTTCACTTATCACCTTTTGATAGAGAACCTTCATTAAATATAGTTTTGATCACTCTAATACATACTTTTGGACCAAATAAAACTCTTCTTAAGAATTGGGACATTAAAATTTACTTTGTGTAAATTTTTGGTATCTTTCTGATAAAGTTCATTTTTTAATGAATAGTGTAAAATGTTATATTTAAATTCAAAACCTCTTTTTAATCTAATTTATTTATATGATTAGATTATCTTTTGAATTGGGTTGAAAGTAAAATTTGAATATATTTTTACCATTAAATCCAATAGTGGTCATTGGAATTATTTTCACTTTGAAATCAGACTTAAACTAGTGTCAATCTTTTGATAATTATTGTTTCATAAAAACACGCTATTTGCTCTGACAGCGGGAATTAATTATTAAATTAATTAATGTGACTTATATGTTTTGAATTTTGTAAAATAGACTTCATTTTTGAATTCGGAATATCAAATATAGCTTAGGGTGAATTTTTGGGATTTTTCTGAAAAACTTCAATTTTTGATGAATAGTGAAACCACTAAGTGGTACTTATAAAAACTGATTTTTCCGTTTAAATTAAATTTTGCCATCTTTGTGTTTTGAATTTCAAAAATCCGACATACATGGTTGTCATTAAAATGTAAAATGTGGTTCAATGGGATAAAAATAATTTTTTGGTGAATAGTAACTTATTATGTTTTTAATCGCGATTAGAGGTAATTAGTGTAGTTTAAGGTAAAAATAATGTTTTAATAATATGAAATGAACTTGACACGTGTCCTAACCTCATTGTATGTGTCATGGCCTACCAAGACAACCCATGGGTCAACTTGGGGACCCCATGAAGCCACTTTGGTTGGAAAATGACATTAATATCTTTTTATTTAAAGTTAAAGTAAAAATGAGACAAACATCAAATGTTTTACTAAAACAATTTTTACATGGGGTTATACAAATCCGATTTTTGACTATAAATATTAATTGGAAATCTAAAAATATTTCCTACATCATAGTATTTTTTTTATAATTTTTAGACATTAAATAAATTAAATTATTTATGACATCATGATGATGCAGCGATGACCTCATTGTTTAACGATTTAAATAAAATGGAAAGATAATGTAATATCCAAGACCTACACATGTCCAAAACCTATTGGATGAGTGGATTTCTAACCCTTATCACCGTAAACTCAAATCACATCAATGTCGGACCTCTTATATCCGAATACCATTTTAAAATAAAGTGACTTTTCTTTACCTTCCAAGAGTGCCCCTCCTCTCCTCTTATAAAAGGCCCCCAACTCTACCTCCATACCCACACTCCCAAAGCCTTTTGATCGGCCAGACTCTGCCCATTTTGTCTCTCCACTTCCCTCTATTACTCCTTGAAGCCTCACTTTGGGCAGATGTCTTCCCAAGGAAGCCTTTGAGCTCAAACCAAAGGGAGTTACCCGATTTTAAGGTAATGTCTTCACTTGAGTCCTTTTGTTTTATTTTGCTTCTCCAACCCCCTAAACTCTTTTTATTAATTTCTTTTGTAAAAACTCCAGTATCATCAATATACAAGGATGTTTTTATAAGAATTATTCGAGATAAAAATTCACACACCTACATCTAATGGTTAAAGAACATACTGTTTCCGTGGATGGCGAATTTCGGCCTCCCGAAACGATGATTGTTCAACATTCTTTTAACACCTTCAAAGGTGGACGTTAAGATGAAACTATATTTATATATGATATATAATATGTTTATGTTTTTTTAAGATTCTTTATTTTTCATTTTGGGCATGCCTTTATGGTTTTCATTATGGGTAAACATGATATCTTCATTTAAGGAAGTGCGGACTACCGCCCCCTCAAAGTGATGTGATTAGTCAGTGACATATGTGGGACGTATAAAGGATGGATTTAAAGTTATTATATATGATGTTATACTGGAATTATAATATACCTCTATATCATTATTATTCCATTCCATAAAAATATGAAATAGAAATGAAAGTAGCGTTCATGCGTACGTACGGCTTACCGTCTCCATGAACGGTGCATTTCATTTCTTATCCACAAATGTAATGTACTATTATAAGTACATGTATATAATGGATATATATGATGAATGATACATATAAATTATGAATATAATTCTGGAATTAAAATATACATACCTCTAATTTAGTTTTAATTCCATTAATATGACATAGAAATGAAAGTAGCATTCATGCGTACGTACGACTTACTGTCTTCATGAACGGTGCATTTCATTTCTTACCTCTAAATGATTATGTAATATTATAAATACATGTATATTCTGGATATATATTATATATATGATATCCAAATCATGAATATAATTCTGGATATAATGAACATTTGACCACACGAACAACATGTAATTGTAAGAAGTCCACTTTCGACTTAAGAACCAAATATCGACAAAACAAACATTATTAACTTAAATGATTACATAATGTTTATAACTTGGAAATAAGTGATCTAAAAGGAATAATGAACAAGAAAAAGGTTCTTAATAAATTTTAAATTAACTTAAGTTTATTATTCAGGACGTTAAATAACGATCGAGTCAAGTCGGACCCGAGGTAAGGGATCCTACTCCTCTCTTTCTTTTTAAGTACACTCTTTTATGTCATTCCTTATAAGATCATATTTCTTGTTATTTGGATGTTCTTTTATATTAATATTACTGTAATTTTTATGTTCATATGATGAGAGACCGTATTCTCTCTCATCAATCCATTTTGGAAGTTTTGAGTGGCGCCGTTAGGCTGCCGAATTTTCCTAAGAGATCTAACATCTCTCTTTCTCTTTAACTACTCTCCTTTATGTCACTTCTTTTAAGATTATATTTGTTATGATGGGGGATGTTATTTTATATTACTCTTTCTGTACATTTTTTTAATGTGATGATATACCCTATTTGATCTCATCAATCCATTTTTGGAAGTTTTAAGTGGCGCCGTTAGGCTGCCGAGTTTTCGTAAGGGATTTTTCATCTCACTTTTATTCCTGTGAGATTTATGCTACATTTTCCACAATTTCCTTTGAGTGGTGTATGTACTGACCATTATTTTACTCATTGTGTAATATTCTTTCATTTATGATTATTTACATCAATGTCGTATTGTCCTTCTTTCACGGGGTGTATGTTTCGAAAGATACCCATGTCGGTATGGGAACCTTTCAACCTCCTCTTTTTAAAAGACTTATTTTTTTATGTCTTTTAATTCACATAATATTATTTTGGGATATGTTATTCTATATCCTTATTGATGTAAATTTTATGTTCAAGTGATGAGATACCCTTTTTATCTCTCATCAACTCTTTTTCTGAATTTTGAAGTGACGCCGTTAGGATATCTAATTATTGCAAGGGAACTTCTTAACCTAATTTTGATTATTTGGGATAAACTTGTACACCTTGAATATGTCGTTCTATGATTATGTGTGAATGTCCTCTGATTGTTTTACACTTAATACCCACTTATATTTCATGTATTCGTTTGTCACACATAGTTATGCAACTGATTTATCCTTAATCCAAGGATAGTGTCTTTGTATGGGACTTCGTCTCAATCTCCTTTCATTGAGGCATATTTTGTTTTATACACAACTTTATTTTATACGGTGTATAAACCCCTTTGACCTTTACGTTTATCCAAAAGGAATATTTTTATACGAAGCGTTTTACTAAACGACAAAAGGGAATGTTTATTGTCATACGTATGCGGCGACAACGACTTCTCCGCCACCGTGACCATTATTTGAGTTTCGGCTTCCTCTACAAGCCATACCTTATTTTTAAAAGAAAAATAAATACGATGTTTTAATTTTCTTTTATTTTGGTATTGAAAATGGTTTTCATAATGTATTTATATCAATGTGTTGTATTGATATCTTGTTATTGAAAGGTGGAAATGTTATGTTTCCTTTACGCATGTTTTATGTGATAAGATTATGTTATGGTTCTTGGGAATTGTTATGAAGACAGGTGGTTCTGTGATAAACTAAGGGAAGGTGAGCCCGATATATCTCTCCAATGCATTGGGTAACGTGAAGGAGTGAAACGTTAAGGTTTCTCTGAAGAGATTTAGGGAATATACTGTGATGGGTATTCCCAACGTAACCAAGAGGGTTACTCCCTACGTAAGAATGTTATGAATGCCTCAAGTTACCTTTATGTCTTATGATTTCTATGATTTATTCATGGTTTGATGAGGTATGTTAAAGTGCCTATATTTTATGGGTAAAGTATTATTTCATTCTTATGTATATATGAACTCATGTTTCCTTTCCATATTTTTATAACCCTTACTAAGCTTTTTATGCTCATCCCAAGTTTTTGAAATGTTTTTCACAGGCCAAGGGAAAGGTACATGATGTGATCATAGTGTCAAGGATATGTCAAGAAAGAATCTATGTTTTATTTTAAATATGTTTCCGTTGATGTGAAGAATGAATATTGTCTTTTATGTAACTACTTTGTTTAAATGTGGAATGTAATTCAAGTTTCATGATCTAATTCTCTAAAACTCTAAACCTAAAAAGATCCTCATTGTGTAATCTTGTAATAACTCAATATTAAGTAAGGTTTAATGCTGGGGCCTTATATTAATTATTATGTTTTGTATTTATTTCTTATAAATATTTTTAATAGAATGAAATGTTGTTTTTATTTTTGGTAACATTTTAGAATGGAGGTGTTGAACTCAAGGTGTTTGAAATGGGTATCATATTGGATTTGATATGGTGTTTGAATTGTGTGTTGGGTTTATTCTTTTGGACATTTTGTGGTGTTTTATTTTACAAAAAATAATGGAAATTGTGGTCTTGGTCATGTTTTGATGTTAAAGGGTCCAAACACTGCTAAAGGGTAGTTTAAAAATGTTTTTAATGGTGGTATAAAATTGTGAATATGGGTTGAGTCAAAATGTGGAATGTTTGGTTTTTGATGTCCTTTGGTACAATGATAAATGAAGAATGATTAATGATATTGTAATTAGATAAATAACATGTTAATGATGGAAATAATTAATAAAAAAATGGTTGGAGGATTGTAAAACATGATATTATATGTCGCAGTTTGATTCATGGATTTATACACAATATTTTATGACTCTTTATTAATGGTTTGGGATGTTGTACTGAAGATCCACTCAATAAATTTTGGAAGTTCATACTGATTCTCCAGGAACATTGGTGCACCATATTTTTTTAGGGAAATGACAAAAACTCTTGAAACTAAGGGTATGTATTGGACATTCCATATCTTGGTAGGGATAGTTGAACATGGTGTTTGGAGACCTTGTTTGATTCACAGATTTATGCTTCATGATTTCCAAATTTTGACCTAGTGTATGGGATAGCCAGACAAGATGTACATGATCTAGATTAGATTCTTAGACTAAGCCTCCTTGATTTCCAACTGGGGCCCCCTGTGGCATATTGAATGGGTACCCATACTGATGCATAATGGTATACTAGATTTATATACTAGATAAATTAATGATTTTGTGGAAAAATGGGGGATTCCCATGGTGATTATATAACGAAACATAAAGATGTAAATTGATAATTAATAAATATTTAAATATAAAATATATTCAATTTGCTACTAATTTATTTTCTATTCACCTTTGATTAAATGCACACATTGTTGTGTATACTTAATATTTATTATGACACCATTAGAGGTGGCATACTATGTTGTATTCACTCCTTTCATGGGCTTCCATGTAACAATGAATTAGTAGAAATAATGGATTTTTTTTTAAATTTATAACTTGGTTTAAATAAAACTGACAATATAGTTCTAACTGAATCATTTTTGAAATCATTTATTATTTTGACCAATGATAAAAAAAATTCATTCTATTATTTTGGCATCATTTTTCTTTAAAACTGATGTGAATACAAATTTACTATTGTTTTTTTATCACTTTTACTATAAAATATTATAAAAAGGTTCTGAGGAAATGGGTTTTTAGAACTTTTTATTAAAAAATGATGTAAAAAATTATAAAAGTTACTCTTTATGGAGCCTTTTTTCTAGGAACCTAAAGAAATAACTATTCAAAAAATTATTTTCAATGACGTTATATAATAAAACAGAGGCATAAAATAAAATTTCATATGGTTTTAAATTTTTTTATAATAAAATGGATGGTATGATACATTTTAAAAAAATAACACACTAAATTCCAAAACCCTCATTTCATGTTTTTGACTCCATATTTTTCTCTCTACCTATGAAGGCACTGATGAATATCTGATAGTATTCAGTATCTATTTTTATTTTCTAATATTATTTTCACATTCACAGATCGTCAATCATTTATCCCTATACTTTTACCATGATCCATAGTAATATATCTTCCCAGATAACCATATTATGATAGGGAGACACCATGGTTTGAGGATTTGTTGATACTTTTTCCTGTTTTTTTTAACTCATTTTATACATTGTTATAGTGTTCAAATTTCCAATGAAATAAAGGTAGTAAATCAATATTTAGAATTAATTTTTAATTTTCTAACTCATAATTATTTATGTTTATTTTAAATTTTGAATATAAAGTCTTTATGTGTTAGATATAAATTTTATTAATTCCTTAATATGTTATTATGGATTTGATTATTTATTATAATTTTTTAATGAATATTATTTTAATTATTAAATTAATTTTATAATGGAATAATCTAAATAAATTTCCCAATAATTTAATTTTTCTTTCAAAATATAGACCCATACCGTATTTATTAATTAAATACCTATACCAATAATTTAGAAACCCTAAAATGACCTTTACCACAATCAATCTTCTATAAATCACAAGTTTTTGAATTTGATTAAATTTTTGTAAATGTGTTATAGAAATATGACAACTAAAAACCAAATCTAACATTATATCAAAATCCAATCAGTGTAATGAATAATACCCATCATAATCTTAAAAAAAATGGGGAACCTACACTTCAATCGTCATTATGTTATAAAAACTGTCAGGACTGTTTTTTATGATTGTAAAAAATCATTCATAACATTTTTATTGAATTATCCTAAATATATTTTAATATATTTTGAGTTGGTATGGGATTTGAAATAAGAATAAGGATTAAAAATATCGATGGTATCCATAATAATTACCAAAACACATATAAAAAAACTTTCATAACTTAATGCACAATTTTATTTCTTACAGAAAAAATGAACAAAATGGTCCGAATAGTTCACACACTAACCAACAAATCCAAGAATATAAACATAATGAATTTTTTTTATCATTATTTTTTCTTGGATAACTTTATAAGAATAAAGATGTCTAACTTGAAGGTACTAGGAAGAACAAAATAAAGGTTTCCTGATATTCACTTTAAAAAATCCATCTAACCTTGAAAATATTATCCTTATTACTTTAGTAGGATTATGAATCATAGTTTATAATTAAATATTTGAATAAAATACATAAATAGAGTAACTAATTATTGATTTTATTCCTAATAATTGTTGATATTATCCACCTGATCACCAATAATTTTTATTATATCATTTTATGTTTAGGATATATCAGGTTATATATATATATATTTAAATATTTATATGTTTTAATATATTCAACTTTTATATTGTGATATTTTTTATTTAATGGATCATAATATGGAAAATTTAATAAGAACCGCTAAAGAATTAGAAAAAAGAGTTAATGATATCTTGGAATTTTATAATGAAAATCTCCAGAACATAGATTCAATTTTTCTGTCAATGTGTAAAGTGTTTGAATATGATAATGATAAATTCCAATTAAATCAAGGATAGTCTCATGTGATATGGTTTTACCCATAATTTTACACATTGGATTTAACATAGTGATATAAGTTAAAATTCAACCTATGATGTCGATAAAAACATTCAAAATGAGATTTCAGATCACATTGAAGAATTAATTCACAATTTTAGAGTCAAAATACAAAAAATAGAAAATACTGAATAAATATTTATAGATTCTAATAATCAATTATTCTTAGGTTACAGTAAATATAATAAGTTATGAACTTTTCTGAGATTAGTTAACTTGAAAGAAATAAATGGGTGGGGTGAATGAAGATTCTCTGTAATTATTGAAAATTTTAATGTACTAATTCATGAAGGAAATGGGTTTCCATATTCCAATTAGGAGGTGAAGAAAATATTAATACCAATGGGATTGGGGTACAAAAAGATACATTATTTCCAAATTTATTCTGTTTTTTATATCATGGAAATTTTGTATTGATGTATAGTTAATCAATTTTGGACATCATGTTATAATGTAAATGAAAAATTTAACTCTGATTAATTATAAGGTACTAAAATATTACCTCTTAATAAGTAAATTTGGCACAATCAAATATTTACTTCCAATGATTCAACTCCGATTCATTCCCTGGCTCCAGAATCAAGCCTCTCTATAATACAGTATATCACCTTCTAGTAATTCCTCATTTGAAGCTTCTATTTTCAAATTAAATTGACACAATAAGGTTAATATGGTATAACAAAGAGTCCATATCTAATGGTAACTTTTGTCACCATTATGATTCAACATAATGGAATAAAATTGATAAGAAATTAATTTATTTTGGAAGAAATGTTTTAAATCTAAGAAGGGGAATTTGCACAAATGGACTGAATCCAAATCAGATCCAATGTACCCATAATAATTCATCACCTATTCATTGTATGTTTTAAACATTTCACCATAGAGATATATGAAGAAAAAATAATTTATAATGATATTTATGATTTCTAGACCAAAATAGAGGAAATGATAGTTATGTGTATCTTTTACCTCTGATTTATGATTGGAAACTTTTTTATGAGACAATTTTTATCATTTTCATGCATAGAGGAATGACTATTTTATTTTGGGTGCTATTAAAGTTTTCATAATTAAAAAATTTCATTAATATGGAATTTTTTTGTTACAATGTTAATGGATATAAATTATGTCCAATTTGTGATTAAGAGAGTTCATATTATCAATTGAAGAAAGGAATAATGATAGTGTACACGTGACGTCAAATTTTTTTTTTTGTGAATTGACCATCGATATCATAAATTAAAAAACTAATTTAATGGTTTAATAGAATATAATATTCCCCACAAACATTTTTCCTTGAATAATTTTATTATTGGGTGAAAAATATTGATATCGCATTTGGAAATAAATGATGTTTTGGTCCTTACAAAAATACCTTAATGAACAATTCTATCATTTTCGACAAACAGATTCAATATTTTTATAGATAAAACATATCATTGATATTATTATTATAGGGAAAAACATACTTGATAGTTTGATTGGGGGTTTTTTTGGACATAAAAGGAAATAAAAAATGATGTATTGAATGCTAGATTGGATTTGATATCAATGGGAATATGTTCGGAGCTGAATCCCAATATGAATGGAAACAATACATATTTACCTATATCTTGTCAAATGTTAAGAAATAATGAGAAGATGAATTTTTGTCTGTGTTTTCATGGTATTAAATTACTTAGTTTGTAATCTTTAAATGTGAATAATTTGGTGTCATTGTAGGATTTTATATTACTTGTAATAAAATCTCAGGACCATCATTTAATGATGAAAAAACTACTTCCAGTCGCACTCTTTGGTATATTTTTTACACCAGAAAGAAATATTATCAACCAAATATGTAATTTTTTCAAATCCATTTGTAGAAATGCTATTGTTCCAAATTTGTTAGTTTTATTAGATAATGAAGCTGTTCTTATTCATTTTCAACTATAAATGTATTTCTAACCAAAATTTTTCAATATAATGGTCTATCTAGTGATTTATCTTATTTATGAGATAAAAATATATGGGCCTCATAATTTACATTGTATGTATCCTTATGAAATATATATGAAAAATTTGAAGGAATCTATTAAAAATCATCATTGACCAGATGTCTATATTTGACCAAAATATTTATCAATAGTGGTATTTGAGTTTTGTATTGATTATTTGTATGAGATGGAGAATTTTGGTCTCCCTATATCATGATATATGATAGATGACAGTGAATTAATTGGGATTATAGGATTAAAGGTAAAGTTCATTTCATGTGATGATGCGATGGTGGCACATTTATACATTTTGAACAACACTAATGAGGTTAAACCATATGCATCATCATCTATTTCTAAATTAATGGTATGATATCTGAAATGAATTGAAAATTCGTCGAAGATTGAGGAAAAAAATACTTTGGTTTTATGGTTTAAATAAAGAGTCATCACATATATTTCTACATTAGAAACCCTAAATTTTTTGGAAGGGGGACAGTCTCTTAATGTAATCACATTGTCTTGTTTTGATATTTATGTATACAAATTTTACACAAAAAATAAGGATGACAAGAGTGTCAGTCCAAATAGTGGGATAATGGTCATTAATGAAGTAGATCATTTTCCGAGTAAAAAAGATAAAAAACCAATTTAAGTATCAATGAAAAATTTTGGAGTTCTTGAGAATATATGGGATATTTATTAAACAACATTTTGAGTCATAATGTTTAAGTGTAAATGGGATGATAGTAATAACTGTTTGGAACATGTTGAATATGGGTTTACAGTAGTTGATTTGAAATGATTTATTATCAATGAGAAACCATTTATCATGGAGACACATGGAATGAAAATATTTTATGTTATTAATCCATCAAATGATCAGTGGTGTGTCATTTTAGAAGGGAAAATAATTCATTTTTGTGATGAGGATGTTGACAGTGTTATGGATATATATGAATCTTATTAATCTATCACATGAATTATGGATTAAAATGATGACAATTGTATAGACATGGTCCATTTTATATGAAATGATCACAGTGAAGGGATATTTGAAAAAATTAATTAATTCTCTTAGTTATTCTAGGTAATATTAAGATATCATTTAATTTTTAAAATTTATCTTTGTAAAAATTATTTTATATTTATTTTTGTATGTACAATTATATTTATTGGGCTAATTATTTGTTTTTGTGTTAAATAATATATTCAAAATTTATGGATACATATTTTTTAATCTAAAAACCTCACATATATCCTTGTGTTTTGGTTAAATATACAGACATATATTTTTTCAAAAAAATTATTATATTTAAATTTATAAATTCATCAATCATTTTAGAATTAATTTTTATATATAATTTTATATATTTCATATTTTATGATTAATAATCATGAAAAAATTATAATTTTTTATAAAATACATATTTGTGACACTATTTTTTTACAAATGTAAATGTTATCTGAATTTTATAAAATGTTCTGTTTTATAATTATATGTAGGTACATAGAATATCATTAATTTTTCTTATTTTAATGTTATACATTGATAATATTGAACATTTGGAAAGGTATATGTTTTTTATTACTATTAAATATTATTTAATATATTTATTTCCATAAATAATATATATAATTTAGAGAAAATAATTTCAGGACAAGTAATGTGCCATTTACAGAGGTGTATTGTCCTTATTCTATTGGGAAATTCATTTTAGATTTAGTAAATATCACATTACACATTTTCTAAAACCACCACTTGGTGATGATGAAAAGAGATTACATAATATTTTTTATGAAAATAATAACACAACTTGTCCAAATACAATGTAGTTTACATGTTGTATTGCAATATAAATTCATTATAGTAATAGAATTTTATATCTTGATTGGATTTACATTTCAAATATTTCCAATGGGAAGCTATGGGATTGTGAAATGATAAAATTTATCAATTAATTTATTTTTTCTCATTTTTTAATTTATATATATTTTTCATGACTAATATTTAATTTATTTAATTACAAATGACATAAATTTTTGAAAAAAAGAAATAAATTAGGAATATATTCCTATCACTGTAGGTAGTCAGAGGGAGAGTTTTTAAAACAAAATTGAAAAAAATTATGTTTTTTGGTAGGTTACATAATAAAAATAGATTTATCAAGTATGATTTTTTATTTGTATATATATGGAATAAATTTTTCATTATCCAAAAAGATGAAGCACTTATGTAGGGTAATTATTTTATATCATTAGATTTATTATAATTTATAGTATTACTTATAAGTTTATTTTCATATAGCATGCTTCCATGATTCGTCACTAAGATATCCACTTTAAGAATGTATACCCACAAACTCTATCATGTGGATGATATCATTTATTAAAGAATTTTTTTAGAAAAGTATGATGCATTGAGGGATCATTCTAGTACTTGACTAGAAGATGTCTAGTTTGGTCATCCATCTCCTCCCATATTACATGAAATATGGAAAAAAGTGTGAGAAGAAATAAAAATAAACAACATCTTAGAAAGAAATATATTAAATTAAAATAGTTTATTGGGAGAATATAATTTTTATTTCCCATGAATTTTATAATTTTTTAAATTAAAAAAAATATTTTATAATTTAATATATTCATTTTAGGATGAAAATCAGTTGAATGTGATCTAGGGAAATTTTATCCCTTATAGTAGGATGAACATCCGAGCCTCCACTTTATAAAAGAAAGAACACCCCAACTGCCTAGGAGGATATGAGGTAGGTGTTAGTATGAGGAATATTTTTGGTAATTATAGTAAGAAAGGAAGAGACACAAAAAAATATTCCCTAAAATATATGCTGAAAGACCCGAAAAGGTTTATGGGAGATCAAATTCAATTTTTTGTATAGGATATTTTTGGACAATAGATGAGATAGTCATAGTTTGTGCAGCCTATAGAGCTTGTCTAGTAGACTGATCCCTCTTTGCTATCCCAACCTACCTTGCCTTCCCAACTGGACCGACCATCCCAACCTACCTAGCCTTCCATGTTTTATGTGAGAAATACCCATATACTTATTATAGCATCTAGAGTTTTTTATATTTTTGGGGATTTTGTACATTATCATCTTTTGAAGTTGGGTCAGGTAAAAATATCAATAAATGATATTTTAATGAAAATATTATACTATCATTTCCTATCATGGTGGTTGCTAGAGTTGGAGATTGTACGGGTCATTTTTAACTTTGTCCATTTGGGCTTCTGCATTATCTAACATATAAGGTATGTCTTGTTTTTGAAAACATTATTTAAATTTTATTGAAAAAATTTTATAATTTTTTGACATTTATTATATATATGACAATTTGAAATAAAATAATTGGTACAAAAGAGAAAAATGATAGTTTAGGAATCAACAAAATTAGATACTTATGATATTTCTAATGGACTATAAAGATTAACTGAAGTTTATTCTTCATTGGATAGTATTTATGATTTTCGGATGACATATTACATATTCGTAAATGCCCATCCACTAAGGATATTCAAAACATATTTCAAAAATATTTTTATTTTTGATGATTCCAATATTCCTTTGTTGCAGTTTTTCTCCATGTAAGTAAATTTATGTTTTAGTTTCTCATTTCATTTTTTAAATAAATATGACTTCAAGTGACTTAATATATTACTTATTTAATAAGGTATCTATACAATTTTGTGGTTAACAATTATACTACTTGGTTTTATGGTCTTATTGATCCGAAATTCATTTCAACGACTATAATATATGTTACTACTACAACTAGATTGTCATATATATGTGGGAGATTATCAAAGATAAATATTGGGTGCTGGTTTTTTCCATTCATTGACGGGTAAGAAAACTAAAA
This sequence comes from Viscum album, assembly GCA_963277665.1. Lineage (NCBI taxonomy): Eukaryota > Viridiplantae > Streptophyta > Magnoliopsida > Santalales > Viscaceae > Viscum > Viscum album. Next base: position 1,498,498,327 of record OY728156.1, on the reverse strand, counting down.
TAATTATGATCTTATATTCATTATAATGTCATTAATTTTAAAATTTTCTATTGTAGAAGTCCTCATATTTTAGGCATATTCTACACAAATAAAAAAATATTATATTGGTTTTACTTTTATTAGGTCCTATTTATATAAAAATTAGAAAATTATTATAAAAGATAGTTTTATTCATTTATAGAGATTAATTATGATTAATTATTATTTTTTATAGAATTTATATGTTGATATATATATATATAAATTACTCTCATCAATTTTTTTTAACAAAGAGTAGTTTTAAATAAAGAAGCCAAATCCAATCGTATTTGTTGATGTGATGGTAATTTTTTTATATTAGATATTTTTTTTGTTATATATATATATATATTTGTTTTTATTTTCAATTTCATGTTTTATTACCCTAGTTTCATGGTAAAATATTTAGTGTGGAATGTGGTTAATATGTATTAGATTTTTTATGAGACAATCTCATCATGTGAAATGAATGAATTTGATAAGGTCACTTATATTAATTATTTTGAGTTTTATATGAAAATATTCTATTTTTTACTTATAACATTCATTGTAATTGTATATTTTAAATGATATCGAGTTTTATATGAATGAAGAACATACCCATAATCACGGTTATATTTCGAAATATTTTTATTGTATGAATGGGATTTAAATTATCAGGTATATCACATTTATGTAAATTTAATAACTGAGTATTTAGAAAATAATTTCCTTCTTTGTGCAGGTATATATATGTTTATTTACCTGGTTATATACTATATAAAGGGTTATTGATTTATAAAAAAAAATTTCCTCACTATAAAAAAATTTAAAATTTGATGTATATATAATATAGTTAGTTCATAGAAAATGGTAAATAAAACTATTGTATTTTTTAATGTCCGTATATTCGGTCTGTTCATAATGGTTTAAAATGTTTTTGGTATGTCTGATTTACACATTGTGGTTTTATTAAAAAAATGGTAATAAATTCTATTTGTAGAAGTTACACAATCAAAAACTACGTTTTCAACATTGATAACTCATTGTTTTGACGTTTAAATAAGTAATTTTCCTATGTCATAATATCCAACATATATTGTTTTATCCTCAACGTATATTAGCCAATATATTCTTCGACACTATATATAAAAATTATGTTTTGACTTCCTAATTCCATTCATCCACCTAATGAATCATTATATTGATTAAAAACATGTTGGGTTTTATGTAACACCTGGTGTCGAAAACTTAAACATGGTGGTTTTGGTCAGCATCATTATCCATCCAATTTTATCATCAATTTCAAATATCAATTTAACAACAAAAACTCATAGTATTTTACTATCATTTTAATCAACAGTTTCTAACAGTTTTGTTTTACATTTTGGTTGAAAATTTAATTAGAAAAAACTGATATAATATTGGAGACCATATATATAAGACAAAATAAAAATTAATTAATATATTATTTTACTTATTTAAAACATCCATAAATGAGTTTGGTTTTATGTACCCTGTTTTGGCCGGTCTAAAACATTTTTAAGAGAAAAGGGTGTGAAAAATATATAATTTTGAGTTGTGAAAAATTACTATCATTGTTTATTTATCTATTCAAATGATTCATATTAGCATTGAATTATAATTTTAATATCTAGATGTTTAATGAGAATCTAGACATTTTTTTGTAGGTAAAGTAATTATAGTTGATGGTGTGAGTGGGGAAAACATGAGGATGATTCATGCTGGAAATTTTATATACTACTGTACAATTGTTTGTGTATTAGTTATTTAATTTCTTATTTATATTCTATGTAAATTATGTTTACATGTTTTATGATAATGGGAAATTTATGTTTATAATTTGTATTTAAAAAAACATCAAATATCAATATTCGGTTTATTGTAAACAGAAATTCAATCAAAGATGAAAGAGTATTTCATCATTGGTTTTTACAAAAATAGATGCCTAAAATTGAAATATAATGTTTTCAGTGTTGTTTTCTCTTGAAATAAATGTTGAAACCCTACCAAAGATTTTCCTTCAGCATCAGTTTACAAAAAATCGATGTTGAAGATCGAGTTTTAGTGTCAATTATTAGATAAAATGGTGATGAAATATTTATGAAAGTCAAATTTCAGTGTTTGTTTTCAAAGAAACTAACACTGAAAATCTACCAAATAAGACTTTGGGCATAAGTTTTTATAGGAAAAGATTATTAAAATATAGTGGGTGGTTTTTTGGTGTCCTTTTTTACAAAAACAGATACCAAAATCCATTTTCAGCATTGGTTTTTTAAGTGACAATGAGAAAGTCATTAACTATATTTTTAATTGATTTTTAGATGCTGATTTTATGAAAACCAATGTTTAATCTACTATTTATAATTTCTATGTTATATAAGTCATTTATAAATTGAATTAAAATTGTATATAAACCGATGTAGAAATATCTTTTTTCCACTAGTGTGGGTTCCCAAGAAGATGCTACTCATTCTTAGTAAGGTTGTAAGCTAGGGACCGAGTGGTGGGTTATAGCATGGTATTTCAGGACAAAGTAGAGACCCGAGTTTTTGTTCATGATCTTTTGTGGTTTTAGAGTTAGTGGTATTATTTGTATGACTTCCTGACATGTAGTGTATTCATCATATTAATATATCATTTGTCACTTGGTATCTTGTCAGCTTCTTCCAAATGCTTTCCATTTATTATTCATATAGGTTATTGCATTTGCTGGTAATATTTTTTTTGTTTTTTTACTCTGATAAGTGGATATAGTCACCCCATGATTGTATTCAAACCCAAACTGATAATCGACATTCTTTGGAACAGGGGGAGGATCTCAAGAGGTCATGTGGGGTCCTATCTCAGGGCGTTGGTTTAGTGGATACCAGGCTCAGACATTACACAAATTGAGTTGGCCCATTATTTCATGATAATTTTAAATGTTTATTACATCTGTTATTTAATAACTAATGTGAAAAGAACTTTTATCACATCATTTATCTAAAAAAAGATCTATTAAATTCCATTATTAACATTGTTTATAATATAATAAACTTTGAGAAGAAACACCACATGTTTTTCTAATTGGTTATTAAAAAACTGACCTGATAAATGTGTCTTTTTAAGTGTAATTAGTACTAGAGTCAGTTTTGAGTATATGATGAGATCTTTACACTAAACAATATTAAAATAAAACCTCACACAATGAGTTATATCGGGGACACCATGTGTCAGATTAACATATGGTCACTTCATAGATGAATTATGTATTTATTTTCTAAAATATCGTGAAAATATGAGCGTGTTTTCTTTTTTCATTGATTAACACATGTTTAAACTAAAATGGTAACATTTAAATTAAAAACATGCGGTTGGACACATACTGAGCACACCACGAGTCATATTAATGTCTGGCCAACTCCTATATTTGAAAAATTAATTATGGAACATTTCTCACAAATATCAGGATTATATGATCATGTTACCTGTTTTTTAGGGAGTGACACATGTTTTTAACTAATGTGTCATTTTTAAACTGAAAAAATGTTATTTGAGTCGTTCATGACAAACCATGTGTCAGATTGACATGTGGTTTAATACTAAATATCACAAACAGTGTATGGAATATTTTAATAATGTATGAATACCATCCAAGTGTGTTGTTTCCGACTCTTTCGCTGGGGCGCGCGCCCGTCCGTCCATGGGGGAGGACGCGCAGCGCTTCTGTTGCCCCGCATTCACGCTTTCCAAAGGCGGGCGGCATTCGCTCCTTATTCAGGGACGCCTGCTCCTTGATCGAAACGGGATGATGGGATGTCGGTTCTTCCTCCTATGGATTCCTCCTCAGAACTCGTCACCTAGTCCAGGTCTCCCTTATAGATTTAATACGTAGTTCGTGAAACTCTTCCCAGTGCCATGTTTCCATGGATGCCGGTTAATTACACTGCTTCTGTCGGGAAATTCAAAAGGGTCCAGTCAGGGCAGCAACCTTCAGTCAGGGGAGTAGTCACGTTGAGGCATCAGTAGCGTGTCTGGATGCTGGGGTACCTGGCATGTGTGTCTGTTATCCTTGACCACAAGGCTTCTCGAGGGAGTGGAAGCCCGAGGCATCCCACATCGAGCGCGGGGAATTATATGTCATAGACACATATCTGAGGTTTTCCTCAGCTTCCCGTGCTCAACACAGGGTATGCCGCAAGTTTAATGTCCAACGAAGACAGATCAACCCAACCAGAGCATTAGCTAGGATAGATCGGATTGAGGGATCCTCCTTGAAGGGATATCGATACCGGGGCCAGCCCATGGACGACTGTGAAGAAGAGCGTACCGACATGGTCTCACCAGGATAAGACGGTCCGAGTGAGAATCGGAACGGGTGGTGGGTTGATGAATGGAGTGGAAGGAGAGTGAAATGGGACCATCGCAGGGGCGACAATGAAGTTGGGCTTGAGCCTTGACGAGGCTTCCTACGTATCCCCGTGGCAGGGAATCAAAGTCCGCGTAGTTCAGGATGACGTCGATAAACTGACGTGAAGGTGGAACTTGGCCCGATGAGCATCGTCAGAGTACCGACGTGAAAGTAGACCCGTGGGTCCACTAGTGGTGGGCGTGAACCTTGGGAAGGTTTCCTACGTACCATGCCTTGACATGGATCAAAGTCCTCGTAGTTCAGATGGGGCTTTGTCGGTGAACCGACGTGAAAGTGGACCTTGGTCCGATGGGTGGTGGGCTTGAACCTTGGGAAGGCTTCCTACATACCATGCCTTGACATGGATCAAAGACCTTGTAGTTCGGGTTAGTCACAACGGCTTGCCGTCAAACTAGAATTGGGTGTACAGTTTAATGTCATGCGGGTCAAAAGGAGGCATGCAGTTTAACATCATGCTGGACGAGGGCGAAACTCGACGTGAATGAATGACCGAGCAATGTGTCTTAAACCTCATGGAGGCTTCCTACGTACCATGCCTTGACATGGATCAAAGACCTCGTATTTCAGGTGGGAAAGGGTCGCAACAGCTTACCATTGGACCAGAATGCAGTTTAACGTCATGCTGGACCGGGGTGAGACCCGACGTGAAATGACGGGTGGGCTTGAACCTCATAGAGGCTTCCTACGTACCATGTCTTGACATGGATCAAAGACCTCGTAGTTCAAATAGGATGGGTCGCAATGGCTTACCACTGGACCAGAATGGGACCCGACGTGAATGGATGATGGGTGGGCTTGAACCTCGTGGAGGCTTCCTACGTACCATGCCTTGACATGGATCAAAGACCTCGTAGTTCAAAGGATGGGTTTGTCGGTGAACCGACGTGAAAGTAGACCCGGGGGTCCACTATTGGTGGGCTTGAACCTCGTGAAGGCTTCCTACGTACCATGCCTTGACATGGATCAAAGACCTCGTAGTTCAAGAGATGGGTGGGTCGCAATGGCTTACCACTGGACCGGAGTACAGTTTAACGTCGTGCTGGACGGGGGTGAAACCCGACGTGAAAGACAGGTGGGCTTGAACCTCATAGAGGCTTCCTACGTACCATGCCTTGACATGGATCAAAGACCTCGTAGTTCAAGGGAATATTCGTGGTCAGGGTCGGTGCTCACTCTAAGCCCACGTGAGTCATGCTCGGTGTGAGAAACAAGAGGTTGCAAGGACCTGACGATCACGTCGCGAAGGGTGCGTCCGTGAGAAGCGGAGAGGGGCTTACGCGTTGATCGGCCCATGGTGTTGGGACTTACTCTAGGATCGAGGCCCATGGCGCGACAGAGCGCGGGAAAGATGGACCTTGGTCCAACGATGGGAGGTGCCTCGTTCCCTATCACGCCCTCCACTGACCTTGGTAGTGGGGAAGTACGGAGATGCAGAGGTGAAGCCATCCGTTGAGGGGGCTAGGGTCTCCCTTCTCTTACGAACATACACCACTCCGACAAGTAGGATCTCATTCCATGTGAGGAAGAGTTCCATTCCCGTGGAGACGAGTGGTGTAAAAAATGTGCGAGCTGGGGGGACCCTTCGCGAGGGGCACGAGGTCAGATCATAGTTTAACGTCATGTGTTGAGGATGTGGTGCTTAGCAGTTTAACGTCCTGCAGCTCGGACGAGGTGGGTTCACTCCACACCCCTAGGACTTACATAACCGGTACCCTCTAGTCCTTGGGGAAGGGAAGGTACTGGTAAGGCCATGGTTAAGGGGGGTCGTGGAATGAACCATCGAGGGGTCCACGTTAGCGTGGCTATGTGAAGAAGAAATAGCCGTTAGCATGCCTATGCGAAGAAGCATTAGGTGAAGAAACGCTACGGGTGGTATTGTCCATGGGACTTTGAAATCACATCGTGCAAACCTGGAGGGTCGCACGGGAAGAGGAATCGCTAAGCAGAGGAGTGTGCTTTGCGAAGTGGAGTGCCTTGGCCTTAGCATGGGGCATAGGTGTGAGTGGAAGGTGCTTCGCGAAGTGGAACAGTGTTCGCGGAGCACTACCTCGTGAAGAAGGGGTGCCTCGTGAAGCAGGTTCCTGCGAAGCAGTGTGCTTCGCGATGCATAGTGATCCTGCCTTGGCATAGGGATCACTAGCAAGGGTTGGGTGTTTCGCGAAGCATAAATGCTCCGCGGCTGCCCGGGTTCCCTTGGGAATCCCCTTCCTTCGCGAATGCCCTTGAGCTTCGCGAAGGGCATCCCTCTCGGAAGAGGGGCTCAAAACGAGACAAAGCAGAGGCGTCTCGCGAAGTAGAAATACCTCGCGGAGCTCATGATTCCCGGGGAAAAGAGTGCTTCGTGATTTGGGAGAGGAGAAGCTGAAAGGTCGGATTGTCCGTCCCCGGGACTCAGGGGGAGTCCAGTATTTATAAAGAAGGGGCGTCGCGAAGCAGGGTCCTGCGAAGCAGTGTGCTTCGCGATGCATAGTGATCCTTCCTTGGCATAGGGATCACTAGCATGGGTTGGGTGTTTCGCGAAGCATAAACGCTCCGCGGCTGCCCGGGTTCCCTTGGGAATCCCCTTCCTTCGCGAAAGCCCTTGAGCTTCGCGAAGGGCATCCCTCTCGGAAGAGGGGCTCAAAACGAGACAAAGCAGAGGCGTCTCGCGAAGTAGAAATACCTCGCGGAGCTCATGATTCCCGGGGAAAAGAGTGCTTCGCGATTCGGGAGAGGAGAAGACGAAAGGTCGGATTGTCCGTCTCCGGGACTTAGGGGGAGTCCAGTATTTATAGAGAAGGGGCGCCGCGAATCAGGGCTCGCACGCCGCCTCCGGTGCTTCGCGGCGCGCTCGCGAACGTCAACGTCGTCCGCAGAGCATTACCGCCTCCGGAGCTTCGCGGTGGCTAGCGAACGTCAAATGCGTTCGCGGAGGATTACCGCCTGTGGAGCTTCGCGGAGGCTCACGAACGTCAAATGTGTTCGCGGAGGATTACCGCCTCTGGAGCTTCGCGGGGCCGCAATGGTCGGGGCGCTTCGCGTGGGTGCTTCGTGGCGGTGCTTCGTGGCGGTGCTTCGCGGCGGTGCTTCGTGAGGCAGTGCACCAGCTGTCTTTTTTCCTTTCTTTCTTTCGGGCCGCATTTTTGGCGCCAACAAATGCCCCCCCTCAGACTTGGAGCCGCGGAGGGCGAAGGGTCGATGTCTGAGGGAAAATCTCCAAAATTGTCGATGGTTCGCGATGCAGCATCGCGAAGGGGCCCCGCGATGCTCGCCGGGGCCGCGGATCCGGACGCGCCGTGATGTTTTGCGCGGGTGAGGCGCGCCGCGATGCTCCGGGGTCGCCGCCTATAAATAGGGGGTCCGCCCTCTTTTGTCTTCACGTGCCTTCCTTGTCTTTTTGTGCTCTCGACTTCACGAAGCTCCGCGTACTCCGCGACAGCCCTTCGCGAATCGAGATTCGCGGTGAACCGTGGGTCTCCGACTTTGCGTCCATGCCAAGCGAACCTCTGCTTTTCTGCCTTGGCCAGACTTCGCGGCTTGGTCTCGCGACCGATCTTCATGATCCGGCTTCGAGATTCAGCTTCGCGGTCGAGCTTCGTGATCCAGCCGAGAGAACTCTTTTCTGAGTGTCAAGTTAAAATGGCCCATCAAGAAGCTGTCTTGGGGGTCCTTGCAGATGCTGCTCGTCGAGAGGAGATGGCCAACTGTACAGGCTTAGGGGAGATGATCCGGAGCCACTCAGACCACACTTCGTTGACGGATATTCTCTCAGAGGGTCAGAAAGATTATCCGTAGTGCAAGAAACTGCCGTTTTACGGCTTCAGGCTGAGGGATAACATCTTCATCCCTGAGGCGAGTAGGGATGAACCAGCTTGCTGGTTCTGGAGCACACCGTGCCAGCACCAATGCTTCAGGGCGGCCGATGGTCACGCGTGAGAGGACTTCACACCCGTCACCGCTGACTGTCTCTACAACCATGTGAACGACATCGACGGGAATCCATTGCTGCCGGAGACATCCCCTCCCCTCTACCGTACAATGCTGAAGGCGTCCTTGCAGGATTCAAAGAAGGGATGGTCCGATGAGTGGGACCTGTGCCAGGGCGACAACTTTACTGATGACTGGGCCTGGGCCTACTGGGTAGGCGCCTCATGCGAGTAGTTCGGGGCCGAGTTGAGGAGAGTGGGGTTGTATGAGGCGGCATGGGCCTCCCAATTCCACATTTACCAACCGAAGCAGCTAATACCGAAGTTGCTGAGTAGATGGTCATCTAGGACCCACACTTTTCACCTGCATCACGGGGAGGTGGGCATCAGCCTGTGGGATGTCCACCAGATTTCTGGGGTCCCAATCTTGGGGTCCATGTATGACGAGTTCCTCCTCGTTGCCAGCGCGTGGGGGGATGCGGAGCAAATTCCGCGACTGGCATCGGCGCTGATGGCGCTTGTCCCTGGAGAGGACAAGGAGGCAGTGAGGGACGTCCACTTCAGGAGGTGGTTCAAATGCTTCCTGAATTTCCCAGAGAATCGAGAGTTCCCTCCGAGGCCTCGAACTTGTCTAAGGGCGGCCCAACGGGGCAAATGGCACTCGTATTGGCGGGTCTTGGAGGACAGCCAATGGAAAACTTGGGGTTTCAGTGTCAGCACTGAACAACAGCCGATAGCCAGGATGGCGGAATTCATCGCGGCTCTCATCTGTGGTTGGATCCTACCGGTGAGAGATACAAGCATGGGGGTACGGCCCGACTCATTTATCATGGCGTCGATGTTGGCCATGGGGCAGCGGATCAACTTGGGGATCCCGATTCTCACCAAACTGTATAGAATGCTGCGGCATATTAGCGAGGGCAAGAAGCCGCCAAGGATATGCGGGCCCTTCCACCTCCTGTATGGGTGGATCGCAGCGCATATCAGGGGGATTTACGAATATCCAAACCCCATTTCGCCGCCGGGATCAAACTTTCGCCCCTCCATCCTGAACGTGTCCGGGAGCTTCCCGTTCAAACTGGCCGTTCCGATGGTTCTGAATAGGGTATGGAGGGCGGACGAGTTCAACTTTCATCCCTTCCCATTGCCGACAGGGATGCTTACTGATGACGGACGGGGAACAAAAGAACATCGGGCTTACCTCCTGGCCTTTCGAGGTGGAGTTTTGGTGGCACGAATAGATCTTGAGCCGCTCTGTGAACCGTACACTCCGTATCGGTTTGCGAGGCAGTTTCGGTGCCTCCAGCGGCTGACCCCACAGGTCTACTGGGAGGTGCGTCACGAGGATCACCCGTGTGTGATGAGGCAGCTGTGGCTCATGTTCACACGTGAAGATGGAAAGATGCGGATTGCATTGCCTCCATCCACCGCCGCCTTCGTATTAGTGAAGGAGTACGCCATTAGTTGGGAGGCCGCTTATCCGGGGGAGATGCTGAAGCAACCAACGATCAGGGTTGGTGACGGTGGGCCTCCTCTATCTTGAGGTCGGGGTCGGAGGGCAGCTAGGACCGCTTGCGGTAGCGGGGCTGCCATGGCGGTGAGACCCGCACCGGCCGAGGGTATGGCAGCAGCGGTGGATCCGGTGATTCCGGGAGAGCGGGGTCATCCGGAGGGGCGGCCACCAAGGGGATTCCGTAGGATATCCACTCAGGCTCTGGGGAAGCACCTACGTCACATTGACATGGCAGAGGACGACGTCTTCCCGGAAGCTTGAGACATTTGAGATGTCAACCGGAAATTCCTCAGCCCATCCGAGATATGGGTCCACCTGAATCGCCTCGGGATGGAATTACCGGGTATAGGCCCACTTCGGGCTGGATTCATGGCGTCTCCGGCGGAGGCAGAATAGTACCTAGAAGAGATGGAGGATTACGTCCACTCCAGTGGTGTCCCTTGCCCAATGACAGACCGGGTGAGGGTATTGTTGAATCAGACGGTCCCCCCACAGTTATCGGCTGCCGATCTGAGGGAGCGCTTCCCCTTGCCGGAGGAATCAGAGGACTCCTCTCGGGAGGATGAGGCTGGAGGAGGGAGCCCGCTGGAGGAGGGCGAGGTCGGAGACCGAGGCTCATAATATGACGATTTCGCGGAGGCTCTCGAGGTAGAATTCCGAACTTCTCTCCTTACGATATGTTCTTGGATCCCTATGGACTTCTCACCAATGTTTGAGCCATGCAGGAGGAACTTGTTCGCAGGCCTCGTTCTCGCTCCTTGGAGGGTGATGATGCGGGACCCTCAGAACCCGTGCCTATGGCTGCGTCCAGTTTTGCGTCTGGTGGGACCAGGGCGTCCGAGGTGGCTTCTCTGGAATCTCCAGACCTTCCAACAGTATACGGGGGGCCTCGTCTCGGGGTCCCATCAGTACCGGCTCAAGAGAAGCGCTCGGAGGTCGATCTTCGTAAGTCTCCTCCACCGGTCTCCTCGTTGTCACATATAGGCCATGCCAACTAACGTTTATGTCCCTCTTTGTCGTGCAGTTATTCGACTGGCGTGGGCTGCTGCGGCAAGGCTGATCGGGATGTCTGGTGGCGTCCCTCCTAGGGGCATGCCAGTGATGGTGGCAATAGTCCCTCCATCTCCTCAAGCTGCGACGCACATCATCACTGGCGGGTCCGCCAGCAGGGCCGTACCCGAAATCATTGAGGTGGACTCCGAGGATGAGGATCAACCGGTCGGTCCCAGCCCTGTCGTGCCTGCTTCGGCGCCAGGTGTCGCACTGGATTCGACACCGGATGTTGATCCTGCTTAGGATTTCCTGCGGGCGTATCCCACATATGAGCCTACCAATCGCGCAGTCTAGGACGAAACGGCCTCCGACGAGGAAGACAGCAGCATAGTTCGCCGCCAGTCGTGGAGTCTGATTGCATGCTTTATCAAGGACACTCCCCAAGCACAATGGCTGGCCGAAATGGATAGGCTTCACTCGCGGTTGCGCGAACTGTGCGCTGGGGGAGTGGATGCCCAACGTCCTCATGCACTCATCCAAGATCTTATGGCTGAGAAGATCCGGGAGCATGATCGTGGGCTCAGCGTGGGCTGGTAGTGGAGGAAGGCGACCGACATCAAGAAGCTCCAGGAGGCTGAAGGCGAGGTTCAACGGATGCAGACCCGGGCAGACGAGCTTCCAGCCTCTCTTGATGCACAAACTGAGCTGGTCTCAAGGTTGAAGGCCCAGCTGGCGGAGGCAGAAGAGCATATGAGGCAGACCTCTGGAGAGATGGCTGTCGTTCACGCTGATGTAGAGTGGGCCAAAGCCAGAACTGACGAACTGCGTCCCGCCGCTGCAGAGGAGGAGCGAGAGCTAGTTCAGCGGCAACAAGCCTTGGATGCCGCAAGTCAACGGGTGGCGGAGCTGCAACGCTCTTTTGACGGGGTCAACCCGTCCATGGGGGAAGTCAACCCCCGAGTATTGTAACAAACACCAAACCCTTTTATTGGTACTTTCGTTCTTCCAAATTTCCCCTTTGTTTTGAATTCCGTAGCATGCACGATTTCTACTGTTGAATTGCCTTCTTACATCCCTACAATGTTTGCGGGGGCGTTTGACGACAATTCCTCAAGCCAGTCCAGATTCCCGAAAGACGGGGAAGGCTTGATCGGAGGAGGAACTTCCAGGATAGCCAAATTACCGTTTCTTTGACGTGCTCTTATGCACGAACGGGGCAACACTAGGGGTGTTGAAATCGGTCCAAACAGATGAAAATGGGAAGTGTGAATCACGATACCCAAGATTCAGAACACTGTGGGGATGGCATGACAATAAAGGACAACCGTTAACCTTAGAGGAGAAACGGTACCCTTACTGCGTTAGCCCGAAATGGGGACAACAAATGAACATCGACCGCTGACCATATTCGCAACGCGGGATTTTATCAATTTGTTGTCGATCAATCCTTCGGGACGTTGGCCCGTAACGGTAGGAGAGCCCTTGGGCGTAGTATCCATGCCGTTATTGGGGGTCCCTCCAAACATGACCAGTCTTCCGGAATGTTGGCCTAGGACGGTAGGTGATCCGATGCGGCATGAGACCAGGCCATTAGGGGGTTCCTTTAGACACGAAAGAGGATGAGGGTCCAAATAAGGGGCACGCAAAGCGTGGAATATGGGGTGATGGTCTGTCCGAACAGAATCCAACACTTAGGTAGTTACACCACCGTGGTGGGAGTATGTGCGATAGGCGCATCAGTTTGATCATGGATTATTCCTTCTTTTAGACAGGGCCTCTCTGGAAAGGGGATCCGTCACTTCCCAGTGGGATCTTGGGGCATCCTGAACTTGTTCAGGGCAGAACCGCAGTTTATTGTCATGCGTTGAGGACACATAGGCTTCTGTAGTTTAACGTCATACGATAGGACGTGGAATAAGAGGGAAGGAAGCGTGTGGCGCGGTAGATATGAAACCGACGTGAATGAGGACTTGGAGTCCAAATCACACCACATACCCCCGGAGGACACTCTTCAGGTCGAGGGACCAAGAGTGAGGATTGGGCTGGGCCCGAAGCAAAGTGGCCGTGCATTACTACGTACCCCATGAGGATGGGAATCAAGCCATACATGGTTCTGAAAGCGCATTTTAACGTCATGCAGGACGAGGAGCAGCCTGACCGTGTTGGTACACATCCTGCCAAAACTACTAAGCCCACGTGAGTCGTGCTCGGTGTGGGAAACAAGTAGTAGTGGTGGGAATTTCCCGACACAGAGAGGGGCTAGTTAGGGCAAAGGGACGCTCGGTGAATCCCGACCCAGTGACACTAACACGATCTTGTGGCGAACCTAGATGCGCGAAGAGAAAGAGCCAAGTATGATGGAATTCCACTTGAATGTGGGGAAGTGGAAATGTGTGAATCATGATGCTCGAGATCCAGATCACAATGATGGCGGCGTGACGACGGAGGGTAACTGCTGACCGTATTCGCAACGCAGTACCCTGTCGCGTTATCCTAGAATGGGGACAGAAAAATGAGCATCGACCGCTGACCATATTCGCAACGCGGGATTTTATCGATTTGTTGTCCAATATCCGTGGGGACGTCGGCCCGAAACGATTGAAGGGCCCTTAGGTCCAGCATTCATGGAGAGCCCTTAAGCCAAGTATCCATGTCACCTGGGGGTCCTTCTGGATGTGGAAGAGGATGAGTATCCAAATAGCGAGTTCACGAAGCTTGGTCATGGGACGAAGGGAATGTCCGCATGAAATTCCCACACTTCGGTTTCTTTGTCGAAACACATCTAAATACGACAACGAAATGTATTAGAGAGAGGGAGCAGATTCCTTTCCCTTGGGGAGATCATAGTTTAGGGTCGTAGAATTCGGACCATGAAAAGTTAGACTGGGCCCGCGGAGAAGTGCCTGGGCGCTCCTACGTATCTCATAGGGATGAGAATCAAGCCTCACGTAGTTCTTGATGGACCTTAGACCATAAATGGGTAAAGGGAGCAGGGGATGCATGGCATCAAAACCCGACGTGAAGGAGGACCTAAGCCCTAATTACCACGCGTTCTCTGGGGAAATGTTCGAGTCGAGGGACCGAACACAAAGGTTAGGCTGGGCCCGCGGGGAAGTGCCCGGGTGCTCCTACGTATCTCATAAGGATGAGAATCAAGCCATACGTAGTTCAGGAAGGTGACATGGAAGGATACCAGTGTCAGGGGAAAAGAAGAGTGCGGGCGTGGCCCTTGCACTAAAAGAAGCGGAATTTGATGTATCTTGTTTGTTCTTTAAGGTGAATGGTTTTTTTTTGTGAAGCGACAGGCCTAGAACAGTAGGTCGTGATGTCTCCACAAGAATCAAGCCGTGATGGGCGTTGACAAATGGCATGGCACGTGACCAATACCCAACGTGATTTCCTCTACAACGAGGTCACCACAATGCGGTGCCATTTTTCGTCGTGCGGCCAAGACGATAATGTCATAGTTTAGGGTTGTATGGTAGGACCAAGCATGCATTTTATCGTCATGCAGTGCAGACGTAGCAGAGACGTTTCTAGGCGGGAAATGTGCGTAGTGTTATAAAACACAATTGACAGAGACATGATCCCACATCAAATTGTACGCCATCCAGAGAGGGAAACCTTAGGCCGAGGGGCCTATACAGAGGTGAAACATGGAGAGAGACTGGCTTCCTGAATGGGTTGTACCCAGAGATAGGGCATCTGGGCGGTCCTACGTATCCCATGAGGATGGGAATCAAGTTGAACGTAGTCCTGAATGGATCTTAGTTTATGGTATTAGAGCTCGGACCATGGGAGCCCCAAAGGACACCAGACTGCAGCTTTGTCCCCCTAGCATGCAAAGGTGCACTGAGGGATAGCGCCAAAAGTGTCGAGACTCCACCTGGGCATGATGGGGAGGAAAATGATGTGAATCATGCAACCAAAATTCAAGGACTGAAGGGGCTGGCATGACGACAGAGGATTACTGTTGACCATGTTCGCAACACAGCATACTGTCGCGTTAGCCTGAAATGGGGACTAACAAACGAGCATCGACCGATGACCATATTCGCAACGTGGGATTTTATCGATTTGTTGTCCAAAACTCTCGGGGGTGTTGGACCATATCGGTAGGAGAGCCCTTGGTCATTGTATCCAGGCCGTTCTTGGGGGTCCCTCTGGGTGTGAAAGGTGATGGAAGTCCGAATAGAGGGGAACACGAAGCTTGACAAGTGGAAGGAACTTGATCAAGTTGAATCTGACACTCTTGGTCCCAGACTAGAGTGCTCTTAATACCTGGGTGAACCACTGCAAGGAGTCAAGGGACACAACTTTGAGGGTGATCGAGAGCTGGAAGGTTCCCGGGGGAAGGGGGCACGGTGCCCAAAACCTTGTATCATACCTACACATCCCCCTTCTGGAGAGGGATATACCAAGTGGCCTAGGTGACCGGGAGATCAGGAGATCACTAAGAGGTGGGGCTGGACCCGAATCTTAGACATTCAGGTGGTCCTACGTATCCCATGAGGATGGGAATCAAGATACACGTAGTTCTGAAGGGTGCCTTTTAATGTCATGCAGGACAAAGAATAGGAGGGCCAACTCTCAGAATGAGGTGCGCGTGGTGCAGCTATTGCAAACCTGACGTGAATGAGGACGTAATCCTACACTACGCCACGCGGTCCGGTGGTTGGGGTCCTAATGGTAGGACCCGAGAGAGGTGAACTTGCTGAACTCAAGCTTGACCCAAAGACAAGGGGTCTTGAACGTAGTTCCAGATGAGAGTCTTAGTTTATGGTCTTAGAGCTCGGACCATGGATGGTGACAACTCCTGAGTAAGCACAGATGTCAACCCAATCCCTAAGCCCATGTGAGATAAACTCGGTGTGGGAAACAAGGGGGGTATCCTCATCGCAATACTTGGGGCGTCCATCAAAGGGGATTCGGCGGAGAGTTTCGAAGGACACCTTGGATGCAGCTTGTTCTCCCAACGCGCAGACGTGCACGGAGGGAAAGTACCATGAATTATGAGACTCTACTTGTACATGATGAAGTGATGAAGGGTGTGAATCGTGTACCCGACATTTGGGCTTAATGGGTTGGCGTGGCGATAGAGGAAAACTATTAACCATGATGGAAACACAGCGTCCGTATCGTGTTAGCCTGAGGTGGGAACAACAAACGAGCATCGACCGCTGACCATATTCGCAACGCGGGATTTTATCGATTTGTTGTCCGAAACCTTGGGGGGCATTGGCCCGTATCGGTAGGAGAGCCCTTGGGCATAGTATCCAGGACGTTCTTGGGGGTCCCTCCAGGTGTGAAAGATGATGAAAGCCCTGATGCGGGGATACGCAAAGCCTGGAAAGCGTGTGCGGACGTGTCCGAGTAAAGCTTGGCATTCCAGGTAATAAACCAGATTACTCTTAAGCACATTGGTGAACCGCCAAAAAAGGGATCGACGAAACAACTCAGTAGGGGGGGGGGCATGGCGTGGTCATTACGAGATCGTCGTGAATGAGGACATAATCCCACACCACACCATATGATCCTCTCATGGAGGAAGGATAGGCCAAGGGGCCAGGATGGGATGAGGATTCCCGAGAGATGGGGATGGACCCGAATTTTGGACATTCAAGTGGTCCTACGTATCCCATGAGAATGGGAATCAGGCCACACATAGTTCTCTATATGTAGTTTAACGTCATACTGGACGAGAAGGGGAGAAACATACCCCGAAACAAGGGAGGTGTGCGGTATGGCAAAGAAGCCGACGTGAATGAGGACATAGTCCCACATCACACCATACACCCTGGGTAAGAGGGGACCTGGGCCGTGGCACGGAATGGCCAAGGGGCCTAAGGTCAGGCATCAGTCAGGAAGGCCTGACTGGTTTGCAGTTTAACGTCTTACATGAGGACGAGGGTTGGGGACCCGAGAAGGCCAAGGGGCCCGAGGCTAGGCCTCGTAAAGGGAGGGCGTACGTCATGGTACATGATCCCGACATGAATGAGGGCATAGTACCACATCAAACCGTACACCCTTATGAGGAATCCTGGGCCGTGGCCCCGAGAAAAGGGAAAGTTATCAGTCAGAAAGGCCTGACTGGTCTGCAGTTTAACGTCTTACATAAGGACGAGGGTCGGGGACCCGAGAAGACCAAGGGGCCTGAGGCTGGGCCTCGTAAAGGGAGGGTGTATGACATGGTACATGATCCCGACGTGAATGAGGACATAGTCCCACATCACACCGTACACCCTTATGAGGAATCCTGGGCCGTGGCCCGGATTTCTAGCACCACCTGGGGGAAGTTTTTCACCTCGGGATGGGGCAGAATGAATCACTGTTCTTGATGCCTGGGACATCTCGGGGTGGACCTGAAAATCCAGGACACTATTGACCATGTTCGAAACATAGCATTCCTATGGTGACCCTTATTGGGGAAACAAATGAGCGTCAACCGCTGACCAAATTCACAACGCGGGACTTGTATCGGCTTGTTGCTTGAAAACCCTCGGGGGGCGTTGGCCCGTATCGGTAGGAGAGCCCTTGGGCATTGTATCCAGGCCGTTTTTGGGGGTCCCTCTGGGTGTGAAAAATGACGGAATCCCAGTCAAAGAGTGGGTGAAGCATAGTTGTATCCATCCACGAAAGGGGAAAACACCTCCAGGGGGGAATGTGCAGCCGGGTCGAGGCTTGCTCGATGGGGGTCGGGGCAAAAGTGTGCACCCTGCCATGTCTTGACCCGAGGGGAAGATTTTGGCTTTTGGGCTGGGCCAACGGACGAAGTGTCTGGGCGTTCCTACGTATCTCATAAGGATGAGAATCAAGCCATAGGTAGTTCTTGAAGGCCATGCAGTTTAGCGTCATGCAGTGAGGACGTGGGAGGATAGAAGAACGAGAGTGGGTGAATGGTGCGAACCTTACAATCTTTGTGCGAGCGGGGTTGCATAAGCGGGGCCAAGAAATCCTACTCCCTGCTACACAAAGATCCTCCAAGAAAACTATTCCTTGGGGGGACAATGGTAGGGAAAAGATTGGGGCTTGGCTCAAGACGAGGTGTCCGAGCATTCCTACGTATCTCATAAGGATGAGAATCAAGCCACACGTAGTTCTAGAAGTGCAGTTTAACGTCATGCGGGACGATGAGAAGCACCTCATTTGGGGATATGTACAGTAAAATAAGTAATCCGACGTGAATGAGGATGTAGTCCTACACCATACCGTACAATCCCGTAAGAGGGTAAGTCGGGGAAAAAACAAGGGGGGCCTGGGGCCAAACCGCGGTGGAGGTGGGGCCAGGGGCCCAAGGAGGCCAAGGGGCCTGAGGCTGAGCCTCGGTCAGGATGGCCTGACCGGCTTGCAGTTTAACGTCCCGCGGGACGAAGACATAGTTTATGGTCGTGCAGGACTTTACGGTTTAGAGTCATGTTGGTCTATAGTGTCCAGTTTAAGGTCATGTGGGACCGTTTCACAGTTTATCGTCTTGAAGGACGAAGATGCAGTTTAAGGTCGTGCGGGACCATTTTGCAGTTTAAGGTCGTACAGGACCTTCACGCAGTTTAGGGTCGTGCTGGAACTTTTTTGCCCTAGGAAAAGTACCGCTTGAGGAACTTGGCATTGGTGGGAGGGGTTATACGCTCTCCATCCGTGGTCACCAAGGAGGATGCTCCATTGGGGTAAACCTAATGGATGATATAAGGCCCTTCCCATTTGGGTTCTAACTTGGGCGGTTTCCTACCGGGAATCATTGGCGCTCGAAGGGCCAGTACCAGGTCACCCTGTAGAAAAGACCGGAGACGAACCTTCTTGTCAAAGGCTCTCGCTATCTTGTCCTGATGCCTTTCCAGATTGTGCAGGGCATGAAGACGGTTGTCGTCCAGCGCCTCTAATTCAGATAGACGGATCTCGGCTACCTCATCTGATGTCTGGTGATCATAAACTGCAGTGCGTAGCGATGGCAGCTGGATCTCAATGGGTAGGACGACCTCATCTCCATACACCATGGAATATGGGGTCACCTGGGTAGAGTTGCGAGTCGTCGTCCGGTAAGCCCAGAGGGTGTTGGGGAGCTTGTCCGACCAACTCTTCTTGTTCTGACCAACCATCTTCTGCAGAATGTTAGAGAGGTTCTGGTTGAACGCCTCGATCTGTCTATTCGCCTGCGCGTGGTAGCAGGAGGTATGGTTCGACCTGATGTCGTACTTAGCATACAATTTCTTCAATTCAGCTGCTCGGAAGTTGGTGCAGTTATCGGTGAGGACGGCGTGAGGGACTCCAAACCGGTGGATAATGTTGGAGCTCACAAAGTCAACGATGGAACGGGCCTTGACCTCTTTGAGCAGAACTGCTTCTGCCCACTTGGAGAAGAAATCTGTAGCAGTCAGGATGAACCTACACTGGCGGGCTGTTGCCGGTGGATACGGTCCCACTACATCAAGTCCCCATACCGCAAATGGCCAAGAGTACTTGGTGGGGTGGAGGGACTCCGGCGACCGATGCAAGAAGTTGGCGTGTACTTGGCACGCGTGGCATCTCTTGGCGTATCCAATACAATCGTGGATCATAGAGGGCCAAAAGTACCCCAACCTCCGGATTTGATGGGACAATTTCGGCCCAGCTTGATGGGCGCCACAGGAACCGGCGTGAACCTCTTTCATAACTTGAGGTATCTCCCCTCCTTGGAGGCAACGGAGAAGGAAACCATCGAAACTCCGCTTATAAAGGATCTGTTCCAGGATGGGGCCGCTCCAGAGGGTAAATTGCAGCGCACGGCGTCGAATTCGCTCGCGCTCGGCCCGATCGTCCGGGAGATGACCATTTTGGAGATACTCGACAAAAGGTTCTCTCCAGTCGGGGGGGGGGGGGGGGGGGTTCAACCACTGTGTCTGACGAACCCGGGACTCCCGATATGGAGGGTCCGGTGGTGAGATGGCTTACCCGCAGGCCATCATGGTCCTCTTGGGTGACGGGGGCAATGACTCTACGATGGGCCACGTGTATGACCAAATCATCTTGCTCAGGTTCTGCGAGCGACGCGGCTAAGCCAGCCAGGGCGTCCGCTTGGCCGTTCTGCGACCATGGGACATGGGTAACCTCTGGTCGAGAAGAGAACTGGGCCATTAGGAAGAGGGTGTACTCCAGCAATGGTTCAAGCTCTGGCTTCCTGACGACGTAGTCGCCATTAACCGGTTTGATTACCAGCTCAGAATCTCCCTTCACATGTAGATGGGGAACATGGATCTCAAGGGCCAACTCGAGGCCGGTGATGAGAGCCTGGTACTCTGCCTCGTTGTTCGTACAACCTTCTGACAACAGGAACGAGTATGGCAGGACGGATTGCGCCGGGGTAATGAAGACAACACCTAGGCCCACTCTGTTGAGCTTGGGATCGTTGAGCCTCCTACCGGTGGGGCTCCGGGAGGCGCCGTCGAAATGCATTTGCCAAAACGGGGCAGCATGATCGACTGAGAGGATCATCTCATCAGGGAAATCCAGGTCTAGGGATTGATCCGCAGAGGTTGGATGGGCAGCTAAAAAGTCTGCCAACGCCTGTCCCTTAATGGCTTTCTGAGGTACAAACCTGATATCAAACTGCTGGAGAATCACCGCCCACCGTGCTAGTCGGCCAGTCAGCATGGGACGACTCAGGATGTACTTCAGTGGGTCTACCCGGGAGACCAATTGCACTTCGTGGTGCTGTAGGTAATGTCGTAACTTCTGCACGGCGAAGACGAGTGCAAGGCAGCTCTTTTCGATAGGGGAGTATCTGACCTCCGTATCAAGAAGCATGTGGCTGAGATAGAAGAGACTATTCTCAGTACCCTCATTATTCTTCTAGGAAAGTAGCGCACCGAGGGACCTCTCCAGGGCGGTCACATAAAGGACCAGTGGCTTTCCGGAGACGGGGGGCATCAAGACCAAAGGTTGGAGCAGATACTGCTTGATTTCCTTGAAGGTGGTCCGACACTCCTCATCCCATTCATAGGTGGCGCCCTTCTTCATTAGCCGGGAAAAGGGCTTACACTTGCCGGCCAGATTCGCAATGAATCGGCGTATATAGGCTAAGTGGCCTTGAAGGCCTTGAAGCTCCCAAATGTTGCTCGGGGGAGGCATTTGTCTGATGGCCTTGATCTTCTCCGGGTCGATCTCGATACCCCGGTATCTGACAACAAAGCCCAGAAACTTCCCAGAGGTGACCCCAAAAGCACATTTCAGCGGGTTCATCTTCCGGTGACGAGAACGGAGGAAGCCGAACACTTTCTCAAGGTCTCTGAGGTGGTCCTGGCGCTGGCATGATTTGACTACAAGGTCATCCACGTAGCATTCCACCAATGTCTCAAGGATCGGTTTGAATATGCGATGCATGGCCCTCTGATAAGTGGCACCTGCATTTTTCAAACCGAATGGAATTACCTGGTAGCAAAAGGTACCCTGGGGAGCCCTGAAGGCAGTGGAATCCTCGTCTTCGGGGGCCATCCGGATCTGGTTATACCCGGAATACCCATCCATGAAAGAGAGGGCTTAGAACCCGGCCGTGGCGTCAATCAACAGCTCCGTCACCGGGAGTGGGAAGTCATCCTTTGGGTAATGGCGATTAAGATCGCGGAAGTCGATACAGACTCTGATCTGCCCATTCTTCTTCCTGACTGGAACAATGTTGGCAAGACACTTGGGGTACTGGACCTCCTTGATGAAGTTGTCTTTGATTAGCTTATCAACTTCGGCCTCAACCATAGCACCATGGGAAGGGTGCATCTTCCTGGGAGGCTGCTTAAACCCACGATGTTTTGCCGGGAGGCCTAGACGATGAACGACTACTTGGGGATCTAGCCACGGAATCTCGTTGTAACTCCAAGCAAACACATCACGGTGCTGTTTGAGGAAGTCTACGTACTGATGCCGCTCCTCGAGGGACATGGCTGCGCTGATCAATGTGGGTTTCAGATCTGCCTCGCTACCAAGGTTCACCTGTACCAGTTCATCAACCGTGGTAGAGACACCTTCTTCAAAGGCTGGGGGAGCATCCTCCAAGTCTTCCTCCCCACTCGTGGGGGGACTTCCCGTGATGGGGGGGGGGGGCTTCTAGGCTATCAAAATCCGAGGGGCAGCTAGTGCCGGCTTGGGCAGCAGCGATCATCACATCGGGAGACTCGCTTGCCATTGAGACCATAGCAATGAAGGCAGTCGACCCTATCCCATCTGTCCTTCGGCCTAAAGGGCCACGTTTGATGATATCAAAGCAGTGGTGATGTGTCGGCCTGAGTCGGTTAATTCCAGCCCGACGGAAGAGACACGTATGGCGCATCGCCGTTGTCATGAGCTTGACGTCCCGATACCGTATAGAGGTAGGGGGTTCCGGGATGACTTGAGCCTGGTTGATGTAGGAGTACGAGGTGATTTTCCGTTGTCGCTTGGACACGAGAACATTCCTTCCTTGCGTACCCGAAACAACAAAACATTGTCCCATGTCGGGGGTCGTG
This sequence comes from Viscum album, assembly GCA_963277665.1. Taxonomy (NCBI): domain Eukaryota; kingdom Viridiplantae; phylum Streptophyta; class Magnoliopsida; order Santalales; family Viscaceae; genus Viscum; species Viscum album. Next base: position 1,498,476,016 of record OY728156.1, on the reverse strand, counting down.
GCCTTCAACCGGTGGATCGGGAGGATGTAGGTGTCATCCATGCTTGCCGAGGGACCACTTGTGATCGGGGCGGGCTCATCCTCGCTTACCAGGATTTTCTTGTCCTTACTTTTGTAATAACCCGCATCCAGATAGCGGGCCTCACAAGAAGCGAAAGGGGACGCGTCTCCTTGGAGCACGCCTACTCGACCGTTGAGAGAGTATTTGAGGCACTGGTGATACGACGAGGGGACCGCTGCATGCAGATAGAGCCATGGCCTACCCATCAATGTGTTGTAGGTGGTGTCCTGAAAAACAACCATGAACTCGGTGCTGGCAATTATGCCACCGAACTGAGTCTTCAGGAGGATCTTGACGACCGGGGTTTGCTCTTTCCTGTCATACCCCTGGATCCTGAGGTCAGAGGGAGTTAAATCACCTTCGGACAGACCCAACTTTTGCAGCGTCCGGGTCGGAATCAGATTGATTCCAGAACCTGTGTCAACGAGGCAGCGGTGGACTTCCACACCGTTGAAGTGGCCAGTGATATACAGTGGGCGAATGTGCCCCTATATAGGAGGGTCTTCATCTTCACCGGAGAACGAGATAACCGCCTGACATTCGGCGTTTTCAATCGTCTCAGTATGGAAGGCTTCCGCAGCTGCTACTTCCGTCTCGAACTGGAGGGGGATCCTTAGGGCCTCGGCAAGTGCCTCGCGCATTTCAGATGATAGGCGAAGGGCCTCAAGGATGGAGAGCCTCGCCGAGATGCTGGCCAGGTGCTTCAGAACATCGTACTTTCGTGCCAAACGCGAACCTCTCCTTATAGGAGGTCGTTCGGCATTAGGATTCACAGTGGGTCCGGCTAGCTGAACTGGCGAGTGACTAGTACTGGGTATATCTTTCTGCCTACCAGTAGAAGCCTGAAGAGTAGTCGCCGGGCTAAGATCGGACAGCGGAGGCTGGCCTGTAGCCGGGCAAGACTGGCTATGATACGAACGAGGCGGCTCCCCCCGATCCAGTAGCACGAACGACGGTGGAGGTAGAGCCGAGGGTGTTGGATGGGTTTGTGTGTGCTGATATCTGCGCTGAGCCTGCTACCTGGTCTCGGTAGCGTGCACGGCTTGGCCACAGGTGCCTGCTGACGTGCCTCGATGACCGGTGCGATTGCGATTCCGCTGACGTTGACGTCGGCTGGAAACATTGGGGAGGTCTGCCTGGCATTCCCCCACGTCGGGGGTCATATAGGGCTTTACCAGCTCCACGGTGTTAACCGAAGTGTACCCTTGGCTGTCGCTCGAGGAGTCATCCACTGCTGGGCGGATTCTTGGAGGGATCCCCATTTCGGGGGGCATAAAGTCGCCGAGAGTGCGGGATGACGACGACACTGGCGGTGCACGTTGCTTCTTCTTGCATCTCCGCTGCTTGCCATTTTGGGAAGAGGTCGACTGTGAAGACGATGCGGAGGCACCGACTACTTCTTCTGAAGGTTCCGACTATTTCAGGTGCACCCGGATGATACCCTGGGCACGAACGACGGTTTTTCGAGCCATCCAGTCGTCATACTTCTGGGATCCGCGGCTAGGGACCTGCTGCCACTCACCTTCACTGTCGCTGCCGATCTCTGATCCTGCAAAGACACCTGCCACTTGCGCTGGTGCTGGGCCCAACTTGACTATGTTGTTGTTGACCTGGTCCTGAGGCCAGTCTTTAAACACATAGCATCGCTTGAGGGTGTGCCCCAGGATCCGATGATAAGGGCAGTAGTTGGGGTGATCGGTGAGATGTGCCTCTGCCAGCCTTCTGCACTCAGGCAGATGCACAATCCCTTGCTCTAGAGCACTTTGGAAGTAGCCAGGGACCTAATTTTCGATGAACGAATAGGTCTGGTACCTTCTTTCCGGATAGGGGGCCATGGGGGCCTGGTCCTGACGAGGGCCCGGAGGGGCCTGCCGAGGAGGCGGCGCCTGATTGTCTCGCCTAGGTGGCGGTGGCGCGTTGCGCGGGGGAACTTGTCGGTTCTGAGGCGGTCGCTGCTGGGTGGGAGCCTGTGCTTGAGGTGGAGGACCTCTACGGGGTTGCGGGGGTGGTGCCGCCGGCAGCAATTCCAGCTACCTTAGGGCTTCTATTTGAGCCACCGCGGCGGGTTCAGCCCTGGCGGTTCTCCTAGCTGGGATCATAGGGGGCAACAAACGTGCCTGACTAGCCTGTTGCAGGGCTTCCTCGAGGGGTTGAGCCTTTTCCGAGAAATCTCTGAACCCTCCATGGTAGTTCTGGGTAATCAAGGAGGGTACCAACTCTGTCTTGACGTTCCCCACACTCATCGTCAGTAATTGCTCCTGAGTCAGTGGCATATCGAGGGAGTACGTAAGTTCCTTCCATCGGGCGATGAAGTCTGCGACTCGCTCATCAGGCCTTTGCTTGCACTTGAAGAGGTCTGCAATGCTGGTCTTTCGCGTGGTGGAGCTGAACTGGTATAAGAACTGTCGGCGAAGATCCTCCCAACCGGTCACCGATCCGATAGGGATCTGGCTGTACCAGACGAATGCCGGACCTTCCAATGTCTGTACGAAACATCGGAGCTTGGCGGCTTCTTGCTGAGCCGGGGTCCCCAGCATGGGGCCACACCTGGAAGAAAAATGAGCCAAGTGCTGGGGCGGGTCCCCTGTCCCGTTAAAGGGCGAGAAAGTGGGGTTCCCAAAACCCGGAGGCGCGGGCATATCATCCACCCATGCGGGATAAGGCTTGTCATCTGGTGGGACCGCCACCTGCCGCGTTTCCAACGCCTCGTGGTGGGCTGTGAGTGCCGCAATAAGGTCCTCCGGGTGGGGGTCCCTGTCTTGACGGGGATCCCTAACCACAAGTGCATTGCCAGGTTCTTCAACACGGTAGACGGCTTCGGCCGCTCGTGGGTCAACTGGCTGGACGACCTGCGGGGCGACTGGGGGAACCTGGGTTGGATTCTTCAGATTGTCCCGTCGCTCGGGGGGGTTTGGCAAGACGTATCGCGCCCTCTTGCCGTATGTTCCGGCTTCCGCCCTGTCTGCGGAAGTAGCATGATCAGGGTGGCCCGGAGGCATCTCACCGGGGGGAAATTGTTCCTGCCCCTACTGCCCCGGCCTGGGATTACCATAGTCGGGTCATCGCTCTGCGGCGCGTTTAGCCAAGAGTTCATCAACCAGCCTTTTCTGCTCAGTAAGCTGCTGGCGTAATGTGGCCTTCTCGGGATCTTCGTCCATTTTCTGCATAGAGGCGGACGGGTCGGAGTGCTTGACTTTTCTGACGTGCTCCTTACCCTTGCTAGTGATTCGACCGAGTACCAGCGACTCGGTGGGTACGGGGAGACCTAGCAGGTTCCTCTGATGACAGGTAACTCTCCCTGACGGGTCGAGCAGCGGCGGTACGCCCTCGGATGGTAAGTCTCCATCAAGGAACTCAAGCTCATCTTCCTTATCCACAACGTCGGCCATGTGGACTGCGACCCCTCTTGGGGGCATATCTTTGATGTCGCATAGCGAATCGAGCTGCCGTTGGATAGGGTCGAAGATGAGAGCGGCATAGTGTCCCCAACAACGGACTTGCACATGGGGGGTGGCTTCCCTGACGATTCTGCGGAGTGCTTTAAGACTCTGAACGCATTTTCGTTGAAGGGCGCTTTGGTGGCCTGGCGACTTAGGGTGCTGGGCCACAAGAAGTGCAGCTGCATCGATCAGGCGGCACTGCTCGCCGATTTCTTCGAAGTGCTCACGACTTTTGGGGTACACCACCCGTTCATAACGGAGGCGGAAGTGTGTCGCCCACAGGGTTCAACAAAAGCGCCCCACGTCTTCAGGGGTAAGAGACTCTGGTATGCGGAAATTCAGTGCCGCCGTTGGCCAGAACTTCTCCGGGAAGTAATCCGCTGTAAGGATACTCCAGAAGCTCCTAGGCTCGGACTCAGGGTCTGGCCCTATGTAGCCCCACTCGTCAACCGGGGGCGGCTGGGGGACCGGTAGCGGTACCGAGGCGGACCTTTGGGATTGTAAGCTCGGCGGTGGAGAATACGGTGAACGAGATGACTGGCCGCCAAATTTCGGGCCATCCTCCGAAGAGTGAGGTGACCTGGCCATGATGTCACGATACGATGGGCTGATAACCACAGATTCCAGAACATGAGCCGCAGCTACCAGCGACAGGTTGTGTCGTCTCTCTACTGTCGTTGGCCCCCAAAATAACTCTACGTGATCTCTAGTAGAGGTAGAAGGCTCTTCTGGTGACAGAGGCGGTGATTGCGTGGTCGAGACCTGCGGAATTCCCAGGATTTATTCCTCCTGGATGTACCTGCGGAGAGAGACGGAAATCTGGTGGACCTCAAATTCTGGGAGAACAAGGCTAACGCGTCTGGTTCCTGCCCCCCGTCCTTGATACAGAGGAGCGGGGAGAAGGTTCCATCGCTGAATCACATTCCGCTTCCGAATCGGAGAAGCAGGAAGGTTTGATCTCCACCTGGGCCTTCCCAGGATTCTTCTTGTGGCGGTGACGACCCGCCCTTCTGCCCCGGGGTGGCTCTTCGGGACAGGGTTGACCCCTATCAGGCAGCCTCGGGGTGGCGCTAGTGCCGTGGCAGAGAGGGCCCCTACTCGAGATAACCGGGGTGCGAGGGGAATCAGGGAAAATGTCGAAGGGTACATGGGGAGGACCTCCATGAACAGTACCCATGTGGGCGGGGCCTCTGTTGGAATTGGCAGGAGCATGGGGAGGACCTCCATGGTCACTGCGGGTGGAGCGAGACTGACCTTCACTCCTCGAGTTGCTGGGGCGAGGAGGACCTTCGTCGGTTGCAGAGAGGACGTAGGGAGGGCCCCCACGTTGGAGAAGGACCGGATGGACGGTGCCTTCAGGAGGATGGACTTCATACCCTATACAGCGGGCGCGGGAAATGTTTCTGCGCTAAGCGTCACTGTCGCGGGGTAGGTCTTCCCGCAGGATGGGGGTAGCACGAGGCATGCCTCCATGACGAACCTCAGAGCGGGGAAGGCCCACGCTCTGTGGAGTAGTGGTACGGGGAGGACCTCCGTACGGGGTGACATTACCGCGGGTTAGCTCGCAGCGATCACCACTTGGGCCTGCAACCCAGAGAGTCAACCCAGCCTGCCCGTGGGGCGGTTGGGGTCTCAATCCTGGTTGGGTGAAAGAGTGCCCCTGCTCAGTGTATGCAGGGGATTCACGATACACGTCAGCGGTGGCTCGGGCCACTGTAGCTGTCGACGTTGACGCACCTAGGTGAGCGTCCTCAGCCCGGGCCCGGCGCTGACGTCAGGTCAGGCGGGCTGGTGCAGGTGGTGCAGGGACGTAGCCTGCCTGCTCTTCCTGCGGGGTCGGATGGCAGTACTGACGCGGCCGGGCGGGAGCTCTCACCTGGAGCCCTCGGGTCGGGACCCTGTGCGGGCTAAGCCGGATGGCGCCCGCCTCTTCAGCGTAAGGCAAGGATTCGTCAAGGCGTTCCGGAGACAAGCTCCCGAAACGGTTGAATGTTGGGGTGGGGAGCAGGGGCTCCCTGCGTGGCCTGTTAGGGCGGCGTTGACGGTGGGTCTTGGAGGCCTCTAGGTCCAGGCGGGCCATATCCCGGGTTGGGATGACCCCTTCTTCCTTATACCTGCGCACGAGGTTGTTGATCACCCTTCGCTGGATGACCTCTGATGGGGAAAGGGGACGTGGGCGCCCCGTACTCCACGATGTGGTGGTCGTCGTGGCGGTAGCGGCGCTACGTGGGGTGGCCGTCGTGGTGTTGCCCCTGCCTCTGCGTGGGCGAGGAGCGGACGGTGATCGCGTCTCTGTAACAACAACCTGGTTCCTGAGAAACGAAGGGATCAACTCATCAGTACTGAGAGGAAAATGATTGACAGCTGGTGCCCCATCGTTATTCCATTCTCCATGTCTGTGAGAAGGATCCACGCCGATACGCTTCAGAACGGAGTGCACCAAGTTCTACTGCCCCGAATTCCGGTGAGTTTCACGACATGCCCGCTATTTGCTTGGCAGGACCAGGCACCGGATATCTGGATCCGGTGACACGTCAATCTACAGGTGTCTCGAACGCTACTAATCTCCATATTGAGGAGAAGAATTTCACGTCGGGTTCGCCATTTCTGTTTCCGACGTTTTCGCCGGGGCGCGCGCCCGTCCGTCCGTGGGGGAGGACGTGCGGCGCTTCTATTGCCCCGCATTCCCGCTTTCCAAAGGCGGGCGGAATTCGCTCCTTATTCAGGGACGCCTGCTCCTTGATCAAAACGGGATGATGGGATGTCGGTTCTTCCTCCTGCGGATTCCTCCTCAGAACTAATCACCTAGTCCGGGTCTCCCTTATAGATTTAATACGTAGTTCGTGAAACTCTTCCCAGTGCCATGTTTCCATGGACACCGGTTAATTACACTGCTTCTTTCGGGACATTCCAAAGGGTCCAGTCAGGGCAGCAACCTTCAGTCAGGGGAGTAGTGACGTTGAGGCATCAGTAGCATGTCTGGATGCTGGGGTACCTGGCATGTCTGTCTGTTATCCTTGACCACAAGGCTTCTCGAGGGCGTGGAAGCCCGAGGCATCCCACATCGAGCGCGGGGAATTATATGTCATAGACACATATCTGAGGTTTTCCTTAGCTTCCCATGCTCAACACAGGGTATGCCTCAAGTTTAACGTCCAACGGAGACGGATCAACCCAACCAAAGCATTATCTAGGATAGATCGGATTGAGGGATCCTCCTTGAAGGGATATCGATACCGGGGCCAGCCCATGGGCGACTGTGAAGAAGAGCGTACCGACATGGTCTCACCAGGATAAGACGGTCCGGGCAAAAATCGGAACGGGTGGTGGGTTGATGAATGGAGTGGAAGGAGAGTGAAATGGGACCATCGCAGGGGCGACAGTGAAGTTGGGCTTGAGCCTTGACGAGGCTTCCTACGTATCCCCGTGGTAGGGAATCAAAGTACGCGTAGTTCGGGACGACGTTGATAAACTGACGTGAAGGTGGACCTTGTCCCGATGAGCATCGTCAGAGTACCGACGTGAAAGTATACCCGTGGGTCCACTAGTGGTGGGCTTGAACCTTGGGAAGGTTTCCTACGTACCATGCCTTGACATGGATCAAAGCCCTCATAGTTCAGATGGGGCTTTGTCGGTGAACCGACGTGAAAGTGGACCTTGGTCCGATGGGTGGTGGGCTTGAACCTTGGGAAGACTTCCTACGTACCATGCCTTGAAATGGATCAAAGACCTCGTAGTTCGGGTTAGTCACAACGGCTTGCCGTCAGACTAGAATTGGGTGTCCTGTTTAAAGTCATGCGGGACAAAAGGAGGCATGCAGTTTAACGTCATCATGGACGAGGGCGAAACTCGACTTGAATGAACGACCGAGCAATGTGGCTTAAACCTCATGGAGGCTTCCAACGTACCATGCCTTGACATGGATCAAAGACCTCGTAGTTCAGGTGGGAAAGGTTCGCAACATCTTACCATTGGACCAAAATGCAGTTTAACGTCATGCTGGACCGGGGTGAGACCCGACGTGAAATGACGGGTGGGCTTGAACCTCATAGAGGCTTCCTACGTACCATGCCTTGACATGGATCAAAGACCTCGAAGTTCAAATAGGATGGGTCGCAATGACTTACCACTGGACCAGAATGGGACCCGATGTGAATGGATGATGGGTGAGCTTGAACCTCGTGGAGGCTTCCTACGTACCATGCCTTGACATGGATCAAAGACCTCGTAGTTCAAAAGATGGGTTTGTCAGTGAACCGACGTGAAAGTAGACCCGGGGGTCCACTATTGGTGGGCTTGAACCTCATGAAGGCTTCCTACGTACCATGCCTTGACATGGATCAAAGACCTCGTAGTTCAAGATATGGGTGGGTCACAATGGCTTACCACTAGACCGGAGTGCAGTTTAACGTCGTGATGGACGGAGGTGAAACCCGACGTGAAAGACGGGTGGGCTTGAACCTCATAGAGGCTTCCTACGTACCATTCCTTGACATGGATCAAAGACCTCGTAGTTCAAGGGAATATTCGGGGTCAGGGTCGGTGCTCACTCTAAGCCCACGTGAGTCATGCTCAGTGTGAGAAAGAAGAGGTTGCAAGGACCTAACGATCACGTCGCGAAGGGTGCGTCCGTGAGAAGCGAAGATGGTCTTACGCGTTGAGCGGCCCATGGTGTTGGGACTTACTCCAGGATGGAGGCCCATGGCGCGACAGAGCGCGGGAAAGATGGACCTTGGTCCAACGATGGGAGGTGCCTCATTCCCTATCACGCCCTCCACTGACCTTGGTAGTGGGGAAGTACGGAGATGCAGAGGTGCAGCCATCCGTTGAGGGGGCTAGGGTCGCCCTTCTCTTACGAACATACGCCACTCCGACAAGGAGGATCTCATTCCATGTGAGGAAGAGTTCCATTCCTGTGGAGACGAGTGGTGTAAAAAATGTTCGAGCTGGGGGGACCCTTCGCGAGGGGCACGAGGTCGGATCACAGTTTAACGTCATGTGTTGAGGACGTGGTGCTTGGAAATTTAACGTCCTGCAGCTCAGACGAGGTGGGTTCACTCCACACCCCTAGGACTTACATAACCGGTACCCTCTGGTCCTTGGGGAAGGGAAGGTACCGGTAAGGCCATGGTTAAGGGGGGTCGTGGAACGAACCATCAAGGGGTCCACGTTAGCATGGCTATGCGAAGAAGCAATAGCCGTTAGCGTGCCTATGCGAAGAAGCATTTGGCGAAGCAACGCTACGGGTGGTATTGTCCATGGGACTTTGAAATCACATCGTGCAAACCTGGAGGGTCGCACGGGAAGAGGAATCGCTAAGCAGAGGAGTGTGCTTTGCGAAGTGGAGTGCCTTGGCCTTAGCATGGGGCATAGATGTGAGTGGAAGGTGCTTTGCGAAGTGGAACAGTGTTCGCGGAGCACTGCCTCGCGAAGAAGGGGTGCCTCGCGAAGCAGGGTCCTGCGAAGCAGTGTGCTTCGCGATGCATAGTGATCCTGCCTTGGCATAGGGATCTCTAGCATGGGTTGGGTGTTTCGTGAAGCATAAATGCTCCGCGGCTGCCCGGGTTCCCTTGGGAATCCCCTTCCTTCGTGAACTCCCTTGAGCTTCGCGAAGGGCATCCCTCTCGGAAGAGGGGCTCAAAACGAGACAAAGCAGAGGCGTCTCGCGAAGTAGAAATACCTCGCGGAGCTCATGATTCCCGGGGCAAAGAGTGCTTCGCGATTCGGGAGAGGAGAAGCCGAAAGGTCGGATTGCCCATCCCCGGGACTCAGGGGGAGTCCAGTATTTATAGAGAAGGGGTGCTGCGAAGCAGGGTCCTGCAAAGCAGTGTGCTTCGCGATGCATAGTGATCCTGCCTTGGCATACGGATCACTATCATGGGTTGGGTGTTTCGTGAAGCATAAACGCTCCGCGGCTGCCCGGGTTCCCTTGGGAATCCCCTTCCTTCGCGAACGCCCTTGAGCTTCGCGAAGGGCATCCCTCTCGGAAGAGGGGCTCAAAACGAGACAAAGTTGAGGCGTCTCGCGAAGTAGAAATACCTCGCGGAGCTTATGATTCCCGGGGCAAAGAGTGCTTCGCGATTCGGGAGAGGAGAAGTCGAATGGTCAGATTGTCTGTCTCCGGGACTCAGGGGGAGTCCAGTATTTATAGGGAAGGGGAGCCACGAAGCAGGGCTCGCGCACCACCTCCGGTGCTTCGCGGCGCGCTCGCGAACATCAACGTCATCCGTGGAGCATTACCGCCTCCGAAGCTTCGCGGCGGCTCGCGAACGTCAAATGCGTTTGCGGAGGATTACCGCCTGTGGAGCTTCGTGGCGGCTCGTGAAAGTAAAATGTGTTCGCGGAGGATTACCGCCTCTGGAGCTTCGCGGGGCCGCAATGGTCGGGGCGCTTCGCGTGGGCGCTTCGCGGTGGTGCTTCGTGGCGGTGCTTCGCGAGGCATCGCGCCAGCTGTCTTTTTCCTTTCTTTCTTTCGGGCCGCATTTTTGGCACCAACATGTGTTTCATCATTTTTAATGAGGGACACACATTTTCAATAAGAAAATCACATTAAAACCGAAAGCCCACATTTTTTGACTTATTGAGTGCACTGTGTGTCAAAATGAAATGTAACTGATTTTAAAATGAAAAATTTATTTTTTGAATATTTTCTTAAAATAAAAATACTATATAAGTGTTTTTTCCTAGTTTTTAGTGAGTGATGTGTGTTTTAATCTAAAATATCACGTCTAAAAAACATACATTTAAATCATATCGGCCTCACCATGTGTTGGATTGACAAGAAGATGATTCGTACACATAGATATAATTTATAGATCATTGACCCAATATTTCATGACAATATGATTACATTTGATTTGTTTTTATAATGTGGCACTTTTTTGAACAAAAACGTATCTTATTAATAAAAAACAAACACTTTCAATCATACTAGTCATAGTTTGAGTAAGATTGACGTGAGGTTAATTCATGCACATCATAAATGGTATTTGGATCATTTTTCTAATCTATATAGACAATATTAGTATGTATTCTCTATTTCATGGGAGTGAAAAATGTTTTTGACTAAAAAGTTAATTTTAAACTAAATAAAAAAACATATCATACTAGGATGTATGTGGGTCCAACTAAAATGAGGCTAATTATTTCATGTTACAGATAAAATATGCATTGGTTCCCTAATGTGTCAAAATATTTGGGTGTTTTATCAATTTTTATTATGCGATACATGTTTTAAAGTAAATGGTGTATTTTAAACTAAAAACCTCACACATTGAGTTATACTAGGAATAAAAAATTTCAAATTAATAATTTTTCATTTCATATATATCAAAAATAACAAATGGATCATATTGCTAAATTTTAATTTCAATCCACATTTTTTTCTATTTTCAGTGGAAGACACATTTTTTTAACTAAAATATCATTTTTAAAATGAAAACATGCACTTCAACATATAAGAAGCTCCTATTGAGTCATATTAACATGTATATGATTCTACTTGTAAAAGATTTCATGTAGATCATTTTCCAAAAATATCAATATAATAAGAGTGCACCTACACAATTTTAGTGTGTGGCATCCTTTTTTAATTAAATATCTTTTTTGAATTGAGAATATGCTGATATAGTCATTATTGGAAAACAACGTATCATGTTTATGCATAGTGGATTGCAGTATTTCAAAAATAATGTATGGTTAATTTTCCTAAAGTACCAATAAAAACTGATTTTTTCTTTATTATGACCATGTGACACACATTTTGTTCTGAAACATACTGTTAAACAAAAAACATGAAATATGAGTCATACCACGCACACAGTGTATCATATTGATACGAGGATGATTTGTATATTTCAAAAACTATTTTTCAATTGTTTTCATAAATTATAAAGTTAATAAAATTGTGATTTATTTGTTTTTAGTGAGTTTACTGTATTTTGTACTAAAGTGGAACATTTAAATAATAAAAATAACACTCAATCCTAATTACCCGATTGTGTGTCATATTGTCATGTGAATGCTTCCAACACATAAAAAATTAGTTATATATCATTTTCCAAAACTATCAAGAAAAACTAAGTTAATTTGCACTATATTGATTATGTGCCACCCGTTTTTAATTAAATTATCACTTTTAAATAATAATACACACCTAAAGTCATAACGGCCTCCCTATGGGTTGAATTGACATACATTTGATTCTTACACATAAAAAATGAGTTTTGAATCCTTCATCTATGGTATCCAGATTATTCAAGTGTGTTTTTTATTGAGTAAAACATGTTTTGAATTAAAATATTACTTATAAAAAAGGCACTTTTTGCCATATAAGGCATAATTTTCATCTGATTAATGTGTGAATGATTCCTACATGTCAAAAATAACTTAAACAAAAATCTATAAAATTATCAATATTAATTGAGTATGTTTTTTTAGTTTTGAATATGCGACACATATATTGAAGTAAAGAGTTAATTTTATTCAGAAAAAAAGTTCTATATTTTATACCAGGTATACAATGTGTTGAATTAATGTGTGTTCAAACCCTACTTGTCAGAAATGAAGTAATTATTTTCCCCAAAATATAAAAACAACCAGTGTGTGTTTTACCTCCATTCAATGAGTTTATTTCTTGTATAAAATGTATTTTTAAAACTATAAACATACAGATGAAGTTATACATGACACCACCTATGTCAGATTAACATATGATAAATAACTAAATGTAAAATATTGTATAGAGTTTATTGTAACAAAATATCAATATATATCAATGGTGTTATTTTTTTAGTGAACAAAACATGTTTTTATGTAAAATTTCATTAATTTAATTGAAAAAATGTACTTTTAGTCATACAGGGCACACCATGTGTCAGATTGATATGGCATTGATTCATACATGTAATAATTAATCCATAACTCAATTCCTTAAAATCTAAATACAATTTAATAGTATCATCCAAAATCATGTAACCCCGAGATAGTGTTTAATTTACAATATTATAACAATGTACCTGGGATCACAACCTAATCGATTGAATGATTTTCTAGTCACGAGAGACTAGATACATATCAGATTTTCATTGTATATGTGAAAACAAGAAATATAATAAAATAGTTTCTTTGAGATATTTCTTATTTATAATAAAAAGTCTTTTATTTCAATTTTAGATCTCTTATTGGAATTCTAGAGAGTGGAAATCATAATAAAAGGTGGGTTTAATTTCTTAATAAGGGAAATCATACTCTTGATTCTTTCATAAATCAAAATAAAATATGAATAATATGATTAGGATAAAATATAATAAAATATGACATATTAATAACACCCTAAAAGGGATCTAAATCCATAGATTACATAACAAAATAAATAATTACATTGATAATAATAACTAAATTCATGGAAAAAGAAAGCATAATGTCAGAAATCATAATCTTGCAATTAAAAAATTATTCAAAGATAAAATATATATATAGTTATGGAATAAACAATTTATCCAAGGTAGATTGTCTCATTATATCTACTAATTCATCGAGGGGATACAATGGACACCACCCCACATATATTATATCCAATGAATTTATAATATGAAAGATATAGAACATAATCAACATAGGTTTTTATTTAAAATATTTCCTATGAAATGCTAACAGTTTCCAAATCCATAAACATAATCAAAAGAAATTTAGATTATTATGGAGAATGGTATAAAAATATAACTTCACTAATTAATATAATATTAACCAAATTATGTTATCATAGATGAAAAGACTTTATAAAAATGAATGATATTTTTTGAGGAAAATATCTATTTAATTTTGAAATATCTTATTCAATATATAAAAATTTATCAAATATTAAGGAATATGATTTCATGGAAAATAAATACTAAAACCTGAAAATAAATCTTTAAAACATGGCCGTTTATGATGGTGAGAAATTTTTTAGGACTTTTATGTTAAAAGAAAACATTCCTTTCACACTTTTAAGAAAAAGTAAAATGGAACCTAATTCATAAAATGAAAGAAATATTTCATTAACCATTCTTTTTAAAATAAAAACAAGCGTAAAAATTTATTTAATAAATCATTGTATAAGATTAAAAACATTCATTAAAAAATTTATGGAAAATATAGACAATAAAGAAATATAATCCCAATAGAGTAGAGAAAACAAGGTTAGTTTTCATTAAAAACAATCTTTATGTTTCATGAGTAATTAAATGGGTGAAAATAGACGGAAAATTTATAAATTTTAGAAAAATATAGTTAATAATAAAATATATTTGGTTTAATAAATGAATATCATATAACTCAACTAATTTTATCCACATATATAATAAATTTAAAATTATTATAATTTTAGAATATAACCATATAAATACTTAAAGCATCATATATCATCCCCTTATAAAAACTCCATTCTAGTTTGTTAATAGTTCATTATTAAAATCATTGTTTCAAAGTGCTAATTATTTCATTATTTCTGTATGTTTCAATTTGGTAGTTTGGGACCCTACGTATCTATCATGGATCCGTTATATCTAGGATGTTAAAAATGATATAAAAATAATTTAGTTTAATTATAAACATATTTTTAATAATCCATGATTGTTTTGGATAAAAAATGGATTAAACCATTCATGGAGATAGTAGACCATACATTCACATGATCACGATTTTCAATTTTAAACAAATGGAAAGAAAAAAAGTTAAATAATATATCACCAATATATAATAATTATTATATCACCTATATCACATATATTCATTAAATATATCATAATTACAATAAATTAATTTTTTAAATGAAAAGTTAATCACATCATTTTTTTGAGGTGGTAGTCCTCACGTATGCATGAGTGACATTATCATTTTCCAATTGATTTGAATGTAAGATGGTAGTTGTGATATGATAATTTGAAAATAAATAATATTATATAAAGATAATATATATATTCATTAGTTTTATTTTAATAACTATCTATGTAATGTGGATATTAATAATAAATTAGATTTTTTTTGTAGAGATGATAAGATGTACGTACACACAAGCGATGTTTTTCAATTTTCATAAGATGTAAAATAGATTGAAAATGGTTGTCCAATTATTATAATAAAATATAATTATATTTATGATATCATATTTATTATCTAATTATTGGTTATATATATTTATAGTACATATTAGTTGAAATAAAATTGAATGATTGTAAAAACGATAACCTTCTCTCAAATTAAAATTATTTGGATATCTTCTTAAGGACCTAAGGGTTGATATTTTTGAATTTAAAACCCATATATAATTCGAATAAGGATGACATAGATATATTTTTGGGGATTTGTTTTTGATAGATGGATCAATAAGTTTGAATAATTGATTTTAGGTTGTGCATTATTATAATTGAGGTGAGTGCCACAGAAATAATTTTTCAATGTTTTAAAAATATTATTACTTAAATTATATGGATAAATGGAACCAAAATGGATCATTTTTTAGGATGATAAGGCTTAGTTAGAAATAAAAGTATCCAAAATGGTTTAATTACGTATTTTCTTATTTTATCCATTAAATTTTTTGATTTAGACTATTCTATCCCATTTTGATCATAACCATAGTAACCATTTTTTCAATACTAAAGGGTTATAATTTTACATATAAGGTAATAATTGCTAGATATATGGATATGAAATGAAATTTCATAACATTTATCCTTCTAACTTTCATCATGCATGTTTTTTTTATTTTTGTACAATTTAATAAAATATTATTTTTTATATATAATATCATTAATGTCATTTTTGAAACAATTCATTTAATTTGACTTTAAAAAAAACTTGATAGTAGTGAAATTTAATGATAAAACATTGAAACATACATGATATATTTTATTAATCTATAAAATTATTGGGTAATTATAAGTCACCAAAAAATTATATTACTTTTAGCATTTTTATTATTATTTACATGATTTATCTAATTCTTGCCCAAGTGTTGTGCCGATGTTATGTAAGAATTTAAGGAATTTATTTCATCAATAATTTTTTGAAAATTACATTGATAAATATAAATATTAATTATTTTTAAAAAATATTTATAACTAATCATAACTTATATATATCCTTACAAGGAAATATTATTGATATTAATGTCGGGATAAAAACCTTTTGGAATTTTCTTTACATTAAATAATATAAATGTAATTATCATGGAAAAATGTCTCAAATATTTTATATATCCAAATTTTTGACGTATATGGTAGAATTTTCCAATATAATGAAATTATTAAAAATATTGGGTTTGTTTTGAAACATAATTTCATTGTTTAACCCTTTTTACCCATTTTACCATAACTGTGGTGATAAATATTTACCGTAGTTAGTAATCATAATTATCAAAAAGAAAACATACCTACTTACCAAATTTAAACCACCAGATTCCAAATATGGTTTCCATATTTTAATATTAAATTTTTATAAGTGGATGAAATTAATTTAAATATAAATGTGTAAAATATAATAGAAAATAATCATTATAAAAAAGACATATTTAATCATAAAAATTATACTTTTTCAATATCATGAAATTTTTTGGATTTAATTTTATTATTCATAATAAAATTGTTTACATGTCAATTTATGAACAAAAAAATATATTTAAAATTTCAAATCAAATGGATATAAATAGTAATATATAAAATATCAATATTTTTTTACTATTCATTAAAAAGAAATCATTTTAGAAAAATTAAAAAATTACAGGCTATGTTTATTTTGATATGATGATCTAAAAAATAAAATTAATTTAATAAAATTCAAGTGGTATAATTTTCTAATCTATCTTTTAACCACATTATTGAATAAAACTATGTGTATTTTTTGGTTCTTTCATTTCAATAGAAAGCTTACTATAATTGAAGTAGATGTGTTACATTCTTCCCTCCTTAAAAAATCATCCAAAAAATTTCCAAAATATCTCCTCAACTTCTAGTTTGGTTATTTCTTCATTAAAACATATTAGGGTTCCCACATTACCTCTTCTATCTTATGATTTCTCCATAGTACCTTTAACGATCAATTCATTTGATTCCTCTACATTTCTTATTTAGTGTATAGAATCTTTATAGGATCTTCACATTAATATATTTTTTACTCATAGGTGAGAACATGTGTCTGATATTGCATTTAAATCCTAAATAAAGAGTTATATAAAACATCATGTACATTAGAGGGATAGTTGGAATTTCAAAATACTGATCCAATACTCAACCTCATTCTCTAATTTTAGAATGTTAGATGTTCCAGCGGATCAATTTTCCATAATAAATTTTAAAAAACAATTCCATGGAGGTTCTATTATAAATATAATGTTTCCCACATGAAATTAAAAATCATTCATTTGGTTGTCGACGTAGTTATTTTTGTTTCATTGATCTTCATTAATATGTTTCTAAGTAGTCATTACCTTCAGAATTGTCTCCTCTGTATGTTTTGGGTCTTAATGCTTTCTATCATAAACATCATCCCAAATAGTTGTAGTATGACATATCTTTCCCAAAAAACGAATCACATGATGCCATTTAAGTACTTGCAAGGAAGCTATTATTATAGGAAAACACTACCAAATGTATGTATTGATCCCACATACCATGAAAGTCATGTGTGAATGACCTTAAAATGTATTATACTATTTGAATTGTCTTATCAGACTTCCCATCATTATGAGGATGATAAGAAATGATTAAATGAAGCTTTATATTAAGTTAAATATAAAGTATTTTCCAAAATTTTAATGTAAATCATCAATCATGATCAGTTAAAATTGAAAGATGTACTCAATGAAGTCTTAAATATTCATTGATATATACTGGTGAAGTATACACAAGAGGTAAATCATCAATTATAGAATAGAAATTTAAATATTTGGTGATAATAATAATAATAAACCATATTGTTTCACTTCATTTTGGAATACTTGGTGAGACTACAAACAATATCTCATAGGGTTCCACATCACTGTTTTCAAGACTACTATGCTGCTCATGGAAATCATGTATATGATGCATCATGTGAAATATGTGGGGAAGGTGGTAGATGGTGCAACATAGAAGTCCTTGTTTATGGTGATGAGGAAGGAGGTAGTGGTGCATGAGAAAGTGATGGAGATAGAGTTAGAGTTGTCTGTGGTGTGTGTAGAAGGGATGGTAGAATTTTTGGGGAGGTTTCTATGAATAACTACAAAACCCTCTATTTTGACTATATATATATGTGTCTCAATGACTGTCATATTTTCCCAAAATTTCACTTCCAGGTTCCACCGAAAACATCTTGGGTTTATTGAGTTGGTGAATTTTCAAATTCTGAATTATTATTCCCATTGTATCAAATTAATTAAGTATTTTTATCACTGTGATTGATTATGTTCTTGGAATAATATCTACAACATAAATGGTTACCTTTGTGAGGAATTATATATTTAATGTAATTGAAATGATGTCTCATGAATAAGGATACTGGAATGGGTAAATAAGGATTATGTTCCAAAAAAGATAGTCAACTTGTGGTTGTGATCAAGTAATTATAAATTTTCAATCGATGACCAACATGATTATAAATTATTATGTTAAATGTGATATTATGTTGGTCTAAAATGACTCTAGACTTGAAATAGTGTTAATGAGATATTTTAGTATTTCAATGTCATTTCCCCTATAGGACTTAAGAGATCATAATGTTAGTGTATTTTTTTTATTATGATTCACAAATTTCACATACAAGGAATCAAATGAAAAAATGAAAGGAATTCAGCGTTTACTCCATAACAAACAATGGTTACAATAATTATCTATACTTTTGTAGATTCCACTATATTCACTACTAATGAAAAGTGATAATAATGGTCCACTAAATATAATGTTTATAAACAAAAAATTATTATAATTAATGATAATCCAGCGATGATTTGTTTAATACTGATAAAAGATCTATTTATTTGTTTTTTTATGATAATAAATGGATCCAACAATGTAGATACATGATTTATCGGCACTATAAATGACCATCATTAGTGAAAAAAAATCACTGATACTCCGATGACATTTAAAAACACTAAAAACAGAACCCATAAATGATCAATTTATCATCACTATTTTTAGTGATGATATATTGTGAATTTTATCGGTACAATTTTGGTACTGATTCTTGGATATTATATTAGAAATTTTTTGGTGGTGAAAAAATACTACCTTCAATAGTGTGCTCATGCAGTATACAATACCATCCAAAAAAATATAGAATTTCATTTCAATTAAACATACATCAAAATACAATAAAACTACACATTTTAAAATTATTAAAAACATTTAAAACATTTTTATGTATAATGGAATTATTAAATAATATTTATTAGAAAACATCAATAAATTGAAAAATATTTTTATGTTGAATTTGGATCCTTTTTCAAAAGATCCTGATCATGATAGATGTCACTGAATAAGCCACCTCAACATGAAGAAGAGAGTTTACCTCAATAAAATACATTCTTAAAGTAATTAATACAGTGAAGATATAATGTACACATAAACATGATTCACTGTATTATTGAAATACCAATTTTAGACCGAAAACAAACACATTGATTCAAAATAAGTATATCTTTTGTCCAATTGATGTGAAAAAAATTTATATATATCACAGATCCCTTATGGAGTGCTTTGATAATATATCAAGATAATATTTGTGTGTTTGACTGTTTTGGAGTATGTGATTCATGTTTTGAACTGACATGTCACTTTTAAAGTAAAAACCAATAACTTTTACTCATATCAGCCATACTATGAGTCATATTGATGTATTATTTATTCATACAAAAAAATTAGTTATGAATCATTTTAAAAAATAATTATGGTAATTAATGTGTTTTTTATTTTTTAGTAACTCTTTTTCCTTAAAATGTTACTTTTATACTGAAATCAAGTAATTTGAGAAATACGGGATAGAATGTGTGTTATCTTGATGTGTGACTTAATACTATATTTCATTAATGAGTTGTGGGTAGATTTAGTAAAGTATCAAGATATTCAAAGAATGTTTTTTAACAACATATTAATAAAAGATCATTTAATTTGGGTTTCTGTGCGGTTTTAATGTCGCCTACATTGCAATGCTATTGCGAGTGATTTTTTACATTGGTTTCTCATGTCAGTTATTGTTAAATAATTTCATTAATTGTTTTTAATGTCAGTTTTAAATACATTATGTTGAAACAATCATAGGAGAATATAATGATATAACATACATTTATGATAATCTTCTAATGTTGATGGAAAACATTACATACAATTAAATTGGTAAGAGATATTGTATAATGACATGAAAATCATGAGGTTTCATACCTATCAAGATCAAATATTTTTGTGACATAGTTTTTTCAAATTTTATGTATAACCCTATATCACATTTATACCATAGATACACTGACAAAAATTTATTTTTACAAATCTTGGATAATCTATGAGAGGATGGTGGGTGGTGTCATGAACCGAATCTGATCACCACCGAAACTGGCACCAAAACTGGCCCGTGACAAGGCCCAAAGGGCGTTCCCGATCCCCACGGGCTGGCACAAGTGCCTGGGTATCATAAAATGAGAATCGGGAATGATTTACCCTAGTTTATAAATATAAAACAACAAATGAATCCAATAAAACGAATCTGGATTTTCAAAACCAAAAAATGTTTTATAAATATTTAGAACTGAACTACATAGTCTAAAACAACTCAGAAGGACTATAAAAAAGGTAAAAACCCAAAAATGAACAACCTAAGAACCTCAATTTGGTAAGAGGAATCGCCCTCAAGCCATCTTCGCAACACCGCATCATGAATGACAAGTGAAAACCTGAACTGTTGGCACCAAAGATTTACCCAATCCTACGACAACAAAAATAACCAAGTCTACTTACACCCAAGGGTGTAAGTAGGGTGTGATCCAATTCCTAGTAGGATACCACCACAAATAGATTCTATGTGATAAACATTCATTGACGAAAAGCATAGAATTTTTCAAATACTTGTAATTTATAGTTACAATTCCTAAATGATGCAACTTAAAAAAAATAGTTTTCAAGTGGGATAATTTAAAGAATCAACAATTTTTAAATAAATTCAAAAGATACTTAATCTTCCCAGTCAAATATAAGGTATTCCAAAGGTAAGTATAAATGATCTAATGAGCAAAATCAATAGGAAATGACCCCTAAGTACTAGCTACTTGTGGGTTCTAGGTACCTCATATCTCGGTGAGAGTAACCACAAAAAATATTTGTTCTCGTGCATGAGACACTAGTAGGGAACATACCCATAACCTAGTGGTACCCAATAATAATCATCATAGTTTATTTATAGCTGTAACTGTCAATCTTGCTAAGTGAAACTGAGGCCAAACCCCACAGATTAACTAGCATACTAGTACACATCCACCCACCTAGATACCCGAGTTTTCCCTTTGTGCTCAAACAAGGTCAACAAGCTAAGAGATATAATTTTCACATGAAAATATCAATTACACATCATACATCAACCAAACAACCCCATGTACATCACACAATTCACAAATTCCACTTTTCATTCAAATGCATTTTGAAATCAAACTCACACCAAAATAGCCCACAACACTTTTTGCATTACTTCACAATCCAACACATCCTTTAACAATTTTCTAAAGTCCCTCAAAATATGTAAAGAATCAAAAAACATCCCACTCACATGTTTCATAAAGCCCATTTTATAAACAAAATCCATTTTTCACATTGTACTCGCAAAAACAACCCACATCACGTTCACACCTCTTTCACATTTCAGTAAATCCATTAAACAATTTTATGAAACATTTCCAAGAAGATTAACATCACATAATAGACCTATAAACATTTAAAATTATACATTTGAATGTATAAACAATCCAAAATAGTTTTCCAATATGGTTTCACCTCTTACATAAATCATTAAACCATTCAAAACATTCATAAAACAATTTTGAAGAGTGTACCAAAGATTTTCACAGGAAACCCATATCAAAACCATATTTCAAGGACCAAATCACACCAATACAAATTCAAAACAGAATTTTCATCCCCCAAAACATTTATTAAACTACCCCAAGTGTTATACAATCACCTCAAACAATACCACAAAAGATCCACATGAAAAGCACACGTTTTCAAAATCACTTTCAAAAAGTTCAATAAGGTTTTACACCTTAAACCCATTAAAACAACCTCTTTAAGACCTAATGGAACAACAATACCCTAACAAATAAGAATTTTCATCCCAAAAAAGATTTATTAAACCAATTTCATATGTTATAAAACACACCCCAACAATACCCAAAGGGTTGCACCTGAAAAACACCCAATTTTAAGAAAACATGAAACTATAAAAATAAATGCTTTACCAAATCCAACATAAAAAGTTTCTACACAACACACATCATATTAAAAACATTAATAATAAGGAATTCAAGAAAACTAACTCATCTAGAAATGATTACACATGGAATCACCTACCTTTTATGTTGAAACCCTCAAAACATGGTGTGAAACATCAACCACACCACCGACGCACCTCAAGGAAGCTAAATCCAGCCATAGAACACAATATTTGACCAAAAAGACACCAAATCAAACCGTAGTTTCTAACCTATACTTCTGGACATGAGGAAATTCACGAAAAGGTGAAAGAAACCCTAAGTAAGGGGATGAAATCAAGGAAAGAAACATATACTTGAAACATCTTGAATCAAACGAACCAAATACACCAAAATTTGAATAAGTAATCGAACCTGATATGGAGGATCTAATGGGGATTAGAATGTCAAGTGGGGATAGAAATGGGGGAAAAAGAGTGACAATTAAAATATTTATGAAATAATCAACTTACCTTAAGAAATATGGATGATTTGTGGAACCCTAAGAAGTTTTTCCCTACTCCGCGAGGCAAATGAGGTCCAAAGTGAAAAAAATGTATAATGGGAGTGAGGCTCGGGATTTTGGCTTTAGGTGGGAGGTGGAATTAAAGGAAAACATTAATCAAATGAGTATGTTATTAAAGATTTAAAAAACAATATGAAACTGGAAATGGATCATGGGTTGGCCCGAATCCAAATTAATTCACTCAAAACCAAAATTCTAATGGGTTCAAAAAGGGTCCAAATGGACATGGTGATTTGGATAGTTCATAAGAGTAAATGTGTGAATTGGAATGGATGAAAAATTTTAAAAATTAAGGATTTATAAACGAAATAAAATTTATTTTTAAATCTTGAATTGGGCTCACGGTTTGGCCAAAATTTTGAAAACCCTCAATTTCCACCAAAATGAATGGAAAACCTCCAAAACAGAGAAAGAATGGAAATTAAATGAAAAATAAATTTAAAAGAATTCATGGATGTGACAATTCTCCCCACCATAAAACATTCCATCCCCGGATAGCCACAGCAAGGCCAAATACCAAAACAAAACCCAACCGATAGACCAAGAAGTAATTCCTTACCATGATTCGCCCCCAAAGGCCAAAACACCTCTAGTGATAATTTAAGGAAGGATTACTCTCACAAATAGAACTAAAACCACTTTCTTAAAAAAATCGAGCACATTCAGTCTTTATCCCAAATAAATACTCCTCAAACACAATATGAACAAAACTCAATCAATTTACATAAACAAACAACAACATCGAACAAAGTTACACTTACCCTACTATAAATAAACCATTGGGCACACTCCAATCTCAATGTTTACCCAAGGAAGATGTAGGTAGTTAGATATTTCCGAATGATAATACCTTCTTCTAGGACAATACCAAGGAAAGAAAAATCTGAGTTACTCGTATGAAGGGACACAAATGGGCTCCCCACAATAAGAGACAACTTATTTTGTTCCCGAGATAGAATCATGACACTAACAGGGGGAGGACAGAACAGAATCCCTAGTACAAGGGGTATAATTCCATTAGAAATTTACAAAATAATATGAATGATACCCATGTTGGGTCTCCCCACCATAATAACCAACCATCTTAGCTGACCGACGTGGGCTGACACGAAAAGAACCCATAAAATTTAATGATTTGAGTAGCCTTCACAATTACACCAAACAGTTTGGGAAACCGTGCACTAACTATGCAGATCACTCTTTCCGCATGGCTTACTAGCACATGGTCACTACTAATCGTGCACAAACCGCATGCTCAAACTGTCTAGACAAATTTCAATTCATTCTCTAAAGACTCAATGGAAACCAAAGGGGGGATATTGGGTGATGAAATTGGTACAAGGCCATCCACCGATTTCCTCTAAACGAGAACAACCAATGAAAGAAGATGACACCATAGGATTAAAATATTCCTATCATTCATACTGAGGATATGACTTTGTACAATGGTTTAAAATACTTTGGGGTTTTCTCGAACTATGTGCCAGCTTCTCTTTGATACCAATGGATGGAGCTCAAAATATTGAAGCATCTTTGGCCTCGCAGTTAGGCTATGCAAACCCCTATGTGGAACTTCTTCTTTCAGTGCCACAAACAACCACAATGCATACCCCAATGGGTTCCCCAAGACATAACACGCTCCATATCTCACATTACCAAAACCTGACATTTCACTAAAACAAGGGATCAGAAGATGCACACACATCACACCATAATCCATTTGGTGAGAACAATAGAAGGGATGGACACGTATAAACACCTTCCTCTAAGATAGAGGATTTGAGGTTTTTCCCAAGGGAGACTTACTCCCAACATAATAGAGAACCTCATAGGATTGCACAACCTTCACCTTTACAGTCAAATGAGCACAGAACATCACAACGCATCACCAAACATGACCTTTGCAATTGATAAACAAATACATGGAATGAGACGTTATGACAAGTACCTAAACAATAGAAAAGTCCAAAAAGTTGACACAATATCCTCTCATGAACAAAATCCAAAAATTTGTGGTTAAACAAGAAATATTTCTTCAACGAAACTATGAAGAACCGAGAGGCCCTCTTAGACACCATCAAGACACTCATCCACACTAACAACCCCAGAACACTTCCACCTTTGATTAATTAGGCAACTTAAGAAACTAAGGTCTCTTTCAACCTTCCACAAGAACTATCACAATATAAGAGGATCCAAAAATCAATTAAATGAAAGGGTGTTGACTCAATCAATAAATATCGATAAAATATTCATTATATTGATCAACTGGTGGATTTTCCAATGGCAAAACAAAACGGGTTGCACATCAGTTGTGCATTAACCCTTAATGGGGGAATACCTTATCCAATGAGAGAACCCAAAGACCAAAAAAAGATGGTCCATTGGTCAAAACATACCACAATCCAGATCCAAACACATGAAGGGAACCATCGTAATGGTGTCTCGAAACATATCTCAGAAGATACTAATAACTGGTCCTTATATCCAACGTGCCGTCCAAACACAAACCCAAAACATGGTTCGAACAAGAGGGGTTCATGGACTCAAAACATCCCACAACATCAAAATTTTCCAAAAAACATAATATACACCAATCCAAACAATTCATCAATACATCATGTTTTTATTTAAATAAATTTCTTGAAAACAAACGGTTCAGCGATTAGCGTATCCACCAATGGTACCCCATGGGCCTTACACATGCATGTTCCTATACCACACTGGACACCCTCCTCATATATATCCCAACACTCATCCAGTCATGCCATCAAACATCCATCATCCCATATAACCCCTTGCATATGGTTACTCACGGAAATACCAAAGGTTAAAACAAAAAATTCATTCCAACTTTCAAAACCAAAACAGTTAACCAACACATCCTTTTTCTCAAAACTGCAAACCACAAGATCAAAATCCCAATTCAAATCTTAGAAAAATTTTCAGAAAGACACAAACATTAAGAAAATATATTGATTTCAATATATTCACATCAACTTCAAAACATCTCATCCCATTAAAACACCCTTTGATTGTTTAGAAGACTCTATTGGAAACACTTTTCAAAACCAACTTCAATATAGTTTATGATTTCAAATAAGGTGTAATCACACCATTTTCCATTTAAAAACAATTATAAATTTTTTTTCCACCATTTATTAAATAAAACCATTCCCTCTTTATTTGAAAATAATTTCAAAAAAACTTTACACTTCCTAAAACCAAGGTTCCATGTTTTCAAAACTAAAGCACAAAACAATGCGAGAGGAAACTAGTTTTAGTGGGTGACTTGGAAATATGGTTGGAGACCATATTCTAATCACTTCACTATCACATAGAGTGTTCGATGGAATATCATTGGCTCCAAATGGCTTGCTAGGCCCTGCGAGCTCACTAAGGCCATTAACCTAACTCTCTTTTAATTTCCACTAATAATCATCGAACCAAGAAAATCCAAAGACATAGATAAATCCCATATTGTCCTAGAAACATGAATCCCATCATGAGGTGTGGTGATCAGGAAAAATACCCATAACTATAATTCCAAGTCCCAACTATCCTAACTCTAGACTATCCTGACTCTTCCCCGAATAACATGACCCAAAGAGTTAACCTGAACCTCCTCTGATACCATTTTATCAAAAACTGAATCTGGTTGCCGCCAAAACTAGAAAAAAAAACCCAGCAGTGGAAAGCCCCAAAGGGATTTCTCTATCCCCATGGTCTGGCACAAGTGACCGGGTGTCAAAAAATTAGATTTGGGAATGATTTACCCGAGTATGAAAGCATAAAACCTTAAAAACAATCCATAATACAAATTCTGAAATTTATAGCCAAACATGTCTTAATAAAAAAACAAAATTGAATACATGGATTTAAATACAATAAATAAAAGTTCCAAAGACACAAATATATAGCAGAAAAAAACTCAAAGGACTCCACAAGACAAATGGTTATCACCCACCAGCTGTCTCCACAACTCCGTCCCAAGGATGGGAACTAACACCCCGAACCACCATCACCCAATGCCTTTCCATTAACTGGGTCAAAAATAATAAAGTCTACTTACACCTAAGGGGTGTAAGTAGGGTGTGATCATAATCCCAATAGGATACCACCCAATGATTCCAAGGTGCATGCGGTACAAGGTGAAAAAGCAAGCAGTTTTAATATGTAATGAAAAGCATCGACAAATTCCACGAAATGCAACTGTAAATTGAAAAACTTTTTCAGGATAAAACTTTCATAATGTTAAAACATTTAAGTAGGAATGTTTTATAATTCAATAAAATTCGATATATAGCCAAATACAAGGGCAAATACCACAAATCCAATGAGCAACAAAATTGGGAACACCCCTAGGCAGTAGATAGTCTCGGGCCCCATGTACCTCGTACCATGGTGTAATGTAACCATAGTAAAATCCGTTATCATGAATGATAAACAAGTAGGGAACATAACCATAACCCAGTGGTCCCTAATAATTATCATCATAGTTTATATAGAGTTGTATGTGTCAATCTTACTAAGTGAAACTGAGGCTAAACCCCACGGATTCACTAGCATACTAGTACACGTCTACCCACCTAGATACCCGGGTTTTCCCTTTGTGCCAAAACAAGTTCAAGAAGAAAAGAGATATAGTTTTAACATGAAATATCACTTCCACATCACAAATTAACCAAACAGCCCCATGTACATCACACAAGTCACAAATTCCACTTTTCATTCAAATGCATTTTGAAATCAAACTCACACCATAATAGCCCACAAAACTTTTTTTCATAACATTCATAATCCAACACATCCATTAAAAATTTTATAAAGTCTGTAAAAATATAAATAAACATCACATAATAGCCCTCTCACATGTTTCATAATCCCCATTATATATAAAAAATCCATTTTTCACATCGCTCTCACACACACATCCCACATCACGTTCACACCTCTTTCACATTTCAGTAAATCCATTAAACATTTTTATGAAACATTTCCTAGAGGATGCACATCACATGACAGACCTATTCACATTTAAAATGATCCATTTGAAAGTATTAAAAATCCAAAACAGTTTTCCTATATTGTTTCACCTCTTACATAAATCATTAAACCATTCAAAACATTCATAAAACGATTCTAAAGAGTGTACCAATGCTTTTCACATAAACCCATTTCAAAATCGCATTTCAAGGACAAAATCACACAAATGAAAATTCATAACAGAATTGGAAGCCGCAAAAACATTTATTAAACTAACTCCAAGTGTTATACAAATACCTCAAACAATACCCCAAAATATCCGCATGAATAGCACACGTTCTAGAAATTACTTTCAAGAAGTACAATAAGGTTTTACACCTTAAACCTATTAAAAAAACCTCTTTAAGACCTACAGACACACCAATACCCTACCAAATCAGAATTTTCACCCCAAAATAGATTTATTAAACTAATTTCATATGTTATAAAAGACACCCCAACAATACCCAAAGGGTTTCACATGAAAAACACCCAATTTTTTTAAAAAAATGAAACTATAAAAATCAATGCTTTACCAAATCCGAAATAAAAAGTTTCCACACCGCACACATCATATTAGGAACATTCATAATATGTAATTCAAGAAAACCAACTCATCTAAAAATGATTACACATGGAATCACCTACCTTTTATGTCCAAACCCTCAAAACATGGTGTGAAACATCAACCACACCACTGACACACCTCAAGGAAGATAAATCCTACCCTAGACCACAATATTTGACCAGAAAGACACCAAATGAAACCCTAGTTTCTAACGTCAACTTCTTGACATGAGGAACTTCAATAATGGGTGAAAGAAACCCTAAATAAGGGAAAGAAATCAAGTAAAGAAACACTTACTTGAAACATCTTGAATCAAATGAACCAAATACACAAAAATTTGAATCTCCAAGAATCCAAACCTAACATGGAGGATATAATGGGGATGAGAAGGTCATGTGGGGACTAAAATGGGGTCAAAAGAGTGAAAATTAAAATATTTATGAAAAGATCAACTTACCTTCTCAAATATGGACGATTTGAGGAACCCTGAGAAGTTTTTCTGTACTCCATTAGGAAAATTAGGTCCAAAGTGGAAAATTGAATAATGGGGGTAGGCTCAGGATTTTGGATTCAGATGGGAGGTAGAATTATGGGAAAATAGTAAAAAATTAGTATGTTATTAAAGATTTGAAGAAACAATTTAAAACTATAAATGGCTCATGGGTTGGCCGAATTCCAAATTAATTCACTCAAACCCAAAATGCTAATGGGTTCAAAAAGGATCCAATTGGAAATGGTGGTTGGGATAGGTTATAGGAAGAAATGTGGGAAGTGGAATGGATAAAAAATGATAACAAATGAACGAGTTATAAAAGAAATAAAATTTATTTTTAAATACGGAATTGGGCTCACGGTTTGGCCCAAATTTTGAAAACCCTCCATTTCCACCAAAATGAATGAAAAACCTCCAAAACAAAGAAAGAATGTAAATTAAATGAAAAATACATTTAAAAGAGGTCATGGATGTGATAAATGGTCTGTTTGACTTCTTTTATAAGTTGTTTCTAACTCTAACTATATTCTCATCAAGAGTATGTCCAATATTGCATTCAAACAATCATTAGACATTCCTTTAAATTTTGACAATATTCCAATCAATCTTCGTATAAAATTATTCTCTACATGTGTGATAATTTTTTTTGTTTGACCTCATAATTTATTAAATATAGAATCTCATAAAATATCGATCAGTTTTTATAAATATTTCTATTATATACAGATCATTGTGTATTTTAAAATGTATCATTAATGTTTTTCACCATTTATAAATATTTCTCAGTAGACTATGTTTTTTGAGTAATATCAAAATCATGTGTGCCATTGATGTTATTTTTTAAAATTAAATAAGTGTGATCCTGAGAAAAAAATATAATGTCCCATGCATACTATTTTTATCTCATATTTCAGTTGATAATTTCCCATCTATTTCTCACAAATTGAACTGATTGTATGGTACTTAGAACTATATCTGGAAAAACATCCATATGATGGGAAGTTAATTATGAACATAATTACTTCATGGAGGTGAAAATATTATGTTTTATAAGAATTATACTATATAATACCATCCTCTAATTAAATTTTCATATCATCGGTTAGTTTTGACTTTAAAAATTCAGTATAATTTCTAGGATATTTTGGACTAGAAATCATTATACTCAATATGATATATTTCCAACTCATATAGTATTTAGGAGATAAGATGATAATTACCAAAAAAAAAATAAGCTATGAACTATGATTGATACTATGGATTTGATATGGATTTATTCTATTTATGTTCAATCTAAGTTTAGGATTTCTATCTTCATTTTCTAATGTAGGAAAATTATGATCAATTTTCTTACACTATGAACAATGAACTAGATGAATTAATCTTCCATAATATCTATGAAAATATATATTTGATATTATACTTTTTTTTCTTTAGTGGAATTTTCAAACATACGTTTGAAGCAATTGATTTTATGTATTAAAAAAATAACCATGATAAGATTCAATGTAATAGTTAAACAAGACAATGATTTTCCTTCAAAATACACAAGGATGTCCTACATTTCTATATTATGAAAAACATTCATATTCCTTAATTTATAGCACACTATAATTCAGGCATGGATGTATATTCTTTAAACCCTATACAATATGGAATACTATTTTCATCACATTATAATTTGAATATGAAGGATCATTGTCTTGAGGATGTATGTATTTCAACAACAATAGAAACATTGTAAAAATAATACAACTCCATCATTTTTTCACCTATAATTAAATCAATATAAACAACAATGATAAATCTATAAATACCACAAAAACTAGATACAATGGTTTTTTGGAATCACCATGAAACACAGTAAATTATCAGTTCATTCCAAATTGCCTCTACATAAATATGATGAATCATTTTTTTCGACAAGACTTATCATCTTGGAAATCATCATCCTCAATATATCCTGAATTCTTCTATGTTTCACCTTTCTGAATATAATGGAAGTAAATTAGATTATAACCCTGATAAATTAAATTATATTTTATTTCTATAATTTTTAACATTTTCATATTTTAAAATTTCAACCATGAAAGGAAAAATTGGTCTAATTTTTTAAGATATCATTTAGAGAATTCCAAAAAAAATCATTGAGACATTCCATATATTAATCACATGTTCACAGTATGGTAATCAATCTTCCACTCATTATTGTTTATAAAAAATATCACAATTTGAAAATTATATATATATATATATATATATATTGAGATATTGTTTCATTTTTACTTGTATAAATAAAAAGAATAACATAATTTTTTTTATAAATAAAATAAAGGAAACATATTTGACAAAAAAGTTTCTCTTTAACATATTTAATTATAATAATTTAATAAAAAATTGTATCATCAAATCCAAATGATCATATAAATATATATTATAAATAATCTATATTAAAAATCCACAATCCACAATACCTTTAAAAAATCATACAAAATATAGAAAAAACATAACATATAGACACATTTATTAGTAAATTATCATTATTTTTGACATCAGTTTATTTAATAATAATTTAATTAAACCTTAATATCAAAATATCACACATCAATTAATAGATTCCTCATAGGCGTGAAACATTACAACTAAAAAAAATATCGAAGTGGTAAGAAATGTTATCAGTAATAGAGTTCTTTCAAGAAAACCATCTCAAATAGTATTTATTCATTAAAAGACACTATGGATGCATAGAAAATTGAGAAAATATAAACTAAACCAAAATATATTCCAGACAGTGGATCAATGAAATGAAAAAGATATTAGAAATATGTAATAGATATAGTGAATGTGGTTGAATGCGACAATAATTTTCTATGATAATGGTACAGTTAACTGAATGAGATTTGAGGCCACAAAATCAATGAAAGAAGGGTTAGAGTTCCATTTGTGAGATAGTATAGATTGTTTTGGTGAGAAATAATGAACTCAAAATGAGTCTACCTAATGATTAATAATAATTTTAATGATTAATAATGTTGTGTATTTAGTAAATGATGTAAATAAACCAATTATAACCTATGTTATCTAATAATAATTGATATAAAGTACGTATTCAAAATTTGTTTTTACCTAAATGATATTGAAAAGAAACTCCAAATGTTCTTGAAATTGGTTTTTAAATAATCAATGTGACAAATGTGTCACCTTTAATTTTTTTTTTACTTCTATAAGTTTGGAGTATGTGATGTGTGATTTGGGATAAATGGTTGTTTTAAAATAAGAACACACACTTTCAGTTATATTGAGCAGATCATGTGTTAAACTAACATATTGTAAATTACTGCTTGTCAAAAAATGAATTATGGGGTATTTTTATAAAATATCTTGATAATTTGAGAGCCTTTCGTCTATTTTCAATGAGTGACACATATTTTAACTGAAATTCCATTTTTTAAATTGAAAACATACAATTGGATAGATACCTTGAAAACCATGTGTTAGATTAATCTGGGTTTAATTCCTATATTTTGAAAATTATTTATAGATAATTATCCTTAAATATCATAACAATATGAATGTGTTTCATCTGTTTTCATTAAGTGATACATTTTTATCTAATATGCAATTTTTATACTAAAAAGGTTTTTTGAGTCATACTAGAGACACCAGATGTCATATTTATGTGTGGTTGATTCTTACAGGATGAAAATGATGTATAGATAATTTTACAATGGTTCCAAGACCATCAAAGTATTTTTTATTAGTTTTAAGTGAGTGACACTCATTTCGAAAAAAATGTCACCTTTAAACTAATAAAACACACTTTGAGACATACCGAGCACACTGTGTGATAGGTTGACTTGAGACTAATTTATATATGTAAAAATTGATTTATTGATTGTTTTCCTAAAATATTAATAAAATACATTTGTTTTTTCCCAATATTTGTTGAGTGAATCATGTTTTAAACTGAAATTTCACATTAAATAAAAGCATAAAATTTTAATAATATCAACCAAAAAAATGTGTTGGATTGATATTCAGACATTTCATATGCATATCAATCATTTAGGGGTTATTTTACAAAATTGTCATGATAATTAAAGAATTTTTTATCAGTTTTGAGTATGCGAAGTGTTTTTTGAACTAAAATGTAACTTTAAAATAAAAACACACACTTATAATCATAAATATTACATTGTGTGTTATATTGACATGAGTTTAATATCTAAACATAAAAACCTAGTTATGTTTGATTTTTAAAAAGTATCCAGACAATCTGGGTAGGTGTTCTCTATTTTCAATTAGTGGCACATGTTTTAAAAAAATGATAATTTTATTCAAAACACACACACCTTCTATCCTATAAGAAGATCATGGGTGTGATTAACATGTGACTAATTTCAACATTTCACAAATTTCATATGTACTGGTGTCCTAATGAATCAAAACTATATAAGAATGTATGTTGGTTTTGGGAATGTAACACAAGTTTTGAACTAAACAACAATTTTTAAACCAAAAACTCACACTTTGAGTTATACTAGGAACATAATGTATCAAAATAAAATTTAGTCAATTCCTATATGTAAAAAATAACTTATGGATCATTTTACTAAAATATAAATACAATTACCTTTTTATCAATTTTTAGTAAATAGAACATATTTTTTATTGGAATAACATTTTTAAGCTAAAAACAAGCACTTAAACACCTACTAAGAACACAATGTGTCAGATAAACATGAAGATAATTCATAAATGTTTTGAACCACCAATATTATAATTACGATTGAAGTGTTCATCTTAGAAGCCATTTTGAACACATAATATGCTTTGGTAATGCTATATGAGAGAGATGACTATCCCGACTGAACTTGATTTCAATGTTCTTGATCCATCCATTCATATAGTATATGGGTTCCAAAATGTATACAATTTTATGACATTCAAATCTTAGAATATACCAACACGAATCATTTTCATTAGTACCCTAGAAGATGGCCTTTGAGTACCTGCTCATAAACATTCCATTACGAATACATATACAAGTCTCTCAATAGCTGTTGCAATCGCCCCAACCATCTCTTCAGGATTCCCCCAAAGCACTGTGTTGTTTTTCAGTAAGTGAATTTTCAAATTTTGAATGAGAGTACCAATTGTATAAAAAATTAAATATTACTGTCATTTTAGGGTTTATGTGATTAGATTAATATCTATAACTTATATGGTGACCCTTATAAGGCATTATATACTAAATGTATTTGATAAGAAATTAGTTGAATGAAGACACGATAATTAGAAAATGATTATTCATAAACAAAATTGATTATTAATTATAGTCTAGAATCAAATAATTAGAAAATGTAAATGGATAAAAAATAATTATAAATTATCAAATTTAATGAGACATTGATTTAGTCTAAAAAGTATCTAGTGTGTAACTAGAATTAAAGAGCTAATATGAACCTTAAATGTAATTTCCACTATGGGAATTACGTGATCATATGCGGAGTGTGATTGGTTTTTTTATGATTCACTGATCTTGTATTAATGTAATATAATAGAAAAATGAAAAAGTTGGTGTTTTATTTCATAGTGCATAGTGCTAACAATAATTGTTCATTATAGATAACATATCAAAAGGAGTCAGGTATGTATGAATTCTATTAGGATTTGGATCTTACATTAAATATATTCCCATTAAATGTATTGAATGTTAAGTCAAAAGTCTTATTTTGACTTCTATATCATGTTTTGGAAATCACAAATGCATTCTATCATATTTTGGAAATTACATTTGTCTTCTATCATGTTTATCATATCATACAATACTGATCGTACTGACTCTGTCAATCGTACCATACTGACTCTGTCAATTGTATCGTACTGAATCTGTCAATCGTACCATACTGACTCTGTCAATCGTATCGTACTGACTCTGCTATTCAGATATTCATTATTTGTTTTGGTACTTAGTCAAAAACACTAATCGCATATGAATCATACTCATGTTTTACTTTTCTATATATCTCTTGTCCTAACAAAACGATGTCATTGAGTTAGTTACAAACTAATCAAAACGATGTCGTGCTTTCTATTTCAATATGAACGTTGGAGGCAATATGACCGTTGGAACCTGAGGCCTATAAATAGGAGGTCATTTGAGGCTGAGAGTACAACGATGAACAAAGAGAACGAATGAAGAGACTCTGTGAACTATTAAGATTCTAGAGAGAGACACTGTGACTTCTCTCATCTGCCTTGTGCTTCCGATCATCGTATCGAGGGCTGCCAATGATAGGCAGACAGACGTTCCGATCATCGTATCGAGGGCTGCCGGGGATAGGCAGACAGACGTGCCGATCATCGTATCGAGGGCTGCTAGGGATAGGCAGACAGACGTGCCGATCATCGTATCGAGGGCTCACCAAGGTGTTGGTGAGACAGATCTTTTATCCTAGGTGAAAGGATAACCCTTCTCTTTGGGTTAAAAGAATTTTAATACTTTTATATTTCCGCTGTTACTTGTATTAGAAAGGGATTTTTATTGTTTCCTTTCTTCTTTACATATTCAATTGTAATTGTTTCAATTACAATCATTCTATTACATTTTATATTGATTGATTCTATATGCTTTAAGGTAGAATCATTCATCTTTGTATTACTCTGATTATTGTGTTCACCTTGAATACAATTGTTTTACATTACATTAGTATTACAATACATCATACCTTTTATATTCAATACAATTGTGGGTGTTTGTTTTTGTATTAGTTTAAGATCATTTAAACTAATCTCTTTGTTGCTAAAACTCAAAGGTTTTAAACCTACAATTCACCCCCCTCTTGTATTGTTCCATCTAATAGACTTATATCTACATATTCGATCCAACAATTGGTATCAGAGGGGGTTTTTCACTGATTTTTATTACTATCATTATTTCTTATTACTATCTTGAATACTTACTACACTAAAGTGTGGAGTGGAAAAGTTGTTTTTGTTGTATTAGATGACAGGAATGAATATCGGGTCAATAGACAATCTGAATCCTTCTAGACCACCAATATTTGATGGGAATGATTATGAGTATTGGAGAGATCGTATGAAGACTTTCGTTATCAATACTGGTGTAGAAAATTTTATTATGCTTACTGGGGGTTACAAAATTCCTGACAAAGAAGTTAGTACTTTCACCAACCAAGAGAAGCAAGAATATCAACTGAATTACAAGGTACGCAATACTTTATTATGCTCTATGACTAGGAATATATATAGTCAGATATCTTCATGTGAAGCATCCAACTGTATTTGGAAGAAATTAGAAGTTACTCATTTTGGTACATCCAAGGTTATAGAAACAATGAGAGCAATGCTTCGAGCAGAGTATCAAGGATTTGTTTTTCCTTATGGAGAGCCAGTGTGTAAAGTGCAACAAAGGTTTATGACGATTGTAAATAGCTTACAATCTATGGGAGAAAAAGGTCTTGATGATGAATCTCTTGTTGACAAGATTATAGATATTATGCCAAATGAATGGGAGTCAAAAAGGACAGCTATTGATGAAAATAGAAAAGTCTCCCAGATTACTCTTGATGAACTCTTTGGAACTCTTCTACAGAATGAGACAAGAATGAAGAGAGATGCTGATTTCAATAAGAAGAAAAATGGGAATGGAAGTGTAGCTTTTTCATCTAAAGCTAAAACACTTGAAAGGCTTACAAGGTCTAAATCCAAGAAAATTGTTATATCTGATTCAAGTGACTGTAATCTTCCAGATAATGAGTTAGCCAATCTTGCTCTAAGGATGAACAAGATTGTGGGAAAGAAAGATTTTCAATACAGATTAAAAAAGAAAGATAGGAAATATTCAGAGGTAACATGTTATGAATGTAAGAAAGCAGGACATATAAGGCCTGATTGTCCTTTACTGAAGAGGAAAGATAGAAAAGAGAAACACTCTGAAAGAAACAAGAAAATGTTTTATAAGACAAAGAAAGTCTTGAAAGCAAATGATACGTGGAGTGCAAGTTGTTGTGATTCCTCAGATGATTCTTCAGAATATGAGACATCAGGACAAAGAAATATTGGACTTCTATCCAGACTACCAATTTAAGATCATTGTCTCATGGCTAAGGTACATAATGTTGAAGCTATTACAAATGTCTCTTTGATTGCAAATTATACTAATAATGGATATTATGAATCTTAAAATGGTGGATCTTTATCATCAGAGGATGATACATTACCTTCTTTTGAAGAGGTCTCTAGATTTTCTAAGTTACTCGAAAATGAAAATTCTAAACTTAAAAATAGATTTGAAAAAGCATATTCTAGAATTTCAATTTTGACTAAAGAAGTATCAGACCTTTCTAAAGATCTTGATGTGAAAAATTCTGATTTTGAAAGTATTTTAAAAACCCTTGAGAAAGTTAAAACTGAAAAGGATAAACTTTCAAAGGATCTTGAAACTTTAAAGAAAAATATTTTAGAGCCTAACTCTAGTTCAAATTAAAATGTTTTAGAAAATAAGAATTTGGTTTTAAAACTAAAGTCAGAGATTTTATATTTGAAAAAGTGTTTGTCAAACTTTACTCATGGAAAAGAAAACTTTGATAGGATGTATTCTCAAATTAGACCTTTGAGAAATCGTTCTGGTCTTGGTTATACTTATTCCAAACCTGTTTTTAGCAATAACTATTTTGTTCCTCAAAAAACCATTTTCTGTTCTAAGTGTCAATGTGGTGGACACTGGAGAAGAGATTGTTCTCTTAAAAAAACTCAATCTTTAGGATTTCATAAATCTCATTTTGCAAAACAAATGTGTATTCCTAAAATTCTTTTATCTAACCCTTCTGGATCCAAACAAGTTTGGATTCCGAAAATCTAAATGTTTCTTTTTCAGGAAAACGAGAAGTGTACCAATAAGAACATTTGGTACATGGATAGTGGTTGTTCTCGACACATGACTGGAAACAAAAATCTCTTTGAAAAGGTTATCAAAACAAAAGGTGGAAAAGTTACCTTCGAAGATAATGCCCAAGGAAAGATTGTTGGTATAGGTAATATTGTTTTTCTTAGAAAAGTTCTTATTAAAAAATGTTTTGTTTGTTAAAGGTCTTAGGCACAATTTCATCAGCATAAGTCAATTATGTGATGAAGGTTACCTTGTGAATTTTAGAAATGATAAGTGTCTAGTTCACAATTCCAAGGGTGAGTTCATTCTATCTGCCCATAGGCAAGATAATGTTTACACTATTAACTTAGAAGACCTTAGGAACCAAAACTTACCTTGTTTAAGTGTAATAGAAGACCAATCATGGCTATGGCATTGGAGACTAGGACACTGTAATATGAGAAACCTAAGTAAACTCTCAAAGAAAGGACTTGTAAAAGGGCTACGGATCTTAGATATGATTCTTCAAAAGTCTGTGATCCTTGTCAATTTGGCAAGCAACATAAAACTAGCTTTAAATTAATTAATGAAGTCTCAACTTCTAATGCATTACAGCTTGTGCATATGGATCTGTTTGGTCCTTCACAATCTGGAAGCAT
The DNA here is from genome assembly GCA_963277665.1 of Viscum album. Lineage (NCBI taxonomy): Eukaryota > Viridiplantae > Streptophyta > Magnoliopsida > Santalales > Viscaceae > Viscum > Viscum album. The sequence goes on along the minus strand of OY728156.1, from coordinate 1,498,437,883 downwards.
TGGAGGCAAATACTATGTATTTATTTTAGTTGATGACTTTACTAGATATACATGGGTCTATTTTCTCACAAAGAAATCTGAAGCCTTTTCCTATTTCAAAACATTTAGAGCCCAAGTTAAAAATGAGAAAAACCTACCATTTATAACTATTCATAGTGATCATGGTGGTGAATTTCAAAACTAAGATTTTGAAACTTTTTGTAGCAAGAAAGGTATTACTCACAATTTCTCAGCTCCAAGAACTCCTCAGAAAAATGGTGTTGTTGAAAGAAGAAATCGTATTCTTCAGGAAATGACTCTAACCATGTTGAGTGAATACTCAATTGCTAAGCACTTTTGGGCTGAAGCTGTTAGTACTACCTGTTATACTATAAATCGTGTTTTAACTAGACCATTTCTTAATAAAACCCCTTATGAGTTATGGACTGGCCGAAAACCTAAAGTTTCATACTTAAAAGTTTTTGGATGCAAAGTATTCATTCTGAATACAAAAGATAATCTACACAAATTTTCACCAAAATCTGATGAAGGAATCTTTCTAGGCTATTCTACAACCTCTAAGGCTTATAGAGTTTTCAATAAAAACACTTGTACTGTTGAGGAAACAGTACATGTAAAATTCGATGAAACTGATCCTTTTGTTTTCAACCAACCCAATCTTACATCCTCAGATGTGTTTTTTAAAAATGTTTATCAACCTTTATTAGAAGAGCATTCTGATAAGGAAAATGTTCAAGAAAGTATTCCTGAAACATTTACCACATAAGATTTTCTACCATATGTTGATGAACAGGTTTTACAAAACCCAAATCAATTGTTTCTTAGAAATCATCCCAGTGATAACATCATTGGTGATGTAAATCAACCTGTAAGGACCAGAAATTCCTTAAGAAATGAAATAGAACATCTTTCTTTTCTTTCCCAATTTGAACCTAAAAGTCCAAGTGAGGCCTTAGGTGATGATGATTGGATCAAAGCAATACAAGATGAACTAAATGAATTTGAAAGGAATCAAGTCTGGACTTTAGTTGAAAGACCTAAAGAAACAACTGTGATTGGTGTAAAATGGGTTTTCAGAAACAAGTGTGATGAAAATGGAATCATTGTAAGAAATAAAGCAAGACATGTTGCTAAAGTCTATAATCAACAAGAGGTAATATACTATGAAGAAACATATGCTCCTGTAGCTAGACTTGAATCTATTCGTATTCTATTAGCCTTCGCAGCATATTTCAATTTCAAACTATTTCAAATGGATGTCAAATGTGCTTTTCTAAATGGTTTTGTTCAAGAAGAAGTTTTTGTAGAACAACCTCCTGGTTTTCAAGACCCAAAAAATCCTAATCATGTTTTTAAACTTACCAAGGCTCTATATGGTCTTAAACAAGCCCCTAGAGCATGGTATGATAGACTTACAAGACTTCTTTTACAAAACAATTATACAAAAGGTATAGCAGATCCAACTCTTTTTATCAAAATGGAAAACAAAAATGTTTTGATTGTCCAAATCTATGTTGATGACATCATATTTGGATCAACTCAGAAATCTTTAACTGATTCTTTTGCAAATTTAATGAAATATGAGTTTGAAATGAGTATGATGGGTGAGTTAACATTCTTTCTAGGTTTTCAAATCTCTCAAAAACCAGAAGGAACTTATATATATCAACATAAGTATATAAAAGATTTACTCAAAAAGTATGGATTTGACAAAACTAAAAGTATTAGCACCCCAATTGGTACCTCAAATTCTCTTGATCTTGATGAAACTGGGAAACCAGTAGATCAAACAATCTTTAGAGGTAAGATTGGAAGTTTTCTATACTTGATAGCTAGTCGACCAGACTTAATGTTTTCTGTATGCTTATGTGCAAGATATCAGTCTAATCCAAAAGAGTCTCACTTAAAAGCCGTAAAGAGAATCTTTCGGTATTTAAAAGACACTATGAATTTAGGTCTTTTCTACTCTTCTGGAAATTTTTTTGTTTTAAAAGGTTTTTCAGATGCTGACTTTGGTGGTTGTAGAATGGATAGAAAAATTACATCTGGAACATGTCATTTCTTAGAAGATTCTTTGGTTTCCTGGTCCTGCAAGAAACAACACTTAGTAGCACTCTCCACTGCTCAAGCTGAATATATAGCAGCTGGAAGTTGCTGTGCTCAAGTATTGTGGATGCAACACACACTCACTGACTATGGATTGAGTTTCTCCAAAACTCAAATTCATTGTGATAATACAAGTGCCATAGCTCTTAGTAAAAACCAAGCACATCACTCACGTGCAAAACACATAGATGTTAGGCATCACTTTCTTAGGGATCACACACAAAACGGAGATATTGTTTTACAATTCATCGGAACACAAGAACAACTTGCTGACATTTTTACAAAACCTTTACCTTCCGATAGATTTGAATTTATAAAACAAAAGCTAGGAATGATTACATTAAAATAATCATTCATATCTACTTCCTATTTTACATCTCTCCTAACAGTAAGAAACTCCTCGTAGAAAGGGGGAGGACATTTCATTCTATGTCTTTATGTTTCTTTTTATCTTATGATCTTTAACTATTTACTCTTTGGATTTTTTTCCCTTCTGTTTATCGTATTGACAGTTTTATCGTATCATTCATTTTTTTCCCTTCTGTTTATCGTATTGACATTTTTATCGTATCATTCATTTTTCCCTTCTGTTTATCGTATTGACAGTTTTATAGTATCATTTACTACCGACCGATGATGGTAATCAAATTCTTTTCCATCGTATCGACCGATGATGGTATTGAAATTCTTTTCCATCGTATCATTCAATCAATAGTATTTTATTGACCAATAATGGTATTGAAATTCTTTTCCATCGTATCATTCAATCAATAGTATTGAATCGACCGATGATGGTATTGAATTTCTTTTCCATCGTATCAATCAATCAATAGTATTGTATTGACCGATGATGGTATTGAATTTCTTTTCCATCGTATCATTCAATCAATAGTATTGAATCGACCGATGATGGTATTGAATTTATTTTCCATCGTATTATTCAATCAATAGTATTGAATCGACCGATGATTGTATTGAATTTCTTTTCCATCGTATCAATCAATCAATAGTATTGTATCGACCGATGATGGTATCAAGATTGTTTTCCATCGTACTATTAGCTTATGGTAACAAGATTGTTTTCCATCGTACGGTCAGTTCATAGTAATGACTTTGTTTTCCATCGGCATGATGTTTTTTCTTACGATCGTATTTTCTTTTGATTTCTATCAAAACCAACAATTACCTTATTTTCTCCGACAGTTTTTTTCCATTTTTTTTATTTTTTGTTTCTTTGTTTTAATCCTAACCATTGATCTGGTTCTCTCTAATCTTGACCGAAGAAGATCAATGGTCACCCTTTTTTGACCATAGAAGATCAACGGTCACCTCTTTATCTCCTATAAATAGCCCCCCTCCCCTCCCCAAACCCACATTGGTTTTTCAGGATTTCAGGCGAAGCTCTGCTCCACCAGCTATAAATCATCGTACGATCTTCTCATCGACATCACCTTTATGTCTCAATCCTCTGCTAATAAGGAATTTGTAGAAAAAATGGAGAAAGGATAAGGAACAAAGAAAAGAAGGTGATCCGAAGTTTGGTCTTGACCCTGCTGAGGCTTTTGCAGAAAGAGTAAGGGTAGAAGAAACCCTTCAGGCTGAAAAGAAGAAGAAGGTTCTTTTGAAAAGGAAGGCTCAGGACTTTGATGTCTCTAAAGTCTTGAAAGCGGTTGAGGATGCTAGTGCCCAACTAACAGAAGAAGTGCACCAAGAGCCCATCGTACAGAGTTTCCCTGAGAAAGGAAAACACAAACAAGTGATGGAAGAGATAGAAGAAGTCGAAGAAGAAGAAAGTGACTTTCTTTTAGAATTTCTTCAATGTTCAAAGAAGAGTAGAGAGGAATCGGTTCAAAAGCTGAGTGAAGGTGTTCAACAAACTCCTCATGCCGATCAAGCTCGATCTCCAGACAGAATGTCATCTCAAGAAAAGCAAGGTGCTCAATCTTCTCATTCTGATAAAGTTGTTGTCATTAGTGACAAAGTGGAAGAAGAAAGAAAGCAGAAAGAAAAATCAAAAGGAAAACAGCCAGTTGTTGACTCAAGAAGATCGTATGAAATAGCATCGTACGATGAAGATACTGATTCAGAGCATACAATCTCTCTGAAGAAAAGTGATTACATTGTTCATGTTTTGAGAAGGGTTGAGAAGACTATTCCCTATTTCCCAAGGCTAGAAGGGAAGATTGATTTTATTACTGACAATCAAAATAAGAAGTTTGGCTCTGTGAAAGAATTAAGGAAGAAAGTTTTGTCAGTAGAAGCTAATTTGAAAGTTCTATCAGAAAGTTCGGTTGCTCATAAGAAGGCATGCAATAAGATGACCAAGTGGTCGTACAAAACAGAGAGCTCAATCAATGATCATGAGATAGCAATTGAAGATATAAGAAGGTTATCAAGTGAGCTTGCAATTTCTTTCAACAAGCTTGATAGAGAAATGGTTGAAAGGTTGAATCTTTTGTCTTCTCAAAGAGCTGATGTTACTTCAGTGAAAGATTTGCAAGAAAGAATGAATGTTTTTCAGTCTAAATTCTCGAAGGTTTCATCTTTCAAAGATGAAATGATTTTGCTAAAGAATAAAAATTCTATGTTATCCAAAGATAACAAGAATTTTCAAAACAGAATTGATACCCTTGAAGAAGTAATTAGAGTCCAGGAGGAGACTATCAGAAATCAAGATCAGATTTTTGCGGACCAACAAGAGCTTCTCAAAACTCTGGGTGAATCAATTTCTGAAGACAAGAAGGAGATCAAGAAGATGAAAGCTGTTCTTCATGAGCATATAAAGAAGTAGAAGGAAAGAGAAAACAAATGATTGTTGTATTTGTTTTCCTTTGGAACTTTCTTTTTGTAATGACTTTTATGATCCTTTTCTTTTATCCATTTTCTTGTATTGCTTTACTAACTCTATCAGACAATTCAAGATTACTCCTTTATTTTTGTAAATCACAAAGGGGGAGAATGTTTACAAAGGGGGGGAATGTTTACAAAGGGGAGAATGTTTTATAAAGGGGGAGAATGCTTTACAACACTCTTAAGGAAAATCTACGAATACAATCCTTAGGAAAGTCCATACCTAAGGGGGAGTTAGTTGTATTCAATTTCTTATTCAGAAGAGTTTTCAATAACTCATGGGGAGATAAGTACTTCTTGTTACTTTTACTTTGTGTATTGTGCTCTCCAAAAGGGGGATATTGTTAAGTCAAAAGTCTTCTTTTGACTTCTATATCATGTTTGGGAAATCACAAATGCATTCTATCATATTTTGGAAATTACATTTGTCTTCTATCATGTTTATCGTATCGTACAATACTGATCGTACTGACTCTGTCAATCGTACCATACTGACTCTGTCAATCGTATCGTACTGACTCTGTCAATCGTACCATACTGACTCTGTCAATCATATCGTACTGACTCTGTAAATCGTACCATACTGACTCTGTCAATCGTATCATACTGACTCTGCTATTCAGATATTCATTATTTGTCTTGGTACTTAGTCAAAAAACACTCATTGCATATGAATCATACTCATGTTTTACTTTTCTATATATCTCTGGTCCTAACAAAACGATGTCGTTGAGTTAGTTACAAACTAATCAAAACGATGTCGTGCTTTCTGTTTCAATATGACCGTTGGAGGCAATATGACCGTTGGAACCCGAGGCCTATAAATAGGAGGTCATTTGAAGTTGAGAGTACAACGATGAACAAAGAGAATGAATGAAGAGACTCTGTGAACTACCAAGATTCTAGAGAGAGACACTGTGACTTCTCTCATCTTCCTTGTGCATCCGATCATCGTATCGAGGGCTACCAGGGATAGGCAGACAGACGTGCCGATCATCGTATCGAGGGCTTCTGGGGATAGGCAGACAGACATGCCAATCATCGTATTGAGGGCTGCCGGGGATAGGCTGACAGACATGCCGATCATCGTATCGAGGGCTCACCAAGGTGTTGGTGAGACAGATCTTTTATCCTAGGTGAAATGATAACCCTTCTCTTTGGGTTAAAAGAATTGTAATACTTTTACATTTCCGCTGTTACTTGTATTTGAAAGGGATTTGTATTGTTTCCTTTCTTCTTTACATATTCAATTGTAATTGTTTCATTTATAATCATTCTATTACATTTTATATTGATTGATTCTATACGCTTTAAGGTAGAATCATTCATCTTTGTATTACTCTGATTATTGTGTTCACCTTGAATACAATTGTTTTACATTACATTAGTATTACAATACATCATACCTTTTATATTCAATACAATTGTGGGTGTTTGTATTTGTACTAGTTTAAGATCATTTAAACTAATCTCTTTGTTGCTAAAACTCAAAGGTTTTAAACCTACAATTCACCCCCCTCTTGTATTGTTCCATCTAATAGACTTATATCTACATATTCGATCCAAAATTTAAAATATTCCATTCAATCCTTCTTTATTCTTTAAATTTATATATATTAATTTTATATTCAAACAACCATAAATTTTATTCTTTACAATCATGAAATCAACTTTATGGTTTATATAATGATAACTTCAAAATGAAAGATAAAAAAATATCGATCTTTTCTTATGAGTATTTCTATTATTACAATATTTTTTTGTCATTCTGAATGTTTCATCAGTTTTTTGAACTCATTAAATGGTTTGAACAATGGTAATGGTTTGGAAATAATATCAAATTAACATGATCCATTGAGTGTGTTTTAATCATTAATAAAACTGAACCACTGAAAAAACAACTGATGACTTGCATATACAAATTTTCTCCCATGATGCAGTTGATATTATGATGTCTATTGCTAAAAAATTGGATAATATTTATTCCCATAAACACTATATCAAAAAAAATCCATATGTTTGGAAGTCATTTATAGATAACATAATAATTCCCTATAGGTTAAAATGTTCCATTTTTTAAAAATCTTGCACTATAGAAACTTCTTCCAATAAAAGAGTCAAATCATTAATTAATGGTGATAAGAAAACATAAATATAATATCTATGATATTTTGGTGTAGAAATCATGAAAATGAACAATATATATTTATGGTTCTTATTTGGTGATAAGTTGTATATTAGAAAAAATACAGTATAAATTATTTTTTATACTAAGGAATTGATATATATTCATTCCATCTATACAAAATCCATGTTTGAGATTTTAAACATCATTTCAAATACATGAAACTGTGGATAAATTCTTTTCCACTATAGATAATCTACTAGATGATGTAATTTTACATCAGAAATCATATCATCTATATTCCATAATAACTTTTTCCATTAATTTAATTTTCAAATTAAGAATTTATAGAAGATACCAAATTTACTACGAATGATTCTCTATAATTGTTAAAGTAGCATGTTAGTTTTCCTTCAACTTATATAGTGATGTTACACATTTAGGGAGCTATAAGATAATTTACTATTCCTTCCTATATAGAACATAATCATTTATACATGTATGTATCTTATTATACCCAAAACCCATATTCAATTATAATTTTATCGCATATATAATTAAAATCTAGAAGATCGTTGTCTTTAGGAAACATGTTTTTTCAAAAGTTGTAGCCCCTATGTAAAACTATTTTCACTCCATCCAATTTTATCCTTCAATTAAATAAGTCCTTAACTCTGTTGATAAAACTGTATATTCTATTCAGAATAGAATGTAATAGTTTTTAAGAATTACTATATAGTCTCTCAATTATTGGTTCATTACCAATTTCATCTTCATCAATATCACAAATTAATTCTTTAATAGGATCAGAATTATCATCATGAAAATTATTATCATCAATATATCTCGAATTCTACCCAGTTCTCCCATGACAAAACCGATGGCTGTAACTCAGATTAAATCCATGAAAAATTAAAGGATTATTGATTTCTCTAATTTTTTTTTTATCATTTTCTAATTTATAAATTTCAATAATTGGTAAAAATATAAGTTTTTGTTTCGCATATTTCATTTATAAAATTCTAAAAAATAATCAAAACATTCATCATATTAATCAGTTGTTTATAGTTCCATAATAAATCTTTAATAGATTTTGGTCTATAAAAAATATAACGTATTGAAAATAAGTTATATATATGTTGAGAATTGCCGTCATGTTTTGTTACATAAATAACAATAAAAAATACAATAGACTCTTTGATAAATATTTGAAAAGAAACTTATTTGATAAAAAAATAATCAAATTATAATATTTAATTATATTTATTTAACAAAAAATCATAATTTATATATCAATCAACATGGTAATCTAAAAATTTATTTTCAATACTATGTATTCAAGCTCTATAGTCTAATATACCTTCAAAATTTAATTATTAATATTGATAAAAATACATGATGGACAAACACTAATTAGTATAGAAAAATTATTTACAACATGAATTCATCAAATAACAATTTAATCAAACCTTAATCTCAAAAAAATGTTACATAATTTAAAATATTCCCCATATACACGAATAATCAAAACTCCAAATACTAATAGCTTAGACATGAAAAATATTAGCATACGTAGTGATCATTCAAGAAAAGAGGGAACAAAATACATTTATTAATTAAAACACCCCATGAATTCCAGGAAAATAAAAAAAATAAAAAAATTGAACTATATACCAAGCAGTCGATGGATGAAAATTTGACAATAATGGAAATATGGCATAAAGATATTTAAAGTGATGACCTCTGACAGTTGTGGTTGGAAAATAATGGAAAGTCTAACTGAATGTTATTCAAGCCCACCAGATCAAAGAATGGAGGTTTAGGGATCCAAAAATGAGAGAAAAGAGATAGATGTCATGGGAGAGAATGAACCAAAAATGATCTGACCTGATGATTTATGATAAATTTTATGGTTTATCACACCGTTCATTTAATAACTGATGTTAAAAAACTATTTATCAAATCAATCATCTATTAACCCCTGTGATAAATTACATATTCAAAATTGGTTATTATATAACTATATATGAAAGGAAATAAAACACATTTTTCATATTTTTTATTAAATAGTCAACATGATAAATGTGTATCATTATAATTATTTTCGAATAGTGTCATTTTAGAGTTTGTGATGAATAGTTTGAAATAAATGAATAGATATAAAATAAAAAGTCCCACATACTGTTATATCAGAAATATCATGATTCAAATTAACAAGTCTCGAATTCTTACACATCATAAATGACTAATAGATCATTATTCTAAAATATCAAGACAATATGATTATGTTTTCTCTATTTTCATTATTTTTCAATCTTTTGACAAAAAAGAAATTTTTTAAAAAGAAAATATGCACATTGACATATTTTAGGCACACCATTGTTCACATTAACATCTATCCAATTCATATATGTTAAAAATGATGTTTGGATCATTTTACATAAATATGATGACAATATGAGGGTGTTACCTCTATTTTTAGTGGGTGACAAAAATTATAAATAGAAATTTCAATTTTAAACTAATAAAACTATCTTCGAGTCCTACTAGACACACCATGCGTTAGATTGATGTGCAGTTGATTCATGTAATGAAAAAATGTTTTATCAATGGAAAATACAGTATTATAATTATGTAATATAATCACATTAAATTAAAACACAATGAACTACTATATACTATGTGACCTTTAAAAATAATATTGTCACTTCTGTGTTTTGAATTTAAAAAAGATGACATAAATGGTTGCGTTCAGTATGATATTTACAGTCTGATAGAATCAAGAAAGGTTTTGATGAATAGTAACATACCCTTGTTAATAGTAACCTAACCTTATAAATAGTAATGAATAGTAATTTGTCCAAAAAAATGAAACTTCACCAATGATTTTATAAATACAATTTGGACTTATTATTTGTGAAAAAATGATCATAGTATAAGTGTTGTTATTTTTTCAGGGCATAAATATTTTAATTACAATTTTAGGAATAATTTAATATCATAAAATTGAAATGGATATTGATAAAATGTAATAATTTTATTTTATTTTATTTTATTATAGTTATAAGATAATTTAATGGGAATTTGATTAATTTTTCAAGGTGATATAAAACGAGTTATCATTTTAACGTTTTTTTTCAAAAAATTTATTATTTTATTTCACCACTAAATAAATTATATTTATAAAAATATTTATTAAAAGTGGAGTTTATATTTGGAATCTAAAAGTCCAAAAATAGTTATGATAATGATTTGTGATTTTTCTAAAATAAAAGAATTTTTGATGATTAGTAAAATATGATAATTAACTATTAAAGATAAAAAATGATTTTCTATATCAGACATGAGTCATAGAAAATGTAAATGACCATTGTTTTTAACTCACATGAACATCCTACTATTTTTGGTCTCAATAATCAAACACTATTTCTTTTCTTCATTAAAATAATTAAATAATGAATTAAATATTCAAAATTCACTCCACTCCTCCACTATAAAAACCAACCACACTCCCCTATTCTCTTTACTCCTCTCCTCCACTGTAAAAACCTCCCACACTCCCATATTCTCTTCACTCCTCTCTATCCTTATGCCCTACCTATGTTTTCCCAAATCACTCCCCAAGATCCTCCACAACTTTCCAAACCCTTTTCCTATAAGGCCCCAGCCTTAAACATTACTTAATCTTGAGTTATTACAATATTACACATTGATGATCTTTTCAGGTTTAGAGTTTTAGGAAATTAGATCATAAAACATGCATTACATTCCACATTTAAACAAAGTGGTTACATAAAAGATAGTATTCATTTTTTCCCATCAATGGAAACATATTTAAAAATAAAGCATGGATTCTTTCTTGACACTTCCTTGACACTATCATCATATCATGTACCTTTCCCTTGACCTGTGAAAAACATTTCAAAAAAAAACTTGGGATGGGCATAAAAAGCTTAGTAAGGGTTATAAAAATATGGAAAGGAAACATGAGTTCATATATACATAGGAATGAAATCATACTTTACCCATAAAACATAGGTATATCAAATCATGATTAAATCATATAAATCATAAGACATAAAAGGTAAGTTGAGGAATTCATAACATTCTTACGTAGGGAGTAACCCTCTTGGTTACGTTTGGAATACCCACCACAGTATATTCCCTAAATATCTTCGGAGAAACCTTAACGTTTCACTCCTTCGCATTACCCAATGCATTGGAGAGCTATATCGGGATCACCCGCCCTTAGTTTATCATGGAACAACCCCTCTTTATAACAATGCCCAAGAACCATAATATAATCTTATCACATAAAACATGCATAATTGAAACATAACATTTCCACCTTTCAATAACAAGATATCAATACAACACATTGATATAAAAACATTATGAAAACCATTTTCAATACCAAAATAAAAGAAAAGTAAAACATGGTATTTATTTTTCTTTTAAAAAGAAGGTATGGCTTGTAGAGGAAGTCGAAACTCAAATAATGGTCACGGCGGCGGAGAAGTCATTGTCGCCGCATACAAATGACAAAAACATTCCCTTTTGTTGTTTAGTAAACGCTTCTTAGAAAAAAGATTCATTTTGAATAAATGTAAAAGTCAAATGGGTTTATACACTGTATAAAAGAAAGTTGTGTATAAGACAAAATATGCCTCTACAAAAGGAGATTGAGACGAAGTCCAATACAAAGACGGTATCCTTGGATTAAGGATAAATCAGTTACATAATTATGTGTGACAAACGAATACACGAAATATAAGTGGGTATTAAGTGTAAAAAAATCAGAGGATATTCACACATAATCATATAACGACATATTCATGGTGTACAGGTTTATCCCAAATAATCAAAATTGGGTTAAGAAGTTCCCTTGCAAAAATTCGACAGCCTAACAGCGTCAGTTCCAAATTCATAAAAAGAGTTGATGAGAGATAAAAGGGTATCTCATCACTTGGTCATAAAATTTACATCAATAAAGATATATAAATACATATCTCAACATAATAGCATGTGAATTAAAATACATAACAAAATAAGTCTTTTAAAAAGAAGAGGGTGAAAGGTTCCCTTACCGACTTGGGTAACTTTCGAAACGTACACCCCATTGAAGAAGGGTCATACAATAAATATGTAAATACCCATAAATGAAATTATATTACACAAAGAGTATAATAATGGGAAGTACATACACCACTCAAAGGAAATAGTGGAAAATGTAGCATAAATCTCACGGGACTTAAAGTGAGATGAGAAATCCCTTACGAAAACTCAGCAGCTTAACGTCACCACTTAAAACTTCCATAAATGGATTTATGAGATCAAATAGGGTATCTCATAATATGAACATAAAAATTTCAGTATGAGGAATATAAACGAACATCCCAAAACATAATAAATATGAGCTTAAAAGAAATGACATAAAAGAGAGTACATAAAAAGAAAGAGAGAGGTTGGATCTCTTACTAAAATTCCACAGCCTAACGTCGCCACTCAAAACATCCAAAATGGATTGATGAGAGAATATAGTGTTTCTCACCATATGAAAATAAAAGTACAGTAGTACTAATATAAAAAAACACCCCAATCATAAGAAAGATGAGCTTAAAAGGATTGACATAAAAGAGAGTACTTAAAAAGAAAGGGAGGGGTAGGATCCCTTACCTCGGGTCCGACTTGACTCGATCATTCTTTAATATCCTGAATAATACACTTGAGTTAATTTATACTTCCTTAAGAACCATTTTCAAGTTCATTATTCCTTTTATATCACTTATTACCATGTCATGAACACTATGTTATTATTCAAGTTAATAATGGTCGTTTTAATGATCATTGGTACTTGAGTCAAAAAAATAAACTCTTTATAATTACAAGTTGTTCATGTGGTAAAATATCCATTATATCCAGAATTTTATTCATGATGTAGATATCATATATATCATATATATCCAGTATATCCATGCATTTATAATATTACATAACATTTAGAGTTAAGAAATGAAATGCACCGTTCATGGAGATGGTAAGCCGTATGTACGCATGAACGCTACTTCCATTTCTATTTCATATTTAATGGAATTAAAACATAATGATACATAATATTATTTTAATTCCAGTATGATATCATATATAATATCATTACATATATCCTTTATATGTACCACATATGGTATTAACGAATCAAATCACATTGAGGGGGCGGTAGTCCGCACTTCCTAAAATGAAGATATCGTGTATGCCCATAACAGAAGCCGTAAAGGTATTCCATAAATGAAAAATACAGAAGCTTAAAGAAAACATAAAAATATTATATATCATATATAAATGTAGTGACATCATAGTGGACAACATGAAAGGTGTTAAGAGATTATTGAACAATCATCGTTTCAGGAGGCAGTAATTCTCCATCCACAGAAATAGTATGTTATTTAACCATTAGACAAAGGTGTGTGTAAGTGTAGCTAGAATCCATAATATAAAAAAATCCTATTATATTTAATATACTGGCATTGTTACAGAATAAAGGAATAAAAAGAGTTTATGGGGGTGGAGAAGCAAAATAAAACAAAAGGACACAAGTGAAGACATTACATTAAAATCGGGTAACTACCTTTGGTTTGAGCTTAAAGGCTTCCTTGGGAAGACTTCTGACCAAAGTGAGGCTTATAAGAGTTAGAGAGATATGTGGAGAGACAAAATGGGGAGGGGTTGGCTGAGCGAAAGGCTTTATAAGTGTGGGTAAGGAGGTAGAGGTGGGGGACTTTTATAAGAGGAGAGGAGGGGCACTCTTGGAATGTAAAGAAATGTTACTTTATTTTAGAATGAGTTTCGGATTTTAATGGTCCCACATTGATGTGTTTCTAGTATATGGTGATAAGGGTTCTAAATCCACCAATACAATAGGTTTTGGACATGTTTAGGTCTTATATATTACATTATCTTTCCATTTTATTTAAATCGTTAAATAATGAGGTCATCACTGCATCATCATGATGTCATAAATAATTTAATTTATTTAATGTCTAAAAATTATAAAAAACACATATGATGTATGAAATCTTTTTAGCATTCCAATTACTATTTATAGTAAAAATCTGACTTTTATAACCCCATTTAAAAATTGTTTTAGTAAAACAACTCATGTTTGTGTCATTTTAATTTTAACATTAAATAAAAAGGTATTTATGTCATTTTCCAACCAAAGTGGCTCCATGGGGTCCCCAAGTTGACCCATGGATTTTCTTGGTCGGACATGACTCATCCAATGAGGGTAGGACATGTGTCTAGGTCATTTCATATTATTAAAACATTATTTTTACCTGAAACTACACTAATTACCTCTAATCGCGATTAAAAACATAAAAAGTTACAATTCAACAAAAAATTATTTTAATCCCATTGAACCACATTTTAATTATTAATGACAACCATGTATGTTGGATTTTTGAAATTCAAAACACAAAGGTGGCAAAATTTCATTTAAACAGAAATTCAGTTTTTATAAGTACCACTTAGTGGTTTCACTATTCATCAAAAATTGAAGTTTTTCAGAAAATTACTAAAAATTCACCCTAGGATATATTTGATATTCCTAATTCAAAAATTATGTCTATTTTACAAAATTCAAAACATTTAAGTTTCATTAATTAATTTAATAATTAATTCCCGTTGTCAAAACAAATAGCGTGTTTTTAAGAAACAATATCTATTAAAAGATTGACACTAGTTTAAGTCCAATTTCAAAGTGAAATTAATTCCAATGACCACCATTGGATTTAATGGTAAAAATATATTCTAATTTCACATTAAAACCAATTTAAAAGATAATCTACTCATATAAATAAATTATATTAAAAAGAGGTTTTGAATTAAAATACAACATTTTTCAGTATTCATTAAAAAATGTACTTTATCGGAAAAATACCAAAAATTTACACAAAGTAAATTTTGATGTCCCGATTCTAAATAATAATTTTATTTTGTCAAATATAACACATAAAATTATCAAAATGTGTATTTAAAAGATGTTCACCATCAAAAGGCAGTTAATCGACCTTTTAAAGAATATTAGAATGTTTACGCTTAAAATTGGATTCATTCGCCTTTTTAATCCAATAACATTTTTTGTAAAAAGTAAAAATATTTGACAAACATATATAATAATTTTGTAGTTAGTTATATTCATTCCCTCCATCAAAACAAATAGGCATTAACTACCATTTAAAATAATATTATTTTATTATTAGAGTGCAACGTAAGATTCCCAACAAACTTGTTGTTGCGTGTTGGGTACGCTATCGAGCATAGCGTCCCCTTTAAAGTTATATTAATATTTTATTCACAAATATGGATAAATTTGAAAATGTCATACTCTTTATTTACCTGGGGTGTTACATCCTTCCCCCCTTTTGGGAATTGCATCCTCCCAATTTTAAAATTGGGCTTGGAAACTTCATTGAAAATCCCACATCGGAACAAGAGTCAGTAAAAAAATCACTTTAAAATAAAGAAAGATAAGTAAAAAGGTCACCCGAGTTAACCCATACTAGGATTCGAAGTATAAAAATATGGACATGGAGGAAAAAACAAAGGGTCATGTTCTAATGGATAGTGATAGTAAACATGTCTAGGAGAAGGTTAACAACAAGAAAATCACTAACTTGTGATGGGTTAAACGGTATTCGATTCCCCAGTTGGAAAAGTTAACAGACAACACTTTTGTTTTATGTTAATCTTCATTGAGGAATTTATTTTTGATCTTAAGGAAACATACTTACTTGTCATGTTGACTTTCAACTTTTACTAGATTTCTTACACAGACTCATACTTTCCCCAAAAGACGAGTATTTAGGAAGACTTGTTCACATTAAGAGTACTATATTCAACTTCTAGAGAATCACCTAATCCACAAAAGAGAACTATATACTTCCCATGTCTTTAGACTTTAACCAAAACCAAAACCATAAAGGATAGTACAAGATCAGATAATCTAGAAAAGGATAACCCTTTATAAAAATAAAATCTATTCTTAATATCCAAAATTTGTCCAACAAAACCCAAAGCTCAACGAGGACCATTCGATAAAAAATTTGTCCATAAAATTATTCAAAGTAAACCAAACTAATATTGAAACCCAAATATTTGAAGGATTTAGTCACATAGTCTTCCAAGTTAAATCGTAACATTTATCTCCAAACAACATCAGTTGCTCCTAAAGTCTCGTATTGAAAAGTAATTAACCTAATCACATATCCTCCATGATAGGTTAATCATTTTCATAAATAACCCAAAATGAACTTAATCTTAATTCATAAAGTCACCTAAATAAAAAGAATTATTCAAACTAACCAGGGACTTCACGTAGTCCAGTTGTAGGCAATAAATTCCAATTGCACTTTGGTTTTGGGTTCGATTCCCATATCTTTGTCTGGCGCGACGGGTTGTCACATGGTCTGCGTGTTGTCCTTTTTCTAAAACTATATAATTCTCAAATCATTCCCCAAAAAGAAATAAAATCATCAAAAATAACCATAACATAATTTAACCTCAATTTTATCTCATGCCTTTCACTTCCATCATAACATATAGTAAGGATCATATAAACCAAAATGGTTCTTTATAACTATGTCCACAAAAGAACAGATAACTATTCCTTGAATAAAATTTTCATATATTAAACATCAGGGTTACACATACTATAAAAAGTATTCTAATGTAACCCCATCATCAAAAGAGACTTAATACTCTTAAGAATTTCACCATATCTCTTGAAGCCCTTATATGTTGACTTCTTACTCATTAATCATTCTTCATGATCCATTAACCATTAATTTCCAACTTATTCTGAAATACTTCTTTCCTACAAACAAAATCATGAATCATATCCTAAGATTCCAAAATAGGAAAACAAAAGTTATGAAATAATCCATACCTTTGATTGGTCATTGTCAGTTTCTTCATCCTCAATCGGAATGGCATTAGGTATTGGTACACGAATATTTGTATGATCTTGGTGATCCCATTAACGAAACTTCTTCATAGGACATGTTTTTTCATAATGACCATGCACACCACATTGAAAACATTCAATTGATCCCTCAGAAAGAACATCTTTCCCTTTCCTCGTGTCAATTGGATGCTTACTTTTTCCATGGAAGGTTCTATCTTTATGACCTTCATTTCCACATCTATAGCATATTTTTGTCCCATTGAAACATTTTCCTAGGTGTTTCTTTCCACATCTTTCACACATAGGTTTTTAAACACACTTACCTTTATAATTATTACCTGTAGTTCTATAGGGATTTGTTTCTCGCATATATGATGCCTTAGAGAAATCACCAAGGTTTAGGTGGTCAATCATGACTCCAGATAGTTGTTTGAGGATAAACAAAAGAGTTCTCATTGCAGCTCCCATATCATTTAGTTGCTTGCTCAAAAAATTTTCACAGTTTCCTTCACATCCACTATTACTTTGGTGCCTGCTAGATCCAGCCATTTATGAAAACCAAAAAGGTCAGTGTGAGTATATCAACAAAACCATCATGTACTAATGAGGAAGATAAACACTATGATATACTTACTCATCACTTTATCTAAAACTAGGACTCTTTCTGAAATCATAACCATTATGGTAATGTCAGTTATGCTTAAAGAATACCCTAACCTCTAAAGCTATCTAAACCGACCTTTGAAACCAACTATAAGGACCCAACCTTAAACTTTACTTAATCTTGAGTTATTACAAGATTACACATTGAGGATCTTTTCAGGTTTAGAGTTTTAGAGAATAAGATCATAAAACTTGAATTACATTCCACATTTAAACAAAGTGGATACCTAAAAGATAGTATTCATTTTTTCTTATCAATGGAAACATATTTAAAAATAAATCATGGATTCTTTCTTGACACTTCCTTGACACTATCATCATATCATGTACCTTTCCCTTGACCTGTGAAAAACATTTAAAAAAAAAACATGGGATGAGCATAAAAAGCTCAGTAAGGGTTATAAAAATATGGAAAGGAAACATGAGTTCATATATACATAAGAATGAAATAATAATTTACCCATAAAACATGGGCATATCAAATCATGAATAAATCATAGAAATCATAAGACATAAAAGGTAACTTGAGGAATTCATAACATTCTTACGTAGGGAGTAACCCTCTTGGTTACGTTTGGAATACCCACCACACTATATTCCCTAAATCTCTTCGGAGAAACCTTAACGTTTCACTCCTTCACGTTACCCAATGCATTGGAGAGCTATATCGGGATCACCCGCCCTTAGTTTATCACGGAACCACCCACCATCATAACAATTCCCAAGAACCACAATATAATCTTATCACATAAAACATGCATAAAGGAAACATAACATTTCCACCTTTCAATAACAAGATATCAATACAACACATTGATATAAAAACATTATGAAAACCATTTTGAATACCAAAAGAAAAGTAAAGTAAAACATGGTATTTATTTTTCTTTTAAATAGAAGGTATGGCTTATAGAGGAAACCGAAACTCAAATAATGGTCACGACGGTGGAGAAGTCATTGTCGCCGCATACGAATGACAAAAACATTCCCTTTTGTCATTTAGTAAATGCTTCATAGAACAAAGATTCCTTTTAAATAAACGTAAAAGTCAAAGGGTTTTATACACTGTATAAAATAAATTTCTGTATAAAACAAAATATGGCTCAATGAAAGGAGATTGAGACGAAGTCCCATACAAAGATGGTATCCTTGGATTAAGGATAAATCAGTTACATAATTATGTGTGACAAACGAATACACAAAATATAAGTGGGTATTAAGTGTAAAAAAATCAGAGGCAATTCACACATAATCATAGAAAGTCATATTCAAGGTGTACAGGTTTATCCCAAATAATTAAAATTGGGTTAAGAAGTTCCCTTGAAATAATTCGACAGCCTAACGGCGTCACTTCCAAATTCAGAAAAAGAGTTGATGAGAGATAAAAAGGGTATCTAATCACTTGTTCATAAAATTTACATCAATAAGGATATATAAGAACATATACAAACATAATAGTATGTGAATTAAAATAAATAACAAAATAAGTCTTTTAAAAAGAGGAGGGTGAAAGGTTCCCTTACCGACTTGGGTAACTTTCGAAAAGTACATCCCATTGAAGAAGGGTCATACAATAAATATGTAAATACCCATAAATGAAATTATATTATAGAAAGAGTATAATAATGGGAAGTACATACCCCAGTCAAAGGAAATGGAGGAAAATGTAGCATAAATCTCACGGGACTAGAAGTGAGATGAAAAATCCCTTACGAAAACTCGGCAGCCTAACGGTGCCACTTAAACTTCCAAAAATGGATTTATGAGATCAAATAGGGTCTCTCATAATATGAACATAAAAATTTCAGTATGATGAATATAAATGA
Source organism: Viscum album (assembly GCA_963277665.1). Taxonomy (NCBI): domain Eukaryota; kingdom Viridiplantae; phylum Streptophyta; class Magnoliopsida; order Santalales; family Viscaceae; genus Viscum; species Viscum album. Next base: position 1,498,418,349 of record OY728156.1, on the reverse strand, counting down.
ACATACCCAAACATAATAAATATTATCTTAAAGGAAATGACATAAAATAGAGTACTTATAAAGAAAGAGAGAGGTTGGATCTCTTACGAAAATTCAGCAGCCTAATGGCGCCACTCAAAACATCCAAAATGGATTGATGAGAGAATATAGGTTTTCTCACCATATGAAAATAAAAATTACAATAGGAGTAATATAAAATAACATCCGAATCATAAAAAAGATGATCTTAAAAGGAATGACATAAAAGAGAGTACTTAAAAAGAAAGAGAGGGGTAGGATCCCTTATCTCGGGTCCGACTTGACTCGATCGTTCTTTAATCTCCTGAATAATAAACTTGATTTAATTTATACTTCCTTAAGAACCTTTTTCAAGTTCATTTTTCCTTTTATATCACTTATTACCATGTCATGAACACTATGTTATTATTTAAGTTAATAATGGTCGTTTTAACGATCATTGGTACTTGAGTCCAAAAAATAAACTCTTTATAATTACAAGTTGATCATGTGGTAAAATATCCATTATATCCAGAATTTTATTCATGATGTAAATATTATATATATCATATATATCCAGTATATTCATGCATTTATAATATTACATAACATTTATAGTTAAGAAATGAAATGCACCGTTCATGGAGATGGTAAGCTGTACGTACGCATGAACGCTACTTCCATTTCTATTTCATATTTAATGGAATTAAAACATAATGATACATAATATTATTTTAATTCCAGTATGTTATCATATATAATATCATTAAATATATCCTTTATACACACCACATATGGTATTAACGAATCAAATCACTTTGAGGGGGCGGTAGTCCACACTTCCTAAAATGAAGATATCACGTATACCCATAATGGAAGCCGTAAAGGTATGCCATAAATTAAAAAATACAGAAGTTTAAGGAAACAAAAAACATATTATATATCATATATAAATTTAGTGACATCATAATGGAAAAAATGAAAGGTGTTAAGAGAAGATTGAACAATCATCGTTACATGAGGCAGTAATTTGCCATCCACGGAAATAGTATGTTCTATAACCATTATTTGAAGGTGTGTGAAAGTGTAGATCAAATAATTAATATAAAAACATACTATTATATTTAAGATACTGGTGCTGTTACAAAATAAATGAATAAAAAGAGTTTATGTGGGTGGAGAAGCAAAATAAAACAAAAGGACTCAAGTGAAGACATTACCTTAAAATCGGGTAACTCCCTTTGGTTTGAGCTCAAAGGATTCCTTGGGAAGACTTATGACCAAAGTGAGGGTTCTAAGAGTTAGAGATAGATGTGGAGAGACAAAATGGGCAGGGTTTGGCCGAGCCAAATGCTTTGGAAGTGTGGGTAAGGAGGTAGATGTGGGGGCCTTTTATAAGAGGAGAGGAGGGGCACTCTTGGAAAGTAAAGTAATGTTACTTTATTTTAGAATGAGTTTCGGATTTTAATTGTCCCACATTGATTTTTTTCGAGGATAAGGTGATAAGGGTTATAAATCCACCCATACAATAGGTTTTTCACATGTGTAGGTCTTAGATTTACATTATATTTCCATTTTATTTAAATCGTTAAATATTGAGGTCATCTCTGCATCATCATGATATCATAAATAATGTAAATTATTTAATTTCTAAAAATTATAAAATAAAACTATTATGATGTATGAAATCTTTGTATCTTTCCATTTACTATTTATAGTCAAAAATCTGACTTGTATAACCCAATTTAAAAATTGTTTTAGTAAAACAACTCATGTTTGTGTCATTTTAATTTTAACATTAAATTAAAAGGTATTTATGTCATTTTCCAACCGAAGTGGCTCCATGGGGTCCCCAAGTTGACCCATGGATTGTCTTCGTCAGCAAAGACTCATCAAATGAGGGTAGGACATGTGTCTAGTTCATTTCATATTATTAAACCATTATTTTTACCTTAAACTACACTAATTACCTCTAATCGCGATTAAAAACATAATAAGTTACTATTCACCAAAAAATTATATTAATCCCATTGAACCACATTTTACTTCTTAATTAAAACCATGTATGTCGGATTTTTGAAATTCAAAACACAAAGGTGGCAAATTTTCATTTAAACGGAATATTAGTTTTTATAAGTACCACTTAGTGGTTTCACTATTCATCAAAAATTGATGTTTTTCATAAAATTACTAAAAATTCACCCTAGGATATAATTGATATTTCGAATTAAAAAATGATGTCTATTTTAAAAAATTCAAAACATATAAGTTTCATTAATTAATTTAATAATTAATTCCCGCTGTCAAATCAAATATCGTGTTTTTAAGAAACAATATCTATTAAAAGATTGACACTAGTTTAAGTCAAATTTCAAAGTGAAATTAATTCCAATGACCACCATTGGATTAAATGGTAAAAATTTATTCTAATTTCACTTTAAAACCAATTTAAAAGATAATATAATCATGTAAATAAATTAGATTAAAAAGAGGTCTTGAATTAAAATACAACAATTTTCACTATTCATTAAAAAATGTACTTTATCAGAAAAATACCAAAAATTTATACAAAGTAAATTTTGATGTCCTGATTCTAAAGAATAATTTTATTTTTTCAAATATAACACATAAAATTATCAAAAAGTGGATTTAAAAGTGGTTCGCCATCAAAAGGTGGTTAATCGACCTTTTAAAGAATATTAGAATGTTTACGCTTAAAATTGGATTCATTCGCATTTTTAATCCTCTTACATTTATTGTAAAAAGTAAAAATATTTGACAAACATATATAATCATTTTGTAGTTAGTTATATTCATTCCATCCATCACAACAGCTAGGCGTTAACTGCCATTTAAAATAATATTATTTTATTATTAGAGTGCAACGTAAGATTCCCAAGAAACTTGTTGTTGCGTGTTGGGTACGCCATCGAGCATAGCGTCCCCTTAAAGTTATATTAATATTTTATTCACAAATATGGATAAATGTGAAAATTTCATACTCTTTATTTACCTGGGGTGTTACATTTCCTCCTCAAAATACCAAGCCACCTCCCCTTAAGAGGCTCTCAATGGTGATAAACTCAAGAGGTAAATTCCTCTTTTCGATTCTTTTATTTTCTTTCAAGTTCTTTAAATTTTCTATTTCATTCCTCATCTAAATTCCCCAAAATGGTATGATAAACCCAGTAACATAAATTTACTATTATTATATTATTCTAATAGGATAGTTTATCATAATCTCTCTCTCCTCCTTCTTTTATTCTATAAATAAATATACCGTCCAAGATGTGTTGATTTATCACATTCAAGGACGACAGGTGTTGAATTTTCTTTACTATATTATATAATGGTCATGAACAAAATTTATTTGTTGAAATATATAATTATTTATCCATTTTAACTTATTTTATGTTCTTGTATTCCTTAAAAATTTATAACGAAAAATAATAATACAAAACAAGTTAATTGTGAGAAAAACCACCACATTAACCCATGAGTTTGTCATTAATGTTTTATATAATGATTCACCTACGTTCCAAGTAAGAAAATTCAATTTATAACCATGTAATATTATGGATGTTCACTAATTTCATATAAATAAAATTCTGTATAACCACACTCATCATACATGTTTATCCATTCATATATATAAGTAAACCGAACATGAAGCAAACAGACCCAAACAACAAATTGAACCTCATAACCAATCAAAAAGGTTATGAATGATCTCAAAAAGGTTATAAAAAATAATTTACATGTAAAATAGTTTCTGGAATTATTAATCAATGAACCTAATATGATTATTTGGGTCATTAATATCAAGGGGAGAACACCATGATACTTAAGGTAAGGGATCCTCTCATTCTCACATTTATTCAAGAATATCCTCTATGTTATTACCTTTTATGTATAATTAATAATACTCAGGAATGATTTTTCACATTCCACATACTTTCCTCATTATTCATAAAACATTACAAATCCCTCTCCCCCCCTTAATACATTGTATGTACATGAAATACCATGCCAATTTCTGTAAGGGATTCTACCCGAACAGACTTTATTCCATCGGGTTGCTCAATCTATCATTTTACCAAAATAATGTTGTCTTTTATTTTTATGTAAAACATCTACATACTTTTTATATGCTCCAAAATCATGTTTTAAGATCCATCCCTCTTTCTCATTCATGTATATACATGATTTTAACTGATTACCTCCTTGATACTTCCCAATAAACGAACTCGTTTAAAGGGAACTCCAAAGTTTTTTTACCCAATTTTATGTGAACTCTACCATTTGTTTAAATCCACATTCTATTTTATAAAATCATTCTTTTTGTTATTAAATACTTATTTTTTCACTTCTATTATTATATATAAGATTATTTCCTTTTCTATTTTAAATTCCCTTTATTATTTTCCTTAAAACCGCACTAAAATGTTTTAATGATAAGAATTTCTTAAATTATCTTCATATATGTTGTCACTGGTGTTTTACATCACATAACATAAAATATTCTTTTTTTTACATTATTAATGTCCATTTATGTATTAATTTCTTTCTCTCATGGACAATTTTATGATATCCCCATTCATTATTCATTGTGACATGAATGTGATACCCATTTCTCTCTATGAGTTCCCATATGTTTATATATGATTGAGTATGTATAATTAATTATGAGGAAAGAATATTCCTGTACATGATAATATGGGTGAACCAAGATAGTGATCTAATTCATTGGGTAATATTTATTCTCATGAGGAGTTATGTGCAATGGTCTTGGTGGTTATCCTTAACTTGGGCTACAGTGTGCAACAGTCTTGGTGGTTAATCTTGAATTGTGCTCCAATATGTGCAACAAGCCTTGAATCATGATAGATTCATGATTTATGTTTATGAAAAAATACTCCAAATTCATATTTATATGATTCCATATTTATATGTTAGGATTATAAATTCCATTTTATATAATTATTTCATGACCTCTAACACTTTGTTCTAAATACTTATTCTTATGTTTAATCTCTCACTGGCCTTTTATATCATCCCTTTGTTCATGTGATCCCCAGTGTACCCTATGGAGATATAAGGGCACAAAATAAGTTAGGATCTATTTATGAAGATTAAATAAAGAAGTATTTTTTAGTCCCATGTTTTATGTTTTATGTACCTTGTCTTAAAATACACTAGACTTCACAATCCATGTCTTATAATATGATGTTTAATAAAGCATAGATTCATGTAATGATATGTGTAAAAGGATAGGGTCACTATAGATGGAATTTGAGGCTGGTCTAGTAATTTTTGGATATTAGGAACAGATCACTTTAGTAAGAAACTGAATGATGAGACTATGTATAAGAATGGACTCCTGAATTTTGGTAAATATAGAGTATGTGATTTGTCAAGAAAATACATCCCCATATGTATACAAATAGGTTGAGTTGGATCTAGGAAAGATGTATCTTGGGGTTAAACTCTTAAAAACCAATTTGATCTAGACTGGAAGAAGAATTTCTGCACGAAAATTTTCCTTTCTACAATCAAGGTTTGACCCTCCAAGGGGATATTCTTTGGAAAATTATTGAGAATAGTACAAAACATTATTAAGGAAATAAAAATAGATCCCATAATATTGTAAAAAATGAAATAGATCAAGTATAGCCTAGATTGAAACATAGGGAATCAAAATATAGAATATACTTATCATTTACAAGTTTATCCTCTTATGTTCATTTTTTATACTTAATAGTGAAATATTAAATCCCTCTAATTGTACGTTATTTTTCTTAGTTAATGGTGGGAAATAGAAGAACACATGCCGAAAATCAATGTGATAGAGAATGTGAATATTTCCCAAATGAAATTCTTGATATGTTTGGAATGATTGCTAAAAAAATCATGACAATACTTTTCCATATGGCTCAAGTTATGGATAATAACTTCAATCATGTGGAGCACCCTCCTCTTCCATGGAAAAAGAATGTTTTAATTGAATCCTACATGCGGGAAAGGCCTCCCATGTTTAGTGGATCATCCTATCCCCTCCTCACTGAACAATGGATTAAATCCATTTAAACGATATCCTATATCCTCTACTACTCAGTAGAGGAGAATAATGTAGTTTTGGCCTATCATTTTGATTGGAAAGATGATAAATGGTGGAAACTGATCAAGAATATAAATCCCCCTAAGGAAATTGATTCAATTGTTTTGGAGGAATTCAAGATAATTTTTATAAATAATTATTTTCCCCAAACCCTCCATCTCAAGATGGAAAGATATTTCCTCATACTCAAGAAAAAGTATGATGTGTCAATCAGGGTGTATGAATCCAAAATTACAAGGCTTTAAAGGTAAACCTTTATCTTTTTCATGAACACTGAATGGAAGGTGGATCACTTCTTTAGAAAACTAATGATGAATCTATGAAAAATATTGGTGATTTGAGACTTTGATAGCTATGAGGAGGCTATTTGTTGTGCCTTAAAAGGTAAAATGGTGATCAGAGACTCTCAGTTATATCATGGGACCAATTATAAGAAGAGGAAAATTGAATATCATGTTGGTGGACCATCGATAAATTCAATGATGGGAAGAATCTTGATCATCCCATGTGTAAAAATTGTCGGAAGAGCCATCCTAGGAATTACTTAATGGTAAATAGGAATTCCTTTAAATGTGGATTTTTGGGACATCAGGATAAAAATTACTAACATGATATGAATAATCCTACTAATGTGGAAGAATAAAAGAAGGTTCAGATCAATACTCAGCTTGTAGTGCTATTCTACAACTGCAAGGATCATGGGAAATAAGTGAACAATTTACTTATACTGAGGATGTGAGAGGAAATAAACAACAACCTCCATATAAATAAGAAGGGCTTATGATACCACTATTGATGAGGTGGAGACAGACAATGACGTGGTGACAGGTACCGCAGTTATTCATTCAATAATAGAGAATATACTGTTTCATTATAGTTCTACAAATTCTTTTATATATTTTATGTTTATTAGAACTATTCATACCCCACCTCAAAATTTAGAGGAGAATTTATCTGTTAGAACAATGAATGGAGAAATTATTATGCCCATGGTTTATAACACCTCCCCAGTTAATTTTTGTGGACTAAACATCTCAAAAAATCATATCATACTTTTTTTGGTGGAGTGTGCCGCTATCATGGGAATGAATTGGATATCTTTATACAAAGACAACATAACCTGTTGGGATTGGGAGATCACTCTTTACACCTCGAAGCATCCTCCAATTAGTTAAAAGTTTAATGAGGGAGATGAATCTCCTTTAAAAATAGTGTCTTAGGTGTAGATATTAATTCCTTATGACAAATCATGTCAATCTCAAATTATTGAGACCAAGGAGATAATTATGATTGAGGACATTCCCATGATGAGGTATTACACTAACATATTACAAGAGGAGTTTTATGTTCTTTATCCTAATTTTTTGTTTGATTTAAGAATTGAACATAATCATGGATGTCTTCCTATATCAATGAAACCTTATAGAATGGCCACCGTAGAGCTGGAAGAGCAGAATATGTTGTTACAGTATATTATGGGGAAAGGTTTTATATGTCCGAGTGTTTCACTGTGGGGTCCTCCAGTCCTATTTTTTAAGAAGTATGATGGATCAATGTGCCTCTTTATTGATTATCGTGAACTCAATAAAATCACAATAAAGAACAAGTATCCCCTAACATAGAAAAATTAATTGTTTGATCAACTTCATGGGGTCTGTTATATTTATAATGTAGAACATTGGTTGGTTTATCACCAATTAAATATGTGGAAGGAACATATTCCCTAGACTTCCTTTCAAATGAAGTTTGGACACTATGAGTTTATAGTGATTACCCTTGGACTAGCTAATTTTATAGAAATTTTCATGGACTTAATTAGTAGAGTCTATAGGGATTATGATGGAAAATTTTTTGTATTCTTTATTGACTATATTCTGATATACTCTATAATCAAAGTGGAAAATGAGTTGCATTTGAATATTGTGTTAAAGGGTTTGTGAATGTAGAAGCTGTATGAAAAGTAAAATAATTGTTCATTATGGATTGAGGAAGTATCATTTTTGGGCCATGTTACCACCGAAAAATGGATATCCGTGGACCCTTCCAAGACTAAGGTAATAGAAGAGTGGTAAGGCCAAAATCTATAACAGAGATCCATAGATTTCTAGGTTAAGCTGGGTATTATCAATGATTTTTAAAGAAAATTTCATGATTGTCAAACCAAATGACCAAGATGACTAGGAGGGGTGTAATGGTCGTTGGGACTCCTGAATGTGAAGACTGTTTTAATGAGATGAAAAAAGGTTAATCAAATTTCTAGTACTCACACTCCCAACACATGGAGAACTATATATGTTGTAGAATGATGATTAAAAGAATGAAATAGGATATGTGCTAATGTAGAATGATATAGTGATACATATCCCTCAAGGCATATGAAAATCAATGATCAAAACTATCCTATGCATGATCTGGAGTTGGTAGATGTGATATTTGTGTTAACAATTTAGCGACATTTTCTCTATGGAAATAATAGTGAGATATATTTTGATCACAAGAGTATTAAATATATATTCCCAAAAAATGAGCATAATATATGCCTCGTAATATGGATAATTATTATCATGGATTATGACTTCTCAATCCACTTCCATCCTAGTATGGAAAATAATTTGGAGGATGTTCTATGTAGAAAGGATCAGACATCTTTATCAATGATGAGAGATTTGTAGAGGATGTATGTGGGAATAATTGAGGGTGGAACTTCATTAATTCTTTATGAAATGATTACTCAAGAATCCCTCATGAAGAAAATAAAGGATTATTAATGTAAATAGGTGGAAATTATGAAGACAGTGAAATCTATCAGAAATGGGAAACCCTCAGAGTTCATGATTGATGAGGAAGGAGTTGCATGATTTGGATCACGATTATGAGTATAATTCAATCCAGAGATAAATAATGAGCTTTTGAATGACAGACATAGCTCAACCTTCATTATCTAGTAAGGGAGCACAAATATTTATTGATAACTCTGGGAGAACATTTTCTGGGATAATATGAAGAAGGGGATTGCTGAGTATACATAAATGTGCCTTGTATGTCAAGAAGTGAAGGCTGAAATATAGAATTTTCAAGGTTTGATGCAACATACCCATACAAACATGAATGTTGGAGAACATCACTGTGGAACTTGTCACATGACATCAAAAGACATATAGAGGAGACAATTCTATAGGGGTCACTATGGATCTTCTTACAAAGGAAAATCACTTTATCATGATTCGAGGGTAATTATCATTGGATAAAATTTCATATATATATATATATATATCCAAGAGGTGGTAAGTCTTCCTAGAGTAACAATATCAATATTATTTGACTGAGATCCAAGATTCACCTTAATGTTACAGAAAAGACTCCAACATGCTCTAAGAACTGAACTATACTTCAGTATGGCCTATCATCCTCAAAATGATGGCTAATCTAAGCGAATTATCCAAACACTGGATGATTTTTCTAGATCATATTATATGGTCTTTAGAGGAGGATGGGACCAACATCTTCCACTCGTTTGATTCTCCTAAAATAATAGTTTCCTCTTGAGCATCCAAATTACACCATACAAATCCCTTTATAAGAAAATGTGTAGAACACTAGCATGTTGGGATGAAGTAGGTGAGCATAAGATATTATGACCTGAAATGGTTGATAATGTGAAAAACATAAAACAACACATCAAGGATGTCCAATGTCGACAGAAGAGTTATGCAGACAATCATCTATGAGATCATGAGTTCATAGTTGGATACATGGCATTTCTACACATATCTCCATGGAATAAGCTCATAAGGTTTTGAAATAAAGGAAAGCTAAATCCTCAGTATATTGGCTACACCAATGTTATTGATCATTTCAAGGATGTGTAATATTAACTTGAATTGACACCTATCAAATCCAATGTTCATGATGTCTTTTATGTATTTCTCTTAAAGAAGTACATACCATATCTTTCACATTTACTCTCTTAAAATATTGTGCAGTTGGAGAATGATCATTCTTATGAGGAGCAACCCATTATGACGTTGGATTTTAGAGTTAATGTTTTATGTAACAAGACTACTCAACATGTCAATGTAATATGGCAGGACCATATGTACCAAGAGGCAACATAGAAATATGAGGAGGAAATGAAGGAAAACTACCCACACATATTTATGACTTATAATGGAAAAAGAAATTTCCAGGATGAAATTTCATAAGAGGGGAATAATGTAAGGACCAAATGTTTTATAAATAGAAAATAACTTCTTATAATTATTTAATATAATTACATGAAATCTTAACATAATGAACCATTATGTACTATGTGACCTTTAGACATAATATTGTCACTTTTGTATTTTTATTTTCTAAAAACTAATATATACTGTTGTGTTCGGTAAGATATTTTGAGTCTGATAGAGTTAACATAGTTTTTAATGAATAGTAACATACCCTTGTGAATAATAACATAAACGTATGAATATTAATGAATAGTAACTTGACCAAAAAAATATAAAATTCACCCATGATTGTTCAAATACAATTTGGACGTCTTAGAAGTGAAAAAATCATAGTATAAGTATTGGTATTTTTGAACATCATAAATATTTTAATTAAAATTTTATGATTAATTTAATAATGTAAATTAGAAATGTATTTTTTAAAAAATTTAATCACAAAATGTTATTTTATTTTCTTATGGTTATCATATAATTTTATTGGACCTTGATTAATTTTCCTAGGTGTTATAAAACGAGTTATAGTTTTAATGTTGTTTTTTAATAAAATATTATTTTATTTAAAAATTATTTTAATCGTATTTTGAAAATTATTTTTAAAAAATGGATTTCATTTTTTGATTTTACAAATCACCAAATTCTTAGGGTTATTTTTTTGGATTTTTCAAAAATACATGAATTCATAATGAATATTAAAATATGATAATTCACAATGAATGCTAAAACATAAATTTCTACATCATTCATGAGGCATGGATGAAGTAAATGACCATTGGTTATAAATAACATGAACATATTTCTGTTTGTTTTCACAAGCATCAAACACGATTTCTTTTCTAGAGAAAAATAATTAAATAATGATTTAAATATTCAAAATTCACTCATCTCGTCGACTATAAAACCACCCAAACCACCCTCTTCTCAAAAATCCTCTCATGACTTGTGACTTGCCTAATTTCTACCCAAATTAATCCCCAAGATATTTCCCCATATCCAAAAGCCCCTACTATCCTCAATAGGCCATGTCCTTTCTCCTTAAGAAGCTCTTAAAGGAGATAAAATCAAGAGGTAAATTCCTCTTTCTAATTCTTTTATATTCATTCATGTTGTTTTCATTTATATTTTCATTACTCACCCACTTTCACCGAAATGGTATGATAACTCCAATAAATTACATATACTAGAATGATATTATGCTAATCATATATTTTATAATTATCTCTCCCCCAAATTTTATTCTATAAATTAAAATACCATCCGAGTTGTGTTGATTTATGACATTCAAGGACGAAGGGTTTTCAATATTATATACCATATTATAGAATTTTCATGAAACAATTTTAATGGTTGAAACAGATAATAATATATTTATTTTATCTAATTTAATGTTTTGGAATCCTTATAAATTCATGATGTAAAATAATAATTGAAAACAGGTTAATTGTGAGAAAAATCATCACATTAATCCAAGAGGTTGGAATTAATGTTTTATATAATCATCTACCTTCAATACAAGTATGTAAATTAAATTTACAACCATGTAATATTCTGGATGATCAATAATATCATCTAACTTCAATTCTAGACAACCACCCTCATGACACATTTTTATCCGTTCATGTATATAAGTAAACTGAACATGTAACAAATGGACCCAAACAATGAAATTGATCCTCATAACCAACCCAAAAGGTTATTAATGAACAAAAAGGCTATACTAATACATTTACATGTAAAATAAGTTCTGAAATTAGTAATTAAGCAACATAATTTTATTATTCAGGTCATTAATATCAACCGGAGATCCCCATCTTACGTAATGTAAGGGATCCTCTCTTTCTCACATTTATTCAAGAATCTCCTCTTTGTTATGACTTTTTATGTATAATTCCCAACGATGGGGTATGACTTAAAACCTTCCCCATACATCCCTAATGATGTATAAAAGATGAAATATCCATTTTTTATCATTAAGACCTACTTAGTATACTCGATTCCATGCCGATATTCCGTAAGGGATTCTACCCGAACCTCCTTTACTCTTTTGGGTTGCTCTGTATTTCTTTTTACCCAAATGAAGTAGTGTTTCAATATTATGTAAAATTTTTAAAAATGGTTTATATGCTCAAAACTCAAGTTTCAAGATCCACCCCACATTCTCATTCATGGATATGCATGATTTTAAGTGATTACTTCCTCGATACTTCCCAATAAGTGAACTCGTTTTAAGGAAACTTCCCAAATATTTTACCCAATTTGAAGTGCACTCTACCATATGTTCAAATACACATTTATTATCATAATTTAGGTTTATATATTGTGAAAACATTATTGTTTCCCATCTATTTTTATATATTTTATTATTCCCTTTTCAAATAAATTTGATTTATTATTTTACTTAGAATCGTAGTAAAATGTTTTAGTGCAATGAATTTACTAAATACTATTCTTACATGTCGTCAATATTGATTTACAACACATATAATTTTATATGTTTATTTTACCTTATTAATGTCCATTTATGTTTTAATTCATTTCAATCATGGACAATTTTATGATACACCCATTCATTATGCTTTACGACATGAATGTGATACCCATTTCTTTCCATGGGTTTCCATATATTTATGTATGATTGATTATGTACAATTATTTATGTGGAAAATATATTCATGAACATTTTATGATGGGTGTGACTGGATAGTGCTCCAACATAGTGGGTAAATTTTTGTCTCATGATACATTATGTGCAATAGTCTTGGCGGTTAGCCTTGACTCGTGCAACCATGTGTTACGGTCTTGGAGGATAAAATTTACTTGCGACCCTATATGTGAAACGATCCTTAACAAATGTTAAATTCATGATTTCTGTTGCTAAAAAAATACTATTAATTCCTATTTATATGACCCCATGTTTATATGTTACAGTTATATTTGCCATTTTATATGCTTATGTCATGATCTATCACCCTTTTACTAAATCCTTATTTTTATGTTCAATCCCCTTCTGGGCTTTTAGCTAATCCTTTGGTTCATGTGATCCCTAGGGTACCATATAGAGATTTAAGGGATAAATTAATGTTAAGATATCTTTATTATTAATATTCAATGATGTGTTTTTTAGTCCCATGTTTTATGTTTTATGAACCAAGTCTTCAAAGACACTATACTTCATTATCCCTGGCTTGTACTCTGATGTTTAATTTTGATTAAAATCAGGTAATGATTTGTGTTAATGGATAGGGAAACTATAATTTGTACATGTAATAAAATTATGAATCGTTAATTTTACTAAATTATCATGTACATAATTCTGTGTTTTGAATTTTTTTATTGAGAGACAAGCATTTTGAACAAAAATGTCAGTTTAAAACTGAAAACACACACATTGAGACATACAGAGCGTACTACATGTCTGATTGAAACGTGACTGGTTTATTTATGTCCAAATTATTTATTGACCATTTTCATAAAATATCATGAAAATAAAATTTGGGTTTCTCTATTTTTTGTGAGTGACAAATGAATTGAACTGAAATGTCACATCTAAATAAAATCACACACTTTCAATCATCTGGGACACACTATGTGATATATTAACAGTAATATGGTTTATACGTGTTTGAGGTATTTAGGGATCATGGACTCAAAGTATCATGGAAACTCAATCAACTTTGATTTATTTTTAGTATGTGACACATGTTTTGAACTAAATCGTCACTTTTATATAAAAACACGAACTTACAATCATAATGGTCACACTGTGAGTCATATTGGCATGATGATAATGCCTACAAATATAAAATGATATATAGATCATTTGCTTATTTCTTATTGACAATATGAGTATGATTTCTCAATTTTAATTGATTGAAACATGTTTTGAATTAAAATGTTACTTTTAAACTAAAAATTAAAAATTTCTATTATACAATGAAGACAATTTTTTGATTAACATGTTACTCATTATTACATTACACAAGTGTCATATAAATTAATATCATAAAGTACCAAGATCATTTATGCATGATTTTTTGGTTTTGGTTATGTAAATTTTTTTTATGTAAATGTAAACTTTTAAACTAAAAAATGAACATTGAGTTATACTAGGAACCTTGCGTTTAAAATTAACATTTGTTCAATTCATATATTTAAAAAATAACTGATGTATCATTATATAAAAGTAAAAATACTGTCCATGTTTGTTTTGAATATTTTAGTGAATGAAACATGCTTTTATCTAAATTGACATTTTGAAATTGAATACATGAACATTGACACGTATTAATAACATTATGTATCAGATTAAAATGTGATTGATTCCTAAAATTAATAAAATAAAACATGGATAATTTTCTTAAACTATCATGTCAATTTAAGAGGTTTTATTTTTTAGCGGTTAAAATATATTTTTAACCAAATAATAGTTTTAAACTAAATACTAGATCTTAGTGTTCTTTTGGGAAGACCATGTGTTAAATTAAAATTTAGTTGATTATGACATGCCAAAAATGTTGTGTAGATTATTTTATTAATGTACCATGACCATATGAGTATTTTATATGTTTTTAGTTAGTGAAAGATGATTTGATAAAAAATTTCACTTCTAAAATGATATCATGAACTTTGAGTCATATCAAGAACCCCATGTGCCAATTGGGCTTGTCTTTGATACCTAAATTTAAAAAATGATTTTTCAATTTATTTATTAAATTTGAAAGAAAATACATTAGTGTTTTCTTGTTTTTCTAGGAGTGGAATGTGTTTTAAACTAAAATTTAACATTTAAATAAATTCATGCACATTCACTCATACATGCCACATTATTTGTTACATTGATGAATGAATGATTCTTACAATTAAAATAATGAGTTTTGGATCATTTTCCAAAAGAATCAAGACATCCTATGTGAATTTATCTTTATTTAGTATGTGTCGTATGTTTTAGAAAAAAATACCACTTTTAAATAAAAATACACACATTAAGTCATATAAACCACACAATGTACTATATTTTCACATAATAAATTCATAAACCCAAAAAATTAATTATGAATACTTTTTATAAAGTACCCGGAAAATCAGATTAAATGAAATTAATTTTCAGTGTGTGATGCATAATTTGAAAAAAAATTCTATTAAAATAAAACTATGAAAATCTAGTCATACATGGAAGAATTTTCATATGATAGACATGCAGTTGATACCAACACGTCAAAATTGTCTTCAAGAATAGTATCCAAAATATTTATAACAATATGAGAATATTTTATCAGTTTTGATCATGTAAAACATGTTTTGAACAAAATGGGCTATTCTAAACAAAAGGAAGTTCTTCATGTTATACCGTTTACCCCTAGTTCCAAATTACATTTTAGTACATTTTTATAATTCAAAGATATCATATAGATCATTTTACTAAAATATCATGACAAACTATGTGTTTTATCTATATTTTCACTAATTGACACATGTTGTTAATTAAAATGTCATTTTTCTACTAAAAACATATAAATCGAGTCATACCAGACACACCCTATGTTAGATTAACATGTGTACTATTACTACATGTGAAAAATTATATAAAGACCATTATGATAAATATTAAGATATATAGAGTGTATTTTTTCTATTTATTGTGAGATGCACACTTTTCTAACTAAAATGTAATTATTTCACTAAAAACATTTACTTCGAGTCATACCAGGAAATCTACGTTTCATGTTGGTATGGATTTTATTCTTATATGTCTCAAATAATGTACATCTCGTTTCTCTAAAAAAGTAGTATTGGGAGACAAGATATGTACATTATTATCAAATTATATCTAAAAAAATAAATAGAATTAAATTATTCCAATTATAGATTAATTTTTTTTTATTTTAAACCACTTATTTCATTTATAAATCCCTTCTTGTTATCATGGGGAATGAAAAACATAATAATGGGTGAGCTCAGATGGTCAGTAAGAGAAATCATAAAATAAAAGCTTTCAAAAAATAAATAAAATAAAAATAATTTGTCTCAGATAATAGTAAATCAAATATTACATATAAATAATTACATAAAAGTAAATTAAATCCATATACAACATAACAACATAAATTTAAAACATTGAAAATAATAAATATTTCCACTATGATATAATGAACAATGCAAAACATCATAATCTTACCATCATGGCCTTATTTTGATAAAACATATTTAAATTGGTAATGCACACACAAAATTACAAACTGGTTTTTTTCATGAGACGAATGGATGCATCATGGGGCTATAATGAGACCAAATAGTCACTTACTAAGAGTATGTCATTATTCATATAAAATGGGTATACCATAATAAATATACATATTTTATTATAAAGTAATAATTTGAAATGATAATACATCCCTAATCAATAAACATAATAATTTGAATTACATAGAAATATAGATAATAAAATTTAAATATTTCATACCCAGTAATGAATAATATTCACCAATAAAAATTGACAGAGATCAAAATATGTTAAAAGATCACAAGAAGATTTATTGATTAAAATAATCATTTCATTTGAAAGTCACATTTTTATAATATAATAATTTACAAAATATTATGGAAATAATTTTATTTGAGAATAATCATTGAAACATGAAAATAAATCTTCAATGCATTGAGAGGTATGATAATGGGAAATTTTGTTCATGTAGAATAAGTTGAATGAAAACATTCCATTCAAAATTTTGTAAAAATAAAAAACATGGTTAGATATTTTGATAATAAATAATTTTAGAATATTAAAAAAATTCATTAAAAAATTAATATAAAATATGGATATGTACGAAAAATAATCCCAATCGATTAGAAAAAAGAAGTTCGGGTTTGCATGAAAACATTATTTTTGTATCTTGAGCAATTAAAGAGAGAAAATTGAATATAAAATTAGAATATTTTTCTAAATATTCATATCTTTGTAAAAAAATGGTTTGTATTATCACATAAATATCCTCCAATTCCCATAGTTAAGACATAAATATAAATAATCACAAATAATGATGAGATTGTGAAATAAATCATTATTTCAAGTTGAACTTCCTTTGTATATACCTTTAGCCTCATGTATAATAAAATTCTTATTTATTATCACTCTAAACCACAACCAAAGAAATACCATTTCATAAAATATAATCCCATTATAAATCATCAAAAACTGTTTATTAATATATCTTTATTAGAATAATCATTTGGGTATACTAAGTGTTTCATTTTTGATGTATGTTTCGGTTCTGTAGTTTCGATCCGTATATATTTCTCATGTATTCATCAAATCCAGGATGTTATCAATGATATATGTAACACCCCAGGTAAATAAAGAATTTGAAATTTTTATATTTATACATATTTGTGAATAAAATATTAATATTACATTAAATGGAACGATATGCTCGATGGCGTACCCAATACGCAACAACGAGTTCCTTTGAAATCTTACGTTGCACTCTAATAATAAAATTATTTTATTTTAAATGGTAGTTAACACCTAGCCGTTGTAATGATGGGAATGAACAGAACTAACTACAAAAATAATTATATATGTTTGTAAAATATTTTTACTTTTTACAATAAATGTTAGAGGATTAAAAATGCGAATGAATCCAATTTTAAGCGTAAACATTCTATTATTCCCTAAAAAGTCGATTAACCGCCTATTGATGGAGAACCTCTTTTAAATCCACTTTTTGAAAATTTTATGTGTTATATATGACCCAATAAAATTATTATTTAGAAACTGGACATCAGAATTTACTTTGTGTAAATTTCTGGTATTTTTCCGATAAAGTTCATTTTTTAATGAATAGTGAAAAATGTTGTATTTTAATTCAAAACCACTTTTTAATCTAATTTAATTATATGATTATATTATCTTTTGAATTCGTTTTAAAGTGAAATTATAATATATTTTTACCATTTAATTCAATAGTGGTAATTGGAATTAATTTCACTTTGAAATTGGACTTAAACTATTGTCAATCTTTTAATTGATATTGTTTCTTAAAAACACGCTATTTGTTTTGACAGCGGGAATTAATTATTAAAATAATTAATGAAACTTATAGGTTTTGAATTTTTTAAAATACAAATCATGTATGAATTCAGAATATCAAATATAGCTTAGGGTGAATGTTTGGTATTTTTCTGAAAAACTTCAATTTTTGATGAATAGTGAAACCACTAAGTTGCAGTTAAAAAACTGATTTTTTGTTTAAATGAATCCTTACCACTTCTATGATTTTATTTTCAAAAATCAGACAAACATGGATGTCATTATTATGTAAAATGTGGTTCAATGAGATTAAAATAATTATTTGGTGAATAGTAACTTTTAAGTTTTAATAGCGATTATAGGTAATTAGTGTAGTTTAAGGTAAAAATAATGTTTTAATAATATGAAATGACCATGACACATGTATTACCCTTATTGGATGAGTCATGGCCGACCCAGACAATCCATGGGTCAACTTAGGGACCCCATGGATCCACTTTGGTAGGAAAATTACATTAATACCTTTTTATTTAAAGTTAAAATTAAAATGTCACAAAAATGTGTTGTTTTACTAAAATGATTTTTACATGGGGTTATACAAGTCATATTTTTTACTATAAATTTTCATTAGAAACCTAAAAATATTTCCTACATCATGATATTTTTTTTATAATTTTTAGACACTAAATAAATTAAATTATTTTGACACCATGATGATACATCGATTACCTCATTATTTAACGATTTAAATAAAATGAAAAGATAATGTAAAATATAAGACCTAAACATGTCAAAAAGCTATTGTATGGGTGGATTTCAAAACATTATAACCTTACCCTCGAAATATATCCTTTTGGGACGTTTAAAATCTGAATAGAATTGTATAATAAATTAATATTTTATAACTTTCCAAGAGTGCCCCTCCTCTCCTCTTATAAAAGGCCCCCACCTCTACCACCTTACACACACCTCTCAAGCCTTTGGATCGGCCAACCCCTTCCCATTTCATCTCTCCACATACCTCTATTCATCATTGAAGCCTCACCTTTGGCATAATGCTCTTCAAGAATCCCTTTTGGTACAAACCAAGAGGAGTTACTCGATTTAAAGGTAATGCCTTCACTTGTGTTTTTTTATTTTTCTTCTCCAACCCCCTATACTCTTTTTATTACATTTTTTGTAACAAAAAAAGTATCTTAAATACACTAGGATGTTGTTATAATAAGGATTCGAGCTACAATTTCACACACCTCCGTCTAATGGTTAAAGAACATACTGTTTCTTTGGATGGCGAATTACTGCCTCAGAAAACGATGATTGTTCAATATTCTTTTAACACTTTCAACGGTGGCCATTAAGATGTCACTATATTTATATATGATATATAATATGTTTATGTTTTCCTTAAGCTTATGTATTTTTCATTTATGGCATACCTTTATGGTTTCCATTATGTGTAAACGCGATATCTTCATTTTAGGAAGTGCGGACTACCGCCCCCTCAAAGTGATTTGATTCGTTAATGCCATATGTGGGAAGTATAAAGGATGAAATTAATGGTATTACATATGATATCCTACTGGAATTATAATATAACTTTATATCATTATTATTTCATTCCATTTAATACAAAAAAAAAAGAAATGAATTTAGCGTTCATGCGTACGCACGACTTACCGTCTCCATGAACGATACATTTCATTTCTTATCTCCAAATGTTATGTACTATTATAAGTACATATATATAATGGATATATATGTAATATATTACATATAAATTATTTATTTCATTCTGGAATTATAATATATATATATATATATCTCATTTTGTTTTAATTCCATTAATATGACAAAAAAATGAAAGTAGCGTTCATACGTACGTACGGCCTACCGTCTCCATGAACGGTGCTTTTAATTTTTTATCTCCAAATGTTATGGAATAGTATAAAATGAATATATACTGGATATATATGATATTTAAAACATCAATACTATTATGGATATTATGTACCTATAACTAAATGGAAAATTCTTTTCCAACATGTTCAATTTTTACTCATGTACCAAACATAGACAAAAACGTCTCATATGAACTCACTTTTTTAACCAATTATTATAACATTATAATATGTGATATGAACTGAATAATAAAATTTAAAGGAGGTCCTTAATCAATTATAAATTGACCAAATTTTATTATTCAGGAGATTAAAGAATGACCGAGTCATGTCGGACACGAGGTAAGGGATCCGACTCCTCTCTTTCTTTTTAAGTACACTCTTTTATGTCATTCCTTTTATTCTCATCTTTCTTATGATTGGGATGTTATTTTATATTAATCTTACTGTACTTTTTATGTTCATATGATGAGAGACCCTATTTTCTCTCATCAATCCATTTTGGATGTTTTGAGTTGTGCCGTTAGGCTGCCGAATTTTCGTAGGAGATCCGACCCCCAGCTTTCTTTTTATGTACTCTCCTTTATGTCACTTATTTTAAGATCCTCATTGTTATGTTGGGGGATATTATTTTATATTCCACTTGATGTAAATTTTATTTTAATATGATGAGATACCCTATTTGATATCATCAATTCATTTTTTAATGTTTAAGTGGCGCCGTTAGGCTGCCGAGTTTTTGTAAGGGATTATTCATCTCACTCTTATTCCCGTGAGATTTATGCTACATTTTCCAACAGTTCCATTGAGTGGTGTATGTACTGCCCATTATTATATTCTTTGTGTAATATAATTTCATTTATGGGTATTTACATATTCATTGTACGACCCTTCTTTAATGGGGTGTACGTTTCTAAAGTTACCCAAGTCAGTAAAGGAACCTTTCACCCTCATTTTTTAAAAGAATTATTTTGTTATGTATTTTAATTCACATACTATTATGTTGGGATATGTTCTTCTATATCGTTATTGATGGAAATTTTATTTCCATGTGATGAGACACCTTTTTTATCTCTCATCAACTCATTTTCTTAATTTTGAAGTGACGCCATTAGGTTGTCGAATTTTTGCAAGGGAACTTCTTAATCCAATTTTGATTCTTTGGGATAAACTTATACTCCTTGAATATGAAGTTCTATGAATATGTGTGAATAAGCTCTGATTTTTCTACAATTAATATCTAGTTATATTTAGTTCATTCATTTGTCACACATAATTATTTAATTGATTTATCGTTAATCCAAGGACACCGTCTTTGTATGGGACTTTGTCTCAATCTCTTTTCATTGAGTTATATTTTGTTTTATACAAAACCTTATTTCATACGGTGTATAAAACCCTTTGACATCGTTTATCCAAAAGGAATATTTTTTATACGAAGTGTTTTACTAAACAACAAAAGGGAATGTTTTTTTGTCGTACATATGCAGCGACAATGACTTCTCCGCCACCGTGACCATTATTTGAGTTTTGGCTTCCTCTACTGGCCATACCTTTTTTAAATGAAAAATAAATAACATGTTTTACTTTTATTTTATTTTGGTATTGAAAATGGTTTTCGTAATGTTTTTATATCAATTTGTTGTGTTGATATCTTATGATTGAAAAGTGGAAATGTTATGTTTCCTTTATGCATGTTTTATGTGATACGGTTATGTTATGGTTCTTGGGCATTATTATGAAGATGGGTGGTTCCGTGATAAACTGATGGCGGGTGAGCTCGATATAGCTCTTCAATTCATTGGGTAACGCGAAGGAGTTAAACATTAAGGTTTCTCTGAAGAGATTTAGGGGATATACCATGATGGGTATTCCAAATGTAACCAAGAGGGTTACTCCCTACATAAGAATGTTATGAATGCCTCAATTTTCCTTTATTCCTAATGATTTCTATGTTTTATTCATGATTTCATGAGGTATGTTACAGTGATTATGTTTTATGAGTAAAGTATGATTTCATTGATTCTTATGTATACATGTAATCTTGTTTCCTTTCCAAATTTTTTATATCCCTTACTGAGCTTTTTATGCTAATCCCAAGTTTTTTAAATGTTTTACACAGGACTTAAAGATTAATAGGGTCAAGGATGAGATCAAGGAATGACATGCTATCTAAAACATGGAACTAGAAATGTTTCTTTTAAGAGTTTTATTTATTTATGGAAACTTAGTAGAAGTGTCTACTTTGTAATCATTTGAGATGTAATAGATATGTCCAAATTCTATAAAACTCTAAACCTGAAAAGCTCCTCAATTCGAATTATTCAATTTAATTCAAGATTAAGTAATGTTTAAGTCCAGGGCCTTATAGTTGGTTTTAGAGGTCTTTTTAGATAACTTTAGAGGTTAGGGTATTCTTTAAGAATAAGTGACATTACCATAATGGCTAGGATTTTAGAAAGAGTCATAGTTTTTAGATAAAGTGAATGAGTAATTATATCTTAGTGTTTATCTTCCTCATTAGTACATGATCATTTTGTTGATATACTCACACTGACATTTTTGGTTTTAGTAAATGAATGGATCTATTAGGCCCCAAAGTGACAATGGGTTTGAAGGAAACTGTTGTGGTTCTCTGATTAAGAGACCGGATGAAATGGGGGATTCAATGAGGAAACTCGTGGTTGTTCTAAACCAACTATCAAGGAGTCATGATCAACCACTTAAACCATGGTAAGTTCTGTAATGCATCATATATGAGATGACCAATCGATGTGGAAGTTCAGGTAATATTTATAAAGGTATCCATTAGGGTGTATACGATCCTTACTTTTGATGTAAATATGGGTTACTATATGTTATGATGGAATATGAACGACAAGAGATAAATTTGAGGTTAAATTATGTTATGGTTAATTTTTAAGATTTTATTGCTATTTGGGGAATGATATAACAATTATTTAGTTTTGGAAAATGGAAAACACGTAGACCATTTGACAACCTATCGCGTCTGACGAAGCTACGAGAATCGAACCCACAACCAAAGTGCGACTGATATTTATCGCCCACCACTGGACTACGTGAAGTCCCTGGTTAGTATGACTTAGTCTTTTTAGTTAGATGATATTATGAATTTAGAGTAAGATGATTTTGGGTTATCTATGGAAATTATTAACCTATCATGGAGGATATGTGATTAGGTTAATTTCTTTTCAATATGAGACTTTAAAAGAAATTGATGTTATTAGGAGATACGTGTTAATTTTTTTGTACCTTGGAAGACTATGTGATTAAATCCTTCAAATATTTGGGTTTCAATATTAGTTTGGTTCACTTTGAAGAATTTTATGGAATTTTTTTTTATCGAATGGTCTTCGTTGAACATTGGGTTTTGTTGGACAAATTTTGGAGATTAAGAATAGATTGTTTTTTTTATGAAGGGTTATCCTTTTCTGGATTATCTGATCTTGTACTGACCTTTTTGGTTTTGGATTTTGTAAAGGTCTAAAGACATGGGAAGTATATAGTTCTCTTTTGTGGATTAGGTTATTCTCTAGAAGTTTATTATATCTCTCTTAATGTGAACAAGTCATCCTAAATACTCATCTTTTGGAGAAAATATGAGTTTGTGTAAGAAATCTAGTAAAAGATGAAAGTCAACATGACAAGTAAGTATTTTTCCTTATGTTTTAGTTAAGCTCATAAATAAATTCCTCAATGAAATGTAACTTAAAACAAAAATGTTTTCTGTTAATTTTTCATACTGGGGAATAAAATACCATTTAACCCATCACATGTTTGTGATTTTATTATGGTTAACTTTCTCTTAAACATGTTTTCTATCTATCTCCCTCAGAACATGACCCTTTTTTTCCTCCATGTCCATGTTTTCCTACATGGAATCCTATTATGGGTTAACTCGAGTGACCTATGTACTTCTCTTTAATTCTTTTAAGGTGATTGTTTTACCGACTCTTGTTCCAATGTGGGACTTTCAATGATGTTTCGGAGCCCAATTTTAAAATTGCGAGGACAAAATTCCCAAAAGGGGGGAAGGATGTAACACCCCAGGTAAATAAAGAATATGACATTATTATATTTATCCATATTTGTGAATAAAATATTAATATTACATTAAAGGGAATGCTATGCTCGATGGCGTATCCAATACGCAACAATGAGTTCCTTTGAAATCTTACGTTGCACTCTAATAATAAAATAATTTTATTTTAAATAGTAGTTAACACCTAGCCGTTGTAGTGAATGGAATGAACAGAACTAACTACAAAATGATTATATATGTTTGTCAAATATTTTTACTTTTTACAATAAATGTTAGAGGATTAAAAATGCGAATGAATCCAATTTTAAGCGTAAACATTCTAATATTCCTTAAAAAGTCGATTAACCTGCTTTTGATGGAGAACCTCTTTTAAATACACTTTTTCACAATTTTATGTGTTATATATGACAAAATAAAATTCTTATTTAGAATCAGGACATCAAAATTTAATTTGTGTAAATTTCTGGGATTTTTCCGATAAAGTTCATTTTTTAATGAATAATGAAAATTGTTGTATTTTAATTCAAAAACAGTTTTTAATATAATTTAATTATATCACTAGTTTATCTTTTGAATTAGGTTTAATGTGAAATTATAATATATTTTTACCATTTAATTCAATAGTGGTCATTGGAATTAATTCCACTTTGAAATTGGACTTAAACTAGTGTCAATCTTTTAATAGATATTGTTTCTTAAAAACACGCTATTTGTTTTAACAGTGGGAATTAATTATTAAATTAAATAATGAAACTTATATGTTTTGAATTTCGTAAAATATACATCATTAATGAATTCGGAATGTCAAATATATCTTAGGGTGAATTTTTGGTATTTTTCTGAAAACTTCAATTTTTGATGAATAGTGAAACGACTAACTGGTAGTTAAAAACTGATTTTTCATTTAAATGAAACATTACCACTTCTGTGATTTGATTTTCAAAAATCAGACATACATGGTTGTCATTAGGAAGTAAAATTTGGTTCAATGAGATTAAAATAATTTTTTTGGTGAACAGTAACTTTTAAGTTTTAATCGCGATTAGAGGTAATTATTGTAGTTTAAGGTAAAAATAATGTTTTAATAATATGAAATGATTCTGACACATGTCTTACCCTTATTGGATGAGTCATGGCCGACCAAGACAATCCATGTGTCAACTTGGTGACCCCATGGATCCACTTTGGTAGGAAAATGACATTAATACCTATTTATTTAATGTTAAAATTAAAATGTCACAAACATATGTTGTTTTACTAAAACAATTTTTACATGGGGTTATAAAAGTCATATTTTTGACTATAAATATTAATTAGAATGATAAAAATATTTCCTACATCATGATATTTTTTTCTAATTTTTAGACACTAATTAAATTAAATTATTTATGACACCATGGTAATGTAGCGATTACCTCATTATTAAACGATTTAAATTAAATGAAAAGATAATGTAAAATCTAAGACCTAAACTAGTCAAAAACCTATTGGATGAGTGGATTTTGAAACCTTATAACCTTATCCTCGAAATATATGCTTTTGGGACCTTTAAAATCCGAAAATAATTATATAATAATGTAATATTTTATAACTTTCAAAGAGTGCCCCTCCTCTCCTCTTATAAAAGGCCCCCACCTCTACCACCTTACACACACCTATCAAGCCTTTGGCTCGGACAACCCCTGCCCATTTCAACTCTCCAAATCCCTCTATTTATCATTGAAGCCTCACCTTTGGCATAATTCTCTTCAAGAATCCCTTTTGGTTCAAACCAAGAGGAGTTACCCGATTTAAAGGTAATATCTTCACTTGTGTTTTTTTTGCTTCTCCAACCCCCTAAACTCTTTTTATTACTTTTTTTTGTAACAACACCAGTATCTAAAATATACTAGTATGTTGTTATAAGAAGTATTCGAGCTACAATTTCACACACCTCCGTCTAATGGTTAAAGAACATACTGTTTCTGTGGATGGCGAATTACTGCCTCACGAAACGATGTTTGTTCAATATTCTTTTAACACCTTCAAAGGTGGCCATTAAGATGTCACTATATTTATATATGATATATAAAATGTTTATGTTTTCCTTAATCTACTGTATTTTTCATTTATGGCATAACTTTATGGTTTCCATTATGGGTAAACGCAATATCTTCATTTTAGAAAGTGCGGACTACCGCCCCCTCAAAGTGATTTGATTCATTAATGCCATATGTGGGATGTATAAAGGATGGAATTAATGGTATTACATATTATATCCTACTTGAATTATAATATAACTGTATATCATTATAATTTCATTTCATTTAATACAAAAAAAAAGAAATGAATGTAGCATTCATTCGTACGTACGACTTACCGTCTCCATAAACGGTACATTTCATTTCTTATCTCCAAATGTTATGTACTATTATAAGTAAATATATATAATGGATATATATGTGTTATATTACATCTAAATGATGGATATAATTCTAGAATTATAATATATATATCTCTATTTTTGTTTTAATTCTATTAATATGACAAAAAAATGAAAGTAGCATCCATGCATACGTACAGCCTACCGTCTCCATGAACGGTGCTTTTAATTTTTTATCTCAAAATGTTATGGAATAGTATAAAATAAATATATACTGGATATATATGATATTTAAAACATCAGTACTATTCTGGATATGATGTACCTATAACTACAGGGAAAATTCTTTTCCATCAAATTCATTTTTTACTCATGTACCGAACATCGACAAAAACGTCTCATATGAACTCACTTTTTAACCAATTATTATAAAATTATAATATGTGATATGAACTGAATAATAATCTTTAAATTAGGTCCTTATGAAATTATAAATTGACCAAATTTTATTATTCAGGAGATTAAATAATGATCGAGTCATGTCGGACACGAGGTAAGGGATCCTACTCCTCTCTTTCTTTTTAAGTACACTCTTTTTTTTCATTCCTTTTATGATCATATTTATTATGATTGGGATGTTATTTTATATTACTCTTACTGTACTCTTTATGTTCATATGATGAGATACCCTATTTTATATCATCAATCCATTTTGGAAGTTTTGAGTGGCGCCGTTAGGCTGCCGAATTTTCGTAAGAGATCCAACCTCCCTCTTTCTTTTTAAGTACTCTCCTTTATGTCACTTCTTTTATGCTCCTCTTTGTTATGTTGGGGGATGCTCTTTTATATTAATCTTGCTGGAAATTTTATTTTAATATTATGAGATACCCAATTTGATCTCATTAATCCATTTTTGAAAGTTTTAAGTGGTGTCGTTAGGCTGTCGAGTTTTCGTAAGGGATTTTTCATCTCACTCTTATTCCCGTGATATTTATGCTACATTTGACAACAGTTCCTTTGAGTTGTGTATGTAATGCCCATTATTATACTCTTTGTGTAATATAATTTCATGTATGGGTATTGAAATATTCATTGTACGACCCTTCTTCAATTGGGTGTACGTTTCGAAAGATACCCAAGTCGGTAAGGGAACCTTTCACCCTCCTCTTTTTAAAAGAATTCTTTTGCTATGACTTTAAATTCACATAATATTATGTTGGGATATGTTCTTATATATCCTTATTGATGTAAGTTTTACTTCCAAGCGATGAGATACCCTTTTTTTATCTCTCATCAACTCATTTTCTGAATTTTGAAGTGACGCCGTTAGGCTGTCGAATTTTTGCAAGGGAACTTATTAACCCAATTTTGATTCGTTGGGATAAACTTATACTCCTTGAATATGCCATTCTATGAATATGTGTGAATAACCTCAGATTGTTTTACACTTAATATCTAGTTATATTTGGTGTATTCATTTTTTACACATAATTATGTAATTGATTTGTCCTTAATCCAAGGATACCGTCTTTGTATGGGACTTCATCTCAATATCCTTTCATTGAGGCATATTTTGTTTTATACACAACATTATTTTATAAGGTGTATAATCCACTTTGACTTTTACCACTAGTGCAGAAAACGTTTTTTACGTCACCATTTTTTACGTCGGTTATATATAACCGACGTAAAAATGCGGCGTGTAGATTTTTAACATCGGTTATTTTAATAACCGACGTTACAAATCGCGCATGTTCAGTTTTTACGTCGGTTATCTTATAACCGACATAAAAAACCAATGCACAGGGGTTTTTTTTACATCGGTTATTTGGAAACGACGTAAAAAACCCGATATCTACGCGTTTTTTACGTCGGTTATCAAATAACGGACGTAAAAAACCAAAGCGCGGGGGTTTTTACGTCGGTTATTTTATAACCGACGTAAAAAACCCCCCAGGCTTTGGTTTTTTACTTCGGTTATTTTATAACCGACATAAAAAAGGCGTAGATATTGGTGTTTTTACGTCGGTTTCCAAATAACCAACGCAAAAACCCCCCACGCATCGGGCTTTGGTTTTTTACGTCGGTTATAAAATAACCGACGTAAAAAACCAAAGCGCGGGAGCTTTTTTACGTCGGTTTTAAAATAACCGACGTTATAAATTTAAAAAATAGTTTATAAGGTCGGTTATATAATAACCGACGTTATAAAACATTTAAAGAAATTAAAGCCCCATGGACTGTCATTTACGCTTTTTCGATTGACAGTCCGCCGAGTCGTCTCTCTCGCGCGGTAAACCCTAATAGGCTCGTCGATCGACCTACGTTAAACTCATTTTGGCTTCATTTTTTATCTTCTTCACTCCTCTCAGATCTATAATCTCAACTCTCAACATTCAAGTAAGCCTTCCACAAATTTATTTCGTTCGTTTTTTTTCACGGATATTCTATAATTATGTTTTGCGATTTTTGTACATTTAATGTAAACAAGATGTAGTGGTTTCCAAGTATGCACCTCATTACTATTTTGATAAGATGGTGATGAGATAATCTAAGATACATATGATTCATTGATGGAAGTGATACAATTTCACATGGTGTAGGATGATTTATGGGTGGGGTGAGACCATGGCATTAACATTGGGGTGTGAGAGGAAAACTAGTGGAGAAGTGGTATCCGAGAACCTTAATTTTAATATATATATATATATATATATAATTTTTTATAAAAAAAGGTTTATTTATATGAATTATTTTGTGAGTGATCCATAGTGAGTATATGAAACTATTTTTCCTTGTTTAGGTGATAATTTATATTCCTTTTTTCATAGGGCTTTAGTGTGCTTCCTCAACATTTTCATGAGATGTTTTAGGGCGGATCTTACTATGTATACATGTTATGCCCACCATACATAAATATAAACAATTTTTTGGTTTTTAAAAGCAATTTGTAGTTTTTTCTAGATGTTAGTAGCATGGAAGTGTTGTGGAGTAGCGCATTGGGGTGTGAGAGGAAAAGTAGTGGAGAAGTGGTATCCGAGAACCTTAATTTTAATATATATATATATATATATAATTCTTTATATGAAAAGGTTTATTTATATGAATTATATTGTGAGTGATCCATAGTGAGTATTTGAAACTATTTTTCCTTATTTAGGTGATGATTTAGATTCCTTTTTTCATAGGGCTTTAGTGTGCTTCCTCAACATTTTCATGAGATGTTTTAGGGAGGATCTTACTATGTATACATGTTATTCCCACCATACATAAATATAAACATTTTTTTGGTTTTTAAAAGCAATTTTTAGTTTTTTATAGATATTAGTAGCATGGAAGTGTTGTGGAGTAGCTTTCATGAGTATATAGAGTTTATTGTTTCTTCCTAGTTTTACTTTTAGTACTAATAATCTTCTTTTTAGTTTATGTACAACAATACATGTATGAATTCATGCATAATTATCTAAATTTATTCATTTCGAACTAAGGAGGGTTACTTTTGGTGGGAACAGATCCTAAATGATATGGTATGAATTCATTCTATCATAACCATAAATAAAATATAGTTGTATTTTATTTATCATATACATCAACTTATACTCTACTTTTTCATCACAATCTCTTTGAGAATAAAAAACCAAACTAAGGTCTTTGGTATCCACATTAACTATTGTTATAGAATATGGGACATCAAAATCAAATGATTGAACATATTCCTCCCAAAAACACTTCCATTTATTTTTATAAATGTGTGAAAATATTTACCAAATGGATTTAGGGTCTAAAAAAACCATTAATAACATGTTAAATAGGTAGTTTATCTAATATATTAAAACATCAAAACCGCAATCAATATTAAAATATGTAGGCGTCATGGTTTTCTTTGATTCAATGAAATTTAAAACTGTTATATCTAACTATATTTTGTTTTAAAAATAATATTCAAGCATATTTTTTTAAATACCTATAGATTTGTTTTATATTTTAAATTGTTTTACATTCAAATTATGATTTTTTTCATATAAACATATATTTATCTTATCTTAAAAGTATATATTTTTATGTTGATATTTGTTATAGGTAATAATGAGTCAAAGTTGGATTACGACACATCGAATGAGGAATGAATTTGAGGAAGGTGTTGATGCCTTTTCGGAATTTGAAAAACCAAATGTTCCAAGTAGTGACATTTTTTTCTTTCCATGCCTGAAATGTTTGAATATGAAGAAGTTGAAAAGTAGATAGATAAAAGATCTTCTGATTTGTCCTGGTTTTTATCCGAGTTATAGCCCTTGGATTTGGCATGGTGAAACTGGATGGAATGTCACTGATGATGATGATTCACAAGATGGTAACTCCGATGGAATTGAAGAAATGATTCGTGATATTGTAGCAGAACAAATTGAGATAGAACCGACAGTTTCACGTCTATATGGTGATGCTGAAAAACCATTATATCCTGGTTGTACAGATTTTACGGTTTTGTCGGTGGTGTTAAGATTGATTAACCTGAAGGCGAAGCATGGATGGAGTGACATAAGTTTTACAGAGCTGCTACAATTGATGAAAGACATTCTTCCAAAAGATAACGATCTTCCAGATTCACCTTACAAAGCCAAGAAAATATTATGCCCGATGGGATTGGGATACAAGAAAATACATGCCTTTCTGAATGACTGCATTATATATTGGAAAGAATATAAATTTTTGTCAGAGTGTCCTAAATGTGGGACATCATGGTATAAGGTGAAAGAAAAATCACAGGATGATGTAGAGATTACAAAGCTCCCTTCAAAGGTATTTTGGTATCTTCCTATAATTAATCGTTTCAAATGTTTATTTGCTAATTCACATGATGAAAAAAGGTTAAGATGGCATGATGAAGAGAGGGTATGTGATGGAAAAATACGTCATCCAGCTGATTGTCCACAATGGAAGAAAATTTATGCGCAGTATTCTACATTTGGAAATGAAATTAGAAATCTCAGACTAGGGTTGTGCACAGACGGAATGAATCCATACCGAACACTCTGTAGCACACATAGTTCATGGCCTCTTTTATTGGTAATTTACAACCTATCTCCTGATGTTTGTATGATGCGCAAATATGTCATGTTGAGTACAATGATCTCTGGTCCAAAGAAACCTGGTAATGATATTGATGTTTACTTTTCACCGTTGATTGATGATTTGAAACTGTTATGGGATGATGGTATTAGGGTGTATGATTCTTATAAAATGGAATATTTTCAACTGCATGTAGTGCTTCTGTTCACTATAAATGACTTCCCAGCATATGGAAATTTGTCTGGATACAGTGTTAAAGGGCATAAAGCATGTCCAATTTGAGAACAACAGACGTCATATTGTCAATTGCATCATGGGAGGAAAACAGTGTACATGGGTCATTGAATGTTTTTGCCTACGGAACACCCTTATAGAAGACTAAAAAAGGCATTAAATGGATCACAAGAATTCGATACTTCTCCAAAACCTTTATCCCCTGATCTGTATTTTGAGAGGGTGAAAAAACTTGACGTGACATTGGGAAAGACGGAGAAATATGGTAATGATAGACATATATGGAAGAAAAGGTCAATTTTTTTGAGCTACCATATTAGAGGTATCATGAAGTTTAACATAATATTGATGTCATGCACGTGGATAAGAATATCTGTGATTCTTTGATTGGAACATTGTTAGATATTAAAGGAAAGACTAAAGATGGGTTGAATGCAAGATTAGACTTACTATCAATGGAAATACGATTGGAGTTAGCTCCCACTCCTAAAGGAAGACAAACATTTCTTCCCCCGGCTTGTCATACATTATCAAAGAGGGAGAAAATTAGCTTCTGTGAGTGTCTTCATGATACCAAAGTTCCTCAAGGTTATTCTTCTAATGTAAAAAATTTTGTCTCATTGAAGGAATTGAAGTTGATAGGTATGAAATCACATGATTGTCACGTCATGATGCAAAAAATTCTACCAGTTGCATTTCGTGGAATATTGCCCATTCGTGTCAAAAAGACTATAATGAAGTTGTGTTATTTTTTCAATTCAATTTGTAACAAGGCGATTGATGTGAATGCATTGAAAATTTTGGAAAAGGATGCAATTTTTATACTTTGTCAGTTGGAAATGTATTTTCCTCCAACTTTTTTTTGATATAATGGTGCATTTAATGATTCATCTGGTTCAAGAAAGAAAGCTTTGTGGACCTGTATATCTTCGTTGGATGTATCGTTTTGAAAGGTATATGATAATATTAAAGGGGTATGTTAAAAATCTATATCGACATGAAGCCTCCATTATTGAAAAGTATATTTCTGAGGAGGTAGCATAGTTTTGTACGAGCTACTTGGCTGTGGCGCAACACATAGGTTTGCCTCCATCTCGCCATGAATGAGTTAATAATGAGGGAAAGGGGATTCGCGGCTTGAAAGTCAAATCATTGTCAGCTGAACAGATGAAGAAGTTAGAATCATACATCTTGAATAACATAGCTGATGTTCAACTGTATATCACATTGCATATTAATGAGGTGAAACAATGTCATCCAATGAAGAAAGAAATGTGGATTTTGAATGAGCACAACAATTTTTTTTTATCATGGATTAAAAAGACTTTTCTTGGTAGATCAGATGTATCAGAGACATTAAAATGGATAGTGGGTGGTCCATGTTTAAATTTGATAACATGGTCCAGTTATGACATTAATGGTTATACATTTCATACAAAAGCTCAGGACAACAGAAGTGCAATTCAGAATGGTGGTGTATTGGTGTTTGCAGAAGGAATGCATTTTTTGAGTGCTAAGGACAAAAACGCAATTTCTGCCTCAAGTGCATATTATGGAGTGATTGAAGACATATGGGAGGTTTATTACATTAAAATTTATGTTCCCATTTTTATCTATAAATGGTTTAATGGTAACAACAGTGTCAGACACGATGAATTTGGAATGACACTTGTTAATCTGAATAGATTGGAAGACACAGCTGATTCTTTTATAATGGCAACACATGCAAAAAAAATTTTCTATGTAGTAGATCAATCAGATATGCAGTGGGCTGTTGTTTTACAAGGGAAAAAACAATATGTTGGTGAGGATGAACTTGATGAATATGTTGATTTATGTGAGATCCCTACTTCCATGGAAATATTAACAGAACATAATGATGATCATGTTGAAGACATAGTTTGTTCCATAAGGAATGATCACGACGAAGGAATTTGGGAAAACAATCCATTTGTACATTCCTAAAATTACAGGTAACACATGTTTATTTCTTGTTTACATTTATTTTTTCCATAAATGTTAGATATTGTAAGTTTTTTATTTATTAAAACATGTTTTAAAATAAAATAAGTATATGT
This sequence comes from Viscum album, assembly GCA_963277665.1. Taxonomy (NCBI): domain Eukaryota; kingdom Viridiplantae; phylum Streptophyta; class Magnoliopsida; order Santalales; family Viscaceae; genus Viscum; species Viscum album. The sequence goes on along the minus strand of OY728156.1, from coordinate 1,498,384,283 downwards.
TTTTGTTTGTTTTAAGTTTTTTTAGTTTACTTTATCATGTTTATAACCGTTATATTAATTTTAAAATGCTTATTTTTGTTCACTGACAATTACTTTACCATGTTTACAATGTTTACCAGGTATACCATATTTACCATTTTTACCATCTTGACCATATGGACCATCTTTTCCATCTTTACCATTTTTTAACATGCTTACCATATTACCAATGTTTACTATTATGTAACTTAGTACACTTTTCTATTTTCTGATTACAGTAGTATTAAAATATTTGAATTTGTATATTTGTGAACTGATCTTTGTTTTTTTGATTTGAAGGATAATGACAGATCATTCAGATGACCAACCACATGATTCTGGAGAGGAGCTTATTGCTGTTCATACCTCTGGGGATGAACATTCACATGCTCCTATTATGATAAAGAGTTCAAAGGTTGGTAAATATGGGTGCACACGTTTACCAAAATTATAACTTTCCCGTACGCAGGATCAAAGGATATTCGTTGAGTTTGATGATGATGATATTCCTAGAGGTCCGAATGCCAAAGATTTTAAGAGTTTTGTTGCAACTCAGGCTAAGACCAAAGTAAGCATTCTGTATGATGATTGGAGAGGTGTTGATAAAGCGATTATCTCTCAGTTGTGGGAGACGATTTTGGTAAGATCTTTTGTCATTGTTTGACCATTCATTTAATGTTTCTAGTTTATATAATATGTTTAACCTCTTCTTTATCATATGACATTTGATATTCCTGAAACTGGAGGAGACAGGAAGAAATGATTATCATTGGCTGCCAGGAGATGGAGGGATTTCAAATCAACCCTCTCATCTGATTTCATTTATGGTCATAGGAGTCATGACAATCCGTTTCGTATATATCCTTTTATAGATGAAGACACATGGAGACAGTTTTTTGGAAGTAGAAAAAAAGAGTCATTTCTGGTAAGGGCAATGTAAACTTTTATAAAATTTCTTATATAAATGATTTTATTAATGATTTGTTAATGATTTGTTATTCTTAAATTACAGAAAACAAGGAAAGATCATCAGGAGATCCAATCTAAAAATGTATACCCTCATAGTTTATCTCGGGGAGGGTATGCATTATTGGAAGAACAAATGATGGCGGAAAAATTTCAACAACTAAGAGCTGAGTATTCAAGATCTGGAGAGGTGGCCCCTCCATCCCCTCCATCTAGACATGAAAAATGGAAGAGAGCTCGGAAGGGAAAAAAAGGAAATATCTTTCGAAAGAATCAAGAATCGTAGCTGAGAAGATTGTAAGATATCTATTTAATTTATTTAAGTTAAATTTTTTCTTCATATAAGTTTCAATCATTACAGAAATGTTCAATTAATTAATACAAGACTCTCTTGAGGAGCAGACATCAGAGGGGACATTTATAGCTACTGGGAGGGAAGATATTTTATTTGCAGCATTGGGAAGGCCCGAACATCCTGGTCATGTAAGAGGATATCCGGCAGGTGTATCAGTAAAAAAAGTGTTTCCATGTTCTTCAACTTATAACATTGAGGGGGTTTATAAAAAAAATAGAATCCTTGGAGGCTGAAGTTCAAAATATTAATGCAACGATGGAGGACAAGATCAGAGAGTCGGTGTAGTCTATGTTTGTAGAAATGAAAAGAAAATTTCAGACTGCAGCTCCCACTCCTCCACCCCCCCTGCAGACCCCATTATTTATCCTCCACCTCCGCCAGTAGCTCCCACTCCCCCACCTCATCCCGCAGACCCCATTTTTTATCCTACGCCTCCGCCGCAGCTTCCTACATATTGCGAGTTGTATGTTGATGATTCTCAACATCATATAGTAGCATACGGGGTGGTATATTGTATAGGAGATACAGTTCATCATCAACAATTAGAGGTAGAGAATCGGAGGGTCACTGTACATGATATTATAGATAGATCAGCTAGGGTACCAATACCTACAGATGAAGTGGCGACAGTTTGACAGAGTATCAGCCATTTTTTATTTTGTCCATCCAGACTTCTTCAACTCATTACCATAGAGGTATGAATGTTATATCTTTTAGTTTATTTTTTTATTAAAGTTGTTTTATCATTTGAAAACTACTATATTTTTCATTTTTTTCACAGGAATACTTCAAAGGTAAAGAAATACTGTATAGACAACAACAAAGACAACATGTTATGACATCAGATACAGATTCCAGTGGTCTTGACAGATTGTCAAGATATTCACATTTTGTGTTGGGTTTTTATGAGTTTCCAATGGAATCTCATGTTTTTGGACTTGAAATAAGTGTGGGGATTACAATAACTGATATCATGGAGCTTGTTACTGGAGATAAGTTGGGTATCAACGTGGTGAAATTTTTTTCCATGTAAGTCATAACACCTTTTACATGTGTTATATTTATTAAAAATGTATACTTATGTTTGTTTTGTATTAGGTATCTTTATAAAATTTGTGAGAGGAATGAGCTGACAGAAGTATACGGATTCATGGACCCGCAATTGATTTCCCCTGAAGCATGTGCATTGAATGAGGAACAAAGAATGGTTTATATTGCTGAAATATTTAAAAAGAATATAATCACACAATGTTGGATGATGCCTTTTTGTGAGAGGTATGAAACACATTTATCTCAAAGAGTTAATTATCTTTTAACATAAAAATCCACTAACATTAAATTTCCTTTTATCAGTGATCATTGGATGTTACAGATTTTTTTCCCAAGGGAGAAAGCTCTTTAATGGATATGCTCTGTTCATGGTGATGTGTGGGAATGTTTTAAGAATATATTGGAAAAGAATGTTTCAATTTCTCAATAGTTTTATATATTATAATGAATTTTAAATTTACCCCATTCGTATTATTTTCTAACAGTGCATGAGCCTACTTTCAAAAAAACACAATGAAAAGAAATGCAATTATCAAATATGTAAACGTGAAGGTAAATTTCGATTTATAATTTGTACTTTTTGATTTATTACATAAAAATAATATATTGAATTTACACTCATTCAAACATAATTGTCATGAACAACAAGGCATCATCGAATGAAGATATTATATGTTAAGATTTATGTATGAAATAATAACAACTGGGATATTTGTGAATTTTTACCTGGTACGATTTCCTCTTAAACATTGCCATAATATTTCAATTTGATTTATTCATTATACACGTTAACTATCTTCTTTTTCATTTGTAGCTTTTTGATGACCCTCAACCCTATAATGCTGAAGACATCAAACACGTACAAGTGGTGTGGTCAAATTATTTTATAGGTTTGATTGAATTTTAGTTGTTTTTAATGTAAAATGTAATTTTTAATATTGTCGTTTTAATTGTGTATTTGGTAGTTGTTTAGGTTGGATTTAGTTTTTTTTGAAGTTGACAGTGCAAGTTTTGAATGTTATATAAGTGAATGTTTAATTTTTCTCTACATCTTGTTTTCGTCTACTTTTGATGGTTTTTATGGTATGGATTTGGGTCTGCGGGGGAGGGGTTCCAAGGGTGTGGGGGTGTGTTCAGTGGGGTTGGGGGTGTCCAGCGGTCTGGGAGGGCTGTCCGGTGGGGTGGGGGGACAGTCTTGAGGGTGGCAGGGATGTCCAGGGGTGTGGGAAGGCGGTCCAGAGGTGTGGGAGTGCTGTCCAGGGGGGGGGGGTGGGGGTTTCCAGGGGTGTTTGGGGATGTCCAGGGGTGTGGTGGGGGCTATCAAGTGGGGTGAGGGGGTGAGGGGGTGCTGTTTAGGCGGGCGGGGGTTGTTGAGGGGTGTTTGGGGGTGTCCGGGGGTCGGGGGGAAGTCCGGGAGTGTGGTGGGGGCTCCAATGGGGTGGGGGAGGGTTGTCCAAGGGGTATACATGAGGGTGGGAGCTCCAATAGGGTGGGGGAGGGCTGTCCAGGGGGTATACATGAGGGTGAGGGCTCCAACGGGGTGGGGGAGGGCTGTCCATGGGGTATAAATGAGGGTGGGGGCTGTCTAGCGGGTAAGATTTATATGTTATCTATGTACATACTTAATTTTGATCTACTTATATTTTTGTGGTACGATTTCTTGATTTGTTTTCTGGTTGATTTTGGTGGAGAGAAGATGACTGCATTATGTTTAAAAAAAATTGGGTTTATCACGTCGGTTATTAAATAACCAACGTTATAAAATGCCTGGAAAATAGTTTATCACATCGGTTATTTAATAACCGATGTGACAAAATGCGTGGAAAATAGTTTATCACGTCGGTTATTTAATAACCAACATGATAAAAGGCCTGGAGAATGGTTTATCACGTTGGTTATTTAATAACCGAGGTGATAAAAGGCCTGGACACTGGTTTATCATGTCAGTTATTGAATAAACAACGTGATAAACGGCCTGGACAATGGTTTATCACGTCGGTTATTGAATAACCGACGCGATAAACTACCGACCGTCGGTTTATCACGGCAGTTATATAATAACCGACGTGATAAACCCCCCTCCCCTGGTTTTTCACGTTGGTTTTATAATAACCGGCGTGATAAACCACGCTCACCCCGATTTATCACGTCAGTTCTTATAGAACCGACGTGATAAACCCCCCTCAACCCGGTTTATCACGTTGGTTCTATATGAACCGACGTGATAAACCCCCCTCGCCCAGGTTTATCACGTCGGTTGTTTAATAACCGACGTGATAAACCATTTTCCAGGCCTTTTATCACATCGGTTGTTAAATAACCGACATGATAAACCCTTCCCATTCTCTTTATCACGTCAGTTCTAAAATAACCGACGTGATAAACATCGCGATTTTATGTTTTTGACGTCAGTTTTTAAATAACCGATGTCAAAAAACTTATTTATAATGTCGCACGTATTAAAGTTGGCTAGAAACTGATGTAAAAAATGAAAAATAACCGATGTAAAAAACGTTTTCTGCACTAGGGTACGTTTATCTAAAGGGAATATTTTTTATACGAAGAGTTTTACTAAATAACAAAAGGGAATGTTTTTTGGTCATACATATGCTGCGACAATGACTTCTCCGTCACCGTGACCATTATTTGAGTTTCAGATTCCTCTATAAGCCATACCTTTTTTTAAATGGAAAATAAATATCGTGTTTTACATTTATTTTATTTTGGTATTGAAAATGGTTTTCATAATGTTTTTATACAATGTGTTGTATTGATATCTTCTAATTGAAAAGTGGAAATGTTATGTTTCCTTTATTCATTTTTTATGTGATAAGATTATGTTATGGTTCTTGGGCATTATTATGAAGACGGGTGGTTCCGTGATAAACTAAGGGAGGGTGATCCCGATATAGCTCTCCAATGCATTGGGTAACACGAAAGAGTTAAACGTTAAGGTTTCTCTGAAGAGATTTAAGGAATATACTATGATGGGTATTCCAAACGTAATCAAGAGGGTTACTCCCTACGTAAGAATGTTATGAATGGCTCAAGTTACCTTTATGCCTTATGATTTCTATGTTTTATTCATGATTTAATGAGGTACGTTAAAGTGCTTATGTTTTATGAGTAAAGTATGATTTTATTGATTCTTATGTATACATGTACTCATGTTTCCTTTCCAAATTTTTATATCCCTTACTGAGCTTTTTATGCTCATCCCAAGTTTTTGAAATGTTTTACATAGGACATAAAGATTAATAGGGTCAAGGATGGGATCAAGGAATGACATGCTATCTAAAACAGGGAACTAGAAATGTTTCTTTTAAGAGTTTTTTATTTATGGAAACTTAGTAGAAGTGTCTACTTTGTAATCGTTTGAGATGTAATAGTTATGTCCAAATTCTCTAAAACTCTAAACCTGAAAAGATCCTCAATGTGAATTATTCAATTTAATTCAAGATTAAGTAATGTTTAAGGTCGGGGCCTTATAATATAAATATCATATATATTAATTATATACACAAAATCAATCATTATTTAATGGTTAATATTGAAAAAATAAATAACTCTGTTCATGGAGATAGTTGGCCACACATATACATGAACCCTGTTTTCAGTTTTCAACTGCTATAATGAAAGAAAGGAAAATAAAAAGTCAACATTATATAGTAATTATTATATCATATATATCATACATTTTCATTAAATATATCTTTTTTACATTCCATTTAAATCATAAATAAAAAATTAATCACATCCTTTCGTAGTGGTGGTAGACTACACATATTGAGAAGTGATGTTATTGGGTTACAAAGGATTCAAATATAAGATGTTTTTTAAGATACTATAATATTCAAAAAATAATTATGTCATAATTTTGATATGTATTCATTTATTACATCTATATAACTATCCATGTAATGTGGTGAGGAAAAATTAATTAAACCACTACATGGGGATGGTAAGCTGTATGTACACATGGGTGATGTTTTTGGATTTTCATAAGTTGTAAATGAGATTGAAAATGGTTTTCCCATAAAAAATAACATCCAATAATATTTATTATATTATATTTATTATTTTAGTATTATTATACTATATTTATAGTATGTAAAATTGGAAATAAAATTGGATGAGTTGTAAAATGGTTACCTTCTCTTAGATAAATTTATTTTGGATCACTACTTATGTACCCTAGGGATGGTATTATGGAAATAAATATTCCACATGAATGTGTTTAATTATGTTTTAGAGATAATTTATTAAATTTTTGTTGAAAAATATGGCTCTATTGGTGTGAATAATTGATTAAAGGAGGTGACCTTCTATAATTGAGGTGAGTGATGATTTAAAAAATTATGAATTCGATTAAATATATAAATGAAACAAAAATGGATAATATTTGATGTTGATAAATATGATATCAAAATAAAAACAGAAAATTTGGTTTAATCTAGTCAATATGTAATTATAAACTATATCATTTTAGATTAACACCCCTATAACCCATTATGACCTTAACTGTGATAACCAACATTCAAATATTAAAGGGTCGTAATTTTACATGTATGTTAACAATTGGAACATATTTTATGGGTAAGATAATTTTATACCATTTAACATCCTAATTTTTATCATTTGATATTTTAATAAATTAAAAAAAACAATTAATAAATATTTTTCTTAAAGCATCATTAATGTAATTTTTGAAACTATTCGATCAATTTGAACTTAATGACATTAAGATAGAAGTAGAAATAAAATATAAAACTTTCAAACGTCTATTATATATTTTAATAATTTATTAAATTATTATTTAATAATATCTCCCAATAAAAATTTTTGTTTTATAGTTTTTAATATTGTTTACATGATTTTTCTTCAGCTTTTACAAGCAATGCGTCGACATTTTGTAATCCTTTATTCTAATTATTTTATTAATAAAATATTTAATAAATAACAATGATACTAATAATAATTTAATATTTTAAATAAATATTTATAACTTATTTTATCCCTGATTTATTGCTATGTAAAAATATTATATATATTAATATCAAGAGAGGGATATATTGGAATTCTGTTTACCTTAAATAATATAAATGTCATTGTCATGGGAAAATGGCACAATATAAAACATTTTTTGGAATTTGGGATATATATTGTTGAATTTAGACTTAAAAAATTAATGTTTTGGGATGATTCTGAGACATTATTTCATGGTTTCAACCCAATTTTCCCATTTTCAATTTTTTCGAGAGGACAAATAGTTACAATATGAACTAATAATTATGAAAAAAATAAAAGGGACCTATTTACAAAATTGGAACCACCTCATTAAAAATATAGAATCAAATTTTGTAAATTTTGATAATTGTAGGAAATTAATTTTGATATAATTGCATTAAATGTAAAAAAAATAGTTTTACAAAAATCATTTTTAAAAATAATAATTAATTAATTTATATATTATGAAAATTGTTAAAATTAATTATATTATTTAAAATAAATATAACCACATATCACATTAAGAAAAACAAAATATAATGGTACTCTTTAATATAATTAATATAAATAACAATATTTAAAGAATCAATATTTTTAATTTAATAAAATACAATTTATAAAATTTTACAATAGAATTTTTTAACTAAATTATTTAATTTAACTATGTGTATTGTGATATTATTTCTCTATAAAGAAATTTTTACTATAATTTAATCAAATGTTTCAATGTATTATCTCTATAAAAACATTTCAACCCCTCACTTCCAAAATGTGACCTCAAGAATAGGGTTTGATAATTCTTCATCATATCTTCCTTATGTTATCATTTTTCCTCTTCAATACTATGATTTATTTATATTACCTTCACAAGTCATGTTAGTGGATTCCTCAACACATGTTCTCTAGTGTAAATAATCATGATAGGTTATCCATGATAAAATTCTATTTATTCATAAGTGATCAAAATTGTTTTATCTAGAATTTAATTCATAAATAAACTGATAGAGAACATATTATATACTTTAGGGAGGAATGATAGAATTTCAATATGGTAAGCCCAAAATACAATTATTTATATTATTTAAAAAGGTATGATGTACCTGGGGATCAATTTTCATACCTTACCAATTTTTTTAACACCCTATCATGGCGATACTTTTAGGAAAACAAGATCTCTTAACTCAAATTCAAAATTATTCCTTCAATTATATTTATAGGTCTTTTTCTTTCTTTGAGCTGGTTTAATATGAGAATGAATAGTTATTACCTTCACAATTGTCTTCTCTACATGTTTCGTACCTTCAATGTTCATTTTAACAAATTCATTCTAATTATTTGTAGTATGATATCTCTTTTTATAGAATTTTTTATACAACATCATTTTAATTCTAGAATGGAAGATATTGTTTTTAAAAATCACTAAAAATGGTAAATGTTGAACCCACATACATTAAAAGACACATGATAATTAAATTAAAATTACTTATTCTATTTGAATAGTACTCATGAACTATCCATTTGTTTGAGGATTATATTCAGTTCTAAATCAGTGATTGGTATCATGGTATATCTAAATAATTTTATAAAACATTAATTTAATTTTTGGATCGTGATTAGAAAGTAATGAAAGATTTAGAAAATCGTGTTTTTCAAATACATTAATATAAAGTCATGTAAACTGCTCAAGAGGAAAATAATCACTTATAATAAAGAGATGTGCATATTTGGTGAGAAGATCAACTTAAACCCATATAGTTTCATCTCTTTTTGGTTTATTTGGTATTCCAACGTCAATGTACATATTAATCTAACTATATTTCTATATAGGAATAAGTATTGGATGCATGAATCCTCTAGGATATTGTATTTTAGCCTTCACATATAGAAAACAAAACAACTTGATGTGTAATCACCAGTTTCCTGCTTCATATTTCTCCAAAAAAAGTGTTCCATAAAATCTCTAGGTATCTTTGTGCTACTAGGGAGTATAGAAAAAGTTGAACTATTAGAATCATATAATAATATCATTTTTAGCTATGGCATAGAGTAAACACATAACATCTTTCCAAATTTAAGAACACCATATTCATTACGTATGATTTCCATCATCCCATCACTCATGACATTAATTTTGTTTTAAAAATTATCCTCCTCAGTCTGAGAATTTTTTGAATTTTTTATAATTAATATAGTTTAATAATAATGTAAAAATGGAGTTATGGTTACCCTTCCCTAGTAATTTCCAAATAAAAATTTACTAGATCACTAAATATTTAGTCCCTATCAATAATTATTTAATACTCAAAGCATCATCCACCTTACATGCCCCTCCAAGGTGGTAGTTTATTAAGAATCCATAACACATGAGTACCTATAACCAACTCCATTTCATTATTTCAAACTCTTTCTTTGAAAATATATATTTTATAATCTTTTTATCTATGTATATGAGACATATTTATCCATTGAAATAATTTCACCATAAATTCATGGTATATATTATGAATTCCTACTCTAGATCTTGGGCTGAAATATTTTTTTCCCATGTATCATTAACATCCATGATCCATCAGTAATAAATTTATCATTTTTTATATGGATGCATCCATTTCCATTAATTAATGCGTTACTATATATGAAAAATCCATACCCTCTCGATGGTAGTGTAAACACTAAAATATTGATAATCCTCCTATTTAATTCATCATAATCTTCATTAAATTACTCAATCTATAGGACCGTAACCCCTTCACATTTTAACATGGTTAATGTGTTTTCTAGTCACGTAAAATTATGATCAAAATGTCTATTGTAATCTTGTAATCTAAGGGAAAAATTTATGTCGGTTATTTTTGTTGGTATAAGACATTTTTTGATTGCATATTTCTTTGATGGATAAACCAATATTCACCACTTATAGAGAACATGGATAGGAAATGGATCTTCTTAATGCCAATACTCATGCATCATAAATATCTTATCTATCACTTTTTCTCAAAGAGTCCCAAATTTGTTTCATAAATGAATCATCTAATCATCATAAATTTTGGATTAAACTATGATATCATCTCTAAATACCACAATGAAATCATCGATATATTCGTTTAACATTATGTTAAACATATCCATAAAAAGTGGGAGAAATAGTAAATCTAAATAGAATTACTATAATCTCATAATGTCTATACCTCATATAAAAAGTTTTCATAGGAATATCATCCTTTATTACCTGTAATTAATGATACAGAAGAGGATTTTGAATCATTTAGAAATATTTTTATCATTGAAGTTGAACAAATTTTCCACGAATATGAGATTGAGGATATTTTTTTCTTCATATTAATGGAATTCAGTTCCCTGTAATCAATGCACATCCTCATAGTCTAGTATTTTTTTCCAAATTGAATAGGATCTCCCCAATTTGAAATTCTTGGGAATATGACTCCCTTTTCAAAAAAAAATCTATATTTTTTTCATTAATTACACTAGATCCATATTATCCATAATGTATTGACTCTTAGATGATGGTTTTATAATTAAGGATGAGTATAATAAAAAACTTTACTTCACACTCTAGTGGATATTCTGGTAGTTCTTCAGAAGAAACAGAAATATATTAATTCATAATATGAACATCTTCTTTCCTTATTTTACAATTGACTTCAATAAGTTCTTTATTAGCTTCATATCCCATAATTTTAAAAATTTGTATAGAACAGCGAAATCGGCACACACACAAGGAGGAAAATTACATGTAAATCGCAAGCCCGGGGACTTGACCCCGCGACCTACCCCTCACCCCCAAGCCATTACCACCCCACCACCAACGGTGGGACACTAGTCCCATAATTTTATTATGGAGAGAAACTATAGGTGGATCTAGATATGATTCACAAGATGTGTCCTTCAATTTAATGAAAATTAATTTTATATCGTCATTACATATTGTAATTTTTTTTATTGGAGATAATTTTTTTTATTATATTATGATACTCAATTCATACTAGTTATTATATAAAATTCAACTGTAGGTATAATAATAAATTCTAAAAATTGAGATTTTTATGTGTCATAATAGGAACTAACTGAAACATAGTTGTTGTAGTGAGACTTCCGCTTGGAGTCCTAATTTGTAACTCACCTCTAATAGTTTTGTGGAAATATATAATTTTCTTGGATGACATAGAATATTTACAAGATATCAAAGATATAAAATCAAATTATGAATTATCGAATGTTGAGGATATGATTAACGAACATTCGACCATATTATTTGGAACCTTAACCTTATCTATCATTAATAGAAAAACTTTGTCTTTCTCCATTGGATGCTTCTATGAAAAAAGTCTCTTGTAGCTGAGTAAATTCATTAAATTAGTTCCCCATATACTTATAGTTGAATAATTTATCATTGAATGATTCTTTGTACCCCTTGAAATCATGATCCTAATAGTCTTTCTCTCCACACTTGATGCAAAATCCAATTACCATCAAGCATGCTCTATGGTTTATCTTTCCAATTTTTAAACAAGATGAAAATTATAATCATTCCTTATACCCTTTTAGCGTATTTCCTTTTTAGAGTGCTTATCCTACCTATTCTTATACAATATTTCTATGATATCATAGGACCTAGAGAATTATTTTTCAATTTTGGTATTACATGATACTATGTGTGCATATGATGAGATGTTTTTGGATACTTCATCCCTGTGATGGATTGAGTTAACCCATCAAATAAATAGTTAGTAACACTCTTTGGATTACATATTAACTCTAAAAATCCATATTTACCATGTAATTATGTCTTTACACATTGCAATATTTTCATCTTCCATTTTTCCTAAACTCAATAATTTTCTCTCAATATCTTCTCATTTCTCATGAGTAAAATATTTTTCAAATAAAAGTACCTTAAAATATAGTCACTCAATGTTTGGTATTTCCTTATTAAACATAGTGTTCAATATTAAAGGCCATCACTAATATAAATCCCCCTTGCGATGATAAAATTCCATGTAAAACATTTCCATTTCAATACATCCCCAATAAAAATTATATACTTTACAGAAAGTATCAATTAGTCATCTATAATGGGATTAATAATCACATTAAATGATATTGTTTTTATATACATGAGGTTATAAAATATCAGAACACTAAATTGTGGATGCTCATCGTGATCTATATGAGGAATGTTATTTTTCATAACCTAAGTTAAATTCCCCCATAGGGAATATAAAATAATAAGATATAGTTCTATATACAATTATAGCTCTAGTATCATTTTCATGACCTTGAGGTAAATCCCTCCAAATATTATAAGAATTATTACAATATACATTCCTACACCAAGGTGAAATTTAAAAACAATGGAATATATAATATTCGATTATTACATTATGAGTCAAAAAGTATAATTATGAAACTAGTGAAACAATTGAAATTGATAATCTTATAAGCATAAATTTTTTATCATTGGGAACATTCCCAAATCATAATAACATTATAAAATCAATCATTATGGTTTTAAATTAAAATTTTAATTTACCAAATAATATTCCATGGGAGTGTCAAACTAGGTTAGTCATAAGGGAACACTCACTATGAATTATAATGATTCCAAATATATAGTGAACCAACTATTTTTTGGGATACTAACCCTATGTGATTCTATGTAAAAACCATGTCCACTTATTGTATCTTGATTATGATGTATTTCTAAGAAGTCCACATTATGTTTAACTTATTAATTTCATTAATGATATACTATAAATAGATATATCCTCACAGTTTTTTATAAGGTTAGGTTCTCTACTATATGTTTTACTAAATCTAGTTCACTAGGCTTCTACTGAACTTACTCTAATATCAATTCTAACAGCCCAACTCTAGGGTCCCAGATATAGTGAATATTTATCTAAATTAGAATAAATTAGAAAGTGATCACATCCTAAAGGGATTAAGAGTATAAATATCTTGGGATACTAGATATAGATATGATTCTCATATTTAATTAGAAAATATGAAATACAATACAATAATTCAAATGAGGGACCATTTATTTCTTATATTAAATCCCATATCCCAGTTACATATCACTTCTTTATACCATGGGAATGAAAAAAATAATATATTCTAAGATTGTATTCTTAGTTAGAGATTGTGTACAACACAAGCCGTTATAAAATAAATAGAACATGAATAATACGTACAAGCTAAAAATAATCAAATATTTCATATCACTGAGATAATAAAAAGGGATCTAAATCCTTGGTTAATATAACAATATATGTAATCAAATTGATAATAAAAAATTGTTTCATGATCATAAAATTCATAATTCTTGAAATAAAATTCTTACTGTTAAGGTCTCGTTCCATGAAAACACATGTAAATAGGTAAGGTGTATACAAAATACCCAAAATAGTTTGTCTCATGAGACCTACTGATGCATCATGGGACTATAATAGGCTATTATTATCACTTAATAAGTCCGATTGATTCAGAAAATTAAAGGGGTGAAACACAATCAATGCAAACATTCATTTTGAAAATATATAGTAAAGAAAGCTGATATTCTATACAATCAATAAAAAAATGGTAGCAACTTTAATGTAATATTGAAAATATTATCAAAGTTATACATCCCCAATAAAACATAATATTCACCATAGAATATTGAAATAGATGAAAATAATTTAAAAAGAAAAATGGAAGATTTATTAAAGAAAATAAAATTTTATTTTTGAAAACAATTATACAAAATCTAAAATTTTGATAAATATAATGAAAATCCAATCATTGAAGAGTAGCAATAAAACATGTAAATATATCTTCAAATCATTGAGAAATCATGAGCTTCATAAATTCAATTCATTATATGTACGTTAAAAGAAAATATTCAATTCACACTTTATAAAAAATGTCAACAAGTAGCTCATTTGGGATACAAAAAATGATCCATTGTATTAATTTGTAAAAATTAAAACATGAGTAAAATGTATTTATTAAATAATTGGAAAATATTAAAACCATTATTTAAATAATTAAAAAAAAATATGGACATGGAGGAAAAATATTCCCGATGAATAAATATTTATTTAATTTATGATATCAATATAAATTGAATAAAATTATTCCCCATTATGGAGAAAATAATATTCATTGCATTAATTATATTCAACTATAATTTAATCTATTTCAACATAAACACATAATTTGTGACCCTCTAGGAATCTATTACATTTCCAAAAGGGATGATTTACTAAAGTCGAAGATTGCACTCTAGTAATGGGTGAAGGCACCGATGAGAAAAATTTTAATGCCACTATATTGATTACCACATACAAAATATCACATTATAATATATTACCTTTCTTTCAAAACCACATCAAGTAGGATTCACATCATTTCACTAACTTATATGATCAATATATCATTCCATTAATATCTAAAATAAACACGGCGTTACACCATGGTCATAGAATATAACTTGATGGTTATATTCTAATAAAAGGGAAGATTTATCATCTACTATAAATATGGAAGGATTAAATTACTCCTCAAATTATCTATTAATTACAAGTCAATCCTAAAACCCCCAGTGTACACTACTTCAACACGAAGATGTGAAATCATAAGTTTCCTCAGAAAATTTTTGTTCATGAGTCATGACATGGATTAATGATAATATTAATGTCCATGGACCATTAAACACATTGATATATTATAATATACAATGATATCAAACCATATATAATTCCTACTCATGATTTGTTCTCATAATCAATTGTTTTAGAGATTATAAAGTGTGAATTTCATGATAAGAAACCTCATTGACTTACGAGTACTCACACCCAGGGGACTGTGTTTTATTTTTCACATAGTAGTATGTTATACTCCCCTTGAACAATATTAAGAATATTGTCATATAATTTCAATGTTCTCATTATAGTGGTGAACAAGTATGACATTATCAATGTGATAAAT
Organism: Viscum album; assembly: GCA_963277665.1. Classification (NCBI taxonomy): domain Eukaryota; kingdom Viridiplantae; phylum Streptophyta; class Magnoliopsida; order Santalales; family Viscaceae; genus Viscum; species Viscum album. The sequence goes on along the minus strand of OY728156.1, from coordinate 1,498,368,895 downwards.
ACTCTTGGATATTATTACATTAAAGTCATGTAGAAGAATGAACGATATGTAATAAGATATTTGTCTAATATTGAATACATTAAATATACAATTAATTAATGTAAAATAAGTATGTCCTAGGACACATTATATAATATAATCAACAATACACTAATTTGACACATGAAATGTTCGATATAACTCAATGAGTATTTTTTTTGGTATAAAAGTTTTATTTTCTTAATGCATTATTTCGTTTAAATGTTTAATTCATTTCATTATTTTATAACTAATGTATTAATTGTGTTTTATATAGATACACTATTTTTATCGAGCTATGTTGGATCCCTTAGCAGTTGGTTGAATTATAAAGTTCATTTGAGAGGTGTTGGTGGACCAATGGTTTTTAAAAATTAATTCTTATAGAATTTTTTGATGTTTTCTCATCAATTGGAAGCCTTATCAACACTATTTTTAGACAGTTTTATTTTAATATAAGTGAATACTTTAGATCTTTTTTGGTGGTCATGAAGGTTATTACTAGTGCTATTAAAGTATAGAGTATCAGTATTAGGGGGTTATTTGGAAATAATTTTATTGAAGGGTAGATTCTTGGGGTTGTTTTACCACAATTGGAGATATTTTCATTTATGATGTTGCATACCTTATATGTTAATTATTATTATTATATATTAAGGTTATTTCAAATTTCATACTATGGGTTTTAAAATATTATTTTTATAATAGGTTTATAACCTTAAAAAATGGTGTGTGTAAGATTTTAATTAACTAACTTATGATATATTGGTCCTTCCAGAGAGTTAGAATATGGATTTCAATGTTTACTGACATTTATGGGCATTGATATCCAGGCATACTCCATCAATGATGTTCATTAACATCATCCCCAAGATAGGAGAAATGTGGTACACCACCTCCACCACTAGAAAACGTAAAACCACGCAACCAACATCAAGGGAGAGGAAACCATCTCCCTCCATTACACCCAACTACACATCAAAATCCTCACAATACATGGTAGCTTTGAAAACCATCACGTTCTCAGGGATTCTGATACTGCAGGGAAGGCATTCATCTTCGCAGTCTTTGAAAAGGAGCCGGACATAGACAACACATTCATAGAGTTCATATTTGGAAAGTGTTCCTTGGGTCCTGCAAAATTGATTTCCAGACCACTTGGCCCGTCGTGTACACCATAAAAAGAAGGATCATGTGTGGTATGATGGTCATGTGGGGGTGTGCTATAGAGGATTCATCTTCGATGGTGATGAGTATGAAGACAATGGTTGAAGAGAAGGTGGTTGTGGGATATTTATATATTAACATGGTGTTTGTAGAGAATATGGTATATTGTTCCATATTGGTTTCCATTACATTATCCTACGTATTCTTTTGAGACTGCATATACAAGTGTCTCAAAATCCATCATAGTTTCCCTATCTCTCGATTCAGGGTTCCCCCAATGCTTTGTTGGGTTTTTTGAGACAGTTTATTTTTATATTTTTAATTATAGTACCTATTGTTTCATACATTGAATTATTTATATCATTAATAAAGTTTATGTTCTAGGATTTGGATCTTGAAAAAAATGGGGACCCATGTGAGGTGTTATATTTTGAATGTCATATACATGAGTCCTGATGAAAAAGGATACAAGAATGGGAAAAGAATGATTCATAACCAATATAGATAGTTAAATCTAGTTTGGGATCACATAATCCAAAAATTTTAATGGATGACTTAAATGATTAAAAATCATAAAATTAAATGAGTTTTTATTTTGGACTAAAAATATGTTGATCCCTAACTAGAATTAAAGCATTTTTTAGATCATTACTTTTATGGGAATTATGAGATCATATGAAGAGTGTGCTAGGTTTTTATATGACTCACTAATATCACATAAATGGAATATAAATGAAAAATGTAAATAAAATTTAGTGTTTATTTTAAAAATAACTAAAGTAATGATAATTATCTCTCTACAACTAATTACACGATATTCACTGCTAAAAAAATGATAACAATATTCAACCAATAAATAGAAAATTTATAAATAAAAATTCTTATAAAGAGTGAAAATTTATAGATTATATTTTATTAATGATATGAGTTCCATTTATTTGTTCTTTCATTGATGTTAATAAAATGACCAACTACTTCTGATACAGTCTTTATCAGCACTATAAATGTACATCATTAGTGCTAAAAAGTGATGATATAGTAAAAAATTTAAAAGTAGTCCAATTTTATCAAATCTAAAAATATCACTTATAAAATATAAATTTATAAAAACTATTTTTAGAACATTTAAATGATGAATTTATCAGTGCTTTGTTAGTGCTAATAAATAAATTTTTATTTTAGTTTTAAGTGGAGATAAAATCTCACTTGAATCTTTGTATTACTACTATTTACAACACACCATAGCAAAAAATATAGAATCTAATTTCAATTATATTTAAATCACAATACAATAAAACTACACACTATAAAATGCTTATGAAAATTTAAAAAAAGGGTATGTATAATTACATTTTCAAGTTAATTTTTTTACAAACATCAAAAAATTCAAATATGTTATTCCATTGTGTTTGGTTCCACTTTCAAAAGTGCCTAATAATGATAGTAGTTTCCAAATAAAACCCCTCAAATAAAACTTAATTGTGACCACAAATAAAAACAATGATATGGATAATAATACTATATTTAAACATTTTAAACGTAATTATAATTCAATGTATTAAAAAATACAGCCTTCAAATTAAAAAACATAAATTGAGTCACAAAAATTAAATTATTTTTCCAATTAATGTGAAACTAATTACTCCATATTATAGATGACTTATGGATTACAGTGCTAATGTATCATTCCAATTTATGTTTTTTGATTTCTTTTATTCACATTGAACTAGTTTTGAACTAACATATGACATCAAATAAAAACATAAATTTTTTGTTATGATAGATACACTATGAGTCATATTTACCTTAATTTGATTCACACAAATAAAAAATGTGTTATGAATTAGTTTATAAAATTATCAAGATAAATATTGTGTGTTTATTGTTTCAGTATGTCACACTTTTTTGAATGAAAATGTTTTTTTGAAATGAAAAACTATCTTTTAGTCATACCAGGATGTCCATGTGTCTGATTGATGTCTTATTTATGTTTTCATTTTTAAAATTAATTATTGATAAATATAATAATTTATCATGATAAAATAGTAATGTTTACTTAGACTCTTGAAAAAATGGGTTTCAAATAGGTTTTAGAGGTTTTATCATCACATAAAAGCTATTGCAAGTTACCTTGTAAATTTTTTTGTCTGTTATTTTTTAACATTCTTATAAAGTTATTTTAGAATCATTTATATAAAACCAATATATAAACAGGAAAATAACTTAATAATGAATTCACACACCATCATAATAATCATTATAAAATAGATGGAAAATATTCCACGAAATTCAACTACTATGAGATGTTTTATAAGAAGGTTATAATCAAGAGAATTGTGTCCTATCAAATTCAAATCTTTTAGTGACACCAAATTTATTATGTTTGAAGAATAATCCTATGGAAATTTTATACCATTGATACAATGACATAAACCAATTTTTTCCCTCCTGAATAATGTATGAAAATATGGAGTATTGTGTGTTTGACTTCCATTATTAGGATCTAACTCTAAATGATTTCCAAATTAGAATATTTCTAATAATTCATTCAACCAATCATTAGTATTGAATATAATATCTTGCAAAATTATAATCCAAATTACACTAATACTCTTCTCTAAATTAACTAAATCAATTATTTGTTTGACATAATAATTTTTACAATAGTGAATATCAAAATATATTCATCTTTTCATAGAAAAATTTCTATTATTTCCAGATTGTTTTGTTTTTTCAAATGTTACATCAATTTTTTTCACCATTTTAAAATATTGAACATTGTAAAATGGTTTGGTAGGAATGTAATATTCATGTGTACTATAAAATTTATTTTCTAAACATTAATAAGAATTATACATAGATAAAAGCAACCAATTAATCATGTATCGTATTTTCTCCCATGTTTTATTCGATAATATGAAGTTTGTTACTCACAAATCAAACAAGATTTATATATCTTAACACTGTATCGATTTTTTTTCCATATTATAGAAATTCATTTACAGTGAATATAATTAGTTCATATAAGTGAAATTGTTCCATTTTTAGGAATCATACACTATAATACATCCTTCCAATAAAAGATTTAAATCATCAACTAATATTGATAGAAAAAAATCAATATAATTTCCACGTAGTTTTTTTCTAGAAATTAGTGAGCTCTGGATTATAAATTTCTACATCAAACAAAATTTGGGATATAATTCATAAATTACAAAAAATAATAGATCAGAAAAAAAATTTCTACTAAGGATTTGATATGGATTTAGTCAATCTGTGTAAGTTTATGAATGATATTTCTAACAAAATTTTATAATATAGGAAACAATTGATCAATTTTATTCACCATTGGAAAATCAACTATATGATGTAACATTACATCAAATATCCATTAATCTATATTCCATATTATCATTTTTTCAAAAATATTAATTTTAAAATAAAACTTTTAAATAATTGATTATAGGAAGATACCAAATTTCGTTGTCAAGTGTTTATGTATCTATAAAACCTAAATATAAATTTTTAAACAAATTATACTATGATGACCTACATTTAGTGAACTCTAAATGGAATTCATATTATATACTACATTGAACATATTAATTTGGGAATTCATGTATTTTATTATACCCCAAACCCATTTGACATAAATTTTCATTGCATTATAATGTGAATCTCAAAGATCATTGCCTTTAAGAAGTTTATATTTCAATATTTGTAGGAAACCTATAAAACACATATAAAACCATAATTTTTTTCATGTAAATCATTCTTAAATCCTTATAAAAAATCATAAATTCTATATAACTAGGTTACACTAGTTTTTTTAAGCATAATCATATAGATGTTAAATTATCGATTTATTCCCAATTTAATATACATTAATATCTTGAATCATTTCTTCAATTTGTTTAGAATTTTCATCTTGAAAATAACCATTATACATAAATATTGAATTTCTCATAGTTTCACTCAGCATAATCTAGTGGCTCTCACTTAGATTAAATTAATGAGGAATTAAATGATATATGATTTCTTATCTTTTCAAAATTTTCGTATTTAAAAAATTCAGTCATGGATAGATAAATATGTATTGGTTTGATATATATTATTTAGAAAATTTAAAATGACCTGCAACAAATTCCTTAGATTATTAACTTGTTCATAGCATAATTGTCTATATTCCTCTCATTATTATATATAATGATTATAATTTAAAATAAGATTTATATATATATTTATATTTTGAGATTTAATTTCAACATTATTTATTTTAAATAACAATAAAAAATGATATACAATATTCCAAAAATAAAAGAATAAAAACACATTTGATAAAAACATGAATCACATTAACAAAATAATAACTCATTGTATCATAAAAAATGAAAATTTATCATGAAATTAACTTTATATTCAGAATATATGTTATCAGTACTCTATATTGAAACTCAACAATCCAATTTACCTTAAAAATGCGGATTCACAATGAAGAAAAAGACATAAGATAGGCAGAAATTGATTTTAAAATTACCTTTATGTAGTAAAAAGTTCATGAAATTTTAATTTAATCAGAATATAATATCAAAACAAGCATACATTAATTAAAAGTTACCACATTTACACGAATAATCAGAATTCAAAATAGAAATTGTAAATAGATGACAACTAATATTGGAAATAGATATCATTAATGAAAATATGCCCAAAATAGCATTCATTAATTAAAACACCCATTGGATTCTTGGAAAATCTAAATAAAAAAAAACCACAAATATATACATGAAGATGGATGAATGAGAATTATATGAAAATAGAAATAGGGAATATAGAGAGGAAAGTGGGGGAATGAGATAACTGATGTTAGAAGATAGTGGTTTGCATAACTGAATGGTTTTCAAGGACATGAGATAAAATAATGAATGGTTATAGTTCCATTCGTGAGTGAAAAGAGACTACATTAATGGGAATTAATTAACCAAAATATAATATATGAACCATGCGAAAAATTATATCCCAGATTTTATTGTTAGATTATGGAATATTTCCCAGAAGTAAGGAAGGCCTCATGGATTTTTCAAGGGTACAAGGAATTGAAAAGTGGGGAAAGAGACCAATCTATACTGCGACCATGGTTGGTGCATGGTTAGAAGTAATTGAGATCCATAACCATAAAACATATATAATGGGTGTTAATGGTTAGAGAAGCCATGAAGGGTGTCCCAGTATACCATGAAGCAATTGATCCCATTATAAAATGGTGAATTTATGGGCACCATATAGTTTGTCAAACCATGTGGGTGGAAGGAAAACCCTATGGCTCACGTTCCTCTTGGACAGAGGGGGCTACACATATATCACTTGGTATGAACAACCATGTGACCAAACCCTATACATAATTAAATTTTTGGTTTTACGATTTTCCACTACAGACCTAAATTCATTCTTACCAAACTTTCTCCTCCATTTTACCCCTACAACTAGGGTGAAGAATCAGTAGCCCCCACCCATTCTTGATGGGTGTTTCTCCGTTGATTAATATTCAATTGGATTTCCATTTAGTGAGAATATAAATTATGTGTATTTCATCAACATTGATTCATTCAAAATTTTGAAAGTGTATTTGTTTGTTGTTTTCTCCATTTCCTATGTACTAACCCATTGTTTTCCACAGTGTTCTTCATCCTTGTTTTTGGGGTCATTATAACCTGATTCAAAGGTCATTTTTGGAATAACAAGTTTTCTAAAAGCATAAAATATATGATCTTAATTCGTTTTACCATAGTTCTAGTGTTATGATATGTGTATGTACTTATTAAAACTCCTTTCCTTTCTTGGTTTTAATTTCATTAACTAATAAAAATTACTTTTGCGCCTTAGATTGTTGTGAAATAACTTCTTGATCCCCATCAGGTACATGAATGATTTATGTCTGTTCCTAGTGATACCCTTGGGGTAAAAAAACCCTTGTAAATGATGATATGAATTTGTAAAAGTAAAAATAGGGTAATTATGAAAGTAAATGGTGTGTAATTTTTAATTTGGTATGTGGACGTAGTTAAAGGGAAAATTTAAATATATTTATTTTAGATTTATTAAATACTAAAGGAAATTTAGAAATTTTTTAAATTTTATGTTTTGGATTTTTATCTATTTATGATTTTTCAAAGGAATAAATGATGTTTTTATTTTTCATAATGATTTAGAAAGTAGGGGTTGACCTAATTTTTTTAAAAATTAGTTTTTATTAGATTTCCAATTGTTTCTAATCTATGTTTTGTGGTTATAATTGTGGAAATTTTATGGTGGTTTCTTTTATGTAATGGAAATGAACGGGTTATCATTTTCAGGATTTCATGTTAAAGAGGAATAAACATGGTGAAATTTATTTATAAAGTTTTTTATTGGTGTTATAATAATTTGAAATGTGTTTGGGTATATTTTTGATGTGATTGGTTTTAAATGGTCTATTTAGATCATGGAAAATAATGAATGATTACTGAAACTGTAATTTAATACATATTGTGACTAGGATGGAAATGATTTATAATTTAATGGTTGGGGGAAGGTTGGAAATGATGTTCGGAGTCTTGGTTGGATTCGTGGAATAATGAACCATGTTTTCTGACCAGTGAATAATGGCTTGGGATGTTGTAATACTTCTCCACTTCCCTGTTTTAGGTGGGCCAGACTGATACTCCAAGAACCCAAATGTATAATAATTTATATGGTAAAAGAATGAAGCCCTTGATCCTACGGGCATGGACATGGATGTTACATATCATGGTTGGGATGTTTGAAAATTGAATTCTGAGTCCCAGATGAATTCACATATGGATAGTCCATGTTTTCCAACTTGTGACCTAGAGGTTGGGATATTCGGGCATGCCTTACCAAATCCCAGTTTCATTAATGGACTATGATAAATTTTATGGGTAATTATACTAATTCATTATGTTAAACTGGTCAATGTATGAGATAATTGAATGTTCTTGTGAAATATAGAGGTATATTCCCATGGTGATAACATGAAAGATCGTAAATATGTAAATAGAGAATTAATTTTTTTAAATTTTAAAAACATTTTCCTTGATTATAATTTAATTATTAAATCATGGACTTCTTGCATATACTATTTTACACACTAGAAATTTATTTATACCCCACTGATAGTGGCTAACGGAGTTGTACACACAACTTTCTTGGGCCACCATGGCACTAGGTTACCCAAGTAGATGCTATATGTTTCTTATATATGATTCAGATATTGAACTAGGGGCATGATGGAGCATGGGATTTTAGGATAGGGTTGGGATTTAGTTTTGTGATTAGGTTCTATTTTGTTTTAGTATTAGTTGTTTTATTCGAATGACTATTTCATATGTAGTGTATTTATCATAATTCTATAGCATGTCTTACTTGATGACTTGTCAGATTTTTTCATTAGATGTACATTTATTTTTTCATACTAGTTATTTTATCTATCGGTAATATTTTAGAAGTGGTTTTACTCAAATATGTTGTTATAGTATCTACATAATGCTTTTTATACCCACTATACATCTCAGTATCCTCTTGAATACAAGGATTCATAGTTGAGGTGAGGTGGAGACCCAGTTCTAGGCAATAATTTTGTGGATACTAGGTTGGGACACTACAAAGTTGTATCATGGTTTGTGTCTTTTTTCTAACTATTTGGAATTATAGTATAAACACCCTACTCTTTTTTTTTCATATTAATACCTTGTTTATTACAAAAAAGTAAACATAATACAACCCAAACGATCAAAAAGTCTAGTGCCTTTTATAATTACGTATATTACATAACAACATATAACATGGGATGAAAAAACTATTGAAAACATCCTTTACATTATCATAATATTCCAACGAACATAAAACTACATCGGATAACCTCAAGAAACACATAAGAAAGGGGTTATATTTAAATACTAGTTGAGTAATAAAAAAATAATAATATATAGAATATGATACAAGTTAGAAAATAGTTATATAAATGGGTCACAAATAGTGTTTGAATCGTAAATATTAACAATGAGACATGATATAACCTAGTAATCATAAAAGAAACATGGGAAATGTGAAAAAAATACTACATCATAAAAATAGGTCAAGGATAAATTTCCCATTAACTCATCGTGGAGAAATATCTACAAGGGAATTCAGTTCAATCCTTTTCTCAACATGTTGTATCACAAAACTAGACATTACTTAATTCATTGAAGATCTATCTCAGTGTACCCCTCATTGACATTTCATTCTCTTTATAACGTGTGCCTCATAGATCATACAACAAGTATTCATTAATAATAATAATTTATTCCATGGTAAATGAATTTGGAATAATTTCATGCATGTAAAAAATCAAAAATAATATGTGAATAAGGTGGATACCCTTGGTTGAAAAATGGGTATGATATTACCTCTTTTTTTGGCATTGAAAATGTAGTGAAATTTCTACAGCATTACAGTGTCAAATAACGATTAATAAAAAAGGGTGGATGAGAGAGAAAGGGGTCTCACATTATATATACATAAAATTATAATTATCAGGTACATGTAAAATCATATCCCAACATTATAAATTTTTAAATATAACATATAATGAAATGAAGAAACCCGAATAGAGAAAATAATCATAACTATATTTCGGTATGGTAATAAGTGTATATAATGGATCACGAGATGCGTAATGAGAGGTAAAGGGGATATAGTAATTTATAAATTAAATGGAACTTATTGGTAATATAGAAGGACATATTCCAACATGAGCAAATGGAAATTGACAGACATACTACAAAATATTTTCTAGAATGGAAATGGGAAGAGAGAAATCCCTCACAAAATTTTGGCATAATAACAACTTATGTAAGGGAAAAAATTATTGATTATAAATTTAACCTCACTAAAAAAACATTACATAGAAAATTAATAAATTAAAATAAATTAATGAAAATATATTAAATTGAAATTATAAATACTAAATTTAATGGAGGATCTTGAATTTAATGGAAGAGGGGAAAGTGAGGACTTCTTACTTGAGTGTGTGACTCTAAAATCATGGGAGGGGATTCTTGAGAGCATTGAGGAACCAATGGAATAATATAGGGAGTGGGGGGAAGAGTATAAATGTGATAGAAGTCTTTTTAGTGAATTCTAATTGGATCATGGAACTGATTATATAGGAGAAGAGTGGAATATTTTTATTATTTAGTTTTTTGAAACTATATAATAAAATACCCAAAAACACAAACCATCTAATGGTTTTTCCACATTTTCTTCCAAATGGGAGTGTATTAAACTATTTTATATTGAATAAGGACCAAAATAATTAAAATATTATAATTTTTTATGTGGAGGGGAGTCAAACACTTAATGAAAATATTTTAAAACATTATAATATATCATATGTTTTGGAGGATTCATAATGGTTTTATAAAATATAACAAATAAACATAAAATAAAACTATTTTGAAAGAAAAACATTATATTTTCATAGATTCAATTTATAGTAATTATTAAATAACATTGGGGTTATTTTTATGTCATAATACACAATGTATATTTGTACAATATTTAATATTTTTATGAAAATTTGATTATCTTTGAAAATTATTAAAAATTCACCATTGGATAATTTTAACATTATGATTCCAAAAATAATATTCATTTTATCTAAATATTTATTTAAATATTTGAATTTTAAATTTTTATAAAATTATTTACATTTATTTATATTGATAACTATTTTTGTAATAATAGTTTTTGAACCCTAATAAAAAATTACATTTCACTTTATTAAAATTACATGAACATTAATTTTTGAATAAAATTATTCTATAATAATGTTTTATTTATATTTTAATTATTTGAAAAATACATTAACATATAAATTCATTTTTTTAATTTTAATATTAACAAAAAATAAAATATATTATTTATTGTATCATAATAAGAATCATTTAAAATGTAAAAATAATAAGATTAAAATAAATTCTTTTTTTGATAAAAAATTAATTTACATACTCATATAGATTGGTTATTGATACATTTACCTTTAATGATCCATGAAATTCCAAAATAGTAAGGTGCGTGATGATGGGACATTCATGGGGTGGTTTAATGAACATGGTTTGGTTCATGATCTCGACGAGCTTGAACTTATCCTGTAAATTGTTTCTCTCAAGAATAAATTGTTGGATTGTAGATTGGGAATGATCTAGGGAAATTCTCTTAATTACTATCTCCCCTAGATTCTCTGATAAATGGGCTACATCGGGGTCAATATTACAGGTTCAGGTATTCACTTCCTTTATCTGTGAAAATTTGCTTTTTAAGACCCGATATTTATAAAAAACATGTGATCACTTTTAAATGGATATATTATCAATGGTAATGACTCTTAGAGGTCAATTAAATCTGATAAGATAAAACCAATAAATTTCATGTGTCTTCTATAACCATATGACATAACAATACATTTAAATAAATCAGATAGTGGAAATTTCTGTATAATAGATCGAGTCATTATAGGTAGATAGACTGACCGAAAATTAATTTTTATTAAGATAAGATAACCCCAAATTTAAGGAGAAAGGGGGAAACCACAAGACATTAAAGACATAAACAATCTAAAAGGCCCCAATGGTCCAACAATTTGAGACTAAACAACCCAAACTACATGAAGTATGCCCCTCCTAGCATCAAAAACCATATAATCCAGCTTCCACCTTCCACCGCTGATCGGCTAGCTGTCCTGGAAAAAACATAGGCCTAGTACCGATGGCCATAGCCATAACCTCTCAGACATCCAATTCCAAAACACAAAGGTACAGTGGAAACTCCTTCCCCTAAATCTCATCTAGAGCTGCCTCATGTAGATGATATGATTATAGAATCCTTTGAACTACAGACCACTGAGGCCAAATCAAATGAAAACCAACCGTATAATGTTAATAAGCTCATTCCGATGTTCTTAAAATCCATTCATGGGGTGAAACCCAAGTTTCTTGGGGTGGGAATTTTCTTTCAATTTTTTTCTTTTATAATTTACAAATACATCAACCTCGAGTGGTGAAATTGAATGTGATGTTATTGATTTATGAGGTTTATTTTCTGGGACCTATGTGGTACGAGAGGGTGTGTGGGCTTATGCATCATGCTAGGAAAATAAGATTTATAGGTCATTTTTATGTTTCCTGTTATTGATGGTTCCCTAGGATTTATATGTTTGTAGAGTTCCATAGGTTTTTGGTTTATTCCTATTGAAATGCATCTTCAATGGTTATTAGTGAAAATGTTTTGAAATATGTACTTGAATAAAGGTACGATTCTTGAAATTTATGGAAATAAATAGGTATTGGAGAGTTTAAATCAAATGTTTTTTAGAAATTAAATTTTTTGAAATTTGATTTAGTAGGTTTATTAAATGGTAATGTTAATTAAAGAGGAATGTGTGATGAATGGGCTTTAATGGACATTAGGGATGGTATCTGTAGTGTGGTGATCATAATATATTTATGGGATGTTTAGGTAGTGATGTTGTTTTATTACATAGGTATTGGTTTATGGGATATGTGATCTTTATTTTTTTGGATATTAGTAATAGTCAAATGTATATGGCTTTCCCTTCAGCTTGGTTGTGTCCAAGAGGCATTGAATGGTCATATGTCATTTTGGATGTCATAACCCTCATGTGTTGTGAGTATGTGGGATTTGTGTTGGACATTGAAATGGGTTTCAGGGAATATAATTCCATCTATTCTGGTTGTGTAATTTTAGTAATGCAATCGATTGTATGTTTTTGGATTTGGTACGTTGGGAATTATATGTTTGAAATGGGGGTATAATTATCACCCACGAGCAGTGAGATGTTGAGGATTAAGGACCATGGATTAGTGAGAGATATAGTGGCCTATGTTTTGTGTGAATCTCGTTTAGGGAGTTAAAATCATTTGACTTTGAGGATAACCTATGAGAGAGGTTAGACTAATTGTTGGTTATTTTGTTTACATGAGGCATAATTGAAGGTTTTGATCTTTTGTTAGTGACTCGTAGAGAGTTATTTCTAGTATAGGTTTTTTATAGTTTAAAAATTAGGAAATATAAAGGTTTTTGAGACTAAACATGATTTTTAGTCTCATGAAGGTGTTAATATATAATAAAGGGTAACTATGAGGGATGTTATCTGAGTGCTGGAGGTCCTTGGAATGTGAATAATGGATGGTTGATTCTGTGATGGAGTCTATGTGTGGTTGGTACCAACTTAATTTTGGTAAAATATGTTGTTTTAACTTGGTTTTATTTATAGATAATCCCCTAAATTCTTTTGGTTTTTATGGTTAGTTATATAAGAGGCATGATTGTTTGTTTGTTTTATCAAATTATTATGCTGATATTTAATAGTGGAATTGATGTTAAATTTGGGTAGACATGATATAGGTGACCAAATTTTGGATGAATTATTTTGTTATAAAAGTGACACTAGAGGAGAGGGGTTGCAATGTTGTAGAGATTGTTTGTGAGAATGGTTGGGTTGTTGTATAGAAATATTGAGAATGATTTCATTTCAATGTGGTTGACAGACAATAATTTGTGTAAGTGGTCTTTTGGAACTAACTATGATAATGTACCACTTGTGGAATAAAGATACAGGTTTAGTATGCAGTTTCAGAATAGTTTGTTGCCAAAGGTTTTATGATGGGGTTAGAATGTAGGATCATGCTAAAGAGATTGTAGAAAATGAGTCCTATTGATTTTAATGCACAATGTGTTCCCAACATCATGTGGTTGTTTCATTGGGGACATCATTGTGTAATTCCAAACATGATATAATCAGGACCTATATCATGAAATCATCTGGGGTACACCGAGAGAGACGTCATTATGAACCAATCTACAAATGGTTTTATTTAGGCGAAATGATGTAATTTCATGAAGTTTAAACCATTAGATCTTGTTTAATTTAAATATATGATGTGTCTAGTTCACCACCGACCACCTGACGCACGCATGTCGTAGGGAGTGGAAAAAGAAATTTAATTTTCCTAGTGCAGCATAGAAGCTGACCAGGGTCGTCTCACTTAAGGAGCTTTATAAATCGTTTACTTAATCTAATTTAGCTAAACTACTTCTTTTTGGTGTTTTTATATTATCTATTAATGGAAAACAATTAAATTAAAATAAATGCAAAACTAACAGGCAAGGAAAAAATGCAATTAATTGAGAAAGAACTTGGACTTTATGGGTTGGTATGTGGGTTTCATCATTCTCCTTGTTGATATTTCAACTAAGTTTGATAATTCAATTATGAGATCTCATTTATGAATTACTATTCTTTTATTTATTGGTGTGAAATCTTGAATGCATTTTTCAATCTTAACTTTACCTCCTCCTATAATCAAGGTTGATGGCACACCTCGATCGAGAGTGTGTCATCTTCCAAGACCTGGCCCCATCGTATGCCATTTCAACCACTGAATGGCTCAACTCCATCGTATGAAGAGCTTGTATCCAGTATAAGGGAGGTAAAATATTTAATAAAAGAATAGAAATGAGTTTGAGATCAGTGTCGTGGTGGACGATCGCCACACCCGTGCACATCACTCTTACTCATCACAAACTTAATAAAACATAGGAATTTAAGCATCGAATAAATGAAATTTCCACATACCTCCCCCGAGACAAGTCTTTGGTTAACCCATCATATTTTAGGTTAAGAGGTCACAGTGGATAATATGATAAGAATAAAAGAAGAAAATAAGGAGAAAAGATGAAGAAGAAAACCGGGTGGATGGGTGGACACAAAAATAAAAACAATGCAAGAATTTATTAGAAATCTAAATTACAATTAAAAACTAAAAATATAGAAAACAAATAAAATAAAAATAAAGGTGGAATATTTGCGGCCAGCCTCCCTTGGTGGAGATCTCCTCCTTGGTGCCTTGAAGGAATGGATGGAAAAATGGGATGCTTTGAGGAGGAGGTGATGGCCTCCTTTTATAGGCAAAATTCGACCCCCGAAAGATTGAGCACTTTAGACCCCATTAATGACCTCTTCACGCGTTCCACCCTTCATTAATGATTTTCATATATATCTTTTCTGTATCCTCTCAAAAGTGAAGATAATTTGGAAACCGTATGTAGGAGTTATGAATTTTTCATTCTCGGTTGCTGTTTCTGGACGAAGCATCCAGGAAGGTTCCTACAAACGAATGTCATTCAATAGCCTCCTTAATGACCTCCCAAATCCTCCCAATTTATTGTAAAGACGGAAATATCTGTCTTAGAGGTATCCCTGGTGGAAAAACATCATTTGGATATGTTTAGGCCACGTTTGATGTCTGTTACGTTGGGTGGGTCCATGCTGTCCCCCCGGAAATATTCCAATATTCAATGATTTTTTAGACCCTTTAGATGAACGAATCAGATCCTGGTAAAGAAGACAAAAATTAAGGAAATATAATAAGGATTCTAAGAAAATTTGAATCAGAAAATTTGGAATTTTATTTTTCCTGAAATGACCAAAATACCCATGACGTAAAATTCTGTCAAAAATCCAGAATTAGTCATTTTTCACATTTGGGTTCAAAATAACACTAAAACCTAAAAACATGATAATTACCCATTAAATAAAACTTTTGTGGGATTATAAACAATGTTTTACAGTATAAAATATATGAAAATGTGAGCTTCATCACTCCTCCACACTAAAACATTGCACTCCTGGGCAATCATCTTACATCCAAATCAAAATCCACACAACAATCAAAAATGAGAAAATATCAATGATTTTATCCAAAATAGAATTCCATCATGTCTCATTTATGAATAATAATTCTCTCATTTTCATTTAAATCATTAAAATTTGTTCGACCTCATAAATCAATCCACGGCCCAATCACAACCTACCTCACATTGAATTTTATGTCACTCTTCACTTAAGAGAAATTGAATCTATAGTTATACTCATACTTGAAAATCGCATGTATCACCATAGTTTTGTGAAAATTATCATTTCTCCACAGAGTGAAACATGAAAATTAATTTAATCATGAAGGATTTAATTAAAGGTTCAAATGATTCTGTGGCTTAGGGTCGGTGGTAAAATGATTGAAAAATGTTCTAAGCTAGAAAGAGGAGGTTGAACTTTTAAGTATAATGCATGATTAAATCAAGTAAAAAAACAGGAAATTCCTCACTCAATACTGCTTGTAAATGTGAAAATCAACCCCACCCCTCTTTATGACATGGTACATGATCCAATAAGTGATGATATCATCTATCTTCTCCTCCTTTTTTTTCAAAGCTCCAGAAAGGCACAACTTTATTTTTTTTCTTTTTCTTATGGAGGATGAGATGAAAATTGAATACAATGAATGAATGAAAATTCATTCCCTTGATTTTTTTGAGAGGTACATGAGTCATAAAAGAATTTACAATGAGGATTTCAAGCTCATCTCCATTTTTTTGTTTTATTTTTTTAGGAGAAATGGATAAACAAATAAAGCACAATGAAGTGACGACACATGCCCAATTCTCTTGTTATCCACTGCCCAAAGTATTGACACACACCTCACATCACCCATAAATGATAAACATACCAATGAATGCACATGAAAGTCCTTTCCCCCACACTCAAACTTGAAATATCCATGCAAAAATACTAAAAGTGCGGGTAGGTAAGGAAAAAGTGGCTTGTAATGTGGTTTAAACCTATAAGGCAATTCATTGAATCTAAAGGCTTACTGAGGATAAATGTAAAGGGTGGTCTCATGATAAAATATGGCTATCCAAAGAGATGCCTCAATAATTTCAAATACATTTCATGAAATCCAATGCTTCGAAAGAGAATTATTCGCAAATTCCAGTTCTCACACAAAATTCAAGTTTCCATCATGAAAGTGTGGGTATTAGGAAGAATATGTAAAACTGGTTTAGAATACCTCACAGGATTGGAAAAATATTTTTAGTCAGTGTTTCATGGGCATGGATTTCAAAAATCAGTCAAACTCATTAAAATGCTTGAAAATCCATTTCAAGGGAAAATAATGCTAATCAACAATCATTTAAAATCAATTATTTCAAAAATCATTTCAACTCTTTTAAAATCAATTGATGTGTGAAAAGTGATAAGAATATTCATTAAATCTCAAAATATGTGTTGGACCAAAAAAAAATTAAAGGAGTTTAAAGGATAATCGTAAATAGTTAACTCCCTTTTGAAATAATGATTCGGTCCTCTTCCTCTAATTCTCAGGGCTTCCTTCTGCCTTTATGATCCTACAAAAGAAAAATTACTAAATTAATCACAAGGATCATTTTATTTAAGCTCAAAATGAAAAGAGGGAGGGGTCACATGCTAGACTAATTCCTAATACTGAATTTGAAATTCTAGAAATCATGTAAAGATAAATCTTGGTATGATCCCCCCAAGTGGGCCCTGGAATCTTTTATTGCCTCCAGAGGGCAGTACCAGCTTTTATCCATAATCTGTTGGTGGATGAAGCTTCTTTGATTTGAACCACCACATGTGGTTCTTCCCAGCTTGAAGATCTTTGTTCTTGTTGAGGAGGATTCCATAGACAGAGTATACAAGATCCTCCCCCTTCGCAATTTGGTACAGCTTGCATGGAGGGGGATGGAAGAAGTAGGGAACCTCCACTTCATTTGTTGCTACTTGTGCATCATTACGTTTCCCTTGTTGTGCTCTACCTAGTAAATATTCAATGTGTTCAGGGAGCTTTAAATGTTCCTCAACAGGTGAAATTTTATTTCCTTCATCATCCTCCAAGGAATAATGTGAGATGGCCGAATCTGAAAATTCAAAACTATTAGGGGTGATACCCAAATTATTTTCAATAAAATCAAAAGAGTTTTAGTTTAAGATTGTATCATCTCCCTGAGTCGGTATGAATTTAATATCATATTCAATTGAATGTGCCTCTTGGAGTTGATATTCACTAGATAGAGGTAGGTAGTTGGGCTCCTCCACATCAGGTTTGGATTCAACTTCATGGATGTCTTCAGTGAAATCAGGAAAGACTAGTGGAACTTCCTTCTTGGACTTGAATCTTTTTAAGTCAGCTTGGAGTTCATCGACCATGGCCATCAATCTTCCAATGAGATCCATGTTGCGATTCCTCTTTACACTTGCCTGACCATTATCATCAGTGCATCAGCTCTTCGTTGGAGGGCCTCCTCGGTATAGTCTGTTTCTTCCTCCTGGACCTGTGAGTAATTGTTCCATGCAGAATAATTTGAATTTGAATGGATCATGGAAAAAAGTTTTTTTTTCAAATTTATTGGTTTAAAAAAATGGAAAAAAATCTAAAATTTGAAATTATAAAATGTAAAGTAAACAACCGATTAGCTCCCCGGCAACAGTGCCAGTTTTGACGCACGCCTGTCGTAGGGTGTGGAAAAAGCAATTTAATTTTCCTAGTGCAGCATAGAAGCTGACCAATGTCGTCTCACTTAAGGAGCTTTCTCAATCGAATACTTACTTAATCTAATTTAGCTAAACTACTTCTTTTTGGTGTTTTTATATTATCTAGTAATGAAAAAGAATTAAATTAAAATAAATACAAAACTAACATGCAAGGAAAAAATGCAATTAATTGAGAAAGAACTTGGCCTTTATGGGTTGGTATGTGGGTTTCATCATTCTCCTTGTTGATATTTAAATTAAGTTTGATAATTCAATTATGATATCTCATTCATGAATTACTATTCTTTTATTTATTGGTGTGAAATCTTGAATGCATTTTTCAATCTTAACTTCACCTCTTCCTATAATCGAGGTTGATGGCACACCTCGATCGAGAGTGTGTCATCTTCCAAGACCTGGCCCCCTCGTATGCCATTTCAACCACTGAATGGATCAACTCCATCGTATGAAGAGCTTGTATCCAGTATAAGGGAGGGAAAATATTTAATAAAATAATAGAAATGAGTTTGAGATCAGTGTCGTGGTGGACGATCGCCACACCCGTGCACATCACTCTTACTCATCACAAACTTAATAAAACATAGGAATTTAAGCACCGAATAAATGAAATTTCCACATACCTCCCCCGGGCCAAGTCTTGGGTTAACCCCTCATATTTGAGGTTAAGAGGTCACGGTGGATAATATGATAAGAATAAAAGAGGAAAAGAAGGAGAAAAGATGAATAAGAAAACCGAGTGGATGGGTGGACACAAAAATAAAAACAATGCATGAA
The DNA here is from genome assembly GCA_963277665.1 of Viscum album. Classification (NCBI taxonomy): domain Eukaryota; kingdom Viridiplantae; phylum Streptophyta; class Magnoliopsida; order Santalales; family Viscaceae; genus Viscum; species Viscum album. The sequence continues at coordinate 1,498,349,463 of OY728156.1, read as the reverse complement.
TTTATTAGAAATCTAAATTACAATTAAAAACTAAAAATAAAGAAAATAAATAAAATAAAAAGAATGGTGGAAGATTTGTGGCCGGACTCCCTCGGTGGAGATCTCCTCCTTGGTGCATTGAAAGAATGGATGGAAAAATGGGATGCTTTGAGGAGGAGGTGATGGCCTCCTTTTATAGGCAGAATTCGACCCCCGAAATATTTAGCATTTTATCTTCCATTAATGACCTCTTCACGCATTCCACCCTTCATTAATGATGTTCATATATATCTTTTCCGTCTCCTCTCCAAATTTCAGCTAATTTTGAAACAGTATGTAGGAGTTATGAATTTTTCATTCTCGGTTGCTGTTTCTGGACGAAGCATCCAGGAAGGTTCCTACAAACGAGTGTCATTCAATAGCCTCTTTAATGACCTCCAACATCCTCCAAATTTATTTCAGAGACGTCCCTATCTGTACTAGAAGTATCCTAGGGTTAAACACATCATTTGGATATGTTTAAGACGCATTTGATGTCCGTTACGTTGGGTGGGTTCATGCTGTCCCCCCAGAAAAATTCCAATCTACAATGATTTTTAGGCCCTTTAGATGACCGAATCAGCTCCTGGTCCTGAAGAAAAAAATGACTGAAATAAATTAAGGATTCTAAAAAAAATTGAATCATAAAATGTGGAATTTTATTTTTCCTGAAATGACCAAAATACCCCTGACGTAAAATTCTATCAAAAATCCAGAATTAGTCGTTTTTCACATTTGGGTTCAAAATAACACTAAAACATAAAAACATGATAATTACCCATTCAATAACACTTTTGTGAGATTATAAAAAATGTTTTACAGTATAAAATATATGAAAATGTGAGCTTCATCACTACCCCAAAGTTATTTTCATTGAGTGATTGTGTATTGGTAATTTTTGAAGGTTCTGTTCATGGAATTTGAGAACAATTGATGGTTAATGCGTAATTTTAGATCACATGTGAGGTTGAGATATCCATGACAACATCCACTCATTTGTAATCTACATTTATGGGATCATGATCCATGGTGTTTGAAACTAGTTAAGTGGGACAGTGAAAACAACACTCAAAATGTGGAGATTGACATGTCATACATGGATAGGTGGGATGGATTGTGGATGGGATGTGCTGGTGACACGATTCCAATTTGAAAGATATGAGGTACATGTTTAGGTTTCTTAGGTAATGGTAGGTTCCCTTGGTTTTTTTGGTTTGATCAATCAATGAATTGGATTTGGGATTGATGTTATTATATAATTAATTTGAGGTTCTCATGTCCAAGGTATTGATGATGTAGTGATACATGATGACTGTTCATGGGAAAAGGTTGTTTGTCGCTAGTTCCTCATCACATGTCGGGAATGGACTCTAGTAGCAGTGTTTGAATGATCTTAAGAGGAATTTATGAGTGAATGTATCATCCCAACGAAAATTAGTTTTATTTGAATAATGCATGTTGGGAGTTTTTGATACGACTCTTTCTGGGATAAATCAAATTAGATGAAAAAAAGAATAGATGAGGATACTTTTAAACCACCTTAGTTTGCTGGTTTTTAATGAAATGTTAATTTTGGGAAGTTAAACGGGGTTTTAGGAAGAATCATGTTTTCTTCTATTGATGTATGAATGAAAACAGTGCATCCATTCTACGTGGTTTTGATGAAAATGATGGACACTGGTGTTGGTTGGAGATTTTCTAGATTTTTGGTGATGTTTATTGTGAGAAACATGTTTTTGTTTTTTGGAAGATTGATATTGAGTTTTTAGTGGTTATTTTTTGATAATGGAGGTTCCAGACATCGGAGGTTGGTGGTTTTGAGATAAAACATATTATGGGGAGAACCATAGAATAAAAATGTTTTGTTAATGAAGTTTCTATTTTTTTGGATAGATGGCCTTAGGTAAAATCCATATTGGTGTTCAATTATTTAAATTTGTGTTGGACAGACTTTTGGCCAAATGAGTAGTCGAGTATGCAGCTATGCCTTGGTTTCCTTTTGGGTATCTAGTTTTGTGAAGAGGATGTCAGGATTTAAATAATAAACAGAATAATTTAGTAAAAGGCTGTTGAATGATTCTATATTCCCATCTGGTGAAATATATCTTGGGTCATCATTATTATTTTAAAAACAAGGTAATTTGGCACTATGTGTTTTGGTTCATGTGATTTCAATATGATTTTTATTGTAGAGTCTTGATTAGATCATCCATACTGGAATGATTCCTAGTGTGAAATTTATATTTATTGGGTCATTGGTGGTGTTACCTTGGAATCATTTTGGGGTTATGTGGTCAATGTTTGGTGTTACATTTATGTGTCCATTGAGGATCATCATGTTCATATTTTGGATCACAATGAGAAAATTCATTATGGAAGGACTATTATTTTGTCGAAGTATTTTGATAACATGGCGGTTCGTATGAGGAAAATTGGTAGATGAAATTTGATAAGTGGTATTGGTGGTCTGGAAATTTTTCCAGGAGGATTGGTGAAGATGGGGAATGAAGCTCGAGGATGAGGTGTTTTAAGGAAGGGAGACTGTAAGATCAATATCATGGTATGTATTTTTTATGGAATTTTTCTTGAGACATGGAATGGACTATGGGAATATCAAGGGTAAGAGGTATGAAAAATTAGAAAGGATGCCAATCAGTACTAATAAAATGATTGGGTCAAGGTCAGAAGAAATGGTGTTCTAAAATTGTGATGTATGTAGAATGGTTGAGAAAAGTCTGGGAAACCATGGAAGAGTGGTCCAAGAGACTATGTAACTAGATCTCTCCTTAGATAGTGGGGAATGCGTGACCACTATGCATTATTCAAATCCCTATGCGTGGCTAGGAAAATCCTAAGATTCAGTTTCCTATTATTCCTTTCCCCCATTAATTTATAATCCATTCACCCCCTATATCTTGGGTGAGGAACTTGTAGTATCCTCCTCCTCCATGGGTGTTTCACCCTCAATTTGTAGGTGTTTCTATTGAATTTTAGTGTAAATCAATTCTCTCAGAAAGTATTTAACTTACTTTACTTCCATATTCTAAAAGAGGATTTCTTGGTCGATTCTAATCCTTCTGAATCTCTAACCCCTTGTTCTATATGGTATTATTTGTATTTGGTTTCAACTCTATTCTAAGTCCTATCAAAGTCTTTGTTTGGATGAATAGTTGTCTATTAGCAAGAGGTAGGTGGTCTTACATAACATTATTATAGTAATTATGTTCTCATATTGGTATGTAGTTATGCAGAATCATTTCTTTACTACATTTAAATCGCTTTGACATAAAAATGTTCCTTTAGACAACAGATTGTGTTGTGACACCTTTCACAAGACCCATCAGGTTCGTAGATGATGTGATACCGAACATAGGGTTACCCTTTGGTTAATCAAAACCATTAGAAATAATGATATGAATTGGTGAATATAAATATAGGGTAATTATGAAAGTGAAAGTGGTGTAATTATTAATTTGGTATTTTCGTGTGGTTAAAGGAAAAAATTGATATAGTTTTGTGCTATATTTTTGAAATTATTAAGGGTATTTTGAAATGGTTTAAATTTTATGTATTGTATTTTGATATGGTATTGGGTTTTTAATGAAATAATTATTTTATGAATTTGGGTAATTATTTATAATGGAGGTTATAACCTCAAGGTGTTTCAAAAGGGGATATTAATGGATTTTGAATGGTTTTTTAATTGTGTGTGTTTTTTATAATTCTGGAAATGTTAGAGTGGTTTCTTTCATGAAGTGGAATAAAATGGGTATCCTTTATCATGTTTTGATGTTAAAGAGGAAGACCATTGTTGAAGTGTTGTCTCTAAATATTTTTACTGGTATTATGATATTGTTAAATAGGGTCATGTCCAATTGTAAAATGATTGGTTTTAAATATTATTTGGGACCACGGTAAAAGAATAATGACTAATGTTATAAGAATATGATAAATGATGTGATACATATTGAAATTATTGATAGTGGAATGGTTGGAGGATGGATATACATGATGTTATGAGACCTAGTTGGATTCATGGAATGATGATACTTGTCTGTAAGTTGATGAATAATGCGTTAGAATGTTTTAATGAAACTCCACTCCTTAGTTTTGGGTAGGCCATACTAATTTTACATGATCCCTAGTTCACTATTGTTTTTCAAGGAAACAATTAAATATCCTAAACCCAAAGGTGGAGAGATAGTGTTCCATATCATGTTTGGGGTGGACAGACATGGTGTTCTGATTATTTATTGGATTCAAGGAATGATGTTTCTTATTTATAATTTTGACGAAGTGGTTGGGATGGATGGACATGACATACTAGATCTCGGTTGGATTCTTGGACTGAGGATCCTTGATTTCTAACCTGCGACCCCAGGGATATATTGTATGGTAACTAAGATTGATTCTTTATGGTAAACTGGATTAATGTAATGGATAAATGGATTCCATTTTGAAAATATATGGGATTACCATGTTGATGATATGACAGAACATAAATATGTTAATGTATAAATATACAATTCATAAGTGTAAAAAATATTTACTTTTCTTATCATATGTTTTTTCCCATTTTATTACCTTCATACACTATTGTACAGACTGGTTATTGCATTAGACATTGCTTGTGGTGGTCAAATAATTAGTACTCACACCCTTCTTGGGTTTCAATGACACAAGAAACTAGTAGAAATAGTGGATTTATTGTTTCATTTATAACAACTACATATATATAACTAACACTAAAAAATATTTTTTTCATAACATTTTGTGCATTAGTTTTCGTAAAAATCGATGATGATAAATATGTATGAATCTTTTTTTGTGTCTATTTTTCTAAAACCAATGCCCAAATGGATTGAATGAAATATTTTTTGTTTGAGTTTTTAACGAAACCAACATAGAAAACATATAATGGATGTTTTTTGCATCAGTTTTTCGACGAACTGATGCAAAAAATAAATCAAAAAATTAATATCATCTTCATTTTCTATGAAGAATGATTATAAAAATAATTATTCAAATATTTTTAAATTTATTTTTTTATAAAATTAATGTCAAAATAATTTTAAAAAAATAACACCCCAAAAACCAATACCCTCATTTCAATTTTTTTGACTCCCAATTTTTCTATTTTCCTATGACAACGTCAATAACTATGTGAGTGTCTTACACGACTAGTAAAGTTGAGTTAATTCGAAATTAATATAATTTTTAGGACCTCTCACCATAAATATTTCATATTTCAACCTTGTTTTGTCATCCAAGATAAGTTCCTTTCCATGGAAACTCTATTACGGTCAAGTGTCACCACAATTTGAGGTCTTTTTGTTCTTTTTATTCATCTTTTCTGCAATTTTTTATTCATTGTTTTAGTGTTCACCCTTCTAACAAATTGGGAGGAATGAATCTTTATTCATGATAAATTTTTCATTGTCCAACTTGAAATTTTGTATTCTTTAAAAGAATATTATAAATTCATTATATGTTAGTTATAAATTTCAATCATCACTTCATTTTTATTCATTTTAATGTTAGTTATAAATATTTTAGTTAGATTTATTTTTAATTTTGTAAAAAAATATTTGATGCAATTCTCAAACTATTTTTCCTAATCATTCAATGTTTCCCATAATGTATAGATCCATTCCCAATTTATCAATTCAAAAACATTACCAATAACATCTAATCACCGAAATGAACTTTACGACAATGAATCTTCTATAATTCAATAGTTTTTGAATATGATTATTTTTTTGTAAATGTGTTGAAAAAAATAGAATAATAAAAAACCAACTCAACCCATATATCAACATCCACTCACTATAACATATAATACCCTTCTAATCTTTAAAAAACCAATATATGTATTAATAATACTGTCAATCATCTATATGTTTTAAATAATGTTTGAATTTTTTGTTGACATTGACAAAAATTCACTCATAACATTATTAAAGAATAATAGCCAAAATATGTTATGATATTTTGGGTTGGGTTGGGGTTTGAAATAATAATATGGTGTAAAAATATCAATTTATATCCCTAATAATAATTGGAATACACTAATTAAAAACACTAACATTACTCCTTGGACCAAAATTCTTGTTGCAAAAAAACTCATTAAAAATGTTTAGAATTATTCACACATTACCCAAAACCATCATGTATAAATAGATAAGTATTGTGTGTTTACTAATTTTTTATTCTATGGTAACAAAAGTTGAATATTTATTTCTAACATGAAAGATATAGTATGAAAAAATGATGTGTTGTATGATAGTCATTTAAAAAATTTTAGTGTATATAGGGAAAAAGTTTCATTATTCCTTTACTAGGATATTTAAGCATTGTTTATAATTATTTATCTAAAGGAAGTAAATAACTAGAGTACATTATTTTTTAATTTATTTCTAATAATAATTTATATTTATCACTAGATCACCTACCATTTTGATGGTATTTTTTATGTTTAAAATTTTTCTATTTATATACATTTTTAGAAGATTATTTGGTTTAATATATTTATATTTAACATTCTGATATTATTTATTTAATGGATCTTAATTGGTCAAATTAACTAAGAACATCTTATAATATGAAAAAGGAGTTGATTATTTCTTGCAATTTTCAAAACAAATGCGTCATAACATATATTTTATTTTATGTTCTTGTGTGATATGTTTGAATATGAGAATTTTATATTACAGATAAATCAATTATCATGTCATTTTTATGATATATAACCACAATTATACATGTTGGATCTAACACGGTGAAAGGGTGGTATATTCATCATCTAATATTGTAAACAAAAATTCAGAATGACATAGAGGATCATAATAAAAAATCATGATGTTTGTGTAGAAACCATCTAAAAAACACAAATGTTGAATTATTTTATAAAGATTATAAGAAACCATTATTCTTAGGATTCACTAAATATATAGTGTTATTAGAATTTATTATATTAGTTAACTTGAAATCATGAAACTAGTGGAGTTATAAATGTTTCCTTAACTTGATTGAACTTTTAAAAGAGTTACATCCAAAGACAACATGGTTCTAGATTCCAATTATGTGGAATATAAAATATAATTCCAAATGGTATTGGGGAATAATAAGGTACATTCATTCAACAATTATTGCGTGTTGTATTGCAAGGAATATTAATATTTATCAAAATCTCCTCAATATTGGAAAATAAGATATAAGATGGATGAAATATTCATATCTAATTCATTCTATTGTACAAAAATGTAACATCCTGCTTAATCAATTCGGTACTGTCAGATAATTCCTTTCAATAATTCAACTATGATTAATTTAAAGTACACTAATTAAGCCTCTCACTAAAAAAATTCAGTAACTTCCAATAATCCCTCATTGAATAATCTATTTTCAAATTCAATTTATGAAAAAGGTTCAGACGACATACTGATGAGTGAAAATATTATGAAAACATATGTCACCATACCAACACACCCAAGTGAAAGAGATTTGATAAAAAATAATTGAGAAATTGATGTTATAAAATTCAAAATAGACCTGTGCATAGATGGAATGAATCCATATCAATGCAGAAGTGGACAACATAGTTCATGTACTGTTTTTTGGCAGCTTTACATCTTTACTCATAGATATGTATAAATAATAAATTTTTTGATGAAGATATTGATTATTTATAGACCAAGATAGACTAGAAACATTATTCAGGTGTTTCATTCACCAATTATTAATGACTTGAATCTTTAATGGGATACATGTGTTACATTTTTTGAGGCATACGTGAGTGATTTTTTTTTATTTTGCATGCTATGAAAATTTGATAATATAAATGAACATCTATTATATGATATAATATCTATAATAGTGTTAAGGGACACAATTATTATAAGATTTTTTAAAAATATGCTTCAAATTATCTATTAAGGAATGGATTAAAGAGTGTATACGTGGTACATTGAATATTTATTCAAATTATCCATCCTTATCAAAGTTTTAAAAAATAATTTAATAGATTGTAGTAATATTATCTTAATATTAAATTATTATACATTGACAAAAACTATGACAATGTGAAAATATTGATAACCATTTTTTTTAATGGAAATATGTTTTGGTCATCAAAAATTATATAGACAAAATAGTATATCTTTTCTGAACTACCTTATTAGTGTATTTTAGAGATAGTATAAAACATTTATATTATATATGTTGAGAAAAACATATGTGAAAATTTATTATAACACTATTTTACTTAAAATAAATAAAATAATATGGATTGAATGATATATTGGAGTTGATATTAATGAGAATATGATTGGAGTTAGCTATGACTATGAAAGGAAGAAAAAAATTCACTTTCATCTTGTCATGCGTAATGAAAGTGTGAGGAGATGATTTTTTTCAGCATGAACATGGTATTGTTGTACCATTGAATATTCATCAAATGTAATGAATTTGGTATCATTGGACTATTGTTAATTAATTGGTATGAAATATCAAGACTACCATGTATTGATGTAAGAACTACTACTAATCACATTGTGTGGTATATTGCAAACACAAGTCAGAACAACTAACACCATGCTATGTATTGTTTTAAAATACATATATAGCAAATTCATTGGTCCATTGATTTATATATGTTGGATAATGAATAAGATCTTGTTATTTTTCAACTATAAATGTATTTACTGCCTATGTTTTTTTGATATAATGTTCAATATGGAAATTCATGTTGTTTATGAAATAAGAATATATGGGAATATTTATTTATGTTGGTTTATGATTTTAATTGATATATGAAAATTTTGAAGGCATATGTTAAAAATCATCACTGACCGGATCCCTCGACTGTTAAAAAATATTCACCGAAAGAGGTAACTGAGTTCTTTAATAATTATTTGTATGATGTTTAGCATGTTGGTCTCCCTATATCTTGTCATATGGTAGTTGAATGTGAAGGTAGAGGGTTTAAAGTATTAAAGATAAATTTCATTTCATGTGACAATATGAGGAAAACACTTTTATACATTTTGAAAAAAATTTATGAGGGTCAAACATATATATAGTCACACATTGCTGAATTATATGTATAATATCCAAAAATAAATAAAGAGTGGTTGATTATTGAGAATGAAAATAAATTATTCATTGTATAAAGAGAATTTAATTAGATATATTTTTTCATTAGAAACACTGTTTTGTTTGGGATGTGGACCGTCTCATAATGTAATCACATGGTCTAGATTTGATATTAATAGAAACTAATTTTACACAAAATATCTGGATAATAAGAGGACCATACCTATTATCCGGGTAATTTTCATTACTAAAGCATTGAATTTTTCAAGTGAAAATGATAAAAAAATCATTTTTTATATGAAAGAAACTTTTCGAGAATGTATAAAAATTGATTATACTAAATTTTGATTCACATTGTTTAAGTGTAAATGGCTTGATAATAATAGTGGTGTGGAAAAAGAAAATATTATGTTTACAATGGGTTATTTGTAAATATTTAGTATAAATGAAGTAATATTTATCTTGGTGACACATGCGATAAAAATATTTTATGTTATTGACGCATGAAATGATTAGTGTTGATATTTTTTCAAGGGAAAATAATTAATTTTAGTGATGAGTATGATGATAAAATTTTGGATTTATATGAAGCTTATTCTTATATTTTATTATTTATACATCATAACAATGTAAATAATTATGATAATCTCCCCGATGTATTAAATGATCATGCCTTACATTTGATAAACCACTTTTTTGTTAATTACTCGAAGCGTAAATTTATATATTTTATTAATTATAACTTTTTAATTTAAATTTTATATTGAAAATTTATGGTTTAATAATTTTTGATTGAAAGACCTGACATACATCATTTTTTTGGTTAAATTGACACGTGTAGAAACAATTTTTTTAAAATGTGTTATTTAAATATATAAATATTTCTATTATTTTATAATTAATTTTTACATATAAAAATTTAGCATGCATATTTTTTGATTTGTAAGAACAACATCATGACTATTATTTCAATCTAACATATATGCGACACTATCTTTTTACTTAAATATTTGGGGTATCAATGTTTCTAAATATTCAATTTTTTAATAATATGTAGGTTTATAGTATATCATAACATTTATGTAATATAGTGACAAACAGTGACTAATATGAACATTTAGTGTGGTACATGTTTTATTATTATTCTTAAATATTCTGTAATATATTTTTTTCATGAAATAAATCATATAATTTACAAAAAATAATTTCACGAGTACAAATTTTAATCCAATGATTGTGTATTTTCCTTATTCTACCAAGAAATTGATTTTTGAAGTTTGTTAAAATGGGATTAGATGTTTATGAAACAACCAATTGCTCATTAAACCTGAGATTACATATTCTTTTATGATGAAAATAATAATACAACTATTCTAAATGAAACATTGTTTACTAGTAATATTTTTATGTAATGTCATTGTAGGATTAAAATTTTATACCATGATTGCATGTCCATCGACAAGATTACCAAATAATACCCATGGGAGTCATTAATGGAAAAATTACTATATTAATTTATTTTTATCTTATTTTTCAATTATTATTTATTTTACATTACTAGTATTTATTTTTTTTTATTTTAGATGAAATAAATTTTTGAGGAAAATAAAGAAATTAAAATTTTCTACCTTCTTTTTTAGTTGTTTGATAGGGAGATTTTAAAATGAAATCGATTGAAAAATATATTTTTGGTAGGTTATAGAATGAAAAACCATGTATCATGTATGAGTTATTAGATGTTGATACATGGATTGAATTTTAATCTAGCCCATATGAAGAAGCATTTATGGAATGATAATTATTTAATATTTTCAATGACTCTTATATATTAATTTATTATTCATTATTTAAGTTTTATATAACATGCTTCCTAGAGATCTCATAATGATATATAGCTAAAGAACGTATAACTTCATACTCTACCACATGAATGGTGGTGAAAACATTCATTGAAATGTTATATGAATTAAGATATCACTCTATTTTTAGTTTAGAATTGGTCTATTTTTTACTCCATCTCCCCACACTCCACATGAAAAATGAAAAAGAGAAGGAGGAAATAAAAATATATAGTATCTTATAGTGAAGTATAAGAATGTATCTGAGTGAATTGTATGATTTTTTCCATGAATGTAAATATTTTTTTATAAAAACTGTTTTATAATATTAATATTTAATTTTTTTAGGATCTTCTTAAGAAAGTGACATATGGATCTTTTATCAATGAGGTTAATATGGAGATCCTATATACATCTTTTGGAAATCTAGAACATCGTGGTTGCATAAATGGATATGATGTATGTGTTATTATTACGAATATTTTTGGTCATCATAGCAAGAAGTCAACAGACTAATACATAGCTTCCTTAAAATCTGAGATGAATGTCCTAAAAATGACCATGAGAGATAAAAATCAAACAATTGTTTAGGATGTGTTTGAATAAGTTATAAGAAAGTCCTAACATATGCAGCCAGTGGAGTTTCCCCATCCAACTGAGCTATCGCAGCCTCCCCAGCCTTTCCACCTAGACAAACCTTCCTAGCCAACCCATCCATCCTACATTGATCCACCACCACCTAATTCAGACCAGACCATATACCGTGAGTATTATTATTGAGATACTCATGTGTGTATTGTAGAATATGGAGAGATAAATATTTTTGGGGATTCTGTACATGACAAGAATATGAAGTTAGGTCAGTTTAGAATATTGAGAAATGATATTATTGATAAAAATAGCATACTCCCATTTCATACAAAAGAGGTTACCAGAGATTTAGATTGTACATGTAATTCCTTACATTTACCAACTAGCCATTTTTGTTATCTGACATATGAGGAACACAATTTTTTTGTAAACATTATTCACAGTTGGGAGAAAATATGATTTTTATATCAGAATATCTCAAATTAAAATAATTGGTAAAAAATGAAATTGCAATTGAGGAATTAGAAAAATCATAAATATATTATGTTTCTGATGCTCTAAAAAAATTAATTCAAGTTTTTTCATCATTGGATAATGTTTTTGGGATTTTGATGGCTTCAGATATATGTGGAAGAGATTATCCACTAAAAATACTTGAAAAATAAATCATAGCCGTTATTATTTTTGATGATTTAATCATGCCTATGTTTTAGTTGTTTTCCTTGTATGTAAATTTATATTTTTGTCGACATTTATTTTTTAAAATAATGTTGATTAGATGTGACTTACTATCTTACTTATTTCAGTTGGTATCTACACATGAATACTATTCCAAATTAGAACACTAGTGTTTAAGGTTTGATTGATTCATAATTTATTTCAATAGCTTTTCAATGTGTGAATACTACTGCTAGATATATATATATATATATATTTAAGAGATTTTCAAATCTAGAGATTTTGTAATGGATTATTCCATTCATCGATGGGTATGTACAATGAGATAATTATGAACTAATAATCATTATAATGCCAGTAATGGTGAAATTTTCTTATTCTAGATGTCATTAAATTCTAGGAATATTCTTCCCAAGTGAACATAAATTATATTGTTTTTTATTCATTAGGTCATGTTCATAAAAAAGTTAGCAACTTATTCAACATGTAATATTTAATATTTTTCATATGTTCATTATTTTTAAATAATTTTATTTATATTTTTTAAATTATATTTATATATATGTGTGTGTGAAAATAAATGTAATGAGAAAATATTAACATAGATTATTTTTCAATAATGCATCAAATCCAATCAATTACAAGGAAGTGATGGTAATTTTCTAATATTAAATAATTATTTTTATTATATATATATTTGTTTTTATTATCATTTTAACCTTTTATTGCTCCTGTGTCATCCTCAAAAAGGATTTTTGGAATTTGGATATTATGTATTACAATTCATGTATGAAATGATCACATCTGGGGAAATAATGAAATTTGATAAGGATAATTATATTAATAATTTTTTTTCTTATATGAAAATATTCTCTTTTTTAATTTAATAACATTCATGGTTATTATATATTTTTAATGATTCTGAGTCATATATGAATGAATAACTTACCCATATTCATATTTCATTTCAATACTATTTGCTATGTATGATTGTGATTTAAATTATTATGTATGTGTATTTTATTTAATGTAAAAAATTATTATTTATAGAATGATTTTATTCATTATATTCTTTATTATGTTATTAGGGGGTTATCTACTATATGACGAGTTATTGATTTATAAAAATATCTACACCCTAAACAAGACATTAAATAAAGTATGTATCATTTAGTAAATATTTTAAAAATAAGAAATCATACATGCATATATTGATTAATGTTTGTTTATTTTTTATAGGATTCATATGATTTACATATGTCACATTTTTAGAAGGTAGTTTAATTAAACACTTGGTAATAAATTCTACATGTAGTAGTTATATTATACCAATTGTCCTTTTTAACTCAAATAACACATGGTTTTGACAATCACATATTATATTTTTCTTATATCAGGATATCCAACATATGTTGGTTTATTATTATGGTATATTATCCATTATATTCTTGAATACTATATGAAAATATATGTGTTGACTTCCCTATCTTATTTATCTGCTTCAAAACCAAAAAAATACATCATATTTATAGAAAAACATGTTGTTTTTTATCTAACATGTGGTTTGGAAAAGATACACATTGTGGTTTTGGCCAGCTCCATCTTCTGATGACTTATGTCGTAATTTTTCAGGATCAGATTAGTCATAAGCACTCACATAATTTTCTTATCATTTTAATCAACCATTTTTGAAATTGTTTAACAAATTTTCTCGGAAAAACATATAACATGTTGGAGACCATATATACAAGATAAGATAATATTTATTGTATATTTTATTCCACATCATCAACTCCTCAATAAAAAAGATGGGGTTTGGGTAACGTATTTTTATCAAGTCTAAATCACATTTTAATTAAAAATAGTGTCAAAAATATGAACGATGTTGAGATGTGATAAATTGTTGTAATTATTCATTTATGTTTATATGTTAGAATTGAATTACAGTTTTATTTTTTAGATGCTTTATTATTATCTTCGTGTTTTTGTTGTAGTTAATGTATCTATAATTTATAGTATGAGAGAGGATAACATGAGGATGATTCATATATTATATTTTTATATTGATGTATTATTTTTTGTGTTTATGTTACATTATTAATCTTTTATATGCTATGTACACTATCTCTAAAGGTTTCATATTATGGGGTATTTATTTGTATACACATTTTTTTGCAACTCTTTTTAAAATTTAGAAATAATTGTTTATAAACTAATGTTTAATTAATGATTAATGTGTATTTCTTGATTGTTTTTTACAAAAAATGATGTTTAAAAATGAAATATTATGTTTCTTGTGTCAGTTTCTCTTAAAGACAATGCCAAAACCATGGAAATGTTTGGCCTTCAGAATTTGTTTATCTAAAAAACAAATATAGAATGCGATGTTTCAACATCAGTTATTAGTTAAACCAACACGAAAATGATCTCAAATTTCAGATTTCTGCATCAGTTTTTATAGGAGAAAACACTGAAATGTTTTTAAATAAAAATTTCATCTTTGGTTTTTTTAAAAATTTATACAAAAATATAATGGAAGGATTTTTAGATTCAATTTTTAAAAAAACCCATGTATAAAACCTTTTTTGAGAGTGTATATATTTTAAACAAATGATGAAATGGGACACGAATTGGATTATTAATTTCTTTTTAAACATTGGTTTTATGAAAAATAAATTTGAATGTACCATTTTATCATAAAATTTATGAACATCGGTTAAAAACTAAAGACAAAATGTTTAAAAATTGAGGTGGAAATTCCTTTTTCAACAGGTGTGGGTACATTTGAAGATGCTAATTGTTTCTTATACTTGTTCAAGACAAGGACATGGTGGCAAGGTAGAGAATTTTATTTCAGGACCAATTTGGGTATTGGTTCCATATTTTCGATCATTCGTGGATTTAATGTTAGTGGTTTTATATGAATTACTGCCCGACATGTAATATATTCATCATATTGTTATAGTATGTGCTACTTGGTGACTTTTCATCTTTTTCCATATGGTTTTTATTTGAAAATTCTATTGGTTATATCTTCTATTGGTAATTTTTCTAATGTTAATTTACTTTAATAAGTGATTATAGTCCCCTCACAACTGTATTTATACTTGAATTTAAAATCATAAGTCGTTGGCATATAGGTAGGTGCACCAAAGGTCATGTGGATATCTAGCCCAGTGAATGAGTTTAGTGGATTTCGGTATGGGAAGTTACAAAAAATGAGTCAAACCAATGATCCATAATAATTTTTAATGTATAACACATCAGTTACTGAATAAATAATATGAAAATGTGTTAGTCACATTAGTTATCTAATAAACAATGTGATAAATTTGATTTTTAACATTGGCTATTTTATAAAATACATTGAAACAACATCACATGTTTTTAAATTTGGTTATAAAATAATAAATTTGATAATTTTCTATCCTTAAATTTATTTAGTAATAGTGTCACTTTTAAGTACATTTGGAAATCTTTGAACTATAATGTATATGTTAAACGAAAAACCCATACTTTGAGTTATATCGAGCACATCGTTTGTTATATTTACATGTGGTCAATTTCAACATGTCACAAATGGTTTATAAATATTTTTTCAAATATATTTAGAAAATATTATTCTTTTCACTATTTTCAGTGAGTGACACATGATTTTACTAAAATGTATTTTTTAAAATTGAAAGCACACACTAGGATACATACAGGGAACACCGTGTGTCAGATTAACGTGAGCTAAATTCATATATGTTAAAAATGAAATATGGATATTTTACCTAAATATAAAGAGAATATGAGTGTGTTTTCAATATTTTAAGGGAGTTACACATGTTTTTAACTAAAGTTTCATTTTTAGGTTGAAAAGTGTTTGTCGAGTCCTAGAGAACACACCGTGTGTCAGATTGACATGCGTTGATTCCAAAATATTCAAAAAAGGTATAGATTATATTCTTATGTATCAAGACAATCCATGTCTATTTTATAGATTTTTAGTGAGTGACTCACATTCTAAACCAAAATGTCACTTTTAAACTGAAAACACACAATTTGTACATGTCTTGTAGACTATGTGTCAGAATGACATGTGTTAATGTATATTTGTAAAAAATGATTTATTGATTATTTTTCTAAAATATCAAGACATTACATGTTTTTAATGGTTTTTAGTGAGTGATGTATGTTTTAACTCTATAATGTCACCATTAAAGTTTTACAATCATTTCCAGTCTTATCAACCACACTGTGAGTTTTCTAGACATGTAGACAATTCCAACACATAGAAATGATTTTTGGGCCATT
Source organism: Viscum album (assembly GCA_963277665.1). Classification (NCBI taxonomy): domain Eukaryota; kingdom Viridiplantae; phylum Streptophyta; class Magnoliopsida; order Santalales; family Viscaceae; genus Viscum; species Viscum album. Next base: position 1,498,332,946 of record OY728156.1, on the reverse strand, counting down.
TTACCAGAGTATCATGACAATATAAGCACATTTACTCTATTTTGAGAACATGACATATCTTATTAAATAAATTGTGTCTTTTAAAAAAATTCCCAAACATGTAATCATGTCAGTCATACCCTATGTCAGATTGACTCAAGGATAATTACTATATATCAAAATTTGTTTTCTGATAATTTCTCTAAAGTATTCGAAAAATTATAGGATGTTTTCTCAATTTTTAGTGAGTGACACATGTATTGAACTAAAATGATACCATAAAATTTATAACAGGCACTTTCTATCATACTAGGTTTTACCTATGTTTGATTGACATTTTAAAAATATTTCATGTAAAAAATGACATCTATGTTGGTTTCCAAAAGAGTCAAGGCAATCTATAGATATTTTATTGGTCTTCAATATGTGATGCATTTTTTGAACTAAATAGTAAATTTAAAACTTATAATATACACTTTGAGTAATTAAACGCACACCAAGTGTCCAATTACTACATTTTCACTTTATATACATCAAAATAACATGTAGATAATTTTACTAAAATATAAATACAGTCTATGTTTTTTATCTTTTTTCTTTGGGTGTTAGACATTTCTAACTAAAATGATACTTTTAAACTAAAAACATGTACGTCAGAACATACCAAGAACCCAATGTGATAGATTAACATGCATATGATTTAAAAAAGTCAATAGTTAGGTTTTTATAATTTCAGTAAAATATAAAGATAATATATGCCTGTATTATCTAATTTTTTTTAGTGAAACACTTTTCTAAACAAGATTTCGTTTTTAAACTGCAAACATGATACTATAATCATTCAAGGAACACCATATGTCAGATTTATGTGTGGTTCATTCCAGCATGTTTAATAAAATTTATAGATCATTTTCCAAATGTATGAAGTCCATATATTTTTTGTTTTATTAAATTTAGTGAGTGACACATGTTTTGATCTTAAATTCCACATTTAAATAGAAAACCCGCAGTTTTATTCTTACCGAGAACACTGTGTGTCATAATTAAGTGGAAAAAATTATTCTTTTTGAAAAAATGATATGTGGATTGTTTTCATAAATTATAAATGCAATAAAAGTGTTTTTAATTTGTTTTAGTTCTTTTGATTTGTTTTAAATAAATATATCACTTTAAAAAAATACTCATTCAATTATACATACAAAATTGTGGTTGAGATAGACATATGAATGATTATTAAACATAAAAAAATTAGTTATGGATCATTTTCATAAAGTATTAAAATAACCTGGGTGAATTTTATTTGTATGGAATATGTTCCACATTTTTAATATAAAATGCCACCTTTAAATAAAATACTCATATTTAGTCACACCAACTACTCCATGTTTTTGACATACATTTGATTGAAACAAATAAAAAAATATGTGATAAGTCCTTTATTAATGGTATCTAGATAATACACATGTATTCTCTTGGTTTTTAGTGGCTGATTCATTTTTTGAATTAATATTTTTCTTTAAAACTGAAAATATACACATTTAGTCAGACAAGAAATAATTTGAATCTGATTGATGTGCAGCTGATTCATACATGTCAAAAAAATTAAGATCGGTGTAAAAATTATCAAGAAAATTTGATCTTACTTTATCTGTTCTGAGTATGTGACATATGTTTTGAACTAAATGGCCAATTCTAAATAGAAAGCATGTGCATTGATTGATATTGGGTTCACTTTGTGTGGAATTTATGTGGGGTCAATTCCTACATATCCAAATCACATAAGAATAATTTTCCTAAAATATCATGTCAATCAATGTTATTTTTCTGTCCTTTGACTAAGTGACACATGTTTTTAAGAAAAATGTAATTTAAAAAACAAAATACATACACATAAAGATATACTGGAAATATGATATGTCAGATTAATATGTGGTTAATTCATACATAATAAAAATTATATATAGATCCTTTTACTTTAATATAATGATATATTGAGTGTGTTTTCTATATTTCCATTTGAGACACATGTATTCATGTAAAATTTCATTTTCTAATTTAAAATCATCACTTTGAGTCAACATGAGAAAACCATGTGTCAGATTGATTCAGAGTTTATTTCTATATGTAAAAAATAATGTATACTTCATTTCCCTAAAATATTAATTCTATTATAGTTTATCAACCTTATGTTATATTCACAAAGATGGCGGTTATTTAACTAATATGTAACTATGTACAAGATAATGCATCATAATGGATCGTATTGTTTAGTACTCATGGGATATTAGATACCTAAATGATTCTCACATTACATTTTAATATTTAAAATATAATACAATAATCTAAATATGATATTTTTTACTTATACTAATAAATCCATAATCTCTTTCATATATCCCTTCATGGTATCACGGGGAGAGAAAAGCAAAACAATGGGTGTGCTAAGATACTCAATAAGGTAAATTATACAACTAAAGTTATGATAATTTAAATAAAATTTGAATAATATGGTCAGGATAAATAATAATAAAATATGAAACATAAATAATACCCTAAAATGCAATTAAACCCATAGATAACATAATAACATAAATAGTTACATGTATAATAATAACTATTTTATTGATAATATATTTCATAATGGAATAAATCATAATTATACAGACTTATTTTGGGACAATATAGATAAATATATTAATAATACAAAAAATACCTAAGATATTCTATCTCATTAGACATACTGATGAATCATGGTGCTGTAACATTCCCCACCAACAATTACTATGTCCAATTCATTCATCATATGATTGGCGTGAAACATAATCAAAATAATGTTTATTCTTTAAATCATTTATTTAAAAAGGTCAATATTTTACTCATCAATAAATATAATCATATAATATAAATAATAACGTGGATAGTGGTTTCAAAATATTACATCCCAAGTACAGTATCATATTCTCCAAATGTAATTGATATAGATTAAAATAATTTTAAATGATAACTAGAATTTTTTTGAGAAAAAAATCCTTTTCATTTTCAATCCAATTATTCAAAATTTTATTATTTTCTAAATACTAGTGACAAAATTTTATTTGAAAATAATCATTGAAACTTATAAATAAAACTTGAGATCATTTAGAAATCAGGATGGTGGGAAATATTTTCTCTGTCATATATGTTTAATGAAAAAAATTGCTTCACAAATTTTTAAAACAAGTATAAAGGTACCTCATTTATACAAAAAATATATATTTATTAAAAAATTTACAAAAATTTCCATCATAGTTAAAAATTTAATTAATAAATCATTTTATAATATTAAAAACATTCTTTAAAACATTTTATGGAAAATATCAACATTGAAGAAAAATAATCTTGATTGAGAAGAAAAATCAATGTTGGATTTCAGTAATAAATTAGTTTGGTTTCATGAGTAACTAAAGAGAATAAAATGAAAGGAAAATTAATAGTTTTTAGAAAAAAATATGATAATAAAATATATTTATTTTAATATAAAAATAATATATAATTAACCTAATGGAGAGTTAAAATAAATAATCTTGAATAATGATGATATTATAAACTAAACCCTTACCCCAGGCCGAAAATGATTTGTATATACTTTTAGAATCATTTATAATAAAATTTAATTTTTTTATAAATATATTGAATAGTAATACAAATAATTATAACATCATATTTGATCACCTTATAAAACATCAATACAATTTTTTAATAGTTTTTTTATTAAAATAATTGTTTTGGGTGATAAAAGTTTTATTATTCAAGTATGTTTTTGTCTGGTAGTATAGGTCCCTATGAAATTCTCTTGGTTTCCTAATATCTATGATTTTAATATGGGTATAAATATAAAAAAAATTCTTTTTATACATATTTTGAGTCATCCATGTCTGGTTATGATATAAAAATGAATTACACTATTCTAGGAGATAGTAGGCCAAACATATGCATGAATGTTGTTTTAAATTTTCAACAGATGTCAAAAATAAAGGTAAATTACAATTCACCTTTACCAAATCCTTATTATATCATATATCATATATATATATTAAATAAATACTTTTTTTACCATTAATTAAATGTGTCAATTAAAAATGAATCACATCATTTTTGTTGAGTTGGTAGTCAACATATATTCACGAGTGACTTTATCATTTTCCTACGGATTGAATGGTAAGAAGTTATTTTTGATATTATAATTTAAACCAATAATTATTTCATAAATATAAAATATATTGATTAGATATATATTTATAACTCCCTATGAATTGTGGTGATGAAAAATGAATTACACCACTACATAGAGATGGTATGATGTACATACGTTTGAGCAATGTTTTTCAAATTTCATAGGATATAAAAGAGATATAAAATAGTTATCCCAGAGTCATAATAAAATATTAATATATATATATATATATTATTGATATTATTTTAGTATGGGTATAATATATTTTTAGGATAAATAAGAAGAAATAAAATTGAAAGAGTCATATAAAAATTTACCTTCTCTAAGATAAGTATCCTTTGGATGTCTTGTTAAGGACCCTATGGGTGGTATTTTGGAATATAGATCACATATAAAATGTGTATAGTGATGTTGTAGATATATTTTTAGGGTGACTTTATATATATAAATCCAAAAGTTTAAAACCCCAAGTATTTATAAATAAATTTTATATATAATCTAATTCAAGAAATATTTAGTGTCCACAATACAACATTTTGTAAAAATTATTTAACCAGAATAGTTATAACCTAGACATTAAATATAGTAATATGAATATTAATGACTAAAATTAAACTTTATTATCAATGTTTCCACATAAATGGAATATATCTATAATGAAATATATAATTTTTGTTAAAACAAACATTATTTTTCTCTTTGGAATGTCATAATTAATTTGGGGTGAATTTTTATTATTTCCATTGAAGTTTCATTTTTTATGATTAGTGAAAAATATTGGCTTATAGTGAAAAATAATGTTTTTAGTTTCAAAAATTATTAAAATTTAAATTGATTCCTAATGTAAAAATATTTCAATTATACATATATTAATTTAATGTAGATAGTTGGAATCTTTTTTATATTAAAAATACATATAAAAAATATTAAATGTTTGAACATTATTTTTACCCACCATCCTGCCACAATTGTGGGAATACCATTAAACATAATTTTTCTAATTTTTGTATTGGATATTTAAAAATATTCATACATGGATGAAATCATTAAAATATTTATAATCTGATAGAATCGACTTAATTGTTTTGGTGAATAGTAACTTTACACTTTGGCATAGTAGTGTACCATTATGAATTATAATATGAACATTATGAATAATAAATCATCCATATAATTAGTAACCTCACAAGAGATTGTATTAATTATATTTAGGAAACTTATAAATGATGGTATGATATAATTATGTTATAGTATAAGTATATGAATATTTTCAAGAAATTAAAAATTAAGGGTTGTTATTTTTATGGGTAATAAATATTTATTTAAAATTTTATAATTAATAAAGTTATTTAAAATATAATATATTTCATAAATTTTATTTATAATTCCGTATTTTTTTATATGATTTTAGGATAATTTAATGAGACCATAGATAATTTTTAAGGGTATTATAAAATGATTTATAATTTTTAAAACTATTTATTTCGAGGAAATGGTGATCTTTATTGAAAATTAAATTTATAAAATTTGGGAAATTATTCTCATAAAAAGGATTTATTTTTTTATTTATAAAAATTCTAAAATTTTGGGGGTGAATTTTTTAGATTTTTCTAAAATACTTGAATTTTCGTGAATAGTAAAATCCGATAATTTATGATAAATGCTAAATACATGAATTATAGATACATGGATGAAGTTTGGATAATTTGAGAACCATTGGTCCGAAATGTAATGAGCTAATTACTATATTTTTTACATGAATCAACGCACTTTCTTGACATGAGAAAAATAATAATATTAATGAATAAACTAATGAGAAATTATCCCTCTCTACCATTATAAACATGACCCTCTCACCCCTCTTCACCTCAAACATATATGACATGAATCTTGTAAAAGATCATCCAAAATTAAATTCCATAGTATATTACAAACATCTAGGACATCTTGTTATTTCCAAGCCAGAAAAACACCTTTCCCAAAGGAGGTTCTCAAGGAGGATAATTCAAGAGGTAAATCCTCTTGCTTTTTCCTTCAATTTATTTTCAATTTATTTTTATATTCCTAAAATATCGTAAACACTTATATATAAATGATCATGATTATTATAGTATAATATACAAACTATAATTATATCATGTTAATGGAAGGCACATCATCAATTTCCTTACTCTATATCTTTTATTTTTAAAACGAAATCACCGCCCGAGAGCTGCTGATAAACAATTTTCGTGTACGATGAACATTATTTATTCAATTTATCCATCATGGATGGTCATGAATAAATTTTTATGGTTGATAATTATTTTTTAATATTCATTACATCTTATGTAATTTTTTGGAAGAAATATATAGACAAGGAATTAAATAATTGTAAAAAACCAGTTTATTGTGATCCAAAAACTGTGAAAATCAAGCTAAACGATTATCATTAACATGTCATATAATGATTCAATTTCGGGAAATATAACTGAATGAAATGATTAACCATTTAATATAGTTTATTTTCATTAATAACATTCAATTCCAATTCTGTCAAATTATTCCCATTATACATGAACTATGTTGCTTATAATCAAGAAAATTTATCATGAAAATCAAGGAAACTAACACACTAGAAAGACATAATTCAATATTACATTTTATAAAAAAGTCCATAAAAAACAAAATAATGTTATAATAAAAAATATAAATTTATAATAGGTTATTAATTAAAATTATTGATGGGTTTAATTTCATTTTATAGGACCTTATGATTAGGTTCCGAACAAAGTCAAACATAAGGTATGTGTTTTCTCATCTCACATCAATTTTTATGTGATATTAATTTTTCACCACTATTTTTATGGAGTATTTATAATACCCCTTTGTTAATCATATAATTAATTTATTTATTTTCATGTTATTAAAATCATCATTTCAAAATTACAAATTTTGGGGCATATAATTCGATTGATGACAAATTGGTAAGGTTTATCTACCCAAACCTCCATTTTCATTGGGGTTACAAAATTTCACTCTTAACGATATGAAATTATTAATAATTATTATGTAATACTCATAAATTCTCTGTGAATGTTTTCATATGTGTGACCATCATAATAATTCTTTCATGGATGAAGAGTTATATGTTTTATAAAGATCGTTCTCAATTATGAAAAAACACAAGCTTGATTCAATGGGACTTCTCAATTACATACCTATTTTCAATGGCACTCTATAATCAATTTTATTACATTTTTTTAAATATATAATTTAATTATGAAATAACTATCTTCATTAACATATGGTTTAATACAATTATTTTTTCAAAGGAACTCATCTTTTCAAAGAAAATGTTCATTTCTATTAAGAATTCATCTATGATTTTATTGGAGTATTATCATCCATTTCAACAACACTATATAATTTTATTCTTTACTTGGGTTTACCTCTTATGTTTAAAATACAACATATTTTTTTAAATGATTTATGATAGTTTTTTCTATGGATGTGCTATTTTTATATGATTCAACTAATTTCTCAGAATGGTTAGTAATTATGTTTACAGATTGGGGAAAGTTATTTATATTTAATAGGTATAATTGTTCATGTTTAACCCAATTCATTTGAAGAGTTAAGGTAAAATAGTGAGTTACTGGTGGGTCCCTCTATTTCCCTTTGATGCATCATTAGGTCTAATTAGGATAAAATATATGGACATAGTTGAGGCCTTGCCTGTTTTTAGATATGGTTTTGGTTGAGGCACTGATTATTTTTAGTTTTCGTAGCTGATGCCTTGATGATATGATTCAAATGTCCAAAATTATTAATTCCAAAATTATGAAACTATAAATTTATATTCTTTGTGATTATTAGACTAGTATAATATCCATGGTTATGTTTTATTTTTTCATTATTTATTCAACCTTTATTCATACCACACTATGCTCAAGATTACATTTCAATGGAGTTTGTTCATTAGTTATTACCCATGACATATTATTTATTCCCCAATGTATTACATAACCTTAATGATAATATGGGATCACCCCTTTCTTAGGTTTCCATTACTCAGGTTATCAAGAGGAAAACATTGAATAATCATTCAAGGACGAAGATTCTTTCATTTTATTATGTATCCCTCTTTATTTTCTTTTCCCAATGTATTATGGGTATCATGAATATATTCTTGTTTTCAAATACTACTAATTGGATCAATCCTTTTAAATTTAATTCAATTTAATCATTTCAATGTAATATAATAATGCACCAACTCTAGTATTCTATTTTCAGGGAATTACATTTGGTATCAAATGATGTTTAACAACAACATTTTAAACATGATTTAGAAAACACAGGTTATAAAATATAACCATATAACATAATTTGAAGAGGATTATAGATAAACATGTTATAATTTTTTAAGGTATATATTAAGTGGTTAATCCTATTAATACATCCCTATTTGGATACTACATATGGATGTGGTTCTGGTAAAAAGGTACATAGGGGCAACAACTCCATCATGGTGTCTCGAGGCTGACTTGGGGGAACCTAGTAGATGAAAATGGGCCTTACTATGCAAATGGTTTGATACTCCTAGGGGATATGTTTAGGATAATTCAAATTTTCTATAAAAACCACTATGAAGGATTTTAATGTAAATACTTCCCCATAGAAACAATATTTATGATTATGTAATTAGCTACACATAAATATTTCAATTTATGTTAATACTTTCACTAGTTTTTTGGTTATACATTATGTTTCACAATTTCATGATCTACACTATTTTATTATATTATGTAGAAATAGCTCCTAGATGATGTAATTGTAGCCACATCAATTCACATAATCCAAAGCACAAGAATGGTCTTTTCATCGATGGGTTTAATGCAGTATTTTGAAAGAAAGTTGTCTTACAAATATCTTCATCATATGGGGAAATAATATCATTTTCCATAAAAACATAGAAAGAATTATAAAAATATTATTTCTTCAAAGGGAAGCATGATAAGAAGAGGGAAGGTGGGAAAAGGATCGATAAAGAGAAGAAGGGAAAGAAATATTATCTAACAAGAAATAATTTTGGAAGTAAACACTAATGTGTATGCTTAATAGGAAAATGAGTTTTCTTCTATGTGGAGAGAATGGCCACCATACATGTGAATGAAAGGGTAAGAAATTTTTTTCAAGTGTGAGATGTTTCATCTTAAAATAGATTTAACACTATGCATATGATTGTCCCATGCATGAAATGAAAATATCTTAAAAGAATATACTTTCTTATGGTTAAGATTAGGCTACTAACATGGATGCAAATGAGTGATTTCTGTTCTATTGTTTGGATTCATTAATTTTTTAATTTTTTTATTTTAAATAATGATATATGGGTTATAATAACTATAGAAAAAATAATGATTATACTACCAAGCTATTTCATTAAGGATTTGAGGTAATATGATGAATGGTACCATGAAAAAGTGATTTATTTTCAAGTTAAACATCGGAAAAAAATATAAGATTGATGGCTTGAAAACCCATCATTTGTTCCAGATACTGAGATAAAGATTTTTGAGTAATGATATGATTGACTTTTATAATGTAAATTGGATAGCACATACCACATTGGATTTAATAATGGATTCTTGACAATGTGGTATTGTCTAAAACATTTTGTATAGAAAGAATATATGAAAATTACTATGTTTTACATAAAGAATATTGAATCACGAACATATTCAATAAGTTAATTCATGTAATTACCACGCATTAATGTAATACAAATAGAATATAATCACATATTTGTATGTGATTATTAAGAGACACTTCATGTTTTTTATAAGTTCATTATGAAAATTCATTTATCATTTTTCAAAAGAGTTGGTTGATGAAATTTTGGAAAATTTGACTATTTATGAATTGGTTGATTTTGATATATCGAAAAAAATTTAATTAAAGATAATTCTTTCACTTGTTTTTGGTCTATAAATTATGTTTCATAATTTCATGATCCCATCTAGTTTATTATATTTTTTATAAATGGATCCACGAGGAAGAAATTAGGGCCACATCAATTCACATAATCCATAGTGAAAGAATGGTCATTTCTTTAATGGGTTTAATATAGTCTTTCGATGGGATGTATTCTTAGAAATATTTTCATAATAAGAAGAAATAATATCGTGTTATAATAATACAAAAAATAAATTATCCAAATCTTATCTCTTCATATGGAATTATGGGAAGAGGAGGGTGGGGGGGGGGATGATAGATAAATGAGAGAAGGGAAAGAATTATTTTCCCACATTAAATAATTTTAGAAGCAAACACCCAGGTTTAGGCTTAATAAGAAATGAAGTTTTCTTATTTTTGAAGAGAAATTCCACCATAAATGTGAATGAAAGGGTAAGAAAATGGTTTCAAATGTTCAATGTTTCATCTCAATGTATATTGAACACAAAGAAAATAATTGTCCCAAGAATTAAATTAATATATCTCAAAATAAGATAATTAATTACTGTCAATATTAGGCTTATACCAGGGAATAAGTGTAGTGATTAATTTTATAATGTGTGGATTCATGAATTATGTCATTATTTATTTTAATTAATGATGTATATGTTAGAATAATTATAAAATATATGTGGATTATATGGTAGTGATATTTAATTAAGTAATTGAGGTAATATAATGAATGGTACCAAGAAAAAGTGACTTAGTATCATGATAAAACTTTGAAAAAATATATGGTTGATGGAAAGACAACCCTTAATGTGTTACTGATACTAAGATATCAATTTCTAAGTAAATAGATGATTTATTTTTATAACGCAAAGTAGATAACACTTACTATCATGCATCTAAATAATGTATTTTAGAAAGTTTGGTTGCGTCTACAACATTTTTTATAAAAGGAATATATAAAAATTACTATTTTTTACTTAAGGAATAATGAATCAGGAGCATATTCTATATGGTAATAAATATTATTATTGTGCTTTAATGTAATACATGGAGAATGTACTCATGTGTTTGTAATTGATGATTAAGAGCCACTTCATGTTGTTTAAAAAGGACATTTTTAAAATTCAGTGACATTCATTCAAAAGTGTAAGATGATGACATTTTTCCAAAGTTGACCATTTATGAATTGGTTGAATTTGATCAATGGAAAATGTTTTATCGATTTTTTTACCCTATGATAAAACTTGTGCCATTAAATGATATACGAATACTTAAAGGCACAAATGATGGATAAGATTATGTTTATATAAATGTATCAAGTAATTATATTTACACTCTATATTATCGAGTGAAATAATTTCTCATCATTAGGGAAAGGATCTTGATACAAAAATGTTATCCTCAATCCCTTATTTTCTAATGTGGCATTTCCAAAAAGGTATTTTTTATTGACAACCTTTTTTTCTTTTTTGAAGTGAAATTTCAAATTGTGAGGTCATAATTTATCTAAGGATGAGATAATGTAACACCCAAAGGTTTAATAAATAAATTCAATATCTAATGTAAATCATTCAACATTTATTCTTTATGAAAAATACTTTTTTTATAATTACATAACCAAGGCAGTAAAAACAAAGCCATTAATCACAGTAATATAAATGTTAAAAACTATAATAATATTTTACTATCGACGGCTTCACATTAAGGAAACATATTTATAATGATGTATACAATTTTTTAAATAAAAAACCTTTTAGAATTTGGAATGATGATATTAATTCTCGGTAATTTTTTTATTTTTTGAAAGGTTTAATTTTTTTATGAATAGTGATAAATACTGCGTTATAGTTAAAAATGAGTATTTTTGTTTCATTTTTTATAATTTAAATAGATTATTAATGACATAATATATCAATTATTAATATACTAATCCAATTTACTTCATTTTAAATTTTTTATATTGACATTTTATTTAAAAATATATTATACTTTTGAACATTCTTTTTATCCACATTCTTGGCACACTTGCGAGATGAGAATTAATAATTTTTTTCCACTTATGTGAATTGAATTTCATAAAGTGGTCGCACACTATTGCGATAAATATGATATTTAGAATCTGATAGAAAAAAATTAATTGTTCTGGTGAATAGTAGCTTGATCCTTTGGAATAGTAATGTACCATTATGAATAGTAATATGAACCATATGAATAGTAAATTATCCAAATTATTAGTAACATCTGACATGAATGTATAAATAAATTATATGAATCCAATAAATGATGCTATGATATAATTATATCCTAGTATAAGTAAGTGAATATTTAAAAAATAATAATTATGTTTTCTTATTTTTATAGGTAATAAGTATTTAATCAAAATTATATAATAAATAAATTTATTTAAAACAAAATTAATTCCCAATAAATTTATTCATAAATCAATACTATGTTGTACAATGATTTTTGTATAATTTATTGAGACCTTAGTTCTTTTTAGGGTCTTATAAAATGAGTTATAATTTTAAGAATAACTTTTTTGAGTAAATAATGATATTAATTAAAAATTACATTTCCCATATATAGAAATTTATTTAAAAAATGGTGTTCATTTTGGAATTATACACATCAAGAAATGGTTAGGGTAAAATTTTGATATTCATAAAAAATGATAAATTTTTTTTATTAAAAAATAACGATAATTTATAATAAATTTTTAATACATGAATTATGGATTCATGGATGATGTATACCTGATGTAAGCACAATTTTTTAGAACTAACATTCACTAATACCTTTATTTATTCAAAATAATAAATACTATATCATTTATTGAAAAATTAAAAAACAATTGATAAAATAATTAGAAATCTTCCCTATCATCCACTATAAAAACAACCTCTGACCTCATCTTCTCCTAAAACCTCTAATCCTTTATACATGTCACAGTTCTACAAATATACTATTATCTAGTATCTCCCCTACAATTAGAAAACATTTTTATTTACAAAGGACCAAAACCCCTTTTCCCATGGATGCTCTCATAGATGATAATTAAAGAGGTATAACCTCTTCCATTATTCTTTAAAATTAATTTCAATTTTTTTATCTTTATATTCACTCCTAAAATAATTTTTCCAAATGATCATGATAACTCCAGTATCATCTATATAATGTAATTATATAATTTTAAAGGAATATACATCAATAATATTCTTACTGTCCATATTTTATTTTAGAAATGAAATAATCATCCGGGAGGTGCCGAGTTACAACCATCGTAGATGACGAACTCTCATTCTTCAAATTATCCTTCATGGATGGTCATGAAACAATTCTTATGGTTTAAAGGACTATAAAATTTATAATATATCTTATTTAATTATATTGATATAATATATATACATAATATTAAATAATAGAACAAATCTAGTTCGCTGTAATCGAAATACTGCTAAAATCAAGCTAAATGATTATCATTAACATGTTATCCCAATTTTTATTTTCATACCATATGAGAAAATGACATGGATACATATTTAAACTTCTTAATTCTTATTTATATCAATTATTTATAATTATAGAGTGGTAAATAAATTTTATATGAACTATATTATATATAATCATGTAACGCCCCGACCCCAATTACCCAAAGTCAGTGCATTATTGCGTAAAATACTTCTTCACATCCTGGAAAATTGAAAACATTGAAAGGGGTGAGCTCAGATGCTCAGAACGATAACAATATAGCGGGCGCTTTCTTAAATAAACATAAAAATTTAAGGGAATGTATAAATAAAAAAAGACTTTTAAACATGAACTTCAGCATAATATGGAAAAATAAAATGAAATAATGCCATTTAATTATTCACATTGGATATTCTAATGGTCGAATAATCACATGCAATATCAATAACCACTTTCATAATGATGGAATTCATAATGCCAGACTATCATAACCATGTAGCCAAGGCCTCGTTCCAAGACTACAAATAAGATTTTGTCAAGGCCTCGTGCTAAGACACTAGTTTGTCTCATGAGACCTGCCGATGCATCGAGGAGATATTGCGGGCTCCACCTGTCACTTATTAAGTCCAATGCATTCCTCATATGAAAATGTTTAAACATATCATAAACCATAACATAATCGTATCACATAAAACATGCATAAAGGAAACATAACATTTCCACATTTCAATTACAAGATATCAATATAACACATTGATATAATAAAAACATTTTCAAAACCATTTTTAATACCAAAATAAAGGAAAATTAAAACTTTTTAATTATTTTTCATTAAAAAAAGCTTATGGCTTGTAGAGGAAGCCGAAACTCAAATAATGGTCACGGTAGCCGAGAAGGCATTGTCAACGCATACGTACAAAAAGAAAAACATTCTGTTTTGTCGTTTAGTAAAACACATCATATAAAAATACTATTTTTGAATAAATGTAAAAGTCAAAGGGGTTTATACACCGTATAAAAGAAATTTGTGTATAAAACAAAATATGCCTCAATGAATGGAGATTGAGAAAAAGTACCTTACAAAGATCATTTTTTAAATAAAATATATCTATTATGTGTATTGAATATAAGTACACATAATAAAATTACAAATACAAGATAGGATATAATAATATCATGACATAATTTGAAAGTAAGAGATTAACCCAAAGAACGGAAATTGGGTTAAGAAGTTCCCTTACCTCATGTCCGACATGACTCGACCACTCTTTAACCTCCTGAATAATAAACTAGAGTCAATCTCTACTTTCTTAAGAACCATTTTCAAGTTCATTATCACTTTTATATCACTTATTACAATGTTACAAAAACTATGTAGTCATTTATGTTAATAACAATTGTTTTGTGGATCTTTGGTACTTGAGTCGACAAGAAACTTCTTATAATTACAAGTTGTTTATGTGGTAGAATATCCATTATCTCCAGAATTATATCCATGATGTAGATATCATATATATCATATATATCGAATATATACATTCATTCATAATATTACGTAACATTTAGAGGTAAGAAATGAAATGCACCGTTCATGGAGACGGTAAGCCGTAAGTACGCATGAACACTACATTCAATTATATTTCATATTTAATGGAGTGAAATAATAATTATATAAAGGTATATTATAATTCCATTATAATATCATATATAATATCATTTACTCCATCATTTATACATCCCACATATGGAATTAACGATTCAAATCACTTTGAGGGGGCGGTAGTCCGCACTTCTTAAAATGAAATTATCGAGTTTACCCATAATGGAAATAATAAAGGTATGCCATAAATGATAAATACAGAATAATAAGGAAAAAAACATAATATATATCATATATAAAAATAGTGTCATCATAATGGCCACCATGAGAGGTGTTAAAAGAAGATTGAACAATCATCGTTTCGTGAGGCAGTAATTCGCCACCCACAGAAACAGTATGTTCTTTTGCCATTACACGAAGGTTTGTGTAAGTGTAAATAAAATAATTCTCATAAAAACATCCAAGTATATTTATGATACTGGTTTTGTTACAATAGAAAAGAATAAAATTAGTTTAGGGTGTTGGAGAAGCAAAATAAAACAAAACAACATTAGAGAAGACATTACCTTAAAATCGGGTAACTCTTTTTGATTTGAGACAAAGGCTTCCTTGGAAAGACTTCTGCCCAATGGGATGATTATAGGATTAATATAGAGAAGTTTGGAGAGTATTTGGGCAGAGGTTGGCCAAGCCAAATGGCTTGATGGTGTGAATAAGGTGGTAGAGGTGGGGGTCTTTTATAAGAGGAGAAGAGGGGCGCTCTTGGAAAGATTGAAATGTTATTTTATTATGAAATGATTTTCGGATTCTAAAGGTCCCTCAATGATATATTTAGTGGATAAGGTGATAAGGGTTATAAATATGCTCATCCAATAGATTTTTGACAAGTGTAAGCCTTAGATTATACATTTTCATTTCATTTTATTTAAATCTTTAATTAATGAGGTAATTGTTGCATCATCATGGTGTCATACATAATTTAATATATATAATGGATAAAAATTATAAAAAAATATCATGATATAGGAAATCGTTTTATCTTTCTAATGAATATTTATAGACAAAAATATGACTTGTATAACCCCATATAAAAATTGTTTTAGTAAAACAACTCATGTTTGTGACATTTTTATTTTAACATTAAATAAAAAGTTTTTAATGTCGTTTTCCTACCAAAGTGGCTCCATGGGGTCCCCAAGTTTACACATGGATTTTCTTGGTCGGCCATGACTCATCCAATAGGGGTAAGACATGTTTCAAGGTCATTTAAAATTATTATAACATTATCTTTACCTTAAATTTCACTAATTATCTTTAATCGCGATTAATTAAACTAAAAAGTTACTATTCAAAAAAAAATTATTTTAATCCCATTGAACCACATTTTACTTCCTAATGAAAAACATGTATGTAGAATTTCTTAAAATAAAATCACATAAGTGGTAATGTTTCATTTAAACGAAAAATCAGTTTTTTAACTACCACTTAGTGGTTTCACTATTCATAAAAAATGGATGTTTTTGAGAACAATGCCAAAATTTCACCCTATGCTATAATTGATTTTCCATATTCAAAAATGATTTCTATTTTAAAAAATTACAAACATATAAGTTGTATTAATTAATTTTATAACTAATTCCGCTATCACAACAAATAGCGTGTTTTTAAGAAACATTTTATATCAAATGATTGACAATTTTTTTGACCAATTTCAAAGTGAAATTAATTCTAATGACCACCATTGGATAAAATGGTAAAAATATATTCTAATTATACTTTAAAACCACTCAATAGTATAATTTATCACTATAAATTATTTTGATTAAAAAATTTGTTTTTAAGTATTTTTTACTATTCATAAAAAATTGGAAGTTCACAGAAAATTACAAAAAAATCAACTTAGGATAATTTTGATATTCCGAATACAAAAACAAAGTCCATTTGGAAAGATAAAATTTATAAAATTTCACAAAGTAGGTATTACTATTCATAATGGCTATTTTGATTGGTCGCGGTGTGTTAGAATCTCGAACTTGTGTACAATGCAAGCTTTTGTAGTATTGAAAGGGAAGTGTATCGTGGAAGCTCGGGGTGTTACATTCTCCCCTCCATCAATAAATTGCATCCTCGCAATTTGAAAATTTTCTTTGAAAATAAAAGGTTGAAAATAGAAAATACCTTTGTGGAAAACCAACAGGGGAAATAGGGTTAATAAAAATATAACATTAAAAGAAAGGAAGAGAAGTACAAAGGTCACCCGAGATAGCCCATAATATGATTCTATGAAAATATGGATATGGAGGGAAAAAACAATCAAGGTCTGATGGAGAGTCGTATAAAACAGGATTAGGAGAAAGTTAACTACAAGAAAATAATAGACTTGGGATTGGTTAAACGGTCATTGAATCCCCAGTTTTGAAAAGTTAACCGGCAACGTTTTTGTTTTAAGTTAACTTTTATAAAGTTGAGGAATTTATTTAGGAGATTTACTAAGAAAGTAAGGAAATATACTTACTTGTCATGTAGGCTTTCATTCTTTAATAAATTTTTACCACAAACCCATCATTCACTCCAAAAGGTAATAGAACTCAAAAATATTCTATTTATCCTAATTGTAAAAGGTTCCAAATATTAACACATACCATTTAGATTAGGAAAACTATTTGTAATAACCAGGGACTTCCTGTAGGCTAGTGGTGGATAATAAAGGCTTGTCGCACTATGGTTGTCGGTTCGATTCCTGCAGCTTTGTCCGACGTGACGGGTTGTCCCCCGGCCTGCAGGTTGTCCTTTTCCTAAAAATCTAGTATTATAATATTCCAAAATTAATCTTCAGAAATGTTTTAACCTTAAACAATACTATCCAAGGTTCAACTTAATCCATTCCAACCATTATATATATCCAAAATACCTTTTTCCAGACTTTTCTAAAAGGACTCCAAATTCCAAAATCAATTGTAACATCAGATTCCCAAAACAAAGTAAATTTTCTCTTATTGTCACATACTAAAATTATGATTACCTTTATCATATTATTACCTTAATGAAAAAAACAAGTACTGCAGTACAATCCTTATATATATCACATTATTCTTATAACCATAATATTGTTCTTGAGTCCAAAAACACAAATAAAATAATTATTCAACTTCATCTGTAGTAATAGCATAAGCTTGGCCTTGATCCATTGGCCTTTTCATAGGTATGTTTCCCTAACGCTTAGGACATTCATTTTCATAATGCCCTATTTCTCTACAATTGTAGCATTGAACATTGATAACCTTTTTCTTTCCCTTGCAATCACGAGCTTGGTGACATTTTTCTCCACATTTATAACAAACTCCCATTCCTTTTAGGCAAGTACCGGGGTGATTCTTCCCAAAATTATCACATAATGGAAAATCCTTGTTTCCCTTTTACCCTTTAACTGTCTCTTTTTCTACCATTCTCTTCTTCTCTTGCATTACATTGTTGTCATATAACATAGAGAATTCTTTTTCTGTCTAGATAGCACAGGAGACAATATCTTCGTACGATGAGAACGATAGTGATACTAAATCTCTACGGAGAAATGGTTTTATCCCATTAAAGAAATGATCAATATTACTTCTTGGGTTACGTATATAATCTGCAGCATACCTCGCTAACCTTGTAATGTTGGCCACATACTTTGTGACATTCTCATCCTCCTTTTGTCTCAGACTTAGAAATTCCCTTTCCATATCTTCTCTATGGTCACGAGGAAATTATTTTTCTATGAAAAGATCTTTGAAATCTCTCCATTCCATACGTGATACTTCTTCATCTTCCTTTGTATTTTGAATTAGATACCACCATTGATCAGCATCTCCAGTGAGGCGGTAAGCTGCCATGACTACTTTTTCCCTTTCGCTATTTCTTAAAGCCTGAAATATTTTCTCTAGGTAATTTATCCATTGCTCAGCTACTAATGGATTTGTACCCCCCTTAAATGTTGGTGGTTGTTTCCTTAGGAAGCGGTCTAACATTGATCCTCCACGTAGCAGATCAGGGTGCTCCATACAAGTAAGGTTATTATTTTTAACCAGAGTGAGTTGTCCCAGTATGGTGATAAGGTGATCAACACCAGTTGTATCTCCAGCTCCACAATAATTATCTTGAGCCGGAGGGCAATCCCTACATGGAGTGCGTTCATTTATACGGTTTCCATTCCTCCCACTAGGAACCATTTCTAAACAATGGCATAAACTAGATTAGTTTATGAATCAAAATACATAATTCCATACTTCTAAAACACTTAACATAAATTGAACTATTTATGGATATAATCCATAATCATAAAAAGAAATTTTTTCTTTGAGAAAGTATATATTCATAAACCCTTAATAATGGTTTGTAAAGAAAATGAGAATTATCCTAAGCATATCCCCTAGGAGTGTCGTAACCAAGAGTGTAGCACGACCCGTTGTGGTGCACCGGTTTCCGTTCGAGTCTAGCTCAAAGCGGTGTTTTCGGGTTTTACCCCTAGGTACATCTGTGCCAGAGATGCCTCTACCTGCTCGTATCCAGACAGGGATTTATGGCTCGGAAAACTCACAAAATCTTTGTAATACCAAAATTCTAGGAAGTCCTTCTATACTAATCCTCCAAGTATATCATAGGGCTATGTGATCTAATCAGAGTTTATCTATATCTAGCTTCCAAGGTTAGTACTAAACTGCCTCTAATACCAACTATAACGCCCCGAACCCAGTTACCCAGAGTCGGTGCATTATTGCGTAACATTTCCATGATCACAAAGATCAAGTCTCGAAAGACCGATTAGTTTAGTAGCCTTGAAACACTAGATACAATCATAAGATTTACATTACATCATAAAGTAATACAAAACTACAACAACATATTTTACTCATATCCCCTCATATTATCCCTTCAGGTCATTCATAAAATACTTCTTCACATCCTGGAAAAATTAAAACATTGAAAGGGGTGAGCTCAGATGCTCAGTAAGGATAACAGTATTGTGGTAGCTTTCTTAAATAAACATAAACATTTAAGGCAATGTATAACTAAAAAAAGCCATTTAAACATGAAATTCAGCATAATATGGCAAAATAAAATGAAATAATGCCATTTACTTATTCACATGGATATTCTACTAGTCGAATAATCACATGCAATATCAATAACCACTTTCATAATGATGGAATGCATAATGCCAGACTATCAAAACCACGTAGCCAAGGCCTCGTGCCAAGACTACAAATAAGTTTTTGTCAGGGCCTCGTGCCAAGACACTAGTTTGTCTCATGAGACCTGCCGATGCATCGAGGAGCTATTTCAGGCTCCACCCGTCACTTATTAAGTCAAATGCTTTCCTCATATGAACAGGTTTAAACATATCCTAAACCATAACATAACCGTATCACATAAAACATACATAAAGGAAACATAACATTTCCACATTTCAATTAAATGATATCAATACAACACATTGATATAATATAAACATTTTCAAAACCATTTTTAATACCAAAATTAAAAAAATTAAAACTTTGTAATTATTTTTCATTAAAAAAAGGTTATGGCTTGTAGAGGAAGCCGAAACTCAAATAATGGTCATGGTGGCGGAGAAGTCATTGTCGCCGCATAAGTACAACAAGAAAAACATTCATTTTTGTCTTTTAGTAAAATGCTTCATATAAAAATATTCCTTTTGAATAAATGTAAAAGTCAAAGGGGTTTATACACCGTATAAAAGAAATT
Source organism: Viscum album (assembly GCA_963277665.1). Lineage (NCBI taxonomy): Eukaryota > Viridiplantae > Streptophyta > Magnoliopsida > Santalales > Viscaceae > Viscum > Viscum album. The sequence goes on along the minus strand of OY728156.1, from coordinate 1,498,311,992 downwards.
TGTGTATAAAACAAAATATGTCTCAATGAATGGAGATTGAGACAAAGAACCTTACAAAGATCATTTGTTAAATAAAATAGATCATTTATGTGTACTCAATATAAGTACACATATTGAAATTACAAATACAAGATAGGATATAATAATATCATGACATAATTTGAAATTAAGAGATTAACCCAAATAATGGAAATTGGGTTAAGAAGTTCCCTTACCTCGTGTCCGACTTGACTCGACCGCTCTTTAACCTCCTGAATAATAAACTAGAGTTAATATATACTTTCTTAAGGACAATTCTCAAGTTCATTATCCCTTTTTTATCACTTATTACAATGTTACGAAAATTATGTAGCCATTTATGTTAATAACGGTCGTTTTGTCGATCTTTGGTACTTGAGTCAACAATAAACTTCTTATAATTACAAGTTGTTTATGTGGTACAATATCTATTATCTCCAGAATTATATCCATGATGTAGATATCATATTTATCATATATATCAGATATATACATTCATTCATAACATTACATAACCTTTAGCAGTAAGAAATGAAATGCACCGTTCTTGGAGACGGTAAGCCGTACATGCGCAAGAACGCTACTTTCATTTCTATTTCATATTTAATGGAATGAAATCATAATTATATAAAGGTATATTATAATTCCAGTATAATATCATATATAATATCATTTACTCCATCATTTATACATCCCAAATTTGGCATTAACGATTCAAATCACATTGAGGGGGCGGTAGTCCGCACATCCTAAAATGAAATTATTGAGTTTACCCATAATGGAAATCATAAAGGTATGACATAAATGAGAAATACAGAAGCATAAGGAAACAAAACATATTATATATCATATATAAAAATAGTGTCATCATAATGGATACCATGAGAGGTGTTAAAAGAAGATTTAACAATCATCGTTTCGTGAGGCAGTAATTCGCCACCCACAGAAACATTATGTTGTTTAGACATTAGATGAAGGTGTGTGTAAGTGTGAATAAAATAAATATAATAAAACATCCAAGTATATTTAAGGTACTGGTTTTGTTACAAAATAAAAGAATAAAAATCGTTTAGGGGGCTGGAGAAGAAAAATAAAACAAAACAACATTAGAGAAGACATTACCTTAAAATCGGGTAACTCTTTTTGATTTGAGCCAAAGGCTTCCATGGGAAGACTTCTGCCCAAAGTGAGGATTCTAGGAGTAAGAGAGGGAAGTTGGTAGAGTATTTGGGCAGAATTTGGCCGATCCAAATGGATTGAAGGTGTGAATAAGGTGGTAGAGGTGGGGGGCCTTTTATAAGAGGAGAAGAGGGGCACTCTTGGAAAGATTGAAATGTTACTTTATTATGAAATGATTTTCGGATTCTTAAGGTCCCACAATACTATATTTCAAGGATAAGGTGATAAGGGTTCGTAATATTCTTATTCAATAGATTTTGGACAAGTTTATTCCTTATATTTTACATTTTCTTTTCATTTTATTTTAATTGTTAATTAATGAGGTAATTGCTGCATCATCATGGTGTCATACATAATTTAATTTATTTAATGTCTTAAAATTATAAAAAAACTATCATGGTGTGGGAAATAGTTTTATATTTCTAATGAATATTTATAGTAAAAAATATGGCTTGTATAACCCCATTTAAAAATTGTTTTATTAAAACAACTCATGTTTGAGACATTTTTATTTTAACATTAAATAAAAAGTTCTTAATGTCATTTTCCTACCAAAGTGGCTCCATGGGGTCCCCAAGTTGACCCATGGATTGTAATGGTCGGAAATGACTCATACAATAGGGGCAGGACATGTTTCAAGGTCATTTCATATTATTATAACATTATCTTTACCTTAAATTGCACTAATTTCCTTTAATAACAATTAATTAAACTTAAAAGTTACTATTCAGCAAAAAATTATTTTTATCCCGTTGAACCAAATTTTACTTCATAATGAAAACAATCTATGTAGGATTATTGAAAATAAAATCACCAAAGTGGTAATGTTTCATTTAAATGAAAAATCAGTTTTTTAACTTCCACTTAGTGGTTTCACTATTCATCAAAAATTGAAGTTTTTCTGAACAATGCCAAAATTTCACCCGAAGCTATAATTGATATTCTGAATTCAAAAATGATTTCTATTTTAAAAAATTGAAAACATATAAGTTCTATTAATTAATTTTATAACTAATTCCGCTGTCACAACAAATAGAGTGTTTTTAAGAAACAATTTATTTCAAAAGATTGACAATTGTTTTTGTCCAATTTCAAAGTGAAATTAATTCTAATGACCACCATTGGATAAAATGGTAAAAATAGATTCTAATTATACTTTAAAAACACTCAATATTATAATTTATCACTATAAATTATATTTATTTAAAAAATTTTTTTATGTATTTTTCACTATTCATAAAAAATTGGAAGTTCTCAGAAAATAAAAAAAAATAAATTAGAATAATTTTGATATTACGAATACAAAAATGAAGTCCATTTGGAAAGATAAAATTTATAAAATTTCAAAAAGTAGGTATTAATATTCATAATGGCTATTTTGATTAGTCGCGGTGTGTTAGAATCTCGAACTTGCGTACAATGCAAGCGATTGCATTATTGAAAGAGAAGCGTATCATGGATGCTCGGGGTGTTACAAATCAAGCTAACCAGTCATGAAAATCAAGGAAACGAACACTGTATAATGATGAAATTCAATCTTAAAATAAAGTAAAAACCCATAAATTCACTTATTAAAATTATAATAAAAATATACACGTATAATTGGTTATAAATTTTATTATTAATGAGTCTAATTTTATATTCCATGACCTTAAGGTCAAGTGAAGATCACATTCTAATATAAGGTAAATTTGTTTTCATCTCATTTCACTTTTGGTGAGATATTCCTTACTAACGACTATTTTTTGTGTATAATGTATATACATATAAATTTAATGTATCATATCGTGAATAAATTTATATCCATGGAATTATATCATTAATTTTATGACTACATTTTGAGGCATATGATTTGAATTATTATAATGTGGTAAGAGTTTTCTACCCAAACATCAATTTTCATTCAGGTTACTCATTCTCACTCTTACCCCTGTGGAATTTCTAATTATTCTCACTCTATCCTCCTAAATTATATTTTAATGATCTATATATTTTTACCAATCATAATACTTCCTTCATTGATGTGGAGTTATATGTTTTATATGGTTTTTTCTCAATTCTTCGCTATAAACAAGCTCGATTCAAGGGAAATTGTCTATTTCCTATCTATTTTTTGAGGGAACTATATAATATTTTTAAAGAGAAAATGAATTTTATAAAACCTCTCAATTTACTATGAAAAACATAACATTGATCACTTATTTATTTATTCAATTAGTTTTCAAAATTAACACTTATTTTCAATGAAAATGTGTATTTATCTCATGAATTCCTCAATAATTTTATTAGAGTATTTTCATCAAATTATACGCATATATTGAATTTTATTTTTTAATTTGTTTTGTAACTTATTTTTAACATCAATAATACTTTATTAAATTTTTTATTATCATGTTTATTGAGGATTTTGTATTTTGATACAAATCACCATATTACTCGGTATTGATAGTGACTATGTTTATAGATTGGGGAAATTTATTTACATTAATTACATATATGAAATTTTTGTTTAACCCCATTCATATGAAGAATTAATTTGACATAGTGAGTGTTAGATGGGGCCCTAAATAGCCCATCGATGCATTATTATGTCACATGAGGCAAAATAGATATGGACTTGGTCGAGGCATTTCCTATTTTCAGAAATAGTTTTGGCCGACTCCTTAATCAATTTTAGATTTCTTGGATGAGGAATTTATGGTATGTTTCAAATTTTTCACATTATGAATTCCCTCAATATAAATCTAGTAATTGATATTCCATGTGATTATTAGACTATTATAATATCTATGGTTATGTTTTATTATAACATTTTTTATTCATCAATTATTCTTCCCATATTATCTTGAAGATTGTGTTTTTATGGAATGAATTATTTATTTATTCAATATGCCTTATAATTCAAGGTTACTCTATAATAAATACCCTTAGTTAGCATCTTATGTTTCCCCTTTAATATGTTTCATTTTCCCATTTTATGAAGAATAAAAATTTGAATAATCTTTCAAGGATGTAGTTTATTTCATTTAATTATTTATCATGTTTTATTTTTATTTCCCTATGTATTATAGGTATCATGAATGTAATCTGGTTTTCAAAGAATGATAAACTGATATGTTCTTTAGGAATTGAATCATTTTAATCATTCCAATGTGATAACACAATGCACCGGATTTGGGCTTCTAGTGTTATGTTGTTACAATATGTATGAATAACTGAGGGTAGGAGGTTCTCTTTTATAATTGAGGTGCGTGGAACAATTTTTATATTTTAATGATTTAATGTATGATTAATTAAATTTATTTGATAAATGGAACCAGAATAGAGAATATTTTTTATTTTATAATGTTGATGTAAAAAATAAACCAATGTGGATTAATCACATTTTTATCATTTAAACCATTGTATTTTTAAATTAAGCCTCTTGTAGACCATTTTGACCACAAGAGTGGTAAATAATTTTCAAATATTAAAGTGTTGTAATTTTACATATAATGTAAAAATTGGAAAATAAATGGATAAAGAATGAAATTTTATACCGGATACCAACCTACTTTTAATCCTGCAAGATTTTTGTATTTTTATATAATTTAATAAAATAATATTTTTCTAAAATATCATTAATTTATTTTTTGAAAACATTCATTTAATTTGACTTAAAAAGAAATGAATGTATGAATAAAAACAAAATATAAAAATTTGAAAATAAAATATATATTTAATTAATGTATTAAATTTTTTTAGGAATTCTAACTAAGCGAAAAATAATATTACTTTTAGGGTTTTTAATTTTATTTACTTTATTTTTCAACTACTTTTATAAGCGCTATGTTGGAATTATGTATTAATTTAAAGTAATTATTTCATAACTAAAAAATAAATATAACTGTAAATATAATTATTTTATATTTAAAATAAGTATTCATAACAAATATTTTCCTATATTAATACCCATGTAAATGTATTAGTTATAATAATGTCATGTGAGGGACATTTTGGATTTTTCACTACTTTAGATAATATAAATTTCATTATCATAGGAAAATGGATAAAAAAATATATATCCAAATTTTGGATGTATATTGTAGAATTTATCATATATCATAAAGCAATGGAAAAATTTTGGTTTATTTTGTGACTTCATTTTATGATTTTAACACTTTTTACCCATTTTTATCTTAATGAGGTGAAAAGTATTTACAATAGTTAGTATTCATAATGACCAAAAGGGACCTATTTTCCAAATTTAAACCACTTATTTACAAAAATGGTAACCATTTATGTTGATTAAATTTCTTGAAGATGAATAAATAGATTAAAAATATAAATTCATAAAACACAATGAAAAACATTTTTAGGAAAATGTATTGTAGGAAAAAAATTATCTTATATTTATATTGTAAAACTTCTTGTAATTAATTATATTAATCTAAATAAAATGGACCATATGAAATTTTAAGATCAGAACCAAAATATAATTTATATTTTTAATTTAATTAAAATGGATCAATGTATTTGAAAAACCAATATTATTTACTCTAAAAAAAGAATTAATTTCAAAAAAAATTCAACATTTTGTGGAAATTAAATTATTATATGATGATTTCATAAATGAAATTAATTTAATAATATTCATGTTATAGAATTTGATACTATATTTCTTAATCTCATTTTTAAATAAAACTATGTATTTTGTGCTATTTATTCTCTAGAAATAAAGGATTACTATAATTGATGATCAAATGTATCATTCTCCGCTCCTAAAAAAATTCAGCCTCCATATTTTCAAAAGATTTCCTCAATGAAAGGTTTGGGTATTTCATCATCATATTTTCTTTAGGTTTATACATCGCCTCTTCTATCTCATGATTTCTCCATGGTACCTTTACCAGCCGAGTTATTCAATTTCTCAACACATTTTCTCTGGAGTCTCGAATCAAGATAGGATATACAAGGTAGGATTATATTTCCTTATAGGAAGGCATATGTGTTGTATTTGTCATTTTTAACCACAATGAAGAGATATATAATACATCACGTATTTTAGATTGGAAAGGTGGAATTTCTGAATAGTGACTCAAAAATCCAATTGTTTTTATAATATCAATAGTTCTGATGTACATGGAGATCAAATTTCCTTACCAAGTTTTATAATACATTTACATGGAGATACATTTTAGAAAACAGTGGTCTACCACTTGAAATTAAAAATAATTCCTTTTGTTATTTGCATAGTTATTTTTATATAGTTGAGTTATATTTCTACGAGCCAGAATATTTATAACATTCACCATTGTATACTCTACAAGTTATTGGTAGAAAATGTTCCTTTAACTAAATTCACTCCAATATGTTTGCTAATGAAATATATTTCCATATAATGGTTCTTATGATTTTATGTGAATACTTGAATGAAAAATAATATAATAGGAAAATAGTACTGAAGGTAACTATTGATCCCAGATAACCTGAATGTAAAGTGAGAATGATCATAAAATTAATTATACAAATGAAGAGTCCTCTCAGACTACCCATTAGTCTTAGGATGATAGCAGGTCATCCAATGAACCTTGGTATCAAAATTCTTCCAAATTCTTTTTAATAAATTTAATGTAAATAATGGATCATGATCAATTACAATTGAAAGAGGTATGCAATTAAATCACACACCATTATTAATATAGAGTATTTAAAGATAAAAAATTTGAAAATGTTCACTTCTAGAAACTAAATTTGAATATTTAATGAGAAAATCAATAATAAAGCATATAGATTCCCATATTTTAAAAGTATTTGGTGATCTAGTAAAAAATCCCATAGTAATTCTATTCCATTTTCATATTGGAATAGGTAGTGGTATCCAGAATCTTCTAGGATGTCATCTCTCAGCATTTACCGACTAAAAAAAATATTTTGATAAAAAATTAGAATTTTCCCTCCATATTTTCCCGTAAAAATGTTCCTCAAAATTAATATGCATATTGGTGCTACCAGGGAGTATAGATAAATTACCACTATGAGAATCATCTATGTAATACATTTTTATAACATGTTTACTAGAAGCACATAACCTTTTTCCAAATTTAAGAACACCATATCCATAAAAAATATATACCAACATCACACTATTATCTAATTTAATTTAATTTTGAAAATACTCATCATTAGTATGACTTTTTTTTTAATAAATATGGGTTTCCCATCATTTGAAAAAAGTGTTATGTTCATCCATCCATTACAATTACCATATATAACATTACTAGGTTTACAAATAGATAATACTTATCAATAAACACATATTTTATAACTCAATGATATTTCATACTCAAAGAATCAGCCAACTTATTACCAATTCCAGGGTTTTAGTGTATTAATAAATAATAATACATGAGTAGTTCTAACCATCTTGTTTTTCAACACGTCGAGCTATCTCTATCAAAAAATGTATTTTAAATTCATATGATTTGTGAATATATGACATGTTTACCCAAAAATATTATTTTATATTCAATGTAATGATTATAACTACCAACTCAAGATCATGGGTTCCATTGTTTTGTTCATTTATCATTTACTACCTCACTGAATATGTAAAAACATTTTCATTCTTAATATGTAAAAAACGATGTCCTTTCTTAGATGTGTAACTATGTATGAAAAATACATCTCCTCCCATTGTAGTGTCAACACTAGTACTTTTTTTAGACACCCCTTTAATCCGTCAAAATATATTTTTACATTCCTATAACCATGAGAGCTTAACCCCTTCACATGTCAATGAGGTTAACAAGTTTTCTAAATGGGTAGTTTTTTAGATAATGTATGATACTAATATATTAATACAAAAAATATATATACATAAATTAAGATTTCAATATAGGCCATTATTTTACTTCCTTTATCTATTATGGATGATCTAATAATACATCCTTAGATACAATATACATATTGAAGGGAACTTCATAAATCCAAATTTCACACAATTATTTTCCCATGTAATTTTATTACTCTAATAGTCTTAAGATTAATACAAAAATGATTCTTGTGATCTTCATAACATTTAGAGTATAACAATATATAATTAATAAATACAACAATGCAATTTTAAATATTTACATTGAGCATTATATTCATTATATACATAAAAATAGCTGGTGAATTAGTTATTTCAAAGGGAATTATTATAAACACATAATGATCATACCTTATTGAAAAAGATTCCTTTATAATATATTATTTCCTTATACTAAATTTAATATACATAGAAATAAGATAAATCATTTATAAATAGTATTCTCCATGATGTTGATAAAAAATGTCATTAATATGAGGTCAATGAATTTTTTTACCACAATGATGGAATCAAGTTCCCTATAATCAGTGAATAAAATCATAGTCCCATCCTTCCTTTTCACAAACAAAATATGATCTACCCAATGTGAAACCCTTGGATGTATAAATATCATGTCACAAAACAACTATAGTTATTTTTTTACTCCAATAGATCTATAGTATCAATCCTATAGTGAGTCGTAGACACAACTATTGTATCATGGTTGAGTTTAATAGAAAACTAAAGTTCACACTAATGTGGTTATATAAGTAGTTCTTTTAGAAACACAACAATTTATTCTTGCACAATTATAAAATAATATATCCTAGGGCTATATATCCCTTTAATAGGTTTTTCATTCTCTTATTCTCCCATAACTTCATTAAGGAGTGACACTGGAGGTGGGTCTATATATGACTCAGACGATGTAAAGTCCAATGTAAAGATAGGGAATTTTATATAGTCATCATGAATTTTGATTTACTTTTCATGGAAATAATTTTGTCCATAATATTTTAAAACATCATCTATACAAATTATATTATGAAATTTTACCATAGTTATAATAATTATATTTATAAATAGTGAATGTTTATGTGGCATAATTGGGAATAATCGTCACATACTAGCTGAAGGGTGACATACCCTAGGTACATTTTTTGGAAAATCACGTCTTAAGGTTCCAAAAAAGTATTGAATTTTCTTGGAAAATATGGATGATATAAAATAGTACAATGATCCAAAATCAAATAAATAATTATAAAAATTCGACTTTATGATTATAGTACCTACCACCACATATTTAGGTATTTCATATTTATCTATAGTTACTGAATAAGAATTTTCATCCTACATTGTAATTTTCTATGGATAATTCAATTTGATGCTGATTAAGTTCATTCACATAGTACCCTATCTCCTTAAATTTAAATCAATGATCATTTGAAGATTCATTATTTCCCTTCTATTCATGATCATGATGGTAATTCTCTCTACACTTAATGAAAAAACACATTCCTAGAAAGCATGTACCATGGTGACTCTTTACAAATTTATTACATATTGGAAATTATAGCCTTACATTATTCAATATAACCATATTTCCTTTTCTATAGTTCTTACTCTCCCTCATCTTATATTTATTTTCTTTGAAGTTATAAGACACATAGAATTATTTTTTAATCTTGATAGAACATGACATTACGTCCTCATATGATGAGATATTTTGGGATTCTAGTTCCCTTTGAAGCATTTGTTTTTTCCCATAACATAAAATGTAAATATTACTCTTCAGATTACATATCTAGTCAACAACATTACATTCTAACCTTGTAAAATTTTATTTATAATCAGATACATTTTCTTTATCATTTAGTCTTAATCTCAAGAACTATCACTCCATATCTACTAGTTTCTCATGATGAAAACATTTTCCAAGAAATGAACCTTAAAATAAATCCACTTAATGTTATATATTTCTTATACATACTTAGTGTTTTGAATTAATTACCACAATTGATCTACATCTCCCATGAGAGAATTTTTTTCCATGAAAAAAATTTATATCTTTTTAATTCCCAAATAAAGATATGTATTCTCCAAGTAAATTATCCATTAGTCAGTTAAAACTATGTTAATAATTCCATTTAATGATGGAGGTTTCATAAATATGAAGCGTTCCAATATTGATTCACCATAGTACAAATCTGTATGTTGATCTATATAAAAATGGTTATCTGTCATTAACCATGCGATATTCCCCAAATATAGTTATAATTTTTTCAACTAAAATTCCATCCATAATTCTACCTCCAGTTGAATTATATTTAACAAGAGGTTAATCCCTCCATATATTAAATTAAATTTTATGGTTTTCATTCCATCCTTTAGGTCCCATTTCAAAATAGTTGCATACATTGTATTAGATCATAACATTATGAATCATTATGTGTAATTATGAAAATGTTGACACACTTGATATAGCTAATCTTATAAACATAATATTAGTATCATTGCTATTTTTTTAAAAATAATAAACATATTTTCAAATAATTCACAATGTTTTATAAATATAATTTTAAATAACTAAATCGTATCCCCTAAGACTCTCTAACAATGTGCACTGTAAGGGATCAATAATCATTCACATGAAAGATTGAATGGATATACTAAAATAAAGTATTTTGGGGTTATTAATCCTAGGTTGATTTTTAAAAACAAAATTTCCCAATATAGTATCCGGATATGGATGTATTCCTTGGAATAAAAAATTATTATTATAATAAAACCACGGTTTATTTGAGTAATAATACATAAAGTATAAAAAAAATACAATTTAATGACTAATAATCAACCTATGAAAACGATATTGTTACTTACTAAATATTTTAATGAAATTATCAATTATACTGTTAATTATATTATTAATGATTATATTGTTATATATATTTTAATTAATAATTAATAATTATATTATTAATTAATCATTGTTGTATGATTTATTAATTATATTGTTATTAAATAATACAGATGAATTATAAATAAAATTATTACATATAATAAATATATCATCAGTTATTAAATATTAATAACAATAATATTTTTAAAAAATTATACCATTAATATAAATTGATATTTTAATGTGTACAAATTCACTAGAGACATACCAGCCACATCATGTGTTGGATTGATGTGCGGTAAATACTTACATGTGAAAAATAAATTATGGGTCATTTTCCTAACGTACTGAGATATAATGATATCATTTTCATGTTTTTGAAAATGAATTTCATGTTATAAAATAAAGGGATACTTTTAATGTCAAGACATGAACTTTTAGTCATTTATTCCATACCATGTGCTAAATGGAAGTGAGATTGATTTCTAAATATCACACATGAATTATGGAACGATTTCATAAAACATAAATAAAATATGATCATGTGTGCTCCGTTTTAGCTATGTAAAGTGTGATTTAAACAATAATGTGACTTTTATAATGAAAACAGACATTTTCAGTCATATTAGGAACATAATGTGTTCGATTGATGTCTGGGTAATTTCAAAAAATCACAAACGAGTTATTTATTCTTATCTTAAAGATTCAAGATTATCAAATCATGTTTTATCATTTTTGGATTTGTCACATATTTTTGGATTAAAATGACACTTCTAATATCAAAATATGAACACTGAGTAATACTGGACCCAACATCGGTTATATCAATGCATCGTTAGTTATTAAACTTCACAAAAGAATTATGGATCATTGTACTGAAATTATTCTTTTATAATAAAAACAGGACCCTTGTGTCATATTAGCTACATCATGTGTCAGATTTACATGTGGTGAATTCCTACAAACTACACATATTGATCATTAACCTATTGATTCATGAAAATCCAATCTTGTTTGCTTAATTTTGGATATGTAACACACATTCTAAACTGTAATGTCACTTTTAATGTGAAAACACACACTAAGTCATACTAACCACAACTTCTGTTAGATTAATGCATAATTGATTAAAACATATCACACATATATTATGGATTATTTTAATAATGTAACATGAAAATACGAGATTGATTTCTTACTTTTGGATAGGTAAAGTGTGATTTAAATGAAAATAACACTTTTATGTCGAAAAAACACACTTTTAGTATTTTAGTCTACATCGTGTGTCGAATTGACATGTAGTAAATTCCAACACTTAAAAAAATAAATATGTATCAATGTTATATTTATTTCAGACAATCTGAACCCATTTTATTTGTTGGGAAATGTGACATGCGTTTTTTACTAAACTGACACTTTTAATAGAAAAACATGCACATTGTGTCATACAAACCACATCATGTTTCATATTTATTATAGGTATATTCATACACATCAAAAATTAATTATGGATTGTTTTCATAATGTATCCAGAAAATCCGAGATCCTTTTTCTTGGGATTGTTTATGTGACTTCTGTTTCAAACTAAAATTGCACTTTTATATTGAAAACATTTACTTTAGTTTATAACACCCACATCATTTTTTATATTAAGGTACGATAGATTCCTACATATCAAACATGAAATATGGATCCTTATTATAAATTTATCAAACAGTTTGAGCTCATTTTCCCTGTTTGGATATGTGACACATGTTTTAGACTAAATTGACAAATTTAATTTGAAAAGATGTAATTTTATTCATATCAGCCACATTATATGATGGAATGGTGTGTAGAAAATTCCTAAATTTCAAAAATGGATAAGGTAACATTTTATTAACATATAAACACAATCTGGTATCACTTTCTTAGTTTTGCCTTATGTGATTCATTTTTTAACAAAAATGAAACTTTTATATTGAAAACAAGCACCTTGAGTCCTATCATTCACATCATATATCATATTGATAGTGAAAAAATAGAAGGATTTTATTAATGCTAAAATAATTGGTTCATAATAGATAAATTACTAGTGTTTATTTCTCATGATAATCTCAATCCTATAAAATGAGTGTACGCAACAAAATAAGGATATAATAGTCTGTAAACTTAATAACTATAAAAAATAAAAAAATAAGAAAAAACAGGAGGAATAGATATAGACTTGGTATCTATGTGACCTCATAGTCACCACCATACTCAAGGCCTACCTTCTCAACTAGAGAACCATGAAATGAAAATGAACATGAAATATAGTTCGGGTCTACTGACAGTGAATGGCACATGAAGAGTGTAAGCTTACAACTAATCAGAAGGTATGCACTATAGTATCGATAAATTTCCTTTTCCCAGCACATTCCATAAACACTAGTGTGAAAATATATGTACAAAATAGTTGTTTATATTTCAAAATCCAAATATAACTTTCCCAAAATCCATTTTAAAAAATTGAACATTTATTTTCATTATAAATAAACTCACCTTTACAAATCTAGTTTTCAATAATCAAAATTCAAAGACTACTAAAATCCATATGATTTCATAAATATGGAGAAGCCTAAATGAACACACATAGTAGGGTATATTTTAAAATAGTACAAAAAGTAGAGGATGTAGCATGATCAGAGATATTCCAAAATAAATAGTCAAATTAACCAATGTTCCCCAATGTAATAATGGAACATACATGTTACATAGTAATGTGAATTTCATTAATATCTCAAGAAGAGACCCAGGACATAATTAGTTTTGATCCATCTTCTAAAATATGATATGATCTATAGTTTATCACGATCCTAGATTCTCTCCACCAGCCTCACCAATGGAACAACCCCCATAGACAATATCCTACTATATGGAATCTAGTCTTTATCACTAGAGACGAGATAATAACCCACCATCAACTGTCTAGATAATATATAGGATACCATGATGATATTATGGTGGGAAATTAAGGAGGTAATCACATGCCTTCCATTTAATATTTCTCAATGATTCCAACGTGTATTCCTTTCCCACTCCCAAACAATGTCTATGAAAATACCCTTTCTAACTAGAGGATTTCTAAAGGGGTATCTGTCACACAAAAGACATCATTCCAGTGATAATCAGTCTTATCTATCTTAAGAGTTAAAAATATTTTCCAATAAACATATAATGATACCAACCATACCTTAGGCTTTTTTGGGTTTTGGAATGTATTTCCAAAGACATCTTAAAGTACCAAACGAGCCTTAGAATAGGAATCTAATAAAATTTATAGGAAAAAACCTTCTTAAAAAACAATTTATAACAACAATGTTTTCATTCTAGTATTCCTTTCATGGTTTCAAATGATCATTTGGAACTATGTTTTTGAATCACACAATTTCAATGTACTAAATGGGCCAATTGATTAAAATTTAGAAAAACACCACCTAAAATTCAATTTGAATGAACCCATTTCAGGAATACAAGGTTACATAGAAAAAATTTAATGTATTTTACAATTATAGGAATGTACACATAAACGTTTTCACACTATTCATATATAGATATTCATATATCACATTACCATATATATGGATGACTATAAAAATAACTATGGTTCGACCAAAAATAAACACAATGGATAACCAAAAATAAACAAAAGAGTTATCATATTAACACCAAAACCATAAAGAGGGAAAAAATCCATTCAAAGAATAATTCCATTTGTAGCATGATCTTATCAAAATTTAAAAATTCAAAAAAAAAAAAATTAAATACTATAATCCATTTAAAAGGAAACTTTTTATTTTAGAAATCAACTAGGATACATATACTTTTCACAAATATATAGGCATAAGTATGGAAATCCTTTGGGAAAATCATCTTCATTAAACCAATATCATAGAAAATACATAAAAATCAACTTTTCAAAGCAAAATAATTAATAACACAATTAAAATTAATTATAAAATCATATTCTTTATATGAATTGTTATTGAAGGAAAATTAATGGATATACCAACCTCAATAGTGTTAAAATGTGATGATGTTATGGAATAATGATGAACAATGACCAAGAACCAAACTGTACACCCTAACAACACAAGAGACAACTAACATGAGACAATACTCACTCTATGATTTGTCTAAGCGAGAATAAATCCATGTAAAGAAGAAGAATCATGAGAAAAATACTAAAGGAGATAGAGGAGACGGAGTACCCAAGTATGAAATTCACCCAATATTGAAGATGAGGAATCCATAATCCAAGAAGTATGTGAGTTAGTGGTCACCATGTGATTCAAAGGGCCATTATAATTATTTGGGGTGGAAAAAACTCAATTCTTTTATTAATTCTAGAAGGATAAAACCTGAAATTTAACATTTTCGGGATTATAGGAAATCCATATAGATAGGATACATGGTTTACCAAGATGTTTTCCAACTATGCACACCCCACTAAAAAAACAAAAAAGTCCTTCATGGGATTACCTTATGTTTTTGTAAGCCATACAAAAAAATTCACCCAAAATTGGAATTCAAACAAAATTCACACATTCTATTGACATGGGTTGAAGAACCACACACCAACCATTAAAAATAAGTATATCAATTTTGTAGACACCCATGTACACATGTTTCTTATTTTACTCTAACTATATGAATTCCATACACATTCAATTAGATAAATGAGAAGGACACATTGTTACTACTGAGTCTCACACAGTATGGGAAAAATGATGTGTTGCCGATGCATGACAAACCATAAAAGTTGAAACTGAATTGAAAATGATATAGTGATAAGATAGAATCATTGTTTTCCTCCAAACCATGCACACTAACCATATACAACGCCAAAATAAAAACCAAAATGTAATATATATATATATATATATATATATATCAATAACTCAACCCAAAAACCAATGGAATGATAAAATTAATAGGAAATAAAAAATATAATAAATAAAATCATGGTCAGGGTGTGATAATTATTCCCACTAAATAATATTCTACCCCCCAAAAGTCACCAAAACTGAAATTAGAAATAAATTGGAATTCTCAACCCAAATGAAGTTCCTCTAGAGTAACAAATATAACTAAAAATAAAAATAGATGGATCCTTTAACTTCTACGTAATATCTCATCTTCACATTTCACACATGAATAGACTAATAGAGAAAAACAATGTAATCATTAGTGGATCTATCCACCATTTAGGAAATGACAAGAACATCATCCAACCTCCAACATGAGAAGGGCACAACCAAATAAACTCACATAGTACACCTGATTGAAACAAAATTGAAAATTCTACAACACACATTCTTCTCCATGTAGAAAAAGAGAATAAATGACGTAAAAAAACATGAATGGATCAATGAAAATCATAATAGAAGAATTTAATAACCAAGAAAAACACTACCAAAAGGAAAAATAATTAAAAGAAAATATAAAAATGGTATTACTAAAAGACCATGTAGAGGATAGACTAATATAATTGAGAACTGTTCTAAACTCCCTCCTATTATTCTAAAGTCTCATCCCATAGTATTTTTAAATATTTCTCCACTAACCACATAGGTGGATGGTCATCGAAGTGTTACAATAAGAAAATATAAAATTTCAAGTCTAATAAACCAAGAAGCAATGAAGCAAGTGGTTTTCCAATAATGAACAATGAACTGGAAAAGAATAATTTCATGGAATAGATTCCCCTAGTTCACACTCCTCAACTGATGGTGAACCCTTACTAACCCTTTGAGAAACTATACTACCAATAGTGGTGGGATTATCTATAGAAGCCAACTCATCTAGAAACACCTCATCCATAAAAATTATAAAAATATCAGAAGAATGAACTAAATCATTAATCTATTATTGAATACCCCACAAAAAGTGATGAGATTTAAATAGAAATTATGATACCATTTCTAATGAAAGTGGATGAAATCCATTAAGGTGGTGAACAAATCCGTTCACAATATGTTGAACCTATTGAATACCCAGAAGTTTCTTCACATTCATCACCATAACATCCTAATAGATAAATCATTGACAAAATTTATCTTAAATATATCCTATGTCATCCTGAGTTATATCTAGGGTGGGTCGATCAACTTTCACTAATCTAAACCCTTCCCTTTAAAAATTCCCAAGACAAGTCACTGCCTCAGGGATTCAGGTGTGTCCAAGGACATGAAAACACATTTAGTACCTTCAACACACTCTAAATCCACTAATAGACTTCGTTAACCATTGAAAATAGGAAGGATCAATAATGTAGTAGCTCTACTAATTCACTGGGATTTTTGGTAGAGTCAACAAATATAATAGACTATCAAGAAACATTCAGGACCTTGCTAGGACAAATACATGAATTTACATGAAAAAAAACCAAATCAACATCAAGACAAATACTAACAAAAAATCTACTATGATAACCCTTCAATCCAAGATATCAAGATCCTAAACAAAGATAAAACAAAATAAAAATAAAAATATACCCTTACCAAAAACCACAATTTCTATTTCAAATTTAAATCTACTTCTTATTCAAACACATTTAAAATTATCTATATTAAAACACACACTCTAAATAGAGTTTACCACATCAAATATAGCCACCGTTTTTATATTTTAAAAATTCAATAATAAATTTTCATTCAAAACTAACTCACACCAACTAGAAACAATCCAACAACACAACCCACATTAAATCCTCTTAAATTGGGGATTAGTTTTCATTTATTAAACTAAAGAATGGTTTACCATACCTATACTAAGCAACCACCAACCAATGGAAGTGTATTGAACTGTTTACCTATGATATACATGGTTTCCTATTTTATGAATTCTCACTATGTGAAAACAAATAACACTCGTTTTCATCCAAAAAAACATCTATAAACCCATAAAAAAAGAAAAATCAAAAATCAAATCCCATAATCAAAATTAATGGCCTAAAACTTAACTATCCCTATAAACATATGGAATAATATGAGGAAACGTTCATAAAAATATTCCCATACCTACCTTCAATGTCATAAAAATATCATCTCCATTATACCTGACAAAAAAAAATAAGAAAGCACTTTTATGATATCATTTTTTCAAGAACACTCCATTGTCATCCCTGAACTGATCACCCAATATAATCTATGGAAACACCCAAAGGCTCTCCCCAATCTCCATGAGCTGATGAAAATAATGAGGGAATCATAAATAAATCACTATGGGTGATTTTTCCAAATAATAATAATCATAAAAAATTGTTCATGAATCACAGTAAGGATACAATAATACAAGAACTTAATAAATACAAAACAAGATCTAAAACAAAAAATACAACCAAATGAGTACCAAAAATAATCTACATGTGAAATATTGGTTACTATCATCCACAAAACCATCCTGCTCCAAGGGTGATGTAGGAAAATAAGTTAAACCTTTTCTTCTCTCAACCAGCCTCATGGGTGGAACAATCCCCATGTATAACCAAATAACATTGGTAATATACACTATGTCATCTAGAACTAGATAATAACCATCTCTCAAAACACTTTATGATGTCTAGGATCCCATGATGATACTATAATGGGATTATTATGAGTTATTTAGATGCATAATCTTAACAATAAATAATATATTCTAATGTTCATTCATTTTCCACCCCCAACACCATATATGTGGATACCCTCTCCAACTAAAGGATTTCCATTGTGTTTTTCATCACATATACAACATATCACAAGTTCCAACTGGGCCTAGACATCTTAACAATTTCAATTTTTTTTACAAGAAACACATAAATATTCCAACTAGGCATTTGGTTTCTATGATTTTAGAAATACTTTAAAAAGATATATAAATATACGAAACTAGCCTTAGAAATAAAATCACATCCACTTTTTAGGATAATATCCTTCTTCTAAAACAATTTCCAAAACCAAGGTATTTGTACACGTATTCTTTTCAAGGTTATAAAAATTAAATTGGAAAAATAATTGGGAAACACACATTTACAATGTTTCAAATGAGACTTTGGATAAAAAATTAGAAAAAGATTTCATGAAATCCCATTTTAAAAAATTTGGATACTATGAAAATGAACTGTGTATAATAATGTTTTTGAAAAAAAACATTATATGGAGTCTCCATTTATATTCTTGAACAAATTTATACGTAAACCATGTGCACATATGGATATGCACATATCACACTGACATTTATATTTTTGAACATAAAAATTATATGGTTCAACCAAAAATAAACACATGGATTCACCATAAAGAAAAAATTACCTTTCAAGTAAGAAAAAAAAAACCATAATGATTACAAAAATCAATATAAAACATAATTTTATTTGTAGGTCAGTGTTATGAAAATTAGAACAATTCCAAACAACACATTAAAAACCCAAATCCATTTAAAATTCCACTTGGCATTTTATTAAATAAATAAAATGAATATAGATTGAATACATATAGGTATAACAATGGATATCCTTTGAAAACCCCATTTTCATCAAACCCCTAACATTGAAAATCCATAAAAAATCATTTTAGAATATCATAATAATGAATAACACAATTAAAACTCATTTTCAAAAGCTCAACCACTACATGGAATGTTTATGAAAGGAAATGGACGGAAACATATACATAAATGGTTTGTGCAAGAGATGAAACTATAGGATATGGAATAATAAGGCCCAAAAAACCACACACACTAACATCAAAATTGAAAAATCACATGAGAGGAACCTCACTCTAGGGTTTGGTGAAGACATAATAATTCTAAGGAATGAAGAAGAAAAAAGAGAGAAAGAATAAATGAGAGATATGATAAAGAATACCAAATGCGGATGTCCACCAAATACTGAAGGGGAGACACCAAAAATCCATGTAGGAAAGGAGGAGGTCACCCAGGGCTCCAAAGGGACATTAAAATGAATATTGGAGAGACAATCCATTTTGGTATTTAATTTTGGATGGGAAAAAAATTGTAATTTTGTATTTTTTGGATTCTGGAAAAAATGTAGGGTTTATCAAATTGTACACTAGCCATGAAAAACCAACTATAATGTTAGATATGCCACATAGAGTTTGGATGCATAGTCTTGTAAACCATGTCCCCATTGTTATCCCCTCTCTAGAACCACAACCATGCACTACATGGATTAACAGTTTGAGGAACCATGAAAAATGGGCTTCTAAATATTTTGGACACCTATTCATTCTTGTTGAAAAAAGAATTCTATCCCTATAAAAGATATACACCAGGTCTGAGAAAATCATAAAGTCCACATAATTAAAATTGATACTCAAACATTCCAGAAAAAATAATATGTTTCATGTTCAAGTAAAATTTTGCAATAAGAAACTGAAATTAAAATACTCCATTGATTAGGTAGTCTCATGGATTCCCTATAAACATTTCACAGTAACTATGAAAAGAGCTTGAAAATAAAAACAACTCTAAAACTCAAGATTTTCATCAGGAACACAACCCAAAAACCAAAAAGAAGGATAAAAACATGGAAATAAATAATAAAATTAGGAAAATCATGATCATGGAGTGATATCACATAAAAAGGGAGATCTTAGCATCATTCAATCTACCACCAAATGTTTTAGAGGTGGCTAAAAAACTTCCATGTATTTTAAAATAGAAAATCATATAATAATGATTCTTATTATTTAGTAGAATTATTTATATGTGTTATATTTATTTCATTTACTGGTGGTTCCCAAATAATGTAGAAATGGTTTGTATTCATAAAAAGTAAGATGAAAATAAAATTTATGAAAGGAAAATAACCGGCACTATAATATGTTATGGTAGTTATTATTAACCACCACTAAATATAATTTTTAATTAGGTATTTTATGGTGGTTATTATAAACTAAAGATATATATATTTCTAATTTATTATAAAATTATTCAACAAATATATATATATAACATATAAAATATAAATAAATAAAACATAATTTCATAATATACCCATATAACCTACAAAATCATACATCCATAGTCATTTATATATAACCATAGACAAGATATCCCTTAGTTAACTCATACTATGGTCAACCCATACCTCTATTAACCCACTGATCAATTATCAATATATAAATAAAAAATATATCAACCAAAAAAACCATGGACAATATAAATTAATCCCACAACCTCCACTACATCCACCTCCATCCACATCATTTTATCAACTAGAATTATCCACAACATCTCAATAACAGAAATTTAATAAAGTCAAAAATCAGAAATGAATAAATAAATTACAAATACAATAGCATCATTGATTACATTTAAAAATACCACAAAAACTACATACACCCATGGTTGTCTTCTAAATAATTTCATGGATTTAAATGGTAAACATATTTACTAATACTAAAATAAATAACCTAGAATTAAAACTAGAATAGTTATGAAGATAAATGGGAATGAGTGTATAAACAGAATATATTCAAAATGTTTCACATAACATTTGTTATTTTTTATAAAACTGAATATATTTTAACATAAAATAAATAATATAACATGAAAAATACAGTAAATACTTAAACATAGAAATTGAGTTATAATTCAACACATGGAACTAAAAATGGATAAGTATATACCAATCTAATAAATTTTTAAATCAACATGTTGTGTGTTTGAAATTTATGTAATTAAATAATTCAATGTATTTTTTATTTAATCACATGTTATATTTAAGAAATTACACGATGGTGGTTTTCCCATGATTTCACATCAACATGAGGTTTTTTTCTAATGTTGGGACAATTAAACACATGTTTTAGTGTTTTAAACCACTAAAAATGAATTTATGGGCATAATGGGAAAACCATAACTTGCAATGATGTTTCATCAGTTTAATCATTTAATAAATAAATATAAAATCATTTTACTATTATTTCATGGTAATCCATAACTGTATTCATAGTTTGGACCCCCTAACATAGGTTTTTAAATAATTAAATATCGTTTAAAAGTACATGATGATTTATTACATGAACAACAGACATCAAACAGATGTTTAACTTCAGATAAACACCCAGAATAAATCAATGGTGGTTTTAAAATTATTTAAATCAATATGAGGAATTTTGGTATGATATTGATCATTATTGAAATGTTTTATTATCTAGAAAAGTTAAAATAAGTACAAGAAAAAATTAATTTTGAATGAGGTGTAGTTAATTCCTTTATTTGGAATATCAATATATGTTAATTTTCTTCTTATATCAGGACCATCCAAAGTTGTTATCATAGTTTTATCCCCCTAACACTGATTTTTATAGAAATTGATATCTTAAAATTTTTTTATTGAGTAATTTGGACCAACCACAAGTCAGATGGATTCTTTTCCTTCATGCACATTCCCAAAAAAATTAAACTATAGGTTTCACAAGATTTATTGTTAATCTATAGTTATTTTTTGTGGTTTTGACCAAGAAATTATTATTTTATTATTGAGTCATTTGGAGGACACCAAACATCGGATGGTCATGTTTTCTATATGTACACATCCATCAAAATTGAATAGTGGTTTTCAACAGACATTAAGAAAATATGTAGTTGTTGTATATGATTATTATCATCACACACATGTTTTTTGAAAACACTAGAAAGGCATTTATGAGAATCCTAGGAAAACCGTAACTTAGAACTACCTGTTTTTAGTTTATACTTTTAAAAATATTTCTAAGGGAGTTTTATTATGATTTTATAGCCATCTAATTTCGTTTTCATATTTAGGACTCATAAATACATGTTTTTATAGACATTCATAACATTAAAAACAGTTTATTGAGTAATTAAGAGCTCCCTTCATGTCATATGGTTGAGTTTTATACATGAAAATATCATAAATAAATCAAAAGTGGTTTTCCCATGATTTGATTTTAATATGAGGATGATTTCTATGTTATTTATCATTAAAAAAATGTTTAACATAAAAATTAAATTATATAAATATCAGAAAAACAATAACTCATAGTGTTGTTCTGTTTGTTCCTATATTTCAAAAACAAATCTACAATTATTTTACATCATTTTCATGGTCATTTGACATCTTTGGTGTAATTTTTACCCCAAGACACCTGTTTAATAGAATCTGGTATCTTTAAAATATTCATATTTAGTCATTTCAATTACACCGCACATTATATGGATGTGTTTCATATGGGTATAATCTATAAATAAATCAAAAATAATTTTCAAATTATTTTACCTAAATCCAAAGTTGTTTTCTATTTTCATCAATTATATGCATGTTGGAGTGTTTTATAACACTAAAAACATGTTAAAGGCCATCCTGCCGAAACCATTCCCCAGAATAACATATTATCAATTCTTAACATTCTAAAATCAAACTATGGTCATTTTACACTTATATCATATACATCCAAGGTTGTTTTTATAGATTTGACCCCATGATGCACATTTTTAAATTCATTGGCGTATATAAATATATTATTATTGAGTCATTTAGAGCACACCACTATTCGATGGATATGTTATCTATGAATACACATAAAATATAATAAAATTGTTGCTTTACCATTATTTAATGTCAATCTAAGAGAGGTTTCTATTGTTTTGTCTATTACATAGAATTTTAATTTTATTAAAACACTAAAACACATTTACGGGACTCCATAATAAAATGTAACTCAAAATGAGATGTAATCAGATTATAATGATCAAAAATAAATCCATGGAAATTTTACATTGATATCATGACTATATGAATTTTTTTTATATCTTTGACACCAGGAATCACATTTTTAAACACTATAATATCTTTAAAAACTTCTCATTGAGTCGTTAAGAGAACACTGCTCACCACATGGATGTGGTGTTTGCACGAAAAAACAAAAATAAATAAATTGTGGGTTCCTTTTTAAATCACATCAATATGATGTCATTATCAACAGTTTTGACCATTACACACATTTTTGAGTGTTTTAAAATGTTGTAAACACATTTACTAGAATCTCATGAAATATGTAACTCGGAATGAAGTGGTTCTGGTTCCTAAATTTTAGAAATAAATATATGGTAATTTTTTAACCAATTTCATAAGCTTAGGATATTGTTGAAATAGTTATGAACCCCAGATAGTCATTTTTAAGGACATTAGAATCTTTAAAAATAGTTTTTTGTGTAATTCTAAGCAAAACAAATGTTATATGGATGTGTTGTTTTCACGTAAATCTATAAAAAATAAAAGTTTTTTTTTCTAAATGATCTCATATCAATATAAGTTCATTTACTATATGTTTAACTATTACACATGCATTTTAATGTTTCAAGACACTAAACAAGAATTTACAAGAATCACATGAAAATCGTAACTCAGAATCGCATGCCATCAGTTCCTAATTTTTTTAATAAAATATACTCATTTTATATGATTTTACAGTTATCAGATACACAATGTGGGTATATAACATGAAGTGCATTTTTTTAATTTAGAAGTTCCATTTTTTACTTTAAATCACCCATCACGTTACAAAAACTGATAAAATGAGCTCAGATTGTTTTCCATCATTAGGAAAATTGTCCAAAATTATTATTTTTGATATTTATGTATAGAATGAATTCCAGTCGGACACACTAAGAGGGTTGTATGAAATAATGTTCATGTATTCAATATAAGATTCATTTTACATTAAAAACACTATCACAAAACCATAATCTATTTAATGAGGTAATATTATTTTCAATCATTAGAAAAATGATCCATAAATCATTTTTGATGTCTAGGAATCAACTACACATCAATGTAACACATGATGTGGTTGGTGTGAATCTAAGATCATATTTTCCACATAAGTTTCATTTTAATATAAAATACATGTCACATAGACATATCTAATAAAACAAGATCATATTATTTTCAAATAATTGAACAATGATCCAAAATTTATTTTATACATGTTTGAATCAACTGAACACGAATAAGACATATGATGTGATTGGTATGAATCAATGTGTGTGTTTGTAATATAAAAGGTTCATATTAACTTTATTCATTCTTGTTGTATGTTTTCTTTAAAATTGTTTAAATTATTAATGATGTTTAGAATTCTTCTTTGTAGGTTGATATATAAGGATGAAAATTTCCATGTGGAGTGTTCCCTCTATCCTATGAAATATAGATGCTAATGTATTTCCCAATAATGACTCCCACTGATCTGATGTATTAATATAAGAGTCACATTCTTGTATTTTTTTCTTTTAACCTTTCAATTTATCTATTCTATTCAATATTAATTTAAATTATCAAACACAAAATTGGTCTATGAGTAAATAATGATGATCCCCAACCAACAACATGTAATAAATTAGGCCCAAAACCTATCCCCCGTACACATACATGATTCTGCTTCCCTGAAATGACTGAAACTACATTATTATATGATACTGATAATTATTTTAAAGGGTTTCCATCACTATATTCTAGAATTTTAATATGTTAATACAACAACATTAACAATGTTTTTTTAATTACCATAATTTCATATTATTATCTAATTTCTAATAATTTAATTACTATTTAATCTTACTTCCTTACTATAGAAACATAGTAATGAAAAATCAATTATAACAACAAACACGCATTAAATCCCATTAAATGGGGTCAGGTTTATGGATCGAACAGTACTAATAGATCTAATTTTCACCTTTTATCCATGTAGTGGGCCCAATTTTATTTTGTTTATGGTGTATTTATGTTATATTTTATTTTTTATTAATATTTTTTACAGTAATGAAATAAAATTCAATAGTAATGGAAAGTACATACTCCCATATCTCTGATACGCTCATTCAAAAAACCGTCATTGAGTTTCCTATGCACTTAAAGAAACATATCTATTTTCCCAACTGAGTGACCTAATTCATAAGTATTTATAATATATATATATATATATATATATATATTTTTGAAAAAAACGTAACTTATAAGAGATTAATATAAGTTATAGCAGATAAAATATACAAAAATTGTTCTTTTTATCGAAAAACTATGATACCTGATGATATGATGAATGAATAGTATCTCATGATTCAATATATTTTTTAGATAATTCTTATAAAAATATAACCCATTATAAAAGCTATAATTTTGATTTTTTTGTTATTAGGATACTGTAAAATAAGTATTTACCCCATGATATGCATCTTAGTTAACATCAAAAAAAATCTAAAACTACTCATGAGAAACTCATTCTAAAACATTCTCATACATATGTAATATGATTAGTGGTTTTTCACTAACATTATTCCATAATCTCCATTGAAAATAACTACTTTCATTCCCAATATTTTCTGTGTCAATGGCCATGTAATGTAGTTAGGGGTATCAAGGGAAAATATAATCAAAAAAATAGAACACTTAATAAGAATGCTACATTTTTACTCATTTATTTAAAATTAGTTATCAGTAAATATTATGTTAATATTAATATAATTTGGTTACCAATGAATATATATTCCCATGAGGTGAAAATATGCCTCTAATATTTATATTTAATAGGTAAAGTCACCATATCATAATAAATATTTCAAATAAAATGTCTATAAATTCCAATAAAATCCCCAATAGGGAACCCAAAATCATCAAATTGAAGGATATTCATGTAGTATTTCAGGTCCCATACATATTTTGTATTCAAATTTTCATATATTCTATTTTTATCATTATCTACTTTTTAAATTCATTAAAAAATAATAAAATATATTTGTTTCTATAGAATGACATTGATACCAGTAATGGTTACTCACTAGCATCCACTAGATGTAGGGGTGACCAACTGCTCCATCATCAGAGGTGCATCAAATGGTGGGATACCAACAACATCTGGGAAATTTGTTTGCTCGCTATAAGTCCTCAGTATAGCCAAATCAGTTGGATCAATTTAAATAGATCGTATCAGTGGTGCCCTCTAAAATGTTGATCAGTTAGGATCTCAAACTTTTCTCTCTCAAAATTTGTATAATTAAAATGGTTTAAAATACATTAAATGTATAAGAAAGACATAAGTAAACCATTTTTTTACAAAAATATAAACAATTCTAAAATGTATATATGTATAAAAAATTTGAAATTTAGAAATTTTAATACAATTTCATTACCAATTCATACATTTATTTATCATTATTGTAATTTCCTTTATTGACATCAAAATCTATTTTTATGAGTACTTAATTTTAACCCTATCTTAAAATTCCTTTTTCTTCAATATTTTTAGGAAAAAACGTTTAAATATTTTGTGGTTGATCAAGTTCACTATCATAATTTACAAATTGATCTTCATCTCCCATATCATACTAGTATATCTACATTATGTTTTGAAAAACACTGAAACATTCGTATATTTCATCATCCACATAATTAACCATCATCACTCAGGAATCCCAGATAAATTCATCATTCTCTACTTGAACATCGATATAGATAAAGTGAGAGAGTTTGGAAGAATAAAGATGTAATGAATCTTTAATTATACCCTAATCAATTTTGACCCACTTGAATTTGAGCCAGACAACCAAAATTTTACCATGATAGTAAAATTCTATTATATAAACCAAAAGTTCAGATTACACCACCTATCCAAGTGTAAATACTCCACTATATTGGGTATTAACATCATTTTGATGATAAATTGAATGAAACATAATTCAATGAATATTGTAGGAATCAAATCTCGTAACCTTCCTTAGATGACATTAATAAAAAAATAGTATGATATTTGAGCTCTATTTTAAACATTAATTATCTATATAATAAGATATAAGGTGTTACTTTTAACATGGAAAATGTAAATTCACATCAATAATATGAATATATGTATATACATACATGACGAGTGAAACATTTGAAAATATCATTACAAACATATTTTGTTAATCCTAGCTCATTTTGAGATTGAACCCTTAGTTACCTTTTTATTTTCAATCACAATAATTCAATAAATAGATCTATAATAATTCTTTTTGGAATCACATATCTATGTGCTTTTAGGAACTCCAATGTAGTCAGTGTAAAATATGACCCCTTCCCAACTAGTTTTCCAATAGTTTGATAAATTTATGACTAGTTTTCATAACTATAATTAGTGAATATGTCATCAACACATCCAACATTATTGAATCAAGTTTTTTTTCCAGCCAAATAATTAAAACATAAGGCCATACACACTTTGGTTATGTAACCTTGAACAATAGAACCTTATATTTTAGGTTTATTCCTCACATATGATTTCAAAATTCCTCATTACCTGATGGAAAAAAATGAGGCATGTTAAAAAATTGTATGTAAATATTTTATACAAATGATCACACCAATGAAAATAAAAAAAATTCTAACATACCAATTAATTGGAAATAATCCATCGATGGTGTTTGATTTATCATGTTTAGCTTCTTCAACTAAATAAACTATCAAATGAATCATTAATATGAAAAATGAATGTGACCAAAATACATCCAAATGAAAAAGTGTCAAAATAATTCTTTTTGTTTTTCAAGATTAATTTGATTTAGGGTTCTTCAAAAAAATCTCTCTCAAAACGGAAGACAAATCAACTAGAAAAATAGTTGAATTTTCAGGTAAAATATTATATAATATTAATAAAAAAAATTCCTCCATAAAAATATGGGATTCATGAATTTTCAATTCATGTAAAATCGATGTTTTAATTCAATGCGCAATGAAATTCTAATTGAATATCCACATGGAACTATAAAATTCATTAATATTTTAAAGAATACTTCTTTCTCATGATTTTTTGTGGTAAAAATATATGAAGGATAATTTTCTTTCTCATTTTCCCATAAACCATGATTTGTATTCATTGATTCAAATATACTTATGAGCATAAAGGTGATCCATTTCTTCACCCATAAAATTAAGAAATATAAAAATTACATTATCATATATGTTCATACCAATATACATTATATAAATATTATAAATTATCAAATTAAAATAATAATAAAGGATTCTGCGAAAAATAATCATTTTCTTCTATTATTATGTTCCAGCTTGTCACGACTCGCCTTCACCAAAAGGAGGGAAGGGTCAGAAGGTTCCAAGACCTTACTTCTTTATGTTGAAGGAGAGATAATGACCCCCGAAACCTATCTTCTATAGGTCTCGGAGTGGCGACTAGCACCAAGGGTATGGAAATTTCACACAAATAGAAGGCATTACCCTTTTTGTTTTATAGGATCAGGAGATAAGATGATAAAACCCAACAAAACCAAAGTAAAAGAAATGTAAAGCCAAAATTAAACCATTCCCACATGCATGTTCCAAAAGTAAAAGCCACAAGGTACAAAAGTGACTACAAGGGTAAGTACCAAAGAAAGAAAACATCAACTGCGACCGCCCCAAAGATCCGAGCTAGTATAGTCCTGCACGATCCCCGATGTCCTCCTGGAAACCTGAAAGCAGTTTTATATACATAGGGTGAGAATACAAGTACACTCCATTGGGAAAACCAAAGACCCTCATGCACAAGTGGGGGAACAAACTCATGTCCCGTGAGAAGAAGACAACCATTAATATGAAAGAGTTCACCCATCCCACTCACTGGCTAAACTCACCAAGTAACGCAAACCAAGTAATATATATAATAAGAGAACCTCGATGTTTGGGTACCCCACGCCACTTTTCCACTGGTTATTGAGACATCCTATGCATCGAACCAATCCCGCCATTCTCACGGCAGTCCCACTGCCACACCCGCCCGCACACACCTGGGCCACAACCGCACGCAGTGCCACTACCGAATCCCACCCGCAAACACCTGGGCCACAACTATCACACGTAACCACACCTGAAAACACCTAGGCCAGAACAACCACCACCACGCCCGAAGACACCTGGGCTAGAACACCCACTGTCACGCCCGAAGACACCTGGGCCTCATCCCAAAGATAATTGGGAAACTACCTGCCCGTACACACCTGGGCCATAACCACCACACTACCCCACCCAAAGGTTCATGGGCTAATAATGGATCTCAGGCCATCACAACCTACCCAAAGATACTTAGACTATCTGGTAAAGGGAGCAGAAAAGGAGCTAATAACCAGCCACTAAGAATAGTGTTGGGAAAAACACCCTCCCCCATGAAATGGGGGTGTTCGGCACAAAGCACTCAACTTGGGTGGGGCGCGAATAAGAAACACAAAGCTACAAGTATATATATAGGTAAAAAGCACTAACCCAAAGTTAGGTTTTTCTTTAGACATCCTAGAGATCAAATCATCAGTCAAGTCTGAGTCACGACTCTCACCAACAAAACCCATTTCTCTCATTCCTATTTTCACGTTCAGTAATAATGTTTAAATAAGTTCATGCACTACTGGGAAACTAATATCATATGTGCAAACATAGGGATAATAGAGATCCCTCAAAGTACTAGAACCAAAGACAACCCTGAGACACTGCCCCGTGTCCCCCCCCCAAAGGTTTCTCATCAACATAGGATCCCACACCAATTCGTGATATAAACAAGGTAACCTCCCGGTGTAAAACTCACAACCTTGGAATCCATAACAACAGGGGATCCCATACCCAATTTTAAACCACCAAGAGTATAAAAACAGGGAATCTCATCCCCTCTCATATCACCCAGCAACCAGCCCATAAAATAAAACAACCAAACCACCACCACCAACACAAATCAGGGCCATGCCGGTATTTTCAGATTTAAAAGATTTTACACACTCCATGATTTCAATTCTGTGTGTTCAACTGGGGGTTATCACAGAAGGATTGATCCTGGTGCTTCCAATTTACATAGCCAAATATACGTAATTAACTAATTTGCTTTTCATGGAAAGAGTTCACAACCACAAACAAGACATTTAAAACATCACCCGGGGTTCATTAATGCACAGAGAATGACCACCAAATGGCCATGATTTTCAGTAAGCGTAACCCCGCACAATTCAGAAAGATGATCACAATATATATAAAAAAAGCATCAACGATCACAGCACCCCTTCTTTCTTTATAGGTTTATTTCATTATCTTTATTTAGGCCTGGTTTATCCAATTATACAGAAACAAAAGTACGCCCACCCTGCATGATACACAAAAAGGGAGAGACGAAGGAGAATTTCCTACTTGTTGATCAATGATCGATGCTTAGGCCGGGCGCGGAACTTTACGCATAACAATGAGGCTCACCCGATGCACGAAAATCAACTCATCTGGATGAAAGTACTCCTCGCAGAGGGTGATCGAGAAAAGAAGAAACCCATAGCGAACCCTTTAGTTATAAGGGCCGTGGACGGTTGAGGTAAGAACGCCAAACCGCATAAGGAGTGGGGGTCGTGGGTTGACCATGCGACCCCACATGTTATTAAAGGGGTCAGGTGGTTTAAACCACCACACACACCATGTTAATTCATTAAATATTTAATTAAAACATTTATGGGCATTACCGAGCATTAAAACACGCATAATGGAGTCAAAATAGGGTTAAAAACAAAAACCATAATTGCGCAAGGAGCGCCACTGGAAAGAACCCGTGGTGGTAGGCCAGAGCCACTGGTAGCTTTCAGCTACCAGTGGGTGACAGCTACAGTTAGCCGAGAGCTATCGGTAGCCGATAGCGAATGGTAGCCAAGATACCGGTAGGCTGCAGCTACCGGTATACCGAGCTACCGATAGACAGATCTACCGGTAGCTGCAGCTACCGGTAGATCGAGCTACTGGTAGGCTGCAGCTACCGGTAGTCTGAGATACCGGTAGTCCGAGCTACCGTTAGGCTAAGGCTACTGGTAGACCGAGCTACGGGTAGGCCTGCTACTGGTAGGCTAAGGATACCGGTAGTCTAAGGCTACCGGTAGGCCTTCTGTTGCCAAACTTAACCGAGATTCCCAGAGCAGAAAACCCAACATGAGATTTTTACAAAGTAATGGACCCAAAAAAAGCTGGGCCATTACATCAGATACCTCGTAAATGATTCACATCCTTAAGAATCAAATCATCCCAGAAAGAAGGAGAGGGTCCGAACAACCAACTCGAAAGATACATCTTAGGAGTGAACCTCATTGTTAACTAAGAACACTTTCCTATCACTAACTAAGCAACATATCATGTCAAACTACCCAGGGAAGTGGGGGTTGGGGAGTCTCCTTCCCCATGTCAATATATTATCTGCTTTGGGTGGAATTGACTTGCCGGCATGGGTTTAATCGCATCCACCTTAATGCGTCTTGATTAGGGGTCGGGTTCTCTGCTCCCTCATATCTAGGACTTTTCACAAACATTCAGAGGAAATAAAACTAGTACATTTCATAGCCAAAGAAAACAAAACATTCTACCACAATAGGTACAACAAAGAACAAAACTCAAAACAAATCTGGGTACTGGCTACACATATGTGCTTCCCTCTCCCATGTACTCTCTTCAAGCCCACAATATCCCCACAACACACGAACCAAGGGAATGCTTCGCCCACGAAGCACCTTCTCCTTGCGATCCTCGATCATCACTGGTCTCTCCACAAAAGTCACGTCTTCCTCGATGCCCAGCTCACCCAATCAAGGACGTGTGAATCATCGTGCAGATACCAACAGATTTGGGACACGTGGAAGACATCATGTATCTTCAGTAGCGGCGGTGGTAATGCTAGTTGATATGCCACTTCGCCGACCCGCCGTAACACTTCGAAGGGGCCGATGAATTTGGGAGAAAGCTTACTCCCCTTACCGAACCTCCGTTGTCCGCACTTAGGGGAGACCATTAAGAACATGTGGTCCCCAACCTCGACCTTCATGGGCCTCCTCCTAGTATCAGCAGATGAATTATGTCGGTCCTAGGCCGCCTTCATCCTTTCATGTATGAGCTGAACCTTCTCTGTCGTGCTCTGCACCACCTCCGGGCCAAGGATGCCTGCCTCTCCTACTTCGGTCCAACACAAATGTGAACGACACAGACTCCCTTACAAGGCTTCAACGGGGTCATACCAATGGTAGAGTGATATATGTTATTGTAGGAAAACTCTACCAGAGGCAGGTATCACACCCATGATCCTCCTAAGTCCAGAACACATGCCCACAACATATCCTCCAAGGTCTGGATGGTGCGCTCTGTCTGTCCATCTGCCTGGGGATGGAAAGCAGTGCTAAGACGTAGCTTGGTGCCAAAGGCATGCTGGAATCCCCGCCAGACTGACGAGGTAAACCATGCATACCTATCCGAGACTATAGTCCTCCGAACTCCATGAAATCGCACCACCTCATCCACGTACCTTCGTGCCAAATCATCCACTGTACTCGACTCTTTGATCCCCATAAAGTGAGACGATTTCTTCAACTAGTACACTACCACCCATATGGCGTCTTACCCCCCTTGGACCTTGGGCAGTCTCGTGATGAAATCCATCGAGATGTCATCCTACTTCCACTCAGGGACATCTAGAGACTACAGTAGGCCGCCTGGAACTTGGTGTTCAGACTTCACTTGCTGACACACTAAGCACTTGGCCACAAACTCTACCACCGCTCTCTTAACTCAGGGCCACCAAAATTGTCTCTTCATTACCTGGTACATCTTGGACACTCCAGGTTGTACTACTAGGGGTGAGCTGTGGAACTCACTGAGAACCTTGTCGCGCATCACTTCTGGAACAAACAACCTTTCCTGGAAAAGAATCCAGTTCTAACCATCCTCCGTCCATCCTTCCGGAGCTTTCCACTATTCAACTCGGTCACACATCACTTCACACTCTGGGTCTCCCCACTGAGACTCCTCCACTTGCTACAACAGAGATGACTGCACATCCATCTGATATAGGCAGCCTCTACCACCATCCACCCTCACATCCAGGTGTATGGTAGCCAACTCCTCCATCGCCTTCCAGGCGACTGCCGACTCTCGAAACGCATCCTTCTGCGTCCTCCTGGTCAAGGCATCAACCACTACATTTCCCTTGCCCTCAGTATAAGAGATCTCGAAGTCGTAATCCTGGAGGAACTCCAGCCACCTTCACTGCTGCAAGTTTAGGTCCCGCTGGGAGAAGATATACCTCAAGATTCTATGATCTATGAAGACCACAAAGCGTTCTCCGATGAGGTAGTGCCTCCATAACTTTAGTGAAAAAAATACCGTTGCAATCTCCATATCGTGGGTGGCATAATTACGCTCATGAGGGCGTATCTTCCTAGACCCATAAGAGATCACCCCTTGTTGCAGCATCAACACACATCCCAGGCCTTATCCCGAAGCATCACAGAACAACTCATACACCGCCCCTTTTTCTGGCAATCTTAGCACTGGGCCACTGACCAACTTCTCCTTCAGATAGTTGAAGGCTAACTTGCACTGCTCACTCCAAACGAAATCCTGGTCTTTCTTGGTCACGGCTGCCAAAGGGGATGCTACTCAGGGATGTTGGGTACGAACCACCGATAGTAACCTACCAGGCTGAGGAAACTACGAACCTCTGTCACATTCATGGGTGCTTCCCAAGAAACAACTGACTCAACCTTTGATGGGTCCACCGCCACCCCCTTCTCGGACACCATGTGCTCGAAGAAGTTCACTTCTCGTGTCTTGAATTTTTATTTAGACAACTTCCCATAGAGTTGATGATGTCAAAGGACCTCCAAAACTGTCCTCAGGTGCTCTTCATGGTCCTCTTCTAACCTTGAATAGATCAGGATATCGTCGATGAATACAACCACGAACCGATCCAAGTAGTCCTGGAAGATGGAGTTCATAAGCCCCATGAACACAGCTGGGGCATTCCTAACACCGAAAGGCATGACTACAAACTCGAAGTGTCCATATCTACACCTAAACGTTGTCTTCAGGATTTCGCCCTCCTTTACTCTCAGCTGGTGGTACCCAGACCACAGGTCGATCTTCGAGAACCATCCTTCCCCTTTCAGCTGGTCGAAAAGATCGTCTATCCTCGGAAGAGAGTAGCGATTCTTGATCGTCACCTAATTCAGCCTTCTGTAGTCTATGCACAACCTGAGACCACCATATTACTTCTTTGCGAACAATATTGGAGCACCCCACGGTGACACACTCAGACGAACATAACCCCTTATCATTAGATTATAAATCTAGATCTGTAACTCCCGTAGCTCTGAAGGTGCCATCCGGTAAGGAGACATCGAGATCGGACGAGCGTCGGGCTGCAGGTCTATCCCGAAATCGATATCCCATCAAGGGGGTAGAGTCGTTACCTCCTCAGGAAAGACGTCCATAAACTCACAGACAACCTCTAGCACCTCCAACATCTCAGTATCTAATGACTCCACTGACAGATCGACCAATAAGGAGAGGAGGGGTTTCTCTCGCCTGCTGCCCCTCTGACTGCTCCGCTCACCGGTGAAGGTAACATGTCGGCCGCCCAAGTCTGAGAACACAACCCTTCATCGGAAACAGTCGATGATGGAACACATGGAGAATAGCCAGTCGATGCCTAGGATGACATCGTATGGCTAGATCTGTAGTAGAAGAAGATCCCTAACCGACTAATGTGGCTCTATCTTCGGTCTGCATCCCCGAAAAACAAACAACAAGTTGGTGTGACCTCTAACTAGTGTGCTCAACATGAGGGGCACTGGAAGTCTCTCGGCATTTAGACCCAAGGCACGGGCTAGACTAGGCACAAAAAGGAGTGCGAAGCTCCAGTATCAAACAAGGCATAAGCAAGGGTACTAAACAAAATGATCATACCTCGAACAACCTCCGTCCCTCCTGAAACTGCTGCCTCTGCAGCGTGTAACTGTCCACACCCAGCTCATCTAACCCTCGACTATCGGCCACCTCCCTGACCATGCCCCTGTTGAGGTCCCTGAGGAGCGCCCTGAGGTCAGCCTCCTCCTCCTACGTCTGCCCTTGGAGGAGCAGGAGCTCGCTGTCCCTACTACTACTACTACAGGAAATGCATGGCTGGGAGCTACTACTGGGGTGGGTGGTGGGGCTGTCCGCCATCTCCGTACTGTACGTGGTCTAGGCACCGACTCCAGAGATGTCTAGGGCACCCACAGATGAAGCACCGCGGCCCTGGGCTCGAAGAAAAAGGGCGAGGACCAGGGGATCGAAACTGAAACTACTACGGCCTGCTCCCTGCTGGTCAGAACCTAGAGGGTCTTGACGCTGGAGGCCTGGTGCTGACGACCTTCCCCTTCGACGGTCCCAGCTGGATCCCCTCTCGTGACACTCCTCCTAGACCATGCATCATCTCCACCTCTTCGGCCTTCTTTTGGACCTCCACGTACGTCGGCAGGGTAAAGGGGGTAACAACATACTGGAGGGAGGGTCAGAGCGCCTCCTCTAAACGTCTTGCTCAAGACTCCTCGTCGGGAAAGCGGTCCAGAGAAAAACATAGGAGGTCCTTGAACTTGATTCCTAGCTCCCTCACTGACATACTCCCATGCTAGAGGGAGAGTAGCTCCTGTCCCTTTTCTGCCTTCATCGTCAAAGAGAGGAATTCCGCCCGGAACTCCCTCTCAAAATCATCCCATGCCACCTCAGCCTCTCTCCTCTCCCCTAGGTAAAGCATCCACCACTGACACGCCGCTCCCCGCATCTGACTGACGTCTAGAGGAACCCAGTACTCAGTCGGGGCCCGAATTCGGCCTAAAGCTATCACTAGCTCCTCTAGGCACCCATCTGTCTTCATGTCAGAGGTGCTGCCCCCATACTTCTCGAGGGTATGTCGCTGGAAGGCCCGAAGAGTCTTCTGCCACTGGTCATCATCCACCTTTCGATCAGCTCTCTGCCGATCGGAAAAAGTAGTCTATGGGGCCTCGATCGCCTATACCACATGTGGACGCATTCCAGGTGCCATATCTGCAAGGTAAACAAGGAATGCCTAAGCCCATGAAGTGCAGAATATTGTTCTTAAAACTTCTTAAACTTTTTCATTTATTCTTAATTCACAAGACATCCCAGAAACATGAGAACACAAGTGATTATGAGGCATTTACCCTTCCTAGGGTCTCTACCCTACAATCAGCGTGGCCTCACTTAGTCATTCGGTAGGTCCATAGTCCATGCATCAGATCACAGGGGGCCCTAAAATCTGGTGTCCTAGTCGGTCTTCCCTAGCCTAATTCACGCACCAAGGTCACCCAACACTGTTTCCCTACCATCCCATGCAACCCTCACTATACCTAACTCCAAACTCCATCCTATCTCTCATCCTTCCCTCTGATACCATTCTATCACAACATGCCTTCACCAAAAGGAGGGAAGGGTCAGCAGGTTGCCAAGCCCTTCCTTCTTAAAGTTGAAGAAGATATAATGACCCCCGAAACCCACATTCTATAGGTCCCGGAGTGGCCACTAGCACCAAGGCAATGGAAATTTCACACAAATGGAATGCATTACCTTTTTTGTTTTATAGGATCGGGAGATAAGATGATGAAACCCAACAACACCAAAGTAAACGAAAAGTAATGCCAAAAGTAAACCATTCCCACCTGCATGTTCAAAATGTAAAAGCCACAAGGTACAAAAGTGACTACAAGGGTAAGTACCAAAGAAAGACAACAGCAACTCTGACTTCCCCAAAGATCCGAGCTAGTACGGTCCTACGCAATCCCCGAAGTCCTCCTAGATACCTGAAATAAGTTTTATATACGTTGGGTGAGCATAGAAGTATGCTCAGTAGGGAAAACCAAAGACTCTCGTGAACAAGTGGGGGAACGTAATAAATTCCCGTGAGAAGCAGACAACCATTACTATGAAGGAGTTCACCCATCCCACTCACTGGCTACACTCACCAAGTAACGCATACCAAGTAATATATATAATAAGAGCACATCGATGGTTGGGTACCCCACGCCACTTTTCCACTGGTTATTGAGACATTCTACGCATCGAACCAATCTCGTCATTCTCACCGTAGTCCCACTGCCACACCCACCCACACACACCTGGGCCACAACCGCACGTAGTCCCACTGCCGAATCCAGCCCGCAAACACCTGGGCCACAACTATCACATGTAATCACGCCTGCAAACACCTAGGCCAAAACAACCACCACCACGCCCGAAGACACCTGGGCTAGAAGATCTACTGCCATGCCTAAAGACACCTGGGCCTCATCCCGAAGATACTTTGGAAACTACCTGCCCACACACACCTGGGCCATAACCACCACACTACCCCACCCCGAAGGTTCTTGGGCTAATAATGGACCTTAGGCCATCACAGCCTGCCCGAAGATACTTGGGATATCTGGGAAAGGGATCAGAAAAGGAGATAATTACTATCCACTAAGAATAGTATTGGGAAAACACCCTCTCCCATGAAATGGGGGTGTTCAGCACTAAGCGCTCAACTTGGTTGTGGCACGAATAAGAAACACAAAACTACTAGTATATATATAGGTAACATGAACTCAACCAAAGATACGGTTTTCTTCAGACAACCTACAGATCAAAACATCACTCAAGTCCGAGTCACGACTCTCACCAACAAAACCCATTTGTCCCATTCTTGTTTTCACAATCTGTAAAAATGTTTAAATAAGTTCATGGACTACTGGGAAACTAATATCATAAGTGCAAGCAAAGGGATAAGAGAAATCCCTAGAAGTACTGGAACCAAAGAAAACCATGAGACACTGCCCCGTGTCCCGGCAAAAGGTTTCTCATCAACAGAGGATCCCACCCCAATTCGTGATATAAACAAGGTAACCCCCCGGTCTGAAACTCGCAACCTATGAATCCATAACAACAGGGGATCCCATCCCAAATTTTACAACCACCGAGAGTATAAAAATAAGGAATACCACCGCTCTCACATCACCCAGCAACCATCCCGTAAAAGAAAACAACCAAACCACCACCACCAACACAAAGCAGGGCCATGCCTGTATTTTATGATTTAAAAGACTGTACACACTCCATGATTTCAATTCTGTGTGTTCAACCGGGGGTTATCACAGAAGGTTTGATCCTGGTGCTTCCAATTTAGTTAGCCGAATATACGTAATTAACCAATTTGATTTTCATGGAAGGAGTTCACAACCACAAACAAGCCATTTAAAACATCACCATGGGTTCATTAATGCACAGAGAAAGACCACAAACTGCCATGATTTTTAGTACGCGTAAGCCCGCACAATTCAGAAAGATGATAAAAATATATATAAAAAAAGCATCAACGATCACAGCCCCCCTTATTTCTTTATAGGATTCGTTCATTATATTTATTTAGGCCTGGTTTATCCAATACTACAGAAATAAAAGCACGCCCACCCCACATAATACAAAAAAAGGGAGAGGACAAGGTGAATTCCCTACTTGTTGATCAACGATCGACGCTTAGGTCGGGCGCGGAACTTTACGCATAACGATGTGGCTCACCCGATGCACGAAAATCATCTCTTCTGGACGAACGTACTCCTCACAGAGGGTGATCGAGATAAAATGAAACCCATGGTGAAATATTTAGATATAAGGGCCGCTGATGGTTGAGGTAGGATCACCAAACCGCATAAGAAGCGGGGGTTGTGGGTGGACCATGTGGCCCCACACGTTATTAAAGGGGTCGGGTGGTTTAAACCACCGCACACACCAGGTTAATTCATTAAATATTTAATTAAAAAATTTATGGGAGTAACCGGGATTTAAAACATGCTTAAAGGATTCAAAATAGGGTTAAAAACAAAAACCCTAATTGCGCAAGGAGAGCCACTGAAAAGAACCCGCGAGGGTAGGCCAAAGCCACCAGTAGCTAAAAGCTACCAGCGGGTGACAGCTACCGGTAGCCAAGAGCTACCGGTAGGCTGCAGCTACCCATAGACCAAGCTACCGGTAGACAGAGCTACCGGTAGACTGAGCTAGCGGTAGGCCTGCTTGTGGTAGGATAAGGCTACCAGTAGGCCGACCGTTTCCAAACTTCACCGAGATTCCCAGACCCGAAAACCCAACATGAGATTTTTACAAAGTAATGGACCCCAAAAACCCAGGCCATTACACAGCTTCTTCATATACTACACCACATACCATTTTCCAACCTTCTTTAAACAGATTACATTGTCCAAATTCAATAGTGAAATTTAAAATTGTCTTGAAATTTTAGAACCAAATAATAACTATAGTTTATTTCTCAATTAAATATCTCTATTTAATTATTTATTTTGAAACATTAATTTTTTAGAATTACTAAAAAACTGATGATGATAGATGAAATGATATATATTTCTCTAAGTTGACCATTGAGGTTCAAAATTAAAATTAAAAATAGGATAATCCAAACTACTGTGACTTATACTACAAGATAAGCTTCCAAGATAAGAAAATTCACTAAATCTCTGCATTAAAGCATCATGGATTTCAAATATTTTTCTCATTGAAGCATTATATGTTTCCATACCATCATCCATTAATTCTCTATATTAATTTATTAAAGGACAAAGATAAACATCATTGTCATTTCATGGAATTTTCAATCAGGATATAATCATCGGAATGACTAAATAATTTATATTCAAACACATCCATATAGGTATATTTTAGAGGATCAAATCAAATAGTAAAATTATATAATGTTTTCATGAAGTATGAAATGTCTTAAAACAATCAAAAGTCAATCCCAAACTTGCATTTATAGGATACAATAAATAATATGGATATAAATAATCAAGAAAATTTCAAGATGTTGAATCTTTTGGATGTCTCATTAATATATCATTGTTACTATCCCAATCATACCACATTATTTATTATTTATTCTTATATGACATGGGTAAACATTTCAAGAATTTTTTCAGCTGAATGTTACGTAATACCATCAAAGGAGTATTATTATTCTATTTATTCATGTGGTTTCATTGAATTTTACAATCACTGTTGTTCTTTGACATCCATTTTATTGTATGATATCTTATATATTCTTCTTTATTGAACTCCTAACCCATGTAATGTATGAAATCATTTGAGAATACATTTATGTTTTTATAATCAAGTCTATACTTTTGGATTATTTTTATCACCTCATAGAATTATGTAGTGACCTTGGATTAATTACATGTATTTCAAAGTAACTTTAAAGTCATGGAGATTTGGTTTTTAGTAATTTTATTAAGACACTTCATCTGATGAAACTTATGTATTGAATACAACTTTGAATACTAGATACACCCTTTAAACATTTATTATTTAGAGTCTTCAACTAATTCAGGAAACCCATTTTTTGGTAATTAAATATTTTATAAATATTAAAATTCTCAAGATCAATTAATGATTCTATTGAGGTATTTAAATATTGGGAATTGCATCCTACAAATCCAAAATTTGTTATTTAGATCATTTCAAATGGAAATTTCCTTCGGATGGCCACATTGTGTTTCATTGACATGATTTTCATTCTTACAATTTTCCATAATATATAATTCACCATGCCTTACCCTGTATACATATCGAGAAAGAAATTGTTTCAATGTCAAATTATCATATAGCTCATTTCTATTTTTCCAGATATTGAATTTACAGTCAAGACATAAACATTTTTTTCTACCAGTAACTGATCATTTTTTAATCCCATAATCAATATATTCTTCCTAACCCTGGGAATGCTAAGGGGTGATTTGAGGTAAATTATTCTAACTTTTATCCATAAGTACTAGATATCCACTCTTCTCTCTATAAATTTAGGTATAAGGATATAAAATCTTAATCAAAAATGTAAAATACATATTAAACATCCCCCAAATTTTTCATTAACTAGATTAGTTTAGGGATTGGAAATAAAAAAATTTCAACCATAAATTAAATCAAAGCATCATTAAAAACATAAACTAAATAATTGAATAAATATTATGTATCAAACTAATATGGTCAGATTTTATTGAAAAATCATACTAAGTGGAAGATAGAGGTTACTGTGATGTCGAACACACTGTTTTAAAAATTCAATAATACTGGAACCAAAATTATTCTATTAAAAATAAGTAACCTTTATGATATTCATGTTAATAATTTTTATTATATCCTGAAAAAACTAGATTGTATCTATAGTTACATCATTCATTGATTATTTGAAATTCAATATTTATTGTATCTCAATATCAGAACATATCACTATGGTATCTGGTGAATGGTTATGTTGTAGCATTTCATGCAACTATGGATTTATGATGTTCTCATAATCGATTTGGGAAACTACACTCAACCAGATGAGAGTAACACATAAAAAACATCATTTAATATAAATCTATTTATGTCACGACCCGTCCTCGGGGCTCGTGCCGTGACTACCCCAAGCCTACCTTCCATAGGCCAGGGGCTAGCGACTAGCACCAAAGGCATAAATCCCAATAAAAAGGGAAGGAAATGACTTTACGAAACGAAAGCACACACAAAAAGATTACAAGGAGAAGCTACACTAATTAAACAAGTATAAAAAACGTGCTGAAAGTACGAGGGGCCGAAAATACAAGCCCATAAGAATGATAAAAATACAACTAAAATTAAAGTACAACTCAAAGGGAAACAACTTAAAGGTGACAAGCAGCTCCTGTATTGTCCTCCGGGTTCCTACCTGAAT
Source organism: Viscum album (assembly GCA_963277665.1). Lineage (NCBI taxonomy): Eukaryota > Viridiplantae > Streptophyta > Magnoliopsida > Santalales > Viscaceae > Viscum > Viscum album. Next base: position 1,498,269,472 of record OY728156.1, on the reverse strand, counting down.
GGTAGGTACATATGTCCTCCTCAGCACTCCACATTTGTCCGTCTCCTCTGGGTATCGACTTGTCGTGAGATCCACCTCCGGGAACCGACTCATCGTGAGATCCACCTCCGGGTACCGTCCAGCTCTACATGCCTCAACCATGATTAGTGATGTCCGTCGTCTACAACCAACACAACGAGGTGCGGGAAATGCCCATGTAGGGGTGAGTATACGATACTCAGCAGGGAACCCGAGACCCTCAAGGTCTCACTAAATCCATCAAGGATAATCACAAAGAGAGTTTTCAACAGATAACCCTTACTTAGGTATAAGCCCATACTTATACGTAAGTTACCAAGTAACCCATCTCGTCCACGAGGTGTCACATAGATATGAAGTCGAAGGATAACCACTACTTAGGTATATGCCCATGCATATATGTATCTTATCTAGTAACCCATCTCAACCACGAGGTGTCACACAGATATGAAGTTGACGGATAACCACTACTTAAGTATATGCCCATACATATACGTAAGATATCTAGTAACCCATCTCAATCATGAGGAAAACACAAAGGTCAATGACTCAACTTAAACCAGGATTTTCATTATCGAAACCGCAACTGATGAAGAGCTCCGTCTCTGTCAAGTACAGTGATCCTGTCACGACTCCAAGGTACTGCTCACTAACCTAAGACTACTGAGGCACTCCTCCTGTCAAGTACCACGGGTCTACCATCTCAAAAAGCAGTGCTCCTCCACCATGGGTCTGCCACCTCACAAAGTAGTGCTCCCCCTCATAGCCTACAGAGGTACTCCTCCTGTTGAGAACCGTGGGTCTGCCACCTCACAAAGTAGTGCTCCTCCACCATGGTTATTCCACCTCACAAAGTAGTGCTCCGCAGTGGGCTATGCAAGTCACTCCAAATCAAATCAGACAAGCAGTCATCAGGTCTCAGCCAGCTACATGGTCTCCGTACTCCGTATGCTCGTCTCTGGAAGGGTCCTCTCTACGAGCTACACGTAGAAACTCCATGTATCACAAAGTCACACGAAGAAGTATCTCAAAGGACCTCCTCGTCATAGGGGCCTCAACTCAATAGATGATGGGTCATTCAGACGCCCGGTCTTTGAGTTATTAGCATTTTCATCCAAGGGGCCCGGTTGGTTTCATGTACGAACCAACCCGACCGTATCTCAACTGTACCCTGAACTCACATAGGGTATACACATAAGGACCGTTTCTCGACGTGATCACCAGCGCCACTGACGGTTCGTCAAACGAACATTTGGGCGGAATGTTATCGGTTTTTCCGTTCCAGGGGCTCGGTTGGATTTCGGGTACAATCCTACCTGGAAATACTCCAAATACATCCAAACCTCGGGCGGAGAAAGCCAAAAGATCCATCTCACTAAGAGGAATCAAATAAAGTCGACGACATGTCAATCGGACGTCTGGAGCTCAAGTTATAGGCATTTCCTCTCCGAGGACCCGATTGGTTTCGTGTTCGAACCAACCCAGCCATACCCAATGTTCCTTGAAAACTTGAGTGTAATATACTGAAACGACCGTCTTGATCCAAGGATCACGTTGGAACTGACGGTGCGCCAATCGGAGGTCCATAGCCCATGTTACGGGCGTTTGAACGAATCTGCCCGCTTTTAGGGGGGTTTGGGTCGGGACCGACCCAGCCCAAGACCCCATGGGTCAGCCCGAACCGGGTCCACCCGATCTGGGTCCGGGTATGGCCAACTTGGGTGCGGCCCGGCCCAGCGGGCGGCCCAGTCCGGCCCAGCGACGGGGCCCCCTGGCCCAACGCTTGTTCTGTGACCGAGTGGCGCAAGGGGGGGGGGGAGGGGGGGGGGGCAGTGCCCCCCTCATCTTCTAACAGCGGCCCCACGTGGGGGGACCTCTTGTCCACCCCCAAGGGTTACGACCCCAGGAATTCTGAACGACATGCCTGGTTGGACGGCCGGTGCCACCACCACGGGACCCCGCGGCCCTGCCCTCCAAGCGCCGGCAGACGGCTTAATCTTGCCGCCTCCAGGTCTTCCGTCGCGGCTCTTGATGCTCCGGCGGCAGGGGAGTCCGGATGCCCCCTGTCGGTGACCGCCGCGACCTTAGGTCGTGACCCTTCTTCGACCGGCGCGGCACGTCGGCGCCACGCCCCTCCGCCGCGGCCCGACTCGGCCGCGACCCTTCATGATGCTCCGACCATGGCCTCTTTCTGCCTTAACGGTGCGACACCACGGCGCCGCACTCCTTTGCCGTGGTTCCCTCATTTCCGTGCGGTGCGACGACACCGCGCTGTCTCCATTCCAATCCACAACGAAGGACAACAACAAAAAGGGAGGAGGTTCGACCGTGTTTGTACGGTCCGACCCCCTCCCGTTAATCGATAGCAACCAGGTAAAAGATTAATGATGAACGCCCAAATATTCACCAACATAAAATCAAACCCCTACCTTGAAGAAGGAGTTCGTCGGTGTCATGGTAGACGGGCGTCGTTCCGTCAATGTCAGGAAGGATGAAGCCGAGGGTGGCGTCGAAATTCTTCACGTTCTTCATTGGAGAGCATATGATTTCTCCAAGTGTTGGGTGTCGCAATACATTACCAGCACTTCGTCGCTTGGTGAAGCCGTACCAAAACCTTCTCCCAAGCTCCCTATATATAGGAGAGGGGGAGAGGTATGTAACAATCATGAAATTTATGATGGTTCATTTATTTGGAACCTTCCTAAATTCCAACGATGCAGTTACTTAATTTAAAAATGGGGTCGGGCGAATTAAATTGTGCTGGTGCAATTTAAGAGGTGCGTTGACACCAATTAAGAGTAGAGGATGACAAGAAGTTTCCCCCACATAGCCTGTGTCAAAACATATGACACGAATCAATTTTATGTTGACACATAAAATTAATTGACAACAATTAATTTCACGTCAACACATAAAATTAAATCACAACAATTAAATTTTACGTTGACCCATAAAATTAACTGACAACAATTAATTTTTCATCAATTCATAAAATTAATTGAGAGCAATTGATTTTACGTTGACATATAAAATTAATTGATGGGGGGTTTGAGAAGTTTCCTCTCTCTCCCCAATAAATGAGAGGTTAGGGTGTGGCGGTTCCACCACCAACTCCCATGTGGAGCTTCTAACCACTTTATCTGCACTTCATGTGTTTAACAAAAAATAAATAAATTATTCACTTATTTTATTTTATCAACCCATGTAAAACCCCAAAAACTAACTTTCATACCTGATCATCCGACGTTGAGGTGAAAGTATTATTAAGTGAATATCGGCAGTACGAGTTCAATGGTGCCCTCAGAATTCGATTCCGAGCAACAGTTAAAAAGTTATAAAATGCCGCTCGTACGTTTACTGAACGTACCCAAAAAAAAGTTCGGAAAATTATTATCAGTCACCCTCGGCCCACTGCAGTCAAGGTTAGGCTCTGCCTAGGAGGAAAACGCCCCAACGAACTCAACGGTACTCTCATATTTTCAATTTAATGTTGCCGTTTAGATGTTATGAATTTTTAAATAAAATAATTTTCAGTTATTTATTATATTTACGGCCAAAAAATATCTTTCTCAAGTGGCTCGCGCCGGCCAAAGTTAGTATCTTCTTAAAGGAAGCATACCCTCACAAGTTCATCGGTGGTCTCAGATTTCTAATCCGAGTTACCGTTTGTGAGTTATAAGCATTTGAAAAATAAAATAACGTTATTTAATTATTTTATTTACGGATCTTCCATTTTCGGGTTCTCTCACAGGAGGCATGTGCCAATTAAATGTAACTCACACCTAGGGAAAACCCGACTTCTGGAGCACAACGGTGTCCTTAGATTTATTATCCGAGTAAATATTTAAGAGTTATTCCACTTTTTCAGGAAAACTTCTTACGAGTGTTAATTTTAGCTTAACAAAACTTCAGAAAATTATTCCGGACACACCAGGCCTCAGAATCAGGTGCTATCAGAAACAGCATACTCGTAAAATTCCAACGAATTTACGAAAAAAAATTCCATGAATTTTAGAGGTCTTTACATTACTCCCACCTCAGGGATTTACGTCCCATAAATCTATATCAAAAACTAGGGAAATAAAAGGGGGTACTGTGCATGCATCTGAGCCTCACGCTCTCCTGTGCTATCTTGGAGGTTCACGTGCTGCCATCTAATTAGAACTAGATGAATCGACCATCCACGCAGGACCTGCTCCGATCGATCCTCAATATCCATCGAGACCTCTGCAAAAGTCGCCCCATCATCGATGTTCAGCTCCCCATGGTCGATGATATGTGTCAGGTCATGCACGTATCTCCTCAGGTGAGATACGTGAAAAAAACATCGTGCACCTGGTGCAACTGAGGTGGATGGGTCAAATGGTAAACCACCTCGCCTACCCTATTGAGGACATAGAAGGGTCCGATGAAGCATGAAGAAAACTTGACGCCCCAGCCAAAACTCTGTAAACCACGTCGAGGTGAGACCCATAAGAAAACATGGTTTCCATCCTCGAACTCTAGTGGTCTCCGCCTCCTGGATGTCATGAACCTTCTTTGGTCCTATAAGTGCTGCTAGGATTTCTTCTTTGCCGATAAGAGAAATCTTGTCTCATCCCCTGGATGAACCACGTTCTTTGCCTAATACTATCAATCCCAACATGGATGATACTAATCCATACCAAGGATGACGTCGTAAGGCTTCGACGCTACTACCAAGAGATCCAACCGTTACTATCGCCACCAAGGGTTGAGTCACACTATCAGCATCAGTGTGTGGTCCCTGGGTCTCCTCCAGTAGGTATCTCAAAAGTGAGGTTCAAGTCAATAGTTTTGACCAGGACCTCTTAGTATCAACCCAACAAATGGACAGGAAAGAAAACATCACAAAGATAAGTGTCTTTTATTACTGCATCTCTATGTACAAAGATACAAATACAACAACAATATGGAACTAGAAGTACAAGGAACAAAAGGAATCCACTAGTTCCACTCTTGTCCACCAGCATCCGGAGTTCTACTACCTTGTCCACTGGTCGGCTGTTGCTCAAGCACCCATCGCTGCTTCTATCTTGGTGGCTTTTCCAATGCCTGCGGATCAACTGTGCGGGGAGTCGGACAGTCATGTTCCATGTGACCCCTCTTTCCGCATTCATAACACTTCCTTCTCCTTGTATGGATGGCTCTGTTTTGCATGCCTCACACAACCAAACATGTATCCCAAGGAATCCCACCTGCTCGTCTGGTCCTCTTGGACCCCAACATCATCTGTCTACTACATACAGATGACTCGGCTACTGAGGGAAAATCTTACGGAAAAGGCAGCAGTTCCTGATTATGCTCGGAGTGTAGAGTCACTAGTATGAACTCCACCCTGAAGAAGGTCTCAAATTCTCCCCATGTGAAGGTCATCTCATCAGAAAACTGGAGCATCCGGCTCCACCATCTTCCTGCTGCTACCTGAAGGAGGCTGGCAATAAAGATCACCATGAAGTCCGCTGGTGTACCAACTATCCTGAAAACTCTCACCGCAGCCTCCAGCCAAGCCTCAAACGCATGCAGGTCCGTCTCTCCCTGAAACCTGGGTGAACTCTGGCACTGGAACTCGTGTAGTGCACTCAAGCGGCGTGCATCGCCTGCTGTTGGGGATGGAGGCATCAGTGGCACAATGTATCGTTGTATCGCTGATGCCACCACTGGTGCCTCAACTATAAGAGGGCCCTGTACTGAGGCCTCATCGCTCGGCAGGCTGTTAGTACGTACATCCCTCTGGGCTCTAGCTGGTCGTTCATGGAATGACATCCTGAAAGAAACATACGTAACATGGTCAAATGATTTATTACTGGTGAGATGACATGGTTTGAGCTGACTTTAAAACTCTTGGAAGCATACACGTAATCAGTGTTTTCTTGCACAAAGTAAGAAATCAGTAGTCAGGGTCCTGGTGTATGGATACGTCGGCCGCCGCACCGACACTGGACTCCCGGAACTGAAGACCACACTCGGTACCCTTAACACTGTTGTTTCATAGAAAGGAAAGATTAGATTCTTGAGTTCTGCAGTAGAACCGACCCCTCTGATACCAATTTGTCATGACTCGTCCTCGGGGACTGTGCTGTGACAACCCCAAGCCCGCCTTCCATAGGCCAGGGGTTGGAGACTAGAACCAAAGGCATAAATCTCAATAAAAAGGGAAGGCATTGCCTTTACGAAATGAAAGCACAAACAAGCAGATTACAAGCAGAAGCTGCACTAAGTAAAGTAGTATAAAAAACGTGCTGAAAGTACGAGGGGCCAGAAATAAAAGCCCAAAAGAAAGATACAGCTACAACTGAAAGTATTGTACAACTCAAAGGACAACAGCTGAAAGGTGACAAGAAGATCCGGGATCGTCATCCGGGTTCTTATCTAAAGGGTAGGTAAAGATGTCCTCCTCAGCACTCCACGTATGTCCGTCTCCTTCATGTACCAACTCGTCATGAGATCCACCTCTGGGTACCGTCCAGCTCTACAAGACTCAACCAGGATCAGTGATTTCCATCGTCTGCAACCAACATAATGAGGTGTGGGAAAAGCCCATGCTGCGGTGACTATATGATACTCAGCAGGGACCCCGAGACGCTCAAGGTCTCAATAAATCCAACAAGGATAATCACAAATAGAGTTCTCAGCAGATAACCCTTACTTAGGTATAAACCCATACTTATAACTATGTTACCAAGTAACCCATCTCATCCATGAGGTGTCACACATATATGAGGTCGATGAATAACCACTACTTAGGTATATGCCCATACATATACGTAAGTTATCTAGTAACCAATCTCAACCATGAAGTGTCACACAGATATGAAGTCGACGGATAACCACTACTTAGGTATATGCGCATACATATACGTAAGTTATCTAGTAACCCGTCTCAATCAAGAGGAAAACACAAAGGTCAATGACTCAGCTCAAACCATGATTTTCATTATCGAAATAGTAACTACTGAAGAGCTCCATCTCTGACGAGTACAGTGGTCCTATCACGACTCTGAGGTACTGCTCACTAACCTAAGACTTCTGAGGTACTCCTCCTGTCGAGTACCACGGGTTTGCCACCTCAAAAAGTAGTGCTCCTCCACCGTGGGTCTACCACCTCACACAGTAGTGCTCCCCCTCATAGCCTACAGAGGTATTCCTCCTATCGAGTACTGTGGGTCTGCCACCTCACAAAGTAGTGCTCCTCCGCCATGGGTCTGCCACCTCAAAAAGTAGTGCTCTCCACTAGGCTATGAAAGTCACTCCGAATCGAATCGAACAAGCAGTCATCTGGTCTCAACCGGCTACACGGTCTTCATACTCCGTACGCTCATCTCCAGGAGGGTTCACTCCACAAGCTACAGGTTGATAGTCCAAGTACCAACAAGTTCCACGAAGAAGTATCTCAAATGGGCGCCTCATCATAGGGGCCTCAACGCAAGAGACGACGCGTCATTCAGACGCCCGGACTGTGAGTTATTAGCATTTTCGTCCCAGGGGCCCGGTTGGTTTCGTGTATGATCCAACCCGACCATATCTCAAATGTACCCCGAACTCACATAGGGTATACTCATAGGGACCATTTCTCGACATGATCACCAACGCCGCTGACGGTTCGTCAAACGGACGTCCGGTCTGAATGTTATCGGCTTTTCCGTTCCTGGGGCCCGGTTGGATTTTGGGTACAATTCAACCCGAACATACTCCAAATGTGTCCCAACCTCGAGTAGAGTAATCGAAAAGGTCCTTCTCACTAAGAGGAATCTAACAAAGTCGATGACACGACAATCGGATGTCCAGAGCTCAAGTTATAGGCGTTTCCGCTCCGAGGACCCGGTTGGTTTCGTGTTCGAACCAACCTGGCCATACAAAAAGTTCTCCGAAACCTTTAGTGTAATATAACTAAACGACCGTATCGATCCAAGTATCGTGTCGCAACTGACGGTGCACCAATCGGAGGTCCATAGCCCATGTTACGGGTGTTTGAAAAAATCTGCCTGGATCTTGGGGAGTTTGGGCCTAGACAGACACGGGCCCAGACCCCCTGGGTCGGCCCGAACCGTGTCGACCAGACCCGGGTCCGGGTCCGGCCCACCTGGGCATGGCCCGGCCCAGTGGGCGGCCCGACCCAGTGGCTGGGCGCCCTAGCCCAACGCGAGCAGCCCGACTCGGCTGGGCGCTCGGTCTGTGACCGAGCGGCACAAAGGGGGTGGGGTGGGGTGGGGGGGGGGGGGGGGGGGGCGCTGCCCCTCTCACCTTGTAATAGCGGCCCCATGTGGGGGGAACTCCTATCCACCACCGGGGGTTACAACCCCCAGAATTCGGAATGGCCGGCCCGGTTGGCTTGGCGGTGCCGCCGTTGTGAGACCCCGGGTCCCGCCCTCCAAGAGCTGGCAGCCGGTTTTATCCGGCCGCCTCCAGGTCTTACGCAGTGGCCAAAGGGCCGCGGGTGTTGATGCTCCGGTGGCTGGGGAGTTCGGCCGCCCCCTGTCGGTGACCGCCGCAGCCTTAGGTCGCAACCTTTCTTCGACCGGCGCGGTGCACTGGCGCAGCGCCCCTCCACCGCGACCCTTGCTCTGGCCACAGCCTCTTTCAGACTTAACGGTGTGGCGCGATGGCGCCGCGATCCTTCGCCACGGTTCCCTCGTTTCCGTGTGGTGCGATAGCACCACACTATCTCCATTCCAATCCACAACAAAGGAAAATAGTAAAAAGGGAGGAGGGTCGGCCGTGATTTTGTGGTCTGGCCCCCTCCTGTTAATCGATAGCAAGCGGCTAAAAGATTAACGATGAACGCCTAAATATTCACGAACATAAAATCAAACCCCTACCTCGAAGAAGGCGTTCATCGGTGTCGCGGTAGACGGGCGTCGTTCCATCAACGTCGGGAAGGATTAATCCGAGGGTGGCATCAACGTTCTTCGCATTCTTCGTTGGAGAGGATGTGATTTCCCCAAGTGTTGGGCATCACAATACATAACCAGCGCTTCGTCGCTTGGTGAAGTCGTCCCAAAACCATCTCCCAAGGTCCCTATATATAATATAGGGGGAGAGGTATGTAACCATCATGGAATTTATAATGGTTCATTTATTTGGAACCTTCCTAAATTTCAACAATGCAGTTACTTAATTTAAAAAGAGGGTCGGGTGAATTAAATTGCGTTGGCACAATTTAAGAGGTGCGCTGATACCACTTAAGATTGGAGGATGCCAAGAAGTTTCCCCCCACATAGCCTGCATCAAAACATATGACACGAATCAATTTTATGTTGACACATAAAATTAATTGACAGAAATTAATTTCACGTCGACACATAAAATTAAATCACAACAATTAATTTTTACGTCAACCCAAAAAATTAACTGACAACAATTAATTTTACGTCAACTCATAAAATTAATTGAGAGCAATTAATTTTACATTGACATATAAAATTGATTGATGTGGGGGTTTGAGAGGTTTCCTCTCCCTCCCCATTAAATGGGAGGTTAGGGTGTGGCTGTTCCACCACCAACTCCCAAATGGAGCTTCTTACCACTTTATCTGCACTGCATGTGTTTAACAAAATAATATAAATTATTCACTTATTTTATTTTATTAACCCACGTAAAACCCCAAAAAACTAACATTAATACCCGATCATCCATCATTGAGGTGAATGACTTTATAAGTGAATATCGGCACTGCAAGTTCAACGGTGCCCTCAGAATGCGATTCCGAGCACCGGTTCAAAAGTTATAAAACGCTGATCGTACGTTTACTGAACGTACCCGAAAGAAGGTTTGGAAAAATATTATCAGTCACCCTCCATCCACTTCGGTCAAGGTTAGGCTCTTACTAATAGAAAAACTCTCCAAAAAACTCAACGGTACTCTCGGATTTTCAATTCGAGTTACAGTTTAGAAGTTATGAATTTTACAATAAAATAATTGTCACTTAATTATTTTATTTATGGCCAAAAACTAACTTTTTCAGGTGGCTCGCACCGGCCAAAGTTAGTATCTGATTAAAGGAAGTATACCATCACGAGTTCAACGGTGGTCTTGGATTTCTGATCCGAGTTACCGTTTGTGAGTTATAAGCATTTGAAAAATAAAATAACTTTATTTTATTATTTTATTTACGGTTATTTCATTTTTGGGTTTTCTCACAGTAGAGTTGTGCCGACTAAACTTAAGTCACACCTAGGGTAAACCAGCCATCCTGAGCACAACGGTGTCCTCGGATTTTCTATCCGAGTAACCGTTTAAGAGCTATTCAACTTTTTTAGGAAAACTTCTTATGCGCGTTAATTTAAGCTTAACAAAACATTAGAAAATTATTCCGGGCACACCAGGCCTCAGAATCAGGTGCCGTCAGAAACTGCGTACTCATAAAATTCCAAATAATTTATGAAAAAAATTCTTTGAAATTAACGAGTCTTTACAATGTATCTTTTCGTAAGTATTATTCATTTTACTTGTGCTCAATAGTATTTTTTATTTATTATGTTATCTCCATGATATGATTTTAATGTAAATAAAACAGAGTGATAAATTACACGTGTCTTGTGATATTAATCTTCTTGCTAAATTATTTGGTTTTTTAAACAATGTCACCACTAAAAAATATCTAAAAACATTATTCTAGCCATGAAAATAAAAAATTGACCACAAGGTGGATCCCAATATGATAATTATAATTTTGAAAACTTTTAAATAACTATTAAATGGGGGAGACAGAGAAAATAAAAATATTAGACAACTACATGGTGAAAAATTTAAAATATTCCTGACTTACAGAAAACACCGATTATCTCCTATCCACATGTATCATTGTTAGGGGTTTTGTGGTGTTGGTCATCAATGTAAAGGTTTATGTGCTTCGATTAAGATCAAACACTTAAATAGGGATCCATTTTGGTGTTATATTATGAATTTCATTAACATGACCTCACACAAACAAAGATATTAGAATGAGAAAATTATTATCTTGGAAAAAAAATAGAATTTTAATATAAGGCCACATCCTTGAACGTTACATAATCTTGAATTAAGTTAACAATTCACATTGAGAATATTTTTTGGAATAGAGTTTTAGAGAAGTAGGGAATAAAAATTACATTACATCTCCAAAATTAAAATATATACATTTCTACTCAATATGAGATTTTTCATAAAATAATACCCTTAAATGAAAACATGAATCCTTTTATTGATATATTTCTTTTTGAATTCATTATTTCTCTTACCCTTCCTTATACCCTTTGAAAAACATTTCAATAACCTGGGATGAGCATAAAAAATGTTGTAAGGGTTATAAGATAATGAATGATATCATTAGACCATCAATACATGAAAAACATAATATCTTTAACAAACCTCATGAAATCATAATATTTATGAATAAAACATAGAAATAATAAATCATAAAGGTACCAAGTGGTATCTATAACATAATTACTACGTAGCTTTCACAACTATGTAGGGAGTCCTGTTTGGAGTAACCATCACTATATATTCCCTAAATATATTAGGGGAAACATTAACATATACCTTTGTCACATTATCCAATGCATTAGAGAGAAATCTCGTGCTCACTCGACCCAAGTGTATTACAGAACCAACCGTATACATAACAAGTTCCAAGAACCATAACACATTCCCATAAAATAAACATAATGGAAAGATAACGTTTCCACATTTGAATCAGAATATATAATTTTAAGATATTGAAATAAATAATTATTTCTCAAAACCATTTTCAATAACAAAATACATAAAACAGGTATATGGTATTTATTTTCCTTTTAAAAAATTTAATGCTTGTTAAGGAATCCAAATATTAAAAAATTATTGTGGCGGTGGAAAGGTTATTATCACCATGTACATTAAAAAGAAACATACAATTTTTTATTTAGTAAAGAAATATATAGAAAAAAATATTCTCTTTGAATGAAATTAAATTTCAAAGGGGCTTATAAATTGTATAAAAGAATGTCCTGTATAAATCAAAATATTCCTCAATGAAAGGTGATTGAGATGAAGTACATTACAAAGATCATTTTGTAAATAAAATAGTTGGATTATGTGTATTCACTATAAGAACACACAATGAAAGTATAAATACATGATAATATATAAAAACTCCTTTCTACCATAATCAATGAATGACATAACCAAGAAATAGAAGACCAACCTACAGAATGGAAACTGGGTTAAGAAATTCACTTACCTCATGACCGACTTGAATCTTTCTCTCTTTAATCTCCTGAATAATAAACTAAAGTTTATTTATAATTTTATTACCACCTTATTCATGTTTATTATTACTTTTATATCTCTTATTACCACATTATAAACATTACATAATCATTTGAATTAATAATAGTCGTTTTGTTGTTAATTGGTACTTGAGTCAAAAATGAAATTCTTATAATTACAAGTCATCAAAGTGGTCAAAATTATATTATATACAGAATGATATTAATGATTTAGATATCATATATATCATATATATCCAGAATATATATGTATATATATTTTTATGTATTTATAATACTACATAACATTTGGAGATATGAAATGAAATGCACCGTTCATGGAGACAGCAAGTCGTACATACACATTAACACAAATTTAATTTCTATTTAGTTTTTAATGGAAAAAACCCATAATGATAAAAAGGTATATTATAATTCAATTATAATATCATATATAATTTGATTAACTTTATCATTTATAAGTTTAACACATGGCATGAACGATTCATATCACTTTGAGGTTTCGGTAATCTTCACTTCCTCAAGTGAAATTATCATATTTACTCATTATGGACCTATAAAGGTATGGTATAAATTAAAATTAAATAAGAATAGAGACAATATAAATATAATATATAACACATATAAATACAGTTCTCTCATAATCTCCACCAAGAGAGGTGGTAGGAGATAATTGAACAATCATCGTTTCATGGGGTAGTAGTTCGCCGTCCAAAGAAACAATATGTTCGTATCCATTAGATGGGGGTGTGTGGAAGAGTAGTTGGAATATTTATCATAACAATAACCTAGTATATTTAGGCTTATTTTGTTGTTATGTAAACTGTAAGAACCTAGATCTTCGTTTCAGGTATGTTTTCCCTTTTTGTGGAGTTTTGAAGAAAAATTATCTTTCTGGAAATTTTCGAAGTACACTCCATGTACTTTTTGAGTACACGCCATGTAATCTTCTACGGCTCGAAGCCGTGTCTTGGCTATGCCCGGGCCACACACACGGTCTGTAGGGGTGACGTGGAGGCTGATATTGTTAGATTACGGAAAAGACCCAGTACATGCCGTGTACTTTTTTTCACTAAATGAACCGGGGTCACGCCTGACGCACAGAAACACCTCCTTCTAGGTTCCGTTCGTCTGAGAGCGACCCGTATGGCTGGATCTTCGACTAGATACCACCTCTTCATCTGGTCTCTGATTCGAGCATGGTCAATTGCGTTGGAATCACAGTGGTATGATCTTTCCTCTTCTTGAGTTTTGTTTTCTGATTCCTCCTTGTTTTTGAGTTATCGTGGGTTGAGCATTTTGTGCATTTTCTCAGATCTATGACGTTCTAAGGGGAATTAATCATCGTGGTTCACGTATATTGATATCCTAGGATCAAGGTAGGTGGTTTGTGTCTTTCTGTAGAAAGTTGATGAATATTTTTGTGCAAACACCACCAATACCCTTAAATGGGGTATTATGTGTTCTTGTTTTTCCCTTGTTGTATTTCATGCTTTGATTGATTTCTAGAGTAGATGTTTTGCCTATGATTATGGTAGCCTTAATGTATCTTGGATGTTTTCTATGCTTGTTCTACCTATTTGGGGTTTTTCTAGTTTCCATGCTTAGTCACAGGACAATGGAACTATTGCCTTGTATTACTGCTAAGCCTTAGTTGATATCCAAGTAGTTCTTGAGGTTTACATAGAGGATGCACGCGCGCTGAGCATGTTAAGTTTCACTCAGGATTGTGAGAACCGAGAGTAGTAGACCAAAGGGAGAGTTGACGAAATGGCTTCTCCAGAGTGTCTTTTAATTACGATGCGAGACCACCGGGGGAATTGACATTTAGTGCTTCCTCAGAGAGTCTGTAGTTCCTCAATGTGAGCCACAGGTGGAATAGATGTTGAGTGCTTCCCCAGAGGGCCTTTAGCACGATATGAGACTATAGGGGGAATTAACGGTGAGTGCATCCCTAGAGAGTCTATTAATTTCATAGCTGAACCAGAGGGGTGAGACTGTGTGTGCCTCTTAGAGGGTTTCTAATACTTATGTGTTGAACCATAGGGGTTAGGCTGGGAGAGCTACCCAGAGGGTTACCTGTTTTCTTCTTGTTGAAAGTTGTTTGCTTGTGTACTTTATTCGTTAGAACTATGGATTATAGTTGTTTGTGCGTTCCTGTTTACTGCTTCTTGTTTTATTACTTGCCTTGTATTCATTGACTATTAGGCACAGATCCTTGGGTGATTGCCTACTCCGAATATATCTCACACCCTGTTTGGGCCATGCTTTTGGGCCCAAACAGCCTATATTGCTGTAGGTATAGATAAGGAAAAGCGCCCTTCTACTTCAGGTTCTTGATTCCGCTGGCGCTGGAGAGCATGGGACCGAGTCGTGGCTCGCGATGCTAAGGAGTTTATTTTGTTTTCCTTGAACTTTGTTTTTCAGTTGTATTCCATCATGTTGTTGTGTTTGATATTTCCTTAGAAACTTGTACCTACTACATCCTTGTCATCATTGCTATACATATACTCATTTCTTCCGCTATTTGGTTTCCATTGTTGCATCTTGTTTACTGCTTCTGCTGTTTATTATTGTTTTTCTTACAACGTATACCTTACCGAATGATGGCATAGTTTTTCCAATAACATACCAAGGACCTCGCTGCAAGTCAGAAGCCTCTGGCATTTAGGGAAATGTGCTTGAGGTCATGTGGAAAACCAGGTACGGGGCACCAGTGGAGGGGCTCCGGATTAGGGTCGTTACAAAGTGGTATCAGAGGGGTTCTTTTCTCTTGCATTACCGTTTGGAGACCTTAGCCAGGGATTGGACGGACATTGTACTTGGTATTAAGTTGTGCTCGGGAGTAGCTAACCTGTGTACAGGGAAAATTCATACTACCTCATTAATTGCAATTCTGGTTTTTAGATTTTATGGTTTATTTGATTTCCCCTAGAGTTATTCACATGACTTGTGCTATTACTGTTTTGATATTTTGGTTCTATTTCTATCAAAAACTGATTAGATGAGGGTATGCCATCTCATGCATCATATAGGAACTTGTAGAAATCACATGCCAGGCATTCTTTCCATGCCATCTATGGTGCATTAACGATTTCATGCTGTTGTGATAGACTTTGTGGAGATTATGAATGCTATTGCGATAGATGCTTGATAGAATCCCTACTATTATGTTAGAGAGATGTTTGTTTTTTCCATGTATGTGACTGTATGAGATTCCAAGCTTTGATTTGCAGGCAGTATGGGCCCTCACGGATCAGAATTTGGAACCACTTTTCCTTTTTTTAGTGTTTCTGGGATTCTGTGCAGTTTCTGAGCTACTGCCCAGAAAATCCCAGAATACACGATGTGTACTTTTTGGATACACGCTGTGTAGTCTTTAGTCCATGTCACTGACCATGTGAGCAGAACACGGTGCCATGAATGTTACTTCGAGAACACGTCGTGTATGTTCAGAGCTGGTTACCTGGCTGTGTCAGTAACAACACGAGTCAGGGAAGCTCGGGTAGAACACGCCATGTCCATAGGGAACACACTGTGTAGTCCTGTATAGGTACCCGACCGTGTCACGAATAACGCGGGCCGACATTTCATTCCTTTCCACACACCATGTTTGTTCGGAACAGGCCGTGTAGTCTTTTTCAGGTACCCGGCCGTGTCACGAACAACACATGGCGGTGTCACCTTGCCTATACACGCTGTGTTTTCTCGTAGCAAGCCATTTAAGGTTCATCTGTGTAGACGACCGTGTGTTTAACAACATGGGCCGCTGAAGATTTTTCCACTACACACCGTGTCTGCAACAAACACACAGTGTAGTCTCTGTTTAAGAAAACCATGTGGTTCAGCCATGTAAGAGACTCGTGCATGGGAATAGTTTTTTGGTACATGCTGTTTGTTGGGCTCAGCACACCGTGTAGTTCCGGTGTCGCACGACTTGTAGGGCAGAATCACACACCAATGTCAGTGGTTGAAGAAGACACACCGTGTAGTTTTTATACACATCGTAGAGTCTAGTTTTGTAATCTTTTGTGTTTTCGTTCCCCTGTTTCCATTTCCTACTCTTGTGTTTTATGTCCTTGTTTTCTTGATCTAAGGCATGCTTTTGATCTTTTAGAGTTATTCCCCCAAGACATCCTCCGGTCGGATGTCTGTCGTCATGAAGTGATCAGACGCCAGACAGGGCTGATTAGGGACTTCCTGCCAATCCTCTAGTCGGGCCAGCTTTGGCACCGACTATTATACCATTTGCAGGCACAGATGCATAATTCAGGGAAGTTTTCATGAAAATAATGCAGGCCTTCCAGGGAGCACCACCTCCTTCCATGTCTATGGAATACTTGACACATGTTTTTCATCAGCAGAATCCTCCCACATTCTCGGGGGAAGGAGGACCTCAGGCTGCAGAGTCACGGCTGGAATCCATGATGACTATCTTCGAGCATCTGGAAACGCCTCCAGAGAGGTGGTCCAAGCTTGATAATTACATGCACCGAGACTCCTCCAAGAGGTGGTGGGATGTGATCTCACAGGTGGGTCAACAACAGGCTATGGTTTGGGAGGAGTTCCAGCACATGTTCTACGACTACTTCTACCCGGAGACCCTGAGGGCCGACCAAGCCCAGGAGTTCATGAGCTTAGAGCCGGGTACTCTTTCTGTCATGGAGTATTTCACTCGTTTATCTGAGCTTTAGTTCTTCACACCCCTCCGGGATGGGAGTGGTGTGTTATTGGAAAGGAAGTTTGAGTATGGTCTTAGGCGGGAGATCCGCTCGCAGGTGAACATCTTCCAGCTGACTTCCATCACTTCCATCATCAACCAGGCACTGAATGTGGAGTGAAATGTGAGAGACTCTTGAGCTGCAAGCCAGGGTGGTCCTGCTTCCAGAGCTAGTTTGCCTCTAGATGACAGCAAGAAGTGTCGTAGAGAGCCTACGCACGGTGATCCGAGGAAGCGATTTGCATCATCAGGCAGCCAGGTGACATGCTACCAGTGAGGCCGGTCAGGGCACACGAGGCCGTAGTGCCAGAGGGACCCCATGGAGTGCCGATCTTGTGGAAAGATGGGTCACCTTCATCATTTCTGTCAGGTTTTCTCACTAGCAGCTGGTGACCGGGGTTCTTCTATGACTCCTTGTTCAGGAGTAGCACCACCAATTTCTAACCAGTCGGGGAAATAGAGTTCTTCCCGCCATTCGGGCCGAGGTTTAGGTCGAGGCTGTGGCGGTCAGCCACCAGTTCCTCAGCACCAGTAGGGAGGTTCAGCTCAGATTGGTCAGCCCGAGGCACAGGGCCACAGTACAAGCCAGTCTTTTATCGTAGAGCAGACTTATCATGAGCAGGATCCCGACCCTTCTACTGGTCGAGGTACAATTTTAGTAGCCTTAGTTTTATCTTCAGCCCTTTTTGATACTAGTGATATGCATAGAATTATCTCCATTTCTGTCATGGAGAGCCTTGGACTCTGCATCTTTTCTTCTGCTGACTCGTTGACACTAAACACACCTTTGGGAACGAGGACATCTAGTGTACACCAGCGTAGAGAGTGCCCCCTTGAGGTTGCAAGGTATTGCTTCTTATGGGATCTCTATGTCCAAGAGATGACATGCTATGATTTCATCCTTGGCATGGACTGGTTGATTCCCTTTCAAGCAGTCATCGACTGTTATCGCCGCAGAGTGAGTATCATTTCACTAGAGGGCGAGTCTTTTTTTATAAAGGCGAATGGGACGTCCGAGCGAGTCGGGCAGGACTCGAGCATCTTAGGCTAGGAGGGGTGACAACCCAGATTGCTAGTCTTTATCTGGATGATCAGGGGACTGCACAGTTAGACTTTCCTACAGTGGTGGATCATTTCAGGGATGTCTTTCCAGAGGACTTTTCAGGTTTTCCTCTGGAGCGTGAGGTAGACTTCTCTATTGAGCTCGTTCCAGAAGCAGCACCAGTGTCCATTCCTCCCTATAGGACGGCCACACCTGAGTTGTAGGAGCTTAAGAAGCTCTTGGAGGAGTTGCAGGCAAGGGGTTTTATCTTACCCAGTACTTCTCCTTGGGGTTTTCCTATCCTGTTTGCGAAGAAGGCAAACGATACCCTTCAGCTTTGTGTAGATTATCAGAAGCTGAACCAGTTGACGGTCAAGAACTGATATCCCCTGCCGAGGATCGATGACCTCTTTGATCAGCTTCGAGGAGCCCGGGTGTTCTCAAAGATCGATTTGAGGTTCGGTTATCATCAGTTCCACGTTAGACCATCAAGTATATCTCTGACAGCCTTTAAGAGTAGGTATGGTCTTTACGAGTATACAGTTATGCCGTTCGGTCTCACGAATGCACTGACATTTTTCATGGAACTGATGAACTGAGTGTTCCATCCTTACTTGGACTACATTATCGTGGTCTTTGTGGACGATATCTTGGTGTACTCTCACACTCAACACGACCATGCCACACATCATGAGATCATTTTGAGTACACAGAGAGAGCATCGACTTTATTCTAAACTCTTGAAGTGCCACAACTGGATTGATCAGATTCACTTCTTAGGTCACGTCATCTTAGAGGCAGAAGTATCTGTGGACCCATAGATAGTGAGAGCTATAATTACCTATGAGCAGCCGAAGAAAGTGTTTGAGGTATGGAGATTCCTAGGGTTGGATGGATACTACAGATGCTTCATTCAAGACTTTTCTCATCTAGCAACACCTTTGAAAGGTCAGACCAAGAAGGGGTCGAAGTTCTTATGGTCAGATTCTTATGAGTCATCCATTCAATAGCAGAAAGGGAGGTTGACGTCAGCACCAATACTAGTCTTGCCAGAACTAGGCAAGAGCTACACTGTTTACTATGATGTTTCAGGTATCGGGCTGGGAGCTATGCTTATGCAGGGAGATGGAGTCATTGCGTATGGATCTCAGCAGTTGAGGCCACATGGGAGGAACTACCCTATGCACGATCTGGAGTTGGCAGCTGTTGTTCATGCCTTACGCTGTTGGAGACATTACCTCCTGGGAGATCACTTTGTGGTTTTCACCGACCAAAAGAGTCTCAAATATATCTTCAATCAGTGTGATCTGAATCTGAGATAGTGCAGGTGGGTCGATTGTCTTCAGTATTTTGATTATGAGCTTTCCTATACGCTGGGGAAGGGAAACACAGTGGCAGATGCGCTGAGCAGCAGAACTCATGTTCAGGAAGTTCAGGAGGACAACAGTGAGTTGAAGCTTATGGCTCTATTCTCTGAGATGCACCTGGAGGTGCACAACAGACATGGATATACCTTCAAATATTCTGTAGCTGTTACCTCTACACTACTTGATTGGGTACGGATAAGGCAACTAACAGACTCAGAAGGCTTAGTCCTGTGGGAGAGTGTGTCAATAGGGGACCCACTTCCTGGATAGACAGTGGGAAAGGATGAGATCTTGCATTTCCAGGGATGCATATGGGTGCCAGAAGACATATGCGAGGAGCTGATGCATGATTTTCATTCCTCTCTTTGGCAGTTCATCTTCTCGTCACCAAGATGTACCGGGATCTTCATTACCAATACTGGTGGCTAGGTATGAAGAAGGATGTTGCGGGCTTCATCATGAGATGTTCTAATTGTCAGCAGGTGAAAGCAGAGCATCAGTGACCAGCGGGGCTTCTGCAGTAGTTACCCATTCTGGAGACGAAGTGGAACGATGTCATTAAGGACTTCATGACTGGGTTTCCAAGGTTACCTCGAGGGAACGATGCTGTTTGGGTTGTCATCGACAGGCTCGCGAAGGTTGCCCACTTCTTGCCGTTCAAGGAGACCTTCAGTGTCGATGATCTGGGACGACTTTACATCTGAGATATCGTTCATCTGCATGGAGTCCCACACTCCATAGTTTCAGATAGGGATGCACACTTTAACTCTCAGTTCTGTCAGGGACTTCAAATGGCCTTAGGTACACAGGTACTTTTGAGTACAACATACCATCCCCAGATAGATGGTCAGTCCGAGTGCACGATCCAGGTGCTTGAGGATATGCTCCGAGCTTGCATCCTAGACTTTGGCAGTTCTTGGGAGAGGCATATTCCTCTGGTGGAATTCGCATTTAACAACAGTTTCCAGGTGACCATTCAGATGGCACCATACGAGGCTCTGTACGGTAGGCCATGCTGATCACTCTTATGCTCTCTAGAGGAAGGAGAGGTAGCTTTGCTGGGACATTGTCTTGTTCAGGAGACCTCAGAGCAGATAGAGATGATTCAAAAGAGGATGGCTACAACACAGTCTTGACAAAAGTCTTATGCTGATCAGTGGAGATGACCTCTGGAGTTCGAGGTCGGTGATCAGGTTTTCCTGCATGTCGCACTGAGGTTGGGACACAAGAGGATTCAAAGATAGGGTTAGCTTTCCCCGTGGTACGTCGGGCCATTTGAGGTCTTGGAGAGAGTTGGGCCAGTTTCTTATCAGCTGCAGTTACCTTAGCGGTACCAAGCCATGCACGACGTCTTCCACGTCTCCCAGCTCCGACGCTACTTTTCAGACCCGTCTCATGTCTTTCAACCTGAGTAGGTTGAGCTTGAAGCAGATGCATCATTTGAGGGGCATCCTATCTGGATTTTCGGTCATAGTATGAAGGTTATCCATGGGCGGTCTGTTTTTCTGGTACGAGTTCTATGGCAGCACGGGCGAGTACAAGATGTTACTTGGGAAAGGGAGACCGATGTACGATCGCAGTGGCCGGAGCTGTTCGGGGTTTCATCCTCTCTACGTCATTAGGGAAATTCGGGGATGAATTTCTTTAAGGGGGAAGATAATAAGAACCCAGATCTTCGTTTTAGGTATGGTTTTCCTTTTTCTGGAGTTTGTAAGAAAAATTAACTTTCTGGAAATTTTTGAAGTACACGCCGTGTACTTTCTGAGTACATGCTGGGTACTCTCCTCCGGCTCGAAGCCATGTGCTGGCCGTGCCCAGGCCACACACACGATGTGTAGGGGTGACGTGGAGGCCGATTTTGGCGGAGTACTGAAAAGACCCAGTACACGATGTGTACTATTTTTTCACTAAATGAATAGGGGTCGTGCTTGACGCACAGAAACACCTCCGTCTAGGTTCCGTTCGTCCAAGAGCGACCCGTACGACTGGTTCATCAATGAGCTCCAGCCTCTTCATCCATTCTCTGATTCGAGCACATTTGATTGTGTTGGAATCGCAGCGGTACGATCTTTCCCCTACTTGAGATTTGTTTTCCGATTCCTCTTCATTTTCGAGTTATCGTGGGTTGAGTGTTTTGTGCGTTTTCTCAGATCGACAATGTTATAAGGTGAATCAATTGTCGTGGTTCACATATATCGATCTCATATGATCGAGGTTGGTGGTTTGTTCCATTCCGTAGAAAGTTGATGAATATTTTTGTGCAAATTCCACCAAAACCCTTGAACGGGGTATTGCGTGTTCCTATTTTTCCCTTGCCGTATTGCCTCCTTTGCTTAACTGCTAGAGTAGATGTTTTTCCTGTGATTATGATAGCCTTACTATACCTTGGATGTATTCTATGCTTTTTTTACCTATTTGGCGTTTTTACAATTGCCATGCTTAGTCGCAGGACAGTGGAACTATTGCATTGTATTGTTGCTGAGCCTTAGTTGATAGCCAAGTAGTTCTTGAGGTTTACATGGTGATGAACATGCGCTGAGAATGTTTAGTTTCACTCAGTACTGTGAGAACCTAGAGTAGTAGACCAAAGTGAGAATTGATGGAAGGGATTTTCCAGAGTGTCTTTTAATTACGATGTGAGACCATAGGGGAAATTGACATTTAGTGCTTCCTCAGAGAGTATATAGTTCTAAAACATGGGCCACATGGAGAATAGACGTTGAGTGCTTCCGCAGAGAGCCTTGACCACGATACGAGACTATAGAGGGAATTGACAGTGAGTGCTTCCCCAGAGAGTCTATTAATTTCAAAGCTGAACCAGAGGGGTGAGACTGTGTGTGCCTCCAAGAGGGTGGCTAGTACTTATAGGTTGAACCATAGGGGTTAGGCTGTGAGAGATTCCCTGAGGGTTACCTATTTTCTTCTTGTTGCTGGCTGTTTGCTTGTGTACATTATTCGTTAGAACTGTGGATTGTAGTTGTTTGTGCTTTCATGTTTACTTATTCATGTTTTATTACTTACCTTGTATTCATTTACTATTCGACACAGATCTTTGGGTGATTGCCTACTTGGATTTTATCTCACACCCTATCTGGGCCATGATTTTGGGCCCAAATAGACTATGTTGTTACAGGTATAGATAAGGGAAGCGCCCTTCTACTTTAGGTTCTTGATTGTGCTAGAGATAGAGAGCATGGGAGCGAACTGTGGCTCACAATTCTGAGGAGTTTTTTTTTATTTCCTTGCACTTTAGTTTTCAGTTGTATTCCAGCACGTTGTTGTGTTTGCTGTTTCCTTAGATACTTGTACCTGCTGCAACCTTGTCATCATTGTTATACATATATTCATTGCTTTCACTATTTGGTTTCAGTTGTTGCGTCTTGTTTACTACTTCCACTGTTTATTGTTGTTTTTCTTACCATTTATACCTTACCGAATGAGGGTATAGTTTCCCTAATAACTTACCAAGGCCCTCGCTGGTAGTCGGCAGCCTCTGGCATTTTGGGAAATGCGCTTGAGGTCATGTGGCGAACTAGGTATGGGGAACCAGTGGAGGTGCTCCAGATTCGGGTCGTTACATAAAACAATAATAAGAAGATCATTGTGAGTGAATAAGTAAAATAAAAGAAGAGAACTTGAGGGGAGACTTCACATTTAAATCATGTAACTTTTTTTGATTTGAGAAAATGGTATCTCTTGAATTGCCGTCTTCCTTTAGAAAGGCTTCTAAGAGTAATATAGGGAAGTTGGAAGATTATTTGGGTAGAGTTAGGACTAGACAAGGGTATTGTGAGGTGTGATTAATGGGTTAGAGGTGGTGTCCTTTTATAAGAGGGAGGAGGGGCTCGTTACAAAAGTTTGAAAGTATTATTTTATTATAAAATGATTTTCAGTTTCAAAAGTTCCAGAACTAATTACATTTTAATATAAGATGAATATATGTAAATATTAAATCATCTAATATGAATTGGAATGGTTGTGGAAATTTTTTAATCCTTATCTTTTTTATTTAAGAATTTGTTCACCTATTTAACTTTTAACATGTTTTCAGATATATTCATACTATATAGTTAATATATTTATAATAGAAAGCCAAGAGACCCAAAATAAATCATTAATGATATTTTTAACATCAATTATTTCATTTTTCCGAAACCTATATTTTTAGGACGATTTTATCATTTAATAAAATATTAATTAATTTCAAAAATCCATTATGTCAATTTTTATACTATTCATATAATGACTTATTTAAAAATCCAAAAGAACATGATTCATTTTTAAAAAAATCTTTAATTAAAATATAAAAAGTAATACTCATCTCTAAAATTTGTGGTGGGATTAAATTTTTTTAAAGTAAATTACATTTAATATTTAAAATCTCATTTTTTTAAAACATTCATTAATGAGGTAATCATTACATCATCATTGTGTCTTAAATAAATTTACTTATTTGATGTATAAATATTATATAAAAAATTCCATGATGTAGAAATATTTTTAGATTTAAAATGACTATTTATAGTAAAAGATATCAATTATATAGAACCACATTAAAACTATTTTTGCAAAACAATGCACGTTTATGATATATTAATTTTTACTATAAATAAAAAGTTATTAATGTCATTATCTTAACCAAGTGGCTTTCAAAGCCCAAAAGTCTCCCCAAGTGTTTTATTAATCATACATGACTCATCCAATAACTTTAGGACAAGTGTGATGGTAATTTTATAATATTATAATATTATTATTTCCATAAATTACCCTATTTACCCATGATCGCGGTAAATAAAAATCAAAAGATACTATTCAACAAAAATAATTTTCATCCTATTGAACCACATTTTACTTACTGATGAAAACCAAATATATTGTATTTTTGAAATTTGATTCAATGAAATGGTAAAATTTCATTTAAATGAAAAATTCGGTTTTTAACCACCATACAGTATTTTCACTATTCATAAAAAATTGAACGTTTTGAGAAAAATTCCAAAAAAGCATCTCAAGATAATTTTGATATTCCAAATTCAGAAATGATGAATATTTTACCAAATTTAAAACATAAAAGTTTCATTAATTTATATAAAATTAATATTCATTGTCAAAACTAGAAAGCATGTTTTTAAGAAGTAAAAATTACAAAAATATTGACATGTGTATATGTCTAATTTAAAAGTAAAATTACTTAAAATGACCAAAATTGGATTAAATAGTAAATATATAATCAAATTACACTTTAAAACAATTTAATAATATAATATATCTATTTAAATAAATTATATGAAAATAAAGTTTAACGTAAAATGCAGTATTTTTCCATATTAATTAAAAAATGAAAATTATCTAGAAAATAAAAAAATATACCTAAAGTAAATTTTGATGTCCCCCTTCTAAATAAGATGTTTATTTTTTCATATAGAACTTATAAAAGTGACAAAAACTATATTTAAAATATTTTTTCCATCAAAATCAGATAAAACTACATGTTTAAAATATTAGATTATTTATGATTAAAATTGGATTCATTCTAATTTTATGCCACTAAATTTTATTAGATAAATGTAAGAACATCTAACAAATATATATACTCATATTTTAGTTAGTTCTATTAATTCCCACCAATACATCATCTAGTCAGTAACTACCATTTAAAACAATATTATATTATTATGTTTTAGTATGACTCAAACATGTGTAAAACATGAGATTTCGATGAAACCCATTATTGCGGGTCAGGTATGCCGTCGAACATAAAATCGAATTTAGTAAAAATAAAATTTAATTCAAAAATATTAATAAATATGAAAATTTCATTTTCTTTATTTACCTGTGATGTTACATCCTTCCCTCCTTTTATAAATTGTGTCGCCCCAATTTTTTTTCACTTATCATATAAGTGGTGGTATTTATCCCCCATAACATTTTCAGATTACCATGTTTTCCTCTTCAATCATATGGATTTTCCACGAAACCATTACTTGGAAAATTAGCTTTTTCCACAAAAGATGGTCTCTTCTGTTAAGAATCTGGATAGGTTATTCCTCATAAGAAATATTCTCTTCCAACTGAACTACCTCTGGACTAAAAAATGAGATAGATCCGGAATATACGTTATCATTATTGACAATGAAAAGAAATTCTATACCTTGGATAAACATGGATATAAAGCCACTATGTAGGAAACTGATCCAACTTTCTCCACGATTTTAGAAGGTCCAATGATGCTTGGACTCAAATTTCCATTCTTACCAAAACACATCACACTTTTCCATAGATAAACTTTGAGAATGACATGATTACCTACCTCAACTGAAAGATCCTTCCTCTAGTTATCCACATAACTTTTCTTCCTGGTATGAGCTGTTCTCATTTTCTTCTGAAACAACTAAACTTTATCTGCCATCTCTTCTACCAATTCTTGTCCCATCAAGTACTTTTCACCTACTACATCTCAAAAAGAATTAGTACGACACCACATTCTATAAAATTCCACGAATGGTTTCATATGTACACTAGAATTAAAAATTTTATTTTAAGAAAATTTAACCAATAAAGATGATGGTCCCGAATTCCCTACTAATCAATTGAGCAAGCATGTAATATATCTTCCAATATAAGAATTCTTCATTCTGACTACCCATTTGACTGTGGATGAAAAGTTTTACTAAAATTTAATTCAGTACGCAATGACTTCTAAAGGAATTTCCAAAAGTTAGAAGTAAACCTAAGATCACTATAAGATATAATAGAGAGGGGAAATCCATGAAAACTGAATATCTCTTTAACATACAATCGAGAATGTTGATCTAGATACAAATTATCTCCAATAGGAATGACATTAGAATATTTATTCATTCGATAAAAAATAATTCATATTTCATTATTACCTTGAGATGTTTTTGGTAATCCCTCAACAAAGTCCACAGGTATATTTTCCTATTTCCAATCTAGTATCAGTAAAGGCTGGAGCATCCATTTTAGTAACTACTAATCTTCTTTAACTGGTTGACAAATCAAAAAAATTATTGTAAAATCAGCAATATCTATTTTCATTCCATCACACTAGTATTACTCTCAATGTTCTTTTTACAACTTAGTACTACTCAGATGAACTAAAAACATAGAACTATGAGCTTCAAATAATAAATTTTTCTTCTACTATGAATAACAAGGTACACATAAACTCTTTCTGAACCTCAAAACACAATCGATATCAATTTTAAACTCATGTAACTTACACTTCGGAACCAACTCTAACTTTTTCTACAACTCACTGTCTTCCTTCAATGTTTTCTAAATTTCGTCTGATAGAGATGATTTCACTAACTCCAAAAACAAAAAAAAAGGAATTCCTGACACCAACAATCTCTATGAAAATGTTCATCAAATAGTTTATCAAAGGATCCTTTTACAAATGTAATATGGTTAATGTAGCATTACTTTTTCTACTCAAAGAATCAACCACTTCATTTTCCTTTCATGGATGATAATGGATCATGCAATCATAATCCTTTATTAATTTCAGAAATCTCCTCTGTCTCATGTTCAATTATTTCTGAATTAATATATACTTCAAAATATTGTGATCATTATATATCTCACACTTTACTCCTAACAAATGATGCCTCAAAATTTTTAAATAAAAATCAACAATAGCTAATTCCAAGTCACATGTAGGGTAATTTAACTCATGATGTTTTAACTGTCATAAAGTATAAACCATTACCTATTCTTTCTGTATAAGGACAAAACCAAGTCCATTCAATGAAGCATCACTGTAGAAAACCAATTAACCAGCTCTGGAAGGTAATTCAAAAACTGAATAATTCACCAATATTATTTTCAATTCTTGAAAAAAATCTTCACATTATTTTATCCAAAAGACCTTAAAACCTTTTCAAGTTAACTTAGTCAATGGGCTAGATAACCATGAACTATTTTCAAAAAACATCCAGTAAAATACTTATAAACAAAGGAAAATATGGATCTCGGATATATTTGTGGGTCTTTTCAATTATTCAACAACATCTATTTAAGCAGGATAAATAGTGATGCTATTTTTTGAAATAATGTGACCAATGAATGAAAATTGTTATAACCAAAACTCATAGTTTCTGAATTTACCATACGGTTTTTTTTCTATTAAAGTTTTCAAGACAACCCTTAAATGACTTTCATGTTCTTATTTACATTTAGAATAAACCAAAATATCATTTATAAACACAAATACTACTAATCACCTGATTCAAGTAAGACATCACTAGAAAATAACTATTCAATTTCAATTTTTACCATCTTAGGTTGATTATTTTAAAGGTTCTTTTCCTCTTGATGTCATCCCATCATAGTTGCCATGTTTTCTCTGCAGAAAATCATTCTTAACACGGAAATTAATCAGGGGAAGCGACATCGTAATCTTCAAATGCTATATCATTTCAATATTACCATAAATTAATTTATGGATATTAATTTAACAATATATTCAATCCTAATTTTTTCTAAACCGACCTATGATACAAACTATAAGGCCCCAACCTTAAATATTACATAATCCTAAATTATGTTATTAAATCACATTGAGTATATTTTCAGGTTTAGAGTTTTATAGAATTATCCCATAACTACTGAATTTCATCTGAAAAATTACAATGTAGACACTCCTGCTCAGTATCCATTGTTTTCATAAAATAAAAACACTTAAAAGGAAACAATAATTATTTTCTTGATATGAATCTTCTTGATTTTTTATTTTCTCTTACCGTTCCTTACAACCTATGGAAATAATTTAAAAAACATGGGATGAGAATAAAAAGATTTGTAAGGGTTATAAGATAAAGAAATATAACATTAGTCCATCAATACATAAAAAACATAATATCTTTGACAAACCTTAGTATATAATATGATTTATTAATAACATATTGAAATCATAAATCATAAAGGTAACTTCATAAAATTAGTACGTTGTAGCATTCCCTGCTCTGTATGGATTTACATTTGGAATACCCATCAAATTATATTCCTTAAATATCTCAATAAAAAAAATTAATTTTTACCTATTTCATGTTTCCCAATGGATTAGAGAGCTATCTCGGGCTCACCCACCCTAGGTTTATCACGAAACCACCTGTATATGTAAACAATGGCCAATAACCATAACATATTCACATAAAACAAACATAAAGGATATATAACATTTCCCCATTTCAATCACAATAAATAATTTCAAGATATTGAAATAACGAATGCTTTCTCAAAACCATTTTCACTAACAAAATACATAAAAAGGTTATATGATATTTATTTTCCTTTTAATAACATTATGACATGCTAAAGAAGCCAAATGTCATATAAATCCCACAACAGTGGAAAGGTTGTTGTCATCATGTACGTTAAAAATAAACATTCCATTTTTAATTTAGTAAAACCCTACATAGGAAAAAAATTACGTTTCGATTAAGTTAAAATTAAAAATAATTCATACACCATATAAACGAAATTCGTGTACAAATCAAAACATGCCACAATGAATGATGAGTGAGATAAAGTACCTTACAAAGATAATTTTGTAAATAAAATAGATCGATTGTGTGTATTAAATTTAAGCACATGTAAAGAAAGTATAAATACATGATAACATATAAAAATTAATTTCTTACATAGTCATATAATGACATAAACATGAAAGAGAATATTAACCAAGATAATGGAAATTGTGTTAACAAGTTCCCTTACCTCGTGTCCAACTTGACTATTTTGTTCTATAATCTCTTGAATAATAAACTAAAGATTATTTATACATCATTAATAACCTTTTTAATGTTTATTATTCCTTTTATGTCACTTATTACAATTTTATAAACATTACATAATAATTTGAGTTAATAAAGGGGTACCAGATACCCATAAACCAGCTTTTTACAAAAAGAAAAAAATGATTAGCAGTATTTGAGTTAATAACGGCTGTTTTGTTGATATTTGGTACATACGTCAAAAATGAACTTCTTATAAGTACAAGTAGTCCTTGTGGTCAAAATTCCATTATCTAAAAAAATGATATTCACGATTTAGATATCATATATATCATATATATATATATATAATAGTACATAACATTTGGATATAAGAAATGAAATGCACTGTTAATGGAGACTGTAATCTATATGTACGCATGAACCCCTCTTTCATTTCTATTTCATATTTAATGAAATAAAAAAATAATGACACATAGTTATATTATAACTTCAGTATAATATCATATATAATTTCATTAACTCCATCATTTATATCTTTCACACATGTAATTAACAATTCATATCACTTTGTGGGGGGTGGTAGTCCGCACTTCTTCAAATGAAATTATTGTATTTATCCATTTTAGAAACCATAAAGGTATGATATGAATGAAAAATACAGAAGAATAGATAAAATATAAATATAATATATATCACATATAAATAAATTTCTTTCTTAATGGCCACCATGAGAGGTGGTAGGAGATAATTGAATAATAATATTTTCATGAGGTAGTATTTCCCCATCCAGAGAAACAATATGGTCATATCAATTAGATGGTGCTGTGTGAAAGTGTTGTTAGAATCATTCTAATGACAAAAAACAATTATATTGAGGATACGTGTTTTGTTACGTAACTAATGAATAATAAGAACATAGGGAGTTATTAAGTAAAATAAAATAAGCGAACATGAATGAATACATTACCTTTAAATTGGTAACTTATTTGGATTTGAGCTAAAGGGATCTCTTGAATTGCCTTGTGACTAGGGGAAGTACTATAAGAGGAATATAGTGATGTTGGGAACTTATTTGGTCAGAGTTTGGATGTGTTAATGGGCTCGAGAGGTGTCGGTAATGGGTTATAGGTGGTGTCCTTTTATAAGAGGAGGGATGGGCTCTTTAGGAATGTTTGAAAGTATTATTTTATTATAAAATAATTTTCAGTTTAAAATGGTCCAAAACTAATTAAATTATAATATAATATGAATTTATTTCTAAATAAAATCACCCAATAATAATTGGGTAGGTTTTGTATTTTTTTTATCATTATATTTTTTTTATTCAACCCTTTGTTAACTTATTTAACTTTTACCATGTCTTCTTGTATATTCATACTATATGGTTAATATATTAACAATAAAATGTTAAAAAACCCAAAATGGATCATTAATGACATTTTTAACATGATAAATGTCATTTGGGCGAATATTATATTTTTATGACTATTTTATCATTTAATAAAACACTAATTTTTCTAAAACCCGTTAATGTCAATTTTTATACTATTCATATCAGGACTTTTTTGAAAAATCCAAACCAAAATGATTCATTCAAAAAACATTCATTAATTAAAATATAAAAAGTTATATTCATTTCTAAAGTTCTTGGATGGAATAAAATGTTTAAAATAAATATATTTTAATATTTAAAATCTCATTTATTTAAAATATTCATTAATGGGGTTATCATTACATATTCATTGTCTTAAGTAAATTTATTTATATGAGGTCTAGAAATTTTAAATAAAATAACATGATGTAAGAAATATTTTATATTTATAATTACTATTTATAGTCAATGGTATTTATTATATAACTCCATATTAATTTTTTTAGCAAAACAATAAATGTTTATTGTTTTTTTATTTTTACATTAACTAAAAAGTTATTAATGTCATTATCTTACACAAGTGGCATTAAAAGGACATAGATCTCAACCAAGGATTTTATTGGTTGTCCATGACTCATCTGATAATGTTAGGGAAGTGTTAAGCTAATTTTATATTATTATAATATTATTTTTACCTTGAATTACCCTATTTACCTTTAATTATGGTAATGAAATATCAAAAGTTACTATTAACCAAAAATTATTTTCATCCTATGGAACTAAATTTAACTTACTGATGGAATCCATGTTTGTCGGATTTTTGAAATTCAATTCTAAGAAGTGGTAAAATTACATTTAAAAGAAAATGTTGGTTTCAACTACTATGTAGTGATTTTAACAATTCATCAAAAATTGAATGTTTTTAGAAAAATACCAAAAATTAATCTCAAGATAATTTTGATATTCCAAATTCAATAATTATATACCTTTTCACAAATTCAAAACATAGAAGTTTCATTAATTAATTTAAAATTAATTTATATTATCAAAATTAGAAAGTGTGTTTTTAGAATTAAAAACTATATAAATATTGGCACGTGTTTATGTCTAATTAAAAAATTAAATTACTTACAATGACCAAAATTGGATTAAATTGTAAAAATATAATCCAATTATACATTAAAACCATTTAAAAATATAATCTAACTATTTAAATAAATCATATGAAAAGAGAGTTTTGACTTAAAATTCAGTATTTTTCACGATTCATTAAAAATGAACTTTATCATAAAATACCAAAAATTTTCCCAAAGTCAATTTAGATTTCCCTATTATAAAGAAGAAGATTATTATTTTCAAATAAAACTTAAAAAATTAAAAGGAACTACATTTAAATAATGTTTTCCATCAAAAGGCAGTAAATCTACCTTTTAAAAAATTTAGAGTACTTATGTTTAAAAATGGATTCATTCTCAATTTAGGTCTCAAATTTTTTTAGATAAATGTAAAAAAATTAAAAAAATATGTATAATCATATTTTAGTTAGTTTTGTTCATCCTAAAAATAAAATATCTAGGCTATAACTAACATTTAAAATAATATTATGTTATTATTTTTCAGTATGACTCAGCCATGTGTGCAACATGAGATTTCAGAGAAACCAATT
This sequence comes from Viscum album, assembly GCA_963277665.1. NCBI lineage: Eukaryota > Viridiplantae > Streptophyta > Magnoliopsida > Santalales > Viscaceae > Viscum > Viscum album. The sequence goes on along the minus strand of OY728156.1, from coordinate 1,498,237,257 downwards.
GTTGCGGGTTGGGTACGCGATCAAACATTGTATCCCCTTTAAAGTAAAATTATTATTTAATTCACAAAATTTTTAAAAAAAATATGCAAATTTAATTTTCTATGTTTACTTGTGATGTTACAGTTAAATCCAATTTGTGAGAAAATAATCAGAAAATATCAATCAATGACCAAAAATAGTATAAATCTTCCTATTAAATGTGAAATTAAATTGGTCTAAAAAGAAGATGGTCCTTAATTATAATTAAAGATCTGTTTCATCCCATCAATGTAATTTCCCCTATAAGAATTATAGGATCATATGGGGATTGTGATTGATTGTATTTGTGATTCCCAGATCACACATAAAATTAATATAAAGGAAAAAATGGATGAAAATTTGTGGTTTATTTAAAAAATAAAAAAGGTTACAATAATTATCCATCCACTACATGATTCCACTATATAATACCCCATAATTCACTTCAGGTATCCAAGAAAAATTCAGAGGTTTTTTCAATATGTGTATTTTCCAAATTTTAATGAGATTACACATGTTTTAATGACATATGAAACCATTGTACCAAACAATGAAGTACTATTATCATTGTGATGGTTTATATTGATTTGTTTAGGATTGAGAACTTAGATTGGGTCTCATGTCTGGCATTATATTTTGTATATCATTTCCAAGTCATTCGGTGAACAAGAATATGAGAAATAAGTAATCATTTAAGGATTCAACACTTTGAAACTCAAAATAAACACTGGTATATTTTATTAGTATTTTTATTTAGCACTAAAAAAGGAAAAACTGTTTTAGTGCTTTTATAGCACGGATAAACGGTTGTCCAACACGACATCATCCCACATCAAGTTTATCATTAGTGTATGATTCATTTTAAAAACATGGGATTCCTGCTATCACAATTTTCCATGACATTGGGGGATCGACACCAACACACACCTTCACACAAACTCCATTAGAAGGACCACATACAAGTTAGTGTTGCTGGTTCATTTACATGTCGTCTGATGGCCTGACTTCCCAGCCATCCAAACTGCCAAAGCTTCGTTTCACCCTTTTTTATATTATCCAATAAGAAATTAAAAATTAAAAATTGTAACAATAATTATAAATTGAAATAATTATTGATATAAAAATTAAAAATGAATAAATTGGGAAAATATTTTAAAATTTAGTAATAAAATAATTAGTAATAAAATTTAATAATATTGATATATTTTTAAATTAAATATGAATAGTAATAAATATTATATATAATATATAAATATAGGTAATAAACAATATTCACAAATTGAAAAAAATAAAAAAAATTATTAATGAAACAATTATTAAAAAAAATTAATAAATTTATTAAATTTATATATTAAAAATATGAAAAAATTATATATTAAATATAATCATAGAAAATGAATAAATTTTAATAATTATAAAAATATTAATCTCTTATTTATATTTTAAATATCTTTGTAATCTGTTCATTATTTAAATAAATTTCATACATTTTTAACATGCATTCATTTACTATTATTTATTCATTAATAATTTAAATTGCCTATGTACTATTTTTATATTTTCAATATTTTCTTATATTTATTATTTCTTTATTTTTGTAATTTATTAATTATTTATGTTTTTATACACAATTATTCATTTCTTCGGTAAATGGGGACTTTTAAAAAAGGAAAATACACTTCTATTGAATGAAAAAAATTAATTGAGTTGGAAAAGTGTTTTTATAAAATTATAAATATTCTAAAAAGAAAGTATGTCACCATGAACATAATTGTGCCATGTCATCACATCAATTTTCACCCCTTTGTTCGACAGTCCATCTACCACAGAAGACTATTCATGAAACGCATGTGTAATGACAAAATTCATTAATGAAAGGGATTATAAGAAACTCATCCACCTAGAATTATAAATAATTATTCATTAATATATTAAATATTTATAATATATAAAAGTAATCATATATATATATATATCAATTTGAATAATATTTTGTCAAATATGATTTATATAATAAAAAATATGTTTTTTAAAATAAATAAGTCTTACATATTGTGTAATATGGTTTAAAACTAAAAATATTGACAAATTGTATCAAGGGAATGATGTTTAATTAAATGTCATTTTGTAAAATTAAATATATATTAAATTTGATTTACATTAATTTTACAGATACATTTATTGACTAAACATTTTTATTTATAACACACACACACACACACACTTAATTCTATAATTTATTCCAATTCTAATATATATTTTAAAATTTCATTTATTATCATAATGTGTATAACATATATTATGGTTATAATAGGTAAATTCGATTGATTTCTGAATTTTAATCCACATAAACTATTATATACTTTTTAATATTTCTTTCAATTTTATACATTTTTAATTCTACTTATTCATTAATAATTTTAATTTTATCTAATTATTTTTTAAAATTTATTGATTTTAAAATTCTCATTTTTAAATATTTTGGTAATTTTATACATATTTAATATTTAATTATACATGATTATTACATAACATTTAATTTTTTTGAAATGGTTGTAATTTATATAATTAATTTTTATTCACATTCATCTAATCAAATGAATATTTAAATATTCAATTTTATGTTTTTTAATAATCTATGTAATTATTAACACTTTTTACTTTTTATATTTATTTATTCATATTTTTTATATAATAAATAGTGTTTTAATATTAAATAATATCATTGTTAAAATTTACATATATCTAACTTATGTTGTATAAAAATACACCCACATTAATTTAACACAAAAAATTTATGTAATTAATAAAATCATATAAAGACACATTAAAAAACAAGAAATATTTTTAGTCTTTCCACTCTTAGATGACGACCCAAGGGTTTCCTTGGTTTTGATGATCCTATGTAATCCTTGGTATGAAGGTTATTTTCTTGTGAGACAGTGATCATGCTCTCATCTATAATCCCTCCCCTATCGGGGCATGTCTTCATGGAAGTGTATTATCCTTGAGTTTACTTAGGTTTGGAATCTTTCTTATGAAATTATAGCATTGATCATTTGGCACTCAAGAAGATTCCTTTTATATTCTTCCCACTTGTTTTCCACCATATCTCATGGAGTATGATTTGATTTCAGGAGGGATGAAATTTTCATTACCTGAATTTTAAAAAATCGAATATCTTTACAGTTATGGTTGGGGATTTGATCTTATTAATAATAATGGATCTAAATGTGGTTTTGAAATTTTTTAACCGTCGAACCTTAATCCTATACAAAATAAAGAACACACTCTAAATTGAATGGAAATTAGATGATGGATTGGATATAAGGGAAATTGAATCGGGATATTTGATCTTAATTTTTTTAATGTGGTCGATAAATGAAGTGTACAACAGAGAAGACAATGGTTAATTGAAAACCACGAAATATTGTCAGAGAATATTACTAACAAAAGGGGTTTTTTTAATATTAACATTGATAAATCCCCATCATATATTTATCCTAGAGGTATTTATTTATATGGAAGATATAAATATGTCTTAAAGGATTTAGCAAGTTAGATTATACTTTTTTTGTTAGGATATTTCTAATCCCATATATTGGGGCCCTTATGTCTATATATTGCTGATGTTGGAGGTATCACAACCTCTTGTGAGAGGGACTTTCCTTACTATTTATAACTCAATCTTATGGATATCATTTGAGTATTATAAGAATCATAATTATTTTTTATTTTATATATTTTTGAGTGATTTGGTTTAGTAATGCACAACAATGGAGGCTAATAGAAACAAAAATTTCATCAGGGAACATGGGACAAGGTTCAAGGATACAAATACAGAGATACCCTTAGTGAGAGACTCATTGAAAAAAATTATAGAGACAAAAAATCAAAACTTATGATCTATCATCAACAGCTGTGAAGGATAAAGTAATCATGTTTGGTAGGACCACTTTTTTCTCAAAAGATGTTGGATGTTTGGAGGTAAGGAAATAGACAAACACTTGTTCTAATAACCTTTAATACGTTTCATTGATTGGTTTTGGTTTATATCTCATCTAGAATATAGTCATATTCAACCAATTTAACTATAGATTTTTGGGCCATCAAGAAGACTAACCCTCCTCCCATACAAATGATTATGTCATCGGAACCTCCTAACTAGATTGTTCCCCAATTTTTGTTCCACAATTCTTAGTCCATGAATCACCAAAAGGTTCTTATTAATCCATTACTATGGTCCCTAAAATTAAATGACTCTTTATGAGTATACATAGATTAAAATATGAACAAGACTCCCATTTTGGGATAAATTTTGGGGAAAAAGATCTTTAGAGTATCTTACTAATTATGACGAAAATCAAATGTATTTGAATGATTTGTGTGGAGTTTCAAACCTTAACAAAATAGAGTCAGAGGCTCGAAAAATTTTATCCTACCAACATTATTGAAAATATTATTCTGGAACAGTTGTGGACTTGGAAGTACATAGATAGTTCAAATGATCCATTTTTTGTGTTATAAACCTCTCCCAAACATAGTTTTTTTCCAAAATCAAACATGAAAATGACTACATGATTTTTATGGCTTCAATGGAGGGATCTCAATGATGTCTCCAAGTGTATGGGTATGTGAATGTTTGCAGTAATTTTATTCTTTGGAAATATGTTGTTGATGTTGTGTTTAATATTTTTCTAAAAACTATATTAAACCTTGAATACTTTAGAAGGGAGATCGTGAATAAGGTTTTTTGGGTGTCTATTGTTTTCCAAATCGGTGGGAAAGGAGTTCATGAGATATACTGAAATTGGTTCCTTCGGGTCTCTTATCCCACTCTCTAATGGAAAATAATTTAACAAAATCTTATACCAATAGGTAAAAAAGTGGGTAAAATGAGATATTTTAATTTGATGATCATCATTAGGGAGGCACTGAAGTGGAGTTCATTAGAGTTGTAGGATACTAGGGAAACCCTTTCACTTGGTTATTGGGGAATTCCCATTTCACTTCTATGACAGAATATCATGATATGTTTTCGGTCTCTAATGAGTGTATGATTGTCTTCAACAACATCCAGGTCTACAATCTCTATCTAGAATCATTATATCACTATAAAATATTTCTCAACTAATTCCCTCAATCAGATCAATTAAAACCTAACATGTTGTTTAGATTTCAATGTATATGGATCAATAATACGGAGAGTAAGAGGGTGATTTTTTAAATATGGGATGAAAGTTTAATTGACGTTCATAGTATGATAATCATGGTGGTGACTAAGATGATGTTATAAAGTGTCATGAAATTCCAACCTTTTGATTCACTGATTGATCTTATTGAGAAATTGATGATGATTCTTTATTATATCCCACATTCTAATCCACTATTTTCTTATATTTTCTTTCTTTAATCACACATGGTTTTGGCCTCCATAATATAGTGATATTCTAGTATATTATAGATCATAAATCTCAGATAAATAATTATATTTTAATACACACTATTTTAATAACAATGACTCATTTAGGAGCTAAAATAAACCCACCTAAAAATTATTTAGGGCATAAATATTAGTAATTAGGTAGATATTCATGATCAGATCCTTCTCTTTTTGTTTGATATTTAAATATATTGATAATTGTCTCTTCCTCATCTATACCTACATTTTTATTGATAATATGCACCAATACCTTGCTAATGAAAATGAAATAATTTTAGAAATGAAGAAAATCCAATACTCAAATATTCCGGGTCCAGATAGATTTCACAAAAACATCATTAAAATATCTTGGAATATTATTGAATTTGATGTCAGACATCTAATGAGAAATATTTAGAATGGGGATATTGATATTGGGGTATTAAATGGTACTCCTATCACTCTTATCCCCATGGTGAAAAACCCAACCTCAATAGTTAAATTTATATCCATCAACTTGTGAAATGATTCCTGTGATTTTTTTTCTATAATTCTAGTCAACCATGGGTGTGGATGGATCATTGATCATATGTTGGAAAAAGGGATTGATTTTGATCTAAATATACTCATTTATGATAATTATATTGTTTCCCATAACGTCTTTCACTCCTTGAAAATGAGATTAGTTAATAAATATTGTTATTAGGGCATTGAATCTTGACATTTCTATGTACTATTTTGTGGTAGATTGGTCCTTTCATTATTTGGTTGTTTTGATGTTTGTTTTCTATTTGAATGTTGATTGATTTTATCATGAAAATTGTTACAAATAATGTGTATTCACATCGGTTATAATATGAGAGACATGATAAAATCGTTTCCCTCCCATGGAATCCCTAACATTGTGTCATTGATCTAATAGACCCCAATATTAGATTATAATCATTATAAATCCATGGGATTCTTTAGTCTCATTGGTGGACATCCAATATTATCATCTCACAACACTCAATTAATCCTCACAAATTAATTATCTATTTTGACCGTTCAATGATGTAGATATCTAAACTACAATTTTTTCGACTACGCTGTCATAAATATCACATTACCTTGTTTATAAACACTTAGGTTTCATCCACTTAATAATTGTATATATATATATATATATTCTCATCTCAAATATTTGGTTAACATCTTTATATTCCTTATTTATAAATTGATTTAAGTGAAACGATCTATATTTCATTATTTATTAATTTTTTTATATAAGGTCATATATTTAGGAATTATATCCTAATATTATGGTATTTCTACTTTATAGAAAGGGAATGTTCACTAAATTGTTACATATATGTTTATACTGTATCTCATCTTAAATCTCTGCATTGAATATCAAAATATTGATTATTTTAACGATTTATGTGAATCATTCATTTTTATGCATATAATTTCTTGTATATGGATAACAATAAATTAGCGTCATGTATTTATTTGTATCGTAGTAATAAAAAAGTTTAATGTATACATGAATTGAAATTTACATACACTTTAATATAGATTATTCTATAAGTAGTTCAGATGTATGTCAACACTTTTCATGTGACGTGAGCATATTCTTATCGTAAATAATCATATATTAAATATTTAGTCAATATATTATGAGGTACTGTCAATATAATTTTTACATTATTTGTTAATACATAATAGGAACTATCACTTGGTTCCTTTACATATATCTTGTATATTCTGATAGATATATATTTTATTATTACTATATTTGGACTAATAAACCAATTTGGTATGAATGATAATAAATATTGATGTGATGCATATCACTAGTCATAATTTATCCCCAATCATACATTATCCCCATTTATACTTTTGGTTATATATATTATAAAATATATTGGATTATCCCACTAAAGAGGTAGAGTTTTTTTATTTTTTATTTACTATGTAATTACAAATGCATCACAATATATTCACACCAATTTTTTTTTTCACCCAATAAATTTGTGTTTTGGTTGAATCAAATTAAGTAGAATAAAATATTAAAACTATTTTCTATCAGTGTAGTATATTAAAATACAAAATGTTTTCCTAGAATACACATTAGGTAAAATTATTTTCACAAATTTCATAATACTCGTGGAATAAATAATATTAATCATTATTTGTATATATGTACTATATTAAAAATTCATCATTGGGTTTTTTAAACTATATGATATCATTATTTTATACTATGGAATAATGTTTCTTATACTAATTGTTGGGTTTTTTCATCAATGAAATCGGTTAAAAAATATTAAAGTAAATATTCAAATCAAAATGGGAAATGGGAACATGATTTGGATTTTGGTTAATAATATCTAATTTCATGTTTAATATAATTTCAATCATAAAATATAAAAAACGAGGGTATGGTATAACTATATTTTCATAGTGAAATTACTTCAATTATTTTATATTTATGATCTACAAATTATATTTAAAAATATATTCCATTATGGTTTAAAATGTAATATTATACTTTTCAATACAGATTTTTTAAATTTCAATGTTTTTATCAAATTATGAAATCATTGATATAAAATTAAACCTAGGTTAATGTGAACTAATTAATATCCATGTATCACAATAATATTATTTTGATAATAATTTTTTTTATTTCTTATAGATAATAATGAGTCAATGTTGGATAATGAAACATTGAAAACTGATAAATATGTGGAATATATTGTTGTTTTCTTGAATTTCCTAAACAAAATGATCACAAAAATTACATGTTTTATATCCATGCCTAAAATTTATAAATATGAAGAAGTTTTAAATAATATTGATCAAATATAATTTAAATTATTGTGGTTGGTAGAAATGTGCCAACCCTTGGATTTGGAATGGTGAAATTAGGTAAAATTTTGGATCTATTAATGATGAGGCATTGGAGAAAGATATATGTGATCAAATTGATGAAATAATTCATGATATTAAAGTAGAGACTATTGAGAGAGATCCAAAAATTGAACTTATATATGGTGATGACAAAATCCCATTATATCTAGGTTATATAGACTTTAATGTTTTAATGATGGTGTTAAGATTGATTAACTTGTAGGAGAAACAGGGATATGGTGACAAGAGTTTTAATGATTTTCAATAATTGTTAAATGATTTTATTTCTAAATATAATGATGTTCAATATTCTCTTTATAATTTGAATAAAATATTATCCCTGATGAGATTATGGTATTAAAAATTCATTACTTCTGAATTAATTTTCACTATGTATGAAAGAATAAATTTTTTTGTCGAGGTGTCCTAAATGTGGGATGTCAAGATATTAGATGAAAGAAAAATCACATGTTGATTTATCAAATAAATGGATACCTACAATGGAATTTTGGTATATTCCTATAATTCCTCATTTTAAACATTTAATTTAAAATTCTAATGATTATATAAAAGATAAGACAAAATATAGATGAGCAGATATGCGATGAAAAAATATGGCATCCAGCCGATTGTCCAGAGTTGATGAATATTGAGAAGGAGTATCTTATATTCATAAATGATATTATACATCTAAAAAATGAACTATAAATAGATTAAATTATTGAATATGAATTCCTTAGTTGGATACATAGTTCATGGACAATTTATTTTGTAATTTAAAATCTTTCACCAAAATTTTTAATGAAGTGAAAATATTTCATGTTGAGTTTAAAGATATCTAGGAAAAAAACCCTGAAATGATATTGATTCTTTCTTGTAACCATTAATTAATAATTAAATGATTTTATGTGATGATGGTATTATGGAGTATGATTCTGATGAAATATAATATTTTAAACAACATGTAATTATTTTTTTCACTATAAATTACCTCCCAACATATTAATTTTTTTTGGATATCGTGTTATGGGGCATAAATTTGTCAAATTTGTTAATAATAGACTTAATAACATCAAATACATCATGGGAGAAAATTATTATACATGGGCCATCAGAGGTTTTTGTAAATGGATCAATATTATATATTAATAAAAAATACATTCAATATCTCACATGAATTTGATATTGATCCAAAACCATTATCATCTAAAAATTATTTTGATAGGGTAAATGGAAATTATGTTACATTTGGAAAAACAAAAAAATAAAATAAAATAAAGAATAAAATATATGGAAGATTGGTCTATATTTTATGAGATATCATATTAGATATGCCATAATGTCAAACATATAAAAGATTCCATGCACATGGAGAAGAATATCTTTGACAGATTCATTGGAACATTGTTAGATATTAAATGTAATAATAAATATGGGTTGACTATAATATTTGAGTTACTCTCAATGAGAATATCATAGGAGTGAGATCTCACACATGTTGGATGGTCATCATTCCATCCCTTAGATTTTCCAACATTATCCAAGAGAGATAAAATTATCCTTTTCTATTGTCTTCCTGATAAAAATGTGTTGTACGATAGTTAATAAAATGCAAAAACATTTTTGTCATTAAAGGATTTGGAGTTAACAGGTATGTAATCTCATGATTTTCACATCACGATGCAACAACTAAAAACAGTTTCATTGCCTGGAATATCTTCAATTAGTGTCAGAATTACTATCATAAAGGTGTATTATTATTGAAAATGAAATTTTAATATGTATATTTAAATAAATTCATTGTCCATTTTGGAGAACAAACATGTTTTGAAATATTATCAATTGGAATTGTTATTTCCTCCATCATTTTTGTATATCTCGGTGCATTTAATGGTTGATTTTATTTGGAAAATTAAACTATGTGGACCAACTTTCTTATATTGTATGTTTACCTTTCAGTTATATATAAATATATTGATTGGAAATTTTAATAATACATATCGATATGAAGCCTCCATAGTTGAGAAGTATATTTACAAGGAGGTTTTAGAGTTTTTTTACAATCTACTTGCTTACAGTGGGGCACATTAGTTTCCTACATCATGATATAGATGAGTTACATATAGAGTATAAGGGATCCATGGCTTGAACTTTAAATAAATTACATGGGAAAATAAAAAATTCTCCATTTATACACATTGAATTGCATAGATAATGGATAACTGTATATAACATTTCATTCTAATGTTTTGAAACAATGTTATCCAAAGAATAATGATATGTGAATTTTCAATGAGAATAGCAATACAATTTGGTAATTGTTTAAAGATATTGTTTTTAGTATACAACATCCATAAGAAACATTTAGATATATAGTGCACTATCCATTTTTAAATTTGATAACATGTCCTACGTATGACATTAATGGCTATACATCTCATTCAAATGATCAAGATAGTGAAGGTGTAGTTTATTATAGTATTTTAATAGTGTTCATAAGAAGAAAATATTTTTTTGACTGCAATAATATAATATCAATCTCCACATCAAGTGCATATTATGTAGTCATTGATGAAATATGAGTGGTTCATCACATTAAATTTAATGTTCTAGTGTTTAACAAAAAATGGTTTATTAGTAACAATGGAGTCAATGGTGATTAATTTTTAATGACCCTAGTTATCCCGAATAGATTGAAATAAATAATAGATACATTAATAATGTAAACACTTAACAAAATTATATGGTCTTTATCAATCTGATATGAACTGTTTTATTTTTTTAATAGGAAAAAACACATATTGTTGAGGATAAATGTGAAAAAGAGATTGATTTATTTCATATCCTTGATTCCATGGAATGATTCATGTATAATATTTATTAATATGATGTAGACATGTTTTGTTCCATATAGAATTGTCACGATGAAAGAATTTTGGAAAAAAACTATTTTGTACATTTCAAATATTATAGGGATCATTTGATTATTTTTTGTCTACATTTTTATGTTACATAAAATGTTATATATTTTAATTTTATTTTAATTATTAAAATATGTATTATAATTTATATGGAAGATTTTTTTTCTTATATCAGTTCAGTTTTTTTATCTTACAATGTTTACACTTAAATAACTTATCTATTACTTGATGTGTTTTCAGAAAATATTATTTTAAATATAATATGTTAAAATAAAAATAATAATTGAATAAGTGAATATTCAAAAAAAATATTCCTTTTGGTGTAAAAAATTATTTACTATGTACGAGCATTATTACTATTCACACACCATTTTTTGATTTATTTTCATTCATTTGTATGTCCTTTCATATATCATTAATGTTTTTAGAATTTTTTTATCTATAAAATACATTTAAATTTTTTTATGTTTTGTTTATTTTACTTTATTATTTGACAATATTTCATTTTTATTTACATTTATTTTTAATAGTTTAATTTTTATATTTATGTACTAATTGTTTGTTGGTTTGATTTGTAGGGAAATAGATGATCAATAAAATGATCCACCTCATAATTTTGATGTTTATAATACTCATTAATATGTGGTGGAATGTACACATTCTGTTATTTATGAGTCTCATCCTTGTTTACGGGAGACATATTCTTCCATGGGGCCAATGAAGATTTTGAGTGCTGGTAAACATGGAAGAAACATTACCAAAATTAGTAATAACCATATCCAAGGACAAAGGATACAAATAGAATTATACGATAATGATATTCTAAGAGAATTTAATTCAATATAATTCATGACTTTTATAGTAGTATATGATAAAAAAGTTAGTATATTGATTGATGTTTTGAAAATTTTTGAAGAAAATTCAATATATAATTTTTGGACGACCATTTTGGTAGGATTTGTTGTTATTGTTTTACTTATACTGAAATATTTCTAATAATATATGGGTTCCTATTTCTGATCAGATGATGTATTATATACCAGTTATTGGATGAGGCACGAGGAAATGTATATCACCTGCTGCAAAGATGTTGATGGATTTTAAATCAACCCTCACATAGGATTTCATTTTTCAACATAGATAACATCAAAATTCATGTGATATATAACGATTAATATATTGAGATACATGTTATCAGTTTGTTTAATTTAACAGATGAAAAATGTTTTTAATAAGTGAAATGTCACCTTTTATATGTATATTTATATATTAATGATCTTATAAATGATTTATTTATTCTAAATTTACATAAATCAATGAGATATCATTAATAGGTAACATCTAGAAATTTATATCCTCAAACATTATCTCAAGGAGGGTATTCTTTATTAGAAGAACAAATGATGGATGAAAATTTTGAAAACCTGAGAGCTGAGTCTTTAGGCTCTACAGAGTTGAACCTCCTCCCCTCACTAGACATGAAAAAATATAAGAGGTGTCAGATAAAAAAATGAGAATGTCATAGAAAAGACTGGAGGGTTGTATAAGAGAATATTTTATTATTTATACATTATTTATTTACTTATGTTAATTAAATTCCATATATATTATAATTCATTATAGATTTTTTCAAGTAATTAATATATGATTATCATTAATTGTAGATAACATAGGTTGTCTTTATATCTAAGGGTAGGAATGATATTTTATCTATAAAATTGAAAAATCCCAAATACTCAGGTCATGTATGAGGATATCTGATAGGTGTATCAGTGAAAAAATAATTTCCACATTCCAAAGATTCTTCAATAGAAGATGTTTTTAAAAAATATATAATATTTTGAAAATTAGTTTCATGATATAAATGATTCGATGGAGGGTGTAATAAAATCTTCTATATAGTTGATGTCTATAGACATGAAATTTTTTTCAGACTAATAAACACACTACTCCCCATCATCATATATTTTCCACTCCTTCTCTTCTTGTTATGCCTACTCCTCATCGTACACCTACACCCCTCCTCTAATGATACCTGGTTTTTTGGAGTTGTGTGCTGATGATCCCAAACATCATATTGTTGTATATGGGATGATATATTATATTGGTGAAATCATTCATCATCAATATATGTAGATGGAGTATCGTAGGGTCACAACACAATCTATTATAGATAGATTAGTTAAAATACAATTACCTACAAATATGGTGAGAAATCTTAGACAAATTATATACTACATTTTAGTTTTTCCATCAGGACTTTTTGGAAATATTACCATATATATATGTGAATATTTAATATATTATTCTATTTTTAAATTTGTGTTTTTAGCATTATAATGTTTACCTATTTATTTTTTTACATGAATACATTAATGGTAAATTAATACTTTATAGACAACAATGAATATAATATTCAATTAGTTTAGATACAAATTTAAGTAGTCTTGATAGATTGTCAAATTATAATATTTTATATTGGACGTTTATAAGATTCAAATTAAAGATTCTTTTTTTGTTTGTGTAATTACTGTGGATCTCTTGAAAAATGATATCATTGATACTTTAACATGTGATCCACTGAGAATCAACACATTTCATTTTTCCCATGTATGTTGATTTTTTAACATTAATGTATTAAAAACTTAAACGTATATGTGTTTTTCATTATGTATATTTATATTATTTCTAAAGATCAGGAAGATTCATATGTGTATATTTTTATGCAAAAAATTTTATTTCACCTAGAGTGGTGATAATGAATGAGGAAAAAGGAACAACATATTTTTCTAGAATATTTTAAAAAAAATGCAATTATTCAGTGTTAGATGTTTATTTTATTCAAGTGTAAGAAACATATATCTCAAAAAGTTTTATATATCTGAAAGAAAAATAAAAAATACAATTAATTTTTCTTTCATATCAATTTTCATTATATGTTATGTGTTTGTTGTATCTGGGAGAAGTCACTTTACTAGCTATGATATATCCATGGTGAAATGAAAGAAAAGTTTAAGAATTTGTTAGACACATTTAATTTCATTGTTCATAATTTTTTATATTCTAATTCCTTTTAAATTTATTTTATTCATTTTATTTTCAAATATGGCCTAAAATTTATTTATAGGGACCATATGAAAAAAGTAGTCCAAGATCAAATATGTAAAAAATAGTGAATTTTAATTTACAGTTACAAATGTTTATTGAATATTAATTAATAATGTTATTTCTAATTTAAAAACACTTTTACATTGAATTTTGAAAAAAAATGTGTAAGGGATTGTGGATATTATATATTAGGTTTGATGTATGAAAAAATTCTCCGAAATAATGTTATAATGTTCCACTATATTTAATTTCCTTATAGACAATTCCTTAATATTTCATTCATTTTATTCCGAATACATGTTAAATGATTTCTATTTAATTTGAAACTTTCTGATGATCCCCACCATTATAGTGCTGAGGACCTATGAAAATAAAAATTGAATGGTTGAATAATCTTACAAATCTGATTAGATATTAGTTTAAATGTTCATATATTGTAAACATTAATGTTCTAATTGAATGTGTGTTTTGTTGGGTTTTTATTCTTTTTTTATTCTTGTTTTCTAATAGTTTAACTTAGGTTTATATTCTTGTATGTTTTTTATACTATGAAGTGGAGGAATCAAAAGAAAATTGTCATAAAAGATTGTTTCTCAGGATGGTTATTCAATTATGAATGTGAAAATAATTTCTATAATGGGTTTTATCATTGGTTATTCTCTAACCGATGGTAAAAACCAAAATTCATGGGTTTTTCATGTTAGTTATTGTATACACAATTTGAAAAACCATACAATAATTTATTTAAAACAATTTTTTTAATCGATTTTATGGTGTTATTCTCAATATCTCCTATAATAATGTTGTGTAGTAACCGATTATAAACAGAAAAAAATAGCTAAGAAAAGTATTTTATGCACAAGTGAATCCTCTAACTCCTCATGTAGTTCTCAATCCTCCACATACAGCTATAAATATCAATCCTCCTCCATCTACTTATACTACTCCTCTTCCTTATACTCTAAAACTTCCCATTTATTTTAACATATATTTTGAGGATTCCCATCATCTTATTGTTTCATATGTGGATATATATTATATTATAGAGAATATTTATCATCCACAGAAAGAGATAGTGAATCATAGGTTAATTTTCCATGATATTATATATATATCATCATGAAAATACAATTCCTTCAAATCTAGTTAGATTAGTTGGAAAAATTATTTAACATTTTTTAGTTTATCCATCTAGAATTCTTAGAAAAATTTTCGATTACTGTATGTGTAGATTATATCATTAATTTTATATTGGTGTAAAATTTGTTTTAAAATTTAAAATTTTATATATTAATATTTTTTACATGAATTCATTAATTCTAAATACATACTATATAGATAATAATAAATAATAACTGCTTTGAATTCATAAAAAAATGCTTCTACTCTTGATTGATTATCAACATATTGAAATATTTTGTTGGATGTTTATAAAATTCCAATTAAAGATGGAATATGATTCCACACAATGTCTGCATTGATTTTAAGAAAATATATCATTGAGTATATAAATGAAAATTAGTTAGGAATCAATGAAATGTAAATATTTTCCATGTAAGTTGAATATCATATATATTTCAGTTATATTATGTTATTGGATCACTATAATAATTTTTTTGGTTTTATGTATATCTATACAATTTTATTTTGAAAAATGATATGATAATAGTATATAGATTAATAAACCTAGAATTTTATCACCTATAGATAGGAAAATTATTTATATAGAAAGAAGTTTTTATATTGACCAAAGACATCAAATGAATGAAATTATTCAAATGTTCGATGCTTCCTTATCTAAAAGAGTATAAAATATATATATCATAATGCTTTTTATATCCTAAAATAAAAACCAATAACATTATATTTTTTTAAAATAATGTTAATTGGATTTTGGGTATTTTTTCCAAGAGAGATGTCACTTATCCAGCTATGCCATATCTATGGTGAAGTGCGAGATAATTTATAGAATGTATTGAATACAAAGGATTTAGTATTTTAATAATTGTGCTTCATATAATGGTCATTTAAAATATTTCAACATATTATTTTCAAATTGGGTATGTAATTTATTTAGAGGGACGACAAGAAAGAAATGTGTAAAGATCAAATACATTAAAGGAAAGGTGGTTTTTTATTTACAATTACTAAATTTTGTCAGTGAATACTTAAATTTTTTTTTTGAATTGAAAAATAATTTTGAATAGAAATTTCATAAAAATTGATTAATGGAATATAGAAACTCTGTTTTATGATTTAGGTTTGATATAATTTCAATTGGGATACTATCAAAGATCAAGAAGCATATATTTTGTTATAAACACATTCTTTAATTTTTCATTCATTTTTTCATAATACATGTTAAATGGTTTTTTTTAAATTTTAAGAGTTTTTATGACCCATAGACTTATACTAGAAATGATCTTAGAAACATACAAATTCTATGGGTGAATTATTTCATAGGTATTATTGGGTTTTAGTTTATTTTTTATAAACATTGAAATGTTTAATGTTCAAAATGTAAATATTTGTATTGATGTTGCTACTAAATTCATCTTTATGGTTTTATGTTGTACTACTTGGGGATGGAATTTATTGAATATTATTAATAAACATTTTCTTCATGTCGGTTTTGAAATAACCGATGTGATAAATTATTTTCTATGTCAGTTTATATTAACCGACAAAGAAAATATTTTTTTATTAATTTTCACTTCGGTTTTTTAAAATTGACATGAAAACATAAAAAGAATATTTATCATGTATGTTTTTATAAAACCAGACCTATTAAATGGTTTACTATATTTTTTAATTTATAATCAGCATGGTAACCAAAAACGGAATTAAAATTTTTCAAAGATCCTTTACCACATCAGTTATGAAATAACTGATGTGGTAAATCATATATGACATCAGTTTTCATAAAAAAGGATGGGATAATTTATTTTCCTTGTTTTTTATTTTATAACTATCATGGAAAACCATCACAAAGTAATGATGTTTATTTGGAAGCATACCCTCAGTTATTTTAAAAACCAATGTTAAAATACAATAGAATATTCTTTATCATAGAGGTTATAGTAAAACCAACATGATAATGTTTTTATAACATTGGTTTTATAAAAATACAACATTATAAATTATTTATCACATTGATTTTCGATAATTTTTTTGATAAACCACCAAAATATTTTTCATTAATAATATAAATTATTTTTAACCAACACAAGAATTTTATTTACCAAATTGCCTACAATAACATCACATGGAAACTATCATTAAAAAATTACATGAAAAACCATTTACCCAAGTGATTGTGGGATTGATATAACTTGATGTATGTGTTTACAACTTAAAAATTACATTTTCGTTAAAAACATGTTTTAGTCAGTGAAAACCACGCAAAAAAGTCATATTATTTTATATTTAAGGACAATAAAAAATATATCAATTTTTATTTGTATGAATAAGTTATATATAAATCTAATAGAAAATGTGGCTTTTATGTCTCAATGTGCATGTTCTTATTTAAAATTGAATGTTTTTTTTTTCAAAAATAATTTCATATTATAAGGAAGAAAACTCAATTTTCCATGATAATTTTGGAAAAATTATCTCAAAATCATTTGTTACATGTAGGAATATATCACATAGTAATATGACACATATTTTGTCTTGAATGACTCCAAATGTATGTATTTAGTTTAAATGTGACATTTTTGTAAGGAATTATTTTTGTATCTAGGTTCAAATTATTTTTTTATTGAATTAGATACTTAATATTTTTATTTTTATAGAGGTACACTCTTTATCTCGTGTTGGGGAGGCTCCTTTGGAAATTTATAGCAAGATTAGAATTTTTTGAGATGGGATCATGGCCCAAAGTCAATGAAACATTATTTTCTGTTTAAATATTTCAATATTTGTGATAAACTATTCAAATTAATGTAATTCTAAAAACCAATGTTTTACTATTTGAACTACAATGTTTTATTTTTAAAGTCGTCACTTCAAAATGTGATGGAAATCAGCTATATCTCTTCTAAAAAATCATTGTTAATAACATCGATGTTAAATGGATTTTCCTTTATCCTCACTATAAACGTGTTGTTAAAGAGTTCTTATAGCCATGATAAAACCAAATCACTGCTAAAGGAACAATTTATCATTTGTTTTTATCCCCGAGTAACAACCCCATTATAACTGATTTTTTTGCAGTTATGAAATTTCATTAAAGAAATCACTCATAATCCCCCTACCCTCATCCTCAGTCATCTCCCATGAACACCACATTGATAGTTTTTAGATTTGTCCTCTTCATTTCTGTTCATTTCACAGCTTCATATTCACACCCATGATTTTCTGGAATTAATCTTCTGACCTCCCATGTGAAATTTGAACACTTGTTCTACTCTATTGATCTTGTTTTATTTTAAATTTAATGATATTTAAATTTATTAATATATATTTATGCAAAATATTTATATCCATAAATTTATTTATATTTATATAATCATTTTTAAATACAATTATATATTATATGTTTTTGTGTGTGTGACATCCTGCCCCTCACCTATTTGCATGGGAAGATATTGGTGCACTATAAGTCTTTAGGTTACAAAAAAAAGACACCAAAGGCTAGAAATAAATGGAAAGGGATTCATAATCTATTAAGGGACGATTTTCCCTTTGAGTGTAAAACAACCAAACAAGATAGCAAAAAAACCTCCAATTTATGATGCATGAATAAAAAAACAACTCAATATAAAACAATAAAAAACAAAATATATTAGAGTTCAATGTAGAAAAAAGACCCAAATAACCCAATCACATAGGAGAAAATAACCAAAAACTTCAAAAAATACTCCAATTTTTTACTCCACTCGACCATTCTATCATAACATGATGCATCACTAAGGAACATTGATACCTTTACATTATCTGCATCACACTATATCACATCTAAAAATTCAAAATTCTTCCCAATCAGGGGGTGTGTATAAAACTCATTAGAATCTCACCAATGACATCCTAAATAATACAAAAGATATATAACATGTTAGAACATATTTATAAACTATTTTAGAATAGTTTACAGTAGTTTATCTAAAATCCAAATGAATTTTTCTTTATGTAAATCTGTTATTCAATAGAATGTAATCAATGAATTCTTAAAACAATTTATCAAATACCATTTTGGCATACCCATTCCACATATCACACATCCACACATCGAATCTTGCATTCCAAGGCAACATTTCCATACTCATGAGAAGTCTCTCAATGATCATTCAAGTAATCACAGGGTAACCATCACAAAGTAACCCAATTGAATACACCCCTTCCAATGGGTCACATCCATAAAAATGAACGCATTCCAACCACGTACACCAAAAAAACATTACAAATCATTATGCATTTCCATTTCAATGTTAAAATATATTTTTTGAAAAAATCTACACAAACCATTTTTTTATGAATAAAAGAAACGATATTTGAAAACCGACATTATAAAATCATGAAACAAAGAACATTTCACAAATCAATCAATTTCTATAATTTCACCAACCATCAATAAATCAGTTTCCACCAATTCAAAAATCAATTTAACCATTAAGATAAATAAATTAAATTAATTTGAAAACAAACAATTATTTTATAATGAATATAAGTCTATGTTGAACCCACCTACCCATATATCATAGGGTAAAATGAAGAAAGGCCCATAAAATTCAAAATACATGGCTTAAAACTCATAGGAAAAACTTAAATCTTGTTCTCCTCAACCAAAAAAACATATATCATCTTTATTGACATAAAAAACCCTTATTTATCCTTAAATTAAAGGATAATAGATTCCTTATGTGGGAAAAGTTGATATCTAAGGAAAATGATCAATACAGATCATCAACCGATGAATCAGAGCCCACAACATGGTTAAATTTTACAAGGAAACTATCCTAGATCAAAAGAAATAGCTTCTATACCCTTGGTTGGTGGATGAATTTTGGACAAGAACTATATACGGATTAATAGGGATTGAGGGGGGTAAATCAAGTTAGATCCATAATTTTTGGATATATAATTTCATAGTGCACAGTAATGAAAACTGTGCATGAGTGACTTCCACTAAACCAACTTCACATAGTAGAATCTTAATGTTAGACAATCCAGATTTATGAGACTCTAATCCCCTCTTTTTTTAGGATCCCTCCAGGGAATTCACATGGTTTTGAAAAACCGTGTATCTAACCATGCCCCTACCTTGTTCCCATTGTTTCACATTAATGGTTTCATTAATGTGTTTTAAGGTTTCTACTAACCATTCTATAATCGTGAACCTCTAGGAAAAAAAACATGCAAAAACAATTCTAAACCTCCAATAACAAATCGTAATAATTATATATTCTTAATATAAATAAATAATGGTTCATGTAAAATTAATTGGGGTACAATAATCTCACCACCATTAGTGTACCACCATTAAAAATGGGGAAGACAAAATTGTCCTAAAAGAGATTGGTCTATTTCATAACCATATACTTTTTATGTTCATATGTTTCTTCTTTAATTCTACATGGTTCCATAAATCCCAAAAAAGAATGATGATTTTCAAATGAAAGATGTTATCTTTCCAATAAATAATCCATATAGACATGTGACTCAACATAAAATATAGCCATAGGTCATTGTGATCCAATCGAATCACATGGTCAAGATCAGGATGATACTTTTTGAATTAAGATACATGATGCACATTATGAATAGAAATAATCATTGGTGACCTTTCCAACCAATATTCCACCCACAAACCCCTTAATGTATCTAAAAGGAAAATATATCAAGGATAGAACATTACTATATTCCTAATATTATAATGAACATGACTTGAAGATATTATTAAGAACACATGATCAGTCACATAAAATGAAATTAGATTGGGATGATGCTCCTTATATGATTTAAGAGGACTCTAATTTGTTTCCATCCACTTTAAAATCAGATGACTCTTCTATGTTGTCTATTGAACATGTCCTGGTATAACTAGAAATGTATCACATGATTTCATTGAACAATGTTGAGAATAAAAAGGACTCCCATTCAGTGCCTCAAAAGGATACGAATGTATCAATGACAGAACACTATTAATATATGTGAAATCCACTAATTGTATGTTCTCTGCACATGAGTCAAAAAATCCATCAAAAAATACTTAAGCATGTATTCTAATATTTTTTTCATATTTTTTTATTTTCCATCCATTTGAAGATGATATTTCAGGCTCATAATCGATTGAGATCCACATGATTGTTTCATGTATTTCCAAAAAATGAGTTGTAAAGCATGGATCTCAGTTTGAAACTATAGAAAATGGTCCCCCATAAATTTTTAACACTTATTAGATATAGAACTTTTTCTTGTCTTCCACCATATTATATTCTTGAAGAGGGGTGAAATGGGCTATCTTGATAAGATGATCAACTATCACCCATATGGAATCATGCTTTAGAACCATCCATGTTATAACTAATTGAAAAGTAAATGTTACCTATTCCCATTTCAACATGGGAATTATAAAAGACTATAACATACCCTTTGGTCGGTGATTCTCTTCCTTAACCTACTGAAATATATGGTATCTCAAAACAAACATAAAAAATATTATTTTTATGCCAAACCAAAAAAAATGATTTAAATTCCTTATGAATTGTATGTATTTCAGGATGGACATCCCATCATGAATTATGATAAGAAATTAAGAGTTCTTCCAGATAATCCATAGGTACGACCATCCAATATCAAAACCACTAAATTGATCTTCGGTCAAGCTACCTTCCATCAATGGTTTCCCCACCATCATGTTTTTACATTACCATGGATCATTTAAAATTATATTTATGTGCTACATCAACCATTTCATCCAAATAATGAAAAATGAAACTTGAAGGAAACCTGCTACACTACCTCGATCTTTTGAATCCATGTTCATGTCAATTAACACCAACATAATCTATAATTAACCTGATGATTCTTTCACCAACTAACCATATGTGTTATTGATTAATATATTCACCACCAAATTTCCTTTACCCATTGTATACAACATGTCAAAGTCAAACAATTAATGATATTCCTTCCATATTATTTTCCTTATATTCAAATATCATTATGATAAAATGTGATTCACACTCTGGTGATCCATATAAATGATTAATTTCCCACCAAAGAGATAGTTATGTCAAGTCATAAAAACATGGAACATAATATCTAATTCATTTTTTTGTGCAGTTCTTCTCAGAAAAAATTATTTTCCATGAACCATTACCAACCAAATGATCTCACTGGATGAGTACAAACCACAAAACAGATCCTGAAGCATCACAACACGTCATATAACACTTTTATGATTGGGGAAATATCATGATCAATGCTAATGAATGGAAAATTTTATACTCTTGAATGAATTTATACATTCATTATTCCATTGTAATGAAAAAATTTATTTTTTAAACCTTTCTTTATTGATTCTAGTCATGATAAGTGAGTATAAAAACATCATTATAAGAAACTGAACCTTCTTTTTAGGCATGAGTTTAACTCAAGTGTTTTTGAGAAAAAGAGGAGAATATAGAAATTTAAGGAGTAAATTCCATGTACCCAGTTGCCGTTGGTGACCTTGTACTGGCCGTGTAATGGGTGAGTACATGTCCATGTGGGGTGACCTGGAGACTGCCCAAAGAGGGTCCAAGTAAATTCATATACATGCCTTTTACTTTTAAAAAACATCCCATGTACTTTTCTTTTTAATTTTTATATTAGACAAGGGTCACGTCTCATTCATAGAAAAACCTTCGTGTTACCCCTTTTCTTCCAGGAGTGACCGATGTCAATGATTCTTATCTGAGCCCCCCAAATTTCCATCTGTTCTCTGAATCGACCTCCATTGATTTCATTAGAACCACCGCAATGGGTTCTTCCTTCTACTAGAGAATTTTATTACGATTTATTCTCTTTCGTGAGATATCAATGGTGGAGCATTTTTGATGTTTTTGTGGATCTACAGTGTTCTATGTCAAATCAAAGGCTGAGATTCAACTATATTGATCATACAACATCATGGGAGGTGTTTTGAAACTTTCCATAGTTATTCTTTCAATATTACATGCAAAAGTCCCCAATACCCTAGAATAGGGTATTGCGTGGTTCATGATTTTAGACCAGTTAACACCTACTATTCCTTTTCTGCATGAGTATAGGGGTTTTGATTGGTAATTGGGTTCTTTACAATGATATGGATGAGATTCACATGTTTGTTTTGATGTTGACTCTTTGGTCTAGCTTTTCTGGTTAGGCTTCTTGTCTTCCATGCCTAGTGTTGTTAGGATGGAGTGATATTATCTAATGATGTTATATGCTTGTAGCTGTTTAGCCAAGTAGTGCTTGAAAGTTGTTAGCCAATTAGTTCTTAAGGTTTAATTTGTTCGTTTAACATGATTTTTCACAATTGACATACACAGAGCTATGGGAAACTCGTGAAGTAGTCCATAGGGGTAATGGTTGCTGAGGGATTCTCCAGAGCAAATGTTTACTTTTATATTGTGAGACCATAAGGGGGATAGACTTTGTGCTCCCTAAGAGGGTCTATAGTTCCATGTTGCGAGACCAAAAGGGGAAATGGATGTTGAGTGCTTGCTCATAGTGTCTATATTTACAGATGTGAGACCACATAAGGAATTGACAGTGGGTGGTTCTTCAGAGAGTCCTTTCTAAATATGAAAGAGAGGGGTTAGACTATGAGTACTTCCTAGAGGGTATCATGTGTTTGATTAGTTGAAGCAGAGGGGGTTAGGATATGAGTACTTCTAAAGGGGTTACTAGTTTTTAACTAGTTTCTTACATGATATATGAAAATTAATGAAATTGACACTGTATAATGTTTAATTTTTAGTACTTCCTGGTTTACTGCTTCATTTTGCTTATTGCATTCCATATGTATTCATTGACTATTAAGAAAAAATCATTGGGTGGTTTTATACTGGTATTCATCTCACACAATGTTTGGGTTATGCTTTTGGGCCAAAATATATTTTATTTCTATAAGTATAGATAAGGGAAAGTTCCCTTCAACGTTAGGTACTTGACTGCTGTGGAGATAGAGGGCATGCGACCAAGATGAGGCTTGCGATGCTGCTAGAGTTTATCTTTTTTATTTTTACATTAGTCTAGTACTGTATTCCATCATTGTGACTTGTTTGGATACTTTCCTACAAATATTTATCATGCATCACTTATATATTTTCCTCTGTTGTTTACTTATTTCAAGTTATTAATTCTTCCTCTATTGTTATATTTTTATTTTCACTTCATTATTCCTCCAATGAGGGCATAATTTCCAAAATATCCTACCCAGGGCCCTCACTACTAGTCGGTAGCCTCTGGTGTTTGGGGAAATTCTCTTGAGGCCATGTGACCAACAAGGTATGGGGAACCGCTGTGCAGCACCTAGAACCGGGATGTTACAAAGTGGTATCCAATGAATTCTTTTCTTTGTGACTTTCTATTTGGAGCCCATATACAGGGATTGGAAGGAATAGATAGTTGGTAATAAGTTGTTCCTGAGATTAGCTAACCCATGTACTGGGAAAAGATGATTTACCTCGATTATTAAAATTTTCCTAGTTTTTCAATTATTATAGTTGATTTGATTTCACTGTTGGGTGATTCACATGTTTTGTATTGTTATCATTGATAATATTGATGGTCTATTTATTTTTTGTCCCAGTGAGATCAGGGTAGGCCATCTCAAGCATCATATAGGAACTGGATAAGGATCACATGTCATGAATTCTTTCCAAGCCACTTATGGTGCATTACTGATTGCATGTTGTTGTGATAGATGTTGTTCTAGTTATGCATGATGGTGTGATATATGCATTGATAAAATAACTTCTATTTTATAGGGTATTAAATTGTGTGTGGTTTCTTCTGAATGAATTCCAATTATTGGTTATTAAGGTTTTATGGGTCCTAATGGATCAGAATTTGGTGGATAATTTCACTATTATGCATTATTATGACATGTATAAGATTCCAAAATTTGATTCGCAGGGAGTATGGGCCCTCAAAGAATAAAATTTGGAACTTTAATGTTTGTTTCAATGATTTTTTGGGTTTTAGATTAGTTTTTGGGGATTAATTTCTAGAAAATACTAGAATCCATAGTGTGTATTGCTGAATACAAGCAATGTATCCTTCAGTTCAGGAAGGAACTGCTTTTCATATTTACAGACCGTATAATTTAGGTACACTCTGTGAAGTCTCTAACTGTGTTACTAACTATTTGGGCCAAAACATGGGGTTGGGAAATCTTTGGTGGAACACACCATTTCTTGGTCTTACATGTCATTTGTATAGACCATGTGTTCATCTGTGTCACCAATGAGATGGTTGGATTATGGGTAGTTAGTACATACCGTGTCTGGTACAAACATACATTGTAGAGTCAACCGGGTAACTGGCCATGTGACTAACAACAAGGGTCAGAGAATTTATTTCTAGTAAACACTATGTATTGCACAAACACTCTCTTTATTTTTTTATAGGACAAGCTTGTGGGTTAGTCATATAGAAGAACTCGAGAAAGGGAAAATTATTCAAGTACATGTCATGTCTTGGGGAAACATGCCGTGTTTATGGGGTGATACATGATAGGGGTTGGCATGAGTACACACCTATGGGAAGTCTTAAAGTAACACACTATGTAAGGGTCCTAGACACTGTGTATCACTGATTTGAAAAACATGAATTCTTTCCTTCTATTGTTAACTTATAGCACTTATAAGTTTCATTCCTTGATAATATTTAACTAAGGTGTGCCCTTGACATTGCAGAGTCATTCCACCATGACATCCTCTAGTTGTATGCTAGATTCAGGGAATAGAGAAGACACCATATATGGAAGATAAAGGACTACCAGAAGATCCTCTGGTAATGCCAATATTGAAATCAACCGTTATTCTGGATATAGGTTCCAATGAACATATCGGAGAGGGATTCATGAAGATTAAGCATACCTTCAGGGGAGCACCACATCCTGACCCACCAATTTCATAGTTGACATGGGTCGTTCAGTAGTATCATCCTCTCATATTCTCAGGGGATGGAAGACCATAGGCAACTCAGTCATGGTTGGAAGCCATGTTATCTATCTTTGAGAATCTTGAGATGCCTCCAGAGATGAGGGTGAATCGTACTACATACAGGATTCTGTATTCCATCAAGGATGTGATCTCATTGGAGGAACACTAGTAGGTTATGGATTGGGAAGCATTACAACGTGCCTTCTATGATTACTTGTACCCGATGACATTGAGGGCCAATCGAGCCCGATAGTTCCTTAGTTTGGAGTAGGGTAGTCTCTTAGTCATAGAGTATTCATCTCTCTTCACAAATCTACAGTACTTCACACCCATTCCATTGTATTATGAGTTATTTATTGTAAAAAAGTTTGAGGATGGTCCCAGTCAAGACGTATGATATTTGGTGAACATCTTCAATCTCACTTCCATCACCTCTATAGTCAACCACGCACTGATCACGGAGTTCTATCTAAGGGATTATGGGGTTGTAAGCTAGGACAACTCGACATCCAGAGAATGTAACCCTCAGAATGATATAAAGAAGCACTATAGGGAGTCTACATGTCGAGATCTAAGGAGATGATATACTTCTTCCGGTAGCTAGGTTGTGTGATACCTCTGCAGGAAGAGTGGGCATACGAGACGACATTTCTAGAGATACACAGTGGAGTGCCGATCTTACGACAATATGGGTAATGTTAAATGTTTTTTATTGGTTCATCTCACCAGCAGTTGGTGATAGGAGTTCTGCTATGACTCCACATTCAAGATCTCGACCACCAGTTTATAATCGGTCTGGAAAATGGAGTTATTTTGGATGTTGAGGTTGATGGGGAGGTCACGACCATGGAATCTGGTCAGCAGGCTTGTAGAGACAATAGGGTGGATCAGCTCATAGTTGTTACATAGGGTTGTAGGGCTGCTGTGCATGCCAGAATTTTTTAGTGGAGCAGACCAAGAAGGAGCAGGATCCCGAACCCTCTACAGTTCAAGGTACAATTCTCGTTTCCTAAGTTCTAGCTTCTTCACTTTTTTATATAGGGGCCTCCCATAGTTTTATACATTTTTCTATTATGGAGAGCCTTGGGATATATATATTTTCTTCTACTGATGTCTTGATGTTGGACACTCCATTGGGGACTAGAACGATTAGTGTACGTTAGTTCAAGGAGTGCCCTCTTGAGGGTGGTGGGTGTCACTTTTGATGGTATATTTATATCTTAGAGATGACATGTTGTGATGTCATTCTATGAATGGACTGGTTAGTTCCCTTTCCAGACTGTGGTTGATTGCTATCGTCATAGGGTGAGTTTCACATCACTAGAGGATGGTTTGTATCTACATAATGGTGAATTGGATGTCCATGCAAGAAGAGTAGGAACCAAGTAGCATGGGTTGGGAGGAGTTACAACATAGATTTCTATTCTATATCTGGATCACCAGGGGACTTCAAAGTTGGTCTTTATTTTAGTGGAAGATCGTTTGAGGGTTGTATTTACAAAGGACATTTCAAGGTTTCTTCTAGACCAATAGGTATAATATTCCATTGAGCTTGTGCCAAGAGGTGCACTGGTGTCCATTCGTCCCTATAGGATAGCTACATTAGAGTTACATGTGCTCAAGAAGAAGTTATAGGAGTTACCGAATAAGGGTTTCATCCAACCCAGTACTTCTCCTTGGGTTTGGCCTGTTTTGTTTGCAAAAAATCCAGACAATACCCTCCGATATTTTGTGGATTATCAGAATTTGAACCAGTGGATCGTCAAGAACCAATGTCCCTTGTTGTTGATTGATGATCTCTTTGATCGACTTCGAGGTGCCCAGGTGTTCTCAAAGATTTAATTGAGATCTTTTTAGCTTTAGTTTCATGTAATACAATCAAATATACATCTTACATTATTTCAGAGTAGGTATGGTCTATATGAGTTTGTGGTTATTCCATTCGGTCTCATGAACACGCCTTTAGTTTTCGTGGCACTGATGAACCAAGTATTCCATCGATAATTTTATTATGTTAGGGTAGTTTTTTTAGATTACATATTGGCATACTCATACACTTGACAAGACCATTCCACAAATCTTGAGATCATTTTGGGTACACTGAGAGATCAATAGTTATATGATAATCTCTCAAAATGCCACGTTTGGATGGACCAAATTATCTTATTGGGTAATGTTATCTCAAAGACAGAAGTATCAATAGATCCAGAGAAAGTTGGAGCAGTAGTTTCCTAGGATCATATAAATAACACCATTGAGGTACTGAGTTTTTTAGGCTAGGTAGGCTACTATAGAAAATTCATACAAGAATTTTCAAGTTTAACAACATGACTAACATGCCTGACTTTGAAGGGTGAGAAGTAATTATGGTAAGATTCGTGTGAGTCACCCTTTCAGGATATGAATGAGAGGTTTACATCAGCACCAATACTAGAATTTCCAGAGACAGGAATGAGCTATACTGTATATTGTGATGCATTGGGTATTGGTCGAAGAGTAGTGATTATGCAGGGGAAATGAGTCATTTTGTATGGGTCCCAGCAGTTGAGGCCTCAAGAGAGGAATTACCCGATGCACGATATCGAGTTGGCTGCAAACGTTCATGCCTTATTCTGTTGGAGACATTATCTCATAGGAGATATTTTTGTGGTTTTCACCGATCACAAAAGTCTCAATAATATCTTCAGACAGTGTGATCTGAATTTGAGACAATGAAGTTTGGTAGTGTACCTTCAGTCTTTTGACATTGTTCTTACCTACACATCTAGGAAAAAACACAGTGGTTGATGCGCTGATCTGGAGGACTCAGGTATATGATGTTTATGATTCCAGAAATAAGTGGTAGCTTATGGGTTTGTTCCTTGAGATTCATTGTAAGGTGCATGACAGATAGGGGGATGTGTTTCTTTATTCTATTGATGTTACCTCTACTCTTCTTGAATGAGTACAAATGAGGTTTCTATCAGAATATAAAGTTCTAGTTCTACAGGAGAGTGTGTTAGGAGAGGACCCTATTCGTGGATGGACCATAGGCGAGGATGATATCATGCATTTTAATGGGAACATATAGGTGTCAGTGGAAATACACAAGGATCTAATGTGTGACATTCATTCCCTAGTTTGGGCAGTTCATCATCGTGTCACCAAGATGTATCGTGATCTACACCATCAGTATTGGTGACAAGGTTTGAATTAATATGTTTCTGGTTTTTTCATGAGTTGTTCCATCTGTCAATAGGTGATAGTGGAGCATCAGCATATAGCATGGATTTTTCAGTAGTTACCCATTCTTCAGTGGAAGTGGAACGATGTCACAATGGATTTGTTGATAAGATTATTGATCTCTCCTATAAAGAATGATGTGGTATGGTTTTCCATTGACAGACTCACAAAAGTTGATCACTTATTTTTGATCAAGGAGGCCTTTAGTGTTGATGAGTTGGGAAGGGTCTACATCCATGATATTGAACATTTATATGGGGTTCCACACTCCATTATTTCAGATAGGGGTGTTTGTTTTACATCTTGATTATGGAAAGGACTACAAATGGATTTGGGTACACAGGAACTTCTGTGTATAGATTACCATCCCTAGAAAGATTTAGAGTCTGAGCATATGATAAAGGTTCTAGAGGACATGACTCGGGCATCCATCCTAGATTTCAGAGGTTCGTGGCAGAAGAAGACACCTCCATTATATTATTCCTACAATAATAGTTTTCAATAAACTATTTTTATGGAACCTTATGAGTCTTTGTAAGGTGGGACAGGCCGATCAGCCTTATGTTGGCTGGAGGTAGGAGAGGCAGCTATGCTCGGACCTCATATTGTTCGAGAGACCGGAAATAAGGTGTTGTTGATTTGGAAGTGGATGGGTACTGCACAGTAATGACCATAGTCTTATGGTGATCGATGGAGATGTCCTATGGAGTTAGAGGTTGAGACCATGTCTTTCGACGTGACACCCAAAGGTTGGGACACATGAGTATTAGGAGATAAGGAAAGCATTCACCCAGACACACCGTGTCGTTTGAGGTTTTGTAGAGATTCAAACCATTTTCCTATCTGCTATAGCTACCTCAGAGGTATCGGGTTATGTATGACGTCTTTGATGTTTCTCTGATACATCATTACTTCTTAGACCCATCTCATGTTTTCCAACTCAAAGAGGATGAGTTGGCGGTGGACGCATCATTTTAAGAAAATCCTATCCAGATTGTGGAAAAAAACATGAAATTTGTAATTTTCTTATATGTTCATCTGTTATTAGTGATATGAAAGCATGAGTGAGTACATGTCAAGACATGGGAGAGGGAGTCCGATGTATGATCACAGTGGGCAGAGCTGTTCAAGGATTCTATTTATCCGCTGCATTGATAGAGAAATTTAGGGACAAACATCATTAAGGGGGAAATTTTTTAAGAACCAACACCAAATTTTTTATTATGATTTTTTTCTAGTGTATTTGAATAATGGAGGAGAGTTTGGATGTTTAAGGAGTGCACTCCGTGTACTTTAGAGTACATGTCGTGTACCAGGTTGCTACAGGTGACTGTATGGGTTGAACTAGAGACTGTATAAAGCGGTTCCCGATAAAGAAATATACATTCCATGTAGTTTTAAAATACACACCAAGTAATTTTATTTTTAATTGTTTTATAGGATCGGGGTTGCATCTTGTTCACAGAAAACTCTTCATCTCAGCCCTTTTCGTCCAGGAGCGACAGATGTAAACAATTATTCTCTAAGCCACCAACCAATTTTCCGTTATCGGAATCAAATGCCGATAATTGCGTTAGAATCACCATGGGGAGTTCTTCCATCTTATATAGAATCTTATATTTATTTTTCATCATTCTTGAGATATCCATGGTTGAGAGATTTGGGAATTTTTGCAGATATAAGATGTTCTAGGTTGAATAAAAGGCTGGGATTCAACTATATCGATCATACAATGCTGAGGTAGGTGGTTTGTTCCTTTTTATAGTTATTCTTTGAGTATTATGTGTAAAAGTTCGCAATACGCTAGAATGGGGTATTGTGTGGTTAGGTATTTTAGCCATGTTAATGCCAACTATGCCTTGTGTGCATGAGTAAAGGTTGTTTGATTGTGAATAGGGTTGTTTTCCATGCTATGGATGTGTTGATCATTGTTTTTTTTATATTGACCATTTGTTCTATCTGTTTTGTTTAGAATTCTTGTTTCTCATGCCTTGTTTTGGTAGAATGGTGTGATATTATATGATGTTGTTATATGTTTATAGCTTTTTAGCCAAGTAGTTCGTGAAAGTAGTTTTCCAAGTAGTTCTTAAGGTTTACATTGGATTTTGAACATCATTGTGCACGATTTACTTACACAGGGATGTGGGAACCTAGTGTATTAGACTATAGGAGTAATAAATGTAGTGGGATTTCCATAAGTGTATGTTTAATTTTACATTACAAGGCCATAGGGGGGATGGAATGTATGCTCCCACAGAGTGTTTTTAGTTCAATGTTACTAGACCATAGTGGGAATTGGATGCTGAGTGATTCATTAGTGTTTCTATCGTTAACAATGCAAGATCATAAGTGGAATTGATGGTTAGTGCTTCCTTAGAGAGTCTTTTCTA
Organism: Viscum album; assembly: GCA_963277665.1. Classification (NCBI taxonomy): domain Eukaryota; kingdom Viridiplantae; phylum Streptophyta; class Magnoliopsida; order Santalales; family Viscaceae; genus Viscum; species Viscum album. The sequence goes on along the minus strand of OY728156.1, from coordinate 1,498,205,141 downwards.
AATGCGAACCAGAGGGGTTAGACTATGATTACTCCCTAGAGAGTATCATGTGTTTGATTGGTTGAACCAGAGGGGTTAGGCTGTGGGTACTTCCCAATCAGATACTTGTTTTTGATTAGTTTCTCACTTGATATATGAAAATGAATGAAATTGAAACTGTATGATTGTTTACTATTTAGAAATTCCTTGTTTACTGCTTCATTTTTCTTATTTCCTACCATATATATTTATTGACTAATTGGCACCGATCTTTTGGTGGTTTCCTACTGGGAATAATCTCACACCCTGTTTGGGGAATTCCTTTGGGTCCAAACAGATTTTATTATTGCATGTATCGATAAGGGCAGGTGCCCCTCTACATCTAGTACTTGACTGCTATGGAGAAGGAGAGAAATGGACCAAGGTAAGGCTTGCGATGCCAGTAGAGTTTATTTTTTTCTTTGTAATTTGGTTAAGTACTGTATTCCATCATTGTGACTTTTTTGGATTCATTGATAAACATATGTATTATGAATCACTTATATATGTGCTCCAATTGTATTTAAATTTTAATCTTCTACTGTTTATATATTTCATGTTATTACTACTTCCACTTTTTTTATCTTTTTATTTCCATTCAATTACTATACCAACGTGGGCATATTTTTGCCACTATCACACCCAAGACCCTCACTGATCTTCAGTAGCCTATGGCATTTGGGGAAATGTGCCTGAGGCCATGTGACCAACCTGGTACGGGTCACCTCTAGGAAGCACCTGGAATAGGGATGTTACAATCATTAACAATAAGCCATGCAAAAGAAACTATGTATCTCAATGACATTCTCTAGTGGTTTCCAACAGATCATATACTCTATATTTTTTAGATACATAGATATAACATTTTCAGTGATAACATGACCATGTTAATATCCCCCATGAATCCAAAAATCACACTTTTAATGTTTGGAATAGAATATAAGATCACAAATGATTCCCAAAGTTATTTCAAAATACTGTTCATGCTCAACCGTTAACCTAGAATACCCCAGTTTATCTTCAAAAAACCCCACCCAAAAATAATCCAAATACCATTGAAATATCTGATTCATTAATGTTAAAAATATAACTAGTTCATTCATAAGACATGATGGAATAATTACATAATCTTAATGGCCAAATCTACTCTTAAAATCTGTCTTTAGAATGTCTTCCTTCAAAAAATGAAAATGATAATATTCAAAATGATATAAAATTATAGAAAACCACTAGACTCACCTAAATTAATAAAATTGTTCATCGATGTGTGAAATATGATATCAAATATTTATCATAACATAGATAATCTCATGATAATCCCCAAAATTCTAAAGAGTTCCTTAAATTTTTTCATAAATAAGGTTAGTTCTTCCCATGGAGATTCACAAGGCTGAATGAACAATTTTATTTACAACTTCCCTTACTATAATATCATATCCCTTAATTCTATTGGTGCCATCCGTTGAGATAGAAGTGAGATAGTTTTAGTCCCTAGAAAGGGAACAATTGTAAACTGAACTTCTCATGTGGGTTGAAACCCTGAAAAATTATGAAGGAAAACATCATGAAATTGATGAAAAATTATTGGAAAACTACTATTATCAATGTCATCCAATGATGAAAAGATAATGGATATCAACTAGTATGAGATTATTGCAACTAATGGTGAAAAAATTAAATTCCATTTTCCTTTACATCTCAATCTACTCTATAGATTTTCACGATTCCATAATTAGTTTTAAAACTATATCTTAAACTATAATAGTCAATATGAGAATTAGATATTTTCAATCAATCCAAACCTAGGATTAATCCGTAGACATCAATCTCAAGGATAGAGAAAGAGAAAATCAATTTAGATCCATCAATTGTTACAACAAATTTGATTCTCATAAATTCTTATGGTTCTTCATATACCAGAGGATATTTCCATTTCAAAACAATAGGTATCATATCAATATGAAAACTCAAGAGGCCAACAACATGAGAACCAATAAATGCATGAGAAGAACATCTATCCAAAATAATATTCATAATGGGGGAATTCAAAAGAATCATGCCACTCACTGTTGAAGGTTTAGATTAATCAACCATGAAAATTTTCTCATATCCATTCAATTTATTACTCTATAATTTTTTTTTCTTTATTAACAAATTGAGATTGCACTGGTTTATAGTTCATGGGATTTCTATAATCACTATTTATTACTCCTTTATTTTTATGATAGTTATTATACTGAACTCATCCCATTAAATCATATGACATATTCAAAACATGAGATGTGTCCCTAGCACATGACTATGAAAAATTCAGACAATAGTTACAAAAATATCCAATATGATTAAAATTATGATATGCTCTATGTAGAGTAATACAATATCAGTTCATGTGATCAGAAGATATGCATTGAAAACAATCAGTTTTACCCTTTGGTTTTGGAGGATGATTCATTGATCTGACTATCTAATTTTGATTCGTACTACCACCTTAGATATAGGTTTCCCTCTTATTCACATTCTTTCCATTATAGTTCCTACAAGTTCACATAGTTATCAAAATGGTTCCTATAAAGATTTTTCCTGATTTTTTCTTTTCTTTCACTACTTCTTTATTAATCATCACTGTATAATACAATATTCAATGCATGAAAATGATAAATTGAATCCAAGGTCTCCACCCTGATTAATATTTTTTTACCTTTAAGGACAAACTTCAAGAATAACTATGGGAAAATTGGAATAAATTAACATATTTATCCATATACTATATCAATTTTATATTCTACTACTTCAAAACAAACAAATCTATTGTACTAGACATTCTGAATGTGCTAGGATATAATTGCTTATTAAATAATTATTCAAAATCCTCTTATTTCAGGAAAAGGAAAAATTTATTCTGAATTACTAAATCCTATCATTTTTGTGATAAGTTTTATATCATGTATGTTTCAAGCTTCATATTCATATTTAATTGTGTTCTAAGGAAATCCATGATTTGATTAATCATATTTAGCCACACTTTCCCATTTTCGAGTTCACAATCACCTTGAAAAGATGGGTCGATTCTAATTTTTGAATTGAACAGAATGATTCACTTTACATGAATCATCCATTATGCTTCCTCTATCCATGGATTGAGAAGTATGTAAATTAATCATAACCAAATATTTCATCACCTATGGCTTAGGTGCAACCATAGTCTCTACGTCCTTTTTAGGATTGTTTCTACAACACCTACCAGGTGCCATTATCTATAACCAAATTAAAGAAACATTTAAAATCACAATCTAGAAACCGAATTCATAACAATTTCTAATTTACCACATCAAATATATCACAACAAGGATTCCTAAAATTTATTATTTTCCTCTTTCAAATGTCTTTTGAAAATTCCACCATGTTTTTTGAAAATCATACCAATATCAAATAATTTTAAATTCAATAGTTTTTCACCTAATGATAAATCATTAGTCAAAATAAATTATCCAATCATAGTGGGGTTAAATTTGTATCGATTTATGTATTCCTATTATAATTGGTTAAACCCTTGATGATGATATTAGAACTTAGAGAAGTGTCTCAGAACTCTAATGTGCCCAATTTTCCTTGCAACTTGAAGTTTAACGTAAATTGAATAGCTAGACCCATTTATTATCTAGATTTATTGATTCAATGATCCTACTCTTTGATACCACCCCATGTGACATAATAACTTACTAATACTCATACTAAAGGAATTAACATACTGATAGTATTTGTAACATACTTCCCCTCACCCATTGGCTTGGGAAGAGATTGGTGTTCTACTAGGCTATAGGTGACATACCCAAGACAGTAAAGTCTAGTAATAAATAAAATAATTCATAAAATATTAGGTATGACTTTACATTTTAAAATAAAACAAATAAACACAATAATCATAACATCTTCCACTATATGATGAATGAGTAAATATAAATCTTTAAAATGTAAAACAATGAAACCAAACTATATCACAGTACAATGAAAAAATCATGACTAAAAAAACCCAAGGCCATAGAAGATATGAACAAGGAACAAGAAAACTTCTCTATGAACCAAATCCACATCCCTAATTCAAGGTATCAAAATGAACCACTAAATAATTTTCATACCTTATTTTACCTATGTCTCAATACTTCACGTCTATAAAAAACAAATGTTTACATGTAGATGTGAGTATAAAACTTAGTATAATTTCACTAATGAATTCATAACTCAGATAAAAAGGATAAAACATTTTAGAAAATTAATTAATATATTTGAAAACAAAATTTAATAAGTTTTTAAAAATTGAAAACCATTTTTTAATAACAAAATTTCATCCATAGAAATAAATAAAATAGGTATTGAACCCTTTTCTAAAATCCCATTCCAGAAATACACAAAATTACATATACAAAAATTCCTACTCAGGTGAGAGTTACAAACTGATGAATGTTCTCCTATGGATGTACCAAGTTTTTATAATGTTACCATTACAAAGTTCCCCATTGACACATGCCCCATGAATAGGTTCACTTCAATAAAAATGGACTCATACACATCACGTATGCCCAAAACCGTAGAAAACCAATAATTCAAAGACATTTCAATAAAAAAATTCTTTTATTTAATAAATTTCTGAAAAAAATTCCAGGAATAAAAAACATAATTTTAAAATCAGCATTTTAAAATCTTGAAACAAATCACCTTCAATAGACCAAAAAATTTCTATAATTTCACCAAACCATCACAAATAAGCTTCCATAAAATCATGTATCAATTCCAAAATTGTTTTCAAGAAATTTAATTAATTTAAAAAACATATTTCCTATCATTATTAAGTATATTCAAGAGAGAATCCACCAACCACTCAAACATAAAAGAACATAAATAATGGTATAAAACATCAAAAACATAGATTTATACTCCCAAAACTAATATTAGATCTAGTTCCCATCAACCAGAAAAATCATATATCATAATTATTGACATCCAAAACTGTGTATTTACCCACATAGGATAAGATCTAAGATTCCAATAGAGGTAAGCATAATAAATTCAAGTAAACCTATTAGAAAATGGAACTTACTGATGAATTTGGTGCTCCAACACACATAGATTGTCATAGGAGTTCCTCCTGGATCAAAAGGAGTAGTCTCCATATCTATATAAGGGAGATGATTTTGAGATATGACATCTTTAGGTAAAAAAGGATTATAGGGTAAAATAGGTTGGATCAATAATATTTAGATCTTACAGTTAATAGGGAACGGTTCAGGGACACAATTATTAAAACTATACTCTAACCATGCATGAGACACTCCATCTAATACCATCTCACAGGGTTGGATCTCACAATATGAAAAACCATGTTCTTCCCATGATATACCATTATATTTATCTTTTATTAGATTCTCTTGGGCTGCTGCATGGTTTACCCAAACCGTGCGCCTAACCAGTTCCCACTATTTCACTTACAAAGATTCCTGAAGGTGTTTCATAGTTTTTACGACCCTTTCCCAAACCGTGAACATCTAGAAAATCCTAAAAACATATAAATACTAATTCTAACCTCCCAAAACATATCCCAAAAAATATATACCACTAATTTAGATGAATAAAATGCCCATTACATGAAACAAGGGGTTTTATAGTGTGTTTGTGTCCAGGATATATATATATATATACACACTTTTATTTATTTAAATGTATTATTTATTAACATTAATTTATATGTAATTGAATAAAAATATAAATATTTATATATCTATTTATTAATACACTCATATGTATATATATATATATAAATTATATATAAATTTATATAACTATATATATTTATATATTTTTTATAAGTTTAAAATGGTTATATATTTTTTAAATTATAATGAATAATAATTATTTCCATATGATTTATATAATTATTTTTCCAAAAATTTATAATTATGTCTATACATTGTATATTTTGATATAAAATTTATATATTGCATATATATTTATATATTTACATATTTACATGTATATTAATACAAATTTACATATAATTGTTCATTTATATATAATTTTTTTACAATGTATTTATAAATACATTAATATAAAATATTTAATGATAATGATATATTTTTAAAACATCATTTATATATGAATTATTTACATAATACTAAAACACACACACACACACACACATAAAGACATATCCACATATTTACAGAGACACAATTTTTTTTTCATGTACCACAAAAATATTAATATATATATATATATTTAGATATATTATTATTAATTAATAAATATATATTTTTTTATTGAAAAATTCAATTTTATACATAAAAATATGTTGTATAGATATATATATTATTTTATTTTTGTAAGGTAAATAAATTGATAATATATTACGTTAATAAAATGTATAATAAATGTTTATTTCCATATATTTTATATATTATAAAATACATTTTTATTTATATTTGTTTAATGATACTTTTCATAATTGAATAATTACATAAAAATATAACAAAATATGAATATATTTAATAGTAAATGAATCAATAATATAAAAATCATTAATAATTTAAAATATTTAATACTATATAAATATAATCCTAGGATGTAAATTAAATCTCCACTAAAAAGGCATAAGATGACCCACTTAAATGATGATGAAATCCCATCTATTATTTTAATAATAGGGTATGTCAACAAAAAAATTAGTTTAATCTGTCCTTAAAGACATTTTAACCATGAAATAACAAGACCAAGACTCCCCCAAGATTACACACTATGAATCTCTCTTCAATATTTTATTGGAAATGTGATAGAGACCAAATAGGAAATTAGATCAAAAGTTATGGACGTTTGATGATCATGTCATATTTTCAACTTATATTAGATCTTTCATTTGTTTATTGATTTCATACATCATCTAATTTTTATTATTTAACTGTTACAAAATTTTAATTAGAAAATTATTAATTAGTTTTTAATAAAATTATTTTATATCCATTTTTTCACTAATTGTCATAGATTTTAAGGGTAAATGAATTTTTTATCTTTTAAATATGTTATTTTTAAAAATATAAAATATTTATAGAATAGTAAATATATAAAAATCTAAAAATATTTTTACTAATGATATATATATATATATATATTTTTGAAAAACACCTTTATGATCCCTAAAAATGTTTTGTCACATACTTCACATTCACCTCCTTAGGGATAAACAAATGAATAAAAATTGCCTTCATGATCTCCAAAGTCATCCCAACTAACAATGAGGGTGGGGCGATCAACATCAACTGATCGAAACCAAATTCTAAAAATGGTAACATGAAAACTATTACCCTTAGGGAGTGAGTGGTTTTTGAGGACTTGGTAAGGACATTAATTTATTCATTCCACTCCACAATCTCTTTCGGACCTTGGTCAATTTTAAAAATAGGCAATGATCTAGAAGATATTAGATCCACCACTCCACTGGTATTTTGGGTAGATTTAATTACTAGAAGAGACTAAATAAAAACATTGGGGGACTTTATAGGCATCTTTCTCTAAATAAAATGAAAACAAAATATCAAATATACATCGAACCAAATATCATCCAAAACTATACCAATATTATAGCTCAAACAAAGACACCATGTTCATAAACCACGATAAGAACATAGAGAGAAAGAAATAATCTTTCTCAAAACAACAACTTCCATTTAATATATAAACAACTTTTTATTGAAAAACTTTTTTAAAATCACCTATTTTATAAACCACTTTCCAAATACAATTTCCCATATTGAGGAGAGCCCCCTATTTTCGAGATTAAAAATTCCAATATAGGATTACATTCAAATTCCACTCACACCAACCAGAAAAGAATTGTAGCCCCACCCAAATTGAAACCTCTTTAATAGGGGACTTGATTTCATGCATGAATTTTAAATATGGTTTAGCGTACCATGAACTATTCATGAACCAACCACTTGAAGTATATTGAATAATGTACATGGGCTATAAATGGATTGTTATACCATGAAATATCACATTGTGATACAAATTCAATTCCATTTCCATCCAACTAATAATGTATAAAGGCCATTAAACATTACAGAGCACAAAAAATATCGATCCAAAATGAATAGTAAAGACTTAAAACCCAACTATCTCTGGAAACTCAAGGCTTAGAATAATCAAGTGTTCATGAAACTATTTTCTTACCGATAAACCATGTCCAAAAAATCCTATCTCTATTTTACCTAACATCCCAAATAATAAAGATCTTCTTTGACTAATTTTTTTTGGAAACCATCACGGGTCATCCCTCAACTATTCATCTGATGAAATCTTTTGAATGGCCCAAAATGAGTCCTCGATTCCCATGTATTGATGATAGGTGCCATATAATAATAGATATATTGTGGGGGATGATTTTTCCTAATAATCACACTCATAAAAAATACAATGCCTACATCATAAGTAGGATACAAAAATAACTAAAAAGAATTCAAAATTAACAAGTTCTAAAATAATAATTACAACCAAATTGAAATCGAACACAATCTCCATGGTACCTCATGGTCACCACCATCCACAATACCAACCCACTCCAATAGAGAACCATGATAAGAATCTGAACCAAAAAATAGCTCATGTCTACCAATGTTATATTGATAATTTTGGTGTGAGAATACAATAGCTTAGTATTTAAGCACCATTGAATACATAGATGACCATTTTAGAAACCATAAAAAATTTGGTTTTAAAATAAATTTAGAATGTAGGTTTTATCTTTTAAATTAACAGTGATAACTTTCCAAAATATATAGTTGAAAAAGTTGAACATGGATTTCCATTATAAACATACTCCAATTTCAAATTATTTTTTGAAAGGAAAACTCTATAAAGAAACCTACAAACCAGATAAGTGAATGAATAAGAAGAAAAAAAAAGAATAGTATGTAGAAATATATTATAAATCAAGAGAAATAAATATGAATATATATATGAAAAAATAAATAGAATGAGTCAAAAAGGTTAATAAAATAGACAATGGAATATACAAGGTACATAGTCATTGGAATTCCTTAAACATATTGAGAGGAAACCCTATCCATACTCAATTAAGGGGCATATTCCATTTTAGGATGTGTTCTTTATTCTATCCCGAACCTCTATGATCTCAACCATCCTCAACAGTCGCCCATTCCCTATGGCCAAAAACTTACTATAGGTAATCTATTCAACATCAGCAAGGAATATATAGTAATCGTATCTAGATCCTTTATATTACATCTAGGATCCCATGACTATAGTTTGGGTAAAAGTGATGATATAATTACATTATTGATATTAAATATAGCCCATAGATTCAAATGTGCATGCCTTTCCCTCTACTCAGCACCGACACTTTGAAGACCCTCTCTAACTAGATGACTACCATATGGGTTCCTATCACACATTTTTTTTCTAAAGTTCCAAACACGCCTGGACAACTTGATAATTCCAAACCCTTTCCGTGAATCACTCTATGGTTCCAAATTGGAATTATGTTTATATGATTATGGAATCAATTTACAAATAAAATTTAATTTTCAACATGAGCCTTATAATTGAAATTGAAACCACTTTTTAAGGAAAAAATAATCTAATTTTTTTTCCAAAAAATAGGGCATTCATCTAAGTATTCCATTAATGGAAAAAAATGATCCTTTAGAAAAATATTTGGGAAACACCCAACTCCAAATCCTCGAAAGATCCTTTGGACAAAACATTAGGGATAGTGTGCTTCAAATCCCAATTGAAAACATTGTGAAACCATGAAACTCATTTTATGAAATCAAGTATATAGAAAACAAAAATATATATGTTGTTTCCTTTTTAATGCATGTACACATTAACATGTGCACCTAAGGTACATATGGATATAAACATATCACATCATTATATATATGGATGACTGAAAAAATTTCTGTGGTTCGAAGAAAAATAAAATGAAGGAAGCACAAAAAAAACCAAAATAGTTTTCACATAAGAACCAAAATCATAATCATTCTATAAAAATGTGTGTTTTTCAATTAAAAAAATGTCATTATATTGAAATTTGTGTTTAAGTCAATAGAAATGAGAAACAAATTCTAGGATAGTCTTCATACTTTATGATAATGATCCATAAGTCAATTGTGGCATGATGGAATGAACCACAAATCAAATCATGCATTATCCATTTAAAAATAAATTTTTTGTTAAAAAGGTATTTCTCACTGAAACCCTTGGTAACAAACTCAAATTGTCATGATATTTTATGATAATGATCCATAAATCAGTTGTGATGTGTAGGAATAAAATTCATGTTAATTCTGCACATGGTGTGACTAGTTTGACTCAAAGTTCATTATTTTTATATAAAATTTTCATTCTAGTTTAAAACACACATCACATAGTTAAAATTGACAAAATGCGGTAAAATTGTCTTGATAATTTAGGAAAATTATCCATAAATTATTTTTGATATGTAGGAACCATCCACACATTAGTCTGACAAATTGTGTGACTGATATGACATGAATAATATGTTCTCATTTTAAAGGTGTAATTTTATAGATGAATTATATCACATTTATGTTTCATTTATTTCTTTATAGAATTAAAAAAATGATTTTTTTCTATATAGGTAAACTATTTTTTATCAATCTAAGGTGTGTTTTTTGGTAACAAGTAGCACGATAAAATCTTTTGAAAGGAATTTAGTGTCTAAGGGTAATAAAATATTAATGTTTTTTAATTTTCTGATATTTTTTCATAAATTTGAACTTATAATGTATTTTTACAAATAAAATCTTGAAATTTTTGTAAAATTTTGGGGTTTCACATATCTGTGATGTAAATTTAAATAAAATTAAATTTTTTATATTCTATTGGATTGTGTTGTATGATTAATGACACACTCACAGAGGATAAATTTTATTAATGCTAACAAAACAAAATAAATTGACCCCTTCATTAGTGTTTTTTTAGTGAAAATTATTGAACCTTTTGTTAGTGTAGACAAATTTCATTTTATTTTTAACATGATTATAACAACAGATTTTTTAGCACTGATAAATAATTTTTCTATCACTGTTTATGTACATATATATATATATATTAATGAGGGCTTATTTAGATCTAATTATTTTCACAGATTAAATTTTTTTGTTTTTATACCCCTTTGGTAAGTCTTTTCATTTCTGATATTTCATGACATAGATATTAGTTTAAACTATTATAGACTGAGGTTATATTAATCATCATACTACGGGTCTAGTAATTGATTCTTTTGATATGTATATTTTATTAAAAAATGTTAAAAAAAATATATCTCTTGATCGAGATATTTTCCATGGATTTTCCAAGTGTTTTCACTTCTAAAGATTTCCTAGGATTGAGGTTTATTGGCCAGTATTTTGGGAAACTGTTATATCTGATCATGAGATCACCTAAAACATTATTTCATCTTATTACTCACCCAATGATAGTGAAATGTATACAAATATTTTAAACTGGTGGAAAAATATCTATATGATAGATAAATAAAATAGAAATATTACTGAAAATAAAAATGGGGACTCAATTTTGCTACCGAATATGACCCTTATAATGATTAAAAAAATAACCTTTAATCGGTATATCATTCTAAAATAACTAAATAATGTCCTACAGAACATATAGTACATATATGGTGGTCTGCCTATCTAATAAATCAATGGTAACCACAAGATATTTAAATTATTCAATGATAGATAAAGACAAAACATTTATATGGGGAGACCATGGTCATTTGAAAATCATAAAATATTAATGTATGGTATGGATAACAGTGTGGATATCTAGATTTTTAACCTCAAAAAATCTCACTTATGGATACATAATATAGAAATCCCCTTCAATGGAAGTCCTAATCATGTCATAAGTGATATTGGATAAGACATTTGTGAACTCGTGGAATGGGAACAAATATATCTCATTCATTGGGGACCAACAATGGCCATTAAGGATAAGGTGATTATTTTATATCCTCTTATTCATGGGTTGTTTCTATCTATATAGGGATCCGATAGCTAGATACCAGTCATGTATTAAATGTTACCCCACTTCTGTTTCATTTTTGTATCTGGGAAGGGAATGTGGATAAAGAATGCATTAAATTGACAAAGATGAAGGGGAAAATATCATAGTGTAGTATGTACCATGGATACATACAAGAAATATTATAGGATTCATATCTAATAATATTTTAAAAAATGATTGAAATAGATTGTCCATCGATTTGAGTGAGTAATCTATTTTAAAAAAAATGATTATCATGCTGGGTCGACCTAATTTTCTTATTTAAAAAAGGAAATCATCCCTAACCAAATAAAGGAGATAATCAAGGTACTGAGTTATTTTAGATAATTTAAGAAATATAATGGTGAAACATATTTTCCCTCCTAGGGTGAAGTCGACTATTCCTACTAATATGATTTCAATATTTTAAGGGAAAAAATAATCCCATCCACATGCCCAAAAAATATTGTTCAGATCTCAAGGAATTTTTTTTTCCACGCCTCTTGATGGTACCTCAGTTCAGTCATCCTTATGTTAGAGTCTTACTCCACCCTTTTTTCCGGACCAAAAAAAAATTTGTTGTGGAAGAGGCAACCCATAGAGGATAATGGAATCGTCGCGAATATAGTGGGTATAAGTTGGCATATGTGACACTTAGAGGCATTGATAACTAGTGAGTGATTTACCGAAAGTTGGAGAGACACGTTCGATGAATCTTTCCCCAAATTATAACAGGTATATTGAGACTAAACTAGATATTCCTTTCACAATGATAATTATAAGTTCAAAATATCATGGGCTTGTGAACCCACAATAAATTCGGATTCTCCCAAACCATTTTAGTAAAAGCCAACCTAATATGGGTTTTCTATAGAAAACCATATTTTAATGTAATGATATAGAAGGTATTGCAATATAAAAGTGGTATTTAAAAGATTCTCCATAGTATCCACCTCTATAAACTCTAGTTTCATTTATCTTATTTAGAGAGAAGATATGGTTTTCATGGTTTTTATTTCTCCCCGAACTACATAAACACCTCCATTCACTAACCAAATATGTCAATATAGCCCTTCATTAATTTTAATGGATATCCCTATAAAAGGGATAAACAGAAATAATATATGATTATTAAAATTCAATGTGTAAATGTTCCCAGACCTCTTCTTTTAAAGGGGATTTTAATGAAATCATGTTCAATAGTGATAATAAAGGAGTCACTTACAAAACATTTCTCAGATTATAGAATTTCTATATGAATAAAATATGGCTAATCATGTAGATTTGCGGTACAATGGTAATATTTTTTGATCATTTCATTGAAATTACAAAAAACCCCATATTGAAAAATGTTTAGAGAGATTTATGGGATCAGTTGAGTGGAATGACCATTTTATGAGCTTCCATGTGTCCCACAAGGCACATTCCACACTCAATAATTTTCTGATCATTATCAGTAAATCAAATGGCTACATAAAATATATTTATATGAGTAAAATCATATTTTATTTCTTTTGGGTCCTGGTTTAATAATGGAATGAGATTTTTTCACTTTCTAAATGGTGGGAGTTTCTTGTTCATGAAAAATTATTCAGGTGGATTCCATTTTAAAAAAATATAAAAAATTATAGAAATTACAGCCACATACTATGTGAGAAAACATTCACCAATGGTGTCTACAAAATATCCAGTATGAAAAGGTAGTGAATGAAAAAGGAATATGAATGATAATTGCCAACTAATTAATTAAGGTGCCATTAAAAAGTTCAAAGTCAATCCATTTCTACTTCCATTACCATTCATTCACACCATTTTTCATCACTTACCATTTCATGACATTTCCATGGGTTAATCACATACATTATGTTACATGGGTATAAGACCAAAAATCACATGCAAGAGGATAAATAAATCATTATCCTATCTCACTAGGACTAACAACCTCATAACAACCATAACCTCACCTTGAAGCCTCAGTCTGGGTGGGTGTAACCATTAGGAGAATAGACCCTCAGTCTCCTTTCCTAACCCATGCATTTAGGGTGGGGTTTAGAACCTCAGTCTTAGCTCAACCCATGGGCTTCGATCCTCAAGTCATAACACACTCTATTAAGCCATGTGCACATGCTTATATATATAAGTAACCATCAACCATCCAAACCATTTTCCATCAGCAACAATATTCACAACAACCCACTTGGGAATTCTCAATATGCCTTAACCCATTAACGCATTACCATTTCACATCATTTAACCATTAACCCAATTCCAATGTGTTATGACTATCTCACTAAGAATTCAACATTAAACCCATAAATTATCCCATTGTGGTCTTAAATCAGTTTACACATTAACCTATTTAACCTGTTCATCATCCCATGAATCAACCAATCATGCCAACATTTTTATCAAGGCTCTACAATTAATTACAACAAGGTCACTTGTTTAATATCAATCCCAAAGTCAGGGAAAAGCTGGCACATCCCATGGGTGGCCCTAGATTAGGTCAAGACAATCTCAACACAACCCACAAGGATTGTGAGGGTTCCCATTTTCCATTTTAAACATCATTATCACCAAACATGCCAAGGTTATTTAAAAAACCAAGGAGAAACAAGAACATAACTAAACATGCACAAATACCCAAATAACTATGGGATATCACTTGTAGACAACCTACCTCGAAACCGCGGTTGAACGCACTCTCGATCGAGTCCTTAGACCTCGATCTGACCAACAATTGTAGATTCAACCTAGAACTCACCCAAAATATTGGGTTTTAGAGCTTTGAAACAAGAGGGAGAGAAGATTCAAACCCTAAAACAAAATGATAATCAAGGATGGTATTATTCTTACATGGATCTTCAATCCACAACAAATGGCACTAAAAACACCTTAGAAATGATCGAGATCGATCTATTGGAGCTCTTGGAGCTCCCAGAGCTCTTGGAGCTCTTGGTCAATGTGTGCTTGTGAAATTCATATCAAAGAAGGTGATTCCAACACATCCTATTTTCATCAGAGAACAAAGAAAAAGTGCCATAAGAATTCAATCAATATATTATTAATCAGCTTGTATTCTCAATATACAACGAGTTAGAGATCCATGACATTTTCAACCATTTTTTTGGTGTTGTACATTGTTGTTGATCCCTCCATCTCAACCAAAATTCCTTTATATATTATACTGATTATCATTGAGGCCATGAATTTTCAATTCACTCGGGATCTCTTGAATGAGAAAATTTTAATGGCTCTCAATAAAATTCACTCTACCAATGCACTAGTCCTACTTGACTTAGCTTCTCTATTACAAAAAATATTCTGGCACCATTTTAGTCATGATATTTAAAACCTTATGAAGAATCATAGGGATGGTCATACTTCTTTTTGTATGTCTGAATGAAACTATCACCACATTCATTCTAAAAATTTTAAAACCACTCAAATATTCAAGAATTAGGCCCATTTTCTTATTCAATTATGTTTATATGTAATTATCTATTTGGTTGTGTTTATGTTGGGTTTCTATTTGAAAGTTGATTGACGTGATCATTCAAAGTGTTACAAATAATGTGTATTCACATCGGTTATTATATGAGAGACATGATACAATCGTTTCCCTCACATGGAATCCCTAACATTGTGTCATTGATCTAATAGACCCCAATATTAGATTATAATATTTATACATCCCTGGGATTCTTTAGTCTCATTGGTGGACATTCAATATTATCATCTCATAGCACTCAATTAATCCTCAGAAATCAATTATCTATTTTGACCGTTCAACGATGTAGATATCTAAACTCCGATTTTTTCGACTACATTGTCATAAATATCACATTACCTTCATCCATTTAATCATTGTATATTCATATATATATATATATATATTTTCTCATCTCAGATATTTGATTAACATCTTAATATACCTTATTTATAAATTGATTTAAGTGAAACGATGTATATTTCATTATTTATTAATTTTTTATATAAGGTCATATATTTCGGAATTATATCCTAATATTCTGGTATTTCTACTTTATAGAAGGGAATTTTCACAAAATTGTTACATAGATTTTTATACTGTATCTCATCTTAAATCTCTGCATTGAATCTCAAAATATTGATTATTTTAACGTTTTATATGAATCATTCATTTTTATGCATATAATTCCTTGTATATAGATAAATTTAAATTAGCGTTATGTATTTATTTGTAACTTAGTAATAAAAAAGTTTAATGTATACATGCATTGAAATTTACATACACTTCAATATACAATATTTTATAAGTAGTTTAGATGTATGTCAACACTTTTCATGTGATGTGAGCATATTCTTATCGTAAATAATCATATATTAAATATGTAGTCAACATATTATGAGGTACTGTCAATATAATTTTTAAATTATTTGTGAATAGATAATAGGATCTTTCACTTGGTTCCTTTACATATACTTAGTATATTCTGATAGATATATGTTTTATTGTTACTATATTTGGACTAATAAACCAATTTGGTATGAATGATAATAAATATTGATGTGATGAATATCACTAGTCATAATTTATCCCCAATCATACATTATCCCCTTTTATACTTTTGGTTATATATATTATAAAATATATTGGATTATCCCACTACAGAGGTGGAGTTTTTTTATTTTTTATTTTCTATGTAATTACAAATGCATCACAATATATTTACACTAAAATAATTTTTCACCCAATAAATTTGTGTTTTGGTTGAATCAGATTAAGTAGAATAAAATATTAAAACTATTTTCTATCAGTGTAGTACATTAAAATACAAAATGTTTTCCTAGAATACACATTAGGTAAAATTATTTTCTCAATTTTTATAATACTCGTGGAATAAATAATATTTATCTTTATTTATATATATGTACTATATTAAAAATTCATCATTGGGTTTTTTAAACTCTGTGATATAATTATTTTATACTATGGAATAACGTATCTTATACAAATTATTGGGTTTTTTCATCAAAAAAATCTGTTAAAAAATATTAAAGTAAATATTCAAATCAAAATGGGAAATGGGAACATGATTTGGATTTTGGTCAATAATATCAAATTTCATGTTTAATATAATTTCAATCATAAAATATAAAAAACGAGGGTATGGTATAACTATATTTTCATAGTGAAATTACTTCAATTATTTTAAATTTATGATCTAAAAATTATATTTAAAAATATATTCCATTATAGTTTAAAATTTAATATTATACTTTTCAATACATATTTTTTAAATTTCAATGTTTTTATCAAATTATGACATATTTGATATAAAATTAAACCTAGGTTAACGTGAACTAATTAATATCCATGTATCACCAAAATATTATTTTGTTAATAATTTTTTTTATTTCTTATAGATAATAATGAGTCAATGTTGGATAATGAAACATTGAAAACTGATAAATATGTGGAATGTATTGATGTTTTCTTGAATTTCCTAAACAAAATGATCCCAAAAATTACATGTTTTATATCTATGCCTAAAATTTTTAAATATGAAGAAGTTTTAAATAATATTGATCAAATATAATTTAAATTATCATGGTTGTTAGAAATGTTCCAACCCTTGGATTTGGAATGGTGAAATTAGGTAAAATTTTGGATCTATTAATGATGAGGCATTGGAAGAAGATATCTGTGATCAAATTGATGAAATGATTCATGATATTAAAGTAGATACTGTTGATAGAGAACCAAAAATTTAACTTATATATGGTGATGATGAAATCCCATTATATCTAGGTTATATAGACTTTAATGTTTTAATGATGGTGTTAAGATTGATTAACTTGTAGGAGAAACAAGGATATGGTGACAAGAATTTTAATGATTTTTAATAATTCTTGAATGATATTATTTCTAATGATAATGATGTTTAATATTATTTTTATAATGTGAAGAAAATATTATCCCTGATGAGATTATGGTACTAAAAATTCATTACTTCTGAATGAATGTTCAATATGTATGAACGAATACAAATTTTTTTCGAGGTGTCCTAAATGTGAGATGTCAAGATATTAGATGAAAGAAAAATCACATGTTGATTTATCAACTAAAGGGATACCTACCATGGAATTTTGGTATATTCCTATAATTCCTCATTTTAAACATTTAAATTAAAATTCCAATGATTATATAAAAGATAAGACAAAATATAGATGAATAGATATGTGATGAAAAAATATGGCATCCAGCCGATTTTCCAGAGATGATGAATATTGACAAGGAGTATCTTATATTCCTAAATGATATTAGACATCTAAAAAATGAACTATGAATAGATGAAATGATTGAATATCAATTCCTTAGTTGGATACATAATTCATGGACAATTTATTTTGTAATTTAAAACCTTTCTCCAGAATTTTTAATGAAGTGAAAATATTTCATGTTGAGTTTAAAGATATCTAGACAAAAAACCGTAAAATGATATTGATTATTTCTTGTAACCATTAATTAATGATTTAATGATTTTATGTGATGATGGTATTATGGAGTATGATTCTGATGAAATATAATATTTTTAACAACATGTAATTATTTTGTTCACTATAAATTACCTCCCAACATATTAATTTTTTTAGATATAGTGTTATGGGGCATAAATTTGCCAAATTTGTTAATAATAGACTTCATAATATCAAATACATCATTGGAGAAAATTATTATACATGGGACATCACAATTTTTTGTAAATGGATCAATATTATATATTAATAAAAAATGCATTCAATAGCTCACATGAATTTCATATTGATCTAACACCATTATCATCTAATAATTATTTTGATAGGGTAAATGGATATTATGTTACATTTGGAAAAACAAAAAAAATCAAATAAAGAATAAAATATATGCATGATTGGTCTATATTTTATGAGATATCATATTGGATATGCCATAATTTCAAACATAAAAAAGATTTCATGAACATGGAGAAGAATATATTTGACAGATTCATTGGAACATCATTAGATATTAAAAGGAATAATAAATATGGGTTGAGTATAATATTTGAGTTACTCTCAATGAGAATATCTTAGGAGTGAGATCTCACACATGTTGTATAGTCATCATTCCATCCCTTATATTTTCCAACATTATCCAAGAGAGATAAATTTATCATTTTCTATTTTCTTCCTGATAAAAATGTGTTGTATGGTAGTTAATAAAATGTAAAAACATTTTTTTCATTAATAGATTTGATGTTTACTGGTATGTAATCTCATGAGTTTCACATCACGAGGCAACAACTACAAACAGTTGCATTGCCTAGAATATCTTCAATTAGTGTCAGAATTACTATCATAAATGTGTATTATTATTGAAAATGAAATTTTAATATGTAGATTTAACTAAATTCATTGTCCATTTTGGAGAACAAACCAGTTTTGAAATATTATCAATTGGAATTGTAATTGCCTCCATTATTTTTGTATATCTTGGTGAATTTGATGGTTGCTTTTATTTGGAAAATTAAACTATGTGGACCAACATTCTTATATTGTATGTTTACCTTTCAGTTATTTATAACTATATTGAATGGAAATTTAATAATACATATCGATATGAAGCCTCCATAGTTGAGAAGTATATTTACAAGGAGGTTGTAGAGTTTTTTTACAATCTACTTGTCTACAGTGGGGAACATTAGTTTCCTACATCATGATATGGATGAGTTACTTATAGAGTATAAGGGATCCATGGATTGAATTTTAAATAAATTACGTGGGAAAATAAAAAATTCTACATTTATTCACATTGAATTGCATAGATAATGGATAACTGTATATAAAATTTCATTCTAATGTTTTGAAACAATGTTATCCAAATAAGAATGATATGTGAATTTTCAATGAGCATAGCAATACAATTTGGTAATTTTTTAAAGAGATTGTTCTTAGTATACAACATCCATAAGATACATTTAGATGTATAGTGCACTGTCCATTTTTAAATTTGATAACATGTCCTACGTATGACATTAGTGGCTAGACATATCATTCAAATGATCAAGATAGTAATGGTGTAGTTTATTATAATATTTTAATAGTGTTCAGAAGAAGAAAATATTTTTTTGATTGCAATAATAAAATATCAATCTCTACATCATGTGCATATTATGCAGTCATTGATGAAATATGAGTGGTTCATCACATTAAATTTAGTGTTCTAGTGTTTAACAAAAAATGGTTTATTAGGAACAATAGAGTCAATGATGATTAATTTCTAATGACCCTAGTTATCCCGAATAGATTGGAATAAATAACAGATACATTAATAATGTAAACGCTTAACAAAATTTTATGGTCTTTATCAATCTGATATGAATTGTTCTATTTTTTTAAAGGGAAAAACATATATTGTTGAGGATAAATGTGAAAAAGAGATTGATTTATTTCAGATCATTTATTCCCTGGAATGATTCATGTATAATATTTATTAATATGATGTAGACAAGTTTTGTTCCATATAGAATGGTCATGATGAAATAATTTTGGAAAAAAATTATTTTGTACATTTCAAATATTATAGGGATCATTTGATTATTTTTTGTCTACTTTTTTTTCATAAAATGTTATATATTTTAATTTTATTTTCATTATAAAAATATGTATTATAAGTTATATGGAAGATTTTTTTTCTTATATCAGTTAAGTGTTTTTTGTCTTACAATGTTTACACTTAAATAACTTATCTATTACTTGATGTGTTTTTGAAAAATATAATTTTAAATATAATATGTTAAAATAAAAATAATAATTGTATAAGAGAATATTCAAAAAATATTCCTTTTGGTGTAAAAAGTTATTTACTATGTACGAGCATTATTAATATTCACACACCATTTTTTGATTTATTTTCATTCCTTTATATGTCATTTCATATATCATTAATGTTATTGGAATTTTGTTAACTATAAAATACATGTATATTTTTTTATGTTTTGTTTAGTTTACTTTTTTATTTGATAATATTTCATTTTTATTTACATTTATTTCTAATAGTTTAATTTTTATATTTGTGTACTAATTTTTTGTTGGTCTGATTTGTAGGGAAATACATGATCAATAAAATGATCCACCTCATAATTTTAAAGTTTATAATACTCATTAATATATGGAGGAATGTACACATTCTGTTATTTATGAGTCTCATCCTTATTTACGGGAGACATATTCTTCCATGGGGCCAATGAAGAGTTTGAGTGCTGGTAAACATGGAAGAAACATTACCAAAATTAGTAATAACCATATCCAAGGACAAAGGATACAAATAGAATTTTATGATAATGATATTCTAAAGGAATTGAATTCAATATAATTCAAGACTTTTATAGTAGTATATGATAAAAAAGTTAGTATATTGATTGATGATTTGAAAATTTTTGAAAAAAAATTCAATATATAATTTTTGGATGACCATTTTGGTAGGATTTGTTGTTCTTGTATTACTTATAATGAAATCTTTATAATAATATATGGGTTCCTCTTTCTGATCAGATGATGTATTATATACCAGTTATTGGATGAGGCACGAGGAAATTTATATCACCAGCTGCAAAGATGTTGATGGATTTTAAATCAAACCTCACATCGGATTTCATTTTTCAACATAGAGAACATCATAATTCCAGTGATATATAAAAATTAATATATTGAGATACATGTAATCAGTTTGTTTAATCTAACAAATGAAAAAAAATTTATTAAGTGAAATGTTCCCTTTTATATGTATATTTATATATTAATGATATTATAAATGATTTATTTATTCTTAATTTACATAAATCAATGAGATCTCATTAATAGGTAACATCTAGAAATTTATATCCTCAAACATTATCTCGAGGAGGGTATTTTTTATTAGAAGAACAAATGATGGATGAAAATTTTGAAAACCTAAGAGCTGAGTCTTTAGGCTCTACATATTTGAACCACCTTCCCTCACTAGACATGAAAAATGTGAGAGGTATCAGATAAAAAAATGACAATGTCTTAGAAAATATTGGAGGGTTGTATAAGAGAATATTTTATTATTTATACATTATTTATTTACTTATGTTAATTCAATTCCATATATATTATAATTCATTATGGATTTTTTCAAATAATTAATATAGGATTATCTTTAAGTGTAGAGAACATAGGTTGGCTTTATAGCTAAGGGTAGAAATGATATTTTATCTATAAAATTGAGAAATCCCAAATACTCAGTTCATGTATGAGGATATCTGATAGGTGTATCAGTGAAAAAATAATTTCCACATTCCATAGATTCTTCAATAGGAGATGTTTTTAAAAAATATATACTATTTTGAAAATGAGTTTAATGATATAAATGATTCGATGAAGGGTGTAATAAAATCTTCTATATAGTTGATGTCTATAGACATGAAATTTTTTTCAGACTAATAAACATACTACTCCCCATCATCAAATAGTTCCCACTCCTTCTCTTCTTGTTTTGCCTACTCCTCATCGTACACCTACACCCCTCCTCTAATGATACCTGGTTTTTTGGAGTTGTATGTTGATGATCCCAAACATCATATTGTTGTATATGGGATGATATATTATATTGGTGAAATCATTCATCATTAATATATGTAGATAGAGTATCGTAGGGTCACAATATAATCTATTATAGACAGATTAGTAGGAATAACATTAACTACAAATATGGTGAGAAATGTTAGACAAATTATATACTACATTTTAGTTTTTCCATCAGGACTTTTTTGAAATATTACCATATATATATGTGAATATTTTATATTTTATTCTATTTTTAAATTTTTGTTTTTTAGCATTGTAATGTTTACCTATTTATTGTTTTACATGAATACATTAAAGGTAAATTAATACTATATAGACAACAATGAATATAATATTCAATGAGTTTAGATAGAAATTTAAGTAGTCTTGATAGATTGTCAAATTATTCAATTTTTTATTGGACTTTTATAAGATTCAAATTAATGATTCTTTTTTTGTTTGTGTAATTACTATGGATATCTTGAAAATTGATATCATTAATACTTTAACAAGTGATCCACTGAGAATAAACACATTTAATTTTTTCCCATGTATGTTGATTTTTTTAACTTTAATGTATTAAAAACTTAAACGTATATGCATTTTTCATTTTGCATGTTTATATTATTTCTAAAGAGCATGAAAATTCATATGTGCATATTTTTATGGAAAAAAATTTATTTCACCTAGAGTGGTGATAATGAATGAGGAAAAAGAAACAACATATTTTGCTGGAATATTTAAAAAACAATTCAATTATTTAGTGATGGATGATTCTTTTATTCAAGTTTATAAAAAATATAACTCAAAAAGTTTTATATATCTGAAAGACAAATAAAAAATACAATTAATGTTTCTTTTATATCAATTTTCATTAGATGTTATGTGTTTTTTGTATATGGGAGAAGTCACTTTACTAGCTATGATATATCCATGGTGAAATTCAAGAAAAGTTTAAGAATTTATTAGACACATTTGATTTCATTGTTCATAATTTTTTATATTATATTTCCTTTTAAATTTATTTTATTCATTTTATTTTCAAATATGGCCTAGAATTTATTTATAGGGACCATATGAAAAAAGTAGTCCAAGATCAACTATGTAAAAAATAGTGAATTTTAATTTACAATTACAAATATTTATTTAATATTACTTAATGAATTTATTTCTAATTTAAAAACACTTTTTCATTGAATTTTCATAATAAAATTTGTAAAGGATTGTGGATATTATATATCAGGATTTATGTATGAAAAAATTCTCCCAAATAATATTATAATGTTCCACTATATTATATTTCCTTATAGACATTTCCTTAATATTTCATTCATTTTATTCAGAATACATGTTAAATGATTTCTATTTAATTTGAAACTTTCTGATGATCCCCACCATTATAGTGCCGAGGACCTAAGAAAATACAAATTGAATGGTTTAATAATCTTAAAAATATGATTAGATTTTATTTTAAATGTTCATATATTGTAAACATTAATGTTCTAATTAAAAGTGTGTTTTGTTGGGTTTTTATTCTTTTTTTTTTCTACTTGTTTTCTAATAGTTTACTATAGGTTTATATTCTTGAATGGTTTTTATACTATGATGTGGAGGAATCAAAAGAAAATTGTCATAAAGGATTGTTTCTCAGGATGGATATTCAATTATGAATGTGAAAATAATTCTATAATGGGTTTTATCATCGGTTATTCTCTAACCGATGGGAAAAACCAAAATTCATGGTTTTTTCATGTTAGTTATTGTATACACAATTTGAAAACCCATAAAATAATTTATTTAAAACAAATTTTCTTAATCGATGTTATGATGTTATTATCAATGTCTCCTATAATAATGTTGTGTAGTAACCGATGATAAAAAGAAAAAAATCGGCAAGAAAAGTATTTTATGCACAAGTGAATCATCTAACTCCTCATGTAGTTCTCAATCCTCCACCTACAGCTATAAATATCTATCCTCCTCCATCTACTTATACTAATCCTCTTCCTTATACTCTAAAATTCCCATTTATTTTATCATATATTTTGAGGATCCCCATCATCTTATTGTTTCATATGTGGATATATATTATATTATAGAGAATATTTATCATCCACAGAAAGAGATAGTGAATCATAGGTTCATTTTCCATGATATTATATATATATATCACCATGAAAATACAATTACTTCAAATCTAGTTAGATTAGTTGGAAAAATTATTGACCATTTTTTAGTTTATATGTAGAGACCCGAAGCTTAACGTACATGGACATTACATTACTTTTGCGGAATACTTAGTACATAACAAAAACACACACACAAGGACCGTAATAGTTTAGTGTCTTTGGAAACTCAGAATATAATCTTCTAATCGTGGTGAAAGATTTTCAACATCTCCCATAAAGATCTTCATTTTTTCACCTAAAACCTTTCTTTATATCCTGGGGAAAATAAAACATAAAAGTGTGAACTCAAATTCTTATTAAGGGTAAACAAAAGAAATATCAATCACATCATATTCATAAGAACATAACATTTTGGAAATCTTTACCAGTAAAAGAGTTCATAATATCATAACATGGGATAAATCATAGTAGTGAAATGTAATCACAATAATCATAACTTAAAACATGAAACTTTGTGGCATACACATATAATCAGAAAGAATCATTTCTTATTAGTCAGGACTCATTGCCAAGACTATCTTAGTGGACAAAGTCCATTTCTGAACCGAGTTCATTCCTCGTTTCCGTCCTGTTTCACTGAAATGGTTTAACCTGCCGTTCCAGCCATGTCTATCTAATGAGATATAAAATCTTTACCCAATGCATTGGAGGGAGATATAGGTCCCACCCATCTCATAATGATACCATTCTTATGTGTGCCACAAAATCATAATCCATACATAATAGCATAACCCATGTAATAAAAATGGGATTCTTAAACATCATGAAATCATAAAACAATTCATATAAGATAAATGAATTCATAAAAATAATTCCATAACAAAATAATCAAATAAATGTAATAATAGGGACAGAAACAGAACCCTTTATTATCTTAGATGGAAAATAATTTTGATAAAACATTTGAACTCCATTCTTGAGGAAAATATCCTTTCTACTAAAAAAACACTTTTCCTTTGTTAACATGTCAAACAATTCTAAACTAAAAGTAGTTGATTAAAAATAAACTTGAAAACTTGTAAAGGAAGCTCTTTCGAAATAATGTTTTAAAAATCCATTCATGCCGTATAAGTAAAAAAACATTCTTCTCATACTTTTGTCGGAAAAGTCAAAAAGTACCTCGTATGAAAAACGACAAATGATTCCTTTCATATCTTTTACTAAAAACTAACCTAAGGGTAAAATTGGATTTAAAAAATTTTAGGTGGATGGAAATAATACTACATATTGAGGAAACATGGATGTGGATGATAAAATACACCCCAGTAAATTCCAAAGTATAAACAATCTCGTATAAAAATGAGATTGCGATATTTTCCTTACCTTAGGTCCGATTTGCTTCGTAAGTGTCTGAACCTCCAGTATAATGATTTAAATAATGTCATTGACTTATTCCAGAATCATACTCATTGTTATGATATCATATATGGTTCACTTATGACTTTATATTACCCGATCTTTTGTAAATTCCATGTTTAAGAGCGTTTTGGGTAAAATCGTTTCATTTGTCATCCATGTTTTGACTTGTCATTATTCATATGATTACTTAGATCATGATTAATTAATTCCAGAATATAAAACATGATTTATGTATAATATATATTCAGAATATACATATATATAATAGATCAGTAAATGGAAATAAATACACCGTTCATGGAGACGGTAGGTCGTACGTACGCATGAACGCTATTTTCATTTCCTTATTAAGTTGAATGGAATTAAGTAGATGACATACATATATATACACATAAATATAGTATCATTATTATCTCATATATTTCATGATTACTTATTATATATACTTTATAATCAATCATGAATTGTTAACGTGGAGAATGAATCTCATTGCGTTGTGGAGACGGTAGTCCGTACGTACGCACGAGCGATGATATCGTTCTCATGATCATGGAATTTTATTGGAGTGTATGTATACTATTTAACAATAAATATCACTTTACAATAATCATATATAGTTATTATTTACACCATTATACACATCCAAGTAAGGTGGTGGTGGAAAATAGATTACACCACGGCGTGGAGACGGTATTCCGTACGTACGTACGCGCGGTGATTTCGTTTTCCGTAGGATGGATAGATGGTGAAATAGATTTTTTTAATACATATAATAACATATCAGTATATTAGTGATACTTATGTTATTACTTAATAATGAAACAACCTAATAACAATATGTGGAAGAATAAATAAAGTTGAAAGAATCGGTAACGGACATTACCTCTTCTTTGAAACCCCTCTTTGAGTCCTCCTCTTAGGGCACTAAAATTGGTCTTTGAAGAAGACCAGGACCTCTAGGATATTTCTAGGGAAGTGGAGAAGAGAATTTGGCAGGGGTTGGACGAGCATGAAGGCTCAAAGTGATGTGAGGAAGAGAGGGAGGAGGTGCCCATTTATAAGGGAGGAGAGGGGCACCTTTGAAAAAACTAAAATATTATTTTATTATAAAGCCATATTCAGGTTTAAATAGCTCCAAATTGATTTATTTCGAAGCTAAGGTGGGTATGGGTCGAAATAATCTCATAAAATAGATTTTGGACAAGTTTAGTTTACTATTTTAACCTTATCATTTAGTTTTAAATTTAAGTTAGATAATTTTACTTTTACCGTGTCTTTTTGTGTTCTTACACTATAAGGTTAATAAACTTACTATAACAAGACAAACGAACCCCAAGTTATTTATTATTAATATATATAACCTTATATAAGTCATTTGGACGAACCATAGATTTTTAGGAATAAAATAACAATTAATAATATAATATTTGTTTTAAAAACTATTTTATGTCAATTTTAACACTATTTCGTAATTGATTTTTTGTGAATATCATAACATAATGATTAGTTCAAAATAAGTTACTTAACTCAATAATAACATGTCATATTAACCTAGAAAATTATTGGAATTAATAAAAAGTCTCAAATTACATTTATTTGGGTATTTATAACATCAATTATGTCAATATTATTTTAATAAGATAATTACTGCATCATCGTTGTGTCATAAATAAATTAAATTATATAATGTTTAAAAATTAAAAATAAAATACCATTATGTAGGAAATATTTTTATATTTCTAATTAATATTTATAGTCGAATTTATCTTATGTATAACCCTATATTAAAAATTATCTACTTATTAAACATAGATTTTAACTATTTTAACCATTCTTTAAATAAATTAATAATAAATGTCCTAATATAATCCAATTGGTCCTAAATGGTCATATTTTATTCCAAAGGTTGTTTTTGGTCGAATTACACTTATCCAATAGTATTAGTACATGTGTTAGGGTAATAATAATATCATTTTTACCCTTAATTACCCTATTTACTTTTAATCGTGGTAAAAAAGTAAAAAGTTACTATTGACCAAAAATTATTTTCATCTCATTGAACCAAATTTTACTTACTGACATCAACTGTGTCTCTCAGATTTTTGAAATTCCACTCACAGAAGCGGTAAAGTTATGTTTTATGAAAAATTAATTTTTTTAACTACCACTTAGTGGTTTAACTATTCATCAAAAAATGAATGTTTCCAGAAAAATACCAAAAATTAGGCCTAAGATATATTTGATATTATGAACTCAAAAATTATGTCTATTTAAAAAATTCAAAACATATTAGTTGCATTAATTAATTTAAAAATTAATTCCTTTCATCAAAACAAATAGCGTGTTCTTAAGAGATAATAACTATCAAAAGATTGACACTTGTTTATGTCTAGTTTAAATGTGAAATTATATCCAATGAACAACATTGTATTAAAATGTAAAAATATATTCTAAATATACTTTAATAACACTCAAAATAATAATTTATCACTATTAATTATTTTGATTAAAAAGGTTGTTTTTAATTAAAATTTAGTAATTTTCACTATTCATCAGAAAATGGAAGTTATCCGAAAAGTACCAAAATTTCACCCTAAGCTAATTTCGATAATCCGAATCCAAAAATGAAGTCAATTTTAAAAGATAAAATTTATAAAATATCAAAAAGTGGTTATTACTATTCATAACGGCTAGTTCATAATAATATTATAATAATATATCGTTTAGTGAAACTCGATATTGCGTACTACACACGCTATCGAGGAAGATCACGATTGTGTGTAATGCAGCCAAGTTAAGGATGTGTGTTGTGCAAGATCCTTTTGGTGTAGCATACAACACAAGACATTAATGAAATTAAAAAGAATATTTTTCATAAAATCTCGGGGTGTTACATTCTACCCCCATTAAAATGAATTTCGCCCTCGAAATTCGTCGGGGTTATAAATGGTTTACTAATCGAAAGTTTCTTTAATAGAAACCCACATCGTAAAAAGGAATACCAAAAACAATCTTTAAAAACTAAAGTATGTAACATAACGGTCACCGAAATTAACTAATCACTGGGTTTCCACATAAGAGAACATAGGTGAAAATATGGATATGAAGAGAAATCTAACCACCATGTTCTGATGGAGAGTGGTAGAGAACATGGATATGGAAACGAAAAAAATCACAAAGCTATAGATTCGTGATGATCTAAGGTACCATCTGATTCATCAGATATAAGGGAACTAGGACAACATTTTTGGTTTTCAAGATCATTTCCCTAAAGTTGATGAATTAAAAGAAATACTTACATGATTTTGGTACAATCTCACCGTTTTTCGTGAATTGAACAATTTCTACTTCATTACATAAAGAAATGAAGTTGAATTTGTTATTCGTGATGTGTTAGCAGATCATGTGATAGAATGATGGGTCATTCCATCTGTTTCAAACTAATTGTTAGCAAAAGATATAAGTCCATCTTATGGTTAGATTAATCCTATATTGTTTCAAAAATGAACTTATACTTCATATATCATACCGCTCAATAAAATAAAACTAGTTTATACTAACCAGGGACTTCCTGTAGGCCAGTGGTAGGCGATAAAGGCCAATCACACTTTGGTTGTGGGTTTGATTCCCACAGCCTTGTCCGACGCGATGGGCTGTCGCCCGTCCTGCAGGTCGCCCTTTTTCTAAAACTATATTACTATAACATCCCATCAATAATATTGAAAAAACTTCTATCCTTAAACAATACTATCTTATGTCCAACATAATCCATTCCAATCTTTAGGCTTATCCATAATACTGCAGTCCACTCTCATAATATAGTGAAAATGATTACCAGAGATTTAATACCATCGTTTATCCACATATAGCCTAAAATATGTCTTGTTGGTCACATTCCAAAAATTCGAAGGCCTTAATCATGTATTCTCTTGAAAAATGAATACCCATTGAACCTTAGTGAAAACATGAATGCGGTTAAAAGTTAACACTTTCCACATACCAAAATCTTCAAAATTCTATATACTCAAACCATGATATCACTTAGTCATTATATCAATCATGAGCTCATGAATACAATCAAACCTCTCATTATCTTCTTATCCCTTAATTATGCGCATATCATCTGATTACCAAAAATATCTCAATCACATCCCATGGTTACCGGTACCATAAAATTATTGAAAACCACAATAGACCAATACATAAATATTCCAATATTCCATGATACTATATACAAAATTATTTTGGAATCCCATTACATAAAAACTTAATAATTCCACCACATCGTTGTCATATTCATCATCGCCAATAGTGATCGCATGTGACTTCCCTTTGTCCTTTTCCTAAAGTGGTTGCTCATATCGATCATCATTAACACTTGGATTAGGTCATTGATTTGCATAATGCACCATTTCATTGAACTTGAAGAATTGAAGTGTTGGTGGTGAGTTCTCTGTAGTCTTTTCTTTATTCACATCATTAGAAACCCTTTTTCCTTTACTTCGACACTCAGCTTCTCGATGACCTTATTTTCCACACTTAAATTTTTTTCTAGTCCCTTTAAGACAATCTCCATCATGCTTCTATCCACACTTTGAGCATAAAGAAACATTCATCTTATTTTCACCATTATTCTGATATTTCTCCATGAACTCCATCTTTCGTTTCTTGTCAAAACTATGAGATTGATAAGTAACACCAACTTCCATTTCTACCTTGATAGCACAACGCACAATTTCTTCATAGCTACTGAAGTCTCTTATATCTAATTCCCTTCGAAGATTTGGTTTTAAGCCACTGAAGAATCGATCCAGATGCATACCTTGCAAGCCTTGTAAAATTC
Organism: Viscum album; assembly: GCA_963277665.1. NCBI lineage: Eukaryota > Viridiplantae > Streptophyta > Magnoliopsida > Santalales > Viscaceae > Viscum > Viscum album. The sequence continues at coordinate 1,498,174,055 of OY728156.1, read as the reverse complement.
GCTTCATATATACCAACAGATTCATCATCCTTTTGCTTTAGTTCAAGAAACTCTTTCCCCATATTTGTTCGAAGAATACGAGGGAAGTACTTATTGAAAAATAAGTTCTTGAACTCGTCCCATTCCATGGACTCAATTTCATCTCTTGGCCTCGTATTCTTGATAAGATTCCACCATTGATCAACATCACCTTCCAAATGATACACTGATAAGATGACTTTATCATGTTCAGTAAATTGAAGAACTGAAAATATATTTTCAGTAGTACTGATCCATTGTTCAGCAATAATTGGATCAGAAGACCCACTGAAAGAAGGTGGACGTTGCCTCATGAAGGAATCAATAGAATATTGTTCCCTTATCTACTCATTTGGAAATCCAGAATGATTCATATCTTGTGTAAGTATAGCAATATGATTTTTCACTCCATCTTCCATAACATTTGTTTGTTCAATAGGATAATCACTTCATTGTCCATTACATTGATCAACACGGTTCCTTCAGGTTCCATCCATTGTCTAAAACCCAAAAAGAATAGTGTGAGAGGCAAAAATCACGCTAGGTAAAACTACATAATAAAGGGGGAGTACCATCAATATCTAACATCTTAGGTTACCGTAATTATAGTATTATAACCTATAATTATACTTATCCTTAGGGACATCCCTATACATACCGTAGAAATATCTATAGGGATCTCACTAATGTTTTCGCATCCTAGTTTCCAAAGGTTGAATAAAAATTTCCTCTGATACCAACTGTAGAGACCCGAAGCATACCGTACGTGGACATTAAATTACTTTTTCGGAATAATTAGTATATAACAAAAACACACACACAAGGACCGTAATAGTTTAGTGTCTTTGGAAACTTGGAATATAATCTTCTTATCATGGTGAAAGATCTTCAACATCTCCCAAAAAGATCATCATTTTTTTTTACCTAAAACCTTTCTTTATATCCTGGGGAAAAGAAAACCTAAAAGGGTGAACTCAAATGCTCAGTAAGGGTAAACAAAAGAAATATCAATCACATCATATTCATAAGAACATAACATTTTGTAAATATTAACCTCCAATGGAGATCATAATATCATAACATGGGATAAATCATAGTAGTGAAATTTATTCCCAATAATCATAACTTAAAACATGAAACTTTGTGACATACACACATAATCATAAAGAATCATTTCTTATTAGTCAAGACTCATTTCCAAGACTATCTTAGTGGACAAAGTCCATTTCTGAACCGAGTTCATTCCTCGTTTCTGTCCTATTTCACTGAACCAGTTTAACCTGCTGTTCCAGCCATGTCTATCTCATGATATATAAAATCTTTACCCAATTCATTGGAGGGAGATATAGGTCCCACCCATCTCATAATGATACCATTATTATGTGTACCACAAAATCATAAACCATACATCATAGCATAACCCATGTAATAAAAATGATATTCTTAAACATCATGAAATCATAAAACAATTCATATAAGATAAATGAATTCATCAGAATAATTCAATCACAACATAATCAAATCAATGTAATAATAGGGATATAAACATAACCCTCTATTATCTTAGATGGAAAATAATTTTGATAAAACACTTGAACTCCATTCTTGAGGAAAATATCCTTTCTACTTAAAAAAACAATATTCCTTTCTTAACATGTCATACAATTATAAACTAAAAGTAGTTGATTAAAAATAAACTTGAAAACTTGTAAAGGAATCTTTTTGGAAATAATGTTTTAAAAATCCATTCATGCCGTATAAGTTAAAAAAACATTCTTCTCGTACTTTTGTCGAAGAATTCAAAAAGGACCTCGTACGAAAAACGACAAAATATTCCTTTCATATCTTTTACTAAAAACTCACCGAAGGGTAAAATTGGATTTAAACAATTTTAGGTGGATTGAAATAATATTACATATCTAGGAAACATGGATGTGGATGATAAAATACACCCCAATAAACTCCAAAGTATAAACAATCTCGGATAAAAATGAGATTGTGATATTTCCTTTACCTTAGGTCTGATTTGCTTCGTAAGTGTCCGAACCTCATGTATAATGATTTAAATAATGTCATTTACTTATTCCAGAATCATACTAATTGTTATGATATCATATACGGTTAACTTATGACTTTATATTACTCGTTCTTTTGTAAATTTCATGTTAAAGAGTGTTTTGGGTAAAATTGTTTCATTTGTCGTTCGTGTTTTGACTTGTAATTATTCATATGATTACTTAGATCATGATTACTTAATTAAAGAATATAAAACATGATTTATATATAATATATATTCAGAATATACATATATATAATAGATCATTAAATGGAAAAAAATACACCGTTCATGGAGACGGTAGGCTGTACGTACGCATGAACGCTGTTTTCATTTCCTTATTAAGTTGAATGGAATTATGTAGATGACATACATATATATACACATAAATATAGTATCATTATTATGTAATATATTTCATTATTACTTATTATATATACATTATAATCATTCATGAATGGTTAATGTGGAAAATGAATCTCATCACATCGTGGAGACGGTAGTCTGTACGTACGCACGAGCGATGATATCGTTCTCATGATTGTGGAATTGTATTGGAGTGTATGTATACTATTTCAAAATCAATATCACTTTACAATAATCATATATAGTTATTATGTACACCATTATACCCATCCAAGTAAGGTGGTGGTGGAAAATAGATTACACCACGGCGTGGAGACGGTATTCCGTAGGTACGCACGCGCGGTGATTTCATTTTCCATAGGATGGATAGATGGTGAAATAGGGTTGTTTTATAATTATAATAACATATCAGTGTATGAGTGATACTGATGTTATTACTTCATAATTAAACAACTTAAGAAAAATAAGTGGAAGAAGAAATAAAGTTGAAAGAATCGGTAATGGACATTACCTCTTCTTTGAAGCCCCTCTTTGAGTCCTCCTTTTAGGGCACTAAAATTGGTCTTTGAAGAAGAAACGGACCTCTAGGATGTTTCTAGGGAAGTTTAGAAGAGAATTTGGCAGAGGTTGGCCGAGATTGAAGGATTAATGTGATCCGAGGAAGAGAGGGTGGAGGTTCCATTTTATAAGGGAGGAGAGGGGCACCTTTGGAAAAACTAAAATATTATTTTATTATAAAGCCATATTTGGTTTTAAATAGATTTAAATTGATTTATTTAGAAGCTAAGGTGGGTATGGGTCTAAATCCTCTCATACAATAGAATTTGGACATGTTTAGTTTACTATTTTAACTTTATCATTTAGTTTTAACTTTAAGTTAGATAATTTTACTTTTACCGTGACTTTTTGTGTTCTTACACTATAAGGTTAATAAACTTACTATAACAAGCCAATGGAACCCCAAGTTGTTTATTAATAATATATATATCCTTATCAAAGTCATTGTGCCGAACCTTATATTTTTAGGAATAAAATAACAATTAATAATATAACATTTGTTTTAAAAACTATTTTATGTCAATTTTGACTCTATTTCGTAATTCTTTTTTTTGTGAAAATCAGAACAGAATGATTAGTTCGAAAAATGTTACTTAAAATCAATACTAACATGTCATATTAACCTAGAAAATTAGTTTAATTCATAAAAAGTCTCAAATTACATTTATTTGGGTATTTATAACATCAATTATGTCAATATTTCATTAATAAGATAATTACTGCTTCATCGTTGTGTCCTAAATAAATTAAATTATTTAATGTCTAAAAATTACAAATAAAATACGATTATGTAGGAAATCTTTTTATCTTTATAATGAATATTTATAGTCGAATTTATCTTATGTATAACCCTATATTAAAAATTATCTACTTATTAAACTTCGATTTTAACTATTTTAACCCTTCTTTAAATAAATTAATAATAAATGTCCTAATCTAATCCAAGTGGGCCTAAATTGTCATATTTTATTCCTAAGGTTGTTTTTGGTCTAATTAAACTTATCCAGTAGCATTAGGACATGTGTTAGGGTAATAATAATATCATTTTTACCCTTAATTACCCTATTTACTTTTAACCGTGTTAAAAAAAGTAAGAAGTTACTATTCACCAAAAATTATTTTCATCTCATTGAACCACATTTTACTTACTGAAAACAACCGTTTCTCTCGGATTTTTTAAATTCCACTCACAGAAGCGGTAAAATTATGTTTTATGAAAAAAATCATTTTTTTTAACTACCACTTAGTGGTTTCACTATTCATCAAAAAATGAAAGTTTCCAGAAAAATACCAAAAATTAGGCCTAAGCTATATTTGATATTATGAACTCAAAAATGATGTCTATTTTACCAAATAAAAAACATATCAGTTGCATTAATTAATTTAAAAATTAATTCCCGTTGTCAAAACAAATAGCGTGTTCTTAAGAGATAATAACTATCAAAAGAATGACACTTGTTTATGTCTGTTTTAAATGTGAAATTACATCCAATGAACAAAATTGTATTAAATTGTAAAACTATATTCTAAATATACTTTAAAACCACTCAAATTAATAATTTATCACTATTAATTATTTCGATTAAAAAGTTTTTTTAATTAAAATTTAGTAATTTTCACTATTCATCAGTAAATGAATGTTATCCAAAAAGTACAAAAATTTCACCCTAAACCAATTTCGATATTCCGAATCCAAAAATGAAGTCCATTTTAAAAGATAAAATTAATAAAATTTTAAAAAGTTGGTATTAATATTCATAACGGCTAGTTCATAATAATATTATAATAATATCTCGTTTAGTGAAACTCGGTATTGCGTACTACACACGCTATCGAGGAAGGTTGTGATTGCGTGTAATGCAGCCAAGTTAGGGATGCGTGTTGTGCAAGTTACTTTTGGTGTAGTGTACAAAAAAAGAAATTAATGAAATTAAAAAAAATATTTTTCATAAAATCTCGGGGTGTTACATTATCCATCTAGAATTGTTTGAAAAATTTTCTATTGCTGTATATGTAGATTATATCATTAATTTTATATTGGTGTAGAATTTGTTTTAAAAATTAACATTTTATATATTAATATTTTTTTATATGAATTCATTAATGCTAAATACATACTATATAGATAATAATAAATACTAACTGCTTCGAATTCATAAACAAATGCTTCTACTCTTGATTGATTATCAACATATTGAATTTTTTTGTTGGATGTTTATAAAATTCCAATTAAAGATGGAATTTGATTCCACACAATGTCTGTGTTGATTTTAAGAAAAAATATCATTGATTATATAAATTAAAATTAGTTTGGAATCAATGAAATTGAAATATTTTCCTTGAAAGTTGAATATCATACATATTTCAGTTATTTTATGTTATTGGATCATTATAATAATTTTTTTTGTTTTATGTATATCTATACAATTTTTTTTTGAAAAATGATATGATAAAAGTATATAGATTAATAAACCTAGAATTTTATCACCTATAATTAGGAAAATTATTTATATAGAAAGAATTTTTTATATTGACCAAAGACATCAAATGAATGCAATTATTCAAATGTTCGATGCTCCCTTATCTAAAAGAGTATAATATATATATATATATATAAAATAATGCTTTTTATATCCTAAAATAATAACCAATAACATTATATTTTTTTAAAATAATGTTAATTGGATGTTGGGTATTTTTTCCAAGAGAGAAGTCACTTTTCTAGTTATGCCATATCTATGGTGAAGTGCGAGATAATTTATAGAATGTATTGAATACAAAGGATTTAGTATTTTAATAATTGTGCTTCATATAATGGTAATTTAAAATATTTCAACATATTATTTTCAAATCGGGTATGTAATTTATTTTGAGGGACAACAAGAAAGAAGAGTGTAAAGATCAAATATATTAAAAGAATGGTGGTTTTTAATTTACAATTACTAAATTTTGTCAGTGAATACTTAAAATTTTATTTTGAATTGAAAAATAGTTTTAAACAGACATTTCATAAAAATTGATTAATGGAATATAGAAACTATGTTCTATGATTTAGGTTTGAAATAATTTCAATTGGGATACTATCAAAGATCAAGAAGCATATATTTTGTTATAACCACATTCTTTAATTTTTCATTCATTTTTTCAAAATACATGTTAAATGGGTTCTTTTAAATTTGTAGAGTTTTTATGACCCATAGACTTATACTAGAAATGATGTAAGAAACATACAATGTTTATGGGTGAATTATTTCATAGGCATAATTGGGTTTTAGTTTATTTTTTATAAACATTGAAATGTTTAATGTTCAAAATGTAAATATTTGTATTGATGTTGCTATTAAATTCCTATTTATGGTTTTATGTTGTACTACTTGGGGATGGAATTTATTTAATATTATTAATAAAATTTTCTTCATGTCGGTTTTGAAATAACCGATGTGATAAATTATTTTCTATGTCAGTTTATATTAACAGAAAAAAGAAAATATTTTTTTATTAATTTTCACTTAGGTTTTTTAAAATTGACCGGAAAACATAAAAAGAATATTTATCATGTATGTTTTTATAAAAACATACCTATTAAATGGTTTACCATATTTTTTAATTTATAATCAGCATGGTAACCAAAAACGGAATTAAAAATTTTAAAAGATACTTTACCACATCAATTATGAAATAACTGATGTGGTAAATCATATATGACATCATTTTTCATAAAAAATGATGGGATAATTTATTTTCCTTGTTTTTTATTTTATAAGTATCATGGAAAACCATCACAAAGTAATGATGTTTATTTGGTAGCATACCCTCAGTTATTTTAAAAACCAATGTTAAAATACAATAGAATATTCTTTATCATAGAGGTTATAGTAAAACTAACATGATAATGTTTTTATAACATTGGTTTTATAAAAATACAACATTATAAATTATTTATCACATTGATTTTCGATAATTTTATTGATAAACCACCAAAATATTTTTCATTAATAATGTAAATTATTTTTAACCAACACAAGAATTTTATTTACCAAATTTCCTACAATAACATCATGGGGAAACCATTATTAAAAAATAACCTGAAAAAACATTTACCCAAGTGATTTTGGGATTGATATAACTAAATGTATGTGTTTGCAATTTAAAAAATACATTTTAGTTAAAAAACATTTTTTAGTCAGTGAAAACCATGCAAAAAATTCATATTATTTTATATTTAAGGAAAATAAAAAATATATCAATTTTTATTTGTATGAATAAGTTATATATAAATCTAACACACAATGTGGATTTTATGTCTCAATGTGCATGTTCTTATTTAAAATTGAATGTTTTTTTTCAAAAATAATTTCACATTATAAGGATAAAAATTCAAGTTTCCATGATAATTTTGAAAAAATGATCTCAAAATAATTTGTTACATGTAGGAATATATCATATAGTAATATGACACATATTTTGTCTAGAATGACTGCAAATGTATGTATTTAGTTTAAATGTGACTTTTCTGTAAGGAATTATTTTTGTATCTAGGTTCAAATTATTATTTTTATTGAATTAGATTCATAATATTTTTATTTTTATAGAGGTACACTCTTTATATCGTGTTGGGGTGGCACTTTTGGAAATTTATAGCATTATTACACTTATTTGAGACGGGATCATGGCCCAGAGTCAATGAAAAATTATTTTCGGTTTAAATTTTTCAATATTTGTGATAAACTATTGAAATTAATGTAATTCTAAAAACCAATGTTTTACTATTTGAACTACAATGTTTCATTTTTAAAGTCTTCACTTCTAAATGTGATGGAAATTAGCTTCATCTCTTCTAAAAAAGAATTGTTAAGAACATCGATGTTAAAAGGATTTTCCTTTATCCGCACTAAAAAAGTGTTGTTAAAGAGTTCCTATATCCATGCTAAAACCAAATCACTCCTAAAGGAACCCTTTATCATTAGTTTTTATCCCCGATTAACAACCCCATTATAACTGATTTTTTTTGCAGTTATGAAATTTCTTTAAAAAATATCACTCAACATCCCCCTACCCTCATCCTCACTCATCTCCCATGAACACCCCATTGATAGTTTTTAGACTGATCCTCTTCATTTCTGTTCATTTCCCAGCTTCATATTCACAGCCATGATTTCTTGGAATTAATCTTCTGACCTCCCTTGTGAAATTTGAACACTTTTTCTACTCTATTGATCTTGTTTTTTTAAAATTAATGATATTTAAATTTATTAATATATATTTATGTAAAAAATTTATATCCATCAATTTATTTATATTTATATAATCATTTTTAAATACAATTATATAATATATGTTTTTTGTGAGACATCCTGCCCCTCACCTATTTTCATTGGAAGTGATTGGTGTGCTACAAGGCTTTAGGTTACATAAAAAAGACACCAAAGGCTAGAAATAAATGGAATGGGATTCATAATCTATTAAGGGAAGATTTTCCCTTTGAGTGTAAAACAACCAAACAAGATAGCAACAAAAGCCTCCAATTTTTGATGCATGAATAAAAACAAATACAAATCAATATAAAACAATAAAAAACAAAATATATTTTAGTTCAATGCAGAAAAAAGACCCAAATAACCTAATCACATAAGAGAAAAAAACAAAAAACTCCAAAAATACTCCAATATTTAACTCCACTCGACCATTCTATCGTAACATGATGCATCACTAAAGAACATTGATACCTTTACATTATCTGCACCACACTATATCACATCTAAAAATTCACAATTGTTCCCAGTCAAGGGGTCTGTATAAAACTCATTAGAATCTCACCAATGACATCCTAAATAATACAAAAGAGATATAACATGTTAGAACATATTTATAAAATATTTTAGAACAGTTTAGAGTAGTTTATCTAAAATCCAAATGAATTTTTCTTTATGTAAATCCATTATTCAATAGAATGTAATCAATCAATTCTTAATACCATTTATCAAATACCATTTTGGCATACCCATTACACATATCACACATCCACACATCGACACTTGAATTCCAAGGAAACAGTTCCATACTCATGAGCAGTCTCTCAATGATCATTCAAGTCATCACAAAGTAACCATTACAAAGTGTCCCAATTGAATACACCCCTTCTAAAGGGTCACATCCATAAAAATGAACTCATTAAAACCACATACACCAAAAAACATTACAAATCATTATGATTTTCTATTTCAATGTTATAATATATTTTTTGAAAAAATCTGGAAAACCCATTTTTTATGAATAAAAAACGATATTTGAAAACCAACATTATAAAATCATCAAACAAATAACATTTCACAAATCAAACAATTTCTATAATTTCACCAACCATCAATAAATCAGTTTCGACCAATTCACAAATCAATTTAACCATTCAGATAAATAAATTAAATTAATTTGAAAATAAACCATCATTTTATAATGAATATAAGTCTATATTTAATCCACCTACCTATATATCATGGGATAAAATGAAGAAAGGCCCATGAAATTCAAAATACATGGCTTAATGCTCATAGAAAAAAACTTAAATCTTGTTCTCTTCAACCAAAAAAACATATATCATTTTTATTGACATAAAAAACGCTTAGTTATACTTAAATTAAAGGATAATAGATTCCTTGTGTGGGAAAAGGCGATATCTAAGGAAAATGATCAATACAGATCATCGACCGATGAATCAGAGACCACAATATGATTAAATTTTACTAGGAAACTATCATAGATCAAAGGAAATATCTTCTATAGCCTTGTTTGGTGGATGAATTTTGGACATGAACTATATAGGGATTAATAGGGATTGAGGGGGGTAAATAAAGTTAGATCCATAATTTTTGGATATATAGTTTCATAGTGCATAGTAATGAAAACTGTGCATCAGTGAATTCTTCTAAACCAAAAACACATAGTAGAAACTTAATGATAGACAATCCAGATTTATGAGACTGTAATCCCCTCTTTTTTGTTTTTTAGGGTCCCTCAAGGGAATTCACATGGTTTTGACAAACCGTGTATCTAACCATGCCCCTACCTTGTTCCCATTGTTTCACATTAATGGTTTCATTAATGTGTTTTAAGGTTTCTACTAACCATTCTGAAATCGTGAACCTCTAGAAAAAAAAACATGCAAAAACACTTCTAGACCTCCAATAACAAATCGTAATAATTATATATTCTTAATATACATAAATAATGGTTCATGTAAAATTAATTGGGGTAAAATAATCTCACCACCATTGGTGTACCATCATTAAAAACGGGGAAGACAAAATTTTCTTAAAATAGATTGGTTCATTTCATAACCATCTACATTTGATGTTCATATGTTTCATCTTTAATTATACATGGTTCAATAAATCCCAAAATAGAACGATGATTTTCAAATGAAAGACGTTATCTTACCAATCAATAATCCATACAGACATGGGAATCAACATAACATCTGGCTGTAGGTCATTGTGATCCAATCTAATCATATGGTCAAGATTGGGATGATACTTTTTGAATTAAGATACATGATGCACATTATGAATAGAAATAATCATTGGTGACCTTTCCAACCAATATTCAGCCCACAAACCCCTTGATGTATCTGTAAAGGAAAATATATCAAGGATAGAACATTACTATATTCCTAAAATGATAATGAACATGAATTGGAGAGATTATTAAGAGCACATGATCACTCATATAAAATGAAATTATATTGGGATGATGCTCCTTATATGATTTAAGAGGACTCTAATTTGTTTCCATCAACATTAAAATTAGATGAATCTTCTATGTTGTCTATTTAACATGAAATGGTATAACTAGAAAAGTCTCACATGATTTCCTTTAACAATGTTGAGAATAAAAAGGACTCCCATTCTATGCCCCAAAAGGATACAAATGTATCAAGGACAGAACACTATTCTTATATGTGAAATCCACTAATGCTATATTCTCCACACATGAGTCAGAAAATTCCATCAAAAAATACATAGGCATGTATTCTAATATTTGTTTCATATTTTTTTATTTTCCATCCATTTGAAGACGATATTTCAGGCTCACAATCGATTGAGATCCACACGATTGTTTCATTTATTTCCAAAAAATGAGTTTTAAAGCATTGATCTCAGTTTGAAACTATAGAAAATGGTCCCCCATAAATTTTTAGCAATTTTTAGATATAGAATTTTTTTCTTGTCTTCCACCATATTATATTCATGAAGAGGGGTGAAATGGTCTATCTTCATGATATGATCAACTATCACCCATATGGAATCATGTTTTAGAACCATCCGTGTTATAACTAATTGAAAAGTAAATGTTATCTATTCCCATTTAAACTTGGGAATTAGAAAAGACTATAACAAACCCTTTGGTCGGTGATTCTCTTCCTTAACCTACTGAAAGATGTGGTATCTCAAAACAAATATAAAAAATTTTATTTTCATGCCAAACCAAAAAAAAATGATTTAAATTCCTTATGAATTGTATGTATTTCAGGATGTACATCCCATCATGAATTGTGATAAGAAATTAAGTGTTCTTCCAGATAATCCATAGGTACGACCATCCAATATCAAAACCACTAAATTGATCTTCGGTCAAGCTTCCATCCATCAATGGTTTCTCCACCATCGAGTTTTTACTTTACCATGGAACATTTAAAATTATATTTATGTGCTACTTCAACCATTTAATCCAAATAATGAAAAATGAAACTTGAAGGAAACCTCCTAAACTACCTTGATCTTTCAAATCCATGTGCATGTCAATTAACACAAAAAAAATCTATAATTAACCTGACGATTCTTTCACCAACTAACCATATGTGTTATTGATTAATATATTCACCACAAAATTTCCTTTACCCATTGTATACAATATGTGAAAGTCAAACAATTAACGATATTCCATCCATATTATTTTCCTTATATTCAAATATCATTATGAAAAAATGTGATTCAAACTTTGGTGATCCATATAAATGATTAATTTCGCACCAAAGAGCTAGTGATGTCAAGTCATCAAAACATGGACCATAATATCTAATTCATTTTTTTGTGCAGTTCTTCTCAGAAAAAATTATTTTCCATGAACCATTACCAACCAAATGATTTCACTGGATGAGTACAAACCACAAAACAGATCCTGAAGCATCACAACACATCATATAACACTTTTATGATTAGGGAAATATCAAGATCAATGCTAATGAATGGAAAATTTTATACTCATGAATGACATTATACATTCATTATTCCATTATAATGGAAAAATTTATTTTGTAAACCTTTCTTTATTGATTCTAGTCATGATAAGTCATTATAAAAACATCATTATAATAAACCGAACCTTCTTTTTAGGAATGAGTTTTTCTCATGTTCTTTTGAGAAAAAGAGGAGAATATAGGAATTTAAGGAGTAAATGCCATGTACCCAATTTCCATTGGTGACCTTTTACTGGCCGTGTAATGGCCGAGTACATGTCCATGTGGGGTGACCTGGAGACTGCCTAAAGAGGGGCCAAGTAAATGCATATACATGCCTTTTACTTTAAAAAAACACACCATGTACTTTTCATTTTAATTTTTATATTAGACCAGGGTCACATCTCATTCATAGAAAACCCTTCATGTAACCCCTTTTCTTCATGGAGAGACCGATGTCAATGATTCTTATCTGAGCCCCCCCAACATGCCATCTATTCTCTGAATCAACCTCCATTGATTTCATTAGAACCACCGTAATGGGTTCTTCCTTACACTAGGGAATTTCATTATGATTTATTCTCTTTCGTGAGATATCAATTGTAGAGAATTTTTGATGTTTTTGTGGATCTACAGTGTTGTATGTCAAATCAAAGGTTGAGATTCAACTATATTGATCATACAATATCATGGGAGGTGGTTTGCGCCTTTCCATAGTTATTCTTTCAATATTATGTGCAATATTTCCCAATACCCTAGAATAGGGTATTGCGTGGTTCGGGATTTTAGACCAGTTAACACCTACTATTCCATTTCTGCATGAGTATAGGGTTTTTGATTGCTAATTGGGTTGTTTCCCATGATATGGATGAGATGTACATGTTTGTTTTGATGTTGACTGTTTGGTCTAGCATTTCCAGTTAGGCTTCTTCTTTTCTATGCCTAGTGTTGTTAGGATGGAGTGATATTTTCTAATGTTGTTATATGCTTGTAGCTGTTTAGCCAAGTAGTGCTTGAATGATGTTAGCCAAGTAGTTGTTAATGTTTAATTTGGTCGTTTAACATGATTTTTCACAATTGACCTACATAGAGCTGTGGGAAACTCGTGAAGTAGTCCATAGGGGTAATGGTTGCTAATGGATTCTCCAGAGCATATGTTTACTTTTACATGGTGAGACCATAAGGCGGATAGAATTTGTTCTCCCTCAGAGGGTCTGTAGTTCCATGTTTTGAGACCAAAAGGGGAAATGAATTTTGAGTGATTACTCAGAGTGTCTATATTTACTGATGCGAGACCACATAAGGAATTGATAGTGATTGTTTCCTCAGAGAGTCCTTGCTAAATCTGAAAGATAGGGGTTAGACTATGAGTACTTCCCAGAGGATTTCAAGTGTTTGATTGGTTGAAGCAGAGGGGGTTAGTCTATGTGTACTTCCGAAGGGGTTACTAGTTTTTAATTAGTTTCTTACATGATATATGAAAATTAATGAAATTGACACTGTAGTATTCTTTACATTTTAGTACTTCCTTGTTTACTGCTTCATTTTGCATATTGCATGCCATATGTATTCATTGACTATTAAGAAAAAATCATTGGGTGGTATCCTACTGGTATTCATCTCACACCATGTTTGGGTTATGCTTTTGGGCCAAAATATCTTTTATTTCTATAGGTATAGATGAGGGAAAGTTCCCTTCAACATCAGGTACTTGACTGCTGTGGAGATAGAGAGCATGTGACCAAGATGAGGCTTGCGATGCTGCTAGAGTTTATCTGTATTATTTTTACATTAGTCTAGTATGTTATTTCATCATTGTGACTTGTTTGGATACTTTCCAAGAAATATGTATCATGCATCACTTATATATTTTCCTCTGTTGTTTACTTATTTCAAGTTATTAATTATTCCGCTATTGTTATATTTTTATTTTCACTTCATTATTCCTCCAATGACGGAATAGTTTTAAAAATATCCCACCCAAGGCCCTCACTTCTAGTCGGTAGCCTCTGGTGTTTGCGGAAATGCTCTTGAGGCCATGTGAACAAAAAGGTAAGGGGTGCATCTGTGCAGCACCTAGAACCGGGATGTTACAAAGTAGTATCCAATGAATTCTTTTCTTTGTTACATTCTATTTAGAGCCTATATACTGGGATTGGAAGGAATAGATAGTCGGTAATAAGTTGTTCCCGTGAGTAGGTAACCCATGTACTGGGAAAAGATGATTTACCTCAATTATTAAAATCTTCCTAGTATTTCAATTATTACAGTTGATTTGATTTCACTGTTGGGTGATTCACATGTTTTGTGTTGTTATCATTGATAATATTGATGTTCTATTTATTTTTTGTCCTGGTGAGATGAGGGTAAGCCATCTCATGCATCATATTGGAGCTGGATAAGGATCACAAGTCATGAATTCTTTCCAAGACACTTATGGTGCATTACTGATTTCATGTTGTTGTGATAGATTTTGTGCTAGTTATGAATGATGTTGTGATATATGCATTTATAGAATAACTTCAATTTTATAGGGTATTAAATTGTGTGTGGTTTCTTCTGAATGAATTCCAATTATTGGTTATTAAGGTGTTATGGGTCCTAATGGATCAGAATTTGGTGGATAATTTCACTATTATGCATTATTATGACATGTATAAGATTCCAAAATTTGATTCGCAGGGAGTATGGGCCCTCAAAGAATGAAATTTGGAACTTTAATGTTTTTTTCAATGATTTTTTGGGTTTTAGATTAGTTTTTGAGGTTTACATTCTAGAAAATCCTAGAATACATAGTGTGTATTTCTGAATACAAGCAATGTACCCTTCAGTTTGGTAAGGAACTGCTTTTCTTAAGTACTGACCGTGTAATTTAGGTACATGCCGTGAAGTATCTAACAGTGTTACTGCCTATATGGGCCAAAACATGGGGTTGGGAAATCTTTGGTGGAACACACCATTTATTGGTCTTACATGTCATTTGTATAGACCATGTGTTCTTCCATATCACCAATGAGATGGTTGGATTATGGGTAATTAGTATATATCGCGTCTGGTACAAACACACATTGTAGAGTCAACCGGGTAACTGGCCATGTGACTAACAACAAGGGTCGGGGAATTTATTTCTAGTAAACACTATGTATGGCACAAACACTCTCTGTATTTTTATTCTACGACAACCTTGTGGGTTAGTCATGTAGAAGAACTCGAGAAAGGGAAAATTATTCAAGTACATGTCGTTTCATGGGGCAACATGCTGTGTTTATTGGGTGATACATGATAGGGGTTGGCATGAGTGCCGCCTATGAGAAGTCTTAAAGTAACACACTATGTAAGGGTCCTAGACACTGTGTATCCCTGATTTTAAAAACATGAATTATTTCCTTATATTGTTAACTTATTGAACTTATAAGTTTCATTCCTTGATAATATTTAACTATGGTGTGCCCTGGTCATTGCAGAGTCATTCCACCATGACATCCTCCAGTTGTACGCTAGATTCATGGAAACGAGAAGACACCAGATATGGAAGATAAAGGACTACCAGCAGATCCTCCGGTCATGCCAATCTTGAAATCAACCGTTATTCTGGATACAGGTTCCAATGAACATATTAGAGAGGGATTCATGAAGTTTAAGCGTACCTTCATGGAGCACCACATCCTGACCCATCAATTTCATTGTTTACATGGGTCTTTCAGTAGTAGCATCCTCTCATATTCTGAGGGGATTGAAGACCATAGGCAACTCAGACCTAGTTGGAAGCCAAGTTATCTATCATTGAGCATCTTGAGATGCCTCCAGAGAGGAGGGTGAATCGAACTACATACAGGATTCTGGATTCCATCAAGATATGTTGGGATGTGATCTCATAGGAGGAACAGTAGCAGGTTATGGCTTGGGAAGAATTACAGAGTGCCTTCTATGATTACTTGTACCCGAAGACTTTGCGGGCCAATCAAGCCCGAGAGTTCCTTAGTTTGGAGTATGGTAGTCTCACAGTCATAGAGTATTCATCTCTCTTCACAAATTTCCAGGGCTTCACACCCATTCTAGGGTATGATGAGTTATTTATTGTAAAAAAGTTTGAGGATGGTCTCAGTCAAGATGTATGATCTTTGGTGAACATATTCAAGCTCACTTCCATCACCTCTATATTCAACCAGCTGCTGATCACGGAGTTCTATCTAAGGGATTATGGGGCTGTGAGAGAGGAAAACTCAACATCTAGAGTATGTACCCCTCAGAATGATATAAGGAAGCAGTGTAGGGAGTCTACATGCCGAGATATGAGGAGATGATATACTTCTTCTGGTAGCTAGGTTGTGTGATACCTCTGCAAGAAGAGTGGGCATACGAGACGACATTTCAGGAGAAACCTAGTGGATTTCCGATCTTACGACAATATGGGTAGTCTTAAATGTTTTTTATTTTTTCATCTCACTAGCAGTTGGTGATAGGAGGTCTTCTATGACTCCACATTCAAGATATCGACCACCAGTTTATCATCAGTCTGGAAAATGGTGTTATTTTGGATGTTGAGGCTGATGGGGAGGTGATGACCATGGAATCTTGTCAGCAAGCTTGTAGATACAATAGGGTGGATCAGCTCATAGTTGTTAGATAGTGTTGCAGGGCCGCTGTGCATGCCAGAATTTTTTAGTGGAGCAGACCAAGAAGTAGTAGGATCCCAAAACCTCTACAGTTTGAGGTACAATTCTCGTTTCCTCAGTTCTAGCTTCTGCAATTTTTTATATAGGGGCCTCCCATAGTTTCATACAGGTTTCTATTACAGAGAGCCTTGGGATATATATATTTTCTTCTACTGATGTCTTGATACTGGACAATCCATTGGGGACTAGAACGACTAGTGTACGTTAGTTCAAGGAGTGCCCTCATGAGGGTGGTGGGTGTCACTTTTAATGGGACATTTATTTCTTATAGATGACATGTTGTGATGTCATTCTCTGAATGGACTGGTTTGTTCCCTTTCCAGACTGTGGGTGATTGCTATCATCGTAGGGTGAGTTTCACATCAGTAGAGGATGGTTTGTATCTACACAAGGGTGAATTGGATGTCCATGCAAGCGGAGTAGGACCCAAGTAGCATGGGTTGGGAGGAGTTAAAACATAGATTTCTATTCTATATCTGGATCACCAGGGGAATTCACAGATGGTCTTTCTTCTAGTGGAAGATCGTTTCAGGGATTTATTTACAATGGACTTTTCAAGGATTCTTCTAGACCGATAGGTATAATTTTCCATTTAGCTTGTTCCAAGAGCAGTACTGGTGTCCATTCCTCCCTATAGGATGGCTACATCAGAGTTACATGATCTCAAGAAGTAGTTATAGGAGTTACCGACTAAGGGTTTCATCCAACCCAGTACTTCTCCTTGGGTTTGGCCTGTTTTGTATGTGAAAAGGCAGACAATACCCTCCGACATTGTGTGGAATATCATAATTTGACGCAGTGGATCATCAAGAACCAATGTCCCTTGTTGTTGATTGATGATCTCTTTGATCGACTTCTAGGTGCCCAAGTGTTCTCAAAGATTTACTTGAGATCTTTTTACCTTTAGTTGCATGTTATAAAATCAAATATATGTCTTACATTCTTTCAGAGTAGGTATGGTCTATACGAGTATGTGTTTATCCCATTCGGTCTCATGAACAAGCCTTTAGTTTTCGTGGCACTGATGAACCATGTATTCCATCGATAATTTGATACTGTCAGGGTAGTTTTTTTGGATGACATATTGGAATACTCTCACACATGACAAGACCATGCCACACATCTTGAGTTCATTTTGGGTACACTGAGAGATCAATAGTTATATGATAATCTCTCAAAATGCCACTTTTGGATGGACCAAATTATCTTATTTGGTAATGTTATCTCAAAGACAGAAGTATCAATAGATCCAGAGAATGTTAGAGCAGTAGTTTCCTAGGATCATATAAAGAACTTCATTGAGGTACTGAGTTTTTTAGGCCAGGTAGGTTACTATAGAAAATTCATACAAGAATTTTCATGCTTAACAACACGACTAACATGCCTGAATTTGAAGGGTGAGAAGTAATTGTGGTAAGATTCTTGTGAGTCAGCCGTTAATTATATGATTGAGAGGTTTACATCAGCACCAATACTAGAATTTCCAGAGACAGGAATGAGATATACTATATATTGTGATGCATTGGGTATTGGTCGAAGAGAAGTGATTATACAGGGGAAATGAGTCATTTTGTATGGGTCCCAGAAGTTGAGGCCACAAGAGAGGAATTACCCGATGCATGATATGGAGTTGGCTGCAGACATTCAAGCCTTATGCTGTTGGAGACATTATCTCATAGGAGATCATTTTGTGGTTTTCACTAATCATAGAAGTCTCAATAATATCTTCAGAAAGTGTGATCATAATTTGAGACAATGAAGTTTGGTTGTGTACCTTTAGTGTTTTGACATTGTTCTTGCCTACACATCTAGGAAAGGAAACACAGTGGTTGATGTGCTGAGCTGCAGGACTCAGATATATAAAGATTATGATTCCAGAAATGAGTGGTAGCTTATGGGTTTATTCTCTGAGATTAATTGTAAGGTGCATGAAAGATAGGGGGAGGTGTTTCTCTGTTCTATAGATGTTACCTCTACTCTTCTTGAACGAGTGCGAATGAGGTAGCTATCAGAATTTAAAGGCCTAGTTCTATGGGAGAGTGTGTTAGGAGAGGACCCTATTCATGGATGGACCTTAGACGAGGATGATATCATGCATTTTAATGGGAACATATAGGTGTAAGTGTAAATAAACGAGGATCTAAAGTGTGAAATTCATTCCCTAGTTTGGGCAGTTCATCGTCGTGTCACCAAGATGTATCGTGATCTACACCATCAGTATTGGTGGCAAGGTGTGAATTAATATGTTGCTGGGTTTTTCATGAGTTGTTTTGTCTGTCAACAGGTGATAGTGGAGCATCAGCGTATAGCATGGATTTTTCAGTAGTTACCCATTCTTCAGTGGAAGTGGAACGATGTCACAATGGATTTCCTGAGAGGATTATTGATCTCTCCTAGAAAGAATGATGTGGTATGGGTTGCAATTGACAGACTCACAAAAGTTAATCACTTATTTCTGATCAAGGAGGCCTTTAGTGTTGATGAGTTGGGAAGGTTCTACATCTATGATATTGAACATTTATATGGGGTTCCACACTCCATTATTTCAGATAGGGGTGATCGTTTTACATCTTGATTATGGAAAGGACTATAAAGGGATTTGGGTACACAGGAACTTCTGAGTATAGATTACCATCCCTAGAAAGATTTAGAGTCTGAGCATATGATAACGGTTCTAGAGGACATGAATCGAGCATGCACCCTAGATTTCAGAGGTTCATGGAAGAAGAAGACACCTCCTATATATTATTCCTACAATAATAGTTTTCAATAAACTATTTTTATGGCACCTTATGAGTCTTTGTAAGGTGGGCCATGCCGATCAGCCTTATGTTGGATGGAGGTAGGAGAGGTAGCTATGTTGGGACCTCATATTGTTCGAGAGACCGGAAAGAAGGTGTTGTTGATTTGGAAGTGGATGGGTACTGCACAGTAATGACCATAGTCTTATGGTGATCGGTGGAGATGTCCTATGGAGTTAGAGGTTGAGACCTTGTCTTTCGACGTGTCACACAAAGGTTGGGACACATGAGGATTAGGAGACATGGAATTCATTCACCCAGACACACCGGGGCGTTTGAGGTTTTAGAGAGATTCAAACTGTTTTCTTATCTGCGATAGCTACCTCAGAGGTATCAGGCTATGTATGATGTCTTTGATGTTTCTCTGATACATCATTACTTCTTAGACCCATATCATGTTTTCCAACTCAAGGAGGATGAGTTGGCGGTGGACGCATCATTTTAAGAGAATCCTATCCAGATTGTTGAAAACAACATGAAATTTTTAATTGGCCTATATTTTCATCTGTTATGAGTGATATGAAATCCTGAGAGAGTACATGACGAGACATGGGAGAGGGAGTCTGATGTATGATCACAGTGGGCAGAGTTGTTCAAGGATTCTATTTATCCGCTTCATTGATAGATAAATTTAGGGACAAACATCATTAAGGGGGAAATTTTTTATGAACCAACACCTACATTTTTCGTATTATTTTTTTCTAGTGTATTTGAATAATGGAGGAGAATTTGGAAGTTTAAAGAGTTCACTCCATGTACTCTACAGTACACGCCGTGTACCCGGTTGCTGCAGGTGACCGTATGGGTTGACCTAGAGACTGTATAAAGAAGTTCCCGATAAAGAAATATACATGCCATGTAGTTTTAAAATAGACACCAAGTAATTTTATTTTTAATTGTTATATAGGATCAGGGTTGCATCTTGTTCACAGAAACCCTTCATCTCAGCCCTTTTCGTCCAGGAGCGACTGATGTAAACAATTATTCTCCAAGCCAGCAACCCATTTTCCGTTATCAGAATCAATTTCTGACAATTGCATTGGAATCACCATGGAAAGATCTTCCATCTTATGTAGAATCTTATCTTGATTTGTCATCATTCGTGAGATATCCATGGTTGAGAGATTTTGGAATTTTTGCAGATATAAGATGTTCTAGGTTGAATCAAAGGCTGAGATTCAACTATATCGATCATACAATGTTGAGGTTGGTGGTTTGTGAATTTTTGTAGTTAGTCTTTGAGTATTATGTGTAAAAGTTCACAATACACTAGAATGGACTATTGTGTGGTTAGGTATTTTAGCCCGGTTAATGCCAACTATGCCTTGTGTGCCTAAGTAGAGGCTGTTTGATTGTGAATAGGGTTGTTTTACAAGCTATGGATGTGTTGCTCATGGTTTTTTTGATATTGTCCATTTGGTATATCTGTTTTGTTTAGACTTCTTGTTTCTCATGACTTGTTTTGGTAGAATGTTGTGATATTATATGATGTTGTTATATGTTTGTAGCTTTTTAGCCAAGTAGTTATTGAATGTAGTTTTCCAAGTAGTTCTTAAGGTTTACATTGGATGTTGAACATCATTGTGCACGATTAACTTACACAGGGATGTGGGAACCTAGTGTAGTAGAATATAGGAGGAATAAATTAAGTGGGATTCCCATAGGTGTATGTTTACTTTTACGTTACAAGGCCATAGGGGGGATGGAATTTATGCTCCCACAGAGTGTTTTTAGTTCAACGTTACTAGACAACAGTGGGAATTGGATGCTGGGTGATTCATTAGTGTTTCTATAGTTAACAATGCAAGATCACAAGTGGAATTGATGGTTAGTTCTTCCTTAGATAGTCTTTTCTAAATGAGAACCAGAGGGGTTAGACTATGATTACTCCATAGAGAGTTTCATGTGGTTGATTGGTTGAACCAGAGGGGTTAGGCTGTGGGTACTTCCCAATGGGATACTTGTTTTTGATTAGTTTCTTACTTGATATATGAAAATGAATGAAATTGAAATAGTAAGATTATTTACTATTTAGAACATCCTTGTTTACTGCTTCATTTTTCTTATTTCCTACCATATATATTCACTGACTATTAGGCACCGATCTTTTGGGGGTTGCCTACTGGGAATAATCTCACACCTTGTTTGGGGAATTCCTTTGGGTCCAAACAGATTTTATTGTTGCAGGTATCGATAAGGGCAGGTGCCCCTCTACATCTAGTACTTGGCTGCTATGGAGAAGGAGACAAATGGACCAAGATAAGGATTGAAATGCTAGTAGACTTTATTTTTTTTCTTTGTAATTTGGTTAAGTACTGTATTCCATCATTGTGACTTTTTTGGATTCTTTGCTAAACATATGTATTATGAATCACTTATATATGTGCTCCAATTGTATTTTAATTTTAATCTTCTGCTGTTTATATATTTCATGTTATTACTACTTCCACTATTTTTATCTTTTTATTTCTACTGCATTACTATGCCAATGTAGGAATATTTTCACCACTATTACACCCAAGACCCTCACTGTTAGTCAGTAGCCTATGGAATTTGGGGAAATTTGCCTGAGGCCATGTGACCAACATGGTACGGGTCACCTCTAGGCAGCACATGGAATAGGGATGTTACAATCATTAACAATAAGCCATGCTAAAGAAACTATGTATCTCAATGACATTCTCTAGTGGTTTCCAATAGATCATATACTCTATATTTTTCAGTTACATAGATATAACATTTTCAGTGATAAGATGACCATGTTAATATCCCCCATGTATCCAAAAATCACACTTTTAATGTTTGGAATAGAAAATAAGATCACAAATGATTCCCAAAGTTATCTCAAAATACTGTTCATGCTCAACCATTAACCTAGAATACCCCGATTTATCTTCAAAAAACCCCACCCAAAATTAATCCAAATACCTCTGAAATATCTGATTCATTAATGTTAAAAATACAACTAGTTCATTCATAAGACCTGAGGGAATAATTACAAAATCTTAATAGAAAAATCTACTCTTAAAATCTGTCTTTAGAATGTCTTCCTTCAAAAAATGAAAATGATAATATTCAAAATGATATAAAATTATAGAAAACCACTAGACTCACCTCAATTAATAAAACTGGTCATCGATGTGTGAAATATGATATCAAATATTTATCATAACATTGTTAATTTGATGATAATCCCCATAATTCTAAAGAGTTCCATAATTATTTCTCATAAATAAGGTCAGTTCTTCCCATCGAGATTCACAAGGCTAAATGAACATTTTTATTTACAACTTCCCTAACTAGAATAACAAATCCCATAATTCTATTGGTGCCATCCGTTGAGATAGAAGTGAGATAGGTTTAGTCCCTAGAAAGGGGACAATTGTGATCTGAACTTCTCATGTGGGTTGAAAGCCTGAAAAATTATGAAGGAAAACATCATGAAATTGATGAAAAAGTATTGGAAAACTACTATTCTCAATCTCATCCATAGATGAAATCATAATGGATATCAACTAGTAGGAGATTATTGCAACTAATGGTGAAAAAATTAAATTTCATTTGCCTTTACATCTCAATCCACTCTAAAGATTTTCACAATTCCATAATTAGTTTTAAAACTATCCCTTAAACTATAATAGTCAATATGAGCATTGGATATTATCAATCAATCCAAACCTAGGATTAATCTGTAGACATCAATCTCAAGAATAGAGAAATAGAAAATCAATTTAGATCCATCAATTGTTACACAAAAATTGATTCACATAAATTCTTATGGTTATTCTTATACCATATGATATTTACATTTCAAAACAATAGGTATCATATCAATATGAAAACCAAAGAGGCCAACAATATGAGAACCAATAAATGCATGAGAGGAAAATCTATCCAAAAAAATATTCATAAGGGGGGAATTCAAAAGAATCATACCACTCACCATTGAAGGTTTAGATTAATCAACCATGATAATTTTCTCATATCCATTCAATTTATTACTCTATAAAATTTTTTCTTTATTAACAAATTGAGATTGCAATGGTTTATAGTTCATGGGATTTTTATAATCACCATTGATTACTCATTTATTTTTATGATAGTTATTATACTGAACTCATCCCATTAAATCAGATGACATATTCAAAACATGAGATGTGTCCCTAGCACATGACTATGAAAAATTCAGACAATAGTTAAAAAATATCCCATATGATTAAAATTATGATATACTCTATGTGGAGTAAGAAAATATCAGTTCATGTGATCAGAAGATATGCATTGAAAACAATCAGTTTTACCCTTTGGTTTTGGAGGACGATTCACTGATCCGACTATCTAATTTTGATTCGTACTACCACCTTAGATATTGGTTTCCCTCTTATTCATATTCTTTCCATTATAGTTCCTGCAAGTTCACATAGTTATCAAAATGGTTCCTCCAACAATTTTTCCTGATTTTTTATTTTCTTTCACTACTTCTTTATTAATCATCTCTGTATAATACAATATTCAATGCAGGAAAATGATAAATTGAATCCAAGGTCTCCATCCTGATTAAAAAAATTTTACCTTTAAGGACATACTTCAAGAATAACTGTGGGAAAAGTGGAATAAATTAACCCATTTATCCATATACTATATCAATTTTATATTCTCCTACTTCCAAACAAACAAATCTATTGTACTAGAAATTCTGAATGTTCTAGGATATAATTGCTTATTAAATAATTATTCAAAATTCTCATATTTCAGGAAAAAAAAATTATTCTAAATTACTAAATCCTATCATTTTTGTGATAAGTTTTATATCCTGTATGTTTCTAGCTTCATAATCATATCTTATTCTATTCCAAGGAAATCCATGATTTGATTAATCATATTTAGCCACACATTCCCATTTTCGGATTCACAATCACCTTGTAATGATGGCTGGATTCTAATTTTTTAATTGAACAGAATGATCCACTTTACTTGAATCAACCATTATGTTTCCTCTATCCATGGATTGAGATGTATGTAAATTAATCATAACCAAATATTTCATTACCTATGGCTTAGGTGCAACCACAGTCTCTACGTCCTTTTTAGGTTTGTTTCTACAACACCTACCAGGTGCCATTATCTATAACCAAATTAAAGAAACATTTAAACTCACAATCTAGAAACTGAATTCATAACAATTTCTAATTTTACACAACACATATATCACAAAAAGGAATCCTACAATTCATTATGTTCCTCTTTCAAATGACTTTTGAAAATTTCACCATGTTTTTTGAAAATCATACCAGTATCAAATAATTTTAAATTCAATAGTTTTTCACCTAATTATAAATCATTAGTCAAAATAAATTACCCAATCATAGTGGGGTTAAATTTTTATCGATTTATGACTTCCTATTATAATTGGTTAAACCCATGATGATGATATTAGAACTTAGAGAAGTGTCTCAGAACTCTAATGTGTCCAATTTTCCTTGCAACTTGAAGTCTAACATAAATTGAACAGCTAGAACCTTTTATTATCTACAATTATTGATTCAATGATCCTACTCTTTGATACCACCCCATGTGACATTCTAACTTACTAATACTCATACTAAAGGAATTAACATACTGATAGTCTTTGTAACATCATGCCCCTCACCCATTGGCTTGGGAAGATGTTGGTGTTCTACTAGGCTATATGTGACATACCCAAGATAGTAAAGTCTAGTAATAAATAAAATAATTCATAAAATATTATATATGACTTTACATTTGAAAATAAAACAAATAAATAAGATAATCATAACATTTGACACTGTATGATGAATGAGTAAATATAAATCTGCCAAATGTAAAACAATGAAACCAAACTATATCACAATACAATGCAAAAATCATGACTAAAAAAACCCAAGGCCTTAGAAGATATGAACAAGGAACTAGAAAACTTCTCTATGAACCAAATCCACATTCCTAATTCAAGGTATCAAGATGACCACTAAATAATTGTCATACCTTTTTTTACCTATGTATCAATACTTCACATCTATACAAAACAAATGTTTACATGTAGAGGTGAGTATAAAACTCAGTATAATTTCACTAATGAATTCATAACTCAGATAACTAGGATAAAACATGTTAGAAAATTAATTAATATATTTGAAAAAAAAATTAATAAGTTTTTAAAAATTTAAAACCATTTTTAACAACATAATTTTATCCATGGAAATAAATAAAATAGGTATTGAACCCTTTTCTAAAATCCCATTCCAGAAATATACAAAATTACATATACAAAATTCCTACTCAGGTGAGAGTTACATACTGACGAATGTTCTCCTATGGATATACCATGTTTTCACAATGATACCATTATAAAGTTCTCCATTGACACAAGCCCCATGAATAGGTTCACTTCAATAAAAATGGACTCATACACATCACGTATGCCCAAAACCATAGAAAACCAATAATTCCAGGCCATTTCAATAAAAAAATCCTTTTATTTAATAAATTTCTGAAAAAAATTCCATGAATAAAAAACATAATTTTAAAATCAGCATTATAAAATCTTGAAACAACTCACCTTCAATAGACCAAACAATTTCTATAATTTCACCAAACCATCACAAATAAGATTCCATAAAATCATATATCAATTTCATAATTTTTTTCAAGAAATTTAATTAATTTAAAAACAATATTTCCTATCATTATTAAGTATATTCAAGAGAGAATCCACCAACCACTCAAACATAGGAGAACATAAATAATGGTATGAAAACAACAAAAACTTAGATTTATACTCCTAGAACTAATATTAGATCTAGTTCCCATCAACCAGAAAAATCATATCTCATAATTATTGACATCCAAAACTGTGGATTTACCCACAGAGGATAAGATCTAAGATTCCAATAGAGGTAAGCATAATAAATTCAAGTAAAACTATTAGAAAATGGAACTTAATGATTAATTTAGTGCTCCAACACACATAGATTATCCTAGGAGTTTCTCCTAGATCAAAAGGAATAGTCTCCATATCTATATATGGGAGAGGATTTTGAGATATGACCTATTCAGGTAAAAAAGGATTATGGGGTAAAATATGTTATATCAATAATATTTAGATCTTACATTTAATAGGGAACAGTTCAAGAACACAATTATTAAAACTATGCTCTAACCATGCATGAGACACTCCATCTAATACCATCTCACAGGGTTGGATCTCACAATATGAAAACCCATGTTCTTAAAATGATATACCATTATGTTTATCTTTTATTATATTCTCTTGGGCTGCTGCACGGTTTACCCAAACCGTGCGCCTAACCAGTTCCTACTATTTCACTTACAATGATTCCTGAAGGTGTTTCATAGTTTTTACGACCCTTTCCCAAACCGTACACATCTAGAAAATCCTAAAAACTTATAAATACTCATTCTAACCTCCCAAAACATATCCCAAACAATATATACCACAAATTTATATGAATAAAAGGTCCATTACATGAAACAAGAGGGTTTTATAGTGTGTTTGTGTCCAGGATATATATATATATACACTTTTATTTATTAAAATGTATTATTTATTAACATTAATTTATATGTAATTGAGTACAAACATAAATATTTATATATCTATTTATTAATACACTCATATGTATATATATATTTATAAATTATATATAAATTTATATAACTATATATATATATATATATTTTATAAGTGAAAAATGGTTATATATTTTTTAAATTATAATAGATAATAATTATTTCCATATGATTTATATAATTATTTTTCCAAACAATTTATAATTATGTCTATACATTGTATATTTTGATATAAAATTTACACATTGCATATATATTTATATATTTACATATTTACATGTATATTAATAAAAATTTACATATAATTGTTCATTTATATATAATTTTTTTATAATGTATTTATAAATAAATTAATATAAAATATTTAATGATAATGATATATTTTTAAAACATCATTTATATATGATGTATTTACAAAATACTGAAACACACACACACACACATAAAGACACATCCACATATTTATAGAGACACAAATTGTTTTTTCATGTACCACAAAAAATAAAAATATATATATACATATTTAGATATATTATTATTAATGAATAAATATATTTTTTTATTGAAAAAATCATTTTTATATATAAAAATTTATTGTATAGGTATATATATTATTTTATTTTTCTAAGGTAAATAAATTGATAATATATTATTTTAATAAACTTTATAATAAATGTTTATTTCCATATGGTTTTTATATTATAAAATACCTTTTTATGTAAATTTGTTTAATGATGCTTTTTATAATTGAATAATTACATATAAATAGAACAAAATATGAATATATTAAATAGTAAATGAATCAAAAATATAAAAAACATTAATAATTTAAAATATTTAATACTATATAAATTTAATACTATGATGTAAATTAACTATCCACTAAAAAGGCATAAGATGACCCACTTAAATGATGATGAAACACCATCTATTATTTTAAAAATTGGGTATGTCAACTAAAAAATCAGTTTAATCTTTCCTTAATGACATTTTAACCATGAAAAAACAAGACCAAGACTACCCCAAGATTACACACTATGAATCTCTCTTCAATATTTTATTGGAAATGTGATTGAGACCAAATAGGAAATTAGATCAGAAGTTATGGACGTTTGATGATCATGTCATATTTTCAACTTAAATTAGATCTTTCATTTGTTTATTGATTTCATACATCATCTAATTTTTATTATTTAACTATTAATAAATTTTAATTAGAAAATTATTAATTAGTTTTTAATAAAATTATTTTATATCCATTTTTCACTAAATGTCATATATTTTAAGGGTAAATGAATTTTTTATCTTTTATATATCTTATTTTTAAAAATATATAATATTTATAGAATAGTAAATATATAAAAATATAAAAATATTTTTACTAATGATATATATATAAATATATATTTGAAAAATACCTTTATGATCCCTAAAAATGTTTTGAAACATCCTTCACCTTCACCTATTTTGGGATAAAAAAATGAATAAAAATGGCCTTCATGATCTCCCAAGTCATCCCAACTAACAATGAGGGTGGGGCGATCAACATCAACTGATCCAAACCAAATTCTAAAAATGGTAACATGAAAACTATTACCCTTAGGGAGTGAGTGGTTTTTGAGGACTTGGTAAGAACATTAATTTCTTCATTCCACTCCACAATCTCTTTCGGACCTTGGTCAATATTAAAAATAGGCAATGATCTAGAAGATATTAGATCCACCACTCCACTGGGATTTTGGGTAGATTTAATTACTAGAAGAGACTAAATAAAAACATTAGGGGAATTTATAGTCATCATTCAGTAAATAAAATGAAAACAAAATACCAAATATACATCGAACCAAATATCAACCAAAACTATACCAATATTACACCTCAAACCAAGACACCATGTTCATAAACCACGATACAGAACATAGAAAGAAAGAAATAATCTTTCTAAAAACAACCACTTCCATTCCATATATAAACCACATTTGATAGAAAAACTTTTATGAAATCACCTATTTTATAAACCAATTTTCAAATACAATTTCCCATATTAAGGAGAGCCCCCTATTTTTGAGATTCAAAATTCCAATATAATTTTACATTCAAATTCCACTCACACGAACCAGAAAAGAACTGTAGCCCCACCCAAATTGAAACCTCTTTAATAGGGGACTTGATTTCATGCATGAATTTTAAATATGGTTTAGCATACAATGAACTATTCATGAACCAACCACTAGAAGCATATTGAATAATGTACATGGGATATAAATGGATTGTTATACCATGAAATATCAAATTTTGATTCCAATTCAATTCCATTTCCATCCAACTAATAATGTATAAAGCCCATAAAACATTACAGAGCACAAAAAATATCGATCCAAAATGAATATTAAAGTCTTAAAACCCAACTATCTCTGGAAACTCAAGGCTTAGAATAATCAAGTGTTCATGAAACTATTTTCTTACTGACCACCCATGTCCAAAAAATCCTATACCTATTTTACCTAACATCCCTAATAATAACGATCTTCTTTGAATACTTTTCTTTGGAAACCATCATGGGTCGTCTGTCAACTATTCATCTGATGAAATCTTTTGAATGGCCCAAAATGAGTCCTCAATTCCAATGTATTGATGATAGGTTCCATAGAATAATAGATATATTGTGGGGGATGATTTTTCCAGATAATCACAGTCATAAAAAATACAATGCCTACATCATAATGAGGATACAAAAATAACTAAAAATAATTCAAAATTAACAAGTTCTAAAATAATAATTGCAACAAAACTGAAACCGAACACAATCTCCATAGTACCTCATGGTCACCACCATCCACAAGACCAGCCCACTCCAATAGAGAACCATGATAAGAATCTGAACAAAAAAATAGCTCATGTCTACCAATGTTATATTGATAATTTTTGTGTGAGAATACAATAGCTTAGTAGTTAACCAACATTGAATACATAGATAACCATTTTAGAAACCATAAAAAATTTGGTTTTAAAATAAATTTAGAATGTAGGTTTTATCTTTTAAATTAACAGTGATAACTTTCCCAAATATACATTTTAAAAATTTGAACATGGATTTCCATTATAAACATACTCCAATTTCAAATTATTTTTTGAAAGGAAAACTCTATATAGAAACCTACAAACCAGATAAGTGAATGAATAAGAAGAAATAAAATAATAAAAATAAGAATAGTATATAAAAATATATTATAAATCAAGAGAAATCAATATGAATATATATATGAAAAAATAAATAGAATGAGTTAAAAAGGTTAAAAAAATAGACAACGGAATATACAAGGTACATAGTCATTGGAATTCCTTAAACATATTGAGAGGAAACCCTATCCATACTCAATTAGGAGGCATATTCCATTTTAGGATGTGCTCTTTATTCTATCCCGAACCTCTATGATCTCAACCATCCTCAACAGTCGCCCATTTCCTATGGCCAAAAACTTACTATAGGTAATCTATTCTACGTCAGCAAGGAATATATAGTAATCGTATCTAGATCATCTATATTACATCTAGAATCCCATGATTATAGTTTGGGTAAAAGTGATGATATCATTACATTATTGACATTAACTATAGCCCATAGATTCAAATGTGCATGCCTTTCCCTCTACTCAGCACCGAAACCTTGATGACCCTCTCTAACTAGATGACTACTATATGGGTTCCTATCACACATTTTTTTCTAATGTTCCAAACAAGCCTGGACAGCTTGATAATTCCAAACCCTTTCTGTGAATCACTTTAAGGTTCCAACTGGGCATTATGTTTATATGATTATGGAAACAATTTACAAATACTATTGAATGTTCTACATGTGCCTTATAATTTAAATTGAAACCAGTTTTTAGGGAAAAAAGTTTTCTAATTTTTTTTCCAAAAATATGGCATTCATCTAAGTATTCCATTAATGGAGAAAAATGACCCTTTAGAACAATATTTGGGAAACACCCAACTCCAAATCCTTGAAAGATCCTTTGGACAAAACATTAGGGAAAGTGTGCTTCAAATCCCAATTGAAAACATTGGGAAACCATGAAACTCATTTTATGAAATCGATGATTTAGAAAACAAAAAAAATATTGTTTCATTTTTATGCATGTACACATTAACATGTTCACCTATGGTACATATGGATATAAAAATATCACATCATTATATATATGGATGACCAAAAATATTTCTATGGTTCGATGAAAAATAAAATGAAGGAAGCACAAAAAAACCAGAATAGTTTTCACATAAGAACCAAAATCATAATCATTCTATAAAAATGTGTGTTTTTCAATTAAAAAAATGTCATTATATTGAAATTTGTGTGTAAGTCACTAGAAAATGAGAAACAAATTCTAGGATTGTCTTCATACTTTATGATAATGATCCATAAGTCAATTGTGGCATGAAGGAATGAACCAAAAATCAAATCATGCATTATACATTTAAAAATAAAATTTTAGTTAAAAAGGTGTTGCTCACTGAAAGCCTTGGTAACAAACTCAGATTGTCTTGATATTTTAGGATAATGATCCATAAATTAGTTGTGATGTGTAGGAATCAACTTCATGTTAATTCTACACATGGTGTGACCAGTTTGACTCAATGTTCATTATTTTTATATAAAATTTTCATTCTAGTTTAAAACACACATCACATAGTTAAAATTGAGAAAATGTGGTAAAATTGTCTTGATAATTTAAGAAAATTATCCATAAATCATTTTTGATATGTAGGAATCATCCACAAATTAGTCTGACACATTGTGTGATTGATATGACATGAAGAATATGTTCTAATTGTAAAGGTGTCATTTTATAAATGAATTATTTTACATTTATGTTTAATTTATTTCTTTATAGAATTAAAAAACGATTTTTTTCTATATAGGTAAACTATTTTTTATCAATCTAAGGTGTGTTTTTTGGTAACAAGTAGCACGATAAATACTTTTGAAAGGAATTTGGTGTCTAATGGTAATAAAATATTAATGTTTTTTAATTTTCTGATGATTTTCATAAATTTGAAGTTATAATGTATTTTTACAAATAAAATCCTGAAATGTTTGTAATATTGTGGGTTTTCACATATTTGTGATGTAAATTTAATTAAAATTAAATTTTGTATATGCTATTGGATTGTGTTGTATGTTTAGTGACACACTCACAGAGGATAAATTTTATGAATGCTAACAAAACAAATTAAATTGACCCCTTAATTAGTGTTTTTCAGTTAAAATTATTGAACCTTTTGTTTGTAATACCCCGACCCCAGTTGCCTAGAGTCGGTGCATTATTGCGTAACATTGGCATGATCACAAAAGATCAAGTCTCGAAAGACCGATAAGTTTAGTAGCCTTGGAAACGCTAGATACATTTATAAATGTTACATTACATCATAAAGTGAAAATCTACAATAACAAAGTCTCCATAGTCCACACTCATATCCACTTCTAACTATCCCTACAGGTCATTCATAAAATACTTCTTCACATCCTGGAAAATATTAAAACATTGAAAGGCGTGAGCTCAGATGCTCAGTAAGGATAACAATATCGTGGAAGCTTTCATAAATAAACATTAACATTTAAGGCAATGTATAACTAAAACAAAGCCTTTTAAACATGAACTTCAACATAATATGGCAAAAGTAAAATGAGATAATTCCATTTACTTTTTCACATGGATATTCTACTTGTTGAATAATAACATGCAATATCAATAACCACTTTTATAATGATGGAATTCATATTGCCAGACTATCATAACCACGTAGCCATGGCCTCGTGCCAAGACCACAAATAAGATTTTTTCAAGGCCTCATGCCAAGACACTAGTTTGTCTCATGAGACCTACCGATGCATCGAGGAGCTGTAGCGGGCTCCACCCATCACTTATTAAGTCCAATTCAGTCCTCATATGAATAGGTTCAAACATATCATAAACCATAACACAATCGTATGACATTAAAACGTGTATAAAGGCAACATAACATTTCCACATTTCAATCACAATATATCAATATAACACATTGATATAATAAAAACATTATCAAAACCAATTTCAATACCAAAATAAATGAAAATTAAAACTTGGTATTTATTTTTCATTTTAAAAAAAGTTATGGCTCGTAGAGGAAGCCGAAACCCAAATAATGACCATGGCGGCGGAGAATTCATTGTCGCCGCATACGTATGACAAGAAAAACATCCATTTTTTTCGTTTAGTAAATCACTTCGTATAAAACGATTCCTTTTGAATAAACGTAAATGTCAAAGGGGTTTATACACCGTATAAAAGAAATTTGTGTATAAAACAAAATATGCCTCAATGAATGGAGATTGAAACGAAGTCCCTTAAAAGGATAATTTTTAAGTAAAATATATCTATTATGTGTATTCAGTATATGTGCACATAAAGAAAGTATAAATACAAGATAGGACATAATAATATCATGACATAATTTGAAAGTAGTAGATTAACCCAAAGAATGATAATTGGGTTAAGAAATTCCCTTACCTCGTGTCCGAATTCACTCGACCGTTCTTTGATCTCCTGAATAATAAACTAGAGTTAATCTCTACCTTCTTAAGAACCCTTTTCAAGTTCATTATTCTTTTTATATCACTTATTACCATGTCATGAACATTATGTAATTATTTAAATTTATAACGGTAGTTTTGTCGATCTTAGGTACTTGAGTCAAAAATAAACTTCTTATAATTACAAGTTGTTCATGTGGTGAAATATCCATTATATCCAAGATTATATTCATGATGTAGATATCATATATATCATATATATTCAGTATATACATTCATTTATAATATTACATAACATTTATATGTAATAAATGAAATGCACCGTTCATGGAGACGGTAAGCCGTACGTATGCATGAACGCTACTTTCATTTCTATTTCGTATTTAATGGAATGAAATCATAATAGTATATAGGTGTATTATAATTCCAATATAATATCATATACAATATCATTTACTCCATCCTTTATACATCCCACATATGGCATTAACGATTCAAATCACTTTGAGGGGGTGGTAGTCTGCACTTCTTAAAATGAAATTATCGCGTTTACCCATAATGGAAATCATAAAGTATTCCATAAATGATAAATATCAAAGCATAAGGAAAAAATAATATATATATCATATATTAAAATAGTTTCATCAAAATGGCCACCATTAGAGGTGTTAAAAGAATATTGAACAATCATCATTTCGTGAGGCAGTATTTTCCCACCCATAGAAACAGTATGTTCATTAGCCATTAGACGAAGGTGTGTGTAAGTGTAAACCAAATACTTATCATAACAAAATCCTAGTATATTTTAGATACTGTTGTTGTTACAAAAGAAAGGAATAAAAAGAGTTTAATGGGTTGGAGAAGAAAAATAAAACAAAACAATATTAGAGAAGACATTACCTTAAAATCGGGTAACTCTTTTGATTTGATCCAAAGGCTTCCTTGGGAAGGTTTCTGCCCAACGTGAGGCTTCTAAGAGTAATTTAGGAAAGTTTAGAGAGTATTTGGGCAGAGTTTGGCCGAACCAAAAGGCTTTGAATGTGTGAGTAAGGTGGTAGAGGTGGGGGCCTTTTATAAGAGGAGAGGAGGGGCACTCTTGGAAAGATTGAAATGTTACATTATTATGAAATTATTTTTCGGATTATAAAGGTCCCAAACTTATATATTTCTAGTAATAGGTGATAAGGGTTCGAAATATACTCATAAAATATGTTTTTGACAAGTTTAAGTCTTATATTTTACATTATCATTTCATTTTATTTAAATCGTCAATTAATGAGGTAACTACTGCATCATCATGGTGTCATAAATAATTTAATTTATTTAATTTCTAAAAATTATAAAACAAATATAATGATGTAGGAAATCGTTTTATCATTCTATTTAATATTTATAGTCAAAAATATGACTTGTATAACCCCATTTAAAAATTGGTTTAGTAAAACAACTTATGTTTGTGACATTTTTATTTTAACTTTAAATAAAAGTTATTTATGTCATTTTCCTACCAATGTGGCTCCATGGGGTCCCCAAGTTGACCCATGGATTTTCTTGGTCCTCCAAGACACATCCAATATGGGTAGGACAAGTGTAAAGGTAATTCCATATTTTTATAATACTATTTTTACCTTAAATTTCACTAATTACCTTTAATCGTGATTAATTAGACTTAAAAGTTACTATTCACCAAAAAATTATTCTCATCCTATTGAACCACATTTTACTCCCTAATGACAACCATGTATGTCGGATTTTTAAAAACCAAATCACAGAAGTGGTAATATTTCATTTAAATGAAAAATCAGTTACTTAACTACCACTTAGTGGTTTCACTATTCATCAAAAATTGAAGTTTTTCAGAACAATGCCAAAATTTCACCCTAAGCTATAATTGATATTCCGAATTCAAAAATGATGTATATTTTACAAAATTCCAAAAATATAAGTTGCATTAATTAATTTCATAATTAATTCCCGCTGTCACAACAAATAGCGTGTTTTTAAGAAACAATATATATCAAAAGATTGACAATTGTTTATGTCCAATTTCAAAGTGAAATTAATTCTAATGGCCACCATTGGATAAAATGGTAAAAAAATATTCTAATTATACTTTAAAACCACTCAATTGTATAATTTATCACTATAAATTATTTTGATTAAAAAAGTTTTTTTTAAGTATTTTTCACTATTCAAGGCAAATTTGAAGTTCTCAGAAAAATACCAAAAACTCAACATAGGATAATTTCGATATTCCGAATCCAAAAACGAAGTCCATTTGGAAAGATAACATTTATAAAATTTCAAAAATTAGGTATTACGATTCATAACGGCTACTTTGATTGGTTGTGGCGTGTGTTAGAACTCGAAGCTGCGTACAACACACGCTACTGTATTATTCAAAGAGATGTGTACCATGGAAGCTTGGGGTGTTACATTCTCCCCTCCTTCAAGAAATTGAGACCTCAAAATTTGAAATTTTTCTTTGAAAACAAAAGGTTGAAAATAGAAAATACCTTTGTGGAAAACCCACATCGGAAATAAGGATAATAAAAATATTACATTAAAAGAAAGAAAGAGAAGTACAAAGGTCACCCGAGATAGCCCATACTAGGATTCTATGAAAATATGGATATGGAGGAGAAACAAACCATCAAGGTCTGATGGAGAGTTGTAGAAAACAGGATTAGGAGAAAGTTAACCATAAGAAAATCACAAACTTGTGATTGGTTAAACGGTCATTGAATCCCCAGTTGGAAAAGTTAACCGACAACATTTTTGTTTTAAGTGACCTTTCATAAAGCTGAGGAATTTGTTTAAGAGATTTAATAAGAACATAAGGAAATATACTTACTTGTCATGTGGGCTTTCATTCTTTAATAAATTTTTACCACGAACCCATCTTTTACTCTAAAAGGTAATAGAACTCAAAAATATTCTATTTATCCTAATTGTATAAGGTTCCAAATATTAATACATACCATTTAGATTAGTAAAACTATTTTTTAATAACAAGGGACTTACTGTAGGCTAGTGGTAGGTAATAAAGGCATGTCGCACTATTGTTGTGGGTTCGATTCCTGCAGCTTTGTCCGATGCGACGAGTTATGCCCCACCCTGCAGGTTGTCCTTTTCCAAAAACTATAATATTCCAAAAATAATCTTCATAAATTTTTTAACCTTAAATAATACTATCCAAGGTTCAACTTAATCCATTCCAACCTATATAGTTTTCCAAAATACCTCTGTCCAGACTTTCTCTAAAGGGTCCTTGAATTCCAAAATCAATTGTAACATTAGATTCCCTAAACAAAGTAAAGTTTCTCTTATTGTCACATACTAAAAATATGATTTCCTTTATCATATTAAAACCTTAATGATAACAACAAGTAATGAAGTACAATACTTATATATATCACATTATTTTTATAACCAAAATATAATCCTTGAGTCCAAAAGCAACAATACATTAATTATTCCACTTCATCTGTAGTAACAACATAAGATTGTCCTTGATCCCTTGGCCTTTTCTGAGGTAAGTTTCCCTGACGCTTAGGACATTCATTTGAATAATGCCCCATTTCCCTATAATTGTAGCATTCAACATTGATTGCCTATTTCATTCCCTTCCAATCACGCTCCTGGTGACCTTTTCCCCACATTTATAACAAACTCCCATTCCTTTTAGGAAAGTACCAGGGTGATTCTTCCCACAATTATAGCATAATGGAAAATAATTCTTTCCCTTTTTCCCTTTATCTATCTCTTGTTCCATCGTTCTCTTCTTCTCTTTCATTACTTTATTGTCATAAGATTTAGAGAATTCCTTTTCTGTCTTGATAACAGATGAGACAATATCTTCGTATGATGAGAAGGATTGTGAGACTAAGGCTCGACAGAGAAACGATTTTATGCCATCAAAGAAACGATCAATATTACTTCTTGGGTTACGTATATAATCTGCAGCATGCCTCGCTAAACTTGTAAAGTTAGCCTCATACTTTGCGACATTATCATCCTCTTTCTTTCTCAAACTCAGAAATTGCCTTTCTATATCTGCTCGATGGTCATGTGGAAAGTATTTTTCTAAGAAAAGATCTTTGAACTCTCTCTATTCCATATTTGATACTTCATCATCTTCATTTGTGTTTTGAATCAGAGACCACCATTGATCGGCATCTCCAGTGAGGCGGTAGACTTCCATGACAACCTTCTCCCTTTCACTACTCCTCAAGCATGGAATATTTTCTCAAAGGAGTTTATCCATTGATCAGCTACTAATGGATTTGTACCCCATTAAATGTTGGTGGTTATTTCCTCATGAAGCGGTCTAACATTGATCCTCCACGTTGCGGATCAGGGTGCTCCATATGAGTAAGGATATTATTCATAACCTGAGTGAGTTGTCCCAGTATGGTAATAAGTTGATCATCACCAGTTGTATCTCCAGATCCACAATAATTATCTTGATCGGGAGGGAAATCCCTACACGGAGTGCGTGCATTGATACACTTTCCATTCCTTCCACTAGGCGCCATTTCTAAACAATGGAATAAACTAGATTAGTTTATGAATCAAAATATATAATTCCATACTTGTAAAACACTTAACACTAATTGAACTATTTATGGATATAATCCGTAATCATAAAAAAAGTTTTCTTTGAGGAAGTATATACTCATAAACCCTTCATAGTGGTTTGTAAAGAAAATGAGAATTATCCTAAGCATATCCCCCGGGAGTGTCGTAACCAAGAGTGCATCAGGGCCAGTTGTCGTGCACTAGTTCCCGTTCGAGTCTAGGTCAAAGCGGTGTTTTTGGGTTTTACCCCTAGGTACATCTGTGCCAGAGCCACCTCTACGTTCTCGTATCCAGACAGGTATTTA
This sequence comes from Viscum album, assembly GCA_963277665.1. Lineage (NCBI taxonomy): Eukaryota > Viridiplantae > Streptophyta > Magnoliopsida > Santalales > Viscaceae > Viscum > Viscum album. Next base: position 1,498,135,277 of record OY728156.1, on the reverse strand, counting down.
TTTCTCGGAAAACTCACAAAATCTCTATAATACCAAAATTCTAGGAAGTTCTTCTATACTCGTCCTTAAAGTCTTTCTTTGGGCTATGTGCTCTAATTAGAGTTTTTCTAAATCTAGCTTCCAAGGTTAGTACTAAACTGCCTCTGATACCAACTATAACGCCCCGACCCCAGTTGCCCAGAGTCAGTGCATTATTGCGTAACATTGGCATAATCACAAAAGATCAAGTCTCGAAAGACTGATTAGTTTAGTAGCCTTGGAAACACTAGATACATTCATAAATGTTACATTACATCATAAAGTATAAATCTACAATAAAAAAGTCTCTATAGTCCACACTCATATCCTCTTCTGACTATCCCTGCAGGTCATTCATAAAATACTTCTTCACGTCCTGGAAAATATTAAAACATTGAAAGGGGTGATCTCAGATGCTCAGTAAGGATAACAATATCACGGAAGCTTTCATAAATAAACATTAACATTTAAGGCAATGTATAACTAAAACAAAAACTTTTTAAAAATGAACTTCAACATAATATGGAAAAAGTAAAATGAGATAATGCCATTTACTTCTTCACATGGATATTCTACTGGTTGAATAACCACATGCAAAATCAATAACCACTTCCATAATGATGGAATGCATAATGCCGGACTATCATAACCATGTAGCCAAGGCCTCGTTCCAAGACCACAAATAATATTTTGTCAAGGCCTCATGCCAAGACACTAGTTTGTCTCATGAGACCTACAGATGCATCGAGGAGCTGTAGCGGGCTCCACCCATCACTTATTAAGTCCAATGCATTCCTCATATGAATAGGTTCAAACATATCATAAACCATAACACAATCGTATCACATAAAACATGTATAAAGGCAACATAACATTTCCACATTTCAATCACAATATATCAATACAACACATTGATATAATAAAAACATTGTCAAAACCAATTTCAATACCAAAATAAAAGAAAATTAAAACTTGGTATCTATTTTTCATTTAAAAAAAAGTTATGGCTTGTAGAGGAAGCCGAAACCCAAATAATGGCCATGGCGGCGGAGAAGTCGTTGTCGCCGCATACGTACAACAAGAAAAACATTCCTTTTTGTCATTTAGTAAAACACTTCGTATAAAAATATTCCTTTTGAATAAACATAAAAGTCAAAGGGGTTTATACACTTTATAAAAGAAAGTTGTGTATAAAACAAAATATGCCTCAATGAATGGAGATTGAGACGAAGTCCCTTAAAAGGATAATTTTTAAATAAAATATATCTATTATGTGTATTCACTAAATGTGCACATAAAGAAAGTATAAATACAAGATAGGACATAATAATATCATGACATAATTTGAAAGTAGAAGATTAACCCAAAGAATGAAAATTGGGTTAAGAAATTCCCTTACCTCGTGTCCGAATTCATTCGACCGTTCTTTGAACTCCTAAATAATAAACTAGAGTTAATATCTACCTTCTTAATAAACTTTTTCAAGTTCATTATTCCTTTTATATCACTTATTACCATGTCATGAACATTATTTAATTATTTAAGTTTATAACGGTCGTTTTGTCGATCTTAGGTACTTGAGTCAAAAATAAACTTCTTATAAGTACAAGTTGTTCATGTGGTGAAATATCCATTATATACAGAATTATATTCATGATCTAGATATCATATATATCATATATATCCATTATATACATTCATTTATAATATTACATAACATTTAGAGGTAATAAATGAAATGCACCGTTCATGGAGACGGTAAGCCGTACATACGCATGAACGCTACTTTCATTTCTATTTCGCATTTAATGGAATGAAATCATAATAGTATAAAGGTGTATTATAATTCTAGTATAATATCATATACAATATCATTTAATCTATCCTTTATACATCCCACATATGGCATTAACGATTCAAATCACTTTGAGGGGGCGGTAGTCCGCACTTCCTAAAATGAAATTATCGCGTTTACCCATAATGGAAATCATAAAGTATGCCATAAATGATAAATACAGAAGCATAAGTAAAACATAATATATATATCATATATGAAAATAGTTTCATCAAAATGGCCACCATTAGAGGTGTTAAAAGAATATTGAACAATCATCGTTTCGTGAGGCAGTATTTTGCCACCCACAGAAACAGTATGTTCTTTAACCATTAGACGAAGGTGTGTGTAAGTGTAAACAAAATACTTATCATAAAAACATCCTATTATATTGTATATACTGGTGTTGTTACAAAAGAAAGTAATAAAAAGAGTTTAAGGGGTTGGAAAAGATAAATTAAACAAAACAACATTAGAGAAGAGATTACCTTAAAATCGGGTAACTTTTTTGATTTGAGCCAAAGGCTTCCTTGGGAAGAATTATTCCCAAAGTGTGGCTTCTAAGAATAAGGTAGGCAAGTTGAGAGAGTATTGTGGCAGAGGTTGGCCGAGCCAAAAGGCTTTGAAGGTGTGAGTAAGGTGGTATAGGTGGGGGCCTTTTATAAGAGGAGAGGAGGGGCACTATTGGAAAGATTGAAATGTTACATTATTATGAAATGCTTTTTTGGATTCTAAAGGTCCCAAACTTATATATTTCGAGGATAAGGTGATAATAGTTTGAAATCTACTCATCCAATAGGTTTTTGACTAGTTTATGTCTTAGAGTTTACATTATCATCTCATTGTATTTAAATCGTTAATTAATGAGGTAATTGCTGCATCATCATGGTGTCATAAATAATTTACTTTATTTAATGTCTAAAAATTATAAAACAAATATCATGATGTAGGAAATCTTTTTATATTTATAATTAATATTTATAGTCAAAAATATGACTTGTATAACCCCATTTAAAAATAGTTTTAGTAAAACAACTTATGTTTGTGACATTTTTATTTTAACTTTAAATAAAAGTTATTTATGTCATTTTTCTACCAAAGTGGCTCCATGGGGTCCCCAAGTTGACCCATGGATTTTCATGGTCCTCCATGACACATAAAATAGGGGTAGGACAAGTGTAAAGGTCATTCCATATTTTTATAATACTATTTTTACCTTTAATTTCACTAATTACTTTTAATCGTGATTAATTAAACATAAAAGTTACTATTCACCAAAAAATTATTTTCATCCCATTGAACCACATTTTACTCCCTAATGAAACCCATGTATGTCGTATTTTTAAAAACCAAATCACAGAAGTGGTAATATTTCATTTAAATGAAAAATCAGTTATTTAACTACCACTTAGTGGTTTCACTATTCATCAAAAATTGAAGTTTTTCAGAACAATGCCAAAATTTCACCCTAAGATATAATTGATATTCCGAATTCAAAAAGGTTGTCTATTTTAAAAAATTCCAAACATATAAGTTGCATTAATTAATTTCATAATTAATTCCCGCTGTCACAACAAATAGCGTGTTTTTAAGAAACAATATATATCAAAAGATTGACAATTGTTTATGTCCAATTTAAAAGTGAAATTAATTATAATGACCACCATTGGATAAAATGGTAAAAATATATTCTAATTATACTTTATAACCACTCAATAGTATAATTTTTCACTATAAATTATTTTGATTAAAAAAGTTTTTTAAGTATTTTTCACTATTCAAGGGAAATTGGATGTTCTCGGAAAAATACAAAAAATTAAACATAGTCTAATTTCGATACTCTGAATACAAAAACGAAGTCCATTTGGCAAGATAAAATTTATAAAATTTCAAAAATTAGGCATTACTATTCATAAGGGCTACATTGATTGGTTGTGGTGTGTGTTAGAACTCGAAGCTGCGTACAACACACGCTACTGTATTATTCAAAGAGATTTGTACCGTGGAAGCTTGGGGTGTTACATTGTTAGTGTAGATAAATTTCGTTTTCTTTTTAACATGATTATAAAAACAGAATTTTTAGTACTGATAAAAAATTTTTCTATCACTGTTCATGTACATATATATATATATATATTAGTGAGGGGTTATTTAGATCTAATTATTTTCACAGATTAATATTTGTTGTTTTCCTACCCCTTTGGGAAGTCTTTTTATTTTTGATATTTCATGACATAGATATTAGTTTAAACTATTATAGACTGAGGTTATTTTAATCATCATACTATGGGTCTAGTAATTGATTCTTTTGATAGGATTATTTTATTAAAAAATGTTAAAAATAATATTTCCCTTGATCGAGATATTTTCCATGGATTTTCCAAGTGTTTTCACTTCTAAAGATTTCCTAGGATTGAGGGTTATTGGCCAGTATTTTGGGAAACTGTTATATCTGATCATGAGATCATCTAAAAAATTATTTCATCTTATTCCTCACCCAATGATAGTGAAATGTATACAAATATTTTAAACTGGTGGAAAATATCTATATGATAGATAAATAAAATAGAAATATTATTGAAAATAAAAATGGGGACTCAATTTTGCTACCGAATATGACCCTTATAAAGATAAAAAAAATAATGCTTTAATCGGTATATCATTCTCAATTAACTAAATAATGTCCTACAGAACATATAGTACAATATGGTGGTCTGTCTATCTAATAAATCGATGGTAACCACACGATTTTTAAATTATTCAATGATAGATAAAGACAAAACATTTATATAGGGAGACCATGGTCATTTGAAAATCATCAAATATTATTGTATGGTATGGATAATGGTGTGTATATCTAGATTTTTAACCTAAAAAAATCTCACTTATGGATACATAATATAGGAATCCCCTTCCGTGGAAGTCCTGATCATGTCATAAGAGATATTGGATGAGACATTTGTGAACTCGTGGAATGGGAACAAACATATCTCATTCATTGGGGATCAAAAATGGGGATTAAGGATAAGGTGATTATTTTATATCCTCTTATTCATGGTTTGTTTCTATCTATATAGGGATCCAATAGCTAGATAGCAGTCATGTGTTAAAGGTTACCCCAATTCTGTTTCATTTTTGTATCTGGGAAGGGAATTGGATAAAGAATGCATTAACTTGATAAAGATGAAGGGGAAAATATCATACTGTAGTATGTACCATGGATACATAAAAAAAATATTACAGGATTCATATACAATAATATTTTAAAAAATGATTGAAATAGATTGTCCATCGATTTGAGTGAGTAATCTGTTTTAAAAAAATGATTATCTTGCTGGTTCCACCTAATTTTCTTATTAAAAAGGAAATCATCCCTGACCAAATGAAGGAGATTATCAAGGTACTGAGTTATTTTGGATAATTTAATAAATATAATGGTGAAACATATTTTCCCTCCTATGGTGAAGTTGACCATTCCTACTTAAATGATTTCAACATTTTAATGGAAAAAATAATCCCATCCACATGCCCAAAAAATATTGTTCAGATCTCAAGGAAAATTTTTTAGCCATACCTCTTGATGGTACCCCAGTTCAGTCATCCTTATGTTAGGATCATACTCCACCCTTTTTTCTAGACCAAATTAAAATTTTGCTGTAGAAGAGGAAACTGATAGAGGATAATGGAATCGTCGCGAATATAGTGGTTATAAGTTGGAATATGTGACACTTAGAGGCATTGATAACTAGTGGGTGATTTAACAAAAGTTGGAGAGACACGTTGGCTGAATCTTTCCCTAAATTAAAACAGGTATATTGAGACTAAACTAGATATTCCACTACCAATGATAATTATAAGTTCAAAATATCATGGGCTTGTGAACCCACAATAAATTCGGATGCTGCAAAACCATTGTAGTAAAAGCCACACTAATATGGTTTTTCTATATAAAACCATATTTTAATGTAACGATATATAAGGTATTGAAATATAAAAGTTGTATTTAAAAGATTCTCCACAGTATCCACCTATGTAAACTCTAGTTTCATTTGTCTTATTTAGAGAGAAGATATGGTTTTCATGATTTTTATTTCTCCCTGAACTACATAAACACCTCCATTCACTAACCAAATATGTCAATATGGACCTTCATTAATTTTAATGGATATCCCTATAAAGGGGATAAACGGAAATAATATATGATTATTAAAATTCAATGTGTAAATTTTCCTAGACCTCTTCTTTTAAAGGGGATTTTAATGAAATCATGTTCAACAATGATAATAAAGGAGGCACATACAAAACATTTCTCAGATTATAGAATTACTATACGAATAAAATATGGATAATCATGTAGATTTGGGGTACAATGGTAATATTTATTGATCATTTCATTGAAATTAAAAAAAACCCATATTGAAAAATGTTTAGACAGATTTATGGGATCAGTTGAGTGGACTGACCATTTTATGAGCTTCCATGTGTCCCACAAGGCACATTCCACATTCAATAATTTTTTTATCGTTATCAGTAAATCACATGGCTACATAAAATATATTTATATGATTAAAATCATATTTTAATGCTTTTGGGTCATGGTTTAATAATGGAATGAGATTTTCTCACTTTCTAAATGGTGAGAGTTTCTTGTTCATGAAGAAATTCTTCAGGTGGATTCCATTTTAAAAAAATATAAAAAATTATTGAAATTACAACCACATACTATGTGAGAAAACATTCACCAATGGTGTCTACAAAATATCTTGTATGAAAAGGTAGTGATTGCAAAAGTAATATGAAGGATAATTTCCATGTAATTAATTAAGGTTCCATTAAAAAGTTCAGATTCAAGCCATTTCCACTTCCATTACCATTCATTCACACCATTTTTCATCACTTACCATTTCATCACATTTCCATGGGTTAATCACATACATTATGTTACATGGGTCTAAGACCAACAATCACATGCAAGAGGATAAATACATCATTATCCTATCTCAGTAGGAATAACCCCCTTATAGCAACCATAACCTACCTCGAAGCCTCAGTCTGGGTGGATGCAACCATTAGGAGACTAGACCCTCAGTCTCCTTTCCTAACCCATGCATTTAGGGCGGGGTTTAAAACCTCAGTCTTAGCTCAACCCATGGGCGTCGATCATCAAGTCGTAACCCACTCTACCAAGCCATGTGCACATGCTTATATATATAAGTAACCATCAACCATCAAAACAATTTCCCTTCAGCAACAATATTCACAACAACCCACTTGGGAATTCACAATATGCCTTAACCCATTAACGCATTACCATTTTACATCATTTAACCATTCACCCAATTCCCATGTGTTATGACTATCTCACTAAGAATTCAACATTAAACCCATAACTTATCCCATTGTGGTCTTAAATCAGTTTAAACATTAACCTATTTAACCTATTCATCATCCCATGAATCGACCATTCATGCCAACATGTTTATCAAGGCTCTACAATTCATTACAACAAGGTCACTTGTTTAATATCAATCCCAAGTCAGGGAAAAGCTGGCACATCCCATGGGTGTCCCTAGATTAGGTCATGCAAATCCCGACACAACCCACAGTGATCGTGAGGGTTGCCATTTTCCATTTTAAACATCATTATCACCAAACATTCCAAGGTTATTAAAAAAACCTAGGAGAAACAAGAACATAACTAAACATGCACAAATACACAAATAACTATGGGATATCACTTGTAGACCACCTACCTCGAAACCGCAGTTGAACGCACTCTAAATCAAGTCCTTAGACCTCGATCTGACCAACTTTTGGAGATTCAACCTAGAACTCACCCAAAATATAGGGTTTTAGAGCTTCGAAACAAGAGGGAGAGAAGATACAAACCCTAAAACAAAAAAATAAGCAAGGATGGGATTAGTCTTACACGGATCTTCGATCCACAACAAACGACACCAAAACACCTTAGAAATGACGGAGATCGATCTATTGGAGCTCTTGGAGCTCTTGGTCTATGTGTGATTGTGAAATTCATATCAAAGAAGGTGATTCCAACACATCCTATTTTCATCAATGAACATAGAAAAAGTGCCATAATAATTCAATAAATATATTGTTAATCAGGTTGTATTATCAATATACAACGAGTTGGAGATCCATGACATTTTCAACCATTTTTTTGGAGTTTTACATTGTTGTTGATCCCTCCATCTCAACCAAAATTCCTTTATATATTATACTAATTATCATTGAGGCCATTAATTTTCAATTGACTTGGGAACTCTTGAATGAGAAAATTTTAATGGCTCTCAATAAAATTCCCTCTACCAATGCACTAGGCCTACTTGACTTACATTCTCTATTACAAAAAATATTATGGCACCATTTTAGTCATGATATTTAAAACCTTATGAAGAATCATAGGGATGGGCATACTTATTTTTGTATCTCTGAATTAAACTATCACCACATTCATTCTAAAAATTTTAAAACCACTCAAATATTCAATCATTAGGCCCATTTTCTTATTCAATTATATTTATATGTAATTTTATCTGATTCTAGTTAACTGCATAAACTCTTCAATTAAATATATATTATCGTAATAACAGATCACATTCATACATAAATAGCATTTTACTAATATCATATTTATGACACACACAATATTTCACTCCAAGAAGATCTAATCGGTTTCAAAGAGAAGTTTTATGGCATGAAAATTGGATATGACCAGAGAATATGAAATGGTGGGATGACCATTCCATCGAATTTTCATGGGGAATTTTTTTTTCTTTAAACTGAATAAGACGATCTATCAATGCATTGTGATAGTGTCTTTGAGAATTACAATTAATAGGGGTTAATCCCATATATTCACTCGCTCAAGTAGCCTATGTTATGGGCCCCCAATTATCTCTTTATTTTTGTTTATGGTGTCTTTTCTAATTTTTATTCACATGCATGAAAGAACAATAGTATTCATGGGTTGAGATTATATCAAAAAATTCATCCCACGTATCATCTAATTTTTTTCCAATGATATCATTCTATATTTAAGAGCTACATGGGAAGACTTAATTTCAATCTATCATATAATAAACCAATATGGGAGGGAAACTTATAAATCTATAAATCATATGAATTCTCAAATATATATTTTCTTTGGACTCCAGTACAATAGGAATGATTATTTAAACAATATCTCAGGTAAATGGGTGGTTGATAAGAAAGAAAAATACCTTGATCTCCCCACAATTATTGGTTGACCCAAAAAATGTATTTTTGTCAAGAGTGATTGATAGTGTGGAAAAAATATACAGCGATGGAAAAGTTAGAGGATCTCTAAAAAATGGAAAACAATTATCATTATATATGTGATCTAATAAATCCCTATAAATATCATTTCTCTTTTCAAACTCATACTCATGATTATCAGACAAATTCACTCTCGTATTGCTAAATTATTATGGGGATATAATAATCCTAAAAAAAATCATTGGCTTCCATGAAATAAGATATGAATACCCAAATATGGTGGGGAATGGTTTTAAGAAACAATATCTAGTCTAACAACTCCTTCCCGGATAAAAAATGGTTTAAAATTTTCTTCACTGCATACACCATCTACACACAGATACTAAAATACATATATTTACCCTATTCATATTATCAAGGCTCATCCTTGAGGCCAATCCTAGATTCCTATGGAGTTGAATTTTTGGATCACATACACTGTTACACAATGGTATCGACTTGAGGATTATTAAAGACATAACTATGAAAATTGGAAAAATAGTTAGCTTTTAGACAACAATTATTTGATATAAACCTATCCAGCGTCCCCTAGTGTTGAAGAAGAAACAGTCTATACACTTTTTGATGATTCAGATAATCACTATTTTATACTGATACATGTGATTTGGTTTACTGATATAGATATAAAACACATTTTGAGTTTCTTATATTTTAAGGATATGAGGAGGAAATTATTTGTTGGTGCAATAAAAATTAGATTCTTTATTCTATTAGGTCTGGATATTCATTAGAACATTGATTTTGGAACATAGAGGGAGTGTTTATCTAGAATGTATTTGGTTCTTAGAGATCCCTCCCAAGGTCTGATATTTATGATGGCAAGTGTATTGTATAATCCTCGACTCCAGGAAATTCCTCTCATACTTCAATTAATTGGATGATACTTCATAATCTTTTTGTATGAATTCACACAAATCACCGATTAATTAAATCATTTAATTCCTTGGGGAAAGGGATGATTATAATTCATAGAGTCCAAATGAAGACCATCATATTTCCTTAGCACATGATTTCAAAATATATCTATTGATCTGGGCATCCACTTTTCCTACAGAGAAAGTAGATTCTCTTTATACTATTACATGGATAATATTAGTGAGAATAAAGGATTATATCTTTAATCATATTCCATGAATAAATCATTCTGGAATAAGTACAAAAGATTGGGGTTGGATTCATGGAATCAACAGAAAACACCAAATATTTTCTTGAGTTATCGTCTGATTGTATACATGTGGAACCCCCTCAAATGTTTTAAAAATCAATGTGAATGCTTACATTCCTAGAAATTGAATTATTGATACAAAATAATTTTTATATGATTCATTTGGACATATTATTATTGATTTTTAGGAATCACATAATTCCTTTAGGTATCATCTTATGGATGAAGCTCAAGAAATTTACGTTGGAATTATCATTACTATCGCGAGTGGATGGAAATCCATTATCATTGAATCAAAGTGTATTATTATTATCAATTA